>OX375876.1:14950411-16256289 GCA_947359465.1 Metellina segmentata
CAACTCGGAGATATAGCGCTGGCTGTTTAAATTACCGGCAATGCGTACTAGAGGAGTGCGAGAGTGATATCCAATACCGCCCCATATTATAATACCCGGTGCAGGACCAGTGTGGCTGTGCAATAACGCAGCTGTTCAGCATCCTCTCTCCACGGTGTCTCCAGACTCGAATCCGAAAAACGTGGTGTTGCGGACAGAAACGTGACTCGTCAGTAAAGACAATTTAATTCCATTCTGCTAACCACATCCTTCTTTCATCGCACCATTGGCGGCGGAGACGTCTGTGGTTCTGCGTCAAGGGTAGACGAAGCAATGGACGTCTTGCGGACAGACCACTCTGCTGTAAACGGCGTCGAATGGTACGCGCAGACACTGGATGATGCGTTACAGACTGAATGTGCTGTGCTATGGTTCGTGATGTGGATGAGCGATCCGTCACTGCCATACGCACAATATGCCTGTCATCACGTGAAGTGATTCACTGAGGGATGTGATCGAACACGTCGGTCCGTCGTACCCTCCTGCATCCAACGATCACATATTCGCATTACAGTTGTTTGGTTTCGTCCAACACGACTACCGATTTCCCTGAAAGATAATCCACAATCTCGATAGGCCACTATCCTTCCTCTGTCGAACTCGGATACTTGATCAAAAGACGATCGCTGTTTTCTACGAGGCATAATAGATCGTTTTTTTTTTTTAAACACAAGAAAAACACAATTGCCGTACTTGAAATCGTCGAAATCTCCAAGCCTTAAATAGCGCTTTGAAGTGGCGCCACAGGCGCGCGTAATGTGCGTCTGCGCTGACATTCTAATCCTTTGCCTATCTCACCTCAGCTAAAGCATGTTGTAAATTTCTTATTATTTGCATGCTTCCTTCAGGGTGTTGCATTTATGGTGGCCAGCAGTGCATCTGTACAAGATCGTCTCTTTTCAAATTGCCATACGAGTCAAGATTCTTTAATTGATGAGTGTTCGAAGGTCCATCGAATACAAATTTTTCCATTTTATCCATAGTCGTTTGACTAAAAAATCCTGATATTGCTTCCTTTTGGACAAAGAAGACTTTCTCACCTCCCCAACTGACTCTCATATGTGGAATCCCTACGCTCCACGTGACCCTTAATTCTCTACAAAAAATTCAATGTTGTCAGGAGACGGATCCGGACTTGTCACTTAACAATCTTGATTACAACAGCTCAACATTGAGTATTCCTGCCTCTTCCCTTATTCTAAATTTTGGCTCAATTATTCCAAAACCCGTCAGTGAGGTGTGCACCGATGGCTCCGGAATCGGGGGCAACATTGGCGCCTCGGTGTGCATCTTCGCGGGAGGAGCTCTGATTGACGCCCAATTCTATAAACTCAACAGTGTATTCCAGGCAGAATTAACTGCAATTCATCTATCAATTAAATGGGCAATCAGAAACAATGAACGTGTAAATAAATATAATGATAGCTTAAGCTCGATTCAAGCCCTTAAATCCAATACTAACAAATCATCCTACATAGTTAATATTAAAAAAATCAATAGCACATTACGTTAATAATTTTGGCCTGAGTTGGGTTCGAGCCCATATTGGGACAGCCGGAAACGAGCTCTCATATTCCTTGCAAAACTGTCGGCGTCTTGTGGGAGGCCACTCAGGAAACATATACTGGAGACTTGACAGGAATGTCACACCAACTCAGAGATTAAAAGAGTACCTACCATCAATCCATTTCGATACTTTTATCTGCAATAGAGAAATCGTATGGTTTTTGACGGATCGTTCATGGACTATTTGAAACGATTCGATATTACTGGCTCCGACCTCTGTAGCTGCGGCCTGGTGGGAGGTCCGGATCACTACCATGTTCAAATGTGCTGTGACTAAAAATTATCATTTGAAAGAGCCTAGTTGCTATTATAAAGATCTATGGCTAAGAAATGTGAAAACGAGGGCTCCCTCTACAGAATCGAGAGATGCACTGGAATCTCGAAGGAAGTGATAGACGGGTGTCTCAGACGGAGGAACCATAAAAACTTCCTCCGCTTTTATTTTTGGGAATCCTTGGACTAGGTCCGGACTCCTCTGACTCCCTTCACCCTTTTGAAAATTTCTATACTATCACTTTTGTTAATGAATTTGCTGCTATCTTCTAAAGCTTTGTTTCTTTGTGCCCTTGAATGCCCGGATGTGTCTTCGTCCTGATGAACCGAATTTGGAATGATTCGGGGGATTCTCGGTGCGGAATTCTCTTCTGGAGGGGGGGGGGGTGATTGAGAGAGATTCTGCCACTTGGATTCCTTTTAAGGGTTTTATACTGTGTGGGATGTTGTACTAAGTCTCATCCCATTTTTTATTTTTACCAAGCTATACTTGAATTTTAATGCTCCAAATTTGGTAATATAGAATTGATGTTCCCGATGCCTTCATGTATGGGTTTTGAAGTCTTGACTTTGTATTTGTGTCTCTTTATTTGATGTTTTTTTTTAAATATTTTACACAGTGCTGTGCATTTTACTGAGTTGTACTAAACGTTTGCTTTTTCGGCCCCTTTTTGGCCTTTTCGTGTTTTGTATTTTTCTTTCTGTGTCTTCGGGCCTGTTGTCCCATGTTTTATTTTTAACAAAGGGGAGAAAAGGAAGGTTTTTGATCAAATGCTCTCGGGTGGACAGTGGTTGCTAGGGCGGCGCACTGTTGCGGCTGTCGTGTGCTTCCATTTTTCGATGGGTACTGATCGCCATCTTTGATCTCCTCCGTGGCAGGGTTTCTGGTCACCCTCCCCCCCCCCTCCCGGGTGCATGACTTTAAACCCAAAGGGGTAAGAGTTGGGAGGAGGCGGGTTCTTAAGGAAGACTGAAGACCTTATGAAAAGTGGCCCGAGTAAAAGTTAATAGGGTATGTAGAATTTGTTCATCCAAAGTTCAAGAAGTCAATTGGCTTCAGTGGTAGAGGTTTCTAGTGTTCACTGTATACATAAATCAAAGGACGAGAATTCAAGACTGCTTCAAAAGTCAACAAGGCTTTACCGAGAATTTTTCTCAGACATTCTTTCACAGATTTTATCAGTCTTTCGTAAAAACCTGTCTACCATGGCCCTCGTTCAATTATAAATTTCCATATAACTCTTTGATTGGCGAAAAAGTCATGAAAAGTATCGTGCGATAAGATTTTTGAGAAACCTTTAAGTTCTTTTTTCTCTTTTTTGAAGGTCTTGGAATTATCAGAGTAAATTATTCGACAGAAATATTTGTTTCCTCTTCTAGAAATAAATATCTTAAAAGCCATAACGAAAGACTCCGTTGAGAGATTTGGTACAAGTTCAAGATGTATAGCTCTGGTGGCTGCGCAAGTAAACAATGCAATGCAGGATTTCTGATTTCCTTGGTCCTGAAAAATCAATTCCTCATACGTAAAATGGAGGTGTCTTATTGATTCTATCTTCTGGCGATTGCGAAATAGTCTGTTCAGACGAATATTTTTTTTACAAATTAAGCATCTATTTATCATCTTTTCACTATTTGGAGACTCTTTGGGATCCAAAAATAACTGCGAACTTTCATCAGAGTTGTTGCTACTACTTTATGCATCATGTTGGCATGTGTATTTTCTATTATCAAAAAAATAAATGAACAATTTCTTTGAAGAACGATTGGATGTTTTTCATTATGCGACAAATTAGAGCGGTTCAAACTTCCTCCTGTTCTCAAAATTCGGTTGTCGTCCATAAATGGATTGTAATGAAAAATTGATTAATTCTTCCCAACATTGTTTCCTCTTTTCAAAGCTTTAGTTATGTTAACGCTTAATCTAGGTGACAAAAGAGAGCCCATTAATTCCAGTCTTGGTAAAGCGAGCGACTTCAATGGAGCTTCTCTAGTCTTTGAAGCAACGAAAACTGTATGTATTTGCCCATCGTTAGAAATTATGCGTAAATACGCTACCGTACCACATGCCTTTTTACTAGCATCAGAAAAACAGTGAAGTTCAATCTTGTTCGTGTCAACATCAAAAACATTTCTCCAAATGTTGCAGTTCCAGATACAACTCCTTATGAAAAATAGAGTATTTAAGAGTATTTGGATATGATTTTGTTCATGTTCCAAAACAAAAACGAGGAAAATGCAAATTAATAAGGCAATTTATTAATGTTTATTGGATATTGTAAGAATAGGAAAGGTTATATAGTTTAATAGATCCAAAAACTCGTAAAATTATAAATGCAAAAGATGTACATTTTTTGGAAAAGGAAAAATGTATCACAAGGTAGCTAATCAGACATTAGAATTTTATGACAACTCTTCATTAAGTGGGAGAATACTTGAGGAAAATAGTTCGGATACTGAGGATATATGAGGAAATTGAGCCAGTTAAGATTTCTTCAAATCTTAAAGGACTAAGAACCTTGCATGACGGAAGCAAAGTTTGTATACGAAATTTGAACGCCATGGGAATTGTGTCCGATACTTACGGTCATTTACTGATACCAATTTTTTTTAAACAGTTACCTCATAATCTAGTGGTAGAATTTCATCGCAAGAGGGATCCTGAAAAGACCGCTGATGTTAACGAACTGATGAAATCTATTAAATTTGAAATTGAATCTCGAGAAGCGGCTAATGTAGTTTCTGGACTGCCACTGAAAAATAACGAAACTTCTCACTCGAAAGGTTATTATCAACCACCTAGATATAAAACTAATGTCCCAACCTCAGCCGCATTAAACACAATTGTAAGAAATGTTTCTATTTTCTGCAACTCTAACTCGCATATCAGATCAAAATGTAGATCGTTCACGAATGAACAGAAACACTACAAGCTAAAAAAGGATGGACGGTGTTATCGTTGTCTAGCTAGTAAACATTTAATTTCCCAGTGTAAAGTAAAAATCAAACCCTGTAAAACGTTTCATAGTTTACAGCATAATTCATTATTTTGCCCCGATACTAAAAATAAAAATGCATCTCAATTGCAAACTCTAGAAAAAGCCAAAGTTACACAAGTTCCTCCCAATCCAAGTTCTCAGGCGATGTAATTTCTAAGGCAATGAAAAGGCATTTATTTCACTGAGATGTGGGGAGAGTGTTTTGTGTGACGAATATGTTATAGAAATTAACGTGCTGCCGAGCGCGGTGGTTGGGAACGTTGTCATTTCAAAGCTCCCAATCCACGTTCTCAGGCGATGTAATTTCTTAGGGAATGAAAAGGCATTTATTTGACTGAGATGTGGGGAGAGTGTTTTGTGTGAAGTATACTTATAGAAATTAACGTGCTGCCGAGCGCGGTGGTTGGGAACGTTGTCATTTCAAAGCTCCCAATCCAAGTTCTCAGGCGATGTATTTTCTAAGGGAATGAAAAGGCATTTATTTGACTGAGATGTGGGGATAGTGTTTTGTATGAAGTATTCTTATAGAAATTAACGTGCTGCCGAGCGCGGTGGTTGGGAACGTTGTCATTTCAAAGCTCCCAATCCAAGTTCTCAGGCGATGTAATTTCTAAGGGAATAAAAAGGCATTTATTTCACTGAGATGTGGGGAGAGTGTTTTGTGTGAAGTATATCTTATAGAAAGTAACGTGCTGCCGAGCGCGGTGGTTGGGAACGTTGTCATTTCAAAGCCCCCAATCCAAGTTCTCAGGCGATGTAATTTCTAAGGGAATGAAGAGGCATTTATAAGACTGAGATGAGGGGAGAGAGTTTTGTGTGAAGTATATATATATTCTTATAGAAATTAACGTGCTGCCGAGCGCGGTGGTTGGGAACGTTGTCATTTCAAAGCTCCCAATCCAAGTTCTCAGGCGATGTAATTTCTAAGGCAATGAAAAGGCATTTATTTGACTGAGATGTGGGGAGAGTGTTTTGTGTAAAGTATTCTTATAGAAATTAACGTGCTGCCGAGCGCGGTGGTTGGGAACGTTGTCATTTCAAAGCTCCCAATCCAAGTTCTCAGGCGATGTAATTTCTAAGGGAGAGAAAAGGCATTTATTTGACTGAGATGTGGGGAGAGTGTTTTGTGTGAAGTGTTCTTATATAAATTAACGTGCTGCCGAGCGCGGTGGTTGGGAACGTTGTCATTTCAAAGCTCCCAATCCAAGTTCTCAGGCGATGTAATTTCTAAGGGAATGAAAAGGCATTTATTTCACTGAGATGTGGGGAGAGTGTTTTGTGTGAAGTATCCTTATAGAAATTAACGTGCTGCCGAGCGCGGTGGTTGGGAACGTTGTCATTTCAAAGCTCCCAATCCAAGTTCTCAGGCAATGTAACTTCTAAGGGAATGAAAAGGCATTTATTTGACTGAGATGTGGGGAGAGAGTTTTGTGTGAAGTATTCTTATAGAAATTAACGTGCTGCCAAGCGCGGTGGTTGGTAACGTTGTCATTTCAAAGCTCCCAATCCAAGTTCTCAGGCGATGTAATTTCTAAGGCAATGAAAAGTCATTTATTTGACTGAGATATGGGGAGATCGTTTTGTGTGAAGTGTTCTTATAGAAATTAACGTGCTGCCGAGCGCGGCGGTTGGGAACTTTGTCATTTCAAAGCTCCCAATCCAAGTTCTCAGGCGATGTAATTTCTAAGGGAATGAAATGGCATTTATTTGACTGAGATGTGGGGAGAGTGTTTTGTGTGAAGTATTCTTATAGAAATTAACGTGCTGCAGAGCGCGGTGGTTGGGAACATTGTCATTTCAAAGCTCCCAATCCAAGTTCTCAGGCGATGTAATTTCTAAGGGAATGAAAAGGCATTTATTTGACTGAGATGTGGGGATAGTGTTTTGTATGAAGTATTCTTATAGAAATTAACGTGCTGCCGAGCGCGGTGGTTGGGAACGTTGTCATTTCAAAGCTCCCAATCCAAGTTCTCAGGCGATATAATTTCTAAGGGAATGAAAAGGCATTTATTTGACTGAGATGTGGGGAGAGTGTTTTGTGTAAAGTATTCTTATAGAAATTAACGTTCTGCCGAGCGCGGTGGTTGGGAACGTTGTCATTTCAAAGCTCCCTATCCAAGTTATCAGGCGATGTAGTTTCTAAGGGAATGAAAAGGTATTTGACTGAGATGTGGGGAGAGTGTTTTGTGTGAAGTATTACCATAGAAATTAACGTGCTGCCGAGCGAGATGGGAGGGAGCATTGTAAATTCAAAGCTCCTAATCCAAGTTCTCAGGCGATGTAATTTCTAAGGGAATGAAAAGGTATTTGACTGAGATGTGGGGAGAGTGTTTTGTGTGAAGTATTCCTATAGAAATTAACGTCCCACCGAGCGAGATGGGAGGGAGCATCGTCATTTCGAAGCTCCCACTCCAAGTTCTCAGGCGATGTAATTTCTAAGGGAATGAAAAGGCATTTATTTGACTGAGATGTGGGGATAGTGTTTTGTATGAAGTATTCTTATAGAAATTAACGTGCTGCTGAGCGCGGTTGTTGGGAACGTTGTCATTTCAAAGCTCCCAATCCAAGTTCTCAGGCGATGTAATTTCTAAGGGAATGAAAAGGCATTTATTTGACTGAGATGTGCGGATAGTGTTTTGTATGAAGTATTCTTATAGAAATTATAACGTGCTGCCGAGCGCGGTGGTTGGGATAGTTGTCATTTCAAAGCTCCCAATCCAAGTTCTCAGGCGATGTAATTTCTAAGGGAATGAAAAGGCATTTATTTCACTGAGATGTGGGGAGAGTGTTTTGTGTGAAGTGTTCTTATAGAAATTAACGTGCTGCCGAGCGCGGTGGTTGGGAACGTTGTCATTTCAAAGCTCCCAATCCAAGTTCTCAGGCGATGTAATTTCTAAGGGAATGAAAAGGCATTTATTTGACTGAGATGTGGGGAGAGTGTTTTGTGTGAAGTATTCTTATAGAAATTAACGTGCTGCCGAGCGCGGTGGTTGGGAACGTTGTCATTTCAAAGCTCCCAATCCAAGTTCTCAGGCGATGTAATTTCTAAGGGAATGAAAAGGCATTTATTTGACTGAGATGTGGGGAGAGTGTTTTGTGTGAAGTGTTCTTATAGAAATTAACGTGCTGCCGAGCGCGGTGGTTGGGAACGTTGTCATTTCAAAGCTCCCAATCCAAGTTCTCAGGCGATGTATTTTCTAAGGGAATGAAAAGGCATTTATTTGACTGAGATGTGGGGATAGTGTTTTGTATGAAGTATTCTTATAGAAATTAACGTGCTGCCGAGCGCGGTGGTTGGGAACGTTGTCATTTCAAAGCTCCCAATCCAAGTTCTCAGGCGATGTAATTTCTAAGGCAATGAAAGGGCATTTATTTGACTGAGATGTGGGGAGAGTGTTTTGTGTGAAGTATTCTTATAGAAATTAACGTGCTGCCGAGCGCGGTGGTTGGGAACGTTGTCATTTCAAAGCTCCCAATCCAAGTTCTCAGGCGATGTAATTTCTAAGGGAGAGAAAAGGCATTTATTTGACTGAGATGTGGGGAGAGTGTTTTGTGTGAAGTGTTCTTATATAAATTAACGTGCTGCCGAGCGCGGTGGTTGGGAACGTTGTCATTTCAAAGCTCCCAATCCAAGTTCTCAGGCGATGTAATTTCTAAGGGAATGAAAAGGCATTTATTTCACTGAGATGTGGGGAGAGTGTTTTGTGTGAAGTATCCTTATAGAAATTAACGTGCTGCCGAGCGCGGTAGTTGGGAACGTTGTCATTTCAAAGCTCCCAATCCAAGTTCTCAGGCAATGTAACTTCTAAGGGAATGAAAAGGCATTTATTTGACTGAGATGTGGGGAGAGAGTTTTGTGTGAAGTATTCTTATAGAAATTAACGTGCTGCCAAGCGCGGTGGTTGGTAACGTTGTCATTTCAAAGCTCCCAATCCAAGTTCTCAGGCGATGTAATTTCTAAGGCAATGAAAAGTCATTTATTTGACTGAGATATGGGGAGATCGTTTTGTGTGAAGTGTTCTTATAGAAATTAACGTGCTGCCGAGCGCGGCGGTTGGGAACGTTGTCATTTCAAAGCTCCCAATCCAAGTTCTCAGGCGATGTAATTTCTAAGGGAATGAAATGGCATTTATTTGACTGAGATGTGGGGAGAGTGTTTTGTGTGAAGTATTCTTATAGAAATTAACGTGCTGCAGAGCGCGGTGGTTGGGAACATTGTCATTTCAAAGCTCCCAATCCAAGTTCTCAGGCGATGTAATTTCTAAGGGAATGAAAAGGCATTTATTTGACTGAGATGTGGGGATAGTGTTTTGTATGAAGTATTCTTATAGAAATTAACGTGCTGCCGAGCGCGGTGGTTGGGAACGTTGTCATTTCAAAGCTCCCAATCCAAGTTCTCAGGCGATATAATTTCTAAGGGAATGAAAAGGCATTTATTTGACTGAGATGTGGGGAGAGTGTTTTGTGTAAAGTATTCTTATAGAAATTAACGTTCTGCCGAGCGCGGTGGTTGGGAACGTTGTCATTTCAAAGCTCCCTATCCAAGTTATCAGGCGATGTAGTTTCTAAGGGAATGAAAAGGTATTTGACTGAGATGTGGGGAGAGTGTTTTGTGTGAAGTATTACCATAGAAATTAACGTGCTGCCGAGCGAGATGGGAGGGAGCATTGTAAATTCAAAGCTCCTAATCCAAGTTCTCAGGCGATGTAATTTCTAAGGGAATGAAAAGGTATTTGACTGAGATGTGGGGAGAGTGTTTTGTGTGAAGTATTCCTATAGAAATTAACGTCCCACCGAGCGAGATGGGAGGGAGCATCGTCATTTCGAAGCTCCCACTCCAAGTTCTCAGGCGATGTAATTTCTAAGGGAATGAAAAGGCATTTATTTGACTGAGATGTGGGGATAGTGTTTTGTATGAAGTATTCTTATAGAAATTAACGTGCTGCTGAGCGCGGTTGTTGGGAACGTTGTCATTTCAAAGCTCCCAATCCAAGTTCTCAGGCGATGTAATTTCTAAGGGAATGAAAAGGCATTTATTTGACTGAGATGTGCGGATAGTGTTTTGTATGAAGTATTCTTATAGAAATTATAACGTGCTGCCGAGCGCGGTGGTTGGGATAGTTGTCATTTCAAAGCTCCCAATCCAAGTTCTCAGGCGATGTAATTTCTAAGGGAATGAAAAGGCATTTATTTCACTGAGATGTGGGGAGAGTGTTTTGTGTGAAGTGTTCTTATAGAAATTAACGTGCTGCCGAGCGCGGTGGTTGGGAACGTTGTCATTTCAAAGCTCCCAATCCAAGTTCTCAGGCGATGTAATTTCTAAGGGAATGAAAAGGCATTTATTTGACTGAGATGTGGGGAGAGTGTTTTGTGTGAAGTATTCTTATAGAAATTAACGTGCTGCCGAGCGCGGTGGTTGGGAACGTTGTCATTTCAAAGCTCCCAATCCAAGTTCTCAGGCGATGTAATTTCTAAGGGAATGAAAAGGCATTTATTTGACTGAGATGTGGGGAGAGTGTTTTGTGTGAAGTGTTCTTATAGAAATTAACGTGCTGCCGAGCGCGGTGGTTGGGAACGTTGTCATTTCAAAGCTCCCAATCCAAGTTCTCAGGCGATGTATTTTCTAAGGGAATGAAAAGGCATTTATTTGACTGAGATGTGGGGATAGTGTTTTGTATGAAGTATTCTTATAGAAATTAACGTGCTGCCGAGCGCGGTGGTTGGGAACGTTGTCATTTCAAAGCTCCCAATCCAAGTTCTCAGGCGATGTAATTTCTAAGGCAATGAAAGGGCATTTATTTGACTGAGATGTGGGGAGAGTGTTTTGTGTGAAGTATTCTTATAGAAATTAACGTGCTGCCGAGCGCGGTGGTTGGGAACGTTGTCATTTCAAAGCTCCCAATCCAAGTTCTCAGGCGATGTAATTTCTAAGGGAGAGAAAAGGCATTTATTTGACTGAGATGTGGGGAGAGTGTTTTGTGTGAAGTGTTCTTATATAAATTAACGTGCTGCCGAGCGCGGTGGTTGGGAACGTTGTCATTTCAAAGCTCCCAATCCAAGTTCTCAGGCGATGTAATTTCTAAGGGAATGAAAAGGCATTTATTTCACTGAGATGTGGGGAGAGTGTTTTGTGTGAAGTATCCTTATAGAAATTAACGTGCTGCCGAGCGCGGTAGTTGGGAACGTTGTCATTTCAAAGCTCCCAATCCAAGTTCTCAGGCAATGTAACTTCTAAGGGAATGAAAAGGCATTTATTTGACTGAGATGTGGGGAGAGAGTTTTGTGTGAAGTATTCTTATAGAAATTAACGTGCTGCCAAGCGCGGTGGTTGGTAACGTTGTCATTTCAAAGCTCCCAATCCAAGTTCTCAGGCGATGTAATTTCTAAGGCAATGAAAAGTCATTTATTTGACTGAGATATGGGGAGATCGTTTTGTGTGAAGTGTTCTTATAGAAATTAACGTGCTGCCGAGCGCGGCGGTTGGGAACGTTGTCATTTCAAAGCTCCCAATCCAAGTTCTCAGGCGATGTAATTTCTAAGGGAATGAAATGGCATTTATTTGACTGAGATGTGGGGAGAGTGTTTTGTGTGAAGTATTCTTATAGAAATTAACGTGCTGCAGAGCGCGGTGGTTGGGAACATTGTCATTTCAAAGCTCCCAATCCAAGTTCTCAGGCGATGTAATTTCTAAGGGAATGAAAAGGCATTTATTTGACTGAGATGTGGGGATAGTGTTTTGTATGAAGTATTCTTATAGAAATTAACGTGCTGCCGAGCGCGGTGGTTGGGAACGTTGTCATTTCAAAGCTCCCAATCCAAGTTCTCAGGCGATATAATTTCTAAGGGAATGAAAAGGCATTTATTTGACTGAGATGTGGGGAGAGTGTTTTGTGTAAAGTATTCTTATAGAAATTAACGTTCTGCCGAGCGCGGTGGTTGGGAACGTTGTCATTTCAAAGCTCCCTATCCAAGTTATCAGGCGATGTAGTTTCTAAGGGAATGAAAAGGTATTTGACTGAGATGTGGGGAGAGTGTTTTGTGTGAAGTATTACCATAGAAATTAACGTGCTGCCGAGCGAGATGGGAGGGAGCATTGTAAATTCAAAGCTCCTAATCCAAGTTCTCAGGCGATGTAATTTCTAAGGGAATGAAAAGGTATTTGACTGAGATGTGGGGAGAGTGTTTTGTGTGAAGTATTCCTATAGAAATTAACGTCCCACCGAGCGAGATGGGAGGGAGCATCGTCATTTCAAAGCTCCCACTCCAAGTTCTCAGGCGATGTAATTTCTAAGGGAATGAAAAGGCATTTATTTGACTGAGATGTGGGGATAGTGTTTTGTATGAAGTATTCTTATAGAAATTAACGTGCTGCTGAGCGCGGTTGTTGGGAACGTTGTCATTTCAAAGCTCCCAATCCAAGTTCTCAGGCGATGTAATTTCTAAGGGAATGAAAAGGCATTTATTTGACTGAGATGTGCGGATAGTGTTTTGTATGAAGTATTCTTATAGAAATTATAACGTGCTGCCGAGCGCGGTGGTTGGGATAGTTGTCATTTCAAAGCTCCCAATCCAAGTTCTCAGGCGATGTAATTTCTAAGGGAATGAAAAGGCATTTATTTCACTGAGATGTGGGAAGAGTGTTTTGTGTGAAGTGTTCTTATAGAAATTAACGTGCTGCCGAGCGCGGTGGTTGGGAACGTTGTCATTTCAAAGCTCCCAATCCAAGTTCTCAGGCGATGTAATTTCTAAGGGAATGAAAAGGCATTTATTTGACTGAGATGTGGGGAGAGTGTTTTGTGTGAAGTATTCTTATAGAAATTAACGTGCTGCCGAGCGCGGTGGTTGGGAACGTTGTCATTTCAAAGCTCCCAATCCAAGTTCTCAGGCGATGTAATTTCTAAGGGAATGAAAAGGCATTTATTTGACTGAGATGTGGGGAGAGTGTTTTGTGTGAAGTGTTCTTATAGAAATTAACGTGCTGCCGAGCGCGGTGGTTGGGAACGTTGTCATTTCAAAGCTCCCAATCCAAGTTCTCAGGCGATGTATTTTCTAAGGGAATGAAAAGGCATTTATTTGACTGAGATGTGGGGATAGTGTTTTGTATGAAGTATTCTTATAGAAATTAACGTGCTGCCGAGCGCGGTGGTTGGGAACGTTGTCATTTCAAAGCTCCCAATCCAAGTTCTCAGGCGATGTAATTTCTAAGGGAATAAAAAGGCATTTATTTCACTGAGATGTGGGGAGAGTGTTTTGTGTGAAGTATATCTTATAGAAAGTAACGTGCTGCCGAGCGCGGTGGTTGGGAACGTTGTCATTTCAAAGCCCCCAATCCAAGTTCTCAGGCGATGTAATTTCTAAGGGAATGAAGAGGCATTTATAAGACTGAGATGAGGGGAGAGAGTTTTGTGTGAAGTATATATATATTCTTATAGAAATTAACGTGCTGCCGAGCGCGGTGGTTGGGAACGTTGTCATTTCAAAGCTCCCAATCCAAGTTCTCAGGCGATGTAATTTCTAAGGCAATGAAAAGGCATTTATTTGACTGAGATGTGGGGAGAGTGTTTTGTGTGAAGTATTCTTATAGAAATTAACGTGCTGCCGAGCGCGGTGGTTGGGAACGTTGTCATTTCAAAGCTCCCAATCCAAGTTCTCAGGCGATGTAATTTCTAAGGGAGAGAAAAGGCATTTATTTGACTGAGATGTGGGGAGAGTGTTTTGTGTGAAGTGTTCTTATATAAATTAACGTGCTGCCGAGCGCGGTGGTTGGGAACGTTGTCATTTCAAAGCTCCCAATCCAAGTTCTCAGGCGATGTAATTTCTAAGGGAATGAAAAGGCATTTATTTCACTGAGATGTGGGGAGAGTGTTTTGTGTGAAGTATCCTTATAGAAATTAACGTGCTGCCGAGCGCGGTGGTTGGGAACGTTGTCATTTCAAAGCTCCCAATCCAAGTTCTCAGGCATTGTAACTTCTAAGGGAATGAAAAGGCATTTATTTGACTGAGATGTGGGGAGAGAGTTTTGTGTGAAGTATTCTTATAGAAATTAACGTGCTGCCAAGCGCGGTGGTTGGTAACGTTGTCATTTCAAAGCTCCCAATCCAAGTTCTCAGGCGATGTAATTTCTAAGGCAATGAAAAGTCATTTATTTGACTGAGATATGGGGAGATCGTTTTGTGTGAAGTGTTCTTATAGAAATTAACGTGCTGCCGAGCGCGGCGGTTGGGAACGTTGTCATTTCAAATTTCCCAATCCAAGTTCTCAGGCGATGTAATTTCTAAGGGAATGAAATGGCATTTATTTGACTGAGATGTGGGGAGAGTGTTTTGTGTGAAGTATTCTTATAGAAATTAACGTGCTGCAGAGCGCGGTGGTTGGGAACATTGTCATTTCAAAGCTCCCAATCCAAGTTCTCAGGCGATGTAATTTCTAAGGGAATGAAAAGGCATTTATTTGACTGAGATGTGGGGATAGTGTTTTGTATGAAGTATTCTTATAGAAATTAACGTGCTGCCGAGCGCGGTGGTTGGGAACGTTGTCATTTCAAAGCTCCCAATCCAAGTTCTCAGGCGATATAATTTCTAAGGGAATGAAAAGGCATTTATTTGACTGAGATGTGGGGAGAGTGTTTTGTGTAAAGTATTCTTATAGAAATTAACGTTCTGCCGAGCGCGGTGGTTGGGAACGTTGTCATTTCAAAGCTCCCTATCCAAGTTATCAGGCGATGTAGTTTCTAAGGGAATGAAAAGGTATTTGACTGAGATGTGGGGAGAGTGTTTTGTGTGAAGTATTACCATAGAAATTAACGTGCTGCCGAGCGAGATGGGAGGGAGCATTGTAAATTCAAAGCTCCTAATCCAAGTTCTCAGGCGATGTAATTTCTAAGGGAATGAAAAGGTATTTGACTGAGATGTGGGGAGAGTGTTTTGTGTGAAGTATTCCTATAGAAATTAACGTCCCACCGAGCGAGATGGGAGGGAGCATCGTCATTTCGAAGCTCCCACTCCAAGTTCTCAGGCGATGTAATTTCTAAGGGAATGAAAAGGCATTTATTTGACTGAGATGTGGGGATAGTGTTTTGTATGAAGTATTCTTATAGAAATTAACGTGCTGCTGAGCGCGGTTGTTGGGAACGTTGTCATTTCAAAGCTCCCAATCCAAGTTCTCAGGCGATGTAATTTCTAAGGGAATGAAAAGGCATTTATTTGACTGAGATGTGCGGATAGTGTTTTGTATGAAGTATTCTTATAGAAATTATAACGTGCTGCCGAGCGCGGTGGTTGGGATAGTTGTCATTTCAAAGCTCCCAATCCAAGTTCTCAGGCGATGTAATTTCTAAAGGAATGAAAAGACATTTATTTCACTGAGATGTGGGGAGAGTGTTTTGTGTGAAGTGTTCTTATAGAAATTAACGTGCTGCCGAGCGCGGTGGTTGGGAACGTTGTCATTTCAAAGCTCCCAATCCAAGTTCTCAGGCGATGTAATTTCTAAGGGAATGAAAAGGCATTTATTTGACTGAGATGTGGGGATAGTGTTTTGTATGAAGTATTCTTATAGAAATTAACGTGCTGCCGAGCGCGGTGGTTGGGAACGTTGTCATTTCAAAGCTCCCAATCCAAGTTCTCAGGCGATATAATTTCTAAGGGAATGAAAAGGCATTTATTTGACTGAGATGTGGGGAGAGTGTTTTGTGTAAAGTATTCTTATAGAAATTAACGTTCTGCCGAGCGCGGTGGTTGGGAACGTTGTCATTTCAAAGCTCCCTATCCAAGTTATCAGGCGATGTAGTTTCTAAGGGAATGAAAAGGTATTTGACTGAGATGTGGGGAGAGTGTTTTGTGTGAAGTATTACCATAGAAATTAACGTGCTGCCGAGCGAGATGGGAGGGAGCATTGTAAATTCAAAGCTCCTAATCCAAGTTCTCAGGCGATGTAATTTCTAAGGGAATGAAAAGGTATTTGACTGAGATGTGGGGAGAGTGTTTTGTGTGAAGTATTCCTATAGAAATTAACGTCCCACCGAGCGAGATGGGAGGGAGCATCGTCATTTCGAAGCTCCCACTCCAAGTTCTCAGGCGATGTAATTTCTAAGGGAATGAAAAGGCATTTATTTGACTGAGATGTGGGGATAGTGTTTTGTATGAAGTATTCTTATAGAAATTAACGTGCTGCTGAGCGCGGTTGTTGGGAACGTTGTCATTTCAAAGCTCCCAATCCAAGTTCTCAGGCGATGTAATTTCTAAGGGAATGAAAAGGCATTTATTTGACTGAGATGTGCGGATAGTGTTTTGTATGAAGTATTCTTATAGAAATTATAACGTGCTGCCGAGCGCGGTGGTTGGGATAGTTGTCATTTCAAAGCTCCCAATCCAAGTTCTCAGGCGATGTAATTTCTAAAGGAATGAAAAGGCATTTATTTCACTGAGATGTGGGGAGAGTGTTTTGTGTGAAGTGTTCTTATAGAAATTAACGTGCTGCCGAGCGCGGTGGTTGGGAACGTTGTCATTTCAAAGCTCCCAATCCAAGTTCTCAGGCGATGTAATTTCTAAGGGAATGAAAAGGCATTTATTTGACTGAGATGTGGGGAGAGTGTTTTGTGTGAAGTATTCTTATAGAAATTAACGTGCTGCCGAGCGCGGTGGTTGGGAACGTTGTCATTTCAAAGCTCCCAATCCAAGTTCTCAGGCGATGTAATTTCTAAGGGAATGAAAAGGCATTTATTTGACTGAGATGTGGGGAGAGTGTTTTGTGTGAAGTGTTCTTATAGAAATTAACGTGCTGCCGAGCGCGGTGGTTGGGAACGTTGTCATTTCAAAGCTCCCAATCCAAGTTCTCAGGCGATGTAATTTCTAAGGGAATAAAAAGGCATTTATTTCACTGAGATGTGTGGAGAGTGTTTTGTGTGAAGTATCCTTATAGAAATTAACGTGTTGCCGAGCGCGGTGGTTGGGAACGTTGTCATTTCAAAGCTCCCAATCCAAGTTCTCAGGCGATGTAACTTCTAAGGGAATGAAAAGGCATTTATTTGACTGAGATGTGGGGAGAGAGTTTTGAGTGAAGTATTCTTATAGAAATTAACGTGCTGCCGAGCGCGGTGGTTGGGAACGTTGTCATTTCAAAGCTCCCAATCCAAGTTCTCAGGCGATGTAATTTCTAAGGGAATAAAAAGGCATTTATTTCACTGAGATGTGGGGAGAGTGTTTTGTGTGAAGTATATCTTATAGAAAGTAACGTGCTGCCGAGCGCGGTGGTTGGGAACGTTGTCATTTCAAAGCCCCCAATCCAAGTTCTCAGGCGATGTAATTTCTAAGGGAATGAAGAGGCATTTATAAGACTGAGATGAGGGGAGAGAGTTTTGTGTGAAGTATATATATTCTTATAGAAATTAACGTGCTGCCGAGCGCGGTGGTTGGGAACGTTGTCATTTCAAAGCTCCCAATCCAAGTTCTCAGGCGATGTAATTTCTAAGGCAATGAAAAGGCATTTATTTGACTGAGATGTGGGGAGAGTGTTTTGTGTGAAGTATTCTTATAGAAATTAACGTGCTGCCGAGCGCGGTGGTTGGGAACGTTGTCATTTCAAAGCTCCCAATCCAAGTTCTCAGGCGATGTAATTTCTAAGGGAGAGAAAAGGCATTTATTTGACTGAGATGTGGGGAGAGTGTTTTGTGTGAAGTGTTCTTATATAAATTAACGTGCTGCCGAGCGCGGTGGTTGGGAACGTTGTCATTTCAAAGCTCCCAATCCAAGTTCTCAGGCGATGTAATTTCTAAGGGAATGAAAAGGCATTTATTTCACTGAGATGTGGGGAGAGTGTTTTGTGTGAAGTATCCTTATAGAAATTAACGTGCTGCCGAGCGCGGTGGTTGGGAACGTTGTCATTTCAAAGCTCCCAATCCAAGTTCTCAGGCAATGTAACTTCTAAGGGAATGAAAAGGCATTTATTTGACTGAGATGTGGGGAGAGAGTTTTGTGTGAAGTATTCTTATAGAAATTAACGTGCTGCCAAGCGCGGTGGTTGGTAACGTTGTCATTTCAAAGCTCCCAATCCAAGTTCTCAGGCGATGTAATTTCTAAGGCAATGAAAAGTCATTTATTTGACTGAGATATGGGGAGATCGTTTTGTGTGAAGTGTTCTTATAGAAATTAACGTGCTGCCGAGCGCGGCGGTTGGGAACGTTGTCATTTCAAAGCTCCCAATCCAAGTTCTCAGGCGATGTAATTTCTAAGGGAATGAAATGGCATTTATTTGACTGAGATGTGGGGATAGTGTTTTGTATGAAGTATTCTTATAGAAATTAACGTCCCACCGAGCGAGATGGGAGGGAGCATCGTCATTTCGAAGATCCCACTCCAAGTTCTCAGGCGATGTAATTTCTAAGGGAATGAAAAGGCATTTATTTGACTGAGATGTGGGGATAGTGTTTTGTATGAAGTATTCTTATAGAAATTAACGTGCTGCCGTGCGAGATGGGAGGGAGCATTGTAAATTCAAAGCTCCTAATCCAAGTTCTCATGCGATGTAATTTCTAAGGGAATGAAAAGGTATTTGACTGAGATGTGGGGAGAGTGTTTTGTGTGAAGTATTCCTATAGAAATTAACGTCCCACCGAGCGAGATGGGAGGGAGCATCGTCATTTCGAAGATCCCACTCCAAGTTCTCAGGCGATGTAATTTCTAAGGGAATGAAAAGGCATTTATTTGACTGAGATGTGGGGATAGTGTTTTGTATGAAGTATTCTTATAGAAATTAACGTGCTGCCGAGCGCGGCGGTTGGGAACGTTGTCATTTCAAAGCTCCCAATCCAAGTTCTCAGGCGATGTAATTTCTAAGGGAATGAAATGGCATTTATTTGACTGAGATGTGGGGAGAGTGTTTTGTGTGAAGTATTCTTATAGAAATTAACGTGCTGCAGAGCGCGGTGGTTGGGAACATTGTCATTTCAAAGCTCCCAATCCAAGTTCTCAGGCGATGTAATTTCTAAGGGAATGAAAAGGCATTTATTTGACTGAGATGTGGGGATAGTGTTTTGTATGAAGTATTCTTATAGAAATTAACGTGCTGCCGAGCGCGGTGGTTGGGAACGTTGTCATTTCAAAGCTCCCAATCCAAGTTCTCAGGCGATATAATTTCTAAGGGAATGAAAAGGCATTTATTTGACTGAGATGTGGGGAGAGTGTTTTGTGTAAAGTATTCTTATAGAAATTAACGTTCTGCCGAGCGCGGTGGTTGGGAACGTTGTCATTTCAAAGCTCCCTATCCAAGTTATCAGGCGATGTAGTTTCTAAGGGAATGAAAAGGTATTTGACTGAGATGTGGGGAGAGTGTTTTGTGTGAAGTATTACCATAGAAATTAACGTGCTGCCGTGCGAGATGGGAGGGAGCATTGTAAATTCAAAGCTCCTAATCCAAGTTCTCATGCGATGTAATTTCTAAGGGAATGAAAAGGTATTTGACTGAGATGTGGGGAGAGTGTTTTGTGTGAAGTATTCCTATAGAAATTAACGTCCCACCGAGCGAGATGGGAGGGAGCATCGTCATTTCGAAGATCCCACTCCAAGTTCTCAGGCGATGTAATTTCTAAGGGAATGAAAAGGCATTTATTTGACTGAGATGTGGGGATAGTGTTTTGTATGAAGTATTCTTATAGAAATTAACGTGCTGCTGAGCGCGGTTGTTGGGAACGTTGTCATTTCAAAGCTCCCAATCCAAGTTCTCAGGCGATGTAATTTCTAAGGGAATGAAAAGGCATTTATTTGACTGAGATGTGCGGATAGTGTTTTGTATGAAGTATTCTTATAGAAATTATAACGTGCTGCCGAGCGCGGTGGTTGGGATAGTTGTCATTTCAAAGCTCCCAATCCAAGTTCTCAGGCGATGTAATTTCTAAGGGAATGAAAAGGCATTTATTTCACTGAGATGTGGGGAGAGTGTTTTGTGTGAAGTGTTCTTATAGAAATTAACGTGCTGCCGAGCGCGGTGGTTGGGAACGTTGTCATTTCAAAGCTCCCAATCCAAGTTCTCAGGCGATGTAATTTCTAAGGGAATGAAAAGGCATTTATTTGACTGAGATGTGGGGAGAGTGTTTTGTGTGAAGTATTCTTATAGAAATTAACGTGCTGCCGAGCGCGGTGGTTGGGAACGTTGTCATTTCAAAGCTCCCAATCCAAGTTCTCAGGCGATGTAATTTCTAAGGCAATGAAAAGTCATTTATTTGACTGAGATATGGGGAGATCGTTTTGTGTGAAGTGTTCTTATAGAAATTAACGTGCTGCCGAGCGCGGCGGTTGGGAACGTTGTCATTTCAAAGCTCCCAATCCAAGTTCTCAGGCGATGTAATTTCTAAGGGAATGAAATGGCATTTATTTGACTGAGATGTGGGGAGAGTGTTTTGTGTGAAGTATTCTTATAGAAATTAACGTGCTGCAGAGCGCGGTGGTTGGGAACATTGTCATTTCAAAGCTCCCAATCCAAGTTCTCAGGCGATGTAATTTCTAAGGGAATGAAAAGGCATTTATTTGACTGAGATGTGGGGATAGTGTTTTGTATGAAGTATTCTTATAGAAATTAACGTGCTGCCGAGCGCGGTGGTTGGGAACGTTGTCATTTCAAAGCTCCCAATCCAAGTTCTCAGGCGATATAATTTCTAAGGGAATGAAAAGGCATTTATTTGACTGAGATGTGGGGAGAGTGTTTTGTGTAAAGTATTCTTATAGAAATTAACGTTCTGCCGAGCGCGGTGGTTGGGAACGTTGTCATTTCAAAGCTCCCTATCCAAGTTATCAGGCGATGTAGTTTCTAAGGGAATGAAAAGGTATTTGACTGAGATGTGGGGAGAGTGTTTTGTGTGAAGTATTACCAGAGAAATTAACGTGCTGCCGTGCGAGATGGGAGGGAGCATTGTAAATTCAAAGCTCCTAATCCAAGTTCTCATGCGATGTAATTTCTAAGGGAATGAAAAGGTATTTGACTGAGATGTGGGGAGAGTGTTTTGTGTGAAGTATTCCTATAGAAATTAATGTCCCACCGAGCGAGATGGGAGGGAGCATCGTCATTTCGAAGCTCCCACTCCAAGTTCTCAGGCGATGTAATTTCTAAGGGAATGAAAAGGCATTTATTTGACTGAGATGTGGGGATAGTGTTTTGTATGAAGTATTCTTATAGAAATTAACGTGCTGCTGAGCGCGGTTGTTGGGAACGTTGTCATTTCAAAGCTCCCAATCCAAGTTCTCAGGCGATGTAATTTCTAAGGGAATGAAAAGGCATTTATTTGACTGAGATGTGCGGATAGTGTTTTGTATGAAGTATTCTTATAGAAATTATAACGTGCTGCCGAGCGCGGTGGTTGGGATAGTTGTCATTTCAAAGCTCCCAATCCAAGTTCTCAGGCGATGTAATTTCTAAGGGAATGAAAAGGCATTTATTTCACTGAGATGTGGGGAGAGTGTTTTGTGTGAAGTGTTCTTATAGAAATTAACGTGCTGCCGAGCGCGGTGGTTGGGAACGTTGTCATTTCAAAGCTCCCAATCCAAGTTCTCAGGCGATGTAATTTCTAAGGGAATGAAAAGGCATTTATTTGACTGAGATGTGGGGAGAGTGTTTTGTGTGAAGTATTCTTATAGAAATTAACGTGCTGCCGAGCGCGGTGGTTGGGAACGTTGTCATTTCAAAGCTCCCAATCCAAGTTCTCAGGCGATGTAATTTCTAAGGGAATGAAAAGGCATTTATTTGACTGAGATGTGCGGATAGTGTTTTGTATGAAGTATTCTTATAGAAATTATAACGTGCTGCCGAGCGCGGTGGTTGGGATAGTTGTCATTTCGAAGCTCCCAATCCAAGTTCTCAGGCGATGTAATTTCTAAGGGAATGAAAAGGCATTTATTTCACTGAGATGTGGGGAGAGTGTTTTGTGTGAAGTGTTCTTATAGAAATTAACGTGCTGCCGAGCGCGGTGGTTGGGAACGTTGTCATTTCAAAGCTCCCAATCCAAGTTCTCAGGCGATGTAATTTCTAAGGGAATGAAAAGGCATTTATTTGACTGAGATGTGGGGAGAGTGTTTTGTGTGAAGTATTCTTATAGAAATTAACGTGCTGCCGAGCGCGGTGGTTGGGAACGTTGTCATTTCAAAGCTCCCAATCCAAGTTCTCAGGCGATGTAATTTCTAAGGGAATGAAAAGGCATTTATTTGACTGAGATGTGGGGAGAGTGTTTTGTGTGAAGTGTTCTTATAGAAATTAACGTGCTGCCGAGCGCGGTGGTTGGGAACGTTGTCATTTCAAAGCTCCCAATCCAAGTTCTCAGGCGATGTAATTTCTAAGGGAATAAAAAGGCATTTATTTCACTGAGATGTGTGGAGAGTGTTTTGTGTGAAGTATCCTTATAGAAATTAACGTGTTGCCGAGCGCGGTGGTTGGGAACGTTGTCATTTCAAAGCTCCCAATCCAAGTTCTCAGGCGATGTAACTTCTAAGGGAATGAAAAGGCATTTATTTGACTGAGATGTGGGGAGAGAGTTTTGAGTGAAGTATTCTTATAGAAATTAACGTGCTGCCGAGCGCGGCGGTTGGGAACGTTGTCATTTCAAAGCTCCCAATCCAAGTTCTCAGGCGATGTAATTTCTAAGGGAATGAAATGGCATTTATTTGACTGAGATGTGGGGAGAGTGTTTTGTGTGAAGTATTCTTATAGAAATTAACGTGCTGCAGAGCGCGGTGGTTGGGAACATTGTCATTTCAAAGCTCCCAATCCAAGTTCTCAGGCGATGTAATTTCTAAGGGAATGAAAAGGCATTTATTTGACTGAGATGTGGGGATAGTGTTTTGTATGAAGTATTCTTATAGAAATTAACGTGCTGCCGAGCGCGGTGGTTGGGAACGTTGTCATTTCAAAGCTCCCAATCCAAGTTCTCAGGCGATATAATTTCTAAGGGAATGAAAAGGCATTTATTTGACTGAGATGTGGGGAGAGTGTTTTGTGTAAAGTATTCTTATAGAAATTAACGTTCTGCCGAGCGCGGTGGTTGGGAACGTTGTCATTTCAAAGCTCCCTATCCAAGTTATCAGGCGATGTAGTTTCTAAGGGAATGAAAAGGTATTTGACTGAGATGTGGGGAGAGTGTTTTGTGTGAAGTATTACCAGAGAAATTAACGTGCTGCCGTGCGAGATGGGAGGGAGCATTGTAAATTCAAAGCTCCTAATCCAAGTTCTCATGCGATGTAATTTCTAAGGGAATGAAAAGGTATTTGACTGAGATGTGGGGAGAGTGTTTTGTGTGAAGTATTCCTATAGAAATTAATGTCCCACCGAGCGAGATGGGAGGGAGCATCGTCATTTCGAAGCTCCCACTCCAAGTTCTCAGGCGATGTAATTTCTAAGGGAATGAAAAGGCATTTATTTGACTGAGATGTGGGGATAGTGTTTTGTATGAAGTATTCTTATAGAAATTAACGTGCTGCTGAGCGCGGTTGTTGGGAACGTTGTCATTTCAAAGCTCCCAATCCAAGTTCTCAGGCGATGTAATTTCTAAGGGAATGAAAAGGCATTTATTTGACTGAGATGTGCGGATAGTGTTTTGTATGAAGTATTCTTATAGAAATTATAACGTGCTGCCGAGCGCGGTGGTTGGGATAGTTGTCATTTCAAAGCTCCCAATCCAAGTTCTCAGGCGATGTAATTTCTAAGGGAATGAAAAGGCATTGATTTCACTGAGATGTGGGGAGAGTGTTTTGTGTGAAGTGTTCTTATAGAAATTAACGTGCTGCCGAGCGCGGTGGTTGGGAACGTTGTCATTTCAAAGCTCCCAATCCAAGTTCTCAGGCGATGTAATTTCTAAGGGAATGAAAAGGCATTTATTTCACTGAGATGTGGGGAGAGTGTTTTGTGTGAAGTATTCTTATAGAAATTAACGTGCTGCCGAGCGCGGTGGTTGGGAACGTTGTCATTTCAAAGCTCCCAATCCAAGTTCTCAGGCGATGTAATTTCTAAGGGAATGAAAAGGCATTTATTTGACTGAGATGTGCGGATAGTGTTTTGTATGAAGTATTCTTATAGAAATTATAACGTGCTGCCGAGCGCGGTGGTTGGGATAGTTGTCATTTCGAAGCTCCCAATCCAAGTTCTCAGGCGATGTAATTTCTAAGGGAATGAAAAGGCATTTATTTCACTGAGATGTGGGGAGAGTGTTTTGTGTGAAGTGTTCTTATAGAAATTAACGTGCTGCCGAGCGCGGTGGTTGGGAACGTTGTCATTTCAAAGCTCCCAATCCAAGTTCTCAGGCGATGTAATTTCTAAGGGAATGAAAAGGCATTTATTTGACTGAGATGTGGGGAGAGTGTTTTGTGTGAAGTATTCTTATAGAAATTAACGTGCTGCCGAGCGCGGTGGTTGGGAACGTTGTCATTTCAAAGCTCCCAATCCAAGTTCTCAGGCGATGTAATTTCTAAGGGAATGAAAAGGCATTTATTTGACTGAGATGTGGGGAGAGTGTTTTGTGTGAAGTGTTCTTATAGAAATTAACGTGCTGCCGAGCGCGGTGGTTGGGAACGTTGTCATTTCAAAGCTCCCAATCCAAGTTCTCAGGCGATGTAATTTCTAAGGGAATAAAAAGGCATTTATTTCACTGAGATGTGTGGAGAGTGTTTTGTGTGAAGTATCCTTATAGAAATTAACGTGTTGCCGAGCGCGGTGGTTGGGAACGTTGTCATTTCAAAGCTCCCAATCCAAGTTCTCAGGCGATGTAACTTCTAAGGGAATGAAAAGGCATTTATTTGACTGAGATGTGGGGAGAGAGTTTTGAGTGAAGTATTCTTATAGAAATTAACGTGCTGCCAAGCGCGGTGGTTGGTAACGTTGTCATTTCAAAGCTCCCAATCCAAGTTCACCGGCGATGTAATTTCTAAGGGAATGAAAAGACATTTATTTCACTGAGATGTGGGGAGAGTGTTTTGTGTGAAGTGTTCTTATAGAAATTAACGTGCTGCCGAGCGCGGTGGTTGGGAACGTTGTCATTTCAAAGCTCCCAATCCAAGTTCTCAGGCGATGTAATTTCTAAGGGAATGAAAAGGCATTTATTTGACTGAGATGTGGGGAGAGTGTTTTGTGTGAAGTATTCTTATAGAAATTAACGTGCTGCCGAGCGCGGTGGTTGGGAACGTTGTCATTTCAAAGCTCCCAATCCAAGTTCTCAGGCGATGTAATTTCTAAGGGAATGAAAAGGCATTTATTTGACTGAGATGTGGGGAGAGTGTTTTGTGTGAAGTGTTCTTATAGAAATTAACGTGCTGCCGAGCGCGGTGGTTGGGAACGTTGTCATTTCAAAGCTCCCAATCCAAGTTCTCAGGCGATGTAATTTCTAAGGGAATGAAAAGGCATTTATTTCACTGAGATGTGGGGAGAGTGTTTTGTGTGAAGTATCCTTATAGAAATTAACGTGTTGCCGAGCGCGGTGGTTGGGAACGTTGTCATTTCAAAGCTCCCAATCCAAGTTCTCAGGCGATGTAACTTCTAAGGGAATGAAAAGGCATTTATTTGACTGAGATGTGGGGAGAGAGTTTTGAGTGAAGTATTCTTATAGAAATTAACGTGCTGCCAAGCGCGGTGGTTGGTAACGTTGTCATTTCAAAGCTCCCAATCCAAGTTCTCAGGCGATGTAATTTCTAAGGCAATGAAAAGTCATTTATTTGACTGAGATATGGGGAGATCGTTTTGTGTGAAGTATTCTTATAGAAATTAACGTGCTGCCGAGCGCGGCGGTTGAGAACGTTGTCATTTCAAAGCTCCCAATCCAAGTTCTCAGGCGATGTAATTTCTAAGGGAATGAAAAGGCATTTATTTGACTGAGATGTGGGGCGAGTGTTTTGTGTGAAGTATTCTTATAGAAATTAACGTGCTAACGAGCGCGGTGGTTGGGAACGTTGTCATTTCAAAGCTCCCAATCCAAGTTCTCAGGCAATGTAATTTCAAAGATAATGAACAGGCATTTATTTGACTGAGATGTGGGGAGAGTGTTTTGTGTGAAGTATACTTATAGAAATTAACGTGCTGCTGAGCGCGGTTGTTGGGAACGTTGTCATTTCAAAGCTCCCAATCCAAGTTCTCAGGCGATGTAATTTCTAAGGGAATGAAAAGGCATTTATTTGACTGAGATGTGCGGATAGTGTTTTGTATGAAGTATTCTTATAGAAATTATAACGTGCTGCCGAGCGCGGTGGTTGGGAACGTTGTCATTTCAAAGCTCCCAATCCAAGTTCTCAGGCGATGTAACTTCTAAGGGAATGAAAAGGCATTTATTTGACTGAGATGTGGGGAGAGAGTTTTGAGTGAAGTATTCTTATAGAAATTAACGTGCTGCCAAGCGCGGTGGTTGGTAACGTTGTCATTTCAAAGCTCCCAATCCAAGTTCACCGGCGATGTAATTTCTAAGGGAATGAAAAGACATTTATTTCACTGAGATGTGGGGAGAGTGTTTTGTGTGAAGTGTTCTTATAGAAATTAACGTGCTGCCGAGCGCGGTGGTTGGGAACGTTGTCATTTCAAAGCTCCCAATCCAAGTTCTCAGGCGATGTAATTTCTAAGGGAATGAAAAGGCATTTATTTGACTGAGATGTGGGGAGAGTGTTTTGTGTGAAGTATTCTTATAGAAATTAACGTGCTGCCGAGCGCGGTGGTTGGGAACGTTGTCATTTCAAAGCTCCCAATCCAAGTTCTCAGGCGATGTAATTTCTAAGGGAATGAAAAGGCATTTATTTGACTGAGATGTGGGGAGAGTGTTTTGTGTGAAGTGTTCTTATAGAAATTAACGTGCTGCCGAGCGCGGTGGTTGGGAACGTTGTCATTTCAAAGCTCCCAATCCAAGTTCTCAGGCGATGTAATTTCTAAGGGAATGAAGAGGCATTTATTTGACTGAGATGTGGGGAGAGAGTTTTGAGTGAAGTATTCTTATAGAAATTAACGTCCCACCGAGCGAGATGGGAGGGAGCATCGTCATTTCGAAGCTCCCACTCCAAGTTCTCAGGCGATGTAATTTCTAAGGGAATGAAAAGGCATTTATTTGACTGAGATGTGGGGAGAGTGTTTTGTGTGAAGTGTTCTTATATAAATTAACGTGCTGCCGAGCGCGGTGGTTGGGAACGTTGTCATTTCAAAGCTCCCAATCCAAGTTCTCAGGCGATGTAATTTCTAAGGGAATGAAAAGGCATTTATTTCACTGAGATGTGGGGAGAGTGTTTTGTGTGAAGTATTCTTATAGAAATTAACGTGCTGCCGAGCGCGGTGGTTGGGAACGTTGTCATTTCAAAGCTCCTAATCCAAGTTCTCAGGCGATGTAATATCTAAGGGAATGAAAAGGTATTTGACTGAGATGTGGGGAGAGTGTTTTGTGTGAAGTATTCCTATAGAAATTAACGTCCCACCGAGCGAGATGGGAGGGAGCATCGTCATTTCGAAGCTCCCACTCCAAGTTCTCAGGCGATGTAATTTCTAAGGGAATGAAAAGGCATTTATTTGACTGAGATGTGGGGATAGTGTTTTGTATGAAGTGTTCTTATAGAAATTAACGTGCTGCCGAGCGCGGTGGTTGGGAACGTTGTCATTTCAAAGCTCCCAATCCAAGTTCTCAGGCGATGTAATTTCTAAGGGAGAGAAAAGGCATTTATTTGACTGAGATGTGGGGAGAATGTTTTGTGTGAAGTGTTCTTATATAAATTAACGTGCTGCCGAGCGCGGTGGTTGGGAACGTTGTCATTTCAAAGCTCCCAATCCAAGTTCTCAGGCGATGTAATTTCTAAGGGAATGAAAAGGCATTTATTTCACTGAGATGTGGGGAGAGTGTTTTGTGTGAAGTATCCTTATAGAAATTAACGTGCTGCCGAGCGCGGTGGTTGGGAACGTTGTCATTTCAAAGCTCCCAATCCAAGTTCTCAGGCGATGTAATTTCTAAGGGAATGAAATGGCATTTATTTGACTGAGATGTGGGGAGAGTGTTTTGTGTGAAGTATTCTTATAGAAATTAACGTGCTGCCGAGCGCGGTGGTTGGGAACGTTGTCATTTCAAAGCTCCTAATCCAAGTTCTCAGGCGATGTAATATCTAAGGGAATGAAAAGGTATTTGACTGAGATGTGGGGAGAGTGTTTTGTGTGAAGTATTCCTATAGAAATTAACGTCCCACCGAGCGAGATGGGAGGGAGCATCGTCATTTCGAAGCTCCCACTCCAAGTTCTCAGGCGATGTAATTTCTAAGGGAATGAAAAGGCATTTATTTGACTGAGATGTGGGGAGAGTGTTTTGTGTGAAGTGTTCTTATAGAAATTAACGTGCTGCCGAGCGCGGTGGTTGGGAACGTTGTCATTTCAAAGCTCCCAATCCAAGTTCTCAGGCGATGTAATTTCTAAGGGAATAAAAAGGCATTTATTTCACTGAGATGTGTGGAGAGTGTTTTGTGTGAAGTATCCTTATAGAAATTAACGTGTTGCCGAGCGCGGTGGTTGGGAACGTTGTCATTTCAAAGCTCCCAATCCAAGTTCTCAGGCGATGTAACTTCTAAGGGAATGAAAAGGCATTTATTTGACTGAGATGTGGGGAGAGAGTTTTGAGTGAAGTATTCTTATAGAAATTAACGTGCTGCCAAGCGCGGTGGTTGGTAACGTTGTCATTTCAAAGCTCCCAATCCAAGTTCACCGGCGATGTAATTTCTAAGGGAATGAAAAGACATTTATTTCACTGAGATGTGGGGAGAGTGTTTTGTGTGAAGTGTTCTTATAGAAATTAACGTGCTGCCGAGCGCGGTGGTTGGGAACGTTGTCATTTCAAAGCTCCCAATCCAAGTTCTCAGGCGATGTAATTTCTAAGGGAATGAAAAGGCATTTATTTGACTGAGATGTGGGGAGAGTGTTTTGTGTGAAGTATTCTTATAGAAATTAACGTGCTGCCGAGCGCGGTGGTTGGGAACGTTGTCATTTCAAAGCTCCCAATCCAAGTTCTCAGGCGATGTAATTTCTAAGGGAATGAAAAGGCATTTATTTGACTGAGATGTGGGGAGAGTGTTTTGTGTGAAGTGTTCTTATAGAAATTAACGTGCTGCCGAGCGCGGTGGTTGGGAACGTTGTCATTTCAAAGCTCCCAATCCAAGTTCTCAGGCGATGTAATTTCTAAGGGAATGAAAAGGCATTTATTTCACTGAGATGTGGGGAGAGTGTTTTGTGTGAAGTATCCTTATAGAAATTAACGTGTTGCCGAGCGCGGTGGTTGGGAACGTTGTCATTTCAAAGCTCCCAATCCAAGTTCTCAGGCGATGTAACTTCTAAGGGAATGAAAAGGCATTTATTTGACTGAGATGTGGGGAGAGAGTTTTGAGTGAAGTATTCTTATAGAAATTAACGTGCTGCCAAGCGCGGTGGTTGGTAACGTTGTCATTTCAAAGCTCCCAATCCAAGTTCTCAGGCGATGTAATTTCTAAGGCAATGAAAAGTCATTTATTTGACTGAGATATGGGGAGATCGTTTTGTGTGAAGTATTCTTATAGAAATTAACGTGCTGCCGAGCGCGGCGGTTGAGAACGTTGTCATTTCAAAGCTCCCAATCCAAGTTCTCAGGCGATGTAATTTCTAAGGGAATGAAAAGGCATTTATTTGACTGAGATGTGGGGCGAGTGTTTTGTGTGAAGTATTCTTATAGAAATTAACGTGCTAACTAGCGCGGTGGTTGGGAACGTTGTCATTTCAAAGCTCCCAATCCAAGTTCTCAGGCAATGTAATTTCAAAGATAATGAACAGGCATTTATTTGACTGAGATGTGGGGAGAGTGTTTTGTGTGAAGTATACTTATAGAAATTAACGTGCTGCCGAGCGCGGTGGTTGGGAACGTTGTCATTTCAAAGCTCCCAATCCAAGTTCTCACGCGATGTATTTTCTAAGGGAATGAAAAGGCATTTATTTGACTGATATGTGGGGATAGTGTTTTGTATGAAGTATTCTTATAGAAATTAACGTGCTGCCGAGCGCGGTGGTTGGGAACGTTGTCATTTCAAAGCTCCCAATCCAAGTTCTCAGGCGATGTAATTTCTAAGGGAATAAAAAGGCATTTATTTCACTGAGATGTGGGGAGAGTGTTTTGTGTGAAGTATATCTTATAGAAAGTAACGTGCTGCCGAGCGCGGTGGTTGGGAACGTTGTCATTTCAAAGCCCCCAATCCAAGTTCTCAGGCGATGTAATTTCTAAGGGAATGAAGAGGCATTTATAAGACTGAGATGAGGGGAGAGAGTTTTGTGTGAAGTATATATATATATTCTTATAGAAATTAACGTGCTGCCGAGCGCGGTGGTTGGGAACGTTGTCATTTCAAAGCTCCCAATCCAAGTTCTCAGGCGATGTTATTTCTAAGGCAATGAAAAGGCATTTATTTGACTGAGATGTGGGGAGAGTGTTTTGTGTGAAGTATTCTTATAGAAATTAACGTGCTGCCGAGCGCGGTGGTTGGGAACGTTGTCATTTCAAAGCTCCCAATCCAAGTTCTCAGGCGATGTAATTTCTAAGGGAGAGAAAAGGCATTTATTTGACTGAGATGTGGGGAGAGTGTTTTGTGTGAAGTGTTCTTATATAAATTAACGTGCTGCCGAGCGCGGTGGTTGGGAACGTTGTCATTTCAAAGCTCCCAATCCAAGTTCTCAGGCGATGTAATTTCTAAGGGAATGAAAAGGCATTTATTTCACTGAGATGTGGGGAGAGTGTTTTGTGTGAAGTATCCTTATAGAAATTAACGTGCTGCCGAGCGCGGTGGTTGGGAACGTTGTCATTTCAAAGCTCCCAATCCAAGTTCTCAGGCGATGTAACTTCTAAGGGAATGAAAAGGCATTTATTTGACTGAGATGTGGGGAGAGAGTTTTGTGTGAAGTATTCTTATAGAAATTAACGTGCTGCCAAGCGCGGTGGTTGGTAACGTTGTCATTTCAAAGCTCCCAATCCAAGTTCTCAGGCGATGTAATTTCTAAGGCAATGAAAAGTCATTTATTTGACTGAGATATGGGGAGATCGTTTTGTGTGAAGTGTTCTTATAGAAATTAACGTGCTGCCGAGCGCGGCGGTTGGGAACGTTGTCATTTCAAAGCTCCCAATCCAAGTTCTCAGGCGATGTAATTTCTAAGGGAATGAAATGGCATTTATTTGACTGAGATGTGGGGAGAGTGTTTTGTGTGAAGTATTCTTATAGAAATTAACGTGCTGCCGAGCGCGGTGGTTGGGAACATTGTCATTTCAAAGCTCCCAATCCAAGTTCTCAGGCGATGTAATTTCTAAGGGAATGAAAAGGCATTTATTTGACTGAGATGTGGGGATAGTGTTTTGTATGAAGTATTCTTATAGAAATTAACGTGCTGCCGAGCGCGGTGGTTGGGAACGTTGTCATTTCAAAGCTCCCAATCCAAGTTCTCAGGCGATATAATTTCTAAGGGAATGAAAAGGCATTTATTTGACTGAGATGTGGGGAGAGTGTTTTGTGTAAAGTATTCTTATAGAAATTAACGTGCTGCCGAGCGCGGTGGTTGGGAACGTTGTCATTTCAAAGCTCCCTATCCAAGTTATCAGGCGATGTAGTTTCTAAGGGAATGAAAAGGTATTTGACTGAGATGTGGGGAGAGTGTTTTGTGTGAAGTATTACCATAGAAATTAACGTGCTGCCGAGCGAGATGGGAGGGAGCATTGTAAATTCAAAGCTCCTAATCCAAGTTCTCAGGCGATGTAATATCTAAGGGAATGAAAAGGTATTTGACTGAGATGTGGGGAGAGTGTTTTGTGTGAAGTATTCCTATAGAAATTAACGTCCCACCGAGCGAGATGGGAGGGAGCATCGTCATTTCGAAGCTCCCACTCCAAGTTCTCAGGCGATGTAATTTCTAAGGGAATGAAAAGGCATTTATTTGACTGAGATGTGGGGATAGTGTTTTGTATGAAGTGTTCTTATAGAAATTAACGTGCTGCCGAGCGCGGTGGTTGGGAACGTTGTCATTTCAAAGCTCCCAATCCAAGTTCTCAGGCGATGTAATTTCTAAGGGAATAAAAAGGCATTTATTTCACTGAGATGTGTGGAGAGTGTTTTGTGTGAAGTATCCTTATAGAAATTAACGTGTTGCCGAGCGCGGTGGTTGGGAACGTTGTCATTTCAAAGCTCCCAATCCAAGTTCTCAGGCGATGTAACTTCTAAGGGAATGAAAAGGCATTTATTTGACTGAGATGTGGGGAGAGAGTTTTGAGTGAAGTATTCTTATAGAAATTAACGTGCTGCCAAGCGCGGTGGTTGGTAACGTTGTCATTTCAAAGCTCCCAATCCAAGTTCACCGGCGATGTAATTTCTAAGGGAATGAAAAGACATTTATTTCACTGAGATGTGGGGAGAGTGTTTTGTGTGAAGTGTTCTTATAGAAATTAACGTGCTGCCGAGCGCGGTGGTTGGGAACGTTGTCATTTCAAAGCTCCCAATCCAAGTTCTCAGGCGATGTAATTTCTAAGGGAATGAAAAGGCATTTATTTGACTGAGATGTGGGGAGAGTGTTTTGTGTGAAGTATTCTTATAGAAATTAACGTGCTGCCGAGCGCGGTGGTTGGGAACGTTGTCATTTCAAAGCTCCCAATCCAAGTTCTCAGGCGATGTAATTTCTAAGGGAATGAAAAGGCATTTATTTGACTGAGATGTGGGGAGAGTGTTTTGTGTGAAGTGTTCTTATAGAAATTAACGTGCTGCCGAGCGCGGTGGTTGGGAACGTTGTCATTTCAAAGCTCCCAATCCAAGTTCTCAGGCGATGTAATTTCTAAGGGAATGAAGAGGCATTTATAAGACTGAGATGAGGGGAGAGAGTTTTGTGTGAAGTATATATATTCTTATAGAAATTAACGTGCTGCCGAGCGCGGTGGTTGGGAACGTTGTCATTTCAAAGCTCCCAATCCAAGTTCTCAGGCGATGTTATTTCTAAGGCAATGAAAAGGCATTTATTTGACTGAGATGTGGGGATAGTGTTTTGTATGAAGTGTTCTTATAGAAATTAACGTGCTGCCGAGCGCGGTGGTTGGGAACGTTGTCATTTCAAAGCTCCCAATCCAAGTTCTCAGGCGATGTAATTTCTAAGGGAATAAAAAGGCATTTATTTCACTGAGATGTGTGGAGAGTGTTTTGTGTGAAGTATCCTTATAGAAATTAACGTGTTGCCGAGCGCGGTGGTTGGGAACGTTGTCATTTCAAAGCTCCCAATCCAAGTTCTCAGGCGATGTAACTTCTAAGGGAATGAAAAGGCATTTATTTGACTGAGATGTGGGGAGAGAGTTTTGAGTGAAGTATTCTTATAGAAATTAACGTGCTGCCAAGCGCGGTGGTTGGTAACGTTGTCATTTCAAAGCTCCCAATCCAAGTTCACCGGCGATGTAATTTCTAAGGGAATGAAAAGACATTTATTTCACTGAGATGTGGGGAGAGTGTTTTGTGTGAAGTGTTCTTATAGAAATTAACGTGCTGCCGAGCGCGGTGGTTGGGAACGTTGTCATTTCAAAGCTCCCAATCCAAGTTCTCAGGCGATGTAATTTCTAAGGGAATGAAAAGGCATTTATTTGACTGAGATGTGGGGAGAGTGTTTTGTGTGAAGTATTCTTATAGAAATTAACGTGCTGCCGAGCGCGGTGGTTGGGAACGTTGTCATTTCAAAGCTCCCAATCCAAGTTCTCAGGCGATGTAATTTCTAAGGGAATGAAAAGGCATTTATTTGACTGAGATGTGGGGAGAGTGTTTTGTGTGAAGTGTTCTTATAGAAATTAACGTGCTGCCGAGCGCGGTGGTTGGGAACGTTGTCATTTCAAAGCTCCCAATCCAAGTTCTCAGGCGATGTAATTTCTAAGGGAATGAAGAGGCATTTATAAGACTGAGATGAGGGGAGAGAGTTTTGTGTGAAGTATATATATTCTTATAGAAATTAACGTGCTGCCGAGCGCGGTGGTTGGGAACGTTGTCATTTCAAAGCTCCCAATCCAAGTTCTCAGGCGATGTTATTTCTAAGGCAATGAAAAGGCATTTATTTGACTGAGATGTGGGGAGAGTGTTTTGTGTGAAGTATTCTTATAGAAATTAACGTGCTGCCGAGCGCGGTGGTTGGGAACGTTGTCATTTCAAAGCTCCCAATCCAAGTTCTCAGGCGATGTAATTTCTAAGGGAGAGAAAAGGCATTTATTTGACTGAGATGTGGGGAGAGTGTTTTGTGTGAAGTGTTCTTATATAAATTAACGTGCTGCCGAGCGCGGTGGTTGGGAACGTTGTCATTTCAAAGCTCCCAATCCAAGTTCTCAGGCGATGTAATTTCTAAGGGAATGAAAAGGCATTTATTTCACTGAGATGTGGGGAGAGTGTTTTGTGTGAAGTATCCTTATAGAAATTAACGTGCTGCCGAGCGCGGTGGTTGGGAACGTTGTCATTTCAAAGCTCCCAATCCAAGTTCTCAGGCGATGTAACTTCTAAGGGAATGAAAAGGCATTTATTTGACTGAGATGTGGGGAGAGAGTTTTGTGTGAAGTATTCTTATAGAAATTAACGTGCTGCCAAGCGCGGTGGTTGGTAACGTTGTCATTTCAAAGCTCCCAATCCAAGTTCTCAGGCGATGTAATTTCTAAGGCAATGAAAAGTCATTTATTTGACTGAGATATGGGGAGATCGTTTTGTGTGAAGTGTTCTTATAGAAATTAACGTGCTGCCGAGCGCGGCGGTTGGGAACGTTGTCATTTCAAAGCTCCCAATCCAAGTTCTCAGGCGATGTAATTTCTAAGGGAATGAAATGGCATTTATTTGACTGAGATGTGGGGAGAGTGTTTTGTGTGAAGTATTCTTATAGAAATTAACGTGCTGCCGAGCGCGGTGGTTGGGAACATTGTCATTTCAAAGCTCCCAATCCAAGTTCTCAGGCGATGTAATTTCTAAGGGAATGAAAAGGCATTTATTTGACTGAGATGTGGGGATAGTGTTTTGTATGAAGTATTCTTATAGAAATTAACGTGCTGCCGAGCGCGGTGGTTGGGAACGTTGTCATTTCAAAGCTCCCAATCCAAGTTCTCAGGCGATATAATTTCTAAGGGAATGAAAAGGCATTTATTTGACTGAGATGTGGGGAGAGTGTTTTGTGTAAAGTATTCTTATAGAAATTAACGTGCTGCCGAGCGCGGTGGTTGGGAACGTTGTCATTTCAAAGCTCCCTATCCAAGTTATCAGGCGATGTAGTTTCTAAGGGAATGAAAAGGTATTTGACTGAGATGTGGGGAGAGTGTTTTGTGTGAAGTATTACCATAGAAATTAACGTGCTGCCGAGCGAGATGGGAGGGAGCATTGTAAATTCAAAGCTCCTAATCCAAGTTCTCAGGCGATGTAATATCTAAGGGAATGAAAAGGTATTTGACTGAGATGTGGGGAGAGTGTTTTGTGTGAAGTATTCCTATAGAAATTAACGTCCCACCGAGCGAGATGGGAGGGAGCATCGTCATTTCGAAGTTCCCACTCCAAGTTCTCAGGCGATGTAATTTCTAAGGGAATGAAAAGGCATTTATTTGACTGAGATGTGGGGATAGTGTTTTGTATGAAGTGTTCTTATAGAAATTAACGTGCTGCCGAGCGCGGTGGTTGGGAACGTTGTCATTTCAAAGCTCCCAATCCAAGTTCTCAGGCGATGTAATTTCTAAGGGAATAAAAAGGCATTTATTTCACTGAGATGTGTGGAGAGTGTTTTGTGTGAAGTATCCTTATAGAAATTAACGTGTTGCCGAGCGCGGTGGTTGGGAACGTTGTCATTTCAAAGCTCCCAATCCAAGTTCTCAGGCGATGTAACTTCTAAGGGAATGAAAAGGCATTTATTTGACTGAGATGTGGGGAGAGAGTTTTGAGTGAAGTATTCTTATAGAAATTAACGTGCTGCCAAGCGCGGTGGTTGGTAACGTTGTCATTTCAAAGCTCCCAATCCAAGTTCACCGGCGATGTAATTTCTAAGGGAATGAAAAGACATTTATTTCACTGAGATGTGGGGAGAGTGTTTTGTGTGAAGTGTTCTTATAGAAATTAACGTGCTGCCGAGCGCGGTGGTTGGGAACGTTGTCATTTCAAAGCTCCCAATCCAAGTTCTCAGGCGATGTAATTTCTAAGGGAATGAAAAGGCATTTATTTGACTGAGATGTGGGGAGAGTGTTTTGTGTGAAGTATTCTTATAGAAATTAACGTGCTGCCGAGCGCGGTGGTTGGGAACGTTGTCATTTCAAAGCTCCCAATCCAAGTTCTCAGGCGATGTAATTTCTAAGGGAATGAAAAGGCATTTATTTGACTGAGATGTGGGGAGAGTGTTTTGTGTGAAGTGTTCTTATAGAAATTAACGTGCTGCCGAGCGCGGTGGTTGGGAACGTTGTCATTTCAAAGCTCCCAATCCAAGTTCTCAGGCGATGTAATTTCTAAGGGAATGAAAAGGCATTTATTTCACTGAGATGTGGGGAGAGTGTTTTGTGTGAAGTATCCTTATAGAAATTAACGTGTTGCCGAGCGCGGTGGTTGGGAACGTTGTCATTTCAAAGCTCCCAATCCAAGTTCTCAGGCGATGTAACTTCTAAGGGAATGAAAAGGCATTTATTTGACTGAGATGTGGGGAGAGAGTTTTGAGTGAAGTATTCTTATAGAAATTAACGTGCTGCCAAGCGCGGTGGTTGGTAACGTTGTCATTTCAAAGCTCCCAATCCAAGTTCTCAGGCGATGTAATTTCTAAGGCAATGAAAAGTCATTTATTTGACTGAGATATGGGGAGATCGTTTTGTGTGAAGTATTCTTATAGAAATTAACGTGCTGCCGAGCGCGGCGGTTGAGAACGTTGTCATTTCAAAGCTCCCAATCCAAGTTCTCAGGCGATGTAATTTCTAAGGGAATGAAAAGGCATTTATTTGACTGAGATGTGGGGCGAGTGTTTTGTGTGAAGTATTCTTATAGAAATTAACGTGCTAACTAGCGCGGTGGTTGGGAACGTTGTCATTTCAAAGCTCCCAATCCAAGTTCTCAGGCAATGTAATTTCAAAGATAATGAACAGGCATTTATTTGACTGAGATGTGGGGAGAGTGTTTTGTGTGAAGTATACTTATAGAAATTAACGTGCTGCCGAGCGCGGTGGTTGGGAACGTTGTCATTTCAAAGCTCCCAATCCAAGTTCTCACGCGATGTATTTTCTAAGGGAATGAAAAGGCATTTATTTCACTGAGATGTGGGGAGAGTGTTTTGTATGAAGTATTCTTATAGAAATTAACGTGCTGCCGAGCGCGGTGGTTGGGAACGTTGTCATTTCAAAGCTCCCAATCCAAGTTCTCACGCGATGTATTTTCTAAGGGAATGAAAAGGCATTTATTTGACTGATATGTGGGGATAGTGTTTTGTATGAAGTATTCTTATAGAAATTAACGTGCTGCCGAGCGCGGTGGTTGGGAACGTTGTCATTTCAAAGCTCCCAATCCAAGTTCTCAGGCGATGTAATTTCTAAGGGAATAAAAAGGCATTTATTTCACTGAGATGTGGGGAGAGTGTTTTGTGTGAAGTATATCTTATAGAAAGTAACGTGCTGCCGAGCGCGGTGGTTGGGAACGTTGTCATTTCAAAGCCCCCAATCCAAGTTCTCAGGCGATGTAATTTCTAAGGGAATGAAGAGGCATTTATAAGACTGAGATGAGGGGAGAGAGTTTTGTGTGAAGTATATATATATATTCTTATAGAAATTAACGTGCTGCCGAGCGCGGTGGTTGGGAACGTTGTCATTTCAAAGCTCCCAATCCAAGTTCTCAGGCGATGTTATTTCTAAGGCAATGAAAAGGCATTTATTTGACTGAGATGTGGGGAGAGTGTTTTGTGTGAAGTATTCTTATAGAAATTAACGTGCTGCCGAGCGCGGTGGTTGGGAACGTTGTCATTTCAAAGCTCCCAATCCAAGTTCTCAGGCGATGTAATTTCTAAGGGAGAGAAAAGGCATTTATTTGACTGAGATGTGGGGAGAGTGTTTTGTGTGAAGTGTTCTTATATAAATTAACGTGCTGCCGAGCGCGGTGGTTGGGAACGTTGTCATTTCAAAGCTCCCAATCCAAGTTCTCAGGCGATGTAATTTCTAAGGGAATGAAAAGGCATTTATTTCACTGAGATGTGGGGAGAGTGTTTTGTGTGAAGTATCCTTATAGAAATTAACGTGTTGCCGAGCGCGGTGGTTGGGAACGTTGTCATTTCAAAGCTCCCAATCCAAGTTCTCAGGCGATGTAACTTCTAAGGGAATGAAAAGGCATTTATTTGACTGAGATGTGGGGAGAGAGTTTTGAGTGAAGTATTCTTATAGAAATTAACGTGCTGCCAAGCGCGGTGGTTGGTAACGTTGTCATTTCAAAGCTCCCAATCCAAGTTCACCGGCGATGTAATTTCTAAGGGAATGAAAAGACATTTATTTCACTGAGATGTGGGGAGAGTGTTTTGTGTGAAGTGTTCTTATAGAAATTAACGTGCTGCCGAGCGCGGTGGTTGGGAACGTTGTCATTTCAAAGCTCCCAATCCAAGTTCTCAGGCGATGTAATTTCTAAGGGAATGAAAAGGCATTTATTTGACTGAGATGTGGGGAGAGTGTTTTGTGTGAAGTATTCTTATAGAAATTAACGTGCTGCCGAGCGCGGTGGTTGGGAACGTTGTCATTTCAAAGCTCCCAATCCAAGTTCTCAGGCGATGTAATTTCTAAGGGAATGAAAAGGCATTTATTTGACTGAGATGTGGGGAGAGTGTTTTGTGTGAAGTGTTCTTATAGAAATTAACGTGCTGCCGAGCGCGGTGGTTGGGAACGTTGTCATTTCAAAGCTCCCAATCCAAGTTCTCAGGCGATGTAATTTCTAAGGGAATGAAAAGGCATTTATTTCACTGAGATGTGGGGAGAGTGTTTTGTGTGAAGTATCCTTATAGAAATTAACGTGTTGCCGAGCGCGGTGGTTGGGAACGTTGTCATTTCAAAGCTCCCAATCCAAGTTCTCAGGCGATGTAACTTCTAAGGGAATGAAAAGGCATTTATTTGACTGAGATGTGGGGAGAGAGTTTTGAGTGAAGTATTCTTATAGAAATTAACGTGCTGCCAAGCGCGGTGGTTGGTAACGTTGTCATTTCAAAGCTCCCAATCCAAGTTCTCAGGCGATGTAATTTCTAAGGCAATGAAAAGTCATTTATTTGACTGAGATATGGGGAGATCGTTTTGTGTGAAGTATTCTTATAGAAATTAACGTGCTGCCGAGCGCGGCGGTTGAGAACGTTGTCATTTCAAAGCTCCCAATCCAAGTTCTCAGGCGATGTAATTTCTAAGGGAATGAAAAGGCATTTATTTGACTGAGATGTGGGGCGAGTGTTTTGTGTGAAGTATTCTTATAGAAATTAACGTGCTAACTAGCGCGGTGGTTGGGAACGTTGTCATTTCAAAGCTCCCAATCCAAGTTCTCAGGCAATGTAATTTCAAAGATAATGAACAGGCATTTATTTGACTGAGATGTGGGGAGAGTGTTTTGTGTGAAGTATACTTATAGAAATTAACGTGCTGCCGAGCGCGGTGGTTGGGAACGTTGTCATTTCAAAGCTCCCAATCCAAGTTCTCACGCGATGTATTTTCTAAGGGAATGAAAAGGCATTTATTTGACTGATATGTGGGGATAGTGTTTTGTATGAAGTATTCTTATAGAAATTAACGTGCTGCCGAGCGCGGTGGTTGGGAACGTTGTCATTTCAAAGCTCCCAATCCAAGTTCTCAGGCGATGTAATTTCTAAGGGAATAAAAAGGCATTTATTTCACTGAGATGTGGGGAGAGTGTTTTGTGTGAAGTATATCTTATAGAAAGTAACGTGCTGCCGAGCGCGGTGGTTGGGAACGTTGTCATTTCAAAGCCCCCAATCCAAGTTCTCAGGCGATGTAATTTCTAAGGGAATGAAGAGGCATTTATAAGACTGAGATGAGGGGAGAGAGTTTTGTGTGAAGTATATATATATATTCTTATAGAAATTAACGTGCTGCCGAGCGCGGTGGTTGGGAACGTTGTCATTTCAAAGCTCCCAATCCAAGTTCTCAGGCGATGTTATTTCTAAGGCAATGAAAAGGCATTTATTTGACTGAGATGTGGGGAGAGTGTTTTGTGTGAAGTATTCTTATAGAAATTAACGTGCTGCCGAGCGCGGTGGTTGGGAACGTTGTCATTTCAAAGCTCCCAATCCAAGTTCTCAGGCGATGTAATTTCTAAGGGAGAGAAAAGGCATTTATTTGACTGAGATGTGGGGAGAGTGTTTTGTGTGAAGTGTTCTTATATAAATTAACGTGCTGCCGAGCGCGGTGGTTGGGAACGTTGTCATTTCAAAGCTCCCAATCCAAGTTCTCAGGCGATGTAATTTCTAAGGGAATGAAAAGGCATTTATTTCACTGAGATGTGGGGAGAGTGTTTTGTGTGAAGTATCCTTATAGAAATTAACGTGCTGCCGAGCGCGGTGGTTGGGAACGTTGTCATTTCAAAGCTCCCAATCCAAGTTCTCAGGCGATGTAACTTCTAAGGGAATGAAAAGGCATTTATTTGACTGAGATGTGGGGAGAGAGTTTTGTGTGAAGTATTCTTATAGAAATTAACGTGCTGCCGAGCGAGATGGGAGGGAGCATCGTCATTTCGAAGCTCCCACTCCAAGTTCTCAGGCGATGTAATTTCTAAGGCAATGAAAAGTCATTTATTTGACTGAGATATGGGGAGATCGTTTTGTGTGAAGTGTTCTTATAGAAATTAACGTGCTGCCGAGCGCGGCGGTTGGGAACGTTGTCATTTCAAAGCTCCCAATCCAAGTTCTCAGGCGATGTAATTTCTAAGGGAATGAAATGGCATTTATTTGACTGAGATGTGGGGAGAGTGTTTTGTGTGAAGTATTCTTATAGAAATTAACGTGCTGCCGAGCGCGGTGGTTGGGAACGTTGTCATTTCAAAGCTCCTAATCCAAGTTCTCAGGCGATGTAATATCTAAGGGAATGAAAAGGTATTTGACTGAGATGTGGGGAGAGTGTTTTGTGTGAAGTATTCCTATAGAAATTAACGTCCCACCGAGCGAGATGGGAGGGAGCATCGTCATTTCGAAGCTCCCACTCCAAGTTCTCAGGCGATGTAATTTCTAAGGGAATGAAAAGGCATTTATTTGACTGAGATGTGGGGATAGTGTTTTGTATGAAGTGTTCTTATAGAAATTAACGTGCTGCCGAGCGCGGTGGTTGGGAACGTTGTCATTTCAAAGCTCCCAATCCAAGTTCTCAGGCGATGTAATTTCTAAGGGAATAAAAAGGCATTTATTTCACTGAGATGTGTGGAGAGTGTTTTGTGTGAAGTATCCTTATAGAAATTAACGTGTTGCCGAGCGCGGTGGTTGGGATAGTTGTCATTTCAAAGCTCCCAATCCAAGTTCTCAGGCGATGTAATTTCTAAGGGAATGAAAAGGCATTTATTTCACTGAGATGTGGGGAGAGTGTTTTGTGTGAAGTGTTCTTATAGAAATTAACGTGCTGCCGAGCGCGGTGGTTGGGAACGTTGTCATTTCAAAGCTCCCAATCCAAGTTCTCAGGCGATGTAATTTCTAAGGGAATGAAAAGGCATTTATTTGACTGAGATGTGGGGAGAGTGTTTTGTGTGAAGTATTCTTATAGAAATTAACGTGCTGCCGAGCGCGGTGGTTGGGAACGTTGTCATTTCAAAGCTCCCAATCCAAGTTCTCAGGCGATGTAATTTCTAAGGGAATGAAAAGGCATTTATTTGACTGAGATGTGGGGAGAGTGTTTTGTGTGAAGTGTTCTTATAGAAATTAACGTGCTGCCGAGCGCGGTGGTTGGGAACGTTGTCATTTCAAAGCTCCCAATCCAAGTTCTCAGGCGATGTAATTTCTAAGGGAATAAAAAGGCATTTATTTCACTGAGATGTGTGGAGAGTGTTTTGTGTGAAGTATCCTTATAGAAATTAACGTGTTGCCGAGCGCGGTGGTTGGGAACGTTGTCATTTCAAAGCTCCCAATCCAAGTTCTCAGGCGATGTAACTTCTAAGGGAATGAAAAGGCATTTATTTGACTGAGATGTGGGGAGAGAGTTTTGAGTGAAGTATTCTTATAGAAATTAACGTGCTGCCAAGCGCGGTGGTTGGTAACGTTGTCATTTTAAAGCTCCCAATCCAAGTTCTCAGGCGATGTAATTTCTAAGGCAATGAAAAGTCATTTATTTGACTGAGATATGGGGAGATCGTTTTGTGTGAAGTATTCTTATAGAAATTAACGTGCTGCCGAGCGCGGCGGTTGGGAAAGTTGTCATTTCAATGCTCCCAATCCAAGTTCTCAGGCGATGTAATTTCTAAGGGAATGAAAAGGCATTTATTTGACTGAGATGTGGGGAGAGTGTTTTGTGTGAAGTATTCTTATAGAAATTAACGTGCTGCCGAGCGCGGTGGTTGGGAACGTTGTCATTTCAAAGCTCCCAATCCAAGATCTCAGGCAATGTAATTTCAAAGATAATGAACAGGCATTTATTTGACTGAGATGTGGGGAGAGTGTTTTGTGTGAAGTATTCTTATAGAAATTAACGTGCTGACGAGCGCGGTGGTTGGGAACGTTGTCATTTCAAAGATCCCAATCCAAGTTCTCAGGCAATGTAATTTCTAAGGGAATGAAAAGGCATTTATTTGACAGAGATGTGGGGAGAGTGTTTTGTGTGAAGTATTCTTATAGAAATTAACGTGCTGCCGAGCGCGGTGGTTGGTAACGTTGTCATTTCAAAGCTCCCAATCCAAGTTCTCAGGCGATGTAATTTCTAAGGCAATGAAAAGTCATTTATTTGACTGAGATATGGGGAGATCGTTTTGTGTGAAGTATTCTTATAGAAATTAACGTGCTGCCGAGCGCGGCGGTTGGGAAAGTTGTCATTTCAAAGCTCCCAATCCAAGTTCTCAGGCGATGTAATTTCTAAGGGAATGAAAAGGCATTTATTTGACTGAGATGTGGGGAGAGTGTTTTGTGTGAAGTATTCTTATAGAAATTAACGTGCTGCCGAGCGCGGTGGTTGGGAACGTTGTCATTTCAAAGCTCCCAATCCAAGATCTCAGGCAATGTAATTTCAAAGATAATGAACAGGCATTTATTTGACTGAGATGTGGGGAGAGTGTTTTGTGTGAAGTATTCTTATAGAAATTAACGTGCTGCCGAGCGCGGTGGTTGGGAACGTTGTCATTTCAAAGATCCCAATCCAAGTTCTCAGGCAATGTAATTTCTAAGGGAATGAAAAGGCATTTATTTGACAGAGATGTGGGGAGAGTGTTTTGTGTGAAGTATTCTTATAGAAATTAACGTGCTGCCGAGCGCGGTGGTTGCGAACGTTGTCATTTCAAAGCTCCCAATCCAAGTTCACCGGCGATGTAATTTCTAAGGGAATGAAAAGACATTTATTTCACTGAGATGTGGGGAGAGTGTTTTGTGTGAAGTGTTCTTATAGAAATTAACGTGCTGCCGAGCGCGGTGGTTGGGAACGTTGTCATTTCAAAGCTCCCAATCCAAGTTCTCAGGCGATGTAATTTCTAAGGGAATGAAAAGGCATTTATTTGACTGAGATGTGGGGAGAGTGTTTTGTGTGAAGTATTCTTATAGAAATTAACGTGCTGCCGAGCGCGGTGGTTGGGAACGTTGTCATTTCAAAGCTCCCAATCCAAGTTCTCAGGCGATGTAATTTCTAAGGGAATGAAAAGGCATTTATTTGACTGAGATGTGGGGAGAGTGTTTTGTGTGAAGTGTTCTTATAGAAATTAACGTGCTGCCGAGCGCGGTGGTTGGGAACGTTGTCATTTCAAAGCTCCCAATCCAAGTTCTCAGGCGATGTAATTTCTAAGGGAATGAAAAGGCATTTATTTCACTGAGATGTGGGGAGAGTGTTTTGTGTGAAGTATCCTTATAGAAATTAACGTGTTGCCGAGCGCGGTGGTTGGGAACGTTGTCATTTCAAAGCTCCCAATCCAAGTTCTCAGGCGATGTAACTTCTAAGGGAATGAAAAGGCATTTATTTGACTGAGATGTGGGGAGAGAGTTTTGAGTGAAGTATTCTTATAGAAATTAACGTGCTGCCAAGCGCGGTGGTTGGTAACGTTGTCATTTCAAAGCTCCCAATCCAAGTTCTCAGGCGATGTAATTTCTAAGGGAATGAAAAGGCATTTATTTGACTGAGATGTGGGGAGAGTGTTTTGTGTGAAGTATTCTTATAGAAATTAACGTGCTAACGAGCGCGGTGGTTGGGAACGTTGTCATTTCAAAGCTCCCAATCCAAGTTCTCAGGCAATGTAATTTCAAAGATAATGAACAGGCATTTATTTGACTGAGATGTGGGGAGAGTGTTTTGTGTGAAGTATTCTTATAGAAATTAACGTGCTGCCGAGTGCGGTGGTTGGGAACGTTGTCATTTCAAAGATCCCAATCCAAGTTCTCAGGCAATGTAATTTCTAAGGGAATGAAAAGGCATTTATTTGACAGAGATGTGGGGAGAGTGTTTTGTGTGAAGTATTCTTATAGAAATTAACATGCTGCCGAGCGCGGTGGTTGCGAACGTTGTCATTTCAAAGCTCCCAATCCATGTTCACCGGCGATGTAATTTCTAAGGGAATGAAAAGACATTTATTTGACTGAGATGTGGGGAGAGTGTTTTGTGTGAAGTATTCTTATCGAAATTAACGTGCTGCCGAGCGCGGTGGTTGGGAACGTTGTCATTTCAAAGCTCCCAATCCAAGTTCTCAGACAATGTAATTTCTAAGGGAATGAAAAAGCATTTATTTGACTGAGATGTGGGGAGAGTGTTTTGTGTAAAGTATTCTTATAGAAATTAACGTGCTGCCGAGCGCGGTGGTTGGGAACGTTGTCATTTCATAGCTCCCAATCCAAGTTCTCAGGCAATGTAATTTTTAAGGGAATGAAAAGGCATTTATTTGACTGAGATGTGGGGAGAGTGTTTTGTGTGAAGTATTCTTATAGAAATTAACGTGCTGCCGAGCGCGGTGGTTGGGAACGTTGTCATTTCAATGCTCCCAATCCAAGTTCTCAGGCGATGTAATTTCTAAGGGAATGAAAAGGCATTTATTTCACTGTGATGTGGGGAGAGTGTTTTGTGTGAAGTATTCTTATAGAAATTAACGTGCTGCCGAGCGCGGTGGTTGGGAACATTGTCATTTCAAAGCTCCCAATCCAAGTTCTCAGGCAATGTAATTTCTAAGGGAATGAAAAGGCATTTATTTGACTGAGATGTGGGGAGAGTGTTTTGTGTGAAGTATTCTTATAGAAATTAACGTGCTGCCGAGCGCGGTGGTTGGGAACGTTGTCATTTCAAAGCTCCCAATCCAAGTTCTCAGGCGATGTAATTTCTAAGGGAATGAAAAGGCATTTATTTCACTGTGATGTGGGGAGAGTGTTTTGTGTGAAGTATTCTTATAGAAATTAACGTGCTGCCGAGCGCGGTGGTTGGGAACATTGTCATTTCAAAGCTCCCAATCCAAGTTCTCAGGCAATGTAATTTCTAAGGGAATGAAAAGGCATTTATTTGACTGAGATGTGGGAAGAGTGTTTTGTGTGAAGTATTCTTATAGAAATTAACGTGCTGCCGAGCGCGGTGGTTGGAAACGTTGTCATTTCAAAGCACAGAATCCAAGTTCACAGGCGATGTAATTTCTAAGGGAATGAAAAGGCATTTATTTGACTGAGATGTGGGGAGAGTGTTTTGTGTGAGGAATTCTTATAGAAATTAACATGCTGCCGAGCGCGGTGGTTGGGAACGTTGTCATTTCAAAGCTCCCAATCCAAGTTCTCAGGCGATGTAATTTCTAAGGGAATGAAAAGGCATTTATTTGACTGAGATGTGGGGAGAGTGTTTTGTGTGAAGTATTCTTATAGAAATTAACGTGCTGCCGAGCGCGGTGGTTGGGAACGTTGTCATTTCAAAGCTCCCAATCCAAGTTCTCAGGCAATGTAATTTCAAAGATAATGAACACGCATTTATTGGACTGAGATGTTGGGAGAGTGTTTTGTGTGAAGTATTCTTATAGAAATTAACGTGCTGCCGAGTGCGGTGGTTGGGAACGTTGTCATTTCAAAGATCCCAATCCAAGTTCTCAGGCAATGTAATTTCTAAGGGAATGAAAAGGCATTTATTTGACAGAGATGTGGGGAGAGTGTTTTGTGTGAAGTATTCTTATAGAAATTAACGTGCTGCCGAGCGCCGTGGTTGCGAACGTTGTCATTTCAAAGCTCCCAATCCAAGATCACCGGCGATGTAATTTCTAAGGGAATGAAAAGACATTTATTTGACTGAGATGTGGGGAGAGTGTTTTGTGTGAAGTATTCTTATCGAAATTAACGTGCTGCCGAGCGCGGTGGTTGGGAACGTTGTCATTTCAAAGCTCCCAATCCAAGTTCTCAGGCAATGTAATTTCTAAGATAATGAAAAGGCATTTATTTGACTGAGATATGGGGAGAGTGTTTTGTGTGAAGTAAGTTTATAGAAATTAACGTGCTGCCGAGTGCGGTTGTTGGGAACGTTGTCATTTCAAAGCTCCCAATCCAAGTTTTCAGGCAATGTAATTTCTAAGATAATGAACAGGCATTTATTTGACTGAGATGTGGGGAGAGTGTTTTGTGTGAAGTATTCTTATAGAAATTAACGTGCTGCCGAGCGCGGTGGTTGGGAACATTGTCATTTCAAACTCCCAATCCAAGTTCTCAGGCAATGTAATTTCTAAGGGAATGAAAAGGCATTTATTTGACTGAGATGTGGGAAGAGTGTTTTGTGTGAAGTATTCTTATAGAAATTAACGTGCTGCCGAGCGCGGTGGTTGGGAACGTTGTCATTTCAAAGCACAGAATCCAAGTTCACAGGCGATGTAATTTCTAAGGGAATGAAAAGGCATTTATTTGACTGAGATGTGGGGAGAGTGTTTTGTGTGAGGAATTCTTATAGAAATTAACATGCTGCCGAGCGCGGTGGTTGGGAACGTTGTCATTTCAAAGCTCCCAATCCAAGTTCTCAGGCGATGTAATTTCTAAGGGAATGAAAAGGCATTTATTTGACTGAGATGTGGGGAGAGTGTTTTGTGTGAAGTATTCTTATAGAAATTAACGTGCTGCCGAGCGCGGTTGTTGGGAACGTTGTCATTTCAAAGCTCCCAATCCAAGTTCTCAGGCAATGTAATTTCAAAGATAATGAACACGCATTTATTGGACTGAGATGTTGGGAGAGTGTTTTGTGTGAAGTATTCTTATAGAAATTAACGTGCTGCCGAGCGCGGTGGTTGGGAACGTTGTCATTTCAAAGATCCCAATCCAAGTTCTCAGGCAATGTAATTTCTAAGGGAATGAAAAGGCATTTATTTGACAGAGATGTGGGGAGAGTGTTTTGTGTGAAGTATTCTTATAGAAATTAACGTGCTGCCGAGCGCGGTGGTTGCGAACGTTGGCATTTCAAAGCTCCCAATCCAAGTTCACCGGCGATGTAATTTCTAAGGGAATGAAAAGACATTTATTTGACTGAGATGTGGGGAGAGTGTTTTGTGTGAAGTATTCTTATCGAAATTAACGTGCTGTCGAGCGCGGTGGTTGGGAACGTTGTCATTTCAAAGCTCCCAATCCAAGTTCTCAGGCAATGTAATTTCTAAGGGAATGAAAAGGCATTTATTTGACTGAGATGTGGGGAGAGTGTTTTGTGTGAAGTATTCTTATAGAAACGTGCTGCCGAGCGCGGTGGTTGGGAACGTTGTCATTTCAAAGCACCCAATCCAAGTTCACAGGCGATGTAATTTCTAAGGGAATGAAAAGGCATTTATTTGACTGAGATGTGGGGAGAGTGTTTTGTGTGAAGTATTCGTATAGAAATTAACGTGCTGCCGAGCGCGGTGGTTGGGAACGTTGTCATTTCAAAGCACCCAATCCAAGTTCACAGGCGATGTAATTTCTAAGGGAATGAAAAGGCATTTATTTGACTGAGATGTGGGGAGAGTGTTTTGTGTGAGGAATTCTTATAGAAATTAACATGCTGCCGAGCGCGGTGGTTGGGAACGTTGTCATTTCAAAGCTCCCAATCCAAGTTCTCAGGCGATGTAATTTCTAAGGGAATGAAAAGGCATTTATTTGACTGAGATGTGGGGAGAGTGTTTTGTGTGAAGTATTCTTATAGAAATTAACGTGCTGCCGAGCGCGGTGTTGTCATTTCAAAGCTCCCAATCCAAGTTCTCAGGCAATGTAATTTCAAAGATAATGAACACGCATTTATTGGACTGAGATGTTGGGAGAGTGTTTTGTGTGAAGTATTCTTATAGAAAATAACGTGCTGCCGAGCGCGGTGGTTGGGAACGTTGTCATTTCAAAGATCCCAATCCAAGTTCTCAGACAATGTAATTTCTAAGGGAATGAAAAGGCATTTATTTGACAGAGATGTGGGGAGAGTGTTTTGTGTGAAGTATTCTTATAGAAATTAACGTGCTGCCGAGCGCGGTGGTTGCGAACGTTGGCATTTCAAAGCTCCCAATCCAAGTTCACGGGCGATGTAATTTCTAAGGGAATGAAAAGACATTTATTTGACTGAGATGTGGGGAGAGTGTTTTGTGTGAAGTATTCTTATCGAAATTAACGTGCTGCCGAGCGCGGTGGTTGGGAACGTTGTCATTTCAAAGCTCCCAATCCAAGTTCTCAGGCAATGTAATTTCTAAGGGAATGAAAAGGCATTTATTTGACTGAGATGTGGGGAGAGTGTTTTGTGTGAAGTATTCTTATAGAAACGTGCTGCCGAGCGCGGTGGTTGGGAACGTTGTCATTTCAAAGCACCCAATCCAAGTTCACAGGCGATGTAATTTCTAAGGGAATGAAAAGGCATTTATTTGACTGAGATGTGGGGAGAGTGTTTTGTGTGAGGAATTCTTATAGAAATTAACATGCTGCCGAGCGCGGTGGTTGGGAACGTTGTCATTTCAAAGCTCCCAATCCAAGTTCTCAGGCGATGTAATTTTTAAGGGAATGAAAAGGCATTTATTTGACTGAGATGTGGGGAGAGTGTTTTGTGTGAAGTATTCTTATAGAAATTAACGTGCTGCCGAGCGCGGTTGTTGGGAACGTTGTCATTTCAAAGCTCCCAATCCAAGTTCTCAGGCAATGTAATTTCAAAGATAATGAACACGCATTTATTGGACTGAGATGTTGGGAGAGTGTTTTGTGTGAAGTATTCTTATAGAAATTAACGTGCTGCCGAGCGCGGTGGTTGGGAACGTTGTCATTTCAAAGATCCTAATCCAAGTTCTCAGGCAATGTAATTTCTAAGGGAATGAAAAGGCATTTATTTGACAGAGATGTGGGGAGAGTGTTTTGTGTGAAGTATTCTTATAGAAATTAACGTGCTGCCGAGCGCGGTGGTTGCGAACGTTGGCATTTCAAAGCTCCCAATCCAAGTTCACCGGCGATGTAATTTCTAAGGGAATGAAAAGACATTTATTTGACTGAGATGTGGGGAGAGTGTTTTGTGTGAAGTATTCTTATCGAAATTAACGTGCTGTCGAGCGCGGTGGTTGGGAACGTTGTCATTTCAAAGCTCCCAATCCAAGTTCTCAGGCAATGTAATTTCTAAGGGAATGAAAAGGCATTTATTTGACTGAGATGTGGGGAGAGTGTTTTGTGTGAAGTATTCTTATAGAAACGTGCTGCCGAGCGCGGTGGTTGGGAACGTTGTCATTTCAAAGCACCCAATCCAAGTTCACAGGCGATGTAATTTCTAAGGGAATGAAAAGGCATTTATTTGACTGAGATGTGGGGAGAGTGTTTTGTGTGAAGTATTCGTATAGAAATTAACGTGCTGCCGAGCGCGGTGGTTGGGAACGTTGTCATTTCAAAGCACCCAATCCAAGTTCACAGGCGATGTAATTTCTAAGGGAATGAAAAGGCATTTATTTGACTGAGATGTGGGGAGAGTGTTTTGTGTGAGGAATTCTTATAGAAATTAACATGCTGCCGAGCGCGGTGGTTGGGAACGTTGTCATTTCAAAGCTCCCAATCCAAGTTCTCAGGCGATGTAATTTCTAAGGGAATGAAAAGGCATTTATTTGACTGAGATGTGGGGAGAGTGTTTTGTGTGAAGTATTCTTATAGAAATTAACGTGCTGCCGAGCGCGGTGGTTGGGAACGTTGTCATTTCAAAGCTCCCAATCCAAGTTCTCAGGCAATGTAATTTCAAAGATAATGAACACGCATTTATTGGACTGAGATGTTGGGAGAGTGTTTTGTGTGAAGTATTCTTATAGAAATTAACGTGCTGCCGAGCGCGGTGGTTGGGAACGTTGTCATTTCAAAGATCCCAATCCAAGTTCTCAGACAATGTAATTTCTAAGGGAATGAAAAGGCATTTATTTGACAGAGATGTGGGGAGAGTGTTTTGTGTGAAGTATTCTTATAGAAATTAACGTGCTGCCGAGCGCGGTGGTTGCGAACGTTGGCATTTCAAAGCTCCCAATCCAAGTTCACGGGCGATGTAATTTCTAAGGGAATGAAAAGACATTTATTTGACTGAGATGTGGGGAGAGTGTTTTGTGTGAAGTATTCTTATCGAAATTAACGTGCTGCCGAGCGCGGTGGTTGGGAACGTTGTCATTTCAAAGCTCCCAATCCAAGTTCTCAGGCAATGTAATTTCTAAGGGAATGAAAAGGCATTTATTTGACTGAGATGTGGGGAGAGTGTTTTGTGTGAAGTATTCTTATAGAAACGTGCTGCCGAGCGCGGTGGTTGGGAACGTTGTCATTTCAAAGCACCCAATCCAAGTTCACAGGCGATGTAATTTCTAAGGGAATGAAAAGGCATTTATTTGACTGAGATGTGGGGAGAGTGTTTTGTGTGAGGAATTCTTATAGAAATTAACATGCTGCCGAGCGCGGTGGTTGGGAACGTTGTCATTTCAAAGCTCCCAATCCAAGTTCTCAGGCGATGTAATTTTTAAGGGAATGAAAAGGCATTTATTTGACTGAGATGTGGGGAGAGTGTTTTGTATGAAGTATTCTTATAGAAATTAACGTGCTGCCGAGCGCGGTGGTTGCGAACGTTGGCATTTCAAAGCTCCCAATCCAAGTTCACCGGCGATGTAATTTCTAAGGGAATGAAAAGGCATTTATTTGACTGAGATGTGGGGAGAGTGTTTTGTGTGAAGTATTCTTATAGAAACGTGCTGCCGAGCGCGGTGGTTGGGAACGTTGTCATTTCAAAGCTCCCAATCCAAGTTCTCAGGCGATGTAATTTTTAAGGGAATGAAAAGGCATTTATTTGACTGAGATGTGGGGAGAGTGTTTTGTATGAAGTATTCTTATAGAAATTAACGTGCTGCCGAGCGCGGTTGTTGGGAACGTTGTCATTTCAAAGCTCCCAATCCAAGTTCTCAGGCAATGTAATTTCAAAGATAATGAACACGCATTTATTGGACTGAGATGTTGGGAGAGTGTTTTGTGTGAAGTATTCTTATAGAAATTAACGTGCTGCCGAGCGCGGTGGTTGGGAACGTTGTCATTTCAAAGATCCCAATCCAAGTTCTCAGGCAATGTAATTTCTAAGGGAATGAAAAGGCATTTATTTGACAGAGATGTGGGGAGAGTGTTTTGTGTGAAGTATTCTTATAGATATTAACGTGCTGCCGAGCGCGGTGGTTGCGAACGTTGGCATTTCAAAGCTCTCAATCCAAGTTCACCGGCGATGTAATTTCTAAGGGAATGAAAAGACATTTATTTGACTGAGATGTGGGGAGAGCGTTTTGTGTGAAGTATTCTTATCGAAATTAACGTGCTGCCGAGCGCGGTGGTTGGGAACGTTGTCATTTCAAAGCTCCCAATCCAAGTTCTCAGGCAATGTTATTTCTAAGGGAATGAAAAGGCATTTATTTGACTGAGATGTGGGGAGAGTGTTTTGTGTGAAGTATTCTTATAGAAACGTGCTGCCGAGCGCGGTGGTTGGGAACGTTGTCATTTCAAAGCACCCAATCCAAGTTCACAGGCGATGTAATTTCTAAGGGAATGAAAAGGCATTTATTTGACTGAGATGTGGGGAGAGTGTTTTGTGTGAAGTATTCGTATAGAAATTAACGTGCTGCCGAGCGCGGTGGTTGGGAACGTTGTCATTTCAAAGCACCCAATCCAAGTTCTCAGGCGATGTAATTTTTAAGGGAATGAAAAGGCATTTATTTGACTGAGATGTGGGGAGAGTGTTTTGTATGAAGTATTCTTATAGAAATTAACGTGCTGCCGAGCGCGGTGGTTGGGAACGTTGTCATTTCAAAGATCCCAATCCAAGTTCTCAGGCAATGTAATTTCTAAGGGAATGAAAAGGCATTTATTTGACAGAGATGTGGGGAGAGTGTTTTGTGTGAAGTATTCTTATAGAAATTAAAGTGCTGCCGAGCGCGGTGGTTGCGAACGTTGTCATTTCAAAGCTCCCAATCCAAGTTCACCGGCGATGTAATTTCTAAGGGAATGGAAAGGCATTTATTTGACTGAGATGTGGGGAGAGTGTTTTGTGTGAAGTATTCTTATAGAAACGTGCTGCCGAGCGCGGTGGTTGGGAACGTTGTCATTTCAAAGCTCCCAATCCAAGTTCTCAGGCGATGTAATTTTTAAGGGAATGAAAAGGCATTTATTTGACTGAGATGTGGGGAGAGTGTTTTGTATGAAGTATTCTTATAGAAATTAACGTGCTGCCGAGCGCGGTTGTTGGGAACGTTGTCATTTCAAAGCTCCCAATCCAAGTTCTCAGGCAATGTAATTTCAAAGATAATGAACACGCATTTATTGGACTGAGATGTTGGGAGAGTGTTTTGTGTGAAGTATTCTTATAGAAATTAACGTGCTGCCGAGCGCGGTGGTTGGGAACGTTGTCATTTCAAAGATCCCAATCCAAGTTCTCAGGCAATGTAATTTCTAAGGGAATGAAAAGGCATTTATTTGACAGAGATGTGGGGAGAGTGTTTTGTGTGAAGTATTCTTATAGATATTAACGTGCTGCCGAGCGCGGTGGTTGCGAACGTTGGCATTTCAAAGCTCTCAATCCAAGTTCACCGGCGATGTAATTTCTAAGGGAATGAAAAGACATTTATTTGACTGAGATGTGGGGAGAGCGTTTTGTGTGAAGTATTCTTATCGAAATTAACGTGCTGCCGAGCGCGGTGGTTGGGAACGTTGTCATTTCAAAGCTCCCAATCCAAGTTCTCAGGCAATGTAATTTCTAAGGGAATGAAAAGGCATTTATTTGACTGAGATATGGGGAGAGTGTTTTGTGTGAAGTATTCTTATAGAAACGTGCTGCCGAGCGCGGTGGTTGGGAACGTTGTCATTTCAAAGCACCCAATCCAAGTTCACAGGCGATGTAATTTCTAAGGGAATGAAAAGGCATTTATTTGACTGAGATGTGGGGAGAGTGTTTTGTGTGAAGTATTCGTATAGAAATTAACGTGCTGCCGAGCGCGGTGGTTGGGAACGTTGTCATTTCAAAGCACCCAATCCAAGTTCACAGGCGATGTAATTTCTAAGGGAATGAAAAGGCATTTATTTGACTGAGATGTGGGGAGAGTGTTTTGTGTGAAGTATTCTTATAGAAACGTGCTGCCGAGCGCGGTGGTTGGGAACGTTGTCATTTCAAAGCTCCCAATCCAAGTTCTCAGGCGATGTAATTTTTAAGGGAATGAAAAGGCATTTATTTGACTGAGATGTGGGGAGAGTGTTTTGTATGAAGTATTCTTATAGAAATTAACGTGCTGCCGAGCGCGGTGGTTGGGAACGTTGTCATTTCAAAGATCCCAATCCAAGTTCTCAGGCAATGTAATTTCTAAGGGAATGAAAAGGCATTTATTTGACAGAGATGTGGGGAGAGTGTTTTGTGTGAAGTATTCTTATAGATATTAACGTGCTGCCGAGCGCGGTGGTTGCGAACGTTGGCATTTCAAAGCTCTCAATCCAAGTTCACCGGCGATGTAATTTCTAAGGGAATGAAAAGACATTTATTTGACTGAGATGTGGGGAGAGCGTTTTGTGTGAAGTATTCTTATCGAAATTAACGTGCTGCCGAGCGCGGTGGTTGGGAACGTTGTCATTTCAAAGCTCCCAATCCAAGTTCTCAGGCAATGTAATTTCTAAGGGAATGAAAAGGCATTTATTTGACTGAGATGTGGGGAGAGTGTTTTGTGTGAAGTATTCTTATAGAAACGTGCTGCCGAGCGCGGTGGTTGGGAACGTTGTCATTTCAAAGCACCCAATCCAAGTTCACAGGCGATGTAATTTCTAAGGGAATGAAAAGGCATTTATTTGACTGAGATGTGGGGAGAGTGTTTTGTGTGAGGAATTCTTATAGAAATTAACATGCTGCCGAGCGCGGTGGTTGGGAACGTTGTCATTTCAAAGCTCCCAATCCAAGTTCTCAGGCGATGTAATTTCTAAGGGAATGAAAAGGCATTTATTTGACTGAGATGTGGGGAGAGTGTTTTGTGTGAAGTATTCTTATAGAAATTAACGTGCTGCCGAGCGCGGTGGTTGGGAACGTTGTCATTTCAAAGCTCCCAATCCAAGTTCTCAGGCAATGTAATTTCAAAGATAATGAACACGCATTTATTGGACTGAGATGTTGGGAGAGTGTTTTGTGTGAAGTATTCTTATAGAAATTAACGTGCTGCCGAGCGCGGTGGTTGGGAACGTTGTCATTTCAAAGATCCCAATCCAAGTTCTCAGGCAATGTAATTTCTAAGGGAATGAAAAGGCATTTATTTGACAGAGATGTGGGGAGAGTGTTTTGTGTGAAGTATTCTTATAGAAATTAACGTGCTGCCGAGCGCGGTGGTTGCGAACGTTGGCATTTTAAAGCTCCCAATCCAAGTTCACCGGCGATGTAATTTCTAAGGGAATGAAAAGACATTTATTTGACTGAGATGTGGGGAGAGTGTTTTGTGTGAAGTATTCTTATCGAAATTAACGTGCTGCCGAGCGCGGTGGTTGGGAACGTTGTCATTTCAAAGCTCCCAATCCAAGTTCTCAGGCAATGTAATTTCTAAGGGAATGAAAAGGCATTTATTTGACTGAGATGTGGGGAGAGTGTTTTGTGTGAAGTATTCTTATAGAAACGTGCTGCCGAGCGCGGTGGTTGGGAACGTTGTCATTTCAAAGCACCCAATCCAAGTTCACAGGCGATGTAATTTCTAAGGGAATGAAAAGGCATTTATTTGACTGAGATGTGGGGAGAGTGTTTTGTGTGAGGAATTCTTATAGAAATTAACATGCTGCCGAGCGCGGTGGTTGGGAACGTTGTCATTTCAAAGCTCCCAATCCAAGTTCTCAGGCGATGTAATTTTTAAGGGAATGAAAAGGCATTTATTTGACTGAGATGTGGGGAGAGTGTTTTGTATGAAGTATTCTTATAGAAATTAACGTGCTGCCGAGCGCGGTGGTTGGGAACGTTGTCATTTCAAAGATCCCAATCCAAGTTCTCAGGCAATGTAATTTCTAAGGGAATGAAAAGGCATTTATTTGACAGAGATGTGGGGAGAGTGTTTTGTGTGAAGTATTCTTATAGAAATTAAAGTGCTGCCGAGCGCGGTGGTTGCGAACGTTGTCATTTCAAAGCTCCCAATCCAAGTTCACCGGCGATGTAATTTCTAAGGGAATGAAAAGGCATTTATTTGACTGAGATGTGGGGAGAGTGTTTTGTGTGAAGTATTCTTATAGAAACGTGCTGCCGAGCGCGGTGGTTGGGAACGTTGTCATTTCAAAGCTCCCAATCCAAGTTCTCAGGCGATGTAATTTTTAAGGGAATGAAAAGGCATTTATTTGACTGAGATGTGGGGAGAGTGTTTTGTATGAAGTATTCTTATAGAAATTAACGTGCTGCCGAGCGCGGTGGTTGGGAACGTTGTCATTTCAAAGATCCCAATCCAAGTTCTCAGGCAATGTAATTTCTAAGGGAATGAAAAGGCATTTATTTGACAGAGATGTGGGGAGAGTGTTTTGTGTGAAGTATTCTTATAGATATTAACGTGCTGCCGAGCGCGGTGGTTGCGAACGTTGGCATTTCAAAGCTCTCAATCCAAGTTCACCGGCGATGTAATTTCTAAGGGAATGAAAAGACATTTATTTGACTGAGATGTGGGGAGAGCGTTTTGTGTGAAGTATTCTTATCGAAATTAACGTGCTGCCGAGCGCGGTGGTTGGGAACGTTGTCATTTCAAAGCTCCCAATCCAAGTTCTCAGGCAATGTAATTTCTAAGGGAATGAAAAGGCATTTATTTGACTGAGATGTGGGGAGAGTGTTTTGTGTGAAGTATTCTTATAGAAACGTGCTGCCGAGCGCGGTGGTTGGGAACGTTGTCATTTCAAAGCACCCAATCCAAGTTCACAGGCGATGTAATTTCTAAGGGAATGAAAAGGCATTTATTTGACTGAGATGTGGGGAGAGTGTTTTGTGTGAAGTATTCGTATAGAAATTAACGTGCTGCCGAGCGCGGTGGTTGGGAACGTTGTCATTTCAAAGCACCCAATCCAAGTTCACAGGCGATGTAATTTCTAAGGGAATGAAAAGGCATTTATTTGACTGAGATGTGGGGAGAGTGTTTTGTGTGAGGAATTCTTATAGAAATTAACATGCTGCCGAGCGCGGTGGTTGGGAACGTTGTCATTTCAAAGCTCCCAATCCAAGTTCTCAGGCGATGTAATTTCTAAGGGAATGAAAAGGCATTTATTTGACTGAGATGTGGGGAGAGTGTTTTGTGTGAAGTATTCTTATAGAAATTAACGTGCTGCCGAGCGCGGTGGTTGGGAACGTTGTCATTTCAAAGCTCCCAATCCAAGTTCTCAGGCAATGTAATTTCAAAGATAATGAACACGCATTTATTGGACTGAGATGTTGGGAGAGTGTTTTGTGTGAAGTATTCTTATAGAAATTAACGTGCTGCCGAGCGCGGTGGTTGGGAACGTTGTCATTTCAAAGATCCCAATCCAAGTTCTCAGGCAATGTAATTTCTAAGGGAATGAAAAGGCATTTATTTGACAGAGATGTGGGGAGAGTGTTTTGTGTGAAGTATTCTTATAGAAATTAACGTGCTGCCGAGCGCGGTGGTTGCGAACGTTGGCATTTCAAAGCTCCCAATCCAAGTTCACCGGCGATGTAATTTCTAAGGGAATAAAAAGACATTTATTTGACTGAGATGTGGGGAGAGTGTTTTGTGTGAAGTATTCTTATAGAAACGTGCTGCCGAGCGCGGTGGTTGGGAACGTTGTCATTTCAAAGCACCCAATCCAAGTTCACAGGCGATGTAATTTCTAAGGGAATGAAAAGGCATTTATTTGACTGAGATGTGGGGAGAGTGTTTTGTGTGAGGAATTCTTATAGAAATTAACATGCTGCCGAGCGCGGTGGTTGGGAACGTTGTCATTTCAAAGCTCCCAATCCAAGTTCTCAGGCGATGTAATTTTTAAGGGAATGAAAAGGCATTTATTTGACTGAGATGTGGGGAGAGTGTTTTGTATGAAGTATTCTTATAGAAATTAACGTGCTGCCGAGCGCGGTGGTTGCGAACGTTGGCATTTCAAAGCTCCCAATCCAAGTTCACCGGCGATGTAATTTCTAAGGGAATGAAAAGGCATTTATTTGACTGAGATGTGGGGAGAGTGTTTTGTGTGAAGTATTCTTATAGAAACGTGCTGCCGAGCGCGGTGGTTGGGAACGTTGTCATTTCAAAGCTCCCAATCCAAGTTCTCAGGCGATGTAATTTTTAAGGGAATGAAAAGGCATTTATTTGACTGAGATGTGGGGAGAGTGTTTTGTATGAAGTATTCTTATAGAAATTAACGTGCTGCCGAGCGCGGTTGTTGGGAACGTTGTCATTTCAAAGCTCCCAATCCAAGTTCTCAGGCAATGTAATTTCAAAGATAATGAACACGCATTTATTGGACTGAGATGTTGGGAGAGTGTTTTGTGTGAAGTATTCTTATAGAAATTAACGTGCTGCCGAGCGCGGTGGTTGGGAACGTTGTCATTTCAAAGATCCCAATCCAAGTTCTCAGGCAATGTAATTTCTAAGGGAATGAAAAGGCATTTATTTGACTGAGATGTGGGGAGAGTGTTTTGTGTGAAGTATTCTTATAGATATTAACGTGCTGCCGAGCGCGGTGGTTGCGAACGTTGGCATTTCAAAGCTCTCAATCCAAGTTCACCGGCGATGTAATTTCTAAGGGAATGAAAAGACATTTATTTGACTGAGATGTGGGGAGAGCGTTTTGTGTGAAGTATTCTTATCGAAATTAACGTGCTGCCGAGCGCGGTGGTTGGGAACGTTGTCATTTCAAAGCTCCCAATCCAAGTTCTCAGGCAATGTAATTTCTAAGGGAATGAAAAGGCATTTATTTGACTGAGATGTGGGGAGAGTGTTTTGTGTTAAGTATTCTTATAGAAACGTGCTGCCGAGCGCGGTGGTTGGGAACGTTGTCATTTCAAAGCACCCAATCCAAGTTCACAGGCGATGTAATTTCTAAGGGAATGAAAAGGCATTTATTTGACTGAGATGTGGGGAGAGTGTTTTGTGTGAAGTATTCGTATAGAAATTAACGTGCTGCCGAGCGCGGTGGTTGGGAACGTTGTCATTTCAAAGCACCCAATCCAAGTTCACAGGCGATGTAATTTCTAAGGGAATGAAAAGGCATTTATTTGACTGAGATGTGGGGAGAGTGTTTTGTGTGAGGAATTCTTATAGAAATTAACATGCTGCCGAGCGCGGTGGTTGGGAACGTTGTCATTTCAAAGCTCCCAATCCAAGTTCTCAGGCGATGTAATTTCTAAGGGAATGAAAAGGCATTTATTTGACTGAGATGTGGGGAGAGTGTTTTGTGTGAAGTATTCTTATAGAAATTAACGTGCTGCCGAGCGCGGTGGTTGGGAACGTTGTCATTTCAAAGCTCCCAATCCAAGTTCTCAGGCAATGTAATTTCAAAGATAATGAACACGCATTTATTGGACTGAGATGTTGGGAGAGTGTTTTGTGTGAAGTATTCTTATAGAAATTAACGTGCTGCCGAGCGCGGTGGTTGCGAACGTTGGCATTTTAAAGCTCCCAATCCAAGTTCACCGGCGATGTAATTTCTAAGGGAATGAAAAGACATTTATTTGACTGAGATGTGGGGAGAGTGTTTTGTGTGAAGTATTCTTATCGAAATTAACGTGCTGCCGAGCGCGGTGGTTGGGAACGTTGTCATTTCAAAGCTCCCAATCCAAGTTCTCAGGCAATGTAATTTCTAAGGGAATGAAAAGGCATTTATTTGACTGAGATGTGGGGAGAGTGTTTTGTGTGAAGTATTCTTATAGAAACGTGCTGCCGAGCGCGGTGGTTGGGAACGTTGTCATTTCAAAGCACCCAATCCAAGTTCACAGGCGATGTAATTTCTAAGGGAATGAAAAGGCATTTATTTGACTGAGATGTGGGGAGAGTGTTTTGTGTGAGGAATTCTTATAGAAATTAACATGCTGCCGAGCGCGGTGGTTGGGAACGTTGTCATTTCAAAGCTCCCAATCCAAGTTCTCAGGCGATGTAATTTTTAAGGGAATGAAAAGGCATTTATTTGACTGAGATGTGGGGAGAGTGTTTTGTATGAAGTATTCTTATAGAAATTAACGTGCTGCCGAGCGCGGTGGTTGGGAACGTTGTCATTTCAAAGATCCCAATCCAAGTTCTCAGGCAATGTAATTTCTAAGGGAATGAAAAGGCATTTATTTGACAGAGATGTGGGGAGAGTGTTTTGTGTGAAGTATTCTTATAGAAATTAACGTGCTGCCGAGCGCGGTGGTTGCGAACGTTGTCATTTCAAAGCTCCCAATCCAAGTTCACCGGCGATGTAATTTCTAAGGGAATGAAAAGACATTTATTTGACTGAGATGTGGGGAGAGTGTTTTGTGTGAAGTATTCTTATCGAAATTAACGTGCTGCCGAGCGCGGTGGTTGGGAACGTTGTCATTTCAAAGCTCCCAATCCAAGTTCTCAGGCAATGTAATTTCTAAGATAATGAAAAGGCATTTATTTGACTGAGATATGGGGAGAGTGTTTTGTGTGAAGTAAGTTTATAGAAATTAACGTGCTGCCGAGCGCGGTGGTTGGGAACGTTGTCATTTCAAAGCTCCCAATCCAAGTTCTCAGGCAATGTAATTTCTAAGATAATGAACAGGCATTTATTTGACTGAGATGTGGGGAGAGTGTTTTGTGTGAAGTATTCTTATAGAAATTAACGTGCTGCCGAGCGCGGTGGTTGGGAATGTTGTCATTTCAAAGCTCCCAATCCAAGTTCTCAGGCAATGTAATTTCTAAGATAATGAAAAGGCATTTATTTGACTGAGATGTGGGGAGAGTGTTTTGTGTGAAGTATTCTTATAGAAATTAACGTGCTGCCGAGCGCGGTGGTTGGGAACGTTCTCATTTCAAAGCTCCCAATCCAAGTTCTCAGGCAATGTAATTTCTAAGGGAATGAAAAGGCATTTATTTGACTGAGATGTGGGGAGAGTGTTTTGTGTGAAGTATTCTTATAGAAATTAACGTGCTGCCGAGCGCGGTGGTTGGGAACGTTGTCATTTCAAAGCTCCCAATCCAAGTTCTCAAGCAATGTAATTTCTAAGGGAATGAAAAGGCATTAATTTGACTGAGATGTGGGGAGAGTGTTTTGTGTGAAGTATTCTTATAGAAATTAACGTGCTGCCGACCGCGGTGGTTGGGAACGTTGTCATTTCAAAGCTCCCAATCCAAGTTCTCAGGCAATGTAATTTCTAAGGGAATGAAAAGGCATTTATTTGACTGAGATGTGGGGAGAGTGTTTTGTGTGAAGTATTCTTATAGAAATTAACGTGCTGCCGAGCGCGGTGGTTGGGAACGTTGTCATTTCAAAGCTCCCAATCCAAGTTCTCATGCAATGTAATTTCTAAGATAATGAACAGGCATTTATTTGACTGAGATGTGGGGAGAGTGTTTTGTGTGAAGTAAGTTTATAGAAATTAACGTGCTGGCGACCGCGGTGGTTGGGAACGTTGTCATTTCAAAGCTCCAAATCCAAGTTCTCAGGCAATGTAATTTCTAAGGGAATGAAAAGGCATTTATTTGACTGAGATGTGGGGAGAGTGTTTTGTGTGAAGTATTCTTATAGAAATTAACGTGCTGCCGAGCGCGGTGGTTGGGAACGTTGTCATTTCAAAGCTCCCAATCCAAGTTCTCAGGCAATGTAATTTCTAAGATAATGAACAGGCATTTATTTGACTGAGATGTGGGGAGAGTGTTTTGTGTGAAGTATTCTTATAGAAATTAACGTGCTGCCGAGCGCGGTGGTTGGGAACGTTGTCATTTCAAAGCTCCCAATCCAAGTTCTCAGGCAATGTAATTTCTAAGGGAATGAAAAGGCATTTATTTGACTGAGATGTGGGGAGAGTGTTTTGTGTGAAGTATTCTTATAGAAATTAACGTGCTGCCGAGCGCGGTGGTTGGGAACGTTGTCATTTCAAAGCTCCCAATCCAAGTTCTCAGGCAATGTAATTTCTAAGATAATGAAAAGGCATTTATTTGACTGAGATATGGGGAGAGTGTTTTGTGTGAAGTAAGTTTATAGAAATTAACGTGCTGCCGAGCGCGGTGGTTGGGAACGTTGTCATTTCAAAGCTCCCAATCCAAGTTCTCAGGCAATGTAATTTCTAAGATAATGAACAGGCATTTATTTGACTGAGATGTGGGGAGAGTGTTTTGTGTGAAGTATTCTTATAGAAATTAACGTGCTGCCGAGCGCGGTGGTTGGGAATGTTGTCATTTCAAAGCTCCCAATCCAAGTTCTCAGGCAATGTAATTTCTAAGATAATGAAAAGGCATTTATTTGACTGAGATGTGGGGAGAGTGTTTTGTGTGAAGTATTCTTATAGAAATTAACGTGCTGCCGAGCGCGGTGGTTGGGAACGTTCTCATTTCAAAGCTCCCAATCCAAGTTCTCAGGCAATGTAATTTCTAAGGGAATGAAAAGGCATTTATTTGACTGAGATGTGGGGAGAGTGTTTTGTGTGAAGTATTCTTATAGAAATTAACGTGCTGCCGAGCGCGGTGGTTGGGAACGTTGTCATTTCAAAGCTCCCAATCCAAGTTCTCAAGCAATGTAATTTCTAAGGGAATGAAAAGGCATTAATTTGACTGAGATGTGGGGAGAGTGTTTTGTGTGAAGTATTCTTATAGAAATTAACGTGCTGCCGAGTGCGGTGGTTGGGAACGTTGTCATTTCAAAGCTCCCAATCCAAGTTCTCAGGCAATGTAATTTCTAAGATAATGAACAGGCATTTATTTGACTGAGATGTGGGGAGAGTGTTTTGTGTGAAGTATTCTTATAGAAATTAACGTGCTGCCGAGTGCGGTGGTTGGGAACGTTGTCATTTCAAAGCTCCCAATCCAAGTTCTCAGGCAATGTAATTTCTAAGATAATGAAAAGGCATTTATTTGACTGAGATGTGGGGAGAGTGTTTTGTGTGAAGTAAGTTTATAGAAATTAACGTGCTGCCGACCGCGGTGGTTGGGAACGTTGTCATTTCAAAGCTCCCAATCCAAGTTCTCAGGCAATGTAATTTCTAAGGGAATGAAAAGGCATTTATTTGACTGAGATGTGGGGAGAGTGTTTTGTGTGAAGTATTCTTATAGAAATTAACGTGCTGCCGAGCGCGGTGGTTGGGAACGTTGTCATTTCAAAGCTCCCAATCCAAGTTCTCATGCAATGTAATTTCTAAGATAATGAACAGGCATTTATTTGACTGAGATGTGGGGAGAGTGTTTTGTGTGAAGTAAGTTTATAGAAATTAACGTGCTGGCGACCGCGGTGGTTGGGAACGTTGTCATTTCAAAGCTCCAAATCCAAGTTCTCAGGCAATGTAATTTCTAAGGGAATGAAAAGGCATTTATTTGACTGAGATGTGGGGAGAGTGTTTTGTGTGAAGTATTCTTATAGAAATTAACGTGCTGCCGAGCGCGGTGGTTGGGAACGTTGTCATTTCAAAGCTCCCAATCCAAGTTCTCAGGCAATGTAATTTCTAAGATAATGAACAGGCATTTATTTGACTGAGATGTGGGGAGAGTGTTTTGTGTGAAGTATTCTTATAGAAATTAACGTGCTGCCGAGCGCGGTGGTTGGGAACGTTGTCATTTCAAAGCTCCCAATCCAAGTTCTCAGGCAATGTAATTTCTAAGGGAATGAAAAGGCATTTATTTGACTGAGATGTGGGGAGAGTGTTTTGTGTGAAGTATTCTTATAGAAATTAACGTGCTGCCGAGCGCGGTGGTTGGGAACGTTGTCATTTCAAAGCTCTCAATCCAAGTTCTCATGCAATGTAATTTCTAAGATAATGAACAGGCATTTATTTGACTGAGATGTGGGGAGAGTGTTTTGTGTGAGGAATTCTTATAGAAATTAACATGCTGCCGAGCGCGGTGGTTGGGAACGTTGTCATTTCAAAGCTCCCAATCCAAGTTCTCAGGCGATGTAATTTCTAAGGGAATGAAAAGGCATTTATTTGACTGAGATGTGGGGAGAGTGTTTTGTGTGAAGTATTCTTATAGAAATTAACGTGCTGCCGAGCGCGGTGGTTGGGAACGTTCTCATTTCAAAGCTCCCAATCCAAGTTCTCAGGCAATGTAATTTCTAAGGGAATGAAAAGGCATTTATTTGACTGAGATGTGGGGAGAGTGTTTTGTGTGAAGTATTCTTATAGAAATTAACGTGCTGCCGAGCGCGGTGGTTGGGAACGTTGTCATTTCAAAGCTCCCAATCCAAGTTCTCAAGCAATGTAATTTCTAAGGGAATGAAAAGGCATTAATTTGACTGAGATGTGGGGAGAGTGTTTTGTGTGAAGTATTCTTATAGAAATTAACGTGCTGCCGACCGCGGTGGTTGGGAACGTTGTCATTTCAAAGCTCCCAATCCAAGTTCTCAGGCAATGTAATTTCTAAGGGAATGAAAAGGCATTTATTTGACTGAGATGTGGGGAGAGTGTTTTGTGTGAAGTATTCTTATAGAAATTAACGTGCTGCCGAGCGCGGTGGTTGGGAACGTTGTCATTTCAAAGCTCCCAATCCAAGTTCTCATGCAATGTAATTTCTAAGATAATGAACAGGCATTTATTTGACTGAGATGTGGGGAGAGTGTTTTGTGTGAAGTAAGTTTATAGAAATTAACGTGCTGGCGACCGCGGTGGTTGGGAACGTTGTCATTTCAAAGCTCCAAATCCAAGTTCTCAGGCAATGTAATTTCTAAGGGAATGAAAAGGCTTTTATTTGACTGAGATGTGGGGAGAGTGTTTTGTGTGAAGTATTCTTATAGAAATTAACGTGCTGCCGAGCGCGGTGGTTGGGAACGTTGTCATTTCAAAGCTCCCAATCCAAGTTCTCAGGCAATGTAATTTCTAAGATAATGAACAGGCATTTATTTGACTGAGATGTGGGGAGAGTGTTTTGTGTGAAGTATTCTTATAGAAATTAACGTGCTGCCGAGCGCGGTGGTTGGGAACGTTGTCATTTCAAAGCTCCCAATCCAAGTTCTCAGGCAATGTAATTTCTAAGGGAATGAAAAGGCATTTATTTGACTGAGATGTGGGGAGAGTGTTTTGTGTGAAGTATTCTTATAGAAATTAACGTGCTGCCGAGCGCGGTGGTTGGGAACGTTGTCATTTCAAAGCTCCCAATCCAAGTTCTCAGGCAATGTAATTTCTAAGATAATGAAAAGGCATTTATTTGACTGAGATATGGGGAGAGTGTTTTGTGTGAAGTAAGTTTATAGAAATTAACGTGCTGCCGAGCGCGGTGGTTGGGAACGTTGTCATTTCAAAGCTCCCAATCCAAGTTCTCAGGCAATGTAATTTCTAAGATAATGAACAGGCATTTATTTGACTGAGATGTGGGGAGAGTGTTTTGTGTGAAGTATTCTTATAGAAATTAACGTGCTGCCGAGCGCGGTGGTTGGGAATGTTGTCATTTCAAAGCTCCCAATCCAAGTTCTCAGGCAATGTAATTTCTAAGATAATGAAAAGGCATTTATTTGACTGAGATGTGGGGAGAGTGTTTTGTGTGAAGTATTCTTATAGAAATTAACGTGCTGCCGAGCGCGGTGGTTGGGAACGTTCTCATTTCAAAGCTCCCAATCCAAGTTCTCAGGCAATGTAATTTCTAAGGGAATGAAAAGGCATTTATTTGACTGAGATGTGGGGAGAGTGTTTTGTGTGAAGTATTCTTATAGAAATTAACGTGCTGCCGAGCGCGGTGGTTGGGAACGTTGTCATTTCAAAGCTCCCAATCCAAGTTCTCAAGCAATGTAATTTCTAAGGGAATGAAAAGGCATTAATTTGACTGAGATGTGGGGAGAGTGTTTTGTGTGAAGTATTCTTATAGAAATTAACGTGCTGCCGAGTGCGGTGGTTGGGAACGTTGTCATTTCAAAGCTCCCAATCCAAGTTCTCAGGCAATGTAATTTCTAAGATAATGAACAGGCATTTATTTGACTGAGATGTGGGGAGAGTGTTTTGTGTGAAGTATTCTTATAGAAATTAACGTGCTGCCGAGTGCGGTGGTTGGGAACGTTGTCATTTCAAAGCTCCCAATCCAAGTTCTCAGGCAATGTAATTTCTAAGATAATGAAAAGGCATTTATTTGACTGAGATGTGGGGAGAGTGTTTTGTGTGAAGTAAGTTTATAGAAATTAACGTGCTGCCGACCGCGGTGGTTGGGAACGTTGTCATTTCAAAGCTCCCAATCCAAGTTCTCAGGCAATGTAATTTCTAAGGGAATGAAAAGGCATTTATTTGACTGAGATGTGGGGAGAGTGTTTTGTGTGAAGTATTCTTATAGAAATTAACGTGCTGCCGAGCGCGGTGGTTGGGAACGTTGTCATTTCAAAGCTCCCAATCCAAGTTCTCATGCAATGTAATTTCTAAGATAATGAACAGGCATTTATTTGACTGAGATGTGGGGAGAGTGTTTTGTGTGAAGTAAGTTTATAGAAATTAACGTGCTGGCGACCGCGGTGGTTGGGAACGTTGTCATTTCAAAGCTCCAAATCCAAGTTCTCAGGCAATGTAATTTCTAAGGGAATGAAAAGGCATTTATTTGACTGAGATGTGGGGAGAGTGTTTTGTGTGAAGTATTCTTATAGAAATTAACGTGCTGCCGAGCGCGGTGGTTGGGAACGTTGTCATTTCAAAGCTCCCAATCCAAGTTCTCAGGCAATGTAATTTCTAAGATAATGAACAGGCATTTATTTGACTGAGATGTGGGGAGAGTGTTTTGTGTGAAGTATTCTTATAGAAATTAACGTGCTGCCGAGCGCGGTGGTTGGGAACGTTGTCATTTCAAAGCTCTCAATCCAAGTTCTCATGCAATGTAATTTCTAAGATAATGAACAGGCATTTATTTGACTGAGATGTGGGGAGAGTGTTTTGTGTGAGGAATTCTTATAGAAATTAACATGCTGCCGAGCGCGGTGGTTGGGAACGTTGTCATTTCAAAGCTCCCAATCCAAGTTCTCAGGCGATGTAATTTCTAAGGGAATGAAAAGGCATTTATTTGACTGAGATGTGGGGAGAGTGTTTTGTGTGAAGTATTCTTATAGAAATTAACGTGCTGCCGAGCGCGGTGGTTGGGAACGTTGTCATTTCAAAGCTCCCAATCCAAGTTCTCAGGCAATGTAATTTCAAAGATAATGAACACGCATTTATTGGACTGAGATGTTGGGAGAGTGTTTTGTGTGAAGTATTCTTATAGAAATTAACGTGCTGCCGAGCGCGGTGGTTGGGAACGTTGTCATTTCAAAGATCCCAATCCAAGTTCTCAGGCAATGTAATTTCTAAGGGAATGAAAAGGCATTTATTTGACAGAGATGTGGGGAGAGTGTTTTGTGTGAAGTATTCTTATAGAAATTAACGTGCTGCCGAGCGCGGTGGTTGCGAACGTTGGCATTTCAAAGCTCCCAATCCAAGTTCACCGGCGATGTAATTTCTAAGGGAATGAAAAGACATTTATTTGACTGAGATGTGGGGAGAGTGTTTTGTGTGAAGTATTCTTATCGAAATTAACGTGCTGCCGAGCGCGGTGGTTGGGAACGTTGTCATTTCAAAGCTCCCAATCCAAGTTCTCAGGCAATGTAATTTCTAAGGGAATGAAAAGGCATTTATTTGACTGAGATGTGGGGAGAGTGTTTTGTGTGAAGTATTCTTATAGAAACGTGCTGCCGAGCGCGGTGGTTGGGAACGTTGTCATTTCAAAGCACCCAATCCAAGTTCACAGGCGATGTAATTTCTAAGGGAATGAAAAGGCATTTATTTGACTGAGATGTGGGGAGAGTGTTTTGTGTGAGGAATTCTTATAGAAATTAACATGCTGCCGAGCGCGGTGGTTGGGAACGTTGTCATTTCAAAGCTCCCAATCCAAGTTCTCAGGCGATGTAATTTTTAAGGGAATGAAAAGGCATTTATTTGACTGAGATGTGGGGAGAGTGTTTTGTATGAAGTATTCTTATAGAAATTAACGTGCTGCCAAGCGCGGTGGTTGGGAACGTTGTCATTTCAAAGATCCCAATCCAAGTTCTCAGGCAATGTAATTTCTAAGGGAATGAAAAGGCATTTATTTGACAGAGATGTGGGGAGAGTGTTTTGTGTGAAGTATTCTTATAGAAATTAACGTGCTGCCGAGCGCGGTGGTTGCGAACGTTGTCATTTCAAAGCTCCCAATCCAAGTTCACCGGCGATGTAATTTCTAAGGGAATGAAAAGACATTTATTTGACTGAGATGTGGGGAGAGTGTTTTGTGTGAAGTATTCTTATCGAAATTAACGTGCTGCCGAGCGCGGTGGTTGGGAACGTTGTCATTTCAAAGCTCCCAATCCAAGTTCTCAGGCAATGTAATTTCTAAGATAATAAAAACGCATTTATTTGACTGAGATATGGGGAGAGTGTTTTGTGTGAAGTAAGTTTATAGAAATTAACGTGCTGCCGAGCGCGGTGGTTGGGAACGTTGTCATTTCAAAGCTCCGAATCCAAGTTCTCAGGCAATGTAATTTCTAAGATAATGAACAGGCATTTATTTGACTGAGATGTGGGGAGAGTGTTTTGTGTGAAGTATTCTTATAGAAATTAACGTGCTGCCGAGCGCGGTGGTTGGGAATGTTGTCATTTCAAAGCTCCCAATCCAAGTTCTCAGGCAATGTAATTTCTAAGATAATGAAAAGGCATTTATTTGACTGAGATGTGGGGAGAGTGTTTTGTGTGAAGTATTCTTATAGAAATTAACGTGCTGCCGAGCGCGGTGGTTGGGAACGTTCTCATTTCAAAGCTCCCAATCCAAGTTCTCAGGCAATGTAATTTCTAAGGGAATGAAAAGGCATTTATTTGACTGAGATGTGGGGAGAGTGTTTTGTGTGAAGTATTCTTATAGAAATTAACGTGCTGCCGAGCGCGGTGGTTGGGAACGTTGTCATTTCAAAGCTCCCAATCCAAGTTCTCAAGCAATGTAATTTCTAAGGGAATGAAAAGGCATTAATTTGACTGAGATGTGGGGAGAGTGTTTTGTGTGAAGTATTCTTATAGAAATTAACGTGCTGCCGAGCGCGGTGGTTGGGAACGTTGTCATTTCAAAGCTCCCAATCCAAGTTCTCAGGCAATGTAATTTCTAAGATAATGAACAGGCATTTATTTGACTGAGATGTGGGGAGAGTGTTTTGTGTGAAGTATTCTTATAGAAATTAACGTGCTGCCGAGTGCGGTGGTTGGGAACGTTGTCATTTCAAAGCTCCCAATCCAAGTTCTCAGGCAATGTAATTTCTAAGATAATGAAAAGGCATTTATTTGACTGAGATGTGGGGAGAGTGTTTTGTGTGAAGTAAGTTTATAGAAATTAACGTGCTGCCGACCGCGGTGGTTGGGAACGTTGTCATTTCAAAGCTCCCAATCCAAGTTCTCAGGCAATGTAATTTCTAAGGGAATGAAAAGGCATTTATTTGACTGAGATGTGGGGAGAGTGTTTTGTGTGAAGTATTCTTATAGAAATTAACGTGCTGCCGAGCGCGGTGGTTGGGAACGTTGTCATTTCAAAGCTCCCAATCCAAGTTCTCATGCAATGTAATTTCTAAGACAATGAACAGGCATTTATTTGACTGAGATGTGGGGAGAGTGTTTTGTGTGAAGTAAGTTTATAGAAATTAACGTGCTGGCGACCGCGGTGGTTGGGAACGTTGTCATTTCAAAGCTCCAAATCCAAGTTCTCAGGCAATGTAATTTCTAAGGGAATGAAAAGGCATTTATTTGACTGAGATGTGGGGAGAGTGTTTTGTGTGAAGTATTCTTATAGAAATTAACGTGCTGCCGAGCGCGGTGGTTGGGAACGTTGTCATTTCAAAGCTCCCAATCCAAGTTCTCAGGCAATGTAATTTCTAAGATAATGAACAGGCATTTATTTGACTGAGATGTGTGGAGAGTGTTTTGTGTGAAGTATTCTTATAGAAATTAACGTGCTGCCGAGCGCGGTGGTTGGGAACGTTGTCATTTCAAAGCTCCCAATCCAAGTTCTCAGGCAATGTAATTTCTAAGGGAATGAAAAGGCATTTATTTGACTGAGATGTGGGGAGAGTGTTTTGTGTGAAGTATTCTTATAGAAATTAACGTGCTGCCGAGCGCGGTGGTTGGGAACGTTGTCATTTCAAAGCTCCCAATCCAAGTTCTCAGGCAATGTAATTTCTAAGATAATGAAAAGGCATTTATTTGACTGAGATATGGGGAGAGTGTTTTGTGTGAAGTAAGTTTATAGAAATTAACGTGCTGCCGAGCGCGGTGGTTGGGAACGTTGTCATTTCAAAGCTCCCAATCCAAGTTCTCAGGCAATGTAATTTCTAAGATAATGAACAGGCATTTATTTGACTGAGATGTGGGGAGAGTGTTTTGTGTGAAGTATTCTTATAGAAATTAACGTGCTGCCGAGCGCGGTGGTTGGGAATGTTGTCATTTCAAAGCTCCCAATCCAAGTTCTCAGGCAATGTAATTTCTAAGATAATGAAAAGGCATTTATTTGACTGAGATGTGGGGAGAGTGTTTTGTGTGAAGTATTCTTATAGAAATTAACGTGCTGCCGAGCGCGGTGGTTGGGAACGTTCTCATTTCAAAGCTCCCAATCCAAGTTCTCAGGCAATGTAATTTCTAAGGGAATGAAAAGGCATTTATTTGACTGAGATGTGGGGAGAGTGTTTTGTGTGAAGTATTCTTATAGAAATTAACGTGCTACCGAGCGCGGTGGTTGGGAACGTTGTCATTTCAAAGCTCCCAATCCAAGTTCTCAAGCAATGTAATTTCTAAGGGAATGAAAAGGCATTAATTTGACTGAGATGTGGGGAGAGTGTTTTGTGTGAAGTATTCTTATAGAAATTAACGTGCTGCCGAGCGCGGTGGTTGGGAACGTTGTCATTTCAAAGCTCCCAATCCAAGTTCTCAGGCAATGTAATTTCTATGATAATGAACAGGCATTTATTTGACTGAGATGTGGGGAGAGTGTTTTGTGTGAAGTATTCTTATAGAAATTAACGTGCTGCCGAGTGCGGTGGTTGGGAACGTTGTCATTTCAAAGCTCCCAATCCAAGTTCTCAGGCAATGTAATTTCTAAGATAATGAAAAGGCATTTATTTGACTGAGATGTGGGGAGAGTGTTTTGTGTGAAGTAAGTTTATAGAAATTAACGTGCTGCCGACCGCGGTGGTTGGGAACGTTGTCATTTCAAAGCTCCCAATCCAAGTTCTCAGGCAATGTAATTTCTAAGGGAATGAAAAGGCATTTATTTAACTGAGATGTGGGGAGAGTGTTTTGTGTGAAGTATTCTTATAGAAATTTACGTGCTGCCGAGCGCGGTGGTTGGGAACGTTGTCATTTCAAAGCTCCCAATCCAAGTTCTCATGCAATGTAATTTCTAAGATAATGAACAGGCATTTATTTGACTGAGATGTGGGGAGAGTGTTTTGTGTGAAGTAAGTTTATAGAAATTAACGTGCTGGCGACCGCGGTGGTTGGGAACGTTGTCATTTCAAAGCTCCAAATCCAAGTTCTCAGGCAATGTAATTTCTAAGGGAATGAAAAGGCATTTATTTGACTGAGATGTGGGGAGAGTGTTTTGTGTGAAGTATTCTTATAGAAATTAACGTGCTGCCGAGCGCGGTGGTTGGGAACGTTGTCATTTCAAAGCTCCCAATCCAAGTTCTCAGGCAATGTAATTTCTAAGATAATGAACAGGCATTTATTTGACTGAGATGTGGGGAGAGTGTTTTGTGTGAAGTATTCTTATAGAAATTAACGTGCTGCCGAGCGCGGTGGTTGGGAACGTTGTCATTTCAAAGCTCCCAATCCAAGTTCTCAGGCAATGTAATTTCTAAGGGAATGAAAAGGCATTTATTTGACTGAGATGTGGGGAGAGTGTTTTGTGTGAAGTATTCTTATAGAAATTAACGTGCTGCCGAGCGCGGTGGTTGGGAACGTTGTCATTTCAAAGCTCCCAATCCAAGTTCTCAGGCAATGTAATTTCTAAGGGAATGAAAAGGCATTTATTTGACTGAGATGTGGGGAGAGTGTTTTGTGTGAAGTATTCTTATAGAAATTAACGTGCTGCCGAGCGCGGTGGTTGGGAACGTTGTCATTTCAAAGCTCTCAATCCAAGTTCTCATGCAATGTAATTTCTAAGATAATGAACAGGCATTTATTTGACTGAGATGTGGGGAGAGTGTTTTGTGTGAAGTAAGTTTATAGAAATTAACGTGCTAGCGACCGCGGTGGTTGGGAACGTTGTCATTTCAAAGCTCCAAATCCAAGTTCTCAGGCAATGTAATTTCTAAGGGAATGAAAAGGCATTTATTTGACTGAGATGTGGGGAGAGTGTTTTGTGTGAAGTATTCTTATAGAAATTAACGTGCTGCCGAGCGCGGTGGTTGGGAACGTTGTCATTTCAAAGCTCCCAATCCAAGTTCTCAGGCAATGTAATTTCTAAGATAATGAAAAGGCATTTATTTGACTGAGATGTGGGGAGAGTGTTTTGTGTGAAGTATTCTTATAGAAATTAACGTGCTGCCGAGCGCGGTGGTTGGGAACGTTCTCATTTCAAAGCTCCCAATCCAAGTTCTCAGGCAATGTAATTTCTAAGGGAATGAAAAGGCATTTATTTGACTGAGATGTGGGGAGAGTGTTTTGTGTGAAGTATTCTTATAGAAATTAACGTGCTGCCGAGCGCGGTGGTTGGGAACGTTGTCATTTCAAAGCTCCCAATCCAAGTTCTCAAGCAATGTAATTTCTAAGGGAATGAAAAGGCATTAATTTGACTGAGATGTGGGGAGAGTGTTTTGTGTGAAGTATTCTTATAGAAATTAACGTGCTGCCGAGCGCGGTGGTTGGGAACGTTGTCATTTCAAAGCTCCCAATCCAAGTTCTCAGGCAATGTAATTTCTATGATAATGAACAGGCATTTATTTGACTGAGATGTGGGGAGAGTGTTTTGTGTGAAGTATTCTTATAGAAATTAACGTGCTGCCGAGTGCGGTGGTTGGGAACGTTGTCATTTCAAAGCTCCCAATCCAAGTTCTCAGGCAATGTAATTTCTAAGATAATGAAAAGGCATTTATTTGACTGAGATGTGGGGAGAGTGTTTTGTGTGAAGTAAGTTTATAGAAATTAACGTGCTGCCGACCGCGGTGGTTGGGAACGTTGTCATTTCAAAGCTCCCAATCCAAGTTCTCAGGCAATGTAATTTCTAAGGGAATGAAAAGGCATTTATTTGACTGAGATGTGGGGAGAGTGTTTTGTGTGAAGTATTCTTATAGAAATTAACGTGCTGCCGAGCGCGGTGGTTGGGAACGTTGTCATTTCAAAGCTCCCAATCCAAGTTCTCATGCAATGTAATTTCTAAGATAATGAACAGGCATTTATTTGACTGAGATGTGGGGAGAGTGTTTTGTGTGAAGTAAGTTTATAGAAATTAACGTGCTGGCGACCGCGGTGGTTGGGAACGTTGTCATTTCAAAGCTCCAAATCCAAGTTCTCAGGCAATGTAATTTCTAAGGGAATGAAAAGGCATTTATTTGACTGAGATGTGGGGAGAGTGTTTTGTGTGAAGTATTCTTATAGAAATTAACGTGCTGCCGAGCGCGGTGGTTGGGAACGTTGTCATTTCAAAGCTCCCAATCCAAGTTCTCAGGCAATGTAATTTCTATGATAATGAACAGGCATTTATTTGACTGAGATGTGGGGAGAGTAATTTGTGTGAAGTATTCTTATAGAAATTAACGTGCTGCCGAGCGCGGTGGTTGGGAACGTTGTCGTATCAAAGCTCCCAATCCAAGTTCTCAAGCAATGTAATTTCTAAGGGAATGAAAAGGCATTAATTTGACTGAGATTTGGGGAGAGTGTTTTGTGTGAAGTATTCTTATAGAAATTAACGTGCGGCCGAGCGCGGTGGTTGGGAACGTTGTCATTTCAAAGCTCCCAATCCAAGTTCTCAGGCGATGTAATTTCTAAGGGACTGAAAAGGCATTTATTTGACTGAGATGTGGGGAGAGTGTTTTGTGTGAAGTATTCTTATAGAAATTAACGTGCCGCCGAGCGCGGTGGTTGGGAACGTTGTCATTTCAAACCTCCCAATCCAAGTTCTCAGGCGATGTAATTTCTAAGGGAATGAAAAGGCATTTATTTGACTGAGATGTGGGGAGAGTGTTTTGTGTGAAGTATTCTTATAGAAATTAACGTGCCGCCGAGCGCGGTGGTTGGGAACGTTGTCATTTCAAAGCTCCCAATCCAAGTTCTCTGGCAATGTAATTTCTAAGATAATGAACAGGCATTTATTTGACTGAGATGTGGGGAGAGTGTTTTGTGTGAAGTATTCTTATAGAAATTAACGTGCTGCCGAGCGCGGTGGTTGGGAACGTTGTCATTTCAAAGCTCCCAATCCAAGTTCTCAGGCAATGTAATTTCTAAGATAATGAAAAGGCATTTATATGACTGAGATGTGGGGAGAGTGTTTTGTGTGAAGTATTCTTATAGAAATTAACGTGCTGCCGGGCGCGGTGGTTGACAACGTTGTAATTTCAAAGCTCCCAATCCAAGTTCTCAGGATAGTAATTTCTAAGGGAATGAAAAGGCATTTATTTGACTGAGATGTGGGGAGAGTGTTTTGTGTGAAGTATTCTTATAGAAATTAACGTGCTGCCGAGCGCGGTGGTTGGGAACGTTGTCATTTCAAAGCTCCCAATCCAAGTTCTCAGGCAATGCAATTTCTAAGATAATGAAAAGGCATTTATTTGACTGAGATGTGGGGAGAGTGTTTTGTGTGAAGTATTCTTATAGAAATAAACGTGCTGCCGTGCGCGGTGGTTGGGAACGTTGTCATTTCAAAGCTCCCAATCCAAGTTCTCAGGCAATGTAATTTCTAAGGGAATGAAAAGGCATTTATTTGACTGAGATGTGGGGAGAGTGTTTTGTGTGAAGTATTCTTATAGAAATTAACGTGCTGCCGAGCGCGGTGGTTGGGAACGTTGTCATTTCAAAGCTCCCAATCCAAGTTCTCTGGCAATGTAATTTCTAAGATAATGAACAGGCATTTATTTGACTGGGATGTGGGGAGAGTGTTTTGTGTGAAGTATTCTTATAGAAATTAACGTGCTGCCGAGCGCGGTGGTTGGGAACGTTGTCATTTCAAAGCTCCCAATCCAAGTTCTCAGGCAATGTAATTTCTAAGATAATGAAAAGGCATTTATTTGACTGAGATGTGGGGAGAGTGTTTTGTGTGAAGTATTCTTATAGAAATTAACGTGCCGCCGAGCGCGGTGGTTGGGAACGTTGTCATTTCAAAGCTCCCAATCCAAGTTCTCAGGCAATGTAATTTCTGAGATAATGAAAAGGCATTTATTTGACTGAGATATGGGGAGAGTGTTTAGTGTGAAGTATTCTTATAGAAATTAACGTGCTGCCGAGCGCGGTGGTTGGGAACGTTGTCATTTCAAAGCTCCCAATCCAAGTTCTCAGGCAATGTAATTTCTAAGGGAATGAAAAGGCATTTATTTGACTGAGATGTGGGGAGAGTGTTTTGTGTGAAGTATTCTTATAGAAATTAACGTGCTGCCGAGCGCGGTGGTTGGGAACGTTGTCATTTCAAAGCTCCCAATCCAAGTTCTCAGGCAATGTAATTTCTAAGGGAATGAAAAGGCATTTATTTGACTGAGATGTGGGGAGAGTGTTTTGTGTGAAGTATTCTTATAGAAATTAACGTGCTGCCGAGCGCGGTGGTTGGGAACGTTGTCATATCAAAGCTCCCAATCCAAGTTCTCAGGCAATGTAATTTCTAAGGGAATGAAAAGGCATTTATTTGACTGAGATGTGGGGAGAGTGTTTTGTGTGAAGTATTCTTATAGAAATTAACGTGCCGCCGAGCGCGGTGGTTGGGAACGTTGTCATTTCAAAGCTCCCAATCCAAGTTCTCAGGCGATGTAATTTCTAAGGGAATGAAAAGGCATTTATTTGACTGAGATGTGGGGAGAGTGTTTTGTGTGAAGTATTCTTATAGAAATTAACGTGCTGCCGAGCGCGGTGGTTGGGAACGTTGTCATTTCAAAGCTCCCAATCCAAGTTCTCAGGCAATGTAATTTCTAAGATAATGAAAAGGCATTTATATGACTGAGATGTGGGGAGAGTGTTTTGTGTGAAGTATTCTTATAGAAATTAACGTGCTGCCGGGCGCGGTGGTTGACAACGTTGTAATTTCAAAGCTCCCAATCCAAGTTCTCAGGATAGTAATTTCTAAGGGAATGAAAAGGCATTTATTTGACTGAGATGTGGGGAGAGTGTTTTGTGTGAAGTATTCTTATAGAAATTAACGTGCTGCCGAGTGCGGTGGTTGGGAACGTTGTCATTTCAAAGCTCCCAATCCAAGTTCTCAGGCAATGTAATTTCTAAGATAATGAAAAGGCATTTATTTGACTGAGATGTGGGGAGAGTGTTTTGTGTGAAGTATTCTTATAGAAATTAACGTGCTGCCGAGCGCGGTGGTTGGGAACGTTCTCATTTCAAAGCTCCCAATCCAAGTTCTCAGGCAATGTAATTTCTAAGGGAATGAAAAGGCATTTATACGACTGAGATGTGGGGAGAGTGTTTTGTGTGAAGTATTCTTATAGAAATTAACGTGCTGCCGAGCGCGGTGGTTGGGAACGTTGTCATTTCAAAGCTCCCAATCCAAGTTCTCAGGCAATGTAATTTCTAAGGGAATGAAAAGGCATTTATTTGACTGAGATGTGGGGAGAGTGTTTTGTGTGAAGTATTCTTATAGAAATTAACGTGCTGCCGAGCGCGGTGGTTGGGAACGTTGTCATATCAAAGCTCCCAATCCAAGTTCTCAGGCAATGTAATTTCTAAGGGAATGAAAAGGCATTTATTTGACTGAGATGTGGGGAGAGTAATTTGTGTGAAGTATTCTTATAGAAATTAACGTGCTGCCGAGCGCGGTGGTTGGGAACGTTGTCGTATCAAAGCTCCCAATCCAAGTTCTCAAGCAATGTAATTTCTAAGGGAATGAAAAGGCATTAATTTGACTGAGATTTGGGGAGAGTGTTTTGTGTGAAGTATTCTTATAGAAATTAACGTGCTGCCGAGCGCGGTGGTTGGGAACGTTGTCATTTCAAAGCTCCCAATCCAAGTTCTCAGGCGATGTAATTTCTAAGGGACTGAAAAGGCATTTATTTGACTGAGATGTGGGGAGAGTGTTTTGTGTGAAGTATTCTTATAGAAATTAACGTGCCGCCGAGCGCGGTGGTTGGGAACGTTGTCATTTCAAAGCTCCCAATCCAAGTTCTCAGGCGATGTAATTTCTAAGGGAATGAAAAGGCATTTATTTGACTGAGATGTGGGGAGAGTGTTTTGTGTGAAGTATTCTTATAGAAATTAACGTGCCGCCGAGCGCGGTGGTTGGGAACGTTGTCATTTCAAAGCTCCCAATCGAAGTTCTCAGGATAGTAATTTCTAAGATAATGAAAAGGCATTTATTTGACTGAGGTATGGGGAGAGTGTTTTGTGTGAAGTATTCTTATAGAAATTAACGTGCTGCCGAGCGCGGTGTTTGGGAACGTAGTCATTTCAAAGCTCCCAATCCAAGTTCTCAGGCAATGTAATTTCTAAGGGAATGAAAAGGCATTTATTTGACTGAGATGTGGGGAGAGTGTTTTGTGTGAAGTATTCTTATAGAAATTAACGTGCTGCCGAGCGCGGTGGTTGGGAACGTTGTCATTTCAAAGCTCCCAATCCAAGTTCTCTGGCAATGTAATTTCTAAGATAATGAACAGGCATTTATTTGACTGAGATGTGGGGAGAGTGTTTTGTGTGAAGTATTCTTATAGAAATTAACGTGCTGCCGAGCGCGGTGGTTGGGAACGTTGTCATTTCAAAGCTCCCAATCCAAGTTCTCAGGCAATGTAATTTCTAAGATAATGAAAAGGCATTTATATGACTGAGATGTGGGGAGAGTGTTTTGTGTGAAGTATTCTTATAGAAATTAACGTGCTGCCGGGCGCGGTGGTTGACAACGTTGTAATTTCAAAGCTCCCAATCCAAGTTCTCAGGATAGTAATTTCTAAGGGAATGAAAAGGCATTTATTTGACTGAGATGTGGGGAGAGTGTTTTGTGTGAAGTATTCTTATAGAAATTAACGTGCTGCCGAGTGCGGTGGTTGGGAACGTTGTCATTTCAAAGCTCCCAATCCAAGTTCTCAGGCAATGTAATTTCTAAGATAATGAAAAGGCATTTATTTGACTGAGATGTGGGGAGAGTGTTTTGTGTGAAGTATTCTTATAGAAATTAACGTGCTGCCGAGCGCGGTGGTTGGGAACGTTCTCATTTCAAAGCTCCCAATCCAAGTTCTCAGGCAATGTAATTTCTAAGGGAATGAAAAGGCATTTATACGACTGAGATGTGGGGAGAGTGTTTTGTGTGAAGTATTCTTATCGAAATTAACGTGCTGCCGAGCGCGGTGGTTGGGAACGTTGTCATTTCAAAGCTCCCAATCCAAGTTCTCAGGCAATGTAATTTCTAAGGGAATGAAAAAGCATTTATTTGACTGAGATGTGGGGAGAGTGTTTTGTGTGAAGTATTCTTATAGAAATTAACGAGCTGCCGGGCGCGGTGGTTGGGAACGTTGTTATTTCAAAGCTCCCAATCTAAGTTCTGAGGATAGTAATTTCTAAGGGAATGAAAAGGCATTTATTTGACTGAGATGTGGGGAGAGTGTTTTGTGTGAAGTATTCTTATAGAAATTAACGTGCTGCCGAGCGCGGTGGTTGGGAACGTTGTCATTTCAAAGCTCCCAATCCAAGTTCTCAGGCAATGTAATTTCTAAGGGAATGAAAAGGCATTTATTTGACTGAGATGTGGGGAGAGTGTTTTGTGTGAAGTATTCTTATAGAAATTAACGTGCTGCCGAGCGCGGTGGTTGGGAACGTTGTCATTTCAAAGCTCCCAATCCAAGTTCTCAGGCAATGTAATTTCTAAGGGAATGAAAAGGCATTTATTTGACTGAGATGTGGGGAGAGTGTTTTGTGTGAAGTATTCTTATAGAAATTAACGTGCTGCCGAGCGCGGTGGTTGGGAACGTTGTCATATCAAAGCTCCCAATCCAAGTTCTCAGGCAATGTAATTTCTAAGGGAATGAAAAGGCATTTATTTGACTGAGATGTGGGGAGAGTGTTTTGTGTGAAGTATTCTTATAGAAATTAACGTGCCGCCGAGCGCGGTGGTTGGGAACGTTGTCATTTCAAAGCTCCCAATCCAAGTTCTCAGGCGATGTAATTTCTAAGGGAATGAAAAGGCATTTATTTGACTGAGATGTGGGGAGAGTGTTTTGTGTGAAGTATTCTTATAGAAATTAACGTGCCGCCGAGCGCGGTGGTTGGGAACGTTGTCATTTCAAAGCTCCCAATCCAAGTTCTCAGGCAATGTAATTTCTAAGATAATGAAAAGGCATTTATATGACTGAGATGTGGGGAGAGTGTTTTGTGTGAAGTATTCTTATAGAAATTAACGTGCTGCCGGGCGCGGTGGTTGACAACGTTGTAATTTCAAAGCTCCCAATCCAAGTTCTCAGGATAGTAATTTCTAAGGGAATGAAAAGGCATTTATTTGACTGAGATGTGGGGAGAGTGTTTTGTGTGAAGTATTCTTATAGAAATTAACGTGCTGCCGAGTGCGGTGGTTGGGAACGTTGTCATTTCAAAGCTCCCAATCCAAGTTCTCAGGCAATGTAATTTCTAAGATAATGAAAAGGCATTTATTTGACTGAGATGTGGGGAGAGTGTTTTGTGTGAAGTATTCTTATAGAAATTAACGTGCTGCCGAGCGCGGTGGTTGGGAACGTTCTCATTTCAAAGCTCCCAATCCAAGTTCTCAGGCAATGTAATTTCTAAGGGAATGAAAAGGCATTTATACGACTGAGATGTGGGGAGAGTGTTTTGTGTGAAGTATTCTTATAGAAATTAACGTGCTGCCGAGCGCGGTGGTTGGGAACGTTGTCATTTCAAAGCTCCCAATCCAAGTTCTCAGGCAATGTAATTTCTAAGGGAATGAAAAGGCATTTATTTGACTGAGATGTGGGGAGAGTGTTTTGTGTGAAGTATTCTTATAGAAATTAACGTGCTGCCGAGCGCGGTGGTTGGGAACGTTGTCATATCAAAGCTCCCAATCCAAGTTCTCAGGCAATGTAATTTCTAAGGGAATGAAAAGGCATTTATTTGACTGAGATGTGGGGAGAGTAATTTGTGTGAAGTATTCTTATAGAAATTAACGTGCTGCCGAGCGCGGTGGTTGGGAACGTTGTCGTATCAAAGCTCCCAATCCAAGTTCTCAAGCAATGTAATTTCTAAGGGAATGAAAAGGCATTAATTTGACTGAGATTTGGGGAGAGTGTTTTGTGTGAAGTATTCTTATAGAAATTAACGTGCTGCCGAGCGCGGTGGTTGGGAACGTTGTCATTTCAAAGCTCCCAATCCAAGTTCTCAGGCGATGTAATTTCTAAGGGACTGAAAAGGCATTTATTTGACTGAGATGTGGGGAGAGTGTTTTGTGTGAAGTATTCTTATAGAAATTAACGTGCCGCCGAGCGCGGTGGTTGGGAACGTTGTCATTTCAAAGCTCCCAATCCAAGTTCTCAGGCGATGTAATTTCTAAGGGAATGAAAAGGCATTTATTTGACTGAGATGTGGGGAGAGTGTTTTGTGTGAAGTATTCTTATAGAAATTAACGTGCCGCCGAGCGCGGTGGTTGGGAACGTTGTCATTTCAAAGCTCCCAATCGAAGTTCTCAGGATAGTAATTTCTAAGATAATGAAAAGGCATTTATTTGACTGAGGTATGGGGAGAGTGTTTTGTGTGAAGTATTCTTATAGAAATTAACGTGCTGCCGAGCGCGGTGTTTGGGAACGTAGTCATTTCAAAGCTCCCAATCCAAGTTCTCAGGCAATGTAATTTCTAAGGGAATGAAAAGGCATTTATTTGACTGAGATGTGGGGAGAGTGTTTTGTGTGAAGTATTCTTATAGAAATTAACGTGCTGCCGAGCGCGGTGGTTGGGAACGTTGTCATTTCAAAGCTCCCAATCCAAGTTCTCTGGCAATGTAATTTCTAAGATAATGAACAGGCATTTATTTGACTGAGATGTGGGGAGAGTGTTTTGTGTGAAGTATTCTTATAGAAATTAACGTGCTGCCGAGCGCGGTGGTTGGGAACGTTGTCATTTCAAAGCTCCCAATCCAAGTTCTCAGGCAATGTAATTTCTAAGATAATGAAAAGGCATTTATATGACTGAGATGTGGGGAGAGTGTTTTGTGTGAAGTATTCTTATAGAAATTAACGTGCTGCCGGGCGCGGTGGTTGACAACGTTGTAATTTCAAAGCTCCCAATCCAAGTTCTCAGGATAGTAATTTCTAAGGGAATGAAAAGGCATTTATTTGACTGAGATGTGGGGAGAGTGTTTTGTGTGAAGTATTCTTATAGAAATTAACGTGCTGCCGAGTGCGGTGGTTGGGAACGTTGTCATTTCAAAGCTCCCAATCCAAGTTCTCAGGCAATGTAATTTCTAAGATAATGAAAAGGCATTTATTTGACTGAGATGTGGGGAGAGTGTTTTGTGTGAAGTATTCTTATAGAAATTAACGTGCTGCCGAGCGCGGTGGTTGGGAACGTTCTCATTTCAAAGCTCCCAATCCAAGTTCTCAGGCAATGTAATTTCTAAGGGAATGAAAAGGCATTTATACGACTGAGATGTGGGGAGAGTGTTTTGTGTGAAGTATTCTTATCGAAATTAACGTGCTGCCGAGCGCGGTGGTTGGGAACGTTGTCATTTCAAAGCTCCCAATCCAAGTTCTCAGGCAATGTAATTTCTAAGGGAATGAAAAAGCATTTATTTGACTGAGATGTGGGGAGAGTGTTTTGTGTGAAGTATTCTTATAGAAATTAACGAGCTGCCGGGCGCGGTGGTTGGGAACGTTGTTATTTCAAAGCTCCCAATCTAAGTTCTGAGGATAGTAATTTCTAAGGGAATGAAAAGGCATTTATTTGACTGAGATGTGGGGAGAGTGTTTTGTGTGAAGTATTCTTATAGAAATTAACGTGCTGCCGAGCGCGGTGGTTGGGAACGTTGTCATTTCAAAGCTCCCAATCCAAGTTCTCAGGCAATGTAATTTCTAAGGGAATGAAAAGGCATTTATTTGACTGAGATGTGGGGAGAGTGTTTTGTGTGAAGTATTCTTATAGAAATTAACGTGCTGCCGAGCGCGGTGGTTGGGAACGTTCTCATTTCAAAGCTCCCAATCCAAGTTCTCAGGCAATGTAATTTCTAAGGGAATGAAAAGGCATTTATACGACTGAGATGTGGGGAGAGTGTTTTGTGTGAAGTATTCTTATCGAAATTAACGTGCTGCCGAGCGCGGTGGTTGGGAACGTCGTCATTTCAAAGCTCCCAATCCAAGTTCTCAGGCAATGTAATTTCTAAGATAATGAAAAGGCATTTATATGACTGAGATGTGGGGAGAGTGTTTTGTGTGAAGTATTCTTATAGAAATTAACGTGCCGCCGAGCGCGGTGGTTGGGAACGTTGTCATTTCAAAGCTCCCAATCCAAGTTCTCAGGCGATGTAATTTCTAAGGGAATGAAAAGGCATTTATACGACTGAGATGTGGGGAGAGTGTTTTGTGTGAAGTATTCTTATCGAAATTAACGTGCTGCCGAGCGCGGTGGTTGGGAACGTCGTCATTTCAAAGCTCCCAATCCAAGTTCTCAGGCAATGTAATTTCTAAGATAATGAAAAGGCATTTATATGACTGAGATGTGGGGAGAGTGTTTTGTGTGAAGTATTCTTATAGAAATTAACGTGCCGCCGAGCGCGGTGGTTGGGAACGTTGTCATTTCAAAGCTCCCAATCGAAGTTCTCAGGATAGTAATTTCTAAGATAATGAAAAGGCATTTATTTGACTGAGGTATGGGGAGAGTGTTTTGTGTGAAGTATTCTTATAGAAATTAACGTGCTGCCGAGCGCGGTGTTTGGGAACGTAGTCATTTCAAAGCTCCCAATCCAAGTTCTCAGGCAATGTAATTTCTAAGGGAATGAAAAGGCATTTATTTGACTGAGATGTGGGGAGAGTGTTTTGTGTGAAGTATTCTTATAGAAATTAACGTGCTGCCGAGCGCGGTGGTTGGGAACGTTGTCATTTCAAAGCTCCCAATCCAAGTTCTCTGGCAATGTAATTTCTAAGATAATGAACAGGCATTTATTTGACTGAGATGTGGGGAGAGTGTTTTGTGTGAAGTATTCTTATAGAAATTAACGTGCTGCCGAGCGCGGTGGTTGGGAACGTTGTCATTTCAAAGCTCCCAATCCAAGTTCTCAGGCAATGTAATTTCTAAGATAATGAAAAGGCATTTATATGACTGAGATGTGGGGAGAGTGTTTTGTGTGAAGTATTCTTATAGAAATTAACGTGCTGCCGGGCGCGGTGGTTGACAACGTTGTAATTTCAAAGCTCCCAATCCAAGTTCTCAGGATAGTAATTTCTAAGGGAATGAAAAGGCATTTATTTGACTGAGATGTGGGGAGAGTGTTTTGTGTGAAGTATTCTTATAGAAATTAACGTGCTGCCGAGTGCGGTGGTTGGGAACGTTGTCATTTCAAAGCTCCCAATCCAAGTTCTCAGGCAATGTAATTTCTAAGATAATGAAAAGGCATTTATTTGACTGAGATGTGGGGAGAGTGTTTTGTGTGAAGTATTCTTATAGAAATTAACGTGCTGCCGAGCGCGGTGGTTGGGAACGTTCTCATTTCAAAGCTCCCAATCCAAGTTCTCAGGCAATGTAATTTCTAAGGGAATGAAAAGGCATTTATACGACTGAGATGTGGGGAGAGTGTTTTGTGTGAAGTATTCTTATCGAAATTAACGTGCTGCCGAGCGCGGTGGTTGGGAACGTTGTCATTTCAAAGCTCCCAATCCAAGTTCTCAGGCAATGTAATTTCTAAGGGAATGAAAAAGCATTTATTTGACTGAGATGTGGGGAGAGTGTTTTGTGTGAAGTATTCTTATAGAAATTAACGAGCTGCCGGGCGCGGTGGTTGGGAACGTTGTTATTTCAAAGCTCCCAATCTAAGTTCTGAGGATAGTAATTTCTAAGGGAATGAAAAGGCATTTATTTGACTGAGATGTGGGGAGAGTGTTTTGTGTGAAGTATTCTTATAGAAATTAACGTGCTGCCGAGCGCGGTGGTTGGGAACGTTGTCATTTCAAAGCTCCCAATCCAAGTTCTCAGGCAATGTAATTTCTAAGGGAATGAAAAGGCATTTATTTGACTGAGATGTGGGGAGAGTGTTTTGTGTGAAGTATTCTTATAGAAATTAACGTGCTGCCGAGCGCGGTGGTTGGGAACGTTCTCATTTCAAAGCTCCCAATCCAAGTTCTCAGGCAATGTAATTTCTAAGGGAATGAAAAGGCATTTATACGACTGAGATGTGGGGAGAGTGTTTTGTGTGAAGTATTCTTATCGAAATTAACGTGCTGCCGAGCGCGGTGGTTGGGAACGTCGTCATTTCAAAGCTCCCAATCCAAGTTCTCAGGCAATGTAATTTCTAAGATAATGAAAAGGCATTTATATGACTGAGATGTGGGGAGAGTGTTTTGTGTGAAGTATTCTTATAGAAATTAACGTGCTGCCGGGCGCGGTGGTTGACAACGTTGTAATTTCAAAGCTCCCAATCCAAGTTCTCAGGATAGTAATTTCTAAGGGAATGAAAAGGCATTTATTTGACTGAGATGTGGGGAGAGTGTTTTGTGTGAAGTATTCTTATAGAAATTAACGTGCTGCCGAGCGCGGTGGTTGGGAACGTTGTCATTTCAAAGCTCCCAATCCAAGTTCTCAGGCAATGCAATTTCTAAGATAATGAAAAGGCATTTATTTGACTGAGATGTGGGGAGAGTGTTTTGTGTGAAGTATTCTTATAGAAATAAACGTGCTGCCGTGCGCGGTGGTTGGGAACGTTGTCATTTCAAAGCTCCCAATCCAAGTTCTCAGGCAATGTAATTTCTAAGGGAATGAAAAGGCATTTATTTGACTGAGATGTGGGGACAGTGTTTTGTGTGAAGTATTCTTATAGAAATTAACGTGCTGCCGAGCGCGGTGGTTGGGAACGTTGTCATTTCAAAGCTCCCAATCCAAGTTCTCTGGCAATGTAATTTCTAAGATAATGAACAGGCATTTATTTGACTGGGATGTGGGGAGAGTGTTTTGTGTGAAGTATTCTTATAGAAATTAACGTGCTGCCGAGCGCGGTGGTTGGGAACGTTGTCATTTCAAAGCTCCCAATCCAAGTTCTCAGGCAATGTAATTTCTAAGATAATGAAAAGGCATTTATTTGACTGAGATGTGGGGAGAGTGTTTTGTGTGAAGTATTCTTATAGAAATTAACGTGCCGCCGAGCGCGGTGGTTGGGAACGTTGTCATTTCAAAGCTCCCAATCCAAGTTCTCAGGCAATGTAATTTCTGAGATAATGAAAAGGCATTTATTTGACTGAGATATGGGGAGAGTGTTTAGTGTGAAGTATTCTTATAGAAATTAACGTGCTGCCGAGCGCGGTGGTTGGGAACGTTGTCATTTCAAAGCTCCCAATCCAAGTTCTCAGGCAATGTAATTTCTAAGGGAATGAAAAGGCATTTATTTGACTGAGATGTGGGGAGAGTGTTTTGTGTGAAGTATTCTTATAGAAATTAACGTGCTGCCGAGCGCGGTGGTTGGGAACGTTGTCATTTCAAAGCTCCCAATCCAAGTTCTCAGGCAATGTAATTTCTAAGGGAATGAAAAGGCATTTATTTGACTGAGATGTGGGGAGAGTGTTTTGTGTGAAGTATTCTTATAGAAATTAACGTGCTGCCGAGCGCGGTGGTTGGGAACGTTGTCATATCAAAGCTCCCAATCCAAGTTCTCAGGCAATGTAATTTCTAAGGGAATGAAAAGGCATTTATTTGACTGAGATGTGGGGAGAGTGTTTTGTGTGAAGTATTCTTATAGAAATTAACGTGCTGCCGAGCGCGGTGGTTGGGAACGTTGTCATATCAAAGCTCCCAATCCAAGTTCTCAGGCAATGTAATTTCTAAGGGAATGAAAAGGCATTTATTTGACTGAGATGTGGGGAGAGTGTTTTGTGTGAAGTATTCTTATAGAAATTAACGTGCCGCCGAGCGCGGTGGTTGGGAACGTTGTCATTTCAAAGCTCCTAATCCAAGTTCTCAGGCGATGTAATTTCTAAGGGAATGAAAAGGCATTTATTTGACTGAGATGTGGGGAGAGTGTTTTGTGTGAAGTATTCTTATAGAAATTAACGTGCCGCCGAGCGCGGTGGTTGGGAACGTTGTCATTTCAAAGCTCCCAATCCAAGTTCTCTGGCAATGTAATTTCTAAGATAATGAACAGGCATTTATTTGACTGAGATGTGGGGAGAGTGTTTTGTGTGAAGTATTCTTATAGAAATTAACGTGCTGCCGAGCGCGGTGGTTGGGAACGTTCTCATTTCAAAGCTCCCAATCCAAGTTCTCAGGCAATGTAATTTCTAAGGGAATGAAAAGGCATTTATACGACTGAGATGTGGGGAGAGTGTTTTGTGTGAAGTATTCTTATCGAAATTAACGTGCTGCCGAGCGCGGTGGTTGGGAACGTTGTCATTTCAAAGCTCCCAATCCAAGTTCTCAGGCAATGTAATTTCTAAGGGAATGAAAAAGCATTTATTTGACTGAGATGTGGGGAGAGTGTTTTGTGTGAAGTATTCTTATAGAAATTAACGAGCTGCCGGGCGCGGTGGTTGGGAACGTTGTTATTTCAAAGCTCCCAATCTAAGTTCTGAGGATAGTAATTTCTAAGGGAATGAAAAGGCATTTATTTGACTGAGATGTGGGGAGAGTGTTTTGTGTGAAGTATTCTTATAGAAATTAACGTGCTGCCGAGCGCGGTGGTTGGGAACGTTGTCATTTCAAAGCTCCCAATCCAAGTTCTCTGGCAATGTAATTTCTAAGATAATGAACAGGCATTTATTTGACTGAGATGTGGGGAGAGTGTTTTGTGTGAAGTATTCTTATAGAAATTAACGTGCTGCCGAGCGCGGTGGTTGGGAACGTTGTCATTTCAAAGCTCCCAATCCAAGTTCTCAGGCAATGTAATTTCTAAGATAATGAAAAGGCATTTATTTGACTGAGATGTGGGGAGAGTGTTTTGTGTGAAGTATTCTTATAGAAATTAACGTGCCGCCGAGCGCGGTGGTTGGGAACGTTGTCATTTCAAAGCTCCCAATCCAAGTTCTCAGGCAATGTAATTTCTGAGATAATGAAAAGGCATTTATTTGACTGAGATATGGGGAGAGTGTTTAGTGTGAAGTATTCTTATAGAAATTAACGTGCTGCCGAGCGCGGTGGTTGGGAACGTTGTCATTTCAAAGCTCCCAATCCAAGTTCTCAGGCAATGTAATTTCTAAGGGAATGAAAAGGCATTTATTTGACTGAGATGTGGGGAGAGTGTTTTGTGTGAAGTATTCTTATAGAAATTAACGTGCTGCCGAGCGCGGTGGTTGGGAACGTTGTCATTTCAAAGCTCCCAATCCAAGTTCTCAGGCAATGTAATTTCTAAGGGAATGAAAAGGCATTTATTTGACTGAGATGTGGGGAGAGTGTTTTGTGTGAAGTATTCTTATAGAAATTAACGTGCTGCCGAGCGCGGTGGTTGGGAACGTTGTCATATCAAAGCTCCCAATCCAAGTTCTCAGGCAATGTAATTTCTAAGGGAATGAAAAGGCATTTATTTGACTGAGATGTGGGGAGAGTGTTTTGTGTGAAGTATTCTTATAGAAATTAACGTGCTGCCGAGCGCGGTGGTTGGGAACGTTGTCATATCAAAGCTCCCAATCCAAGTTCTCAGGCAATGTAATTTCTAAGGGAATGAAAAGGCATTTATTTGACTGAGATGTGGGGAGAGTGTTTTGTGTGAAGTATTCTTATAGAAATTAACGTGCCGCCGAGCGCGGTGGTTGGGAACGTTGTCATTTCAAAGCTCCCAATCCAAGTTCTCAGGCGATGTAATTTCTAAGGGAATGAAAAGGCATTTATTTGACTGAGATGTGGGGAGAGTGTTTTGTGTGAAGTATTCTTATAGAAATTAACGTGCCGCCGAGCGCGGTGGTTGGGAACGTTGTCATTTCAAAGCTCCCAATCCAAGTTCTCTGGCAATGTAATTTCTAAGATAATGAACAGGCATTTATTTGACTGAGATGTGGGGAGAGTGTTTTGTGTGAAGTATTCTTATAGAAATTAACGTGCTGCCGAGCGCGGTGGTTGGGAACGTTCTCATTTCAAAGCTCCCAATCCAAGTTCTCAGGCAATGTAATTTCTAAGGGAATGAAAAGGCATTTATACGACTGAGATGTGGGGAGAGTGTTTTGTGTGAAGTATTCTTATCGAAATTAACGTGCTGCCGAGCGCGGTGGTTGGGAACGTTGTCATTTCAAAGCTCCCAATCCAAGTTCTCAGGCAATGTAATTTCTAAGGGAATGAAAAAGCATTTATTTGACTGAGATGTGGGGAGAGTGTTTTGTGTGAAGTATTCTTATAGAAATTAACGAGCTGCCGGGCGCGGTGGTTGGGAACGTTGTTATTTCAAAGCTCCCAATCTAAGTTCTGAGGATAGTAATTTCTAAGGGAATGAAAAGGCATTTATTTGACTGAGATGTGGGGAGAGTGTTTTGTGTGAAGTATTCTTATAGAAATTAACGTGCTGCCGAGCGCGGTGGTTGGGAACGTTGTCATTTCAAAGCTCCCAATCCAAGTTCTCAGACAATGTAATTTCTAAGGGAATGAAAAGGCATTTATTTGACTGAGATGTGGGGAGAGTGTTTTGTGTGAAGTATTCTTATAGAAATTAACGTGCTGCCGAGCGCGGTGGTTGGGAACGTTCTCATTTCAAAGCTCCCAATCCAAGTTCTCAGGCAATGTAATTTCTAAGGGAATGAAAAGGCATTTATACGACTGAGATGTGGGGAGAGTGTTTTGTGTGAAGTATTCTTATCGAAATTAACGTGCTGCCGAGCGCGGTGGTTGGGAACGTCGTCATTTCAAAGCTCCCAATCCAAGTTCTCAGGCAATGTAATTTCTAAGATAATGAAAAGGCATTTATATGACTGAGATGTGGGGAGAGTGTTTTGTGTGAAGTATTCTTATAGAAATTAACGTGCTGCCGGGCGCGGTGGTTGACAACGTTGTAATTTCAAAGCTCCCAATCCAAGTTCTCAGGATAGTAATTTCTAAGGGAATGAAAAGGCATTTATTTGACTGAGATGTGGGGAGAGTGTTTTGTGTGAAGTATTCTTATAGAAATTAACGTGCTGCCGAGCGCGGTGGTTGGGAACGTTGTCATTCCAAAGCTCCCAATCCAAGTTCTCAGGCAATGCAATTTCTAAGATAATGAAAAGGCATTTATTTGACTGAGATGTGGGGAGAGTGTTTTGTGTGAAGTATTCTTATAGAAATAAACGTGCTGCCGTGCGCGGTGGTTGGGAACGTTGTCATTTCAAAGCTCCCAATCCAAGTTCTCAGGCAATGTAATTTCTAAGGGAATGAAAAGGCATTTATTTGACTGAGATGTGGGGACAGTGTTTTGTGTGAAGTATTCTTATAGAAATTAACGTGCTGCCGAGCGCGGTGGTTGGGAACGTTGTCATTTCAAAGCTCCCAATCCAAGTTCTCTGGCAATGTAATTTCTAAGATAATGAACAGGCATTTATTTGACTGGGATGTGGGGAGAGTGTTTTGTGTGAAGTATTCTTATAGAAATTAACGTGCTGCCGAGCGCGGTGGTTGGGAACGTTGTCATTTCAAAGCTCCCAATCCAAGTTCTCAGGCAATGTAATTTCTAAGATAATGAAAAGGCATTTATTTGACTGAGATGTGGGGAGAGTGTTTTGTGTGAAGTATTCTTATAGAAATTAACGTGCCGCCGAGCGCGGTGGTTGGGAACGTTGTCATTTCAAAGCTCCCAATCCAAGTTCTCAGGCAATGTAATTTCTGAGATAATGAAAAGGCATTTATTTGACTGAGATATGGGGAGAGTGTTTAGTGTGAAGTATTCTTATAGAAATTAACGTGCTGCCGAGCGCGGTGGTTGGGAACGTTGTCATTTCAAAGCTCCCAATCCAAGTTCTCAGGCAATGTAATTTCTAAGGGAATGAAAAGGCATTTATTTGACTGAGATGTGGGGAGAGTGTTTTGTGTGAAGTATTCTTATAGAAATTAACGTGCTGCCGAGCGCGGTGGTTGGGAACGTTGTCATTTCAAAGCTCCCAATCCAAGTTCTCAGGCAATGTAATTTCTAAGGGAATGAAAAGGCATTTATTTGACTGAGATGTGGGGAGAGTGTTTTGTGTGAAGTATTCTTATAGAAATTAACGTGCTGCCGAGCGCGGTGGTTGGGAACGTTGTCATATCAAAGCTCCCAATCCAAGTTCTCAGGCAATGTAATTTCTAAGGGAATGAAAAGGCATTTATTTGACTGAGATGTGGGGAGAGTGTTTTGTGTGAAGTATTCTTATAGAAATTAACGTGCTGCCGAGCGCGGTGGTTGGGAACGTTGTCATATCAAAGCTCCCAATCCAAGTTCTCAGGCAATGTAATTTCTAAGGGAATGAAAAGGCATTTATTTGACTGAGATGTGGGGAGAGTAATTTGTGTGAAGTATTCTTATAGAAATTAACGTGCTGCCGAGCGCGGTGGTTAGGAACGTTGTCGTATCAAAGCTACCAATCCAAGTTCTCAAGCAATGTAATTTCTAAGGGAATGAAAAGGCATTAATTTGACTGAGATTTGGGTAGAGTGTTTTGTGTGAAGTATTCTTATAGAAATTAACGTGCTGCCGAGCGCGGTGGTTGGGAACGTTGTCATTTCAAAGCTCCCAATCCAAGTTCTCTGGCAATGTAATTTCTAAGATAATGAACAGGCATTTATTTGACTGGGATGTGGGGAGAGTGTTTTGTGTGAAGTATTCTTATAGAAATTAACGTGCTGCCGAGCGCGGTGGTTGGGAACGTTGTCATTTCAAAGCTCCCAATCCAAGTTCTCAGGCAATGTAATTTCTAAGATAATGAAAAGGCATTTATTTGACTGAGATGTGGGGACAGTGTTTTGTGTGAAGTATTCTTATAGAAATTAACGTGCTGCCGAGCGCGGTGGTTGGGAACGTTGTCATTTCAAAGCTCCCAATCCAAGTTCTCTGGCAATGTAATTTCTAAGATAATGAACAGGCATTTATTTGACTGGGATGTGGGGAGAGTGTTTTGTGTGAAGTATTCTTATAGAAATTAACGTGCTGCCGAGCGCGGTGGTTGGGAACGTTGTCATTTCAAAGCTCCCAATCCAAGTTCTCAGGCAATGTAATTTCTAAGATAATGAAAAGGCATTTATTTGACTGAGATGTGGGGAGAGTGTTTTGTGTGAAGTATTCTTATAGAAATTAACGTGCCGCCGAGCGCGGTGGTTGGGAACGTTGTCATTTCAAAGCTCCCAATCCAAGTTCTCAGGCAATGTAATTTCTGAGATAATGAAAAGGCATTTATTTGACTGAGATATGGGGAGAGTGTTTAGTGTGAAGTATTCTTATAGAAATTAACGTGCTGCCGAGCGCGGTGGTTGGGAACGTTGTCATTTCAAAGCTCCCAATCCAAGTTCTCAGGCAATGTAATTTCTAAGGGAATGAAAAGGCATTTATTTGACTGAGATGTGGGGAGAGTGTTTTGTGTGAAGTATTCTTATAGAAATTAACGTGCTGCCGAGCGCGGTGGTTGGGAACGTTGTCATTTCAAAGCTCCCAATCCAAGTTCTCAGGCAATGTAATTTCTAAGGGAATGAAAAGGCATTTATTTGACTGAGATGTGGGGAGAGTGTTTTGTGTGAAGTATTCTTATAGAAATTAACGTGCTGCCGAGCGCGGTGGTTGGGAACGTTGTCATACCAAAGCTCCCAATCCAAGTTCTCAGGCAATGTAATTTCTAAGGGAATGAAAAGGCATTTATTTGACTGAGATGTGGGGAGAGTGTTTTGTGTGAAGTATTCTTATAGAAATTAACGTGCTGCCGAGCGCGGTGGTTGGGAACGTTGTCATATCAAAGCTCCCAATCCAAGTTCTCAGGCAATGTAATTTCTAAGGGAATGAAAAGGCATTTATTTGACTGAGATGTGGGGAGAGTGTTTTGTGTGAAGTATTCTTATAGAAATTAACGTGCCGCCGAGCGCGGTGGTTGGGAACGTTGTCATTTCAAAGCTCCCAATCCAAGTTCTCAGGCGATGTAATTTCTAAGGGAATGAAAAGGCATTTATTTGACTGAGATGTGGGGAGAGTGTTTTGTGTGAAGTATTCTTATAGAAATTAACGTGCCGCCGAGCGCGGTGGTTGGGAACGTTGTCATTTCAAAGCTCCCAATCCAAGTTCTCTGGCAATGTAATTTCTAAGATAATGAACAGGCATTTATTTGACTGAGATGTGGGGAGAGTGTTTTGTGTGAAGTATTCTTATAGAAATTAACGTGCTGCCGAGCGCGGTGGTTGGGAACGTTGTCATTTCAAAGCTCCCAATCCAAGTTCTCAGGCAATGTAATTTCTAAGGGAATGAAAAGGCATTTATTTGACTGAGATGTGGGGAGAGTGTTTTGTGTGAAGTATTCTTATAGAAATTAACGTGCTGCCGAGCGCGGTGGTTGGGAACGTTCTCATTTCAAAGCTCCCAATCCAAGTTCTCAGGCAATGTAATTTCTAAGGGAATGAAAAGGCATTTATACGACTGAGATGTGGGGAGAGTGTTTTGTGTGAAGTATTCTTATCGAAATTAACGTGCTGCCGAGCGCGGTGGTTGGGAACGTCGTCATTTCAAAGCTCCCAATCCAAGTTCTCAGGCAATGTAATTTCTAAGATAATGAAAAGGCATTTATATGACTGAGATGTGGGGAGAGTGTTTTGTGTGAAGTATTCTTATAGAAATTAACGTGCTGCCGGGCGCGGTGGTTGACAACGTTGTAATTTCAAAGCTCCCAATCCAAGTTCTCAGGATAGTAATTTCTAAGGGAATGAAAAGGCATTTATTTGACTGAGATGTGGGGAGAGTGTTTTGTGTGAAGTATTCTTATAGAAATTAACGTGCTGCCGAGCGCGGTGGTTGGGAACGTTGTCATTTCAAAGCTCCCAATCCAAGTTCTCAGGCAATGCAATTTCTAAGATAATGAAAAGGCATTTATTTGACTGAGATGTGGGGAGAGTGTTTTGTGTGAAGTATTCTTATAGAAATAAACGTGCTGCCGTGCGCGGTGGTTGGGAACGTTGTCATTTCAAAGCTCCCAATCCAAGTTCTCAGGCAATGTAATTTCTAAGGGAATGAAAAGGCATTTATTTGACTGAGATGTGGGGACAGTGTTTTGTGTGAAGTATTCTTATAGAAATTAACGTGCTGCCGAGCGCGGTGGTTGGGAACGTTGTCATTTCAAAGCTCCCAATCCAAGTTCTCTGGCAATGTAATTTCTAAGATAATGAACAGGCATTTATTTGACTGGGATGTGGGGAGAGTGTTTTGTGTGAAGTATTCTTATAGAAATTAACGTGCTGCCGAGCGCGGTGGTTGGGAACGTTGTCATTTCAAAGCTCCCAATCCAAGTTCTCAGGCAATGTAATTTCTAAGATAATGAAAAGGCATTTATTTGACTGAGATGTGGGGAGAGTGTTTTGTGTGAAGTATTCTTATAGAAATTAACGTGCCGCCGAGCGCGGTGGTTGGGAACGTTGTCATTTCAAAGCTCCCAATCCAAGTTCTCAGGCAATGTAATTTCTGAGATAATGAAAAGGCATTTATTTGACTGAGATATGGGGAGAGTGTTTAGTGTGAAGTATTCTTATAGAAATTAACGTGCTGCCGAGCGCGGTGGTTGGGAACGTTGTCATTTCAAAGCTCCCAATCCAAGTTCTCAGGCAATGTAATTTCTAAGGGAATGAAAAGGCATTTATTTGACTGAGATGTGGGGAGAGTGTTTTGTGTGAAGTATTCTTATAGAAATTAACGTGCTGCCGAGCGCGGTGGTTGGGAACGTTGTCATTTCAAAGCTCCCAATCCAAGTTCTCAGGCAATGTAATTTCTAAGGGAATGAAAAGGCATTTATTTGACTGAGATGTGGGGAGAGTGTTTTGTGTGAAGTATTCTTATAGAAATTAACGTGCTGCCGAGCGCGGTGGTTGGGAACGTTGTCATATCAAAGCTCCCAATCCAAGTTCTCAGGCAATGTAATTTCTAAGGGAATGAAAAGGCATTTATTTGACTGAGATGTGGGGAGAGTGTTTTGTGTGAAGTATTCTTATAGAAATTAACGTGCTGCCGAGCGCGGTGGTTGGGAACGTTGTCATATCAAAGCTCCCAATCCAAGTTCTCAGGCAATGTAATTTCTAAGGGAATGAAAAGGCATTTATTTGACTGAGATGTGGGGAGAGTGTTTTGTGTGAAGTATTCTTATAGAAATTAACGTGCCGCCGAGCGCGGTGGTTGGGAACGTTGTCATTTCAAAGCTCCCAATCCAAGTTCTCAGGCGATGTAATTTCTAAGGGAATGAAAAGGCATTTATTTGACTGAGATGTGGGGAGAGTGTTTTGTGTGAAGTATTCTTATAGAAATTAACGTGCCGCCGAGCGCGGTGGTTGGGAACGTTGTCATTTCAAAGCTCCCAATCCAAGTTCTCTGGCAATGTAATTTCTAAGATAATGAACAGGCATTTATTTGACTGAGATGTGGGGAGAGTGTTTTGTGTGAAGTATTCTTATAGAAATTAACGTGCTGCCGAGCGCGGTGGTTGGGAACGTTGTCATTTCAAAGCTCCCAATCCAAGTTCTCAGGCAATGTAATTTCTAAGATAATGAAAAGGCATTTATATGACTGAGATGTGGGGAGAGTGTTTTGTGTGAAGTATTCTTATAGAAATTAACGTGCTGCCGGGCGCGGTGGTTGACAACGTTGTAATTTCAAAGCTCCCAATCCAAGTTCTCAGGATAGTAATTTCTAAGGGAATGAAAAGGCATTTATTTGACTGAGATGTGGGGAGAGTGTTTTGTGTGAAGTATTCTTATAGAAATTAACGTGCTGCCGAGTGCGGTGGTTGGGAACGTTGTCATTTCAAAGCTCCCAATCCAAGTTCTCAGGCAATGTAATTTCTAAGATAATGAAAAGGCATTTATTTGACTGAGATGTGGGGAGAGTGTTTTGTGTGAAGTATTCTTATAGAAATTAACGTGCTGCCGAGCGCGGTGGTTGGGAACGTTCTCATTTCAAAGCTCCCAATCCAAGTTCTCAGGCAATGTAATTTCTAAGGGAATGAAAAGGCATTTATACGACTGAGATGTGGGGAGAGTGTTTTGTGTGAAGTATTCTTATAGAAATTAACGTGCTGCCGAGCGCGGTGGTTGGGAACGTTGTCATTTCAAAGCTCCCAATCCAAGTTCTCAGGCAATGTAATTTCTAAGGGAATGAAAAGGCATTTATTTGACTGAGATGTGGGGAGAGTGTTTTGTGTGAAGTATTCTTATAGAAATTAACGCGTGCTGCCGAGCGCGGTGGTTGGGAACGTTGTCATATCAAAGCTCCCAATCCAAGTTCTCAGGCAATGTAATTTCTAAGGGAATGAAAAGGCATTTATTTGACTGAGATGTGGGGAGAGTAATTTGTGTGAAGTATTCTTATAGAAATTAACGTGCTGCCGAGCGCGGTGGTTGGGAACGTTGTCGTATCAAAGCTCCCAATCCAAGTTCTCAAGCAATGTAATTTCTAAGGGAATGAAAAGGCATTAATTTGACTGAGATTTGGGGAGAGTGTTTTGTGTGAAGTATTCTTATAGAAATTAACGTGCTGCCGAGCGCGGTGGTTGGGAACGTTGTCATTTCAAAGCTCCCAATCCAAGTTCTCAGGCGATGTAATTTCTAAGGGACTGAAAAGGCATTTATTTGACTGAGATGTGGGGAGAGTGTTTTGTGTGAAGTATTCTTATAGAAATTAACGTGCCGCCGAGCGCGGTGGTTGGGAACGTTGTCATTTCAAAGCTCCCAATCCAAGTTCTCAGGCGATGTAATTTCTAAGGGAATGAAAAGGCATTTATTTGACTGAGATGTGGGGAGAGTGTTTTGTGTGAAGTATTCTTATAGAAATTAACGTGCCGCCGAGCGCGGTGGTTGGGAACGTTGTCATTTCAAAGCTCCCAATCGAAGTTCTCAGGATAGTAATTTCTAAGATAATGAAAAGGCATTTATTTGACTGAGGTATGGGGAGAGTGTTTTGTGTGAAGTATTCTTATAGAAATTAACGTGCTGCCGAGCGCGGTGTTTGGGAACGTAGTCATTTCAAAGCTCCCAATCCAAGTTCTCAGGCAATGTAATTTCTAAGGGAATGAAAAGGCATTTATTTGACTGAGATGTGGGGAGAGTGTTTTGTGTGAAGTATTCTTATAGAAATTAACGTGCTGCCGAGCGCGGTGGTTGGGAACGTTGTCATTTCAAAGCTCCCAATCCAAGTTCTCTGGCAATGTAATTTCTAAGATAATGAACAGGCATTTATTTGACTGAGATGTGGGGAGAGTGTTTTGTGTGAAGTATTCTTATAGAAATTAACGTGCTGCCGAGCGCGGTGGTTGGGAACGTTGTCATTTCAAAGCTCCCAATCCAAGTTCTCAGGCAATGTAATTTCTAAGATAATGAAAAGGCATTTATATGACTGAGATGTGGGGAGAGTGTTTTGTGTGAAGTATTCTTATAGAAATTAACGTGCTGCCGGGCGCGGTGGTTGACAACGTTGTAATTTCAAAGCTCCCAATCCAAGTTCTCAGGATAGTAATTTCTAAGGGAATGAAAAGGCATTTATTTAACTGAGATGTGGGGAGAGTGTTTTGTGTGAAGTATTCTTATAGAAATTAACGTGCTGCCGAGTGCGGTGGTTGGGAACGTTGTCATTTCAAAGCTCCCAATCCAAGTTCTCAGGCAATGTAATTTCTAAGATAATGAAAAGGCATTTATTTGACTGAGATGTGGGGAGAGTGTTTTGTGTGAAGTATTCTTATAGAAATTAACGTGCTGCCGAGCGCGGTGGTTGGGAACGTTCTCATTTCAAAGCTCCCAATCCAAGTTCTCAGGCAATGTAATTTCTAAGGGAATGAAAAGGCATTTATACGACTGAGATGTGGGGAGAGTGTTTTGTGTGAAGTATTCTTATCGAAATTAACGTGCTGCCGAGCGCGGTGGTTGGGAACGTTGTCATTTCAAAGCTCCCAATCCAAGTTCTCAGGCAATGTAATTTCTAAGGGAATGAAAAAGCATTTATTTGACTGAGATGTGGGGAGAGTGTTTTGTGTGAAGTATTCTTATAGAAATTAACGAGCTGCCGGGCGCGGTGGTTGGGAACGTTGTTATTTCAAAGCTCCCAATCTAAGTTCTGAGGATAGTAATTTCTAAGGGAATGAAAAGGCATTTATTTGACTGAGATGTGGGGAGAGTGTTTTGTGTGAAGTATTCTTATAGAAATTAACGTGCTGCCGAGCGCGGTGGTTGGGAACGTTGTCATTTCAAAGCTCCCAATCCAAGTTCTCAGGCAATGTAATTTCTAAGGGAATGAAAAGGCATTTATTTGACTGAGATGTGGGGAGAGTGTTTTGTGTGAAGTATTCTTATAGAAATTAACGTGCTGCCGAGCGCGGTGGTTGGGAACGTTCTCATTTCAAAGCTCCCAATCCAAGTTCTCAGGCAATGTAATTTCTAAGGGAATGAAAAGGCATTTATACGACTGAGATGTGGGGAGAGTGTTTTGTGTGAAGTATTCTTATCGAAATTAACGTGCTGCCGAGCGCGGTGGTTGGGAACGTCGTCATTTCAAAGCTCCCAATCCAAGTTCTCAGGCAATGTAATTTCTAAGGGAATGAAAAAGCATTTATTTGACTGAGATGTGGGGAGAGTGTTTTGTGTGAAGTATTCTTATAGAAATTAACGTGCTGCCGGGCGCGGTGGTTGGGAACAGTGTAATTTCAAAGCTCCCAATCCAAGTTCTCAGGATAGTAATTTCTAAGGGAATGAAAAGGCATTTATTTGACTGAGATGTGGGGAGAGTGTTTTGTGTGAAGTATTCTTATAGAAATTAACGTGCTGCCGAGCGCGGTGGTTGGGAACATTGTCATTTCAAAGCTCCCAATCCACGTTCTCAGGCAATGTAATTTCTAAGGGAATGAAAAAGCATTTATTTGACTGGGATGTGGGGAGAGTGTTTTGTGTGAAGTATTCTTATAGAAATTAACGTGCTGCCGAGCGCGGTGGTTGGGAACGTTGTCATTTAAAAGCTCCCAATCCAAGTTCTCAGGCGATGTAATTTCTAAGGGACTGCAAAGGCATTTATTTGACTGAGATGTGGGGAGAGTGTTTTGTGTGAAGTATTCTTATAGAAATTAACGTGCCGCCGAGCGCGGTGGTTGGGAACGTTGTCATTTCAAAGCTCCCAATCCAAGTTCTCAGGCAATGTAATTTCTAAGGGAATGAAAAGGCATTTATACGACTGAGATGTGGGGAGAGTGTTTTGTGTGAAGTATTCTTATCGAAATTAACGTGCTGCCGAGCGCGGTGGTTGGGAACGTCGTCATTTCAAAGCTCCCAATCCAAGTTCTCAGGCAATGTAATTTCTAAGGGAATGAAAAAGCATTTATTTGACTGAGATGTGGGGAGAGTGTTTTGTGTGAAGTATTCTTATAGAAATTAACGTGCTGCCGGGCGCGGTGGTTGGGAACAGTGTAATTTCAAAGCTCCCAATCCAAGTTCTCAGGATAGTAATTTCTAAGGGAATGAAAAGGCATTTATTTGACTGAGATGTGGGGAGAGTGTTTTGTGTGAAGTATTCTTATAGAAATTAACGTGCTGCCGAGCGCGGTGGTTGGGAACATTGTCATTTCAAAGCTCCCAATCCAAGTTCTCAGGCAATGTAATTTCTAAGGGAATGAAAAAGCATTTATTTGACTGGGATGTGGGGAGAGTGTTTTGTGTGAAGTATTCTTATAGAAATTAACGTGCTGCCGAGCGCGGTGGTTGGGAACGTTGTCATTTAAAAGCTCCCAATCCAAGTTCTCAGGCGATGTAATTTCTAAGGGACTGCAAAGGCATTTATTTGACTGAGATGTGGGGAGAGTGTTTTGTGTGAAGTATTCTTATAGAAATTAACGTGCCGCCGAGCGCGGTGGTTGGGAACGTTGTCATTTCAAAGCTCCCAATCCAAGTTCTCAGGCAATGTAATTTCTGAGATAATGAAAAGGCATTTATTTGACTGAGATATGGGGAGAGTGTTTTGTGTGAAGTATTCTTATAGAAATTAACGTGCTGCCGAGCGCGGTGGTTGGGAACGTTGTCATTTCAAAGCTCCCAATCCAAGTTCTTAGGCAATGTAATTTCTAAGGGAATGAAAAGGCATTTATTTGACTGAGATGTGGGGAGAGTGTTTTGTGTGAAGTATTCTTATAGAAATTAACGTGCTGCCGAGCGCGGTGGTTGGGAACGTTGTCATTTCAAAGCTCCCAATCCAAGTTCTCAGGCAATGTAATTTCTAAGGGAATGAAAAGGCATTTATTTGACTGAGATGTGGGGAGAGTGTTTTGTGTGAAGTATTCTTATAGAAATTAACGTGCTGCCGAGCGCGGTGGTTGGGAACGTTGTCATTTCAAAGCTCCCAATCCAAGTTCTCTGGCAATGTAATTTCTAAGATAATTAACAGGCATTTATTTGACTGAGATGTGGGGAGAGTGTTTTGTGTGAAGTATTCTTATAGAAATTAACGTGCTGCCGAGCGCGGTGGTTGGGAACGTTGTCATTTCAAAGCTCCCAATCCAAGTTCTCAGGCAATGTAATTTCTAAGATAATGAAAAGGCATTTATTTGACTGAGATGTGGGGAGAGTGTTTTGTGTGAAGTATTCTTATAGAAATTAACGTGCTGCCGAGCGCGGTGGTTGGGAACGTTGTCATTTCAAAGCTCCCAATCCAAGTTCTCAGGCAATGTAATTTCTAAGGGAATGAAAAGGCATTTATTTGACTGAGATGTGGGGAGAGTGTTTTGTGTGAAGTATTCTTATAGAAATTAACGTGCTGCCGAGCGCGGTGGTTGGGAACGTTCTCATTTCAAAGCTCCCAATCCAAGTTCTCAGGCAATGTAATTTCTAAGGGAATGAAAAGGCATTTATACGACTGAGATGTGGGGAGAGTGTTTTGTGTGAAGTATTCTTATCGAAATTAACGTGCTGCCGAGCGCGGTGGTTGGGAACGTCGTCATTTCAAAGCTCCCAATCCAAGTTCTCAGGCAATGTAATTTCTAAGGGAATGAAAAAGCATTTATTTGACTGAGATGTGGGGAGAGTGTTTTGTGTGAAGTATTCTTATAGAAATTAACGTGCTGCCGGGCGCGGTGGTTGGGAACAGTGTAATTTCAAAGCTCCCAATCCAAGTTCTCAGGATAGTAATTTCTAAGGGAATGAAAAGGCATTTATTTGACTGAGATGTGGGGAGAGTGTTTTGTGTGAAGTATTCTTATAGAAATTAACGTGCTGCCGAGCGCGGTGGTTGGGAACATTGTCATTTCAAAGCTCCCAATCCAAGTTCTCAGGCAATGTAATTTCTAAGGGAATGAATAAGCATTTATTTGACTGGGATGTGGGGAGAGTGTTTTGTGTGAAGTATTCTTATAGAAATTAACGTGCTGCCGAGCGCGGTGGTTGGGAACGTTGTTATTTAAAAGCTCCCAATCCAAGTTCTCAGGCGATGTAATTTCTAAGGGACTGCAAAGGCATTTATTTGACTGAGATGTGGGGAGAGTGTTTTGTGTGAAGTATTCTTATAGAAATTAACGTGCCGCCGAGCGCGGTGGTTGGGAACGTTGTCATTTCAAAGCTCCCAATCCAAGTTCTCAGGCAATGTAATTTCTGAGATAATGAAAAGGCATTTATTTGACTGAGATATGGGGAGAGTGTTTTGTGTGAAGTATTCTTATAGAAATTAACGTGCTGCCGAGCGCGGTGGTTGGGAACGTTGTCATTTCAAAGCTCCCAATCCAAGTTCTTAGGCAATGTAATTTCTAAGGGAATGAAAAGGCATTTATTTGACTGAGATGTGGGGAGAGTGTTTTGTGTGAAGTATTCTTATAGAAATTAACGTGCTGCCGAGCGCGGTGGTTGGGAACGTTGTCATTTCAAAGCTCCCAATCCAAGTTCTCAGGCAATGTAATTTCTAAGGGAATGAAAAGGCATTTATTTGACTGAGATGTGGGGAGAGTGTTTTGTGTGAAGTATTCTTATAGAAATTAACGTGCTGCCGAGCGCGGTGGTTGGGAACGTTGTCATTTCAAAGCTCCCAATCCAAGTTCTCTGGCAATGTAATTTCTAAGATAATTAACAGGCATTTATTTGACTGAGATGTGGGGAGAGTGTTTTGTGTGAAGTATTCTTATAGAAATTAACGTGCTGCCGAGCGCGGTGGTTGGGAACGTTGTCATTTCAAAGCTCCCAATCCAAGTTCTCAGGCAATGTAATTTCTAAGGGAATGAAAAGGCATTTATTTGACTAAGATGTGGGGAGAGTGTTTTGTGTGAAGTATTCTTATAGAAATTAACGTGCTGCCGAGCGCGGTGGTTGGGAACGTTCTCATTTCAAAGCTCCCAATCCAAGTTCTCAGGCAATGTAATTTCTAAGGGAATGAAAAGGCATTTATACGACTGAGATGTGGGGAGAGTGTTTTGTGTGAAGTATTCTTATCGAAATTAACGTGCTGCCGAGCGCGGTGGTTGGGAACGTCGTCATTTCAAAGCTCCCAATCCAAGTTCTCAGGCAATGTAATTTCTAAGGGAATGAAAAAGCATTTATTTGACTGAGATGTGGGGAGAGTGTTTTGTGTGAAGTATTCTTATAGAAATTAACGTGCTGCCGGGCGCGGTGGTTGGGAACGTTGTAATTTCAAAGCTCCCAATCCAAGTTCTCAGGATAGTAATTTCTAAGGGAATGAAAAGGCATTTATTTGACTGAGATGTGGGGAGAGTGTTTTGTGTGAAGTATTCTTATAGAAATTAACGTGCTGCCGAGCGCGGTGGTTGGGAACATTGTCATTTCAAAGCTCCCAATCCAAGTTCTCAGGCAATGTAATTTCTAAGGGAATGAAAAAGCATTTATTTGACTGGGATGTGGGGAGAGTGTTTTGTGTGAAGTATTCTTATAGAAATTAACGTGCTGCCGAGCGCGGTGGTTGGGAACGTTGTCATTTAAAAGCTCCCAATCCAAGTTCTCAGGCGATGTAATTTCTAAGGGACTGCAAAGGCATTTATTTGACTGAGATGTGGGGAGAGTGTTTTGTGTGAAGTATTCTTATAGAAATTAACGTGCCGCCGAGCGCGGTGGTTGGGAACGTTGTCATTTCAAAGCTCCCAATCCAAGTTCTCAGGCAATGTAATTTCTGAGATAATGAAAAGGCATTTATTTGACTGAGATATGGGGAGAGTGTTTTGTGTGAAGTATTCTTATAGAAATTAACGTGCTGCCGAGCGCGGTGGTTGGGAACGTTGTCATTTCAAAGCTCCCAATCCAAGTTCTCAAGCAATGTAATTTCTAAGGGAATGAAAAGGCATTTATTTGACTGAGATGTGGGGAGAGTGTTTTGTGTGAAGTATTCTTATAGAAATTAACGTGCTGCCGAGCGCGGTGGTTGGGAACGTTGTCATTTCAAAGCTCCCAATCCAAGTTCTCAGGCAATGTAATTTCTAAGGGAATGAAAAGGCATTTATTTGACTGAGATGTGGGGAGAGTGTTTTGTGTGAAGTATTCTTATAGAAATTAACGTGCTGCCGAGCGCGGTGGTTGGGAACGTTGTCATTTCAAAGCTCCCAATCCAAGTTCTCTGGCAATGTAATTTCTAAGATAATTAACAGGCATTTATTTGACTGAGATGTGGGGAGAGTGTTTTGTGTGAAGTATTCTTATAGAAATTAACGTGCTGCCGAGCGCGGTGGTTGGGAACGTTGTCATTTCAAAGCTCCCAATCCAAGTTCTCAGGCAATGTAATTTCTAAGATAATGAAAAGGCATTTATTTGACTGAGATGTGGGGAGAGTGTTTTGTGTGAAGTATTCTTATAGAAATTAACGTGCTGCCGAGCGCGGTGGTTGGGAACGTTGTCATATCAAAGCTCCCAATCCAAGTTCTCAGGCAATGTAATTTCTAAGGGAATGAAAAGGCATTTATTTGACTGAGATGTGGGGAGAGTGTTTTGTGTGAAGTATTCTTATAGAAATTAACGTGCTGCCGAGCGCGGTGGTTGGGAACATTGTCATTTCAAAGCTCCCAATCCAAGTTCTCAGGCAATGTAATTTCTAAGGGAATGAAAAAGCATTTATTTGACTGGGATGTGGGGAGAGTGTTTTGTGTGAAGTATTCTTATAGAAATTAACGTGCTGCCGAGCGCGGTGGTTGGGAACGTTGTCATTTAAAAGCTCCCAATCCAAGTTCTCAGGCGATGTAATTTCTAAGGGACTGCAAAGGCATTTATTTGACTGAGATGTGGGGAGAGTGTTTTGTGTGAAGTATTCTTATAGAAATTAACGTGCCGCCGAGCGTGGTGGTTGGGAACGTTGTCATTTCAAAGCTCCCAATCCAAGTTCTCAGGCAATGTAATTTCTGAGATAATGAAAAGGCATTTATTTGACTGAGATATGGGGAGAGTGTTTTGTGTGAAGTATTCTTATAGAAATTAACGTGCTGCCGAGCGCGGTGGTTGGGAACGTTGTCATTTCAAAGCTCCCAATCCAAGTTCTTAGGCAATGTAATTTCTAAGGGAATGAAAAGGCATTTATTTGACTGAGATGTGGGGAGAGTGTTTTGTGTGAAGTATTCTTATAGAAATTAACGTGCTGCCGAGCGCGGTGGTTGGGAACGTTGTCATTTCAAAGCTCCCAATCCAAGTTCTCAGGCAATGTAATTTCTAAGGGAATGAAAAGGCATTTATTTGACTGAGATGTGGGGAGAGTGTTTTGTGTGAAGTATTCTTATAGAAATTAACGTGCTGCCGAGCGCGGTGGTTGGGAACGTTGTCATTTCAAAGCTCCCAATCCAAGTTCTCTGGCAATGTAATTTCTAAGATAATTAACAGGCATTTATTTGACTGAGATGTGGGGAGAGTGTTTTGTGTGAAGTATTCTTATAGAAATTAACGTGCTGCCGAGCGCGGTGGTTGGGAACGTTGTCATTTCAAAGCTCCCAATCCAAGTTCTCAGGCAATGTAATTTCTAAGGGAATGAAAAGGCATTTATTTGACTGAGATGTGGGGAGAGTGTTTTGTGTGAAGTATTCTTATAGAAATTAACGTGCTGCCGAGCGCGGTGGTTGGGAACGTTCTCATTTCAAAGCTCCCAATCCAAGTTCTCAGGCAATGTAATTTCTAAGGGAATGAAAAGGCATTTATACGACTGAGATGTGGGGAGAGTGTTTTGTGTGAAGTATTCTTATCGAAATTAACGTGCTGCCGAGCGCGGTGGTTGGGAACGTCGTCATTTCAAAGCTCCCAATCCAAGTTCTCAGGCAATGTAATTTCTAAGGGAATGAAAAAGCATTTATTTGACTGAGATGTGGGGAGAGTGTTTTGTGTGAAGTATTCTTATAGAAATTAACGTGCTGCCGGGCGCGGTGGTTGGGAACGTTGTAATTTCAAAGCTCCCAATCCAAGTTCTCAGGATAGTAATTTCTAAGGGAATGAAAAGGCATTTATTTGACTGAGATGTGGGGAGAGTGTTTTGTGTGAAGTATTCTTATAGAAATTAACGTGCTGCCGAGCGCGGTGGTTGGGAACATTGTCATTTTAAAGCTCCCAATCCAAGTTCTCAGGCAATGTAATTTCTAAGGGAATGAAAAAGCATTTATTTGACTGGGATGTGGGGAGAGTGTTTTGTGTGAAGTATTCTTATAGAAATTAACGTGCTGCCGAGCGCGGTGGTTGGGAACGTTGTCATTTAAAAGCTCCCAATCCAAGTTCTCAGGCGATGTAATTTCTAAGGGACTGCAAAGGCATTTATTTGACTGAGATGTGGGGAGAGTGTTTTGTGTGAAGTATTCTTATAGAAATTAACGTGCCGCCGAGCGCGGTGGTTGGGAACGTTGTCATTTCAAAGCTCCCAATCCAAGTTCTCAGGCAATGTAATTTCTGAGATAATGAAAAGGCATTTATTTGACTGAGATATGGGGAGAGTGTTTTGTGTGAAGTATTCTTATAGAAATTAACGTGCTGCCGAGCGCGGTGGTTGGGAACGTTGTCATTTCAAAGCTCCCAATCCAAGTTCTCAAGCAATGTAATTTCTAAGGGAATGAAAAGGCATTTATTTGACTGAGATGTGGGGAGAGTGTTTTGTGTGAAGTATTCTTATAGAAATTAACGTGCTGCCGAGCGCGGTGGTTGGGAACGTTGTCATTTCAAAGCTCCCAATCCAAGTTCTCAGGCAATGTAATTTCTAAGGGAATGAAAAGGCATTTATTTGACTGAGATGTGGGGAGAGTGTTTTGTGTGAAGTATTCTTATAGAAATTAACGTGCTGCCGAGCGCGGTGGTTGGGAACGTTGTCATTTCAAAGCTCCCAATCCAAGTTCTCTGGCAATGTAATTTCTAAGATAATTAACAGGCATTTATTTGACTGAGATGTGGGGAGAGTGTTTTGTGTGAAGTATTCTTATAGAAATTAACGTGCTGCCGAGCGCGGTGGTTGGGAACGTTGTCATTTCAAAGCTCCCAATCCAAGTTCTCAGGCAATGTAATTTCTAAGATAATGAAAAGGCATTTATTTGACTGAGATGTGGGGAGAGTGTTTTGTGTGAAGTATTCTTATAGAAATTAACGTGCTGCCGAGCGCGGTGGTTGGGAACGTTGTCATATCAAAGCTCCCAATCCAAGTTCTCAGGCAATGTAATTTCTAAGGGAATGAAAAGGCATTTATTTGACTGAGATGTGGGGAGAGTAATTTGTGTGAAGTATTCTTATAGAAATTAACGTGCTGCCGAGCGCGGTGGTTGGGAACGTTGTCGTATCAAAGCTCCCAATCCAAGTTCTCAAGCAATGTAATTTCTAAGGGAATGAAAAGGCATTAATTTGACTGAGATTTGGGTAGAGTGTTTTGTGTGAAGTATTCTTATAGAAATTAACGTGCTGCCGAGCGCGGTGGTTGGGAACGTTGTCATTTCAAAGCTCCCAATCCAAGTTCTCAGGCGATGTAATTTCTAAGGGACTGAAAAGGCATTTATTTGACTGAGATGTGGGGAGAGTGTTTTGTGTGAAGTATTCTTATAGAAATTAACGTGCTGCCGAGCGCGGTGGTTGGGAACGTTGTCATTTCAAAGCTCCCAATCCAAGTTCTCTGGCAATGTAATTTCTAAGATAATTAACAGGCATTTATTTGACTGAGATGTGGGGAGAGTGTTTTGTGTGAAGTATTCTTATAGAAATTAACGTGCTGCCGAGCGCGGTGGTTGGGAACGTTGTCATTTCAAAGCTCCCAATCCAAGTTCTCAGGCAATGTAATTTCTAAGGGAATGAAAAGGCATTTATTTGACTGAGATGTGGGGAGAGTGTTTTGTGTGAAGTATTCTTATAGAAATTAACGTGCTGCCGAGCGCGGTGGTTGGGAACGTTCTCATTTCAAAGCTCCCAATCCAAGTTCTCAGGCAATGTAATTTCTAAGGGAATGAAAAGGCATTTATACGACTGAGATGTGGGGAGAGTGTTTTGTGTGAAGTATTCTTATCGAAATTAACGTGCTGCCGAGCGCGGTGGTTGGGAACGTCGTCATTTCAAAGCTCCCAATCCAAGTTCTCAGGCAATGTAATTTCTAAGGGAATGAAAAAGCATTTATTTGACTGAGATGTGGGGAGAGTGTTTTGTGTGAAGTATTCTTATAGAAATTAACGTGCTGCCGGGCGCGGTGGTTGGGAACGTTGTAATTTCAAAGCTCCCAATCCAAGTTCTCAGGATAGTAATTTCTAAGATAATTAACAGGCATTTATTTGACTGAGATGTGGGGAGAGTGTTTTGTGTGAAGTATTCTTATAGAAATTAACGTGCTGCCGAGCGCGGTGGTTGGGAACGTTGTCATTTCAAAGCTCCCAATCCAAGTTCTCAGGCAATGTAATTTCTAAGGGAATGAAAAGGCATTTATTTGACTGAGATGTGGGGAGAGTGTTTTGTGTGAAGTATTCTTATAGAAATTAACGTGCTGCCGAGCGCGGTGGTTGGGAACGTTCTCATTTCAAAGCTCCCAATCCAAGTTCTCAGGCAATGTAATTTCTAAGGGAATGAAAAGGCATTTATACGACTGAGATGTGGGGAGAGTGTTTTGTGTGAAGTATTCTTATCGAAATTAACGTGCTGCCGAGCGCGGTGGTTGGGAACGTCGTCATTTCAAAGCTCCCAATCCAAGTTCTCAGGCAATGTAATTTCTAAGGGAATGAAAAAGCATTTATTTGACTGAGATGTGGGGAGAGTGTTTTGTGTGAAGTATTCTTATAGAAATTAACGTGCTGCCGGGCGCGGTGGTTGGGAACGTTGTAATTTCAAAGCTCCCAATCCAAGTTCTCAGGATAGTAATTTCTAAGGGAATGAAAAGGCATTTATTTGACTGAGATGTGGGGAGAGTGTTTTGTGTGAAGTATTCTTATAGAAATTAACGTGCTGCCGAGCGCGGTGGTTGGGAACATTGTCATTTTAAAGCTCCCAATCCAAGTTCTCAGGCAATGTAATTTCTAAGGGAATGAAAAAGCATTTATTTGACTGGGATGTGGGGAGAGTGTTTTGTGTGAAGTATTCTTATAGAAATTAACGTGCTGCCGAGCGCGGTGGTTGGGAACGTTGTCATTTAAAAGCTCCCAATCCAAGTTCTCAGGCGATGTAATTTCTAAGGGACTGCAAAGGCATTTATTTGACTGAGATGTGGGGAGAGTGTTTTGTGTGAAGTATTCTTATAGAAATTAACGTGCCGCCGAGCGCGGTGGTTGGGAACGTTGTCATTTCAAAGCTCCCAATCCAAGTTCTCAGGCAATGTAATTTCTGAGATAATGAAAAGGCATTTATTTGACTGAGATATGGGGAGAGTGTTTTGTGTGAAGTATTCTTATAGAAATTAACGTGCTGCCGGGCGCGGTGGTTGGGAACGTTGTCATTTCAAAGCTCCCAATCCAAGTTCTCAAGCAATGTAATTTCTAAGGGAATGAAAAGGCATTTATTTGACTGAGATGTGGGGAGAGTGTTTTGTGTGAAGTATTCTTATAGAAATTAACGTGCTGCCGAGCGCGGTGGTTGGGAACGTTGTCATTTCAAAGCTCCCAATCCAAGTTCTCAGGCAATGTAATTTCTAAGGGAATGAAAAGGCATTTATTTGACTGAGATGTGGGGAGAGTGTTTTGTGTGAAGTATTCTTATAGAAATTAACGTGCTGCCGAGCGCGGTGGTTGGGAACGTTGTCATTTCAAAGCTCCCAATCCAAGTTCTCTGGCAATGTAATTTCTAAGATAATTAACAGGCATTTATTTGACTGAGATGTGGGGAGAGTGTTTTGTGTGAAGTATTCTTATAGAAATTAACGTGCTGCCGAGCGCGGTGGTTGGGAACGTTGTCATTTCAAAGCTCCCAATCCAAGTTCTCAGGCAATGTAATTTCTAAGATAATGAAAAGGCATTTATTTGACTGAGATGTGGGGAGAGTGTTTTGTGTGAAGTATTCTTATAGAAATTAACGTGCTGCCGAGCGCGGTGGTTGGGAACGTTGTCATATCAAAGCTCCCAATCCAAGTTCTCAGGCAATGTAATTTCTAAGGGAATGAAAAGGCATTTATTTGACTGAGATGTGGGGAGAGTAATTTGTGTGAAGTATTCTTATAGAAATTAACGTGCTGCCGAGCGCGGTGGTTGGGAACGTTGTCGTATCAAAGCTCCCAATCCAAGTTCTCAAGCAATGTAATTTCTAAGGGAATGAAAAGGCATTAATTTGACTGAGATTTGGGTAGAGTGTTTTGTGTGAAGTATTCTTATAGAAATTAACGTGCTGCCGAGCGCGGTGGTTGGGAACGTTGTCATTTCAAAGCTCCCAATCCAAGTTCTCAGGCGATGTAATTTCTAAGGGACTGAAAAGGCATTTATTTGACTGAGATGTGGGGAGAGTGTTTTGTGTGAAGTATTCTTATAGAAATTAACGTGCCGCCGAGCGCGGTGGTTGGGAACGTTGTCATTTCAAAGCTCCCAATCCAAGTTCTCAGGCGATGTAATTTCTAAGGGAATGAAAAGGCATTTATTTGACTGAGGTATGGGGACAGTGTTTTGTGTGAAGTATTCTTATAGAAATTAACGTGCTGCCGAGCGCGGTGTTTGGGAACGTTGTCATTTCAAAGCTCCCAATCCAAGTTCTCAGGCAATGTAATTTCTAAGGGAATGAAAAGGCATTTATTTGACTGAGATGTGGGGAGAGTGTTTTGTGTGAAGTATTCTTATAGAAATTAACGTGCTGCCGAGCGCGGTGGTTGGGAACGTTGTCATTTCAAAGCTCCCAATCCAAGTTCTCTGGCAATGTAATTTCTAAGATAAAGAACAGGCATTTATTTGACTGAGATGTGGGGAGAGTGTTTTGTGTGAAGTATTCTTATAGAAATTAACGTGCTGCCGAGCGCGGTGGTTGGGAACGTTGTCATTTCAAAGCTCCCAATCCAAGTTCTCAGGCAATGTAATTTCTAAGATAATGAAAAGGCATTTATATGACTGAGATGTGGGGAGAGTGTTTTGTGTGAAGTATTCTTATAGAAATTAACGTGCTGCCGGGCGCGGTGGTTGACAACGTTGTAATTTCAAAGCTCCCAATCCAAGTTCTCAGGATAGTAATTTCTAAGGGAATGAAAAGGCATTTATTTGACTGAGATGTGGGGAGAGTGTTTTGTGTGAAGTATTCTTATAGAAATTAACGTGCTGCCGAGTGCGGTGGTTGGGAACGTTGTCATTTCAAAGCTCCCAATCCAAGTTCTCAGGCAATGTAATTTCTAAGGGAATGAAAAGGCATTTATACGACTGAGATGTGGGGAGAGTGTTTTGTGTGAAGTATTCTTATCGAAATTAACGTGCTGCCGAGCGCGGTGGTTGGGAACGTTGTCATTTCAAAGCTCCCAATCCAAGTTCTCAGGCAATGTAATTTCTAAGGGAATGAAAAAGCATTTATTTGACTCAGATGTGGGGAGAGTGTTTTGTGTGAAGTATTCTTATAGAAATTAACGTGCTGCCGGGCGCGGTGGTTGGGAACGTTGTTATTTCAAAGCTCCCAATCCAAGTTCTCAGGATAGTAATTTCTAAGGGAATGAAAAGGCATTTATTTGACTGAGATGTGGGGAGAGTGTTTTGTGTGAAGTATTCTTATAGAAATTAACGTGCTGCCGAGCGCGGTGGTTGGGAACGTTGTCATTTCAAAGCTCCCAATCCAAGTTCTCAGGCAATGTAATTTCTAAGGGAATGAAAAAGCATTTATTTGACTGAGATGTGGGGAGAGTGTTTTGTGTGAAGTATTCTTATAGAAATTAACGTGCTGCCGAGCGCGGTGGTTGGGAACGTTGTCATTTCAAAGCTCCCAATCCAAGTTCTCTGGCAATGTAATTTCTAAGATAATTAACAGGCATTTATTTGACTGAGATGTGGGGAGAGTGTTTTGTGTGAAGTATTCTTATAGAAATTAACGTGCTGCCGAGCGCGGTGGTTGGGAACGTTGTCATTTCAAAGCTCCCAATCCAAGTTCTCAGGCAATGTAATTTCTAAGATAATGAAAAGGCATTTATTTGACTGAGATGTGGGGAAAGTGTTTTGTGTGAAGTATTCTTATAGAAATTAACGTGCTGCCGAGCGCGGTGGTTGGGAACGTTGTCATATCAAAGCTCCCAATCCAAGTTCTCAGGCAATGTAATTTCTAAGGGAATGAAAAGGCATTTATTTGACTGAGATGTGGGGAGAGTAATTTGTGTGAAGTATTCTTATAGAAATTAACGTGCTGCCGAGCGCGGTGGTTGGGAACGTTGTCGTATCAAAGCTCCCAATCCAAGTTCTCAAGCAATGTAATTTCTAAGGGACTGAAAAGGCATTTATTTGACTGAGATGTGGGGAGAGTGTTTTGTGTGAAGTATTCTTATAGAAATTAACGTGCCGCCGAGCGCGGTGGTTGGGAACGTTGTCATTTCAAAGCTCCCAATCCAAGTTCTCAGGCGATGTAATTTCTAAGGGAATGAAAAGGCATTTATTTGACTGAGGTATGGGGAGAGTGTTTTGTGTGAAGTATTCTTATAGAAATTAACGTGCTGCCGAGCGCGGTGTTTGGGAACGTTGTCATTTCAAAGCTCCCAATCCAAGTTCTCAGGCAATGTAATTTCTAAGGGAATGAAAAGGCATTTATTTGACTGAGATGTGGGGAGAGTGTTTTGTGTGAAGTATTCTTATAGAAATTAACGTGCTGCCGAGCGCGGTGGTTGGGAACGTTGTCATTTCAAAGCTCCCAATCCAAGTTCTCTGGCAATGTAATTTCTAAGATAATGAACAGGCATTTATTTGACTGAGATGTGGGGAGAGTGTTTTGTGGGAAGTATTCTTATAGAAATTAACGTGCTGCCGAGCGCGGTGGTTGGGAACGTTGTCATTTCAAAGCTCCCAATCCAAGTTCTCAGGCAATTTAATTTCTAAGATAATGAAAAGGCATTTATATGACTGAGATGTGGGGAGAGTGTTTTGTGTGAAGTATTCTTATAGAAATTAACGTGCTGCCGGGCGCGGTGGTTGACAACGTTGTAATTTCAAAGCTCCCAATCCAAGTTCTCAGGATAGTAATTTCTAAGGGAATGAAAAGGCATTTATTTGACTGAGATGTGGGGAGAGTGTTTTGTGTGAAGTATTCTTATAGAAATTAACGTGCTGCCGAGTGCGGTGGTTGGGAACGTTGTCATTTCAAAGCTCCCAATCCAAGTTCTCAGGCAATGTAATTTCTAAGATAATGAAAAGGCATTTATTTGACTGAGATGTGGAAAGAGTGTTTTGTGTGAAGTATTCTTATAGAAATTAACGTGCTGCCGAGCGCGGTGGTTGGGAACGTTCTCATTTCAAAGCTCCCAATCCAAGTTCTCAGGCAATGTAATTTCTAAGGGAATGAAAAGGCATTTATACGACTGAGATGTGGGGAGAGTGTTTTGTGTGAAGTATTCTTATCGAAATTAACGTGCTGCCGAGTGCGGTGGTTGGGAACGTTGTCATTTCAAAGCTCCCAATCCAAGTTCTCAGGCAATGTAATTTCTAAGGGAATGAAAAAGCATTTATTTGACTCAGATGTGGGGAGAGTGTTTTGTGTGAAGTATTCTTATAGAAATTAACGTGCTGCCGGGCGCGGTGGTTGGGAACGTTGTTATTTCAAAGCTCCCAATCCAAGTTCTCAGGATAGTAATTTCTAAGGGAATGAAAAGGCATTTATTTGACTGAGATGTGGGGAGAGTGTTTTGTGTGAAGTATTCTTATAGAAATTAACGTGCTGCCGAGCGCGGTGGTTGGGAACGTTGTCATTTCAAAGCTCCCAATCCAAGTTCTCAGGCAATGTAATTTCTAAGGGAATGAAAAAGCATTTATTTGACTGAGATGTGGGGAGAGTGTTTTGTGTGAAGTATTCTTATAGAAATTAACGTGCTGCCGAGCGCGGTGGTTGGGAACGTTGTCATTTCAAAGCTCCCAATCCAAGTTCTCTGGCAATGTAATTTCTAAGATAATTAACAGGCATTTATTTGACTGAGATGTGGGGAGAGTGTTTTGTGTGAAGTATTCTTATAGAAATTAACGTGCTGCCGAGCGCGGTGGTTGGGAACGTTGTTATTTCAAAGCTCCCAATCCAAGTTCTCAGGCAATGTAATTTCTAAGATAATGAAAAGGCATTTATTTGACTGAGATGTGGGGAGAGTGTTTTGTGTGAAGTATTCTTATAGAAATTAACGTGCTGCCGAGCGCGGTGGTTGGGAACGTTGTCATATCAAAGCTCCCAATCCAAGTTCTCAGGCAATGTAATTTCTAAGGGAATGAAAAGGCATTTATTTGACTGAGATGTGGGGAGAGTAATTTGTGTGAAGTATTCTTATAGAAATTAACGTGCTGCCGAGCGCGGTGGTTGGGAACGTTGTCGTATCAAAGCTCCCAATCCAAGTTCTCAAGCAATGTAATTTCTAAGGGACTGAAAAGGCATTTATTTGACTGAGATGTGGGGAGAGTGTTTTGTGTGAAGTATTCTTATAGAAATTAACGTGCCGCCGAGCGCGGTGGTTGGGAACGTTGTCATTTCAAAGCTCCCAATCCAAGTTCTCAGGCGATGTAATTTCTAAGGGAATGAAAAGGCATTTATTTGACTGAGGTATGGGGAGAGTGTTTTGTGTGAAGTATTCTTATAGAAATTAACGTGCTGCCGAGCGCGGTGTTTGGGAACGTTGTCATTTCAAAGCTCCCAATCCAAGTTCTCAGGCAATGTAATTTCTAAGGGAATGAAAAGGCATTTATTTGACTGAGATGTGGGGAGAGTGTTTTGTGTGAAGTATTCTTATAGAAATTAACGTGCTGCCGAGCGCGGTGGTTGGGAACGTTGTCATTTCAAAGCTCCCAATCCAAGTTCTCTGGCAATGTAATTTCTAAGATAATGAACAGGCATTTATTTGACTGAGATGTGGGGAGAGTGTTTTGTGTGAAGTATTCTTATATAAATTAACGTGCTGCCGAGCGCGGTGGTTGGGAACGTTCTCATTTCAAAGCTCCCAATCCAAGTTCTCAGGCAATGTAATTTCTAAGGGAATGAAAAGGCATTTATACGACTGAGATGTGGGGAGAGTGTTTTGTGTGAAGTATTCTTATCGAAATTAACGTGCTGCCGAGTGCGGTGGTTGGGAACGTTGTCATTTCAAAGCTCCCAATCCAAGTTCTCAGGCAATGTAATTTCTAAGATAATGAAAAGGCATTTATTTGACTGAGATGTGGGGAGAGTGTTTTGTGTGAAGTATTCTTATAGAAATTAACGTGCTGCCGAGCGCGGTGGTTGGGAACGTTCTCATTTCAAAGCTCCCAATCCAAGTTCTCAGGCAATGTAATTTCTAAGGGAATGAAAAGGCATTTATACGACTGAGATGTGGGGAGAGTGTTTTGTGTGAAGTATTCTTATCGAAATTAACGTGCTGCCGAGCGCGGTGGTTGGGAACGTTGTCATTTCAAAGCTCCCAATCCAAGTTCTCAGGCAATGTAATTTCTAAGGGAATGAAAAAGCATTTATTTGACTCAGATGTGGGGAGAGTGTTTTGTGTGAAGTATTCTTATAGAAATTAACGTGCTGCCGAGCGTGGTGGTTGGGAACGTTGTCATTTCAAAGCTCCCAATCCAAGTTCTCTGGCAATGTAATTTCTAAGATAATGAACAGGCATTTATTTGACTGAGATGTGGGGAGAGTGTTTTGTGTGAAGTATTCTTATAGAAATTAACGTGCTGCCGAGCGCGGTGGTTGGGAACGTTGTCATTTCAAAGCTCCCAATCCAAGTTCTCAGGCAATGTAATTTCTAAGATAATGAAAAGGCATTTATATGACTGAGATGTGGGGAGAGTGTTTTGTGTGAAGTATTCTTATAGAAATTAACGTGCTGCCGGGCGCGGTGGTTGACAACGTTGTAATTTCAAAGCTCCCAATCCAAGTTCTCAGGATAGTAATTTCTAAGGGAATGAAAAGGCATTTATTTGACTGAGATGTGGGGAGAGTGTTTTGTGTGAAGTATTCTTATAGAAATTAACGTGCTGCCGAGTGCGGTGGTTGGGAACGTTGTCATTTCAAAGCTCCCAATCCAAGTTCTCAGGCAATGTAATTTCTAAGATAATGAAAAGGCATTTATTTGACTGAGATGTGGAAAGAGTGTTTTGTGTGAAGTATTCTTATAGAAATTAACGTGCTGCCGAGCGCGGTGGTTGGGAACGTTCTCATTTCAAAGCTCCCAATCCAAGTTCTCAGGCAATGTAATTTCTAAGGGAATGAAAAGGCATTTATACGACTGAGATGTGGGGAGAGTGTTTTGTGTGAAGTATTCTTATCGAAATTAACGTGCTGCCGAGTGCGGTGGTTGGGAACGTTGTCATTTCAAAGCTCCCAATCCAAGTTCTCAGGCAATGTAATTTCTAAGGGAATGAAAAAGCATTTATTTGACTCAGATGTGGGGAGAGTGTTTTGTGTGAAGTATTCTTATAGAAATTAACGTGCTGCCGGGCGCGGTGGTTGGGAACGTTGTTATTTCAAAGCTCCCAATCCAAGTTCTCAGGATAGTAATTTCTAAGGGAATGAAAAGGCATTTATTTGACTGAGATGTGGGGAGAGTGTTTTGTGTGAAGTATTCTTATAGAAATTAACGTGCTGCCGAGCGCGGTGGTTGGGAACGTTGTCATTTCAAAGCTCCCAATCCAAGTTCTCAGGCAATGTAATTTCTAAGGGAATGAAAAAGCATTTATTTGACTGAGATGTGGGGAGAGTGTTTTGTGTGAAGTATTCTTATAGAAATTAACGTGCTGCCGAGCGCGGTGGTTGGGAACGTTGTCATTTCAAAGCTCCCAATCCAAGTTCTCTGGCAATGTAATTTCTAAGATAATTAACAGGCATTTATTTGACTGAGATGTGGGGAGAGTGTTTTGTGTGAAGTATTCTTATAGAAATTAACGTGCTGCCGAGCGCGGTGGTTGGGAACGTTGTCATTTCAAAGCTCCCAATCCAAGTTCTCAGGCAATGTAATTTCTAAGATAATGAAAAGGCATTTATTTGACTGAGATGTGGGGAGAGTGTTTTGTGTGAAGTATTCTTATAGAAATTAACGTGCTGCCGAGCGCGGTGGTTGGGAACGTTGTCATATCAAAGCTCCCAATCCAAGTTCTCAGGCAATGTAATTTCTAAGGGAATGAAAAGGCATTTATTTGACTGAGATGTGGGGAGAGTAATTTGTGTGAAGTATTCTTATAGAAATTAACGTGCTGCCGAGCGCGGTGGTTGGGAACGTTGTCGTATCAAAGCTCCCAATCCAAGTTCTCAAGCAATGTAATTTCTAAGGGACTGAAAAGGCATTTATTTGACTGAGATGTGGGGAGAGTGTTTTGTGTGAAGTATTCTTATAGAAATTAACGTGCCGCCGAGCGCGGTGGTTGGGAACGTTGTCATTTCAAAGCTCCCAATCCAAGTTCTCAGGCGATGTAATTTCTAAGGGAATGAAAAGGCATTTATTTGACTGAGGTATGGGGAGAGTGTTTTGTGTGAAGTATTCTTATAGAAATTAACGTGCTGCCGAGCGCGGTGTTTGGGAACGTTGTCATTTCAAAGCTCCCAATCCAAGTTCTCAGGCAATGTAATTTCTAAGGGAATGAAAAGGCATTTATTTGACTGAGATGTGGGGAGAGTGTTTTGTGTGAAGTATTCTTATAGAAATTAACGTGCTGCCGAGCGCGGTGGTTGGGAACGTTGTCATTTCAAAGCTCCCAATCCAAGTTCTCTGGCAATGTAATTTCTAAGATAATGAACAGGCATTTATTTGACTGAGATGTGGGGAGAGTGTTTTGTGTGAAGTATTCTTATAGAAATTAACGTGCTGCCGAGCGCGGTGGTTGGGAACGTTCTCATTTCAAAGCTCCCAATCCAAGTTCTCAGGCAATGTAATTTCTAAGGGAATGAAAAGGCATTTATACGACTGAGATGTGGGGAGAGTGTTTTGTGTGAAGTATTCTTATCGAAATTAACGTGCTGCCGAGTGCGGTGGTTGGGAACGTTGTCATTTCAAAGCTCCCAATCCAAGTTCTCAGGCAATGTAATTTCTAAGATAATGAAAAGGCATTTATTTGACTGAGATGTGGGGAGAGTGTTTTGTGTGAAGTATTCTTATAGAAATTAACGTGCTGCCGAGCGCGGTGGTTGGGAACGTTCTCATTTCAAAGCTCCCAATCCAAGTTCTCAGGCAATGTAATTTCTAAGGGAATGAAAAGGCATTTATACGACTGAGATGTGGGGAGAGTGTTTTGTGTGAAGTATTCTTATCGAAATTAACGTGCTGCCGAGCGCGGTGGTTGGGAACGTTGTCATTTCAAAGCTCCCAATCCAAGTTCTCAGGCAATGTAATTTCTAAGGGAATGAAAAAGCATTTATTTGACTCAGATGTGGGGAGAGTGTTTTGTGTGAAGTATTCTTATAGAAATTAACGTGCTGCCGAGCGTGGTGGTTGGGAACGTTGTCATTTCAAAGCTCCCAATCCAAGTTCTCTGGCAATGTAATTTCTAAGATAATGAACAGGCATTTATTTGACTGAGATGTGGGGAGAGTGTTTTGTGTGAAGTATTCTTATAGAAATTAACGTGCTGCCGAGCGCGGTGGTTGGGAACGTTGTCATTTCAAAGCTCCCAATCCAAGTTCTCAGGCAATGTAATTTCTAAGATAATGAAAAGGCATTTATATGACTGAGATGTGGGGAGAGTGTTTTGTGTGAAGTATTCTTATAGAAATTAACGTGCTGCCGGGCGCGGTGGTTGACAACGTTGTAATTTCGAAGCTCCCAATCCAAGTTCTCAGGATAGTAATTTCTAAGGGAATGAAAAGGCATTTATTTGACTGAGATGTGGGGAGAGTGTTTTGTGTGAAGTATTCTTATAGAAATTAACGTGCTGCCGAGTGCGGTGGTTGGGAACGTTGTCATTTCAAAGCTCCCAATCCAAGTTCTCAAGCAATGTAATTTCTAAGGGACTGAAAAGGCATTTATTTGACTGAGATGTGGGGAGAGTGTTTTGTGTGAAGTATTCTTATAGAAATTAACGTGCCGCCGAGCGCGGTGGTTGGGAACGTTGTCATTTCAAAGCTCCCAATCCAAGTTCTCAGGCGATGTAATTTCTAAGGGAATGAAAAGGCATTTATTTGACTGAGGTATGGGGAGAGTGTTTTGTGTGAAGTATTCTTATAGAAATTAACGTGCTGCCGAGCGCGGTGTTTGGGAACGTTGTCATTTCAAAGCTCCCAATCCAAGTTCTCAGGCAATGTAATTTCTAAGGGAATGAAAAGGCATTTATTTGACTGAGATGTGGGGAGAGTGTTTTGTGTGAAGTATTCTTATAGAAATTAACGTGCTGCCGAGCGCGGTGGTTGGGAACGTTGTCATTTCAAAGCTCCCAATCCAAGTTCTCTGGCAATGTAATTTCTAAGATAATGAACAGGCATTTATTTGACTGAGATGTGGGGAGAGTGTTTTGTGTGAAGTATTCTTATAGAAATTAACGTGCTGCCGAGCGCGGTGGTTGGGAACGTTCTCATTTCAAAGCTCCCAATCCAAGTTCTCAGGCAATGTAATTTCTAAGGGAATGAAAAGGCATTTATACGACTGAGATGTGGGGAGAGTGTTTTGTGTGAAGTATTCTTATCGAAATTAACGTGCTGCCGAGTGCGGTGGTTGGGAACGTTGTCATTTCAAAGCTCCCAATCCAAGTTCTCAGGCAATGTAATTTCTAAGATAATGAAAAGGCATTTATTTGACTGAGATGTGGGGAGAGTGTTTTGTGTGAAGTATTCTTATAGAAATTAACGTGCTGCCGAGCGCGGTGGTTGGGAACGTTCTCATTTCAAAGCTCCCAATCCAAGTTCTCAGGCAATGTAATTTCTAAGGGAATGAAAAGGCATTTATACGACTGAGATGTGGGGAGAGTGTTTTGTGTGAAGTATTCTTATCGAAATTAACGTGCTGCCGAGCGCGGTGGTTGGGAACGTTGTCATTTCAAAGCTCCCAATCCAAGTTCTCAGGCAATGTAATTTCTAAGGGAATGAAAAAGCATTTATTTGACTCAGATGTGGGGAGAGTGTTTTGTGTGAAGTATTCTTATAGAAATTAACGTGCTGCCGAGCGTGGTGGTTGGGAACGTTGTCATTTCAAAGCTCCCAATCCAAGTTCTCTGGCAATGTAATTTCTAAGATAATGAACAGGCATTTATTTGACTGAGATGTGGGGAGAGTGTTTTGTGTGAAGTATTCTTATAGAAATTAACGTGCTGCCGAGCGCGGTGGTTGGGAACGTTGTCATTTCAAAGCTCCCAATCCAAGTTCTCAGGCAATGTAATTTCTAAGATAATGAAAAGGCATTTATATGACTGAGATGTGGGGAGAGTGTTTTGTGTGAAGTATTCTTATAGAAATTAACGTGCTGCCGGGCGCGGTGGTTGACAACGTTGTAATTTCAAAGCTCCCAATCCAAGTTCTCAGGATAGTAATTTCTAAGGGAATGAAAAGGCATTTATTTGACTGAGATGTGGGGAGAGTGTTTTGTGTGAAGTATTCTTATAGAAATTAACGTGCTGCCGAGTGCGGTGGTTGGGAACGTTGTCATTTCAAAGCTCCCAATCCAAGTTCTCAGGCAATGTAATTTCTAAGATAATGAAAAGGCATTTATTTGACTGAGATGTCGGGAGAGTGTTTTGTGTGAAGTATTCTTATAGAAATTAACGTGCTGCCGAGCGCGGTGGTTGGGAACGTTCTCATTTCAAAGCTCCCAATCCAAGTTCTCAGGCAATGTAATTTCTAAGGGAATGAAAAGGCATTTATACGACTGAGATGTGGGGAGAGTGTTTTGTGTGAAGTATTCTTATCGAAATTAACGTGCTGCCGAGCGCGGTGGTTGGGAACGTTGTCATTTCAAAGCTCCCAATCCAAGTTCTCAGGCAATGTAATTTCTAAGGGAATGAAAAAGCATTTATTTGACTCAGATGTGGGGAGAGTTTTTTGTGTGAAGTATTCTTATAGAAATTAACGTGCTGCCGGGCGCGGTGGTTGGGAACGTTGTTATTTCAAAGCTCCCAATCCAAGTTCTCAGGATAGTAATTTCTAAGGGAATGAAAAGGCATTTATTTGACTGAGATGTGGGGAGAGTGTTTTGTGTGAAGTATTCTTATAGAAATTAACGTGCTGCCGAGCGCGGTGGTTGGGAACGTTGTCATATCAAAGCTCCCAATCCAAGTTCTCAGGCAATGTAATTTCTAAGGGAATGAAAAGGCATTTATTTGACTGAGATGTGGGGAGAGTAATTTGTGTGAAGTATTCTTATAGAAATTAACGTGCTGCCGAGCGCGGTGGTTGGGAACGTTGTCGTATCAAAGCTCCCAATCCAAGTTCTCAAGCAATGTAATTTCTAAGGGACTGAAAAGGCATTTATTTGACTGAGATGTGGGGAGAGTGTTTTGTGTGAAGTATTCTTATAGAAATTAACGTGCCGCCGAGCGCGGTGGTTGGGAACGTTGTCATTTCAAAGCTCCCAATCCAAGTTCTCAGGCGATGTAATTTCTAAGGGAATGAAAAGGCATTTATTTGACTGAGGTATGGGGAGAGTGTTTTGTGTGAAGTATTCTTATAGAAATTAACGTGCTGCCGAGCGCGGTGTTTGGGAACGTTGTCATTTCAAAGCTCCCAATCCAAGTTCTCAGGCAATGTAATTTCTAAGGGAATGAAAAGGCATTTATTTGACTGAGATGTGGGGAGAGTGTTTTGTGTGAAGTATTCTTATAGAAATTAACGTGCTGCCGAGCGCGGTGGTTGGGAACGTTGTCATTTCAAAGCTCCCAATCCAAGTTCTCTGGCAATGTAATTTCTAAGATAATGAACAGGCATTTATTTGACTGAGATGTGGGGAGAGTGTTTTGTGTGAAGTATTCTTATAGAAATTAACGTGCTGCCGAGCGCGGTGGTTGGGAACGTTGTCATTTCAAAGCTCCCAATCCAAGTTCTCAGGCAATGTAATTTCTAAGATAATGAAAAGGCATTTATATGACTGAGATGTGGGGAGAGTGTTTTGTGTGAAGTATTCTTATAGAAATTAACGTGCTGCCGGGCGCGGTGGTTGACAACGTTGTAATTTCAAAGCTCCCAATCCAAGTTCTCAGGATAGTAATTTCTAAGGGAATGAAAAGGCATTTATTTGACTGAGATGTGGGGAGAGTGTTTTGTGTGAAGTATTCTTATAGAAATTAACGTGCTGCCGAGTGCGGTGGTTGGGAACGTTGTCATTTCAAAGCTCCCAATCCAAGTTCTCAGGCAATGTAATTTCTAAGATAATGAAAAGGCATTTATTTGACTGAGATGTGGGGAGAGTGTTTTGTGTGAAGTATTCTTATAGAAATTAACGTGCTGCCGAGCGCGGTGGTTGGGAACGTTCTCATTTCAAAGCTCCCAATCCAAGTTCTCAGGCAATGTAATTTCTAAGGGAATGAAAAGGCATTTATACGACTGAGATGTGGGGAGAGTGTTTTGTGTGAAGTATTCTTATCGAAATTAACGTGCTGCCGAGCGCGGTGGTTGGGAACGTTGTCATTTCAAAGCTCCCAATCCAAGTTCTCAGGCAATGTAATTTCTAAGGGAATGAAAAAGCATTTATTTGACTCAGATGTGGGGAGAGTGTTTTGTGTGAAGTATTCTTATAGAAATTAACGTGCTGCCGGGCGCGGTGGTTGGGAACGTTGTTATTTCAAAGCTCCCAATCCAAGTTCTCAGGATAGTAATTTCTAAGGGAATGAAAAGGCATTTATTTGACTGAGATGTGGGGAGAGTGTTTTGTGTGAAGTATTCTTATAGAAATTAACGTGCTGCCGAGCGCGGTGGTTGGGAACGTTGTCATTTCAAAGCTCCCAATCCAAGTTCTCAGGCAATGTAATTTCTAAGGGAATGAAAAAGCATTTATTTGACTGAGATGTGGGGAGAGTGTTTTGTGTGAAGTATTCTTATAGAAATTAACGTGCTGCCGGGCGCGGTGGTTGGGAACGTTGTAATTTCAAAGCTCCCAATCCAAGTTCTCAGGATAGTAATTTCTAAGGGAATGAAAAGGCATTTATTTGACTGAGATGTGGGGAGAGTGTTTTGTGTGAAGTATTCTTATAGAAATTAACGTGCTGCCGAGCGCGGTGGTTGGGAACATTGTCATTTCAAAGCTCCCAATCCAAGTTCTCAGGCAATGTAATTTCTAAGGGAATGAAAAAGCATTTATTTGACTGAGATGTGGGGAGAGTGTTTTGTGTGAAGTATTCTTATAGAAATTAACGTGCTGCCGAGCGCGGTGGTTGGGAACGTTGTCATTTCAAAGCTCCCAATCCAAGTTCTCAGGCAATGTAATTTCTAAGGGAATGAAAAGGCATTTATTTGACTGAGATGTGGGGAGAGTGTTTTGTGTGAAGTATTCTTATAGAAATTAACGTGCTGCCGATCGCGGTGGTTGGGAACGTTGTCATTTCAAAGCTCCCAATCCAAGTTCTCTGGCAATGTAATTTCTAAGATAATTAACAGGCATTTATTTGACTGAGATGTGGGGAGAGTGTTTTGTGTGAAGTATTCTTATAGAAATTAACGTGCTGCCGAGCGCGGTGGTTGGGAACGTTGTCATTTCAAAGCTCCCAATCCAAGTTCTCAGGCAATGTAATTTCTAAGATAATGAAAAGGCATTTATTTGACTGAGATGTGGGGAGAGTGTTTTGTGTGAAGTATTCTTATAGAAATTAACGTGCTGCCGAGCGCGGTGGTTGGGAACGTTGTCATATCAAAGCTCCCAATCCAAGTTCTCAGGCAATGTAATTTCTAAGGGAATGAAAAGGCATTTATTTGACTGAGATGTGGGGAGAGTAATTTGTGTGAAGTATTCTTATAGAAATTAACGTGCTGCCGAGCGCGGTGGTTGGGAACGTTGTCGTATCAAAGCTCCCAATCCAAGTTCTCAAGCAATGTAATTTCTAAGGGAATGAAAAGGCATTAATTTGACTGAGATTTGGGTAGAGTGTTTTGTGTGAAGTATTCTTATAGAAATTAACGTGCTGCCGAGCGCGGTGGTTGGGAACGTTGTCATTTCAAAGCTCCCAATCCAAGTTCTCAGGCGATGTAATTTCTAAGGGACTGAAAAGGCATTTATTTGACTGAGATGTGGGGAGAGTGTTTTGTGTGAAGTATTCTTATAGAAATTAACGTGCCGCCGAGCGCGGTGGTTGGGAACGTTGTCATTTCAAAGCTCCCAATCCAAGTTCTCAGGCGATGTAATTTCTAAGGGAATGAAAAGGCATTTATTTGACTGAGGTATGGGGAGAGTGTTTTGTGTGAAGTATTCTTATAGAAATTAACGTGCTGCCGAGCGCGGTGTTTGGGAACGTTGTCATTTCAAAGCTCCCAATCCAAGTTCTCAGGCAATGTAATTTCTAAGGGAATGAAAAGGCATTTATTTGACTGAGATGTGGGGAGAGTGTTTTGTGTGAAGTATTCTTATAGAAATTAACGTGCTGCCGAGCGCGGTGGTTGGGAACGTTGTCATTTCAAAGCTCCCAATCCAAGTTCTCTGGCAATGTAATTTCTAAGATAATGAACAGGCATTTATTTGACTGAGATGTGGGGAGAGTGTTTTGTGTGAAGTATTCTTATAGAAATTAACGTGCTGCCGAGCGCGGTGGTTGGGAACGTTGTCATTTCAAAGCTCCCTATCCAAGTTCTCAGGCAATGTAATTTCTAAGATAATGAAAAGGCATTTATATGACTGAGATGTGGGGAGAGTGTTTTGTGTGAAGTATTCTTATAGAAATTAACGTGCTGCCGGGCGCGGTGGTTGACAACGTTGTAATTTCAAAGCTCCCAATCCAAGTTCTCAGGATAGTAATTTCTAAGGGAATGAAAAGGCATTTATTTGACTGAGATGTGGGGAGAGTGTTTTGTGTGAAGTATTCTTATAGAAATTAACGTGCTGCCGAGTGCGGTGGTTGGGAACGTTGTCATTTCAAAGCTCCCAATCCAAGTTCTCAGGCAATGTAATTTCTAAGATAATGAAAAGGCATTTATTGGACTGAGATGTGGGGAGAGTGTTTTGTGTGAAGTATTCTTATAGAAATTAACGTGCTGCCGAGCGCGGTGGTTGGGAACGTTCTCATTTCAAAGCTCCCAATCCAAGTTCTCAGGCAATGTAATTTCTAAGGGAATGAAAAAGCATTTATTTGACTCAGATGTGGGGAGAGTGTTTTGTGTGAAGTATTCTTATAGAAATTAACGTGCTGCCGGGCGCGGTGGTTGGGAACGTTGTTATTTCAAAGCTCCCAATCCAAGTTCTCAGGATAGTAATTTCTAAGGGAATGAAAAGGCATTTATTTGACTGAGATGTGGGGAGAGTGTTTTGTGTGAAGTATTCTTATAGAAATTAACGTGCTGCCGAGCGCGGTGGTTGGGAACGTTGTCATTTCAAAGCTCCCAATCCAAGTTCTCAGGCAATGTAATTTCTAAGGGAATGAAAAGGCATTTATTTGACTGAGATGTGGGGAGAGTGTTTTGTGTGAAGTATTCTTATAGAAATTAACGTGCTGCCGAGCGCGGTGGTTGGGAACGTTCTCATTTCAAAGCTCCCAATCCAAGTTCTCAGGCAATGTAATTTCTAAGGGAATGAAAAGGCATTTATACGACTGAGATGTGGGGAGATTGTTTTGTGTGAAGTATTCTTATCGAAATTAACGTGCTGCCGAGCGCGGTGGTTGGGAACGTTGTCATTTCAAAGCTCCCAATCCAAGTTCTCAGGCAATGTAATTTCTAAGGGAATGAAAAAGCATTTATTTGACTGAGATGTGGGGAGAGTGTTTTGTGTGAAGTATTCTTATAGAAATTAACGTGCTGCCGGGCGCGGTGGTTGGGAACGTTGTAATTTCAAAGCTCCCAATCCAAGTTCTCAGGATAGTAATTTCTAAGGGAATGAAAAGGCATTTATTTGACTGAGATGTGGGGAGAGTGTTTTGTGTGAAGTATTCTTATAGAAATTAACGTGCTGCCGAGCGCGGTGGTTGGGAACATTGTCATTTCAAAGCTCCCAATCCAAGTTCTCAGGCAATGTAATTTCTAAGGGAATGAAAAAGCATTTATTTGACTGGGATGTGGGGAGAGTGTTTTGTGTGAAGTATTCTTATAGAAATTAACGTGCTGCCGAGCGCGGTGGTTGGGAACGTTGTCATTTAAAAGCTCCCAATCCAAGTTCTCAGGCGATGTAATTTCTAAGGGACTGCAAAGGCATTTATTTGACTGAGATGTGGGAAGAGTGTTTTGTGTGAAGTATTCTTATAGAAATTAACGTGCCGTCGAGCGCGGTGGTTGGGAACGTTGTCATTTCAAAGCTCCCAATCCAAGTTCTCAGGCAATGTAATTTCTAAGGGAATGAAAAGGCATTTATACGACTGAGATGTGGGGAGAGTGTTTTGTGTGAAGTATTCTTATCGAAATTAACGTGCTGCCGAGCGCGGTGGTTGGGAACGTTGTCATTTCAAAGCTCCCAATCCAAGTTCTCAGGCAATGTAATTTCTAAGGGAATGAAAAAGCATTTATTTGACTCAGATGTGGGGAGAGTGTTTTGTGTGAAGTATTCTTATAGAAATTAACGTGCTGCCGGGCGCGGTGGTTGGGAACGTTGTTATTTCAAAGCTCCCAATCCAAGTTCTCAGGATAGTAATTTCTAAGGGAATGAAAAGGCATTTATTTGACTGAGATGTGGGGAGAGTGTTTTGTGTGAAGTATTCTTATAGAAATTAACGTGCTGCCGAGCGCGGTGGTTGGGAACGTTGTCATTTCAAAGCTCCCAATCCAAGTTCTCTGGCAATGTAATTTCTAAGATAATTAACAGGCATTTATTTGACTGAGATGTGGGGAGAGTGTTTTGTGTGAAGTATTCTTATAGAAATTAACGTGCTGCCGAGCGCGGTGGTTGGGAACGTTGTCATTTCAAAGCTCCCAATCCAAGTTCTCAGGCAATGTAATTTCTAAGGGAATGAAAAAGCATTTATTTGACTGAGATGTGGGGAGAGTGTTTTGTGTGAAGTATTCTTATAGAAATTAACGTGCTGCCGGGCGCGGTGGTTGGGAACGTTGTAATTTCAAAGCTCCCAATCCAAGTTCTCAGGATAGTAATTTCTAAGGGAATGAAAAGGCATTTATTTGACTGAGATGTGGGGAGAGTGTTTTGTGTGAAGTATTCTTATAGAAATTAACGTGCTGCCGAGCGCGGTGGTTGGGAACATTGTCATTTCAAAGCTCCCAATCCAAGTTCTCAGGCAATGTAATTTCTAAGGGAATGAAAAAGCATTTATTTGACTGAGATGTGGGGAGAGTGTTTTGTGTGAAGTATTCTTATAGAAATTAACGTGCTGCCGAGCGCGGTGGTTGGGAACGTTGTCATTTCAAAGCTCCCAATCCAAGTTCTCAGGCAATGTAATTTCTAAGGGAATGAAAAGGCATTTATTTGACTGAGATGTGGGGAGAGTGTTTTGTGTGAAGTATTCTTATAGAAATTAACGTGCTGCCGATCGCGGTGGTTGGGAACGTTGTCATTTCAAAGCTCCCAATCCAAGTTCTCTGGCAATGTAATTTCTAAGATAATTAACAGGCATTTATTTGACTGAGATGTGGGGAGAGTGTTTTGTGTGAAGTATTCTTATAGAAATTAACGTGCTGCCGAGCGCGGTGGTTGGGAACGTTGTCATTTCAAAGCTCCCAATCCAAGTTCTCAGGCAATGTAATTTCTAAGATAATGAAAAGGCATTTATTTGACTGAGATGTGGGGAGAGTGTTTTGTGTGAAGTATTCTTATAGAAATTAACGTGCTGCCGAGCGCGGTGGTTGGGAACGTTGTCATATCAAAGCTCCCAATCCAAGTTCTCAGGCAATGTAATTTCTAAGGGAATGAAAAGGCATTTATTTGACTGAGATGTGGGGAGAGTAATTTGTGTGAAGTATTCTTATAGAAATTAACGTGCTGCCGAGCGCGGTGGTTGGGAACGTTGTCGTATCAAAGCTCCCAATCCAAGTTCTCAAGCAATGTAATTTCTAAGGGAATGAAAAGGCATTAATTTGACTGAGATTTGGGTAGAGTGTTTTGTGTGAAGTATTCTTATAGAAATTAACGTGCTGCCGAGCGCGGTGGTTGGGAACGTTGTCATTTCAAAGCTCCCAATCCAAGTTCTCAGGCGATGTAATTTCTAAGGGACTGAAAAGGCATTTATTTGACTGAGATGTGGGGAGAGTGTTTTGTGTGAAGTATTCTTATAGAAATTAACGTGCCGCCGAGCGCGGTGGTTGGGAACGTTGTCATTTCAAAGCTCCCAATCCAAGTTCTCAGGCGATGTAATTTCTAAGGGAATGAAAAGGCATTTATTTGACTGAGGTATGGGGAGAGTGTTTTGTGTGAAGTATTCTTATAGAAATTAACGTGCTGCCGAGCGCGGTGTTTGGGAACGTTGTCATTTCAAAGCTCCCAATCCAAGTTCTCAGGCAATGTAATTTCTAAGGGAATGAAAAGGCATTTATTTGACTGAGATGTGGGGAGAGTGTTTTGTGTGAAGTATTCTTATAGAAATTAACGTGCTGCCGAGCGCGGTGGTTGGGAACGTTGTCATTTCAAAGCTCCCAATCCAAGTTCTCTGGCAATGTAATTTCTAAGATAATGAACAGGCATTTATTTGACTGAGATGTGGGGAGAGTGTTTTGTGTGAAGTATTCTTATAGAAATTAACGTGCTGCCGAGCGCGGTGGTTGGGAACGTTGTCATTTCAAAGCTCCCTATCCAAGTTCTCAGGCAATGTAATTTCTAAGATAATGAAAAGGCATTTATATGACTGAGATGTGGGGAGAGTGTTTTGTGTGAAGTATTCTTATAGAAATTAACGTGCTGCCGGGCGCGGTGGTTGACAACGTTGTAATTTCAAAGCTCCCAATCCAAGTTCTCAGGATAGTAATTTCTAAGGGAATGAAAAGGCATTTATTTGACTGAGATGTGGGGAGAGTGTTTTGTGTGAAGTATTCTTATAGAAATTAACGTGCTGCCGAGTGCGGTGGTTGGGAACGTTGTCATTTCAAAGCTCCCAATCCAAGTTCTCAGGCAATGTAATTTCTAAGATAATGAAAAGGCATTTATTTGACTGAGATGTGGGGAGAGTGTTTTGTGTGAAGTATTCTTATAGAAATTAACGTGCTGCCGAGCGCGGTGGTTGGGAACGTTCTCATTTCAAAGCTCCCAATCCAAGTTCTCAGGCAATGTAATTTCTAAGGGAATGAAAAGGCATTTATACGACTGAGATGTGGGGAGAGTGTTTTGTGTGAAGTATTCTTATCGAAATTAACGTGCTGCCGAGCGCGGTGGTTGGGAACGTTGTCATTTCAAAGCTCCCAATCCAAGTTCTCAGGCAATGTAATTTCTAAGGGAATGAAAAAGCATTTATTTGACTCAGATGTGGGGAGAGTGTTTTGTGTGAAGTATTCTTATAGAAATTAACGTGCTGCCGGGCGCGGTGGTTGGGAACGTTGTTATTTCAAAGCTCCCAATCCAAGTTCTCAGGATAGTAATTTCTAAGGGAATGAAAAGGCATTTATTTGACTGAGATGTGGGGAGAGTGTTTTGTGTGAAGTATTCTTATAGAAATTAACGTGCTGCCGAGCGCGGTGGTTGGGAACGTTGTCATTTCAAAGCTCCCAATCCAAGTTCTCAGGCAATGTAATTTCTAAGGGAATGAAAAGGCATTTATTTGACTGAGATGTGGGGAGAGTGTTTTGTGTGAAGTATTCTTATAGAAATTAACGTGCTGCCGAGCGCGGTGGTTGGGAACGTTCTCATTTCAAAGCTCCCAATCCAAGTTCTCAGGCAATGTAATTTCTAAGGGAATGAAAAGGCATTTATACGACTGAGATGTGGGGAGATTGTTTTGTGTGAAGTATTCTTATCGAAATTAACGTGCTGCCGAGCGCGGTGGTTGGGAACGTTGTCATTTCAAAGCTCCCAATCCAAGTTCTCAGGCAATGTAATTTCTAAGGGAATGAAAAAGCATTTATTTGACTGAGATGTGGGGAGAGTGTTTTGTGTGAAGTATTCTTATAGAAATTAACGTGCTGCCGGGCGCGGTGGTTGGGAACGTTGTAATTTCAAAGCTCCCAATCCAAGTTCTCAGGATAGTAATTTCTAAGGGAATGAAAAGGCATTTATTTGACTGAGATGTGGGGAGAGTGTTTTGTGTGAAGTATTCTTATAGAAATTAACGTGCTGCCGAGCGCGGTGGTTGGGAACATTGTCATTTCAAAGCTCCCAATCCAAGTTCTCAGGCAATGTAATTTCTAAGGGAATGAAAAAGCATTTATTTGACTGGGATGTGGGGAGAGTGTTTTGTGTGAAGTATTCTTATAGAAATTAACGTGCTGCCGAGCGCGGTGGTTGGGAACGTTGTCATTTAAAAGCTCCCAATCCAAGTTCTCAGGCGATGTAATTTCTAAGGGACTGCAAAGGCATTTATTTGACTGAGATGTGGGGAGAGTGTATTGTGTGAAGTATTCTTATAGAAATTAACGTGCCGTCGAGCGCGGTGGTTGGGAACGTTGTCATTTCAAAGCTCCCAATCCAAGTTCTCAGGCAATGTAATTTCTAAGGGAATGAAAAGGCATTTATACGACTGAGATGTGGGGAGAGTGTTTTGTGTGAAGTATTCTTATCGAAATTAACGTGCTGCCGAGCGCGGTGGTTGGGAACGTTGTCATTTCAAAGCTCCCAATCCAAGTTCTCAGGCAATGTAATTTCTAAGGGAATGAAAAAGCATTTATTTGACTCAGATGTGGGGAGAGTGTTTTGTGTGAAGTATTCTTATAGAAATTAACGTGCTGCCGGGCGCGGTGGTTGGGAACGTTGTTATTTCAAAGCTCCCAATCCAAGTTCTCAGGATAGTAATTTCTAAGGGAATGAAAAGGCATTTATTTGACTGAGATGTGGGGAGAGTGTTTTGTGTGAAGTATTCTTATAGAAATTAACGTGCTGCCGAGCGCGGTGGTTGGGAACGTTGTCATTTCAAAGCTCCCAATCCAAGTTCTCAGGCAATGTAATTTCTAAGGGAATGAAAAGGCATTTATTTGACTGAGATGTGGGGAGAGTGTTTTGTGTGAAGTATTCTTATAGAAATTAACGTGCTGCCGAGCGCGGTGGTTGGGAACGTTCTCATTTCAAAGCTCCCAATCCAAGTTCTCAGGCAATGTAATTTCTAAGGGAATGAAAAGGCATTTATACGACTGAGATGTGGGGAGAGTGTTTTGTGTGAAGTATTCTTATCGAAATTAACGTGCTGCCGAGCGCGGTGGTTGGGAACGTCGTCATTTCAAAGCTCCCAATCCAAGTTCTCAGGCAATGTAATTTCTAAGGGAATGAAAAAGCATTTATTTGACTGAGATGTGGGGAGAGTGTTTTGTGTGAAGTATTCTTATAGAAATTAACGTGCTGCCGGGCGCGGTGGTTGGGAACGTTGTAATTTCAAAGCTCCCAATCCAAGTTCTCAGGATAGTAATTTCTAAGGGAATGAAAAGGCATTTATTTGACTGAGATGTGGGGAGAGTGTTTTGTGTGAAGTATTCTTATAGAAATTAACGTGCTGCCGAGCGCGGTGGTTGGGAACATTGTCATTTCAAAGCTCCCAATCCAAGTTCTCAGGCAATGTAATTTCTAAGGGAATGAAAAAGCATTTATTTGACTGGGATGTGGGGAGAGTGTTTTGTGTGAAGTATTCTTATAGAAATTAACGTGCTGCCGAGCGCGGTGGTTGGGAACGTTGTCATTTAAAAGCTCCCAATCCAAGTTCTCAGGCGATGTAATTTCTAAGGGACTGCAAAGGCATTTATTTGACTGAGATGTGGGGAGAGTGTTTTGTGTGAAGTATTCTTATAGAAATTAACGTGCCGCCGAGCGCGGTGGTTGGGAACGTTGTCATTTCAAAGCTCCCAATCCAAGTTCTCAGGCAATGTAATTTATGAGATAATGAAAAGGCATTTATTTGACTGAGATATGGGGAGAGTGTTTTGTGTGAAGTATTCTTATAGAAATTAACGTGCTGCCGAGCGCGGTGGTTGGGAACGTTGTCATTTCAAAGTTCCCAATCCAAGTTCTCAGGCAATGTAATTTCTAAGGGAATGAAAAGGCATTTATTTGACTGAGATGTGGGGAGAGTGTTTTGTGTGAAGTATTCTTATAGAAATTAACGTGCTGCCGAGCGCGGTGGTTGGGAACGTTGTCATTTCAAAGCTCCCAATCCAAGTTCTCTGGCAATGTAATTTCTAAGATAATTAACAGGCATTTATTTGACTGAGATGTGGGGAGAGTGTTTTGTGTGAAGTATTCTTATAGAAATTAACGTGCTGCCGAGCGCGGTGGTTGGGAACGTTGTCATTTCAAAGCTCCCAATCCAAGTTCTCAGGCAATGTAATTTCTAAGATAATGAAAAGGCATTTATTTGACTGAGATGTGGGGAGAGTGTTTTGTGTGAAGTATTCTTATAGAAATTAACGTGCTGCCGAGCGCGGTGGTTGGGAACGTTGTCATATCAAAGCTCCCAATCCAAGTTCTCAGGCAATGTAATTTCTAAGGGAATGAAAAGGCATTCATTTGACTGAGATGTGGGGAGAGTAATTTGTGTGAAGTATTCTTATAGAAATTAACGTGCTGCCGAGCGCGGTGGTTAGGAACGTTGTCGTATCAAAGCTCCCAATCCAAGTTCTCAAGCAATGTAATTTCTAAGGGAATGAAAAGGCATTAATTTGACTGAGATTTGGGTAGAGTGTTTTGTGTGAAGTATTCTTATAGAAATTAACGTGCTGCCGAGCGCGGTGGTTGGGAACGTTGTCATTTCAAAGCTCCCAATCCAATTTCTCAGGCGATGTAATTTCTAAGGGTATGAAAAGGCATTTATTTGACTGAGATGTGGGGAGAGTGTTTTGTGTGAAGTATTCTTATAGAAATTAACGTGCCGCCGAGCGCGGTGGTTGGTAACGTTGTCATTTCAAAGCTCCCAATCCAAGTTCTCAGGCGATGTAATTTCTAAGGGAATGAAAAGGCATTTATTTGACTGAGATGTGGGGAGAGTGTTTTGTGTGAAGTATTCTTATAGAAATTAACGTGCCGCCGAGCGCGGTGGTTGGGAACGTTGTCATTTCAAAGCTCCCAATCCAAGTTCTCAGGCAATGTAATTTCTAAGATAATGAAAAGGCATTTATTTGAATGAGGTATGGGGAGAGTGTTTTGTGTGAAGTATTCTTATAGAAATTAACGTGCTGCCGAGCGCGGTGTTTGGGAACGTTGTCATTTCAAAGCTCCCAATCCAAGTTCTCAGGCAATGTAATTTCTAAGGGAATGAAAAGGCATTTATTTGACTGAGATGTGGGGAGAGTGTTTTGTGTGAAGTATTCTTATAGAAATTAACGTGCTGCCGAGCGCGGTGGTTGGGAACGTTGTCATTTCAAAGCTCCCAATCCAAGTTCTCTGGCAATGTAATTTCTAAGATAATGAACAGGCATTTATTTGACTGAGATGTGGGGAGAGTGTTTTGTGTGAAGTATTCTTATAGAAATTAACGTGCTGCCGAGCGCGGTGGTTGGGAACGTTGTCATTTCAAAGCTCCCAATCCAAGTTCTCAGGCAATGTAATTTCTAAGATAATGAAAAGGCATTTATATGACTGAGATGTGGGGAGAGTGTTTTGTGTGAAGTATTCTTATAGAAATTAACGTGCTGCCGGGCGCGGTGGTTGACAACGTTGTAATTTCAAAGCTCCCAATCCAAGTTCTCAGGATAGTAATTTCTAAGGGAATAAAAAGGCATTTATTTGACTGAGATGTGGGGAGAGTGTTTTGTGTGAAGTATTCTTATAGAAATTAACGTGCTGCCGAGTGCGGTGGTTGGGAACGTTGTCATTTCAAAGCTCCCAATCCAAGTTCTCAGGCAATGTAATTTCTAAGATAATGAAAAGGCATTTATTTTACTGAGATCTGGGGAGAGTGTTTTGTGTGAAGTATTCTTATAGAAATTAACGTGCTGCCGAGCGCGGTGGTTGGGAACGTTCTCATTTCAAAGCTCCCAATCCAAGTTCTCAGGCAATGTAATTTCTAAGGGAATGAAAAGGCATTTATACGACTGAGATGTGGGGAGAGTGTTTTGTGTGAAGTATTCTTATCGAAATTAACGTGCTGCCGAGCGCGGTGGTTCGGAACGTCGTCATTTCAAAGCTCCCAATCCAAGTTCTCAGGCAATGTAATTTCTAAGGGAATGAAAAAGCATTTATTTGACTGAGATGTGGGGAGAGTGTTTTGTGTGAAGTATTCTTATAGAAATTAACGTGCTGCCGGGCGCGGTGGTTGGGAACGTTGTAATTTCAAAGCTCCCAATCCAAGTTCTCAGGATAGTAATTTCTAAGGGAATGAAAAGGCATTTATTTGACTGAGATGTGGGGAGAGTGTTTTGTGTGAAGTATTCTTATAGAAATTAACGTGCTGCCGAGCGCGGTGGTTGGGAACGTTGTCATTTCAAAGCTCCCAATCCAAGTTCTCAGGCAATGTAATTTCTAAGGGAATGAAAAAGCATTTATTTGACTGGGATGTGGGGAGAGTGTTTTGTGTGAAGTATTCTTATAGAAATTAACGTGCTGCCGAGCGCGGTGGTTGGGAACGTTGTCATTTCAAAGCTCCCAATCCAAGTTCTCAGGCGATGTAATTTCTAAGGGACTGAAAAGGCATTTATTTGACTGAGATGTGGGGAGAGTGTTTTGTGTGAAGTATTCTTATAGAAATTAACGTGCCGCCGAGCGCGGTGGTTGGGAACGTTGTCATTTCAAAGCTCCCAATCCAAGTTCTCAGGCAATGTAATTTCTGAGATAATGAAAAGGCATTTATTTGACTGAGATGTGGGGAGAGTGTTTTGTGTGAAGTATTCTTATAGAAATTAACGTGCTGCCGAGCGCGGTGGTTGGGAACGTTGTCATTTCAAAGCTCCCAATCCAAGTTCTCTGGCAATGTAATTTCTAAGATAATTAACAGGCATTTATTTGACTGAGATGTGGGGAGAGTGTTTTGTGTGAAGTATTCTTATAGAAATAACGTGCTGCCGAGCGCGGTGGTTGGGAACGTTGTCATTTCAAAGCTCCCAATCCAAGTTCTCAGGCAATGTAATTTCTAAGATAATGAAAAGGCATTTATTTGACTGAGATGTGGGGAGAGTGTTTTGTGTGAAGTATTCTTATAGAAATTAACGTGCTGCCGAGCGCGGTGGTTGGGAACGTTGTCATATCAAAGCTCCCAATCCAAGTTCTCAGGCAATGTAATTTCTAAGGGAATGAAAAGGCATTCATTTGACTGAGATGTGGGGAGAGTAATTTGTGTGAAGTATTCTTATAGAAATTAACGTGCTGCCGAGCGCGGTGGTTAGGAACGTTGTCGTATCAAAGCTCCCAATCCAAGTTCTCAAGCAATGTAATTTCTAAGGGAATGAAAAGGCATTAATTTGACTGAGATTTGGGTAGAGTGTTTTGTGTGAAGTATTCTTATAGAAATTAACGTGCTGCCGAGCGCGGTGGTTGGGAACGTTGTCATTTCAAAGCTCCCAATCCAAGTTCTCAGGCGATGTAATTTCTAAGGGTATGAAAAGGCATTTATTTGACTGAGATGTGGGGAGAGTGTTTTGTGTGAAGTATTCTTATAGAAATTAACGTGCCGCCGAGCGCGGTGGTTGGTAACGTTGTCATTTCAAAGCTCCCAATCCAAGTTCTCAGGCGATGTAATTTCTAAGGGAATGAAAAGGCATTTATTTGACTGAGATGTGGGGAGAGTGTTTTGTGTGAAGTATTCTTATAGAAATTAACGTGCCGCCGAGCGCGGTGGTTGGGAACGTTGTCATTTCAAAGCTCCCAATCCAAGTTCTCAGGCAATGTAATTTATAAGATAATGAAAAGGCATTTATTTGAATGAGGTATGGGGAGAGTGTTTTGTGTGAAGTATTCTTATAGAAATTAACGTGCTGCCGAGCGCGGTGTTTGGGAACGTTGTCATTTCAAAGCTCCCAATCCAAGTTCTCAGGCAATGTAATTTCTAAGGGAATGAAAAGGCATTTATTTGACTGAGATGTGGGGAGAGTGTTTTGTGTGAAGTATTCTTATAGAAATTAACGTGCTGCCGAGCGCGGTGGTTGGGAACGTTGTCATTTCAAAGCTCCCAATCCAAGTTCTCTGGCAATGTAATTTCTAAGATAATGAACAGGCATTTATTTGACTGAGATGTGGGGAGAGTGTTTTGTGTGAAGTATTCTTATAGAAATTAACGTGCTGCCGAGCGCGGTGGTTGGGAACGTTGTCATTTCAAAGCTCCCAATCCAAGTTCTCAGGCAATGTAATTTCTAAGATAATGAAAAGGCATTTATATGACTGAGATGTGGGGAGTGTTTTTTGTGTGAAGTATTCTTATAGAAATTAACGTGCTGCCGGGCGCGGTGGTTGACAACGTTGTAATTTCAAAGCTCCCAATCCAAGTTCTCAGGATAGTAATTTCTAAGGGAATAAAAAGGCATTTATTTGACTGAGATGTGGGGAGAGTGTTTTGTGTGAAGTATTCTTATAGAAATTAACGTGCTGCCGAGTGCGGTGGTTGGGAACGTTGTCATTTCAAAGCTCCCAATCCAAGTTCTCAGGCAATGTAATTTCTAAGATAATGAAAAGGCATTTATTTTACTGAGATCTGGGGAGAGTGTTTTGTGTGAAGTATTCTTATAGAAATTAACGTGCTTCCGAGCGCGGTGGTTGGGAACGTTCTCATTTCAAAGCTCCCAATCCAAGTTCTCAGGCAATGTAATTTCTAAGGGAATGAAAAGGCATTTATACGACTGAGATGTGGGGAGAGTGTTTTGTGTGAAGTATTCTTATCGAAATTAACGTGCTGCCGAGCGCGGTGGTTCGGAACGTCGTCATTTCAAAGCTCCCAATCCAAGTTCTCAGGCAATGTAATTTCTAAGGGAATGAAAAAGCATTTATTTGACTGAGATGTGGGGAGAGTGTTTTGTGTGAAGTATTCTTATAGAAATTAACGTGCTGCCGGGCGCGGTGGTTGGGAACGTTGTAATTTCAAAGCTTCCAATCCAAGTTCTCAGGATAGTAATTTCTAAGGGAATGAAAAGGCATTTATTTGACTGAGATGTGGGGAGAGTGTTTTGTGTGAAGTATTCTTATAGAAATTAACGTGCTGCCGAGCGCGGTGGTTGGGAACGTTGTCATTTCAAAGCTCCCAATCCAAGTTCTCAGGCAATGTAATTTCTAAGGGAATGAAAAAGCATTTATTTGACTGGGATGTGGGGAGAGTGTTTTGTGTGAAGTATTCTTATAGAAATTAACGTGCTGCCGAGCGCGGTGGTTGGGAACGTTGTCATTTCAAAGCTCCCAATCCAAGTTCTCAGGCGATGTAATTTCTAAGGGACTGAAAAGGCATTTATTTGACTGAGATGTGGGGAGAGTGTTTTGTGTGAAGTATTCTTATAGAAATTAACGTGCTGCCGAGCGCGGTGGTTGGGAACGTTGTCATTTCAAAGCTCCCAATCCAAGTTCTCAGGCAATGTAATTTCTGAGATAATGAAAAGGCATTTATTTGACTGAGATATGGGGAGAGTGTTTTGTGTGAAGTATTCTTATAGAAATTAACGTGCTGCCGAGCACGGTGGTTGGGAACGTTGTCATTTCAAAGCTCCCAATCCAAGTTCTCAGGCAATGTAATTTCTGAGATAATGAAAAGGCATTTATTTGACTGAGATATGGGGAGAGTGTTTTGTGTGAAGTATTCTTATAGAAATTAACGTGCTGCCGAGCGCGGTGGTTGGGAACGTTGTCATTTCAAAGCTCCCAATCCAAGTTCTCAGGCAATGTAATTTCTAAGATAATGAAAAGGCATTTATTTGACTGAGATGTGGGGAGAGTGTTTTGTGTGAAGTATTCTTATAGAAATTAACGTGCTGCCGAGCGCGGTGGTTGGGAACGTTGTCATATCAAAGCTCCCAATCCAAGTTCTCAGGCAATGTAATTTATGAGATAATGAAAAGGCATTTATTTGACTGAGATATGGGGAGAGTGTTTTGTGTGAAGTATTCTTATAGAAATTAACGTGCTGCCGAGCGCGGTGGTTGGGAACGTTGTCATTTCAAAGCTCCCAATCCAAGTTCTCAGGCAATGTAATTTCTAAGATAATGAAAAGGCATTTATTTGACTGAGATGTGGGGAGAGTGTTTTGTGTGAAGTATTCTTATAGAAATTAACGTGCTGCCGAGCGCGGTGGTTGGGAACGTTGTCATATCAAAGCTCCCAATCCAAGTTCTCAGGCAATGTAATTTCTAAGGGAATGAAAAGGCATTCATTTGACTGAGATGTGGGGAGAGTGTTTTGTGTGAAGTATTCTTATAGAAATTAACGTGCTGCCGAGCGCGGTGGTTGGGAACGTTGTCATATCAAAGCTCCCAATCCAAGTTCTCAGGCGATGTAATTTCTAAGGGACTGAAAAGGCATTTATTTGACTGAGATGTGGGGAGAGTGTTTTGTGTGAAGTATTCTTATAGAAATTAACGTGCTGCCGAGCACGGTGGTTGGGAACGTTGTCATTTCAAAGCTCCCAATCCAAGTTTTCAGGCAATGTAATTTCTGAGATAATGAAAAGGCATTTATTTGACTGAGATATGGGGAGAGTGTTTTGTGTGAAGTATTCTTATAGAAATTAACGTGCTGCCGAGCGCGGTGGTTGGGAACGTTGTCATTTCAAAGCTCCCAATCCAAGTTCTCAGGCAATGTAATTTCTAAGATAATGAAAAGGCATTTATTTGACTGAGATGTGGGGAGAGTGTTTTGTGTGAAGTATTCTTATAGAAATTAACGTGCTGCCGAGCGCGGTGGTTGGGAACGTTGTCATATCAAAGCTCCCAATCCAAGTTCTCAGGCAATGTAATTTATGAGATAATGAAAAGGCATTTATTTGACTGAGATATGGGGAGAGTGTTTTGTGTGAAGTATTCTTATAGAAATTAACGTGCTGCCGAGCGCGGTGGTTGGGAACGTTGTCATTTCAAAGCTCCCAATCCAAGTTCTCAGGCAATGTAATTTCTAAGATAATGAAAAGGCATTTATTTGACTGAGATGTGGGGAGAGTGTTTTGTGTGAAGTATTCTTATAGAAATTAACGTGCTGCCGAGCGCGGTGGTTGGGAACGTTGTCATATCAAAGCTCCCAATCCAAGTTCTCAGGCAATGTAATTTCTAAGGGAATGAAAAGGCATTCATTTGACTGAGATGTGGGGAGAGTAATTTGTGTGAAGTATTCTTATAGAAATTAACGTGCTGCCGAGCGCGGTGGTTAGGAACGTTGTCGTATCAAAGCTCCCAATCCAAGTTCTCAAGCAATGTAATTTCTAAGGGAATGAAAAGGCATTAATTTGACTGAGATTTGGGTAGAGTGTTTTGTGTGAAGTATTCTTATAGAAATTAACGTGCTGCCGAGCGCGGTGGTTGGGAACGTTGTCATTTCAAAGCTCCCAATCCAAGTTCTCAGGCGATGTAATTTCTAAGGGTATGAAAAGGCATTTATTTGACTGAGATGTGGGGAGAGTGTTTTGTGTGAAGTATTCTTATAGAAATTAACGTGCCGCCGAGCGCGGTGGTTGGTAACGTTGTCATTTCAAAGCTCCCAATCCAAGTTCTCAGGCGATGTAATTTCTAAGGGAATGAAAAGGCATTTATTTGACTGAGATGTGGGGAGAGTGTTTTGTGTGAAGTATTCTTATAGAAATTAACGTGCCGCCGAGCGCGGTGGTTGGGAACGTTGTCATTTCAAAGCTCCCAATCCAAGTTCTCAGGCAATGTAATTTATAAGGGAATGAAAAAGCATTTATTTGACTGAGATGTGGGGAGAGTGTTTTGTGTGAAGTATTCTTATAGAAATTAACGTGCTGCCGGGCGCGGTGGTTGGGAACGTTGTAATTTCAAAGCTCCCAATCCAAGTTCTCAGGATAGTAATTTCTAAGGGAATGAAAAGGCATTTATTTGACTGAGATGTGGGGAGAGTGTTTTGTGTGAAGTATTCTTATAGAAATTAACGTGCTGCCGAGCGCGGTGGTTGGGAACGTTGTCATTTCAAAGCTCCCAATCCAAGTTCTCAGGCAATGTAATTTCTAAGGGAATGAAAAAGCATTTATTTGACTGGGATGTGGGGAGAGTGTTTTGTGTGAAGTATTCTTATAGAAATTAACGTGCTGCCGAGCGCGGTGGTTGGGAACGTTGTCATTTCAAAGCTCCCAATCCAAGTTCTCAGGCGATGTAATTTCTAAGGGACTGAAAAGGCATTTATTTGACTGAGATGTGGGGAGAGTGTTTTGTGTGAAGTATTCTTATAGAAATTAACGTGCCGCCGAGCACGGTGGTTGGGAACGTTGTCATTTCAAAGCTCCCAATCCAAGTTCTCAGGCAATGTAATTTCTGAGATAATGAAAAGGCATTTATTTGACTGAGATATGGGGAGAGTGTTTTGTGTGAAGTATTCTTATAGAAATTAACGTGCTGCCGAGCGCGGTGGTTGGGAACGTTGTCATTTCAAAGCTCCCAATCCAAGTTCTCAGGCAATGTAATTTCTAAGATAATGAAAAGGCATTTATTTGACTGAGATGTGGGGAGAGTGTTTTGTGTGAAGTATTCTTATAGAAATTAACGTGCTGCCGAGCGCGGTGGTTGGGAACGTTGTCATATCAAAGCTCCCAATCCAAGTTCTCAGGCAATGTAATTTATGAGATAATGAAAAGGCATTTATTTGACTGAGATATGGGGAGAGTGTTTTGTGTGAAGTATTCTTATAGAAATTAACGTGCTGCCGAGCGCGGTGGTTGGGAACGTTGTCATTTCAAAGCTCCCAATCCAAGTTCTCAGGCGATGTAATTTCTAAGGGTATGAAAAGGCATTTATTTGACTGAGATGTGGGGAGAGTGTTTTGTGTGAAGTATTCTTATAGAAATTAACGTGCCGCCGAGCGCGGTGGTTGGTAACGTTGTCATTTCAAAGCTCCCAATCCAAGTTCTCAGGCGATGTAATTTCTAAGGGAATGAAAAGGCATTTATTTGACTGAGATGTGGGGAGAGTGTTTTGTGTGAAGTATTCTTATAGAAATTAACGTGCCGCCGAGCGCGGTGGTTGGGAACGTTGTCATTTCAAAGCTCCCAATCCAAGTTCTCAGGCAATGTAATTTATAAGATAATGAAAAGGCATTTATTTGAATGAGGTATGGGGAGAGTGTTTTGTGTGAAGTATTCTTATAGAAATTAACGTGCTGCCGAGCGCGGTGTTTGGGAACGTTGTCATTTCAAAGCTCCCAATCCAAGTTCTCAGGCAATGTAATTTCTAAGGGAATGAAAAGGCATTTATTTGACTGAGATGTGGGGAGAGTGTTTTGTGTGAAGTATTCTTATAGAAATTAACGTGCTGCCGAGCGCGGTGGTTGGGAACGTTGTCATTTCAAAGCTCCCAATCCAAGTTCTCTGGCAATGTAATTTCTAAGATAATGAACAGGCATTTATTTGACTGAGATGTGGGGAGAGTGTTTTGTGTGAAGTATTCTTATAGAAATTAACGTGCTGCCGAGCGCGGTGGTTGGGAACGTTGTCATTTCAAAGCTCCCAATCCAAGTTCTCAGGCAATGTAATTTCTAAGATAATGAAAAGGCATTTATATGACTGAGATGTGGGGAGTGTTTTTTGTGTGAAGTATTCTTATAGAAATTAACGTGCTGCCGGGCGCGGTGGTTGACAACGTTGTAATTTCAAAGCTCCCAATCCAAGTTCTCAGGATAGTAATTTCTAAGGGAATAAAAAGGCATTTATTTGACTGAGATGTGGGGAGAGTGTTTTGTGTGAAGTATTCTTATAGAAATTAACGTGCTGCCGAGTGCGGTGGTTGGGAACGTTGTCATTTCAAAGCTCCCAATCCAAGTTCTCAGGCAATGTAATTTCTAAGATAATGAAAAGGCATTTATTTTACTGAGATCTGGGGAGAGTGTTTTGTGTGAAGTATTCTTATAGAAATTAACGTGCTTCCGAGCGCGGTGGTTGGGAACGTTCTCATTTCAAAGCTCCCAATCCAAGTTCTCAGGCAATGTAATTTCTAAGGGAATGAAAAGGCATTTATACGACTGAGATGTGGGGAGAGTGTTTTGTGTGAAGTATTCTTATCGAAATTAACGTGCTGCCGAGCGCGGTGGTTCGGAACGTCGTCATTTCAAAGCTCCCAATCCAAGTTCTCAGGCAATGTAATTTCTAAGGGAATGAAAAAGCATTTATTTGACTGAGATGTGGGGAGAGTGTTTTGTGTGAAGTATTCTTATAGAAATTAACGTGCTGCCGGGCGCGGTGGTTGGGAACGTTGTAATTTCAAAGCTCCCAATCCAAGTTCTCAGGATAGTAATTTCTAAGGGAATGAAAAGGCATTTATTTGACTGAGATGTGGGGAGAGTGTTTTGTGTGAAGTATTCTTATAGAAATTAACGTGCTGCCGAGCGCGGTGGTTGGGAACGTTGTCATTTCAAAGCTCCCAATCCAAGTTCTCAGGCAATGTAATTTCTAAGGGAATGAAAAAGCATTTATTTGACTGGGATGTGGGGAGAGTGTTTTGTGTGAAGTATTCTTATAGAAATTAACGTGCTGCCGAGCGCGGTGGTTGGGAACGTTGTCATTTCAAAGCTCCCAATCCAAGTTCTCAGGCGATGTAATTTCTAAGGGACTGAAAAGGCATTTATTTGACTGAGATGTGGGGAGAGTGTTTTGTGTGAAGTATTCTTATAGAAATTAACGTGCCGCCGAGCACGGTGGTTGGGAACGTTGTCATTTCAAAGCTCCCAATCCAAGTTCTCAGGCAATGTAATTTCTGAGATAATGAAAAGGCATTTATTTGACTGAGATATGGGGAGAGTGTTTTGTGTGAAGTATTCTTATAGAAATTAACGTGCTGCCGAGCGCGGTGGTTGGGAACGTTGTCATTTCAAAGCTCCCAATCCAAGTTCTCAGGCAATGTAATTTCTAAGATAATGAAAAGGCATTTATTTGACTGAGATGTGGGGAGAGTGTTTTGTGTGAAGTATTCTTATAGAAATTAACGTGCTGCCGAGCGCGGTGGTTGGGAACGTTGTCATATCAAAGCTCCCAATCCAAGTTCTCAGGCAATGTAATTTATGAGATAATGAAAAGGCATTTATTTGACTGAGATATGGGGAGAGTGTTTTGTGTGAAGTATTCTTATAGAAATTAACGTGCTGCCGAGCGCGGTGGTTGGGAACGTTGTCATTTCAAAGCTCCCAATCCAAGTTCTCAGGCAATGTAATTTCTAAGGGAATGAAAAGGCATTTATTTGACTGAGATGTGGGGAGAGTGTTTTGTGTGAAGTATTCTTATAGAAATTAACGTGCTGCCGAGCGCGGTGGTTGGGAACGTTGTCATTTCAAAGCTCCCAATCCAAGTTCTCTGGCAATGTAATTTCTAAGATAATTAACAGGCATTTATTTGACTGAGATGTGGGGAGAGTGTTTTGTGTGAAGTATTCTTATAGAAATTAACGTGCTGCCGAGCGCGGTGGTTGGGAACGTTGTCATTTCAAAGCTCCCAATCCAAGTTCTCAGGCAATGTAATTTCTAAGATAATGAAAAGGCATTTATTTGACTGAGATGTGGGGAGAGTGTTTTGTGTGAAGTATTCTTATAGAAATTAACGTGCTGCCGAGCGCGGTGGTTGGGAACGTTGTCATATCAAAGCTCCCAATCCAAGTTCTCAGGCAATGTAATTTCTAAGGGAATGAAAAGGCATTCATTTGACTGAGATGTGGGGAGAGTAATTTGTGTGAAGTATTCTTATAGAAATTAACGTGCTGCCGAGCGCGGTGGTTAGGAACGTTGTCGTATCAAAGCTACCAATCCAAGTTCTCAAGCAATGTAATTTCTAAGGGAATGAAAAGGCATTAATTTGACTGAGATTTGGGTAGAGTGTTTTGTGTGAAGTATTCTTATAGAAATTAACGTGCTGCCGAGCGCGGTGGTTGGGAACGTTGTCATTTCAAAGCTCCCAATCCAAGTTCTCAGGCGATGTAATTTCTAAGGGTATGAAAAGGCATTTATTTGACTGAGATGTGGGGAGAGTGTTTTGTGTGAAGTATTCTTATAGAAATTAACGTGCCGCCGAGCGCGGTGGTTGGTAACGTTGTCATTTCAAAGCTCCCAATCCAAGTTCTCAGGCGATGTAATTTCTAAGGGAATGAAAAGGCATTTATTTGACTGAGATGTGGGGAGAGTGTTTTGTGTGAAGTATTCTTATAGAAATTAACGTGCCGCCGAGCGCGGTGGTTGGGAACGTTGTCATTTCAAAGCTCCCAATCCAAGTTCTCAGGCAATGTAATTTCTAAGATAATGAAAAGGCATTTATTTGAATGAGGTATGGGGAGAGTGTTTTGTGTGAAGTATTCTTATAGAAATTAACGTGCTGCCGAGCGCGGTGTTTGGGAACGTTGTCATTTCAAAGCTCCCAATCCAAGTTCTCAGGCAATGTAATTTCTAAGGGAATGAAAAGGCATTTATTTGACTGAGATGTGGGGAGAGTGTTTTGTGTGAAGTATTCTTATAGAAATTAACGTGCTGCCGAGCGCGGTGGTTGGGAACGTTGTCATTTCAAAGCTCCCAATCCAAGTTCTCTGGCAATGTAATTTCTAAGATAATGAACAGGCATTTATTTGACTGAGATGTGGGGAGAGTGTTTTGTGTGAAGTATTCTTATAGAAATTAACGTGCTGCCGAGCGCGGTGGTTGGGAACGTTGTCATTTCAAAGCTCCCAATCCAAGTTCTCAGGCAATGTAATTTCTAAGATAATGAAAAGGCATTTATATGACTGAGATGTGGGGAGAGTGTTTTGTGTGAAGTATTCTTATAGAAATTAACGTGCTGCCGGGCGCGGTGGTTGACAACGTTGTAATTTCAAAGCTCCCAATCCAAGTTCTCAGGATAGTAATTTCTAAGGGAATGAAAAGGCATTTATTTGACTGAGATGTGGGGAGAGTGTTTTGTGTGAAGTATTCTTATAGAAATTAACGTGCTGCCGAGCGCGGTGGTTGGGAACGTTGTCATTTCAAAGCTCCCAATCCAAGTTCTCAGGCAATGTAATTTCTAAGGGAATGAAAAAGCATTTATTTGACTGGGATGTGGGGAGAGTGTTTTGTGTGAAGTATTCTTATAGAAATTAACGTGCTGCCGAGCGCGGTGGTTGGGAACGTTGTCATTTCAAAGCTCCCAATCCAAGTTCTCAGGCGATGTAATTTCTAAGGGACTGAAAAGGCATTTATTTGACTGAGATGTGGGGAGAGTGTTTTGTGTGAAGTATTCTTATAGAAATTAACGTGCCGCCGAGCACGGTGGTTGGGAACGTTGTCATTTCAAAGCTCCCAATCCAAGTTCTCAGGCAATGTAATTTCTAAGATAATGAAAAGGCATTTATTTGACTGAGATGTGGGGAGAGTGTTTTGTGTGAAGTATTCTTATAGAAATTAACGTGCTGCCGAGCGCGGTGGTTGGGAACGTTGTCATTTCAAAGCTCCCAATCCAAGTTCTCAGGCAATGTAATTTCTAAGATAATGAAAAGGCATTTATTTGACTGAGATGTGGGGAGAGTGTTTTGTGTGAAGTATTCTTATAGAAATTAACGTGCTGCCGAGCGCGGTGGTTGGGAACGTTGTCATATCAAAGCTCCCAATCCAAGTTCTCAGGCAATGTAATTTATGAGATAATGAAAAGGCATTTATTTGACTGAGATATGGGGAGAGTGTTTTGTGTGAAGTATTCTTATAGAAATTAACGTGCTGCCGAGCGCGGTGGTTGGGAACGTTGTCATTTCAAAGCTCCCAATCCAAGTTCTCAGGCAATGTAATTTCTAAGGGAATGAAAAGGCATTTATTTGACTGAGATGTGGGGAGAGTGTTTTGTGTGAAGTATTCTTATAGAAATTAACGTGCTGCCGAGCGCGGTGGTTGGGAACGTTGTCATTTCAAAGCTCCCAATCCAAGTTCTCTGGCAATGTAATTTCTAAGATAATTAACAGGCATTTATTTGACTGAGATGTGGGGAGAGTGTTTTGTGTGAAGTATTCTTATAGAAATTAACGTGCTGCCGAGCGCGGTGGTTGGGAACGTTGTCATTTCAAAGCTCCCAATCCAAGTTCTCAGGCAATGTAATTTCTAAGATAATGAAAAGGCATTTATTTGACTGAGATGTGGGGAGAGTGTTTTGTGTGAAGTATTCTTATAGAAATTAACGTGCTGCCGAGCGCGGTGGTTGGGAACGTTGTCATATCAAAGCTCCCAATCCAAGTTCTCAGGCAATGTAATTTCTAAGGGAATGAAAAGGCATTCATTTGACTGAGATGTGGGGAGAGTAATTTGTGTGAAGTATTCTTATAGAAATTAACGTGCTGCCGAGCGCGGTGGTTAGGAACGTTGTCGTATCAAAGCTACCAATCCAAGTTCTCAAGCAATGTAATTTCTAAGGGAATGAAAAGGCATTAATTTGACTGAGATTTGGGTAGAGTGTTTTGTGTGAAGTATTCTTATAGAAATTAACGTGCCGCCGAGCGCGGTGGTTGGTAACGTTGTCATTTCAAAGCTCCCAATCCAAGTTCTCAGGCGATGTAATTTCTAAGGGTATGAAAAGGCATTTATTTGACTGAGATGTGGGGAGAGTGTTTTGTGTGAAGTATTCTTATAGAAATTAACGTGCCGCCGAGCGCGGTGGTTGGTAACGTTGTCATTTCAAAGCTCCCAATCCAAGTTCTCAGGCGATGTAATTTCTAAGGGAATGAAAAGGCATTTATTTGACTGAGATGTGGGGAGAGTGTTTTGTGTGAAGTATTCTTATAGAAATTAACGTGCCGCCGAGCGCGGTGGTTGGGAACGTTGTCATTTCAAAGCTCCCAATCCAAGTTCTCAGGCAATGTAATTTCTAAGATAATGAAAAGGCATTTATTTGAATGAGGTATGGGGAGAGTGTTTTGTGTGAAGTATTCTTATAGAAATTAACGTGCTGCCGAGCGCGGTGTTTGGGAACGTTGTCATTTCAAAGCTCCCAATCCAAGTTCTCAGGCAATGTAATTTCTAAGGGAATGAAAAGGCATTTATTTGACTGAGATGTGGGGAGAGTGTTTTGTGTGAAGTATTCTTATAGAAATTAACGTGCTGCCGAGCGCGGTGGTTGGGAACGTTGTCATTTCAAAGCTCCCAATCCAAGTTCTCTGGCAATGTAATTTCTAAGATAATGAACAGGCATTTATTTGACTGAGATGTGGGGAGAGTGTTTTGTGTGAAGTATTCTTATAGAAATTAACGTGCTGCCGAGCGCGGTGGTTGGGAACGTTGTCATTTCAAAGCTCCCAATCCAAGTTCTCAGGCAATGTAATTTCTAAGATAATGAAAAGGCATTTATATGACTGAGATGTGGGGAGAGTGTTTTGTGTGAAGTATTCTTATAGAAATTAACGTGCTGCCGGGCGCGGTGGTTGACAACGTTGTAATTTCAAAGCTCCCAATCCAAGTTCTCAGGATAGTAATTTCTAAGGGAATAAAAAGGCATTTATTTGACTGAGATGTGGGGAGAGTGTTTTGTGTGAAGTATTCTTATAGAAATTAACGTGCTGCCGAGTGCGGTGGTTGGGAACGTTGTCATTTCAAAGCTCCCAATCCAAGTTCTCAGGCAATGTAATTTCTAAGATAATGAAAAGGCATTTATTTTACTGAGATCTGGGGAGAGTGTTTTGTGTGAAGTATTCTTATAGAAATTAACGTGCTGCCGAGCGCGGTGGTTGGGAACGTTCTCATTTCAAAGCTCCCAATCCAAGTTCTCAGGCAATGTAATTTCTAAGGGAATGAAAAGGCATTTATACGACTGAGATGTGGGGAGAGTGTTTTGTGTGAAGTATTCTTATCGAAATTAACGTGCTGCCGAGCGCGGTGGTTCGGAACGTCGTCATTTCAAAGCTCCCAATCCAAGTTCTCAGGCAATGTAATTTCTAAGGGAATGAAAAAGCATTTATTTGACTGAGATGTGGGGAGAGTGTTTTGTGTGAAGTATTCTTATAGAAATTAACGTGCTGCCGGGCGCGGTGGTTGGGAACGTTGTAATTTCAAAGCTCCCAATCCAAGTTCTCAGGATAGTAATTTCTAAGGGAATGAAAAGGCATTTATTTGACTGAGATGTGGGGAGAGTGTTTTGTGTGAAGTATTCTTATAGAAATTAACGTGCTGCCGAGCGCGGTGGTTGGGAACGTTGTCATTTCAAAGCTCCCAATCCAAGTTCTCAGGCAATGTAATTTCTAAGGGAATGAAAAAGCATTTATTTGACTGGGATGTGGGGAGAGTGTTTTGTGTGAAGTATTCTTATAGAAATTAACGTGCTGCCGAGCGCGGTGGTTGGGAACGTTGTCATTTCAAAGCTCCCAATCCAAGTTCTCAGGCGATGTAATTTCTAAGGGACTGAAAAGGCATTTATTTGACTGAGATGTGGGGAGAGTGTTTTGTGTGAAGTATTCTTATAGAAATTAACGTGCCGCCGAGCGCGGTGGTTGGGAACGTTGTCATTTCAAAGCTCCCAATCCAAGTTCTTAGGCAATGTAATTTCTGAGATAATGAAAAGGCATTTATTTGACTGAGATATGGGGAGAGTGTTTTGTGTGAAGTATTCTTATAGAAATTAACGTGCTGCCGAGCGCGGTGGTTGGGAACGTTGTCATTTCAAAGCTCCCAATCCAAGTTCTCAGGCAATGTAATTTCTAAGATAATGAAAAGGCATTTATTTGACTGAGATGTGGGGAGAGTGTTTTGTGTGAAGTATTCTTATAGAAATTAACGTGCTGCCGAGCGCGGTGGTTGGGAACGTTGTCATATCAAAGCTCCCAATCCAAGTTCTCAGGCAATGTAATTTGTAAGGGAATGAAAAAGCATTTATTTGACTGGGATGTGGGGAGAGTGTTTTGTGTGAAGTATTCTTATAGAAATTAACGTGCTACCGAGCGCGGTGGTTGGGAACGTTGTCATTTCAAAGCTCCCAATCCAAGTTCTCAGGCGATGTAATTTCTAAGGGACTGAAAAGGCATTTATTTGACTGAGATGTGGGGAGAGTGTTTTGTGTGAAGTATTCTTATAGAAATTAACGTGCTGCCGAGCGCGGTGGTTGGGAACGTTGTCATTTCAAAGCTCCCAATCCAAGTTCTCTGGCAATGTAATTTCTAAGATAATTAACAGGCATTTATTTGACTGAGATGTGGGGAGAGTGTTTTGTGTGAAGTATTCTTATAGAAATTAACGTGCTGCCGAGCGCGGTGGTTGGGAACGTTGTCATTTCAAAGCTCCCAATCCAAGTTCTCAGGCAATGTAATTTCTAAGATAATGAAAAGGCATTTATTTGACTGAGATGTGGGGAGAGTGTTTTGTGTGAAGTATTCTTATAGAAATTAACGTGCTGCCGAGCGCGGTGGTTGGGAACGTTGTCATATCAAAGCTCCCAATCCAAGTTCTCAGGCAATGTAATTTCTAAGGGAATGAAAAGGCATTCATTTGACTGAGATGTGGGGAGAGTAATTTGTGTGAAGTATTCTTATAGAAATTAACGTGCTGCCGAGCGCGGTGGTTAGGAACGTTGTCGTATCAAAGCTCCCAATCCAAGTTCTCAAGCAATGTAATTTCTAAGGGAATGAAAAGGCATTAATTTGACTGAGATTTGGGTAGAGTGTTTTGTGTGAAGTATTCTTATAGAAATTAACGTGCTGCCGAGCGCGGTGGTTGGGACCGTTGTCATTTCAAAGCTCCCAATCCAAGTTCTCAGGCGATGTAATTTCTAAGGGACTGAAAAGGCATTTATTTGACTGAGATGTGGGGAGAGTGTTTTGTGTGAAGTATTCTTATAGAAATTAACGTGCCGCCGAGCGCGGTGGTTGGGAACGTTGTCATTTCAAAGCTCCCAATCCAAGTTCTCAGGCGATGTAATTTCTAAGGGACTGAAAAGGCATTTATTTGACTGAGATGTGGGGAGAGTGTTTTGTGTGAAGTATTCTTATAGAAATTAACGTGCTGCCGAGCGCGGTGGTTGGGAACGTTGTCATTTCAAAGCTCCCAATCCAAGTTCTCAGGCAATGTAATTTCTAAGATAATGAAAAGGCATTTATATGACTGAGATGTGGGGAGAGTGTTTTGTGTGAAGTATTCTTATAGAAATTAACGTGCTGCCGGGCGCGGTGGTTGACAACGTTGTAATTTCAAAGCTCCCAATCCAAGTTCTCAGGATAGTAATTTCTAAGGGAATAAAAAGGCATTTATTTGACTGAGATGTGGGGAGAGTGTTTTGTGTGAAGTATTCTTATAGAAATTAACGTGCTGCCGAGTGCGGTGGTTGGGAACGTTGTCATTTCAAAGCTCCCAATCCAAGTTCTCAGGCAATGTAATTTCTAAGATAATGAAAAGGCATTTATTTTACTGAGATCTGGGGAGAGTGTTTTGTGTGAAGTATTCTTATAGAAATTAACGTGCTGCCGAGCGCGGTGGTTGGGAACGTTCTCATTTCAAAGCTCCCAATCCAAGTTCTCAGGCAATGTAATTTCTAAGGGAATGAAAAGGCATTTATACGACTGAGATGTGGGGAGAGTGTTTTGTGTGAAGTATTCTTATCGAAATTAACGTGCTGCCGAGCGCGGTGGTTCGGAACGTCGTCATTTCAAAGCTCCCAATCCAAGTTCTCAGGCAATGTAATTTCTAAGGGAATGAAAAAGCATTTATTTGACTCAGATGTGGGGAGAGTGTTTTGTGTGAAGTATTCTTATAGAAATTAACGTGCTGCCGGGCGCGGTGGTTGGGAACGTTGTAATTTCAAAGCTCCCAATCCAAGTTCTCAGGATAGTAATTTCTAAGGGAATGAAAAGGCATTTATTTGACTGAGATGTGGGGAGAGTGTTTTGTGTGAAGTATTCTTATAGAAATTAACGTGCTGCCGAGCGCGGTGGTTGGGAACGTTGTCATTTCAAAGCTCCCAATCCAAGTTCTCAGGCAATGTAATTTCTAAGGGAATGAAAAAGCATTTATTTGACTGGGATGTGGGGAGAGTGTTTTGTGTGAAGTATTCTTATAGAAATTAACGTGCTGCCGAGCGCGGTGGTTGGGAACGTTGTCATTTCAAAGCTCCCAATCCAAGTTCTCAGGCGATGTAATTTCTAAGGGACTGAAAAGGCATTTATTTGACTGAGATGTGGGGAGAGTGTTTTGTGTGAAGTATTCTTATAGAAATTAACGTGCCGCCGAGCGCGGTGGTTGGGAACGTTGTCATTTCAAAGCTCCCAATCCAAGTTCTCAGGCAATGTAATTTCTGAGATAATGAAAAGGCATTTATTTGACTGAGATATGGGGAGAGTGTTTTGTGTGAAGTATTCTTATAGAAATTAACGTGCTGCCGAGCGCGGTGGTTGGGAACGTTGTCATTTCAAAGCTCCCAATCCAAGTTCTCAGGCAATGTAATTTCTAAGATAATGAAAAGGCATTTATTTGACTGAGATGTGGGGAGAGTGTTTTGTGTGAAGTATTCTTATAGAAATTAACGTGCTGCCGAGCGCGGTGGTTGGGAACGTTGTCATATCAAAGCTCCCAATCCAAGTTCTCAGGCAATGTAATTTGTAAGGGAATGAAAAAGCATTTATTTGACTGGGATGTGGGGAGAGTGTTTTGTGTGAAGTATTCTTATAGAAATTAACGTGCTACCGAGCGCGGTGGTTGGGAACGTTGTCATTTCAAAGCTCCCAATCCAAGTTCTCAGGCGATGTAATTTCTAAGGGACTGAAAAGGCATTTATTTGACTGCGATGTGGGGAGAGTGTTTTGTGTGAAGTATTCTTATAGAAATTAACGTGCTGCCGAGCGCGGTGGTTGGGAACGTTGTCATTTCAAAGCTCCCAATCCAAGTTCTCTGGCAATGTAATTTCTAAGATAATTAACAGGCATTTATTTGACTGAGATGTGGGGAGAGTGTTTTGTGTGAAGTATTCTTATAGAAATTAACGTGCTGCCGAGCGCGGTGGTTGGGAACGTTGTCATTTCAAAGCTCCCAATCCAAGTTCTCAGGCAATGTAATTTCTAAGATAATGAAAAGGCATTTATTTGACTGAGATGTGGGGAGAGTGTTTTGTGTGAAGTATTCTTATAGAAATTAACGTGCTGCCGAGCGCGGTGGTTGGGAACGTTGTCATATCAAAGCTCCCAATCCAAGTTCTCAGGCAATGTAATTTCTAAGGGAATGAAAAGGCATTCATTTGACTGAGATGTGGGGAGAGTAATTTGTGTGAAGTATTCTTATAGAAATTAACGTGCTGCCGAGCGCGGTGGTTAGGAACGTTGTCGTATCAAAGCTCCCAATCCAAGTTCTCAAGCAATGTAATTTCTAAGGGAATGAAAAGGCATTAATTTGGCTGAGATTTGGGTAGAGTGTTTTGTGTGAAGTATTCTTATAGAAATTAACGTGCTGCCGAGCGCGGTGGTTGGGACCGTTGTCATTTCAAAGCTCCCAATCCAAGTTCTCAGGCGATGTAATTTCTAAGGGACTGAAAAGGCATTTATTTGACTGAGATGTGGGGAGAGTGTTTTGTGTGAAGTATTCTTATAGAAATTAACGTGCCGCCGAGCGCGGTGGTTGGGAACGTTGTCATTTCAAAGCTCCCAATCCAAGTTCTCAGGCGATGTAATTTCTAAGGGAATGAAAAGGCATTTATTTGACTGAGATGTGGGGAGAGTGTTTTGTGTGAAGTATTCTTATAGAAATTAACGTGCCGCCGAGCGCGGTGGTTGGGAACGTTGTCATTTCAAAGCTCCCAATCCAAGTTCTCAGGCAATGTAATTTCTAAGATAATGAAAAGGCATTTATTTGAATGAGGTATGGGGAGAGTGTTTTGTGTGAAGTATTCTTATAGAAATTAACGTGCTGCCGAGCGCGGTGTTTGGGAACGTTGTCATTTCAAAGCTCCCAATCCAAGTTCTCAGGCAATGTAATTTCTAAGGGAATGAAAAGGCATTTATTTGACTGAGATGTGGGGAGAGTGTTTTGTGTGAAGTATTCTTATAGAAATTAACGTGCTGCCGAGCGCGGTGGTTGGGAACGTTGTCATTTCAAAGCTCCCAATCCAAGTTCTCTGGCAATGTAATTTCTAAGATAATGAACAGGCATTTATTTAACTGAGATGTGGGGAGAGTGTTTTGTGTGAAGTATTCTTATAGAAATTAACGTGCTGCCGAGCGCGGTGGTTGGGAACGTTGTCATTTCAAAGCTCCCAATCCAAGTTCTCAGGCAATGTAATTTCTAAGATAATGAAAAGGCATTTATATGACTGAGATGTGGGGAGAGTGTTTTGTGTGAAGTATTCTTATAGAAATTAACGTGCTGCCGGGCGCGGTGGTTGACAACGTTGTAATTTCAAAGCTCCCAATCCAAGTTCTCAGGATAGTAATTTCTAAGGGAATAAAAAGGCATTTATTTGACTGAGATGTGGGGAGAGTGTTTTGTGTGAAGTATTCTTATAGAAATTAACGTGCTGCCGAGTGCGGTGGTTGGGAACGTTGTCATTTCAAAGCTCCCAATCCAAGTTCTCAGGCAATGTAATTTCTAAGGGAATGAAAAGGCATTTATTTGACTGAGATGTGGGGAGAGTGTTTTGTGTGAAGTATTCTTATAGAAATTAACGTGCCGCCGAGCGCGGTGGTTGGGAACGTTGTCATTTCAAAGCTCCCAATCCAAGTTCTCAGGCAATGTAATTTCTAAGATAATGAAAAGGCATTTATTTGAATGAGGTATGGGGAGAGTGTTTTGTGTGAAGTATTCTTATAGAAATTAACGTGCTGCCGAGCGCGGTGTTTGGGAACGTTGTCATTTCAAAGCTCCCAATCCAAGTTCTCAGGCAATGTAATTTCTAAGGGAATGAAAAGGCATTTATTTGACTGAGATGTGGGGAGAGTGTTTTGTGTGAAGTATTCTTATAGAAATTAACGTGCTGCCGAGCGCGGTGGTTGGGAACGTTGTCATTTCAAAGCTCCCAATCCAAGTTCTCTGGCAATGTAATTTCTAAGATAATGAACAGGCATTTATTTAACTGAGATGTGGGGAGAGTGTTTTGTGTGAAGTATTCTTATAGAAATTAACGTGCTGCCGAGCGCGGTGGTTGGGAACGTTGTCATTTCAAAGCTCCCAATCCAAGTTCTCAGGCAATGTAATTTCTAAGATAATGAAAAGGCATTTATATGACTGAGATGTGGGGAGAGTGTTTTGTGTGAAGTATTCTTATAGAAATTAACGTGCTGCCGGGCGCGGTGGTTGACAACGTTGTAATTTCAAAGCTCCCAATCCAAGTTCTCAGGATAGTAATTTCTAAGGGAATAAAAAGGCATTTATTTGACTGAGATGTGGGGAGAGTGTTTTGTGTGAAGTATTCTTATAGAAATTAACGTGCTGCCGAGTGCGGTGGTTGGGAACGTTGTCATTTCAAAGCTCCCAATCCAAGTTCTCAGGCAATGTAATTTCTAAGATAATGAAAAGGCATTTATTTTACTGAGATCTGGGGAGAGTGTTTTGTGTGAAGTATTCTTATAGAAATTAACGTGCTGCCGAGCGCGGTGGTTGGGAACGTTCTCATTTCAAAGCTCCCAATCCAAGTTCTCAGGCAATGTAATTTCTAAGGGAATGAAAAGGCATTTATACGACTGAGATGTGGGGAGAGTGTTTTGTGTGAAGTATTCTTATCGAAATTAACGTGCTGCCGAGCGCGGTGGTTGGGAACGTCGTCATTTCAAAGCTCCCAATCCAAGTTCTCAGGCAATGTAATTTCTAAGGGAATGAAAAAGCATTTATTTGACTGAGATGTGGGGAGAGTGTTTTGTGTGAAGTATTCTTATTGAAATTAACGTGCTGCCGGGCGCGGTGGTTGGGAACGTTGTAATTTCAAAGCTCCCAATCCAAGTTCTCAGGATAGTAATTTCTAAGGGAATGAAAAGGCATTTATTTGACTGAGATGTGGGGAGAGTGTTTTGTGTGAAGTATTCTTATAGAAATTAACGTGCTGCCGAGCGCGGTGGTTGGGAACGTTGTCATTTCAAAGCTCCCAATCCAAGTTCTCAGGCAATGTAATTTCTAAGGGAATGAAAAAGCATTTATTTGACTGGGATGTGGGGAGAGTGTTTTGTGTGAAGTATTCTTATAGAAATTAACGTGCTGCCGAGCGCGGTGGTTGGGAACGTTGTCATTTCAAAGCTCCCAATCCAAGTTCTCAGGCGATGTAATTTCTAAGGGACTGAAAAGGCATTTATTTGACTGAGATGTGGGGAGAGTGTTTTGTGTGAAGTATTCTTATAGAAATTAACGTGCCGCCGAGCGCGGTGGTTGGGAACGTTGTCATTTCAAAGCTCCCAATCCAAGTTCTCAGGCAATGTAATTTCTGAGATAATGAAAAGGCATTTATTTGACTGAGATATGGGGAGAGTGTTTTGTGTGAAGTATTCTTATAGAAATTAACGTGCTGCCGAGCGCGGTGGTTGGGAACGTTGTCATTTCAAAGCTCCCAATCCAAGTTCTCAGGCAATGTAATTTCTAAGATAATGAAAAGGCATTTATTTGACTGAGATGTGGGGAGAGTGTTTTGTGTGAAGTATTCTTATAGAAATTAACGTGCTGCCGAGCGCGGTGGTTGGGAACGTTGTCATATCAAAGCTCCCAATCCAAGTTCTCAGGCAATGTAATTTGTAAGGGAATGAAAAAGCATTTATTTGACTGGGATGTGGGGATAGTGTTTTGTGTGAAGTATTCTTATAGAAATTAACGTGCTACCGAGCGCGGTGGTTGGGAACGTTGTCATTTCAAAGCTCCCAATCCAAGTTCTCAGGCGATGTAATTTCTAAGGGACTGAAAAGGCATTTATTTGACTGAGATGTGGGGAGAGTGTTTTGTGTGAAGTATTCTTATAGAAATTAACGTGCCGCCGAGCGCGGTGGTTGGGAACGTTGTCATTTCAAAGCTCCCAATCCAAGTTCTCAGGCAATGTAATTTCTGAGATAATGAAAAGGCATTTATTTGACTGAGATATGGGGAGAGTGTTTTGTGTGAAGTATTCTTATAGAAATTAACGTGCTGCCGAGCGCGGTGGTTGGGAACGTTGTCATTTCAAAGCTCCCAATCCAAGTTCTCAGGCAATGTAATTTCTAAGGGAATGAAAAGGCATTTATTTGACTGAGATGTGGGGAGAGTGTTTTGTGTGAAGTATTCTTATAGAAATTAACGTGCTGCCGAGCGCGGTGGTTGGGAACGTTGTCATTTCAAAGCTCCCAATCCAAGTTCTCAGGCAATGTAATTTCTAAGGGAATGAAAAGGCATTTATTTGACTGAGATGTGGGGAGAGTGTTTTGTGTGAAGTATTCTTATAGAAATTAACGTGCTGCCGAGCGCGGTGGTTGGGAACGTTGTCATTTCAAAGCTCCCAATCCAAGTTCTCTGGCAATGTAATTTCTAAGATAATGAACAGGCATTTATTTGCCTGAGATGTGGGGAGAGTGTTTTGTGTGAAGTATTCTTATAGAAATTAACGTGCTGCCGAGCGCGGTGGTTGGGAACGTTGTCATTTCAAAGCTCCCAATCCAAGTTCTCAGGCAATGTAATTTCTAAGATAATGAAAAGGCATTTATTTGACTGAGATGTGGGGAGAGTGTTTTGTGTGAAGTATTCTTATAGAAATTAACGTGCTGCCGAGCGCGGTGGTTGGGAACGTTGTCATATCAAAGCTCCCAATCCAAGTTCTCAGGCAATGTAATTTCTAAGGGAATGAAAAGGCATTTATTTGACTGAGATGTGGGGAGAGTAATTTGTGTGAAGTATTCTTATAGAAATTAACGTGCTGCCGAGCGCGGTGGTTGGGAACGTTGTCGTATCAAAGCTCCCAATCCAAGTTCTCAAGCAATGTAATTTCTAAGGGAATGAAAAGGCATTAATTTGACTGAGATTTGGGGAGAGTGTTTTGTGTGAAGTATTCTTATAGAAATTAACGTGCTGCCGAGCGCGGTGGTTGGGAACGTTGTCATTTCAAAGCTCCCAATCCAAGTTCTCAGGCAATGTAATTTCTAAGATAATGAACAGGCATTTATTTGACTGAGATGTGGGGAGAGTGTTTTGTGGGAAGTATTCTTATAGAAATTAACGTGCTGCCGAGTGCGGTGGTTGGGAACGTTGTCATTTCAAAGCTCCCAATCCAAGTTCTCAGGCGATGTAATTTCTAAGGGACTGAAAAGGCATTTATTTGACTGAGATGTGGGGAGAGTGTTTTGTGTGAAGTATTCTTATAGAAATTAACGTGCCGCCGAGCGCGGTAGTTGGGAACGTTGTCATTTCAAAGCTCCCAATCCAAGTTCTCAGGCAATGTAATTTCTGAGATAATGAAAAGGCATTTATTTGACTGAGATATGGGGAGAGTGTTTTGTGTGAAGTATTCTTATAGAAATTAACGTGCTGCCGAGCGCGGTGGTTGGGAACGTTGTCATTTCAAAGCTCCCAATCCAAGTTCTCAGGCAATGTAATTTCTAAGATAATGAAAAGGCATTTATTTGACTGAGATGTGGGGAGAGTGTTTTGTGTGAAGTATTCTTATAGAAATTAACGTGCTGCCGAGCGCGGTGGTTGGGAACGTTGTCATATCAAAGCTCCCAATCCAAGTTCTCAGGCAATGTAATTTGTAAGGGAATGAAAAAGCATTTATTTGACTGGGATGTGGGGAGAGTGTTTTGTGTGAAGTATTCTTATAGAAATTAACGTGCTACCGAGCGCGGTGGTTGGGAACGTTGTTATTTCAAAGCTCCCAATCCAAGTTCTCAGGCGATGTAATTTCTAAGGGACTGAAAAGGCATTTATTTGACTGAGATGTGGGGAGAGTGTTTTGTGTGAAGTATTCTTATAGAAATTAACGTGCCGCCGAGCGCGGTGGTTGGGAACGTTGTCATTTCAAAGCTCCCAATCCAAGTTCTCAGGCAATGTAATTTCTGAGATAATGAAAAGGCATTTATTTGACTGAGATATGGGGAGAGTGTTTTGTGTGAAGTATTCTTATAGAAATTAACGTGCTGCCGAGCGCGGTGGTTGGGAACGTTGTCGTATCAAAGCTCCCAATCCAAGTTCTCAAGCAATGTAATTTCTAAGGGAATGAAAAGGCATTAATTTGACTGAGATTTGGGGAGAGTGTTTTGTGTGAAGTATTCTTATAGAAATTAACGTGCTGCCGAGCGCGGTGGTTGGGAACGTTGTCATTTCAAAGCTCCCAATCCAAGTTCTCAGGCAATGTAATTTCTAAGATAATGAACAGGCATTTATTTGACTGAGATGTGGGGAGAGTGTTTTGTGTGAAGTATTCTTATAGAAATTAACGTGCTGCCGAGTGCGGTGGTTGGGAACGTTGTCATTTCAAAGCTCCCAATCCAAGTTCTCAGGCAATGTAATTTCTAAGGGAATGAAAAGGCATTTATTTGACTGAGATGTGGGGAGAGTGTTTTGTGTGAAGTATTCTTATAGAAATTAACGTGCTGCCGAGCGCGGTGGTTGGGAACGTTGTCATTTCAAAGCTCCCAATCCAAGTTCTCAGGCAATGTAATTTCTAAGATAATGAACAGGCATTTATTTGACTGAGATGTGGGGAGAGTGTTTTGTGTGAAGTATTCTTATAGAAATTAACGTGCTGCCGAGCGCGGTGGTTGGGAACGTTGTCATTTCAAAGCTCCCAATCCAAGTTCTCAGGCAATGTAATTTCTAAGATAATGAAAAGGCATTTATTTGACTGAGATGTGGGGAGAGTGTTTTGTGTGAAGTATTCTTATAGAAATTAACGTGATGCCGAGCGCGGTGGTTGGGAACGTTCTCATTTCAAAGCTCCCAATCCAAGTTCTCAGGCAATGTAATTTCTAAGGGAATGAAAAGGCATTTATTTGACTGAGATGTGGGGAAAGTGTTTTGTGTGAAGTATTCTTATCGAAATTAACGTGCTGCCGAGCGCGGTGGTTGGGAACGTTTTCATTTCATAGCTCCCAATCCAAGTTCTCAGGCAATGTAATTTCTAAGGGAATGAAAAGGCATTTATATGACTGAGATGTGGGGAGAGTGTTTTGTGTGAAGTATTCTTATAGAAATTAACGTGCTGCCGGGCGCGGTGGTTGACAACGTTGTAATTTCAAAGCTCCCAATCCAAGTTCTCAGGATAGTAATTTCTAAGGGAATGAAAAGGCATTTATTTGACTGAGATGTGGGGAGACTGTTTTGTGTGAAGTATTCTTATAGAAATTAACGTGCTGCCGAGCGCGGTGGTTGGGAACGTTGTCATTTCAAAGCTCCCAATCCAAGTTCTCAGGCAATGTAATTTCTGAGATAATGAAAAGGCATTTATTTGACTGAGATATGGGGAGAGTGTTTTGTGTGAAGTATTCTTATAGAAATTAACGTGCTGCCGAGCGCGGTGGTTGGGAACGTTGTCATTTCAAAGCTCCCAATCCAAGTTCTCAGGCAATGTAATTTCTAAGGGAATGAAAAGGCATTTATTTGAGTGAGATGTGGGGAGAGTGTTTTGTGTGAAGTATTCTTATAGAAATTAACGTGCTGCCGAGCGCGGTGGTTGGGAACGTTGTCATTTCAAAGCTCCCAATCCAAGTTCTCTGGCAATGTAATTTCTAAGATAATGAACAGGCATTTATTTGCCTGAGATGTGGGGAGAGTGTTTTGTGTGAAGTATTCTTATAGAAATTAACGTGCTGCCGAGCGCGGTGGTTGGGAACGTTGTCATTTCAAAGCTCCCAATCCAAGTTCTCAGGCAATGTAATTTCTAAGATAATGAAAAGGCATTTATTTGACTGAGATGTGGGGAGAGTGTTTTGTGTGAAGTATTCTTATAGAAATTAACGTGCTGCCGAGCGCGGTGGTTGGGAACGTTGTCATATCAAAGCTCCCAATCCAAGTTCTCAGGCAATGTAATTTCTAAGGGAATGAAAAGGCATTTATTTGACTGAGATGTGGGGAGAGTAATTTGTGTGAAGTATTCTTATAGAAATTAACGTGCTGCCGAGCGCGGTGGTTGGGAACGTTGTCGTATCAAAGCTCCCAATCCAAGTTCTCAAGCAATGTAATTTCTAAGGGAATGAAAAGGCATTAATTTGACTGAGATTTGGGGAGAGTGTTTTGTGTGAAGTATTCTTATAGAAATTAACGTGCTGCCGAGCGCGGTGGTTGGGAACGTTGTCATTTCAAAGCTCCCAATCCAAGTTCTCAGGCAATGTAATTTCTAAGATAATGAACAGGCATTTATTTGACTGAGATGTGGGGAGAGTGTTTTGTGTGAAGTATTCTTATAGAAATTAACGTGCTGCCGAGTGCGGTGGTTGGGAACGTTGTCATTTCAAAGCTCCCAATCCAAGTTCTCAGGCAATGTAATTTCTAAGGGAATGAAAAGGCATTTATTTGACTGAGATGTGGGGAGAGTGTTTTGTGTGAAGTATTCTTATAGAAATTAACGTGCTGCCGAGCGCGGTGGTTGGGAACGTTGTCATTTCAAAGCTCCCAATCCAAGTTCTCAGGCAATGTAATTTCTAAGATAATGAACAGGCATTTATTTGACTGAGATGTGGGGAGAGTGTTTTGTGTGAAGTATTCTTATAGAAATTAACGTGCTGCCGAGCGCGGTGGTTGGGAACGTTGTCATTTCAAAGCTCCCAATCCAAGTTCTCAGGCAATGTAATTTCTAAGATAATGAAAAGGCATTTATTTGACTGAGATGTGGGGAGAGTGTTTTGTGTGAAGTATTCTTATAGAAATTAACGTGATGCCGAGCGCGGTGGTTGGGAACGTTCTCATTTCAAAGCTCCCAATCCAAGTTCTCAGGCAATGTAATTTCTAAGGGAATGAAAAGGCATTTATTTGACTGAGATGTGGGGAAAGTGTTTTGTGTGAAGTATTCTTATCGAAATTAACGTGCTGCCGAGCGCGGTGGTTGGGAACGTTTTCATTTCATAGCTCCCAATCCAAGTTCTCAGGCAATGTAATTTCTAAGGGAATGAAAAGGCATTTATATGACTGAGATGTGGGGAGAGTGTTTTGTGTGAAGTATTCTTATAGAAATTAACGTGCTGCCGGGCGCGGTGGTTGACAACGTTGTAATTTCAAAGCTCCCAATCCAAGTTCTCAGGATAGTAATTTCTAAGGGAATGAAAAGGCATTTATTTGACTGAGATGTGGGGAGACTGTTTTGTGTGAAGTATTCTTATAGAAATTAACGTGCTGCCGAGCGCGGTGGTTGGGAACGTTGTCATTTCAAAGCTCCCAATCCAAGTTCTCAGGCAATGTAATTTCTAAGGGAATGAAAAGGCATTTATACGACTGAGATGTGGGGAGAGTGTTTTGTGTGAAGTATTCTTATCGAAATTAACGTGCTGCCGAGCGCGGTGGTTGGGAACGTTCTCATTTCAAAGCTCCCAATCCAAGTTCTCAGGCAATGTAATTTCTAAGATAATGAAAAGGCATTTATTTGACTGAGATGTGGGGAGAGTGTTTTGTGTGAAGTATTCTTATAGAAATTAACGTGCTGCCGAGTGCGGTGGTTGGGAACGTTGTCATTTCAAAGCTCCCAATCCAAGTTCTCAGGCAATGTAATTTCTAAGATAATGAAAAGGCATTTATTTGACTGAGATGTGGGGAGAGTGTTTTGTGTGAAGTAAGTTTATAGAAATTAACGTGCTGCCGACCGCGGTGGTTGGGAACGTTGTCATTTCAAAGCTCCCAATCCAACTTCTCAGGCAATGTAATTTCTAAGGAAATGAAAAGGCATTTATTTGACTGAGATGTGGGGAGAGTGTTTTGTGTGAAGTATTCTTATAGAAATTAACGTGCTGCCGAGCGCGGTGGTTGGGAACGTTGTCGTATCAAAGCTCCCAATCCAAGTTCTCAAGCAATGTAATTTCTAAGGGAATGAAAAGGCATTAATTTGACTGAGATTTGTTGAGAGTGTTTTGTGTGAAGTATTCTTATAGAAATTAACGTGCTGCCGAGCGCGGTGGTTGGGAACGTTGTCATATCAAAGCTCCCAATCCAAGTTCTCAGGCAATGTAATTTCTAAGGGAATGAAAAGGCATTTATTTGACTGAGATGTGGGGAGAGTAATTTGTGTGAAGTATTCTTATAGAAATTAACGTGCTGCCGAGCAGGTGGTTGGGAACGTTGTCGTATCAAAGCTCCCAATCCAAGTTCTCAAGCAATGTAATTTCTAAGGGAATGAAAAGGCATTAATTTGACTGAGATTTGGGGAGAGTGTTTTGTGTGAAGTATTCTTATAGAAATTAACGTGCTGCCGAGCAAGGGGGTTGGGAACGTTGTCATTTCAAAGCTCCCAATCCAAGTTCTCAGGCAATGTAATTTCTAAGATAATGAACAGGCATTTATTTGACTGAGATGTGGGGAGAGTGTTTTGTGTGAAGTATTCTTATAGAAATGAACGTGCTGCCGAGTGCGGTGGTTGGGAACGTTGTCATTTCAAAGCTCCCAATCCAAGTTCTCAGGCAATGTAATTTCTAAGGGAATGAAAAGGCATTTATTTGACTGAGATGTGGGGAGAGTGTTTTGTGTGAAGTATTCTTATAGAAATTAACGTGCTGCCGAGCGCGGTGGTTGGGAACGTTGTCATTTCAAAGCTCCCAATCCAAGTTCTCAGGCAATGTAATTTCTAAGATAATGAACAGGCATTTATTTGACTGAAATGTGGGGAGAGTGTTTTGTGTGAAGTATTCTTATAGAAATTAACGTGCTGCCGAGCGCGGTGGTTGGGAACGTTGTCATTTCAAAGCTCCCAAACCAAGTTCTCAGGCAATGTAATTTCTAAGATAATGAAAAGGCATTTATTTGACTGAGATTAGGGAGAGTGTTTTGTGTGAAGTATTCTTATAGAAATTAACGTGATGCCGAGCGCGGTGGTTGGGAACGTTCTCATTTCAAAGCTCCCAATCCAAGTTCTCAGGCAATGTAATTTCTAAGGGAATGAAAAGGCATTTATTTGACTGAGATGTGGGGAGAGTGTTTTGTGTGAAGTATTCTTATAGAAATTAACGTGCTGCCGAGCGCGGTGGTTGGGAACGTTGTCATATCAAAGCTCCCAATCCAAGTTCTCAGGCAATGTAATTTCTAAGGGAATGAAAAGGCATTTATTTGACTGAGATGTGGGGAGAGTAATTTGTGTGAAGTATTCTTATAGAAATTAACGTGCTGCCGAGCGCGGTGGTTGGGAACGTTGTCGTATCAAAGCTCCCAATCCAAGTTCTCAAACAATGTAATTTCTAAGGGAATGAAAAGGCATTAATTTGACTGAGATTTGGGGAGAGTGTTTTGTGTGAAGTATTCTTATAGAAATTAACGTGCTGCCGAGCGCGGTGGTTGGGAACGTTGTCATTTCAAAGCTCCCAATCCAAGTTCTCAGGCAATGTAATTTCTAAGATAATGAACAGGCATTTATTTGACTGAGATGTGGGGAGAGTGTTTTGTGTGAAGTATTCTTATAGAAATTAACGTGATGCCGAGCGCGGTGGTTGGGAACGTTCTCATTTCAAAGCTCCCAATCCAAGTTCTCAGGCAATGTAATTTCTAAGGGAATGAAAAGGCATTTATTTGACTGAGATGTGGGGAGAGTGTTTTGTGTGAAGTATTCTTATAGAAATTAACGTGCTGCCGAACGCGGTGGTTGGGAACGTTGTCATTTCAAAGCTCCCTATCCAAGTTCTCAGGCAATGTAATTTCTAAGATAATGAAAAGGCATTTATTTGACTGAGATTAGGGAGAGTGTTTTGTGTGAAGTATTCTTATAGAAATTAACGTGATGCCGAGCGCGGTGGTTGGGAACGTTCTCATTTCAAAGCTCCCAATCCAAGTTCTCAGGCAATGTAATTTCTAAAGGAATGAAAAGGCATTTATTTGACTGAGATGTGGGGAGAGTGTTTTGTGTGAAGTATTCTTATAGAAATTAACGTGCTGCCGAGCGCGGTGGTTGGGAACGTTGTCGTATCAAAGCTCCCAATCCAAGTTCTCAAACAATGTAATTTCTAAGGGAATGAAAAGGCATTTATTTGACTGAGATGTGGGGAGAGTGTTTTGTGTGAAGTATTCTTATAGAAATTAACGTGCTGCCGAGCGCGGTGGTTGCGAACGTTGTCATTTCAAAGCTCCCAATCCAAGTTCTCAGGCAATGTAATTTCTAAGGGAATGAAAAGGCATTTATACGACTGAGATGTGGGGAGAGTGTTTTGTGTGAAGTATTCTTATCGAAATTAACGTGCTGCCGAGCGCGGGGGTTGGGAACGTTCTCATTTCAAAGCTCCCAATCCAAGTTCTCAGGCAATGTAATTTCTAAGGGAATGAAAAGGCATTTATTTGACTGAGATGTGGGGAGAGTGTTTTGTGTGAAGTATTCTTATAGAAATTAACGTGCTGCCGAGCGCGGTGGTTGGGAACGTTGTCATATCAAAGCTCCCAATCCAAGTTCTCAGGCAATGTAATTTCTAAGGGAATGAAAAGTCATTTATTTGACTGAGATGTGGGGAGAGTAATTTGTGTGAAGTATTCTTATAGAAATTAACGTGCTGCCGAGCGCGGTGGTAGGGAACGTTGTCGTATCAAAGCTCCCAATCCAAGTTCTCAAACAATGTAATTTCTAAGGGAATGAAAAGGCATTAATTTGACTGAGATTTGGGGAGAGTGTTTTGTGTGAAGTATTCTTATAGAAATTAACGTGCTGCCGAGCGCGGTGGTTGGGAACGTTGTCATTTCAAAGCTCCCAATCCAAGTTCTCAGGCAATGTAATTTCTAAGATAATGAACATGCATTTATTTGACTGAGATGTGGGGAGAGTGTTTTGTGTGAAGTATTCTTATAGAAATTAACGTGCTGCCGAGTGCGGTGGTTGGGAACGTTGTCATTTCAAAGCTCCCAATCCAAGTGCTCAGGCAATGTAATTTCTAAGGGAATGAAAAGGCATTTATTTGACTGAGATGTGGGGAGAGTGTTTTGTGTGAAGTATTCTTATAGAAATTAACGTGCTGCCGAGCGCGGTGGTTGGGAACGTTGTCATTTCAAAGCTCCCAATCCAAGTTCTCAGGCAATGTAATTTCTAAGATAATGAACAGGCATTTATTTGACTGAGATGTGGGGAGAGTGTTTTGTGTGAAGTATTCTTATAGATATCAACGTGCTGCCGAGCGCGGTGGTTGGGAACGTTGTCATTTCAAAGCTCCCAATCCAAGTTCTCAGGCAATGTAATTTCTAAGATAATGAAAAGGCATTTATTTGACTGAGATGTGGGGAGAGTGTTTTGTGTGAAGTATTCTTATAGAAATTAACGTGATGCCGAGCGCGGTGGTTGGGAACGTTCTCATTTCAAAGCTCCCAATCCAAGTTCTCAGGCAATGTAATTTCTAAGGGAATGAAAAGGCATTTATTTGACTGAGATGTGGGGAGAGTGTTTTGTGTGAAGTATTCTTATCGAAATTAACGTGCTGCCGAGCGCGGTGGTTGGGAACGTTGTCATTTCATAGCTCCCAATCCAAGTTCTCAGACAATGTAATTTCTAAGGGAATGAAAAGGCATTTATATGACTGAGATGTGGGGAGAGTGTTTTGTGTGAAGTATTCTTATAGAAATTAACGTGCTGCCGGGCGCGGTGGTTGACAACGTTGTAATTTCAAAGCTCCCAATCCAAGTTCTCAGGATAGTAATTTCTAAGGGAATGAAAAGGCATTTATTTGACTGAGATGTGGGGAGAGTGTTTTGTGTGAAGTATTCTTATAGAAATTAACGTGCTGCCGAGCGCGGTGGTTGCGAACGTTGTCATTTCAAAGCTCCCAATCCAAGTTCTCAGGCAATGTAATTTCTAAGGGAATGAAAAGGCATTTATACGACTGAGATGTGGGGAGAGTGTTTTGTGTGAAGTATTCTTATCGAAATTAACGTGCTGCCGAGCGCGGTGGTTGGGAACGTTCTCATTTCAAAGCTCCCAATCCAAGTTCTCAGGCAATGTAATTTCTAAGATAATGAAAAGGCATTTATTTGACTGAGATGTGGGGATAGTGTTTTGTGTGAAGTAAGTTTATAGAAATTAACGTGCTGCCGACCGCGGTGGTTGGGAACGTTGTCATTTCAAAGCTCCCAATCCAAGTTCTCAGGCAATGTAATTTCTAAGATAATGAACAGGCATTTATTTGACTGAGATGTGGGGAGAGTGTTTTGTGTGAAGTATTCTTATAGAAATTAACGTGCTGCCGAGCGCGGTGGTTGGGAACGTTGTCATTTCAAAGCTCCCAATCCAAGTTCTCAGGCAATGTAATTTCTAAGATAATGAAAAGGCATTTATTTGACTGAGATGTGGGGAGAGTGTTTTGTGTGAAGTATTCTTATAGAAAATAACGTGCTGCCGAGCGCGGTGGTTGGGAACCTTCTCATTTCAAAGCTCCCAATCCAAGTTCTCAGGCAATGTAATTTCTAAGGGAATGAAAAGCATTTATTTGACTGAGATGTGGGGAGAGTGTTTTGTGTGAAGTATTCTTATCGAAATTAACGTGCTGCCGAGCGCGGTGGTTGGGAACGTTGTCATTTCATAGCTCCCAATCCAAGTTCTCAGGCAATGTAATTTCTAAGGGAATGAAAAGGCATTTATATGACTGAGATGTGGGGAGAGTGTTTTGTGTGAAGTATTCTTATAGAAATTAACGTGCTGCCGAGCGCGGTGGTTGGGAACGTTGTCATATCAAAGCTCCCAATCCAAGTTCTCAGGCAATGTAATTTCTAAGGGAATGAAAAGGCATTTATTTGACTGAGATGTGGGGAGAGTAATTTGTGTGAAGTATTCTTATAGAAATTAACGTGCTGCCGAGCAGGTGGTTGGGAACGTTGTCGTATCAAAGCTCCCAATCCAAGTTCTCAAGCAATGTAATTTCTAAGGGAATGAAAAGGCATTAATTTGACTGAGATTTGGGGAGAGTGTTTTGTGTGAAGTATTCTTATAGAAATTAACGTGCTGCCGAGCAAGGGGGTTGGGAACGTTGTCATTTCAAAGCTCCCAATCCAAGTTCTCAGGCAATGTAATTTCTAAGATAATGAACAGGCATTTATTTGACTGAGATGTGGGGAGAGTGTTTTGTGTGAAGTATTCTTATAGAAATGAACGTGCTGCCGAGTGCGGTGGTTGGGAACGTTGTCATTTCAAAGCTCCCAATCCAAGTTCTCAGGCAATGTAATTTCTAAGGGAATGAAAAGGCATTTATTTGACTGAGATGTGGGGAGAGTGTTTTGTGTGAAGTATTCTTATAGAAATTAACGTGCTGCCGAGCGCGGTGGTTGGGAACGTTGTCATTTCAAAGCTCCCAATCCAAGTTCTCAGGCAATGTAATTTCTAAGATAATGAACAGGCATTTATTTGACTGAAATGTGGGGAGAGTGTTTTGTGTGAAGTATTCTTATAGAAATTAACGTGCTGCCGAGCGCGGTGGTTGGGAACGTTGTCATTTCAAAGCTCCCAAACCAAGTTCTCAGGCAATGTAATTTCTAAGATAATGAAAAGGCATTTATTTGACTGAGATTAGGGAGAGTGTTTTGTGTGAAGTATTCTTATAGAAATTAACGTGATGCCGAGCGCGGTGGTTGGGAACGTTCTCATTTCAAAGCTCCCAATCCAAGTTCTCAGGCAATGTAATTTCTAAGGGAATGAAAAGGCATTTATTTGACTGAGATGTGGGGAGAGTGTTTTGTGTGAAGTATTCTTATAGAAATTAACGTGCTGCCGAGCGCGGTGGTTGGGAACGTTGTCATATCAAAGCTCCCAATCCAAGTTCTCAGGCAATGTAATTTCTAAGGGAATGAAAAGGCATTTATTTGACTGAGATGTGGGGAGAGTAATTTGTGTGAAGTATTCTTATAGAAATTAACGTGCTGCCGAGCGCGGTGGTTGGGAACGTTGTCGTATCAAAGCTCCCAATCCAAGTTCTCAAACAATGTAATTTCTAAGGGAATGAAAAGGCATTAATTTGACTGAGATTTGGGGAGAGTGTTTTGTGTGAAGTATTCTTATAGAAATTAACGTGCTGCCGAGCGCGGTGGTTGGGAACGTTGTCATTTCAAAGCTCCCAATCCAAGTTCTCAGGCAATGTAATTTCTAAGATAATGAACAGGCATTTATTTGACTGAGATGTGGGGAGAGTGTTTTGTGTGAAGTATTCTTATAGAAATTAACGTGATGCCGAGCGCGGTGGTTGGGAACGTTCTCATTTCAAAGCTCCCAATCCAAGTTCTCAGGCAATGTAATTTCTAAGGGAATGAAAAGGCATTTATTTGACTGAGATGTGGGGAGAGTGTTTTGTGTGAAGTATTCTTATAGAAATTAACGTGCTGCCGAGCGCGGTGGTTGGGAACGTTGTCATTTCAAAGCTCCCTATCCAAGTTCTCAGGCAATGTAATTTCTAAGATAATGAAAAGGCATTTATTTGACTGAGATTAGGGAGAGTGTTTTGTGTGAAGTATTCTTATAGAAATTAACGTGATGCCGAGCGCGGTGGTTGGGAACGTTCTCATTTCAAAGCTCCCAATCCAAGTTCTCAGGCAATGTAATTTCTAAGGGAATGAAAAGGCATTTATTTGACTGAGATGTGGGGAGAGTGTTTTGTGTGAAGTATTCTTATAGAAATTAACGTGCTGCCGAGCGCGGTGGTTGGGAACGTTGTCGTATCAAAGCTCCCAATCCAAGTTCTCAAACAATGTAATTTCTAAGGGAATGAAAAGGCATTAATTTGACTGAGATTTGGGGAGAGTGTTTTGTGTGAAGTATTCTTATAGAAATTAACGTGCTGCCGAGCGCGGTGGTTGGGAACGTTGTCATTTCATAGCTCCCAATCCAAGTTCTCATGCAATGTAATTTCTAAGGGAATGAAAAGGCATTTATTTGACTGAGATGTGGGGAGAGTGTTTTGTGTGAAGTATTCTTATAGAAATTAACGTGCTGCCGAGCGCGGTGGTTGCGAACGTTGTCATTTCAAAGCTCCCAATCCAAGTTCTCAGGCAATGTAATTTCTAAGGGAATGAAAAGGCATTTATACGACTGAGATGTGGGGAGAGTGTTTTGTGTGAAGTATTCTTATCGAAATTAACGTGCTGCCGAGCGCGGGGGTTGGGAACGTTCTCATTTCAAAGCTCCCAATCCAAGTTCTCAGGCAATGTAATTTCTAAGGGAATGAAAAGGCATTTATTTGACTGAGATGTGGGGAGAGTGTTTTGTGTGAAGTATTCTTATAGAAATTAACGTGCTGCCGAGCGCGGTGGTTGGGAACGTTGTCATATCAAAGCTCCCAATCCAAGTTCTCAGGCAATGTAATTTCTAAGGGAATGAAAAGTCATTTATTTGACTGAGATGTGGGGAGAGTAATTTGTGTGAAGTATTCTTATAGAAATTAACGTGCTGCCGAGCGCGGTGGTTGGGAACGTTGTCGTATCAAAGCTCCCAATCCAAGTTCTCAAACAATGTAATTTCTAAGGGAATGAAAAGGCATTAATTTGACTGAGATTTGGGGAGAGTGTTTTGTGTGAAGTATTCTTATAGAAATTAACGTGCTGCCGAGCGCGGTGGTTGGGAACGTTGTCATTTCAAAGCTCCCAATCCAAGTTCTCAGGCAATGTAATTTCTAAGATAATGAACATGCATTTATTTGACTGAGATGTGGGGAGAGTGTTTTGTGTGAAGTATTCTTATAGAAATTAACGTGCTGCCGAGTGCGGTGGTTGGGAACGTTGTCATTTCAAAGCTCCCAATCCAAGTTCTCAGGCAATGTAATTTCTAAGGGAATGAAAAGGCATTTATTTGACTGAGATGTGGGGAGAGTGTTTTGTGTGAAGTATTCTTATAGAAATTAACGTGCTGCCGAGCGCGGTGGTTGGGAACGTTGTCATTTCAAAGCTCCCAATCCAAGTTCTCAGGCAATGTAATTTCTAAGATAATGAACAGGCATTTATTTGACTGAGATGTGGGGAGAGTGTTTTGTGTGAAGTATTCTTATAGATATCAACGTGCTGCCGAGCGCGGTGGTTGGGAACGTTGTCATTTCAAAGCTCCCAATCCAAGTTCTCAGGCAATGTAATTTCTAAGATAATGAAAAGGCATTTATTTGACTGAGATGTGGGGAGAGTGTTTTGTGTGAAGTATTCTTATAGAAATTAACGTGATGCCGAGCGCGGTGGTTGGGAACGTTCTCATTTCAAAGCTCCCAATCCAAGTTCTCAGGCAATGTAATTTCTAAGGGAATGAAAAGGCATTTATTTGACTGAGATGTGGGGAGAGTGTTTTGTGTGAAGTATTCTTATCGAAATTAACGTGCTGCCGAGCGCGGTGGTTGGGAACGTTGTCATTTCATAGCTCCCAATCCAAGTTCTCAGACAATGTAATTTCTAAGGGAATGAAAAGGCATTTATATGACTGAGATGTGGGGAGAGTGTTTTGTGTGAAGTATTCTTATAGAAATTAACGTGCTGCCGGGCGCGGTGGTTGACAACGTTGTAATTTCAAAGCTCCCAATCCAAGTTCTCAGGATAGTAATTTCTAAGGGAATGAAAAGGCATTTATTTGACTGAGATGTGGGGAGAGTGTTTTGTGTGAAGTATTCTTATAGAAATTAACGTGCTGCCGAGCGCGGTGGTTGCGAACGTTGTCATTTCAAAGCTCCCAATCCAAGTTCTCAGGCAATGTAATTTCTAAGGGAATGAAAAGGCATTTATACGACTGAGATGTGGGGAGAGTGTTTTGTGTGAAGTATTCTTATCGAAATTAACGTGCTGCCGAGCGCGGTGGTTGGGAACGTTCTCATTTCAAAGCTCCCAATCCAAGTTCTCAGGCAATGTAATTTCTAAGATAATGAAAAGGCATTTATTTGACTGAGATGTGGGGAGAGTGTTTTGTGTGAAGTAAGTTTATAGAAATTAACGTGCTGCCGACCGCGGTGGTTGGGAACGTTGTCATTTCAAAGCTCCCAATCCAAGTTCTCAGGCAATGTAATTTCTAAGATAATGAACAGGCATTTATTTGACTGAGATGTGGGGAGAGTGTTTTGTGTGAAGTATTCTTATAGAAATTAACGTGCTGCCGAGCGCGGTGGTTGGAAACGTTGTCATTTCAAAGCTCCCAATCCAAGTTCTCAGGCAATGTAATTTCTAAGATAATGAAAAGGCATTTATTTGACTGAGATGTGGGGAGAGTGTTTTGTGTGAAGTATTCTTATAGAAAATAACGTGCTGCCGAGCGCGGTGGTTGGGAACCTTCTCATTTCAAAGCTCCCAATCCAAGTTCTCAGGCAATGTAATTTCTAAGGGAATGAAAAGCATTTATTTGACTGAGATGTGGGGAGAGTGTTTTGTGTGAAGTATTCTTATCGAAATTAACGTGCTGCCGAGCGCGGTGGTTGGGAACGTTGTCATTTCATAGCTCCCAATCCAAGTTCTCAGGCAATGTAATTTCTAAGGGAATGAAAAGGCATTTATATGACTGAGATGTGGGGAGAGTGTTTTGTGTGAAGTATTCTTATAGAAATTAACGTGCTGCCGGGCGCGGTGGTTGACAACGTTGTAATTTCAAAGCTCCCAATCCAAGTTCTCAGGATAGTAATTTCTAAGGGAATGAAAAGGCATTTATTTGACTGAGATGTGGGGAGAGTGTTTTGTGTGAAGTATTCTTATAGAAATTAACGTGCTGCCGAGCGCGGTGGTTGGGAACGTTGTCATTTCAAAGCTCCCAATCCAAGTTCTCAGGCAATGTAATTTCTAAGGGAATTAAAAGGCATTTATACGACTGAGATGTGGGGAGAGTGTTTTGTGTGAAGTATTCTTATAGAAATTAACGTGCTGCCGAGCGCGGTGGTTGGGAACGTTCTCATTTCAAAGCTCCCATTCCAAGTTCTCAGGCAATGTAATTTCTAAGGGAATGAAAAGGCATTTATACGACTGAGATGTGGGGAGAGTGTTTTGTGTGAAGTATTCTTATCGAAATTAACGTGCTGCCGAGCGCGGTGGTTGGGAACGTCGTCATTTCAAAGCTCCCAATCCAAGTTCTCAGGCAATGTAATTTCTAAGGGAATGAAAAAGCATTTATTTGACTGAGATGTGGGGAGAGTGTTTTGTGTGAAGTATTCTTATAGAAATTAACGTGCTGCCGAGCGCGGTGGTTGGGAACGTTGTCATTTCAAAGCTCCCAATCCAAGTTCTCAGGCAATGTAATTTCTAAGGGAATGAAAAGGCATTTATTTGACTGAGATGTGGGGAGAGTGTTTTGTGTGAAGTATTCTTATAGAAATTAACGTGCTGCCGAGCGCGGTGGTTGGGAACGTTGTCATTTCAAAGCTCCCAATCCAAGTTCTCAGGCAATGTAATTTCTAAGATAATGAAAAGGCATTTATTTGACTGAGATGTGGGGAGAGTGTTTTGTGTGAAGTATTCTTATAGAAATTAACGTGATGCCGAGCGCGGTGGTTGGGAACGTTCTCATTTCAAAGCTCCCAATCCAAGTTCTCAGGCAATGTAATTTCTAAGGGAATGAAAAGGCATTTATTTGACTGAGATGTGGGGAGAGTGTTTTGTGTGAAGTATTCTTATCGAAATTAACGTGCTGCCGAGCGCGGTGGTTGGGAACGTTGTCATTTCATAGCTCCCAATCCAAGTTCTCATACAATGTAATTTCTAAGGGAATGAAAAGGCATTTATATGACTGAGATGTGGGGAGAGTGTTTTGTGTGAAGTATTCTTATAGAAATTAACGTGCTGCCGGGCGCGGTGGTTGACAACGTTGTAATTTCAAAGCTCCCAATCCAAGTTCTCAGGATAGTAATTTCTAAGGGAATGAAAAGGCATTTATTTGACTGAGATGTGGGGAGAGTGTTTTGTGTGAAGTATTCTTATAGAAATTAACGTGCTGCCGAGCGCGGTGGTTGCGAACGTTGTCATTTCAAAGCTCCCAATCCAAGTTCTCAGGCAATGTAATTTCTAAGGGAATGAAAAGGCATTTATACGACTGAGATGTGGGGAGAGTGTTTTGTGTGAAGTATTCTTATAGAAATTAACGTGCTGCCGAGCGCGGTGGTTGGGAACGTTCTCATTTCAAAGCTCCCATTCCAAGTTCTCAGGCAATGTAATTTCTAAGGGAATGAAAAGGCATTTATACGACTGAGATGTGGGGAGAGTGTTTTGTGTGAAGTATTCTTATCGAAATTAACGTGCTGCCGAGCGCGGTGGTTGGGAACGTCGTCATTTCAAAGCTCCCAATCCAAGTTCTCAGGCAATGTAATTTCTAAGGGAATGAAAAGCATTTATTTGACTGAGATGTGGGGAGAGTGTTTTGTGTGAAGTATTCTTATAGAAATTAACGTGCTGCCGAGCGCGGTGGTTGGGAACGTTGTCATTTCAAAGCTCCCAATCCAAGTTCTCAGGCAATGTAATTTCTAAGGGAATGAAAAGGCATTTATTTGACTGAGATGTGGGGAGAGTGTTTTGTGTGAAGTATTCTTATAGAAATTAACGTGCTGCCGAGCGCGGTGGTTGGGAACGTTGTCATTTCAAAGCTCCCAATCCAAGTTCTCAGGCAATGTAATTTCTAAGATAATGAACAGGCATTTATTTGACTGAGATGTGGGGAGAGTGTTTTGTGTGAAGTATTCTTATAGATATTAACGTGCTGCCGAGCGCGGTGGTTGGGAACGTTGTCATTTCAAAGCTCCCAATCCAAGTTCTCAGGCAATGTAATTTCTAAGATAATGAAAAGGCATTTATTTGACTGAGATGTGGGGAGAGTGTTTTGTGTGAAGTATTCTTATAGAAATTAACGTGATGCCGAGCGCGGTGGTTGGGAACGTTCTCATTTCAAAGCTCCCAATCCAAGTTCTCAGGCAATGTAATTTCTAAGGGAATGAAAAGGCATTTATTTGACTGAGATGTGGGGAGAGTGTTTTGTGTGAAGTATTCTTATCGAAATTAACGTGCTGCCGAGCGCGGTGGTTGGGAACGTTGTCATTTCATAGCTCCCAATCCAAGTTCTCATACAATGTAATTTCTAAGGGAATGAAAAGGCATTTATATGACTGAGATGTGGGGAGAGTGTTTTGTGTGAAGTATTCTTATAGAAATTAACGTGCTGCCGAGCGCGGTGGTTGGGAACGTTGTCATTTCAAAGCTCCCAATCCAAGTTCTCAGGCAATGTAATTTCTAAGATAATGAAAAGGCATTTATTTGACTGAGATGTGGGGAGAGTGTTTTGTGTGAAGTATTCTTATAGAAAATAACGTGCTGCCGAGCGCGGTGGTTGGGAACCTTCTCATTTCAAAGCTCCCAATCCAAGTTCTCAGGCAATGTAATTTCTAAGGGAATGAAAAGGCATTTATTTGACTGAGATGTGGGGAGAGTGTTTTGTGTGAAGTATTCTTATCGAAATTAACGTGCTGCCGAGCGCGGTGGTTGGGAACGTTGTCATTTCATAGCTCCCAATCCAAGTTCTCAGGCAATGTAATTTCTAAGGGAATGAAAAGGCATTTATATGACTGAGATGTGGGGAGAGTGTTTTGTGTGAAGTATTCTTATAGAAATTAACGTGCTGCCGGGCGCGGTGGTTGACAACGTTGTAATTTCAAAGCTCCCAATCCAAGTTCTCAGGATAGTAATTTCTAAGGGAATGAAAAGGCATTTATTTGACTGAGATGTGGGGAGAGTGTTTTGTGTGAAGTATTCTTATAGAAATTAACGTGCTGCCGAGCGCGGTGGTTGGGAACGTTGTCATTTCAAAGCTCCCAATCCAAGTTCTCAGGCAATGTAATTTCTAAGGGAATGAAAAGGCATTTATACGACTGAGATGTGGGGAGAGTGTTTTGTGTGAAGTATTCTTATAGAAATTAACGTGCTGCCGAGCGCGGTGGTTGGGAACGTTCTCATTTCAAAGCTCCCAATCCAAGTTCTCAGGCAATGTAATTTCTAAGGGAATGAAAAGGCATTTATACGACTGAGATGTGGGGAGAGTGTTTTGTGTGAAGTATTCTTATCGAAATTAACGTGCTGCCGAGCGCGGTGGTTGGGAACGTCGTCATTTCAAAGCTCCCAATCCAAGTTCTCAGGCAATGTAATTTCTAAGGGAATGAAAAAGCATTTATTTGACTGAGATGTGGGGAGAGTGTTTTGTGTGAAGTATTCTTATAGAAATTAACGTGCTGCCGAGCGCGGTGGTTGGGAACGTTGTCATTTCATAGCTCCCAATCCAAGTTCTCAGGCAATGTAATTTCTAAGGGAATGAAAAGGCATTTATATGACTGAGATGTGGGGAGAGTGTTTTGTGTGAAGTATTCTTATAGAAATTAACGTGCTGCCGGGCGCGGTGGTTGGGAACGTTGTAATTTCAAAGCTCCCAATCCAAGTTCTCAGGATAGTAATTTCTAAGGGAATGAAAAGGCATTTATTTGACTGAGATGTGGGGAGAGTGTTTTGTGTGAAGTATTCTTATAGAAATTAACGTGCTGCCGACCGCGGTGGTTGGGAACGTTGTCATTTCAAAGCTCCCAATCCAAGTTCTCAGGCAATGTAATTTCTAAGGGAATGAAAAGGCATTTATTTGACTGAGATGTGGGGAGAGTGTTTTGTGTGAAGTATTCTTATAGAAATTAACGTGCTGCCGAGCGCGGTGGTTGGGAACGTTGTCATTTCAAAGCTCCCAATCCAAGTTCTCAGGCAATGTAATTTCTAAGATAATGAACAGGCATTTATTTGACTGAGATGTGGGGAGAGTGTTTTGTGTGAAGTATTCTTATAGAAATTAACGTGCTGCCGAGCGCGGTGGTTGGGAACGTTGTCATTTCAAAGCTCCCAATCCAAGTTCTCAGGCAATGTAATTTCTAAGATAATGAAAAGGCATTTATTTGACTGAGATGTGGGGAGAGTGTTTTGTGTGAAGTATTCTTATAGAAAATATCGTGCTGCCGAGCGCGGTGGTTGGGAACCTTCTCATTTCAAAGCTCCCAATCCAAGTTCTCAGGCAATGTAATTTCTAAGGGAATGAAAAGGCATTTATTTGACTGAGATGTGGGGAGAGTGTTTTGTGTGAAGTATTCTTATCGAAATTAACGTGCTGCCGAGCGCGGTGGTTGGGAACGTTGTCATTTCATAGCTCCCAATCCAAGTTCTCAGGCAATGTAATTTCTAAGGGAATGAAAAGGCATTTATATGACTGAGATGTGGGGAGAGTGTTTTGTGTGAAGTATTCTTATAGAAATTAACGTGCTGCCGGGCGCGGTGGTTGACAACGTTGTAATTTCAAAGCTCCCAATCCAAGTTCTCAGGATAGTAATTTCTAAGGGAATGAAAAGGCATTTATTTGACTGAGATGTGGGGAGAGTGTTTTGTGTGAAGTATTCTTATAGAAATTAACGTGCTGCCGAGCGCGGTGGTTGGGAACGTTGTCATTTCAAAGCTCCCAATCCAAGTTCTCAGGCAATGTAATTTCTAAGGGAATGAAAAGGCATTTATACGACTGAGATGTGGGGAGAGTGTTTTGTGTGAAGTATTCTTATAGAAATTAACGTGCTGCCGAGCGCGGTGGTTGGGAACGTTCTCATTTCAAAGCTCCCAATCCAAGTTCTCAGGCAATGTAATTTCTAAGGGAATGAAAAGGCATTTATACGACTGAGATGTGGGGAGAGTGTTTTGTGTGAAGTATTCTTATCGAAATTAACGTGCTGCCGAGCGCGGTGGTTGGGAACGTCGTCATTTCAAAGCTCCCAATCCAAGTTCTCAGGCAATGTAATTTCTAAGGGAATGAAAAAGCATTTATTTGACTGAGATGTGGGGAGAGTGTTTTGTGTGAAGTATTCTTATAGAAATTAACGTGCTGCCGAGCGCGGTGGTTGGGAACGTTGTCATTTCATAGCTCCCAATCCAAGTTCTCAGGCAATGTAATTTCTAAGGGAATGAAAAGGCATTTATATGACTGAGATGTGGGGAGAGTGTTTTGTGTGAAGTATTCTTATAGAAATTAACGTGCTGCCGGGCGCGGTGGTTGGGAACGTTGTCATTTCAAAGCTCCCAATAAAAGTACTCAGGCGATGTAATTTCTAAGGGAATGAAGAGACATTTATTTGACTGAGATGTGGGGAGAGTGTTTTGTGTGAAGTATTCTTATAGAAATTAACGTGCTGCCGATCGCGGTGGTTGGGAACGTTGTCATTTCAAAGCAACCAATCCAAGTTCTCAGGCGATTTAATTTCTAAGGGAATGAAAAGGCATTTATTTGACTGAGATGTGGGGAGAGTGTTTTGTGTGAAGTATTCTTATAGAAATTAACGTGCTGCCGAGCGCTGTGGTTGGGAACGTTGTCATTTCAAAGCTCCCAATCCAAGTTCTCAGGCGATGTAATTTCTAAGGGAATGAAGAGACATTTATTTGACTGAGATGTGAGGAGAGTGTTTTTTGTGAAGTATTCTTATAGAAATTAACGTGCTGCCGATCGCGGTGGTTGGGAACGTTGTCATTTCAAAGCAACCAATCCAAGTTCTCAGGCGATTTAATTTCTAAGGGAATGAAAAGGCATTTATTTGACTGAGATGTGGGGAGAGTGTTTTGTGTGAAGTATTCTTATAGAAATTAACGTGCTGCCGAGCGCGGTGGTTGGGAACGTTGTCATTTCAAAGCTCCCAATCCAAGTTCTCAGGCGATGTAATTTCTAAGGGAATTAAAAGGCATTTATTTGACTGAGATGTGAGGAGAGTGTTTTGTGTGAAGTATTCTTTTAGAAATTAACGTGCTGCCGAGCGCGGTGATTGGGAACGTTGTCATTTCAAAGCTCCCAATCCAAGTTCTCAGGCGATGTAATTTCTAAGGGAATGAAGAGACATTTATTTGACTGAGATGTGGGGAGAGTGTTTTGTGTGAAGTATTCTTATAGAAATTAACGTGCTGCCGAGCGCGGTGGTTGGGAACGTTGTCATTTCAAAGCAACCAATCCAAGTTCTCAGGCGATTTAATTTCTAAGGGAATGAAAAGGCATTTATTTGACTGAGATGTGGGGAGAGTGTTTTGTTTGAAGTATTCTTATAGAAATTAACGTGCTGCCGAGCGCGGTGGTTGGGAACGTTGTCATTTCAAACCTCCCAATCCAAGTTCTCAGGCGATGTTATTTCTAAGGGAATGAAGAGACATTTATTTGACTGAGATGTGGGGAGAGTGTTTTGTGTGAAGTATTCTTATAGAAATTAACGTGCTGCCGAGCGCGGTGATTGGGAACGTTGTCATTTCAAAGCTCCCAATCCAAGTTCTCAGGCGATGTAATTTCTAAGGTAATGAAGAGACATTTATTTGACTGAGATGTGGGGAGAGTGTTTTGTGTGATGTATTCTTATAGAAATTAACGTGCTGCCGAGCGCGGTGGTTGGGAACGTTGTCATTTCAAAGCTCCCAATCCAAGTTCTCAGGCGATGAAATTTCTAAGGGAATGGAGAGGCATTTATATTTGACTAAGATGTAGGGAGAGTGTTTTGTGTGAAGTATTCTTATAGAAATTAACGTGCTGCCGAGCGCGGTGGTTGGGAACGTTGTCATTTCAAAGCTCCCAATAAAAGTTCTCAGGCGATGTAATTTCTAAGGGAATGAAGAGACATTTATTTGACTGAGATGTGGGGAGAGTGTTTTGTGTGAAGTATTCTTATAGAAATTAACGTGCTGCCGAGCGCGGTGGTTGGGAACGTTGTCATTTCATAGCTCCCAATCCAAGTTCTCAGGCAATGTAATTTCTAAGGGAATGAAAAGGCATTTATATGACTGAGATGTGGGGAGAGTGTTTTGTGTGAAGTATTCTTATAGAAATTAACGTGCTGCCGGGCGCGGTGGTTGACAACGTTGTAATTTCAAAGCTCCCAATCCAAGTTCTCAGGATAGTAATTTCTAAGGGAATGAAAAGGCATTTATTTGACTGAGATGTGGGGAGAGTGTTTTGTGTGAAGTATTCTTATAGAAATTAACGTGCTGCCGAGCGCGGTGGTTGGGAACGTTGTCATTTCAAAGCTCCCAATCCAAGTTCTCAGGCAATGTAATTTCTAAGGGAATGAAAAGGCATTTATACGACTGAGATGTGGGGAGAGTGTTTTGTGTGAAGTATTCTTATAGAAATTAACGTGCTGCCGAGCGCGGTGGTTGGGAACGTTCTCATTTCAAAGCTCCCAATCCAAGTTCTCAGGCAATGTAATTTCTAAGGGAATGAAAAGGCATTTATACGACTGAGATGTGGGGAGAGTGTTTTGTGTGAAGTATTCTTATCGAAATTAACGTGCTGCCGATCGCGGTGGTTGGGAACGTCGTCATTTCAAAGCTCCCAATCCAAGTTCTCAGGCAATGTAATTTCTAAGGGAATGAAAAAGCATTTATTTGACTGAGATGTGGGGAGAGTGTTTTGTGTGAAGTATTCTTATAGAAATTAACGTGCTGCCGAGCGCGGTGGTTGGGAACGTTGTCATTTCATAGCTCCCAATCCAAGTTCTCAGGCAATGTAATTTCTAAGGGAATGAAAAGGCATTTATATGACTGAGATGTGGGGAGAGTGTTTTGTGTGAAGTATTCTTATAGAAATTAACGTGCTGCCGGGCGCGGTGGTTGGGAACGTTGTCATTTCAAAGCTCCCAATAAAAGTTCTCAGGCGATGTAATTTCTAAGGGAATGAAGAGACATTTATTTGACTGAGATGTGGGGAGAGTGTTTTGTGTGAAGTATTCTTATAGAAATTAACGTGCTGCCGATCGCGGTGGTTGGGAACGTTGTCATTTCAAAGCAACCAATCCAAGTTCTCAGGCGATTTAATTTCTAAGGGAATGAAAAGGCATTTATTTGACTGAGATGTGGGGAGAGTGTTTTGTGTGAAGTATTCTTATAGAAATTAACGTGCTGCCGAGCGCTGTGGTTGGGAACGTTGTCATTTCAAAGCTCCCAATCCAAGTTCTCAGGCGATGTAATTTCTAAGGGAATGAAGAGACATTTATTTGACTGAGATGTGAGGAGAGTGTTTTGTGTGAAGTATTCTTATAGAAATTAACGTGCTGCCGAGCGCGGTGATTGGGAACGTTGTCATTTCAAAGCTCCCAATAAAAGTTCTCAGGCGATGTAATTTCTAAGGGAATGAAGAGACATTTATTTGACTGAGATGTGGGGAGAGTGTTTTGTGTGAAGTATTCTTATAGAAATTAACGTGCTGCCGATCGCGGTGGTTGGGAACGTTGTCATTTCAAAGCAACCAATCCAAGTTCTCAGGCGATTTAATTTCTAAGGGAATGAAAAGGCATTTATTTGACTGAGATGTGGGGAGAGTGTTTTGTGTGAAGTATTCTTATAGAAATTAACGTGCTGCCGAGCGCGGTGGTTGGGAACGTTGTCATTTCAAAGCTCCCAATCCAAGTTCTCAGGCGATGTAATTTCTAAGGGAATTAAAAGGCATTTATTTGACTGAGATGTGAGGAGAGTGTTTTGTGTGAAGTATTCTTTTAGAAATTAACGTGCTGCCGAGCGCGGTGATTGGGAACGTTGTCATTTCAAAGCTCCCAATCCAAGTTCTCAGGCGATGTAATTTCTAAGGGAATGAAGAGACATTTATTTGACTGAGATGTGGGGAGAGTGTTTTGTGTGAAGTATTCTTATAGAAATTAACGTGCTGCCGAGCGCGGTGGTTGGGAACGTTGTCATTTCAAAGCAACCAATCCAAGTTCTCAGGCGATTTAATTTCTAAGGGAATGAAAAGGCATTTATTTGACTGAGATGTGGGGAGAGTGTTTTGTTTGAAGTATTCTTATAGAAATTAACGTGCTGCCGAGCGCGGTGGTTGGGAACGTTGTCATTTCAAACCTCCCAATCCAAGTTCTCAGGCGATGTTATTTCTAAGGGAATGAAGAGACATTTATTTGACTGAGATGTGGGGAGAGTGTTTTGTGTGAAGTATTCTTATAGAAATTAACGTGCTGCCGAGCGCGGTGATTGGGAACGTTGTCATTTCAAAGCTCCCAATCCAAGTTCTCAGGCGATGTAATTTCTAAGGTAATGAAGAGACATTTATTTGACTGAGATGTGGGGAGAGTGTTTTGTGTGATGTATTCTTATAGAAATTAACGTGCTGCCGAGCGCGGTGGTTGGGAACGTTGTCATTTCAAAGCTCCCAATCCAAGTTCTCAGGCGATGAAATTTCTAAGGGAATGGAGAGGCATTTATATTTGACTAAGATGTAGGGAGAGTGTTTTGTGTGAAGTATTCTTATAGAAATTAACGTGCTGCCGAGCGCGGTGGTTGGGAACGTTGTCATTTCAAAGCTCCCAATAAAAGTTCTCAGGCGATGTAATTTCTAAGGGAATGAAGAGACATTTATTTGACTGAGATGTGGGGAGAGTGTTTTGTGTGAAGTATTCTTATAGAAATTAACGTGCTGCCGAGCGCGGTGGTTGGGAACGTTGTCATTTCATAGCTCCCAATCCAAGTTCTCAGGCAATGTAATTTCTAAGGGAATGAAAAGGCATTTATATGACTGAGATGTGGGGAGAGTGTTTTGTGTGAAGTATTCTTATAGAAATTAACGTGCTGCCGGGCGCGGTGGTTGGGAACGTTGTAATTTCAAAGCTCCCAATCCAAGTTCTCAGGATAGTAATTTCTAAGGGAATGAAAAGGCATTTATTTGACTGAGATGTGGGGAGAGTGTTTTGTGTGAAGTATTCTTATAGAAATTAACGTGCTGCCGACCGCGGTGGTTGGGAACGTTGTCATTTCAAAGCTCCCAATCCAAGTTCTCAGGCAATGTAATTTCTAAGGGAATGAAAAGGCATTTATTTGACTGAGATGTGGGGAGAGTGTTTTGTGTGATGTATTCTTATAGAAATTAACGTGCTGCCGAGCGCGGTGGTTGGGAACGTTGTCATTTCAAAGCTCCCAATCCAAGTTCTCAGGCGATGAAATTTCTAAGGGAATGGAGAGGCATTTATATTTGACTAAGATGTAGGGAGAGTGTTTTGTGTGAAGTATTCTTATAGAAATTAACGTGCTGCCGAGCGCGGTGGTTGGGAACGTTGTCATTTCATAGCTCCCAATCCAAGTTCTCAGGCAATGTAATTTCTAAGGGAATGAAAAGGCATTTATATGACTGAGATGTGGGGAGAGTGTTTTGTGTGAAGTATTCTTATAGAAATTAACGTGCTGCCGGGCGCGGTGGTTGGGAACGTTGTCATTTCAAAGCTCCCAATAAAAGTTCTCAGGCGATGTAATTTCTAAGGGAATGAAGAGACATTTATTTGACTGAGATGTGGGGAGAGTGTTTTGTGTGAAGTATTCTTATAGAAATTAACGTGCTGCCGATCGCGGTGGTTGGGAACGTTGTCATTTCAAAGCAACCAATCCAAGTTCTCAGGCGATTTAATTTCTAAGGGAATGAAAAGGCATTTATTTGACTGAGATGTGGGGAGAGTGTTTTGTGTGAAGTATTCTTATAGAAATTAACGTGCTGCCGAGCGCGGTGGTTGGGAACGTTGTCATTTCAAAGCTCCCAATCCAAGTTCTCAGGCGATGTAATTTCTAAGGGAATGAAGAGACATTTATTTGACTGAGATGTGAGGAGAGTGTTTTGTGTGAAGTATTCTTATAGAAATTAACGTGCTGCCGAGCGCGGTGATTGGGAACGTTGTCATTTCAAAGCTCCCAATAAAAGTTCTCAGGCGATGTAATTTCTAAGGGAATGAAGAGACATTTATTTGACTGAGATGTGGGGAGAGTGTTTTGTGTGAAGTATTCTTATAGAAATTAACGTGCTGCCGATCGCGGTGGTTGGGAACGTTGTCATTTCAAAGCAACCAATCCAAGTTCTCAGGCGATTTAATTTCTAAGGGAATGAAAAGGCATTTATTTGACTGAGATGTGGGGAGAGTGTTTTGTGTGAAGTATTCTTATAGAAATTAACGTGCTGCCGAGCGCGGTGGTTGGGAACGTTGTCATTTCAAAGCTCCCAATCCAAGTTCTCAGGCGATGTAATTTCTAAGGGAATTAAAAGGCATTTATTTGACTGAGATGTGAGGAGAGTGTTTTGTGTGAAGTATTCTTTTAGAAATTAACGTGCTGCCGAGCGCGGTGATTGGGAACGTTGTCATTTCAAAGCTCCCAATCCAAGTTCTCAGGCGATGTAATTTCTAAGGGAATGAAGAGACATTTATTTGACTGAGATGTGGGGAGAGTGTTTTGTGTGAAGTATTCTTATAGAAATTAACGTGCTGCCGAGCGCGGTGGTTGGGAACGTTGTCATTTCAAAGCAACCAATCCAAGTTCTCAGGCGATTTAATTTCTAAGGGAATGAAAAGGCATTTATTTGACTGAGATGTGGGGAGAGTGTTTTGTTTGAAGTATTCTTATAGAAATTAACGTGCTGCCGAGCGCGGTGGTTGGGAACGTTGTCATTTCAAACCTCCCAATCCAAGTTCTCAGGCGATGTTATTTCTAAGGGAATGAAGAGACATTTATTTGACTGAGATGTGGGGAGAGTGTTTTGTGTGAAGTATTCTTATAGAAATTAACGTGCTGCCGAGCGCGGTGATTGGGAACGTTGTCATTTCAAAGCTCCCAATCCAAGTTCTCAGGCGATGTAATTTCTAAGGTAATGAAGAGACATTTATTTGACTGAGATGTGGGGAGAGTGTTTTGTGTGATGTATTCTTATAGAAATTAACGTGCTGCCGAGCGCGGTGGTTGGGAACGTTGTCATTTCAAAGCTCCCAATCCAAGTTCTCAGGCGATGAAATTTCTAAGGGAATGGAGAGGCATTTATATTTGACTAAGATGTAGGGAGAGTGTTTTGTGTGAAGTATTCTTATAGAAATTAACGTGCTGCCGAGCGCGGTGGTTGGGAACGTTGTCATTTCAAAGCTCCCAATAAAAGTTCTCAGGCGATGTAATTTCTAAGGGAATGAAGAGACATTTATTTGACTGAGATGTGGGGAGAGTGTTTTGTGTGAAGTATTCTTATAGAAATTAACGTGCTGCCGATCGCGGTGGTTGGGAACGTTGTCATTTCAAAGCAACCAATCCAAGTTCTCAGGCGATTTAATTTCTAAGGGAATGAAAAGGCATTTATTTGACTGAGATGTGGGGAGAGTGTTTTGTGTGAAGTATTCTTATAGAAATTAACGTGCTGCCGAGCGCGGTGGTTGGGAACGTTGTCATTTCAAAGCTCCCAATCCAAGTTCTCAGGCGATGTAATTTCTAAGGGAATGAAGAGACATTTATTTGACTGAGATGTGGGGAGAGTGTTTTGTGTGAAGTATTCTTATAGAAATTAACGTGCTGCCGAGCGCGGTGGTTGGGAACGTTGTCATTTCAAAGCTCCCAATCCAAGTTCTCAGGCGATGTAATTTCTAAGGGAATTAAAAGGCATTTATTTGACTGAGATGTGAGGAGAGTGTTTTGTGTGAAGTATTCTTTTAGAAATTAACGTGCTGCCGAGCGCGGTGATTGGGAACGTTGTCATTTCAAAGCTCCCAATCCAAGTTCTCAGGCGATGTAATTTCTAAGGGAATGAAGAGACATTTATTTGACTGAGATGTGGGGAGAGTGTTTTGTGTGAAGTATTCTTATAGAAATTAACGTGCTGCCGAGCGCGGTGGTTGGGAACGTTGTCATTTCAAAGCAACCAATCCAAGTTCTCAGGCGATTTAATTTCTAAGGGAATGAAAAGGCATTTATTTGACTGAGATGTGGGGAGAGTGTTTTGTTCGAAGTATTCTTATAGAAATTAACGTGCTGCCGAGCGCGGTGGTTGGGAACGTTGTCATTTCAAACCTCCCAATCCAAGTTCTCAGGCGATGTTATTTCTAAGGGAATGAAGAGACATTTATTTGACTGAGATGTGGGGAGAGTGTTTTGTGTGAAGTATTCTTATAGAAATTAACGTGCTGCCGAGCGCGGTGATTGGGAACGTTGTCATTTCAAAGCTCCCAATCCAAGTTCTCAGGCGATGTAATTTCTAAGGGAATGAAGAGACATTTATTTGACTGAGATGTGGGGAGAGTGTTTTGTGTGATGTATTCTTATAGAAATTAACGTGCTGCCGAGCGCGGTGGTTGGGAACGTTGTCATTTCAAAGCTCCCAATCCAAGTTCTCAGGCGATGAAATTTCTAAGGGAATGGAGAGGCATTTATATTTGACTAAGATGTAGGGAGAGTGTTTTGTGTGAAGTATTCTTATAGAAATTAACGTGCTGCCGAGCGCGGTGGTTGGGAACGTTGTCATTTCAAAGCAACCAATCCAAGTTCTCAGGCGATTTAATTTCTAAGGGAATGAAAAGGCATTTATTTGACTGAGATGTGGGGAGAGTGTTTTGTTTGAAGTATTCTTATAGAAATTAACGTGCTGCCGAGCGCGGTGGTTGGGAACGTTGTCATTTCAAACCTCCCAATCCAAGTTCTCAGGCGATGTTATTTCTAAGGGAATGAAGAGACATTTATTTGACTGAGATGTGGGGAGAGTGTTTTGTGTGAAGTATTCTTATAGAAATTAACGTGCTGCCGAGCGCGGTGATTGGGAACGTTGTCATTTCAAAGCTCCCAATCCAAGTTCTCAGGCGATGTAATTTCTAAGGGAATTAAAAGGCATTTATTTGACTGAGATGTGAGGAGAGTGTTTTGTGTGAAGTATTCTTATAGAAATTAACGTGCTGCCGAGCGCGGTGGTTGGGAACGTTGTCATTTCAAAGCTCCCAATCCAAGTTCTCAGGCGATGTAATTTCTAAGGGAATTAAAAGGCATTTATTTGACTGAGATGTGAGGAGAGTGTTTTGTGTGAAGTATTCTTATAGAAATTAACGTGCTGCCGAGCGCGGTGATTGGGAACGTTGTCATTTCAAAGCTCCCAATCCAAGTTCTCAGGCGATGTAATTTCTAAGGGAATGAAGAGACATTTATTTGACTGAGATGTGGGGAGAGTGTTTTGTGTGAAGTATTCTTATAGAAATTAACGTGCTGCCGAGCGCGGTGGTTGGGAACGTTGTCATTTCAAAGCTCCCAATCCAAGTTCTCAGGCGATGTAATTTCTAAGGGAATTAAAAGGCATTTATTTGACTGAGATGTGAGGAGAGTGTTTTGTGTGAAGTATTCTTTTAGAAATTAACGTGCTGCCGAGCGCGGTGATTGGGAACGTTGTCATTTCAAAGCTCCCAATCCAAGTTCTCAGGCGATGTAATTTCTAAGGGAATGAAGAGACATTTATTTGACTGAGATGTGGGGAGAGTGTTTTGTGTGAAGTATTCTTATAGAAATTAACGTGCTGCCGAGCGCGGTTTTTGGGAACGTTGTCATTTCAAAGCAACCAATCCAAGTTCTCAGGCGATTTAATTTCTAAGGGAATGAAAAGGCATTTATTTGACTGAGATGTGGGGAGAGTGTTTTGTTTGAAGTATTCTTATAGAAATTAACGTGCTGCCGAGCGCGGTGGTTGGGAACGTTGTCATTTCAAACCTCCCAATCCAAGTTCTCAGGCGATGTTATTTCTAAGGGAATGAAGAGACATTTATTTGACTGAGATGTGGGGAGAGTGTTTTGTGTGAAGTATTCTTATAGAAATTAACGTGCTGCCGAGCGCGGTGATTGGGAACGTTGTCATTTCAAAGCTCCCAATCCAAGTTCTCAGGCGATGTAATTTCTAAGGGAATGAAGAGACATTTATTTGACTGAGATGTGGGGAGAGTGTTTTGTGTGATGTATTCTTATAGAAATTAACGTGCTGCCGAGCGCGGTGGTTGGGAACGTTGTCATTTCAAAGCTCCCAATCCAAGTTCTCAGGCGATGAAATTTCTAAGGGAATGGAGAGGCATTTATTTGACTAAGATGTAGGGAGAGTGTTTTGTGTGAAGTATTCTTATAGAAATTAACGTGCTGCCGAGCGCGGTGGTTGGGAACGTTGTCATTTCAAAGCAACCAATCCAAGTTCTCAGGCGATTTAATTTCTAAGGGAATGAAAAGGCATTTATTTGACTGAGATGTGGGGAGAGTGTTTTGTTTGAAGTATTCTTATAGAAATTAACGTGCTGCCGAGCGCGGTGGTTGGGAACGTTGTCATTTCAAACCTCCCAATCCAAGTTCTCAGGCGATGTTATTTCTAAGGGAATGAAGAGACATTTATTTGACTGAGATGTGGGGAGAGTGTTTTGTGTGAAGTATTCTTATAGAAATTAACGTGCTGCCGAGCGCGGTGATTGGGAACGTTGTCATTTCAAAGCTCCCAATCCAAGTTCTCAGGCGATGTAATTTCTAAGGGAATTAAAAGGCATTTATTTGACTGAGATGTGAGGAGAGTGTTTTGTGTGAAGTATTCTTATAGAAATTAACGTGCTGCCGAGCGCGGTGGTTGGGAACGTTGTCATTTCAAAGCTCCCAATCCAAGTTCTCAGGCGATGTAATTTCTAAGGGAATTAAAAGGCATTTATTTGACTGAGATGTGAGGAGAGTGTTTTGTGTGAAGTATTCTTATAGAAATTAACGTGCTGCCGAGCGCGGTGATTGGGAACGTTGTCATTTCAAAGCTCCCAATCCAAGTTCTCAGGCGATGTAATTTCTAAGGGAATGAAGAGACATTTATTTGACTGAGATGTGGGGAGAGTGTTTTGTGTGAAGTATTCTTATAGAAATTAACGTGCTGCCGAGCGCGGTGATTGGGAACGTTGTCATTTCAAAGCTCCCAATCCAAGTTCTCAGGCGATGTAATTTCTAAGGGAATGAAGAGACATTTATTTGACTGTAATGTGGGGAGAGTGTTTTGTGTGAAGTATTCTTATAGAAATTAACGTGCTGCCGAGCGCGGTGGTTGGGAACGTTGTCATTTCAAAGCTCCCAATCCAAGTTCTCAGGCGATGTAATTTCTAAGGGAATTAAAAGGCATTTATTTGACTGAGATGTGAGGAGAGTGTTTTGTGTGAAGTATTCTTTTAGAAATTAACGTGCTGCCGAGCGCGGTGATTGGGAACGTTGTCATTTCAAAGCTCCCAATCCAAGTTCTCAGGCGATGTAATTTCTAAGGGAATGAAGAGACATTTATTTGACTGAGATGTGGGGAGAGTGTTTTGTGTGAAGTATTCTTATAGAAATTAACGTGCTGCCGAGCGCGGTGGTTGGGAACGTTGTCATTTCAAAGCAACCAATCCAAGTTCTCAGGCGATTTAATTTCTAAGGGAATGAAAAGGCATTTATTTGACTGAGATGTGGGGAGAGTGTTTTGTGTGAAGTATTCTTATAGAAATTAACGTGCTGCCGAGCGCGGTGATTGGGAACGTTGTCATTTCAAAGCTCCCAATCCAAGTTCTCAGGCGATGTAATTTCTAAGGGAATGAAGAGACATTTATTTGACTGAGATGTGGGGAGAGTGTTTTGTGTGATGTATTCTTATAGAAATTAACGTGCTGCCGAGCGCGGTGGTTGGGAACGTTGTCATTTCAAAGCTCCCAATCCAAGTTCTCAGGCGATGAAATTTCTAAGGGAATGGAGAGGCATTTATATTTGACTAAGATGTAGGGAGAGTGTTTTGTGTGAAGTATTCTTATAGAAATTAACGTGCTGCCGAGCGCGGTGGTTGGGAACGTTGTCATTTCAAAGCAACCAATCCAAGTTCTCAGGCGATTTAATTTCTAAGGGAATGAAAAGGCATTTATTTGACTGAGATGTGGGGAGAGTGTTTTGTTTGAAGTATTCTTATAGAAATTAACGTGCTGCCGAGCGCGGTGGTTGGGAACGTTGTCATTTCAAACCTCCCAATCCAAGTTCTCAGGCGATGTTATTTCTAAGGGAATGAAGAGACATTTATTTGACTGAGATGTGGGGAGAGTGTTTTGTGTGAAGTATTCTTATAGAAATTAACGTGCTGCCGAGCGCGGTGATTGGGAACGTTGTCATTTCAAAGCTCCCAATCCAAGTTCTCAGGCGATGTAATTTCTAAGGGAATTAAAAGGCATTTATTTGACTGAGATGTGAGGAGAGTGTTTTGTGTGAAGTATTCTTTTAGAAATTAACGTGCTGCCGAGCGCGGTGATTGGGAACGTTGTCATTTCAAAGCTCCCAATCCAAGTTCTCAGGCGATGTAATTTCTAAGGGAATGAAGAGACATTTATTTGACTGAGATGTGGGGAGAGTGTTTTGTGTGAAGTATTCTTATAGAAATTAACGTGCTGCCGAGCGCGGTGGTTGGGAACGTTGTCATTTCAAAGCAACCAATCCAAATTCTCAGGCGATTTAATTTCTAAGGGAATGAAAAGGCATTTATTTGACTGAGATGTGGGGAGAGTGTTTTGTTTGAAGTATTCTTATAGAAATTAACGTGCTGCCGAGCGCGGTGGTTGGGAACGTTGTCATTTCAAACCTCCCAATCCAAGTTCTCAGGCGATGTTATTTCTAAGGGAATGAAGAGACATTTATTTGACTGAGATGTGGGGAGAGTGTTTTGTGTGAAGTATTCTTATAGAAATTAACGTGCTGCCGAGCGCGGTGATTGGGAACGTTGTCATTTCAAAGCTCCCAATCCAAGTTCTCAGGCGATGTAATTTCTAAGGGAATGAAGAGACATTTATTTGACTGAGATGTGGGGAGAGTGTTTTGTGTGATGTATTCTTATAGAAATTAACGTGCTGCCGAGCGCGGTGGTTGGGAACGTTGTCATTTCAAAGCTCCCAATCCAAGTTCTCAGGCGATGAAATTTCTAAGGGAATGGAGAGGCATTTATTTGACTAAGATGTAGGGAGAGTGTTTTGTGTGAAGTATTCTTATAGAAATTAACGTGCTGCCGAGCGCGGTGGTTGGGAACGTTGTCATTTCAAAGCAACCAATCCAAGTTCTCAGGCGATTTAATTTCTAAGGGAATGAAAAGGCATTTATTTGACTGAGATGTGGGGAGAGTGTTTTGTTTGAAGTATTCTTATAGAAATTAACGTGCTGCCGAGCGCGGTGGTTGGGAACGTTGTCATTTCAAACGTCCCAATCCAAGTTCTCAGGCGATGTTATTTCTAAGGGAATGAAGAGACATTTATTTGACTGAGATGTGGGGAGAGTGTTTTGTGTGAAGTATTCTTATAGAAATTAACGTGCTGCCGAGCGCGGTGATTGGGAACGTTGTCATTTCAAAGCTCCCAATCCAAGTTCTCAGGCGATGTAATTTCTAAGGGAATTAAAAGGCATTTATTTGACTGAGATGTGAGGAGAGTGTTTTGTGTGAAGTATTCTTATAGAAATTAACGTGCTGCCGAGCGCGGTGGTTGGGAACGTTGTCATTTCAAAGTTCCCAATCCAAGTTCTCAGGCGATGTAATTTCTAAGGGAATTAAAAGGCATTTATTTGACTGAGATGTGAGGAGAGTGTTTTGTGTGAAGTATTCTTATAGAAATTAACGTGCTGCCGAGCGCGGTGATTGGGAACGTTGTCATTTCAAAGCTCCCAATCCAAGTTCTCAGGCGATGTAATTTCTAAGGGAATGAAGAGACATTTATTTGACTGAGATGTGGGGAGAGTGTTTTGTGTGAAGTATTCTTATAGAAATTAACGTGCTGCCGAGCGCGGTGGTTGGGAACGTTGTCATTTCAAAGCTCCCAATCCAAGTTCTCAGGCGATGTAATTTCTAAGGGAATTAAAAGGCATTTATTTGACTGAGATGTGAGGAGAGTGTTTTGTGTGAAGTATTCTTTTAGAAATTAACGTGCTGCCGAGCGCGGTGATTGGGAACGTTGTCATTTCAAAGCTCCCAATCCAAGTTCTCAGGCGATGTAATTTCTAAGGGAATGAAGAGACATTTATTTGACTGAGATGTGGGGAGAGTGTTTTGTGTGAAGTATTCTTATAGAAATTAACGTGCTGCCGAGCGCGGTGGTTGGGAACGTTGTCATTTCAAAGCAACCAATCCAAGTTCTCAGGCGATTTAATTTCTAAGGGAATGAAAAGGCATTTATTTGACTGAGATGTGGGGAGAGTGTTTTGTTTGAAGTATTCTTATAGAAATTAACGTGCTGCCGAGCGCGGTGGTTGGGAACGTTGTCATTTCAAACCTCCCAATCCAAGTTCTCAGGCGATGTTATTTCTAAGGGAATGAAGAGACATTTATTTGACTGAGATGTGGGGAGAGTGTTTTGTGTGAAGTATTCTTATAGAAATTAACGTGCTGCCGAGCGCGGTGATTGGGAACGTTGTCATTTCAAAGCTCCCAATCCAAGTTCTCAGGCGATGTAATTTCTAAGGGAATGAAGAGACATTTATTTGACTGAGATGTGGGGAGAGTGTTTTGTGTGATGTATTCTTATAGAAATTAACGTGCTGCCGAGCGCGGTGGTTGGGAACGTTGTCATTTCAAAGCTCCCAATCCAAGTTCTCAGGCGATGAAATTTCTAAGGGAATGGAGAGGCATTTATTTGACTAAGATGTAGGGAGAGTGTTTTGTGTGAAGTATTCTTATAGAAATTAACGTGCTGCCGAGCGCGGTGGTTGGGAACGTTGTCATTTCAAAGCAACCAATCCAAGTTCTCAGGCGATTTAATTTCTAAGGGAATGAAAAGGCATTTATTTGACTGAGATGTGGGGAGAGTGTTTTGTTTGAAGTATTCTTATAGAAATTAACGTGCTGCCGAGCGCGGTGGTTGGGAACGTTGTCATTTCAAACCTCCCAATCCAAGTTCTCAGGCGATGTTATTTCTAAGGGAATGCAGAGACATTTATTTGACTGAGATGTGGGGAGAGTGTTTTGTGTGAAGTATTCTTATAGAAATTAACGTGCTGCCGATCGCGGTGATTGGGAACGTTGTCATTTCAAAGCTCCCAATCCAAGTTCTCAGGCGATGTAATTTCTAAGGGAATGAAGAGACATTTATTTGACTGAGATGTGGGGAGAGTGTTTTGTGTGATGTATTCTTATAGAAATTAACGTGCTGCCGAGCGCGGTGGTTGGGAACGTTGTCATTTCAAAGCTCCCAATCCAAGTTCTCAGGCGATGAAATTTCTAAGGGAATGGAGAGGCATTTATTTGACTAAGATGTAGGGAGAGTGTTTTGTGTGAAGTATTCTTATAGAAATTAACGTGCTGCCGAGCGCGGTGGTTGGGAACGTTGTCATTTCAAAGCAACCAATCCAAGTTCTCAGGCGATGTAATTCCCAAGGAATGAAGAGGCATTTCTTTGACTGAGATGTGGGGAGAGTGTTTTGTGTGAAGTATTCTTATAGAAATTAACGTGCTGCCGAGCGCGGTGGTTGGGAACGTTGTCATTTCAAAGCTCCCAATCCAAGTTCTCAGGCGATGAAATTTCTAAGGGAATGGAGAGGCATTTATTTGACTAAGATGTAGGGAGAGTGTTTTGTGTGAAGTATTCTTATAGAAATTAACGTGCTGCCGAGCGCGGTGGTTGGGAACGTTGTCATTTCAAAGCAACCAATCCAAGTTCTCAGGCGATGTAATTTCTAAGGAATGAAGAGGCGTTTCTTTGACTGAGATGTGGGGAGAGTGTTTTGTGTGAAGTATTCTTATAGAAATTAACGTGCTGCCGAGCGCGGTGGTTGGGAACGTTGTCATTTCAAAGCAACCAATCCAAGTTCTCAGGCGATGTAATTTCTAAGGAATGAAGAGGCATTTCTTTGACTGAGATGTGGGGAGAGTGTTTTGTGTGAAGTATTCTTATAGAAATTAACGTGCTGCCGAGCGCGGTGGTTGGGAACGTTGTCATTTCAAAGCTCCCAATCCAAGTTCTCAGGCGATGTAATTTCTAAGGGAATTAAAAGGCATTTATTTGACTGAGATGTGAGGAGAGTGTTTTGTGTGAAGTATTCTTATAGAAATTAACGTGCTGCCGAGCGCGGTGATTGGGAACGTTGTCATTTCAAAGCTCCCAATAAAAGTTCTCAGGCGATGTAATTTCTAAGGGAATGAAGAGACATTTATTTGACTGAGATGTGGGGAGAGTGTTTTGTGTGAAGTATTCTTATAGAAATTAACGTGCTGCCGATCGCGGTGGTTGGGAACGTTGTCATTTCAAAGCAACCAATCCAAGTTCTCAGGCGATTTAATTTCTAAGGGAATGAAAAGGCATTTATTTGACTGAGATGTGGGGAGAGTGTTTTGTGTGAAGTATTCTTATAGAAATTAACGTGCTGCCGAGCGCGGTGGTTGGGAACGTTGTCATTTCAAAGCTCCCAATCCAAGTTCTCAGGCGATGTAATTTCTAAGGGAATGAAGAGACATTTATTTGACTGAGATGTGGGGAGAGTGTTTTGTGTGAAGTATTCTTATAGAAATTAACGTGCTGCCGAGCGCGGTGGTTGGGAACGTTGTCATTTCAAAGCTCCCAATCCAAGTTCTCAGGCGATGTAATTTCTAAGGGAATTAAAAGGCATTTATTTGACTGAGATGTGAGGAGAGTGTTTTGTGTGAAGTATTCTTTTAGAAATTAACGTGCTGCCGAGCGCGGTGATTGGGAACGTTGTCATTTCAAAGCTCCCAATCCAAGTTCTCAGGCGATGTTATTTCTAAGGGAATGAAGTGACATTTATTTGACTAAGATGTGGGGAGAGTGTTTTGTGTGAAGTATTCTTATAGAAATTAACGTGCTGCCGAGCGCGGTGGTTGGGAACGTTGTCATTTCAAAGCAACCAATCCAAGTTCTCAGGCGATTTAATTTCTAAGGGAATGAAAAGGCATTTATTTGACTGAGATGTGGGGAGAGTGTTTTGTTTGAAGTATTCTTATAGAAATTAACGTGCTGCCGAGCGCGGTGGTTGGGAACGTTGTCATTTCAAACCTCCCAATCCAAGTTCTCAGGCGATGTTATTTCTAAGGGAATGAAGAGACATTTATTTGACTGAGATGTGGGGAGAGTGTTTTGTGTGATGTATTCTTATAGAAATTAACGTGCTGCCGAGCGCGGTGGTTGGGAACGTTGTCATTTCAAAGCTCCCAATCCAAGTTCTCAGGCGATGAAATTTCTAAGGGAATGGAGAGGCATTTATATATTTGACTAAGATGTAGGGAGAGTGTTTTGTGTGAAGTATTCTTATAGAAATTAACGTGCTGCCGAGCGCGGTGGTTGGGAACGTTGTCATTTCAAAGCTCCCAATCCAAGTTCTCAGGCGATGTAATTTCTAAGTAAATGAAGAGACATTTATTTGACTGAGATGTGGGGAGAGTGTTTTGTGTGAAGTATTCTTATAGAAATTAACGTGCTGCCGATCGCGGTGGTTGGGAACGTTGTCATTTCAAAGCAACCAATCCAAGTTCTCAGGCGATTTAATTTCTAAGGGAATGAAAAGGCATTTATTTGACTGAGATGTGGGGAGAGTGTTTTGTGTGAAGTATTCTTATAGAAATTAACGTGCTGCCGAGCGCGGTGGTTGGGAACGTTGTCATTTCAAACCTCCCAATCCAAGTTCTCAGGCGATGTTATTTCTAAGGGAATGAAGAGACATTTATTTGACTGAGATGTGGGGAGAGTGTTTTGTGTGAAGTATTCTTATAGAAATTAACGTGCTGCCGAGCGCGGTGATTGGGAACGTTGTCATTTCAAAGCTCCCAATCCAAGTTCTCAATCGATGTAATTTCTAAGGGAATGAAGAGACATTTATTTGACTGAGATGTAGGGAGAGTGTTTTGTGTGAAGTATTCTTATAGAAATTAACGTGCTGCCGAGCGCGGTGGTTGGGAACGTTGTCATTTCAAAGCTCCCAATCCAAGTTCTCAGGCGATGTAATTTCTAAGGGAATTAAAAGGCATTTATTTGACTGAGATGTGAGGAGAGTGTTTTGTGTGAAGTATTCTTATAGAAATTAACGTGCTGCCGAGCGCGGTGATTGGGAACGTTGTCATTTCAAAGCTCCCAATAAAAGTTCTCAGGCGATGTAATTTCTAAGGGAATGAAGAGACATTTATTTGACTGAGATGTGGGGAGAGTGTTTTGTGTGAAGTATTCTTATAGAAATTAACGTGCTGCCGATCGCGGTGGTTGGGAACGTTGTCATTTCAAAGCAACCAATCCAAGTTCTCAGGCGATTTAATTTCTAAGGGAATGAAAAGGCATTTATTTGACTGAGATGTGGGGAGAGTGTTTTGTGTGAAGTATTCTTATAGAAATTAACGTGCTGCCGAGCGCGGTGGTTGGGAACGTTGTCATTTCAAACCTCCCAATCCAAGTTCTCAGGCGATGTTATTTCTAAGGGAATGAAGAGACATTTATTTGACTGAGATGTGGGGAGAGTGTTTTGTGTGAAGTATTCTTATAGAAATTAACGTGCTGCCGAGCGCGGTGATTGGGAACGTTGTCATTTCAAAGCTCCCAATCCAAGTTCTCAGGCGATGTAATTTCTAAGGGAATGAAGAGACATTTATTTGACTGAGATGTGGGGAGAGTGTTTTGTGTGATGTATTCTTATAGAAATTAACGTGCTGCCGAGCGCGGTGGTTGGGAACGTTGTCATTTCAAAGCTCCCAATCCAAGTTCTCAGGCGATGAAATTTCTAAGGGAATGGAGAGGCATTTATTTGACTAAGATGTAGGGAGAGTGTTTTGTGTGAAGTATTCTTATAGAAATTAACGTGCTGCCGAGCGCGGTGGTTGGGAACGTTGTCATTTCAAAGCTCCCAATCCAAGTTCTCAGGCGATGTAATTTCTAAGGGAATTAAAAGGCATTTATTTGACTGAGATGTGAGGAGAGTGTTTTGTGTGAAGTATTCTTATAGAAATTAACGTGCTGCCGAGCGCGGTGATTGGGAACGTTGTCATTTCAAAGCTCCCAATAAAAGTTCTCAGGCGATGTAATTTCTAAGGGAATGAAGAGACATTTATTTGACTGAGATGTGGGGAGAGTGTTTTGTGTGAAGTATTCTTATAGAAATTAACGTGCTGCCGATCGCGGTGGTTGGGAACGTTGTCATTTCAAAGCTCCCAATCCAAGTTCTCAGGCGATGTAATTTCTAAGGGAATGAAGAGACATTTATTTGACTGAGATGTGGGGAGAGTGTTTTGTGTGAAGTATTCTTATAGAAATTAACGTGCTGCCGAGCGCGGTGGTTGGGAACGTTGTCATTTCAAAGCTCCCAATCCAAGTTCTCAGGCGATGTAATTTCTAAGGGAATTAAAAGGCATTTATTTGACTGAGATGTGAGGAGAGTGTTTTGTGTGAAGTATTCTTTTAGAAATTAACGTGCTGCCGAGCGCGGTGATTGGGAACGTTGTCATTTCAAAGCTCCCAATCCAAGTTCTCAGGCGATGTAATTTCTAAGGGAATGAAGAGACATTTATTTGACTAAGATGTGGGGAGAGTGTTTTGTGTGAAGTATTCTTATAGAAATTAACGTGCTGCCGAGCGCGGTGGTTGGGAACGTTGTCATTTCAAAGCAACCAATCCAAGTTCTCAGGCGATTTAATTTCTAAGGGAATGAAAAGGCATTTATTTGACTGAGATGTGGGGAGAGTGTTTTGTTTGAAGTATTCTTATAGAAATTAACGTGCTGCCGAGCGCGGTGGTTGGGAACGTTGTCATTTCAAACCTCCCAATCCAAGTTCTCAGGCGATGTTATTTCTAAGGGAATGAAGAGACATTTATTTGACTGAGATGTGGGGAGAGTGTTTTGTGTGAAGTATTCTTATAGAAATTAACGTGCTGCCGAGCGCGGTGATTGGGAACGTTGTCATTTCAAAGCTCCCAATCCAAGTTCTCAGGCGATGTAATTTCTAAGGGAATGAAGAGACATTTATTTGACTGAGATGTGGGGAGAGTGTTTTGTGTGATGTATTCTTATAGAAATTAACGTGCTGCCGAGCGCGGTGGTTGGGAACGTTGTCATTTCAAAGCTCCCAATCCAAGTTCTCAGGCGATGAAATTTCTAAGGGAATGGAGAGGCATTTATATATTTGACTAAGATGTAGGGAGAGTGTTTTGTGTGAAGTATTCTTATAGAAATTAACGTGCTGCCGAGCGCGGTGGTTGGGAACGTTGTCATTTCAAAGCAACCAATCCAAGTTCTCAGGCGATGTAATTTCTAAGGAATGAAGAGGCATTTCTTTGATTGAGATGTGGGGAGAGTGTTTTGTGTGAAGTATTCTTATAGAAATTAACGTGCTGCCGAGCGCGGTGGTTGGGAACGTTGTCATTTCAAAGCTCCCAATCCAAGTTCTCAGGCGATGTAATTTCTAAGGGAATTAAAAGGCATTTATTTGACTGAGATGTGAGGAGAGTGTTTTGTGTGAAGTATTCTTATAGAAATTAACGTGCTGCCGAGCGCGGTGATTGGGAACGTTGTCATTTCAAAGCTCCCAATCCAAGTTCTCAGGCGATGTAATTTCTAAGGGAATGAAGAGACATTTATTTGACTGAGATGTGGGGAGAGTGTTTTGTGTGAAGTATTCTTATAGAAATTAACGTGCTGCCGATCGCGGTGGTTGGGAACGTTGTCATTTCAAAGCAACCAATCCAAGTTCTCAGGCGATTTAATTTCTAAGGGAATGAAAAGGCATTTATTTGACTGAGATGTGGGGAGAGTGTTTTGTGTGAAGTATTCTTATAGAAATTAACGTGCTGCCGAGCGCGGTGGTTGGGAACGTTGTCATTTCAAACCTCCCAATCCAAGTTCTCAGGCGATGTTATTTCTAAGGGAATGAAGAGACATTTATTTGACTGAGATGTGGGGAGAGTGTTTTGTGTGAAGTATTCTTATAGAAATTAACGTGCTGCCGAGCGCGGTGATTGGGAACGTTGTCATTTCAAAGCTCCCAATCCAAGTTCTCAGGCGATGTAATTTCTAAGGGAATGAAGAGACATTTATTTGACTGAGATGTGGGGAGAGTGTTTTGTGTGATGTATTCTTATAGAAATTAACGTGCTGCCGAGCGCTGTGGTTGGGAACGTTGTCATTTCAAAGCTCCCAATCCAAGTTCTCAGGCGATGAAATTTCTAAGGGAATGGAGAGGCATTTATTTGACTAAGATGTAGGGAGAGTGTTTTGTGTGAAGTATTCTTATAGAAATTAACGTGCTGCCGAGCGCGGTGGTTGGGAACGTTGTCATTTCAAAGCAACCAATCCAAGTTCTCAGGCGATGTAATTCCTAAGGAATGAAGAGGCATTTCTTTGACTGAGATGTGGGGAGAGTGTTTTGAGTGAAGTATTCTTATAGAAATTAACGTGCTGCCGAGCGCGGTGGTTGGGAACGTTGTCATTTCAAAGCTCCCAATCCAAGTTCTCAGGCGATGAAATTTCTAAGGGAATGGAGAGGCATTTATATATTTGACTAAGATGTAGGGAGAGTGTTTTGTGTGAAGTATTCTTATAGAAATTAACGTGCTGCCGAGCGCGGTGGTTGAGAACGTTGTCATTTCAAAGCAACCAATCCAAGTTCTCAGGCGATGTAATTTCTAAGGAATGAAGAGGCATTTCTTTGACTGAGATGTGGGGAGAGTGTTTTGTGTGAAGTATTCTTATAGAAATTAACGTGCTGCCGAGCGCGGTGGTTGGGAACGTTGTCATTTCAAAGCTCCCAATCCAAGTTCTCAGGCGATGTAATTTCTAAGGGAATTAAAAGGCATTTATTTGACTGAGATATGAGGAGAGTGTTTTGTGTGAAGTATTCTAATAGAAATTAACGTGCAGCCGATCGCGGTGATTGGGAACGTTGTCATTTCAAAGCTCCCAATCCAAGTTCTCAGGCGATGTAATTTCTAAGGGAATGAAGAGACATTTATTTGACTGAGATGTGGGGAGAGTGTTTTGTGTGAAGTATTCTGATAGAAATTAACGTGCTGCCGATCGCGGTGGTTGGGAACGTTGTCATTTCAAAGCAACCAATCCAAGTTCTCAGGCGATTTAATTTCTAAGGGAATGAAAAGGCATTTATTTGACTGAGATGTGGGGAGAGTGTTTTGTGTGAAGTATTCTTATAGAAATTAACGTGCGGCCGAGCGCGGTGGTTGGGAACGTTGTTATTTCAAAGCTCCCAATCCAAGTTCTCAGGCGATGTAATTTCTAAGGGAATGAAGAGACATTTATTTGACTGAGATGTGGGGAGAGTGTTTTGTGTGAAGTATTCTTATAGAAATTAACGTGCTGCCGAGCGCGGTGATTGGGAACGTTGTCATTTCAAAGCTCCCAATCCAAGTTCTCAGGCGATGTAATTTCTAAGGGAATGAAGAGACATTTATTTGACTGAGATGTGGGGAGAGTGTTTAGTGTGAAGTATTCTTATAGAAATTAACGTGCTGCCGAGCGCTGTGGTTGGGAACGTTGTCATTTCAAAGCTCCCAGTCCAAGTTCTCAGGCGATGTAATTTCTAAGGGAATGAAGAGACATTTATTTGACTGAGATGTGGGGAGAGTGTTTTGTGTGAAGTATTCTTATAGAAATTAACGTGCTGCCGAGCGCGGTGATTGGGAACGTTGTCATTTCAAAGCTCCCAATCCAAGTTCTCAGGCGATGTAATTTCTAAGGGAATAAAGAGACATTTATTTGACTGAGATGTGGGGAGAGTGTTTTGTGTGAAGTATTCTTATAGAAATTAACGTGCTGTCGAGCGCGGTGGTTGGGAACGTTGTCATTTCAAAGCTCCCAATCCAAGTTCTCAGGCGATGTAATTTCTAAGGGAATGAAGAGACATTTATTTGACTGAGATGTGGGGAGAGTGTTTTGTGTGAAGTATTCTGATAGAAATTAACGTGCTGCCGAGCGCTGTGGTTGGGAACGTTGTCATTTCAAAGCTCCCAGTCCAAGTTCTCAGGCGATGTAATTTCTAAGGGAATGAAGAGACATTTATTTGACTGAGATGTGGGGAGAGTGTTTTGTGTGAAGTATTCTTATAGAAATTAACGTGCTGCCGAGCGCGGTGATTGGGAACGTTGTCATTTCAAAGCTCCCAATCCAAGTTCTCAGGCGATGTAATTTCTAAGGGAATAAAGAGACATTTATTTGACTGAGATGTGGGGAGAGTGTTTTGTGTGAAGTATTCTTATAGAAATTAACGTGCTGTCGAGCGCGGTGGTTGGGAACGTTGTCATTTCAAAGCTCCCAATCCAAGTTCTCAGGCCATGAAATTTCTAAGGGAATGGAGAGGCATTTATTTGACTAAGATGTAGGGAGAGTGTATTGTGTGAAGTATTCTTATAGAAATTAACTTGCTGCCGAGCGCGGTGGTTGGGAACGTTGTCATTTCAAAGCAACCAATCCAAGTTCTCAGGCGATGTAATTTCTAAGGGAATGAAGAGACATTTATTTGACTGAGATGTGGGGAGAGTGTTTTGTGTGAAGTATTCTTATAGAAATTAACGTGCTGCCGATCGCGGTGGTTGGGAACGTTGTCATTTCAAAGCAACCAATCCAAGTTCTCAGGCGATTTAATTTCTAAGGGAATGAAAAGGCATTTATTTGACTGAGATGTGGGGAGAGTGTTTTGTGTGAAGTATTCTTATAGAAATTAACGTGCTGCCGAGCGCGGTGGTTGGGAACGTTGTCATTTCAAAGCTCCCAATCCAAGTTCTCAGGCGATGTAATTTCTAAGGGAATGAAGAGACATTTATTTGACTGAGATGTGGGGAGAGTGTTTTGTGTGAAGTATTCTTATAGAAATTAACGTGCTGCCGAGCGCGGTGATGGGGAACGTTGTCATTTCAAAGCTCCCAATCCAAGTTCTCAGGCGATGTAATTTCTAAGGGAATGAAGAGACATTTATTTGACTGAGATGTGGGGAGAGTGTTTTGTGTGAAGTATTCTTATAGAAATTAACGTGCTGCCGAGCGCGGTGATTGGGAACGTTGTCATTTCAAAGCTCCCAATCCAAGTTCTCAGGCGATGTAATTTCTAAGGGAATGAAGAGACATTTATTTGACTGAGATGTGGGGAGAGAGTTTAGTGTGAAGTATTCTTATAGAAATTAACGTGCTGCCGAGCGCGGTGGTTGGGAACGTTGTCATTTCAAAGCTCCCAGTCCAAGTTCTCAGGCGATGTAATTTCTAAGGGAATGAAGAGACATTTATTTGACTGAGATGTGGGGAGAGTGTTTTGTGTGAAGTATTCTTATAGAAATTAACGTGCTGCCGAGCGCGGTGATTGGGAACGTTGTCATTTCAAAGCTCCCAATCCAAGTTCTCAGGCGATGTAATTTCTAAGGGAATAAAGAGACATTTATTTGACTGAGATGTGGGGAGAGTGTTTTGTGTGAAGTATTCTTATAGAAATTAACGTGCTGTCGAGCGCGGTGGTTGGGAACGTTGTCATTTCAAAGCTCCCAATCCAAGTTCTCAGGCCATAAAATTTCTAAGGGAATGGAGAGGCATTTATATATTTGACTAAGATGTAGGGAGAGTGTATTGTGTGAAGTATTCTTATAGAAATTAACTTGCTGCCGAGCGCGGTGGTTGGGAACGTTGTCATTTCAAAGCAACCAATCCAAGTTCTCAGGCGATGTAATTTCTAAGGAATGAAGAGGCATTTCTTTGACTGAGATGTGGGGAGAGTGTTTTGTGTGAAGTATTCTTATAGAAATTAACGTGCTGCCGAGCGCGGTGGTTGGGAACGTTGTCATTTCAAAGCTCTAAATCCAAGTTCTCAGGCGATGTAATTTCTAAGGGAATGAAGAGACATTTATTTGACTGAGATGTGGGGAGAGTGTTTAGTGTGAAGTATTCTTATAGAAATTAACGTGCTGCCGTGCGCGGTGGTTGGGAACGTTGTCATTTCAAAGCTCCCAGTCCAAGTTCTCAGGCGATGTAATTTCTAAGGGAATGAAGAGACATTTATTTGACTGAGATGTGGGGAGAGTGTTTTGTGTGAAGTATTCTTATAGAAATTAACGTGCTGCCGAGCGCGGTGATTGGGAACGTTGTCATTTCAAAGCTCCCAATCCAAGTTCTCAGGCGATGTAATTTCTAAGGGAATGAAGAGACATTTATTTGACTGAGATGTGGGGAGAGTGTTTTGTGTGAAGTATTCTTATAGAAATTAACGTGCTGCTGAGCGCGGTGGTTGGGAACGTTGTCATTTCAAAGCAACCAATCCAAGTTCTCAGGCGATGTAATTCCTAAGGAATGAAGAGGCATTTCTTTGACTGAGATGTGGGGAGAGTGTTTTGTGTGAAGTATTCTTATAGAAATTAACGTGCTGCCGAGCGCGGTGATTGGGAACGTTGTCATTTCAAAGCTCCCTATCCAAATTCTCAGACGATGTAATTTCTAAGGGAATGAAAAGGCATTTATTTGACTGAGATGTGGGGAGAGTGTTTTGTGTGAAGTATTCTTATAGAAATTAACGTGCTGCCGAGCGCGGTGGTTGGGAACGTTGTCATTTCAAAGCAACCAATCCAAGTTCTCAGGCGATGTAATTTCTAAGGAATGAAGAGGCATTTCTTTGACTGAGATGTGGGGAGAGTGTTTTGTGTGAAGTATTCTTATAGAAATTAACGTGCTGCCGAGCGCGGTGGTTGGGAACGTTGTCATTTCAAAGCTCCCAATCCAAGTTCTCAGGCGATGTAATTTCTAAGGGAATTAAAAGGCATTTATTTGACTGAGATGTGAGGAGAGTGTTTTGTGTGAAGTATTCTTATAGAAATTAATGTGCTGCCGAGCGCGGTGATTGGGAACGTTGTCATTTCAAAGCTCCCAATCCAAGTTCTCAGGCGATGTAATTTCTAAGGGAATGAAGAGACATTTATTTGACTGAGATGTGGGGAGAGTGTTTTGTGTGAAGTATTCTTATAGAAATTAACGTGCTGCCGATCGCGGTGGTTGGGAACGTTGTCATTTCAAAGCAACCAATCCAAGTTCTCAGGCGATTTAATTTCTAAGGGAATGAAAGGCATTTATTTGACTGAGATGTGGGGAGAGTGTTTTGTGTGAAGTATTCTTATAGAAATTAACGTGCTGCCGAGCGCGGTGGTTGGGAACGTTGTCATTTCAAAGCTCCCAATACAAGTTCTCAGGCGATGTAATTTCTAAGGGAATGAAGAGACATTTATTTGACTGAGATGTGGGGAGAGTGTTTTGTGTGAAGTATTCTTATAGAAATTAACGTGCTGCCGAGCGCGGTGATTGGGAACGTTGTCATTTCAAAGCTCCCAATCCAAGTTCTCAGGCGATGTAATTTCTAAGGGAATGAAGAGACATTTATTTGACTGAGATGTGGGGAGAGTGTTTAGTGTGAAGTATTCTTATAGAAATTAACGTGCTGCCGAGCGCGGTGGTTGGGAACGTTGTCATTTCAAAGCTCCCAGTCCAAGTTCTCAGGCGATGTAATTTCTAAGGGAATGAAGAGACATTTATTTGACTGAAATGTGGGGAGAGTGTTTTGTGTGAAGTATTCTTATAGAAATTAACGTGCTGCCGAGCGCGGTGATTGGGAACGTTGTCATTTCAAAGCTCCCAATCCAAGTTCTCAGGCGATGTAATTTCTAAGGGAATAAAGAGACATTTATTTGACTGAGATGTGGGGAGAGTGTTTTGTGTGAAGTATTCTTATAGAAATTAACGTGCTGCCGAGCGCGGTGGTTGGGAACGTTGTCATTTCAAAGCTCCCAATCCAAGTTCTCAGGCCATGAAATTTCTAAGGGAATGGAGAGGCATTTATATATTTGACTAAGATGTAGGGAGAGTGTATTGTGTGAAGTATTCTTATAGAAATTAACTTGCTGCCGAGCGCGGTGGTTGGGAACGTTGTCATTTCAAAGCAACCAATCCAAGTTCTCAGGCGATGTAATTTCTAAGGAATGAAGAGACATTTATTTGACTGAGATGTGGGGAGAGTGTTTTGTGTGAAGTATTCTTATAGAAATTAACGTGCTGCCGAGCGCGGTGGTTGGGAACGTTGTCATTTCAAAGCTCTAAATCCAAGTTCTCAGGCGATGTAATTTCTAAGGGAATGAAGAGACATTTATTTGACTGAGATGTGGGGAGAGTGTTTTGTGTGAAGTATTCTTATAGAAATTAACGTGCTGCCGAGCGCGGTGGTTGGGAACGTTGTCATTTCAAAGCAACCAATCCAAGTTCTCAGGCGATGTAATTTCTAAGGAATGAAGAGGCATTTCTTTGACTGAGATGTGGGGAGAGTGTTTTGTGTGAAGTATTCTTATAGAAATTAACGTGCTGCCGAGCGCGGTGGTTGGGAACTTTGTCATTTCATAGCTCCCAATCCAAGTTCTCAGGCGATGTAATTTCTAAGGGAATGAAGAGACATTTATTTGACTGAGATGTGGGGAGAGTGTTTAGTGTGAAGTATTCTTATAGAAATTAACGTGCTGCCGAGCGCGGTGGTTGGGAACGTTGTCATTTCAAAGCTCCCAGTCCAAGTTCTCAGGCGATGTAATTTCTAAGGGAATGAAGAGACATTTATTTGACTGAGATGTGGGGAGAGTGTTTTGTGTGAAGTATTCTTATAGAAATTAACGTGCTGCCGAGCGCGGTGATTGGGAACGTTGTCATTTCAAAGCTCCCAATCCAAGTTCTCAGGCGATGTAATTTCTAAGGGAATGAAGAGACATTTATTTGACTGAGATGTGGGGAGAGTGTTTTGTGTGAAGTATTCTTATAGAAATTAACGTGCTGCCGAGCGCGGTGGTTGGGAACGTTGTCATTTCAAAGCAACCAATCCAAGTTCTCAGGCGATGTAATTCCTAAGGAATGAAGAGGCATTTCTTTGACTGAGATGTGGGGAGAGTGTTTTGTGTGAAGTATTCTTATAGAAATTAACGTGCTGCCGAGCGCGGTGATTGGGAACGTTGTCATTTCAAAGCTCCCAATCCAAATTCTCAGACGATGTAATTTCTAAGGGAATGAAAAGGCATTTATTTGACTGAGATGTGGGGAGAGTGTTTTGTGTGAAGTATTCTTATAGAAATTAACGTGCTGCCGAGCGCGGTGGTTGGGAACGTTGTCATTTCAAAGCAACCAATCCAAGTTCTCAGGCGATGTAATTTCTAAGGAATGAAGAGGCATTTCTTTGACTGAGATGTGGGGAGAGTGTTTTGTGTGAAGTATTCTTATAGAAATTAACGTGCTGCCGAGCGCGGTGGTTGGGAACGTTGTCATTTCAAAGCTCCCAATCCAAGTTCTCAGGCGATGTAATTTCTAAGGGAATTAAAAGGCATTTATTTGACTGAGATGTGAGGAGAGTGTTTTGTGTGAAGTATTCTTATAGAAATTAATGTGCTGCCGAGCGCGGTGATTGTGAACGTTGTCATTTCAAAGCTCCCAATCCAAGTTCTCAGGCGATGTAATTTCTAAGGGAATGAAGAGACATTTATTTGACTAAGATGTGGGGAGAGTGTTTTGTGTGAAGTATTCTTATAGAAATTAACGTGCTGCCGATCGCGGTGGTTGGGAACGTTGTCATTTCAAAGCAACCAATCCAAGTTCTCAGGCGATTTAATTTCTAAGGGAATGAAAAGGCATTTATTTGACTGAGATGTGGGGAGAGTGTTTTGTGTGAAGTATTCTTATAGAAATTAACGTGCTGCCGAGCGCGGTGGTTGGGAACGTTGTCATTTCAAAGCTCCCAATACAAGTTCTCAGGCGATGTAATTTCTAAGGGAATGAAGAGACATTTATTTGACTGAGATGTGGGGAGAGTGTTTTGTGTGAAGTATTCTTATAGAAATTAACGTGCTGCCGAGCGCGGTGATTGGGAACGTTGTCATTTCAAAGCTCCCAATCCAAGTTCTCAGGCGATGTAATTTCTAAGGGAATGAAGAGACATTTATTTGACTGAGATGTGGGGAGAGTGTTTAGTGTGAAGTATTCTTATAGAAATTAACGTGCTGCCGAGCGCGGTGGTTGGGAACGTTGTCATTTCAAAGCTCCCAGTCCAAGTTCTCAGGCGATGTAATTTCTAAGGGAATGAAGAGACATTTATTTGACTGAGATGTGGGGAGAGTGTTTTGTGTGAAGTATTCTTATAGAAATTAACGTGCTGCCGAGCGCGGTGATTGGGAACGTTGTCATTTCAAAGCTCCCAATCCAAGTTCTCAGGCGATGTAATTTCTAAGGGAATAAAGAGACATTTATTTGACTGAGATGTGGGGAGAGTGTTTTGTGTGAAGTATTCTTATAGAAATTAACGTGCTGCCGAGCGCGGTGGTTGGGAACGTTGTCATTTCAAAGCTCTAAATCCAAGTTCTCAGGCGATGTAATTTCTAAGGGAATGAAGAGACATTTATTTGACTGAGATGTGGGGAGAGTGTTTTGTGTGAAGTATTCTTATAGAAATTAACGTGCTGCCGAGCGCGGTGGTTGGGAACGTTGTCATTTCAAAGCAACCAATCCAAGTTCTCAGGCGATGTAATTTCTAAGGAATGAAGAGGCATTTCTTTGACTGAGATGTGGGGAGAGTGTTTTGTGTGAAGTATTCTTATAGAAATTAACGTGCTGCCGAGCGCGGTGGTTGGGAACTTTGTCATTTCATAGCTCCCAATCCAAGTTCTCAGGCGATGTAATTTCTAAGGGAATGAAGAGACATTTATTTGACTGAGATGTGGGGAGAGTGTTTAGTGTGAAGTATTCTTATAGAAATTAACGTGCTGCCGAGCGCGGTGGTTGGGAACGTTGTCATTTCAAAGCTCCCAGTCCAAGTTCTCAGGCGATGTAATTTCTAAGGGAATGAAGAGACATTTATTTGACTGAGATGTGGGGAGAGTGTTTTGTGTGAAGTATTCTTATAGAAATTAACGTGCTGCCGAGCGCGGTGATTGGGAACGTTGTCATTTCAAAGCTCCCAATCCAAGTTCTCAGGCGATGTAATTTCTAAGGGAATGAAGAGACATTTATTTGACTGAGATGTGGGGAGAGTGTTTTGTGTGAAGTATTCTTATAGAAATTAACGTGCTGCCGAGCGCGGTGGTTGGGAACGTTGTCATTTCAAAGCTCCCAATCCAAATTCTCAGACGATGTAATTTCTAAGGGAATGAAAAGGCATTTATTTGACTGAGATGTGGGGAGAGTGTTTTGTGTGAAGTATTCTTATAGAAATTAACGTGCTGCCGAGCGCGGTGGTTGGGAACGTTGTCATTTCAAAGCAACCAATCCAAGTTCTCAGGCGATGTAATTTCTAAGGAATGAAGAGGCATTTCTTTGACTGAGATGTGGGGAGAGTGTTTTGTGTGAAGTATTCTTATAGAAATTAACGTGCTGCCGAGCGCGGTGGTTGGGAACGTTGTCATTTCAAAGCTCCCAATCCAAGTTCTCAGGCGATGTAATTTCTAAGGGAATTAAAAGGCATTTATTTGACTGAGATGTGAGGAGAGTGTTTTGTGTGAAGTATTCTTATAGAAATTAATGTGCTGCCGAGCGCGGTGATTGGGAACGTTGTCATTTCAAAGCTCCCAATCCAAGTTCTCAGGCGATGTAATTTCTAAGGGAATGAAGAGACATTATTTGACTGAGATGTGGGGAGAGTGTTTTGTGTGAAGTATTCTTATAGAAATTAACGTGCTGCCGATCGCGGTGGTTGGGAACGTTGTCATTTCAAAGCAACCAATCCAAGTTCTCAGGCGATTTAATTTCTAAGGGAATGAAAAGGCATTTATTTGACTGAGATGTGGGGAGAGTGTTTTGTGTGAAGTATTCTTATAGAAATTAACGTGCTGCCGAGCGCGGTGGTTGGGAACGTTGTCATTTCAAAGCTCCCAATACAAGTTCTCAGGCAGGGTAATTTCTAAGGGAATGAAGAGACATTTATTTGACTGAGATGTGGGGAGAGTGTTTTGTGTGAAGTATTCTTATAGAAATTAACGTGCTGCCGAGCGCGGTGGTTGGGAACGTTGTCATTTCAAAGCTCCCAATCCAAGTTCTCAGGCGATGTAATTTCTAAGGGAATGAAGAGACATTTATTTGACTGAGATGTGGGGAGAGTGTTTTGTGTGAAGTATTCTTATAGAAATTAACGTGCTGCCGAGCGCGGTGGTTGGGAACGTTGTCATTTCAAAGCTCCCAATCCAAGTTCTCAGGCGATGTAATTTCTAAGGGAATTAAAAGGCATTTATTTGACTGAGATGTGAGGAGAGTGTTTTGTGTGAAGTATTCTTATAGAAATTAACGTGCTGCCGAGCGCGGTGGTTGGGAACGTTGTCATTTCAAAGCAACCAATCCAAGTTCTCAGGCGATGTAATTTCTAAGGAATGAAGAGGCATTTCTTTGACTGAGATGTGGGGAGAGTGTTTTGTGTGAAGTATTCTTATAGAAATTAACGTGCTGCCGAGCGCGGTGGTTGGGAACGTTGTCATTTCAAAGCTCCCAATCCAAGTTCTCAGGCGATGTAATTTCTAAGGGAATTAAAAGGCATTTATTTGACTGAGATGTGAGGAGAGTGTTTTGTGTGAAGTATTCTTATAGAAATTAATGTGCTGCCGAGCGCGGTGATTGGGAACGTTGTCATTTCAAAGCTCCCAATCCAAGTTCTCAGGCGATGTAATTTCTAAGGGAATGAAGAGACATTATTTGACTGAGATGTGGGGAGAGTGTTTTGTGTGAAGTATTCTTATAGAAATTAACGTGCTGCCGATCGCGGTGGTTGGGAACGTTGTCATTTCAAAGCAACCAATCCAAGTTCTCAGGCGATTTAATTTCTAAGGGAATGAAAAGGCATTTATTTGACTGAGATGTGGGGAGAGTGTTTTGTGTGAAGTATTCTTATAGAAATTAACGTGCTGCCGAGCGCGGTGGTTGGGAACGTTGTCATTTCAAAGCTCCCAATACAAGTTCTCAGGCAGGGTAATTTCTAAGGGAATGAAGAGACATTTATTTGACTGAGATGTGGGGAGAGTGTTTTGTGTGAAGTATTCTTATAGAAATTAACGTGCTGCCGAGCGCGGTGGTTGGGAACGTTGTCATTTCAAAGCTCCCAATCCAAGTTCTCAGGCGATGTAATTTCTAAGGGAATGAAGAGACATTTATTTGACTGAGATGTGGGGAGAGTGTTTTGTGTGAAGTATTCTTATAGAAATTAACGTGCTGCCGAGCGCGGTGGTTGGGAACGTTGTCATTTCAAAGCTCCCAATCCAAGTTCTCAGGCGATGTAATTTCTAAGGGAATTAAAAGGCATTTATTTGACTGAGATGTGAGGAGAGTGTTTTGTGTGAAGTATTCTTTTAGAAATTAACGTGCTGCCGAGCGCGGTGATTGGGAACGTTGTCATTTCAAAGCTCCCAATCCAAGTTCTCAGGCGATGTAATTTCTAAGGGAATGAAGAGACATTTATTTGACTGAGATGTGGGGAGAGTGTTTTGTGTGAAGTATTCTTATAGAAATTAACGTGCTGCCGAGCGCGGTGGTTGGGAACGTTGTCATTTCAAAGCAACCAATCCAAGTTCTCAGGCGATTTAATTTCTAAGGAAATGAAAAGGCATTTATTTGACTGAGATGTGGGGAGAGTGTTTTGTTTGAAGTATTCTTATAGAAATTAACGTGCTGCCGAGCGCGGTGGTTGGGAACGTTGTCATTTCAAACCTCCCAATCCAAGTTCTCAGGCGATGTAATTTCTAAGGGAATAAAGAGACATTTATTTGACTGAGATGTGGGGAGAGTGTTTTGTGTGAAGTATTCTTATAGAAATTAACGTGCTGCCGAGCGCGGTGGTTGGGAACGTTGTCATTTCAAAGCTCCCAATCCAAGTTCTCAGGCCATGAAATTTCTAAGCGAATGGAGAGGCATTTATTTGACTAAGATGTAGGGAGAGTGTATTGTGTGAAGTATTCTTATAGAAATTAACTTGCTGCCGAGCGCGGTGGTTGGGAACGTTGTCATTTCAAAGCAACCAATCCAAGTTCTCAGGCGATGTAATTTCTAAGGAATGAAGAGGCATTTCTTTGACTGAGATGTGGGGAGAGTGTTTTGTGTGAAGTATTCTTATAGAAATTAACGTGCTGCCGAGCGCGGTGGTTGGGAACGTTGTCATTTCAAAGCAACCAATCCAAGTTCTCAGGCGATGTAATTTCTAAGGGAATGAAGAGACATTTATTTGACTGAGATGTGGGGAGAGTGTTTTGTGTGAAGTATTCTTATAGAAATTAACGTGCTGCCGAGCGCGGTGGTTGGGAACGTTGTCATTTCAAAGCAACCAATCCAAGTTCTCAGGCGATGTAATTTCTAAGGAATGAAGAGGCATTTCTTTGACTGAGATGTGGGGAGAGTGTTTTGTGTGAAGTATTCTTATAGAAATTAACGTGCTGCCGAGCGCGGTGGTTGGGAACGTTGTCATTTCATAGCTCCCAATCCAAGTTCTCAGGCGATGTAATTTCTAAGGGAATGAAGAGACATTTATTTGACTGAGATGTGGGGAGAATGTTTAGTGTGAAGTATTCTTATAGAAATTAACGTGCTGCCGAGCGCGGTGGTTGGGAACGTTGTCATTTCAAAGCTCCCAGTCCAAGTTCTCAGGCGATGTAATTTCTAAGGAAATGAATAGACATTTATTTGACTGAGATGTGGGGAGAGTGTTTTGTGTGAAGTATTCTTATAGAAATTAACGTGCTGCCGAGCGCGGTGATTGGGAACGTTGTCATTTCAAAGCTCCCAATCCAAGTTCTCAGGCGATGTAATTTCTAAGGGAATGAAGAGACATTTATTTGACTGAGATGTGGGGAGAATGTTTAGTGTGAAGTATTCTTATAGAAATTAACGTGCTGCCGAGCGCGGTGGTTGGGAACGTTGTAATTTCAAAGCAACCAATCAAGTTCTCAGGCGATGTAATTCCTAAGGAATGAAGAGGCATTTCTTTGACTGAGATGTGGGGAGAGTGTTTTGTGTGAAGTATTCTTATAGAAATTAACGTGCTGCCGAGCGCGGTGATTGGGAACGTTGTCATTTCAAAGCTCCCAATCCAAATTCTCAGACGATGTAATTTCTAAGGGAATGAAAAGGCATTTATTTGACTGAGATGTGAGGAGAGTGTTTTGTGTGAAGTATTCTTATAGAAATTAATGTGCTGCCGAGCGCGGTGATTGGGAACGTTGTCATTTCAAAGCTCCCAATCCAAGTTCTCAGGCGATGTAATTTCTAAGGGAATGAAGAGGCATTTATTTGACTGAGATGTGGGGAGAGTGTTTTGTGTGAAGTATTCTTATAGAATTTAACGTGCTGCCGATCGCGGTGGTTGGGAACGTTGTCATTTCAAAGCAACCAATCCAAGTTCTCAGGCGATTTAATTTCTAAGGGAATGAAAAGGCATTTATTTGACTGAGATGTGGGGAGAGTGTTTTGTGTGAAGTATTCTTATAGAAATTAACGTGCTGCCGAGCGCGGTGATTGGGAACGTTGTCATTTCAAAGCTCCCAATCCAAGTTCTCAGGCGATGTAATTTCTAAGGGAATGAAGAGACATTTATTTGACTGAGATGTGGGGAGAATGTTTAGTGTGAAGTATTCTTATAGAAATTAACGTGCTGCCGAGCGCGGTGGTTGGGAACGTTGTAATTTCAAAGCAACCAATCAAGTTCTCAGGCGATGTAATTCCTAAGGAATGAAGAGGCATTTCTTTGACTGAGATGTGGGGAGAGTGTTTTGTGTGAAGTATTCTTATAGAAATTAACGTGCTGCCGAGCGCGGTGGTTGGGAACGTTGTCATTTCAAAGCTCCCAATACAAGTTCTCAGGCGATGTAATTTCTAAGGGAATGAAGAGACATTTATTTGACTGAGATGTGGGGAGAGTGTTTTGTGTGAAGTATTCTTATAGAAATTAACGTGCTGCCGAGCGCGGTGGTTGGGAACGTTGTCATTTCAAAGCTCCCAATCCAAGTTCTCAGGCGATGTAATTTCTAAGGGAATTAAAAGGCATTTATTTGACTGAGATGTGAGGAGAGTGTTTTGTGTGAAGTATTCTTTTAGAAATTAACGTGCTGCCGAGCGCGGTGATTGGGAACGTTGTCATTTCAAAGCTCCCAATCCAAGTTCTCAGGCGATGTAATTTCTAAGGGAATTAAAAGGCATTTATTTGACTGAGATGTGAGGAGAGTGTTTTGTGTGAAGTATTCTTTTAGAAATTAACGTGCTGCCGAGCGCGGTGATTGGGAACGTTGTCATTTCAAAGCTCCCAATCCAAGTTCTCAGGCGATGTAATTTCTAAGGGAATGAAGAGACATTTATTTGACTGAGATGTGGGGAGAGTGTTTTGTGTGAAGTATTCTTATAGAAATTAACGTGCTGCCGAGCGCGGTGGTTGGGAACGTTGTCATTTCAAAGCTCCCAATCCAAGTTCTCAGGCCATGAAATTTCTAAGGGAATGGAGAGGCATTTATATATATTTGACTAAGATGTAGGGAAAAGTGTATTGTGTGAAGTATTCTTATAGAAATTAACTTGCTGCCGAGCGCGGTGGTTGGGAACGTTGTCATTTCAAAGCAACCAATCCAAGTTCTCAGGCGATGTAATTTCTAAGGGAATTAAAAGGCATTTATTTGACTGAGATGTGAGGAGAGTGTTTTGTGTGAAGTATTCTTATAGAAATTAACGTGCTGCCGAGCGCGGTGATTGGGAACGTTGTCATTTCAAAGCTCCCAATCCAAGTTCTCAGGCGATGTAATTTCTAAGGGAATGAAGAGACATTTATTTGACTGAGATGTGGGGAGAGTGTTTTGTGTGAAGTATTCTTATAGAAATTAACGTGTGCCGAGCGCGGTGGTTGGGAACGTTGTCATTTCAAAGCAACCAATCCAAGTTCTCAGGCGATGTAAATTCTAAGGAATGAAGAGGCATTTCTTTGACTGAGATGTGGGGAGAGTGTTTTGCGTGAAGTATTCTTATAGAAATTAACGTGCTGCCGAGCGCGGTGGTTGGGAACGTTGTCATTTCAAAGCTCCCAATCCAAGTTCTCAGGCGATGTAATTTCTAAGGGAATGAAGAGACATTTATTTGACTGAGATGTGGGGAGAGTGTTTTGTGTGAAGTATTCTTATAGAAATTAACGTGCTGCCGAGCGCGGTGATTGGGAACGTTGTCATTTCAAAGCTCCCAATCCAAGTTCTCAGGCGATGTAATTTCTAAGGGAATGAAGAGACATTTATTAGACTGAGATGTGGGGAGAGTGTTTTGTGTGAAGTATTCTTATAGAAATTAACGTGCTGCCGAGCGCGGTGGTTGGGAACGTTGTAATTTCAAAGCTCCCAATCCAAGTTCTCAGGCCATGAAATTTCTAAGGGAATGGAGAGGCATTTATATTTGACTAAGATGTAGGGAGAGTGTATTGTGTGAAGTATTCTTATAGAAATTAACTTGCTGCCGAGCGCGGTGGTTGGGAACGTTGTCATTTCAAAGCAACCAATCCAAGTTCTCAGGCGATGTAATTTCTAAGGAATGAAGAGGCATTTCTTTGACTGAGATGTGGGGAGAGTGTTTTGTGTGAAGTATTCTTATAGAAATTAACGTGCTGCCGAGCGCAGTGGTTGGGAACGTTGTCATTTCAAAGCTCCCAATCCAAGTTCTCAGGCGATGTAATTTCTAAGGGAATGAAGAGACATTTATTTGACTGAGATGTGGGGAGAGTGTTTTGTGTGAAGTATTCTTATAGAAATTAACGTGTGCCGAGCGCGGTGGTTGGGAACGTTGTCATTTCAAAGCAACCAATCCAAGTTCTCAGGCGATGTAAATTCTAAGGAATGAAGAGGCATTTCTTTGACTGAGATGTGGGGAGAGTGTTTTGCGTGAAGTATTCTTATAGAAATTAACGTGCTGCCGAGCGCGGTGGTTGGGAACGTTGTCATTTCAAAGCTCCCAATCCAAGTTCTCAGGCGATGTAATTTCTAAGGGAATGAAGAGACATTTATTAGACTGAGATGTGGGGAGAGTGTTTTGTGTGAAGTATTCTTATAGAAATTAACGTGCTGCCGAGCGCGGTGGTTGGGAACGTTGTAATTTCAAAGCTCCCAATCCAAGTTCTCAGGCCATGAAATTTCTAAGGGAATGGAGAGGCATTTATATTTGACTAAGATGTAGGGAGAGTGTATTGTGTGAAGTATTCTTATAGAAATTAACTTGCTGCCGAGCGCGGTGGTTGGGAACGTTGTCATTTCAAAGCAACCAATCCAAGTTCTCAGGCGATGTAATTTCTAAGGAATGAAGAGGCATTTCTTTGACTGAGATGTGGGGAGAGTGTTTTGTGTGAAGTATTCTTATAGAAATTAACGTGCTGCCGAGCGCAGTGGTTGGGAACGTTGTCATTTCAAAGCTCCCAATCCAAGTTCTCAGGCGATGTAATTTCTAAGGGAATGAAGAGACATTTATTTGACTGAGATGTGGGGAGAGTGTTTTGTGTGAAGTATTCTTATAGAAATTAACGTGCTGCCGAGCGCGGTGGTTGGGAACGTTGTCATTTCAAAGCAATCAATCCAAGTTCTCAGGCGATGTAATTTCTAAGGAATGAAGAGGCATTTCTTTGACTGAGATGTGGGGAGAGTGTTTTGTGTGAAGTATTCTTATAGAAATTAACGTGCTGCCGAGCGCGGTGGTTGGGAACGTTGTCATTTCAAAGCTCCCAATCCGAGTTCTCAGGCGATGTAATTTCTAAGGGAATGAAGAGACATTTATTTGACTGAGATGTAGGGAGAGTGTTTTGTGTGAAGTATTCTTATAGAAATTAACGTGCTGCCGAGCGCGGTGGTTGGGAACGTTGTCATTTCAAAGCAACCAATCCAAGTTCTCAGGCGATGTAATTTCTAAGGAATGAAGAGGCATTTCTTTGACTGAGATGTGGGGAGAGTGTTTTGTGTGAAGTATTCTTATAGAAATTAACGTGCTGCCGAGCGCGGTGGTTGGGAACGTTGTAATTTCAAAGCAACCAATCAAGTTCTCAGGCGATGTAATTCCTAAGGAATGAAGAGGCATTTCTTTGACTGAGATGTGGGGAGAGTGTTTTGTGTGAAGTATTCTTATAGAAATTAACGTGCTGCCGAGCGCGGTGGTTGGGAACGTTGTCATTTCAAAGCTCCCAATACAAGTTCTCAGGCGATGTAATTTCTAAGGGAATGAAGAGACATTTATTTGACTGAGATGTGGGGAGAGTGTTTTGTGTGAAGTATTCTTATAGAAATTAACGTGCTGCCGAGCGCGGTGGTTGGGAACGTTGTCATTTCAAAGCTCCCAATCCAAGTTCTCAGGCGATGTAATTTCTAAGGGAATTAAAAGGCATTTATTTGACTGAGATGTGAGGAGAGTGTTTTGTGTGAAGTATTCTTTTAGAAATTAACGTGCTGCCGAGCGCGGTGATTGGGAACGTTGTCATTTCAAAGCTCCCAATCCAAGTTCTCAGGCGATGTAATTTCTAAGGGAATTAAAAGGCATTTATTTGACTGAGATGTGAGGAGAGTGTTTTGTGTGAAGTATTCTTTTAGAAATTAACGTGCTGCCGAGCGCGGTGATTGGGAACGTTGTCATTTCAAAGCTCCCAATCCAAGTTCTCAGGCGATGTAATTTCTAAGGGAATGAAGAGACATTTATTTGACTGAGATGTGGGGAGAGTGTTTTGTGTGAAGTATTCTTATAGAAATTAACGTGCTGCCGAGCGCGGTGGTTGGGAACGTTGTCATTTCAAAGCTCCCAATCCAAGTTCTCAGGCCATGAAATTTCTAAGGGAATGGAGAGGCATTTATATATATTTGACTAAGATGTAGGGAAAAGTGTATTGTGTGAAGTATTCTTATAGAAATTAACTTGCTGCCGAGCGCGGTGGTTGGGAACGTTGTCATTTCAAAGCAACCAATCCAAGTTCTCAGGCGATGTAATTTCTAAGGGAATTAAAAGGCATTTATTTGACTGAGATGTGAGGAGAGTGTTTTGTGTGAAGTATTCTTATAGAAATTAACGTGCTGCCGAGCGCGGTGATTGGGAACGTTGTCATTTCAAAGCTCCCAATCCAAGTTCTCAGGCGATGTAATTTCTAAGGGAATGAAGAGACATTTATTTGACTGAGATGTGGGGAGAGTGTTTTGTGTGAAGTATTCTTATAGAAATTAACGTGTGCCGAGCGCGGTGGTTGGGAACGTTGTCATTTCAAAGCAACCAATCCAAGTTCTCAGGCGATGTAAATTCTAAGGAATGAAGAGGCATTTCTTTGACTGAGATGTGGGGAGAGTGTTTTGCGTGAAGTATTCTTATAGAAATTAACGTGCTGCCGAGCGCGGTGGTTGGGAACGTTGTCATTTCAAAGCTCCCAATCCAAGTTCTCAGGCGATGTAATTTCTAAGGGAATGAAGAGACATTTATTTGACTGAGATGTGGGGAGAGTGTTTTGTGTGAAGTATTCTTATAGAAATTAACGTGCTGCCGAGCGCGGTGATTGGGAACGTTGTCATTTCAAAGCTCCCAATCCAAGTTCTCAGGCGATGTAATTTCTAAGGGAATGAAGAGACATTTATTAGACTGAGATGTGGGGAGAGTGTTTTGTGTGAAGTATTCTTATAGAAATTAACGTGCTGCCGAGCGCGGTGGTTGGGAACGTTGTAATTTCAAAGCTCCCAATCCAAGTTCTCAGGCCATGAAATTTCTAAGGGAATGGAGAGGCATTTATATTTGACTAAGATGTAGGGAGAGTGTATTGTGTGAAGTATTCTTATAGAAATTAACTTGCTGCCGAGCGCGGTGGTTGGGAACGTTGTCATTTCAAAGCAACCAATCCAAGTTCTCAGGCGATGTAATTTCTAAGGAATGAAGAGGCATTTCTTTGACTGAGATGTGGGGAGAGTGTTTTGTGTGAAGTATTCTTATAGAAATTAACGTGCTGCCGAGCGCAGTGGTTGGGAACGTTGTCATTTCAAAGCTCCCAATCCAAGTTCTCAGGCGATGTAATTTCTAAGGGAATGAAGAGACATTTATTTGACTGAGATGTGGGGAGAGTGTTTTGTGTGAAGTATTCTTATAGAAATTAACGTGTGCCGAGCGCGGTGGTTGGGAACGTTGTCATTTCAAAGCAACCAATCCAAGTTCTCAGGCGATGTAAATTCTAAGGAATGAAGAGGCATTTCTTTGACTGAGATGTGGGGAGAGTGTTTTGCGTGAAGTATTCTTATAGAAATTAACGTGCTGCCGAGCGCGGTGGTTGGGAACGTTGTCATTTCAAAGCTCCCAATCCAAGTTCTCAGGCGATGTAATTTCTAAGGGAATGAAGAGACATTTATTTGACTGAGATGTGGGGAGAGTGTTTTGTGTGAAGTATTCTTATAGAAATTAACGTGCTGCCGAGCGCGGTGATTGGGAACGTTGTCATTTCAAAGCTCCCAATCCAAGTTCTCAGGCGATGTAATTTCTAAGGGAATGAAGAGACATTTATTAGACTGAGATGTGGGGAGAGTGTTTTGTGTGAAGTATTCTTATAGAAATTAACGTGCTGCCGAGCGCGGTGGTTGGGAACGTTGTAATTTCAAAGCTCCCAATCCAAGTTCTCAGGCCATGAAATTTCTAAGGGAATGGAGAGGCATTTATATTTGACTAAGATGTAGGGAGAGTGTATTGTGTGAAGTATTCTTATAGAAATTAACTTGCTGCCGAGCGCGGTGGTTGGGAACGTTGTCATTTCAAAGCAACCAATCCAAGTTCTCAGGCGATGTAATTTCTAAGGAATGAAGAGGCATTTCTTTGACTGAGATGTGGGGAGAGTGTTTTGTGTGAAGTATTCTTATAGAAATTAACGTGCTGCCGAGCGCAGTGGTTGGGAACGTTGTCATTTCAAAGCTCCCAATCCAAGTTCTCAGGCGATGTAATTTCTAAGGGAATGAAGAGACATTTATTTGACTGAGATGTGGGGAGAGTGTTTTGTGTGAAGTATTCTTATAGAAATTAACGTGCTGCCGAGCGCGGTGGTTGGGAACGTTGTCATTTCAAAGCAATCAATCCAAGTTCTCAGGCGATGTAATTTCTAAGGAATGAAGAGGCATTTCTTTGACTGAGATGTGGGGAGAGTGTTTTGTGTGAAGTATTCTTATAGAAATTAACGTGCTGCCGAGCGCGGTGGTTGGTAACGTTGTCATTTCAAAGCTCCCAATCCGAGTTCTCAGGCGATGTAATTTCTAAGGGAATGAAGAGACATTTATTTGACTGAGATGTAGGGAGAGTGTTTTGTGTGAAGTATTCTTATAGAAATTAACGTGCTGCCGAGCGCGGTGGTTGGGAACGTTGTCATTTCAAAGCAACCAATCCAAGTTCTCAGGCGATGTAATTTCTAAGGAATGAAGAGGCATTTCTTTGACTGAGATGTGGGGAGAGTGTTTTGTGTGAAGTATTCTTATAGAAATTAACGTGTGCCGAGCGCGGTGGTTGGGAACGTTGTCATTTCAAAGCAACCAATCCAAGTTCTCAGGCGATGTAAATTCTAAGGAATGAAGAGGCATTTCTTTGACTGAGATGTGGGGAGAGTGTTTTGTGTGAAGTATTCTTATAGAAATTAACGTGCTGCCGAGCGCGGTGGTTGGGAACGTTGTCATTTCAAAGCTCCCAATCCAAGTTCTCAGGCGATGTAATTTCTAAGGGAATGAAGAGACATTTATTTGACTGAGATGTGGGGAGAGTGTTTTGTGTGAAGTATTCTTATAGAAATTAACGTGCTGCCGAGCGCGGTGATTGGGAACGTTGTCATTTCAAAGCTCCCAATCCAAGTTCTCAGGCGATGTAATTTCTAAGGGAATGAAGAGACATTTATTTGACTGAGATGTGGGGAGAGTGTTTTGTGTGAAGTATTCTTATAGAAATTAACGTGCTGCCGAGCGCGGTGGTTGGGAACGTTGTCATTTCAAAGCTCCCAATCCAAGTTCTCAGGCCATGAAATTTCTAAGGGAATGAAGAGGCATTTATATTTGACTAAGATGTAGGGAGAGTGTATTGTGTGAAGTATTCTTATAGAAATTAACTTGCTGCCGAGCGCGGTGGTTGGGAACGTTGTCATTTCAAAGCAACCAATCCAAGTTCTCAGGCGATGTAATTTCTAAGGAATGAAGAGGCATTTCTTTGACTGAGATGTGGGGAGAGTGTTTTGTGTGAAGTATTCTTATAGAAATTAACGTGCTGCCGAGCGCGGTGGTTGGGAACGTTGTCATTTCAAAGCTCCCAATCCAAGTTCTCAGGCGATGTAATTTCTAAGGGAATTAAAAGGCATTTATTTGACTGAGATGTGAGGAGAGTGTTTTGTGTGAAGTATTCTTTTAGAAATTAACGTGCTGCCGAGCGCGGTGATTGGGAACGTTGTCATTTCAAAGCTCCCAATCCAAGTTCTCAGGCGATGTAATTTCTAAGGGAATTAAAAGGCATTTATTTGACTGAGATGTGAGGAGAGTGTTTTGTGTGAAGTATTCTTTTAGAAATTAACGTGCTGCCGAGCGCGGTGATTGGGAACGTTGTCATTTCAAAGCTCCCAATCCAAGTTCTCAGGCGATGTAATTTCTAAGGGAATGAAGAGACATTTATTTGACTGAGATGTGGGGAGAGTGTTTTGTGTGAAGTATTCTTATAGAAATTAACGTGCTGCCGAGCGCGGTGGTTGGGAACGTTGTCATTTCAAAGCTCCCAATCCAAGTTCTCAGGCCATGAAATTTCTAAGGGAATGGAGAGGCATTTATATATATTTGACTAAGATGTAGGGAAAAGTGTATTGTGTGAAGTATTCTTATAGAAATTAACTTGCTGCCGAGCGCGGTGGTTGGGAACGTTGTCATTTCAAAGCAACCAATCCAAGTTCTCAGGCGATGTAATTTCTAAGGGAATTAAAAGGCATTTATTTGACTGAGATGTGAGGAGAGTGTTTTGTGTGAAGTATTCTTATAGAAATTAACGTGCTGCCGAGCGCGGTGATTGGGAACGTTGTCATTTCAAAGCTCCCAATCCAAGTTCTCAGGCGATGTAATTTCTAAGGGAATGAAGAGACATTTATTTGACTGAGATGTGGGGAGAGTGTTTTGTGTGAAGTATTCTTATAGAAATTAACGTGTGCCGAGCGCGGTGGTTGGGAACGTTGTCATTTCAAAGCAACCAATCCAAGTTCTCAGGCGATGTAAATTCTAAGGAATGAAGAGGCATTTCTTTGACTGAGATGTGGGGAGAGTGTTTTGCGTGAAGTATTCTTATAGAAATTAACGTGCTGCCGAGCGCGGTGGTTGGGAACGTTGTCATTTCAAAGCTCCCAATCCAAGTTCTCAGGCGATGTAATTTCTAAGGGAATGAAGAGACATTTATTTGACTGAGATGTGGGGAGAGTGTTTTGTGTGAAGTATTCTTATAGAAATTAACGTGCTGCCGAGCGCGGTGATTGGGAACGTTGTCATTTCAAAGCTCCCAATCCAAGTTCTCAGGCGATGTAATTTCTAAGGGAATGAAGAGACATTTATTAGACTGAGATGTGGGGAGAGTGTTTTGTGTGAAGTATTCTTATAGAAATTAACGTGCTGCCGAGCGCGGTGGTTGGGAACGTTGTAATTTCAAAGCTCCCAATCCAAGTTCTCAGGCCATGAAATTTCTAAGGGAATGGAGAGGCATTTATATTTGACTAAGATGTAGGGAGAGTGTATTGTGTGAAGTATTCTTATAGAAATTAACTTGCTGCCGAGCGCGGTGGTTGGGAACGTTGTCATTTCAAAGCAACCAATCCAAGTTCTCAGGCGATGTAATTTCTAAGGAATGAAGAGGCATTTCTTTGACTGAGATGTGGGGAGAGTGTTTTGTGTGAAGTATTCTTATAGAAATTAACGTGCTGCCGAGCGCAGTGGTTGGGAACGTTGTCATTTCAAAGCTCCCAATCCAAGTTCTCAGGCGATGTAATTTCTAAGGGAATGAAGAGACATTTATTTGACTGAGATGTGGGGAGAGTGTTTTGTGTGAAGTATTCTTATAGAAATTAACGTGTGCCGAGCGCGGTGGTTGGGAACGTTGTCATTTCAAAGCAACCAATCCAAGTTCTCAGGCGATGTAAATTCTAAGGAATGAAGAGGCATTTCTTTGACTGAGATGTGGGGAGAGTGTTTTGCGTGAAGTATTCTTATAGAAATTAACGTGCTGCCGAGCGCGGTGGTTGGGAACGTTGTCATTTCAAAGCTCCCAATCCAAGTTCTCAGGCGATGTAATTTCTAAGGGAATGAAGAGACATTTATTTGACTGAGATGTGGGGAGAGTGTTTTGTGTGAAGTATTCTTATAGAAATTAACGTGCTGCCGAGCGCGGTGATTGGGAACGTTGTCATTTCAAAGCTCCCAATCCAAGTTCTCAGGCGATGTAATTTCTAAGGGAATGAAGAGACATTTATTAGACTGAGATGTGGGGAGAGTGTTTTGTGTGAAGTATTCTTATAGAAATTAACGTGCTGCCGAGCGCGGTGGTTGGGAACGTTGTAATTTCAAAGCTCCCAATCCAAGTTCTCAGGCCATGAAATTTCTAAGGGAATGGAGAGGCATTTATATTTGACTAAGATGTAGGGAGAGTGTATTGTGTGAAGTATTCTTATAGAAATTAACTTGCTGCCGAGCGCGGTGGTTGGGAACGTTGTCATTTCAAAGCAACCAATCCAAGTTCTCAGGCGATGTAATTTCTAAGGAATGAAGAGGCATTTCTTTGACTGAGATGTGGGGAGAGTGTTTTGTGTGAAGTATTCTTATAGAAATTAACGTGCTGCCGAGCGCAGTGGTTGGGAACGTTGTCATTTCAAAGCTCCCAATCCAAGTTCTCAGGCGATGTAATTTCTAAGGGAATGAAGAGACATTTATTTGACTGAGATGTGGGGAGAGTGTTTTGTGTGAAGTATTCTTATAGAAATTAACGTGCTGCCGAGCGCGGTGGTTGGGAACGTTGTCATTTCAAAGCAACCAATCCAAGTTCTCAGGCGATGTAATTTCTAAGGAATGAAGAGGCATTTCTTTGACTGAGATGTGGGGAGAGTGTTTTGTGTGAAGTATTCTTATAGAAATTAACGTGCTGCCGAGCGCGGTGGTTGGGAACGTTGTCATTTCAAAGCTCCCAATCCGAGTTCTCAGGCGATGTAATTTCTAAGGGAATGAAGAGACATTTATTTGACTGAGATGTAGGGAGAGTGTTTTGTGTGAAGTATTCTTATAGAAATTAACGTGCTGCCGAGCGCGGTGGTTGGGAACGTTGTCATTTCAAAGCAACCAATCCAAGTTCTCAGGCGATGTAATTTCTAAGGAATGAAGAGGCATTTCTTTGACTGAGATGTGGGGAGAGTGTTTTGTGTGAAGTATTCTTATAGAAATTAACGTGTGCCGAGCGCGGTGGTTGGGAACGTTGTCATTTCAAAGCAACCAATCCAAGTTCTCAGGCGATGTAAATTCTAAGGAATGAAGAGGCATTTGTTTGACTGAGATGTGGGGAGAGTGTTTTGTGTGAAGTATTCTTATAGAAATTAACGTGCTGCCGAGCGCGGTGGTTGGGAACGTTGTCATTTCAAAGCTCCCAATCCAAGTTCTCAGGCGATGTAATTTCTAAGGGAATGAAGAGACATTTATTTGACTGAGAGGTGGGGAGAGTGTTTTGTGTGAAGTATTCTTATAGAAATTAACGTGCTGCCGAGCGCGGTGATTGGGAACGTTGTCATTTCAAAGCTCCCAATCCAAGTTCTCAGGCGATGTAATTTCTAAGGGAATGAAGAGACATTTATTTTACTGAGATGTGGGGAGAGTGTTTTGTGTGAAGTATTCTTATAGAAATTAACGTGCTGCCGAGCGCGGTGGTTGGGAACGTTGTCATTTCAAAGCTCCCAATCCAAGTTCTCAGGCCATGAAATTTCTAAGGGAATGAAGAGGCATTTATATTTGACTAAGATGTAGGGAGAGTGTATTGTGTGAAGTATTCTTATAGAAATTAACTTGCTGCCGAGCGCGGTGGTTGGGAACGTTGTCATTTCAAAGCAACCAATCCAAGTTCTCAGGCGATGTAATTTCTAAGGAATGAAGAGGCATTTCTTTGACTGAGATGTGGGGAGAGTGTTTTGTGTGAAGTATTCTTATAGAAATTAACGTGCTGCCGAGCGCAGTGGTTGGGAACGTTGTCATTTCAAAGCTCCCAATCCAAGTTCTCAGGCGATGTAATTTCTAAGGGAATGAAGAGACATTTATTTGACTGAGATGTGGGGAGAGTGTTTTGTGTGAAGTATTCTTATAGAAATTAACGTGCTGCCGAGCGCGGTGGTTGGGAACGTTGTCATTTCAAAGCAACCAATCCAAGTTCTCAGGCGATGTAATTTCTAAGGAATGAAGAGGCATTTCTTTGACTGAGATTTGGGGAGAGTGTTTTGTGTGAAGTATTCTTATAGAAATTAACGTGCTGCCGAGCGCGGTGGTTGGGAACGTTGTCATTTCAAAGCTCCCAATCCAAGTTCTCAGGCGATGTAATTTCTAAGGGAATTAAAAGGCATTTATTTGACTGAGATGTGAGGAGAGTGTTTTGTGTGAAGTATTCTTTTAGAAATTAACGTGCTGTCGAGCGCGGTGATTGGGAACGTTGTCATTTCAAAAATTCCAATCCAAGTTCTCAGGCGATGTAATTTCTAAGGGAATGAAGAGACATTTATTTGACTGAGATGTGGGGAGAGTGTTTTGTGTGAAGTATTCTTATAGAAATTAACGTGCTGCCGAGCGCAGTGGTTGGGAACGTTGTCATTTCAAAGCAACCAATCCAAGTTCTCAGGCGATTTAATTTCTAAGGGAATGAAAAGGCATTTATTTGACTGAGATGTGGGGAGAGTGTTTTGTTTGAAGTATTCTTATAGAAATTAACGTGCTGCCGAGCGCGGTGATTGGGAACGTTGTCATTTCAAAGCTCCCAATCCAAGTTCTCAGGCGATGTAATTTCTAAGGGAATGAAGAGACATTTATTTGACTGAGATGTGGGGAGAGTGTTTTGTGTGAAGTATTCTTATAGAAATTAACGTGCTGCCGAGCGCGGTGGTTGGGAACGTTGTCATTTCAAAGCAACCAATCCAAGTTCTCAGGCGATGTAAATTCTAAGGAATGAAGAGGCATTTCTTTGACTGAGATGTGGGGAGAGTGTTTTGTGTGAAGTATTCTTATAGAAATTAACGTGCTGCCGAGCGCGGTGGTTGGGAACGTTGTCATTTCAAAGCTCCCAATCCAAGTTCTCAGGCGATGTAATTTCTAAGGGAATGAAGAGACATTTATTTGACTGAGATGTGGGGAGAGTGTTTTGTGTGAAGTATTCTTATAGAAATTAACGTGCTGCAGAGCGCGGTGATTGGGAACGTTGTCATTTCAAAGCTCCCAATCCAAGTTCTCAGGCGATGTAATTTCTAAGGGAATGAAGAGACATTTATTTGACTGAGATGTGGGGAGAGTGTTTTGTGTGAAGTATTCTTATAGAAATTAACGTGCTGCCGAGCGCGGTGGTTGGGAACGTTGTCATTTCAAAGCTCCCAATCCAAGTTCTCAGGCCATGAAATTTCTAAGGGAATGGAGAGGCATTTATATATTTGACTAAGATGTAGGGAGAGTGTATTGTGTGAAGTATTCTTATAGAAATTAACTTGCTGCCGAGCGCGGTGGTTGGGAACGTTGTCATTTCAAAGCAACCAATCCAAGTTCTCAGGCGATGTAATTTCTAAGGAATGAAGAGGCATTTCTTTGACTGAGATGTGGGGAGAGTGTTTTGTGTGAAGTATTCTTATAGAAATTAACGTGCTGCCGAGCGCGGTGGTTGGGAACGTTGTCATTTCAAAGCTCCCAATCCGAGTTCTCAGGCGATGTAATTTCTAAGGGAATTAAAAGGCATTTATTTGACTGAGATGTGAGGAGAGTGTTTTGTGTGAAGTATTCTTTTAGAAATTAACGTGCTGCCGAGCGCGGTGATTGGGAACGTTGTCATTTCAAAGCTCCCAATCCAAGTTCTCAGGCGATGTAATTTCTAAGGGAATGAAGAGACATTTATTTGACTGAGATGTGGGGAGAGTGTTTTGTGTGAAGTATTCTTATAGAAATTAACGTGCTGCCGAGCGCGGTGGTTGGGAACGTTGTCATTTCAAAGCAACCAATCCAAGTTCTCAGGCGATTTAATTTCTAAGGAAATGAAAAGGCATTTATTTGACTGAGATGTGGGGAGAGTGTTTTGTTTGAAGTATTCTTATAGAAATTAACGTGCTGCCGAGCGCGGTGGTTGGGAACGTTGTCATTTCAAACCTCCCAATCCAAGTTCTCAGGCGATGTAATTTCTAAGGGAATGAAGAGACATTTATTTGACTGAGATGTGGGGAGAGTGTTTTGTGTGAAGTATTCTTATAGAAATTAACGTGCTGCCGAGCGCGGTGGTTGGGAACGTTGTCATTTCAAAGCTCCCAATCCAAGTTCTCAGGCGATGTAATTTCTAAGGGAATGAAGAGACATTTATTTGACTGAGATGTGGGGAGAGTGTTTTGTGTGAAGTATTCTTATAGAAATTAACGTGCTGCCGAGCGCGGTGGTTGGGAACGTTGTCATTTCAAAGCTCCCAATCCAAGTTCTCAGGCGATGTAATTTCTAAGGGAATTAAAAGGCATTTATTTGACTGAGATGTGAGGAGAGTGTTTTGTGTGAAGTATTCTTTTAGAAATTAACGTGCTGCCGAGCGCGGTGATTGGGAACGTTGTCATTTCAAAGCTCCCAATCCAAGTTCTCAGGCGATGTAATTTCTAAGGGAATGAAGAGACATTTATTTGACTGAGATGTGGGGAGAGTGTTTTGTGTGAAGTATTCTTATAGAAATTAACGTGCTGCCGATCGCGGTGGTTGGGAACGTTGTCATTTCAAAGCAACCAATCCAAGTTCTCAGGCGATTTAATTTCTAAGGGAATGAAAAGGCATTTATTTGACTGAGATGTGGGGAGAGTGTTTTGTTTGAAGTATTCTTATAGAAATTAACGTGCTGCCGAGCTCGGTGGTTGGGAACGTTGTCATTTCAAACCTCCCAATCCAAGTTCTCAGGCGATGTAATTTCTAAGGGAATGAAGAGACATTTATTTGACTGAGATGTGGGGAGAGTGTTTTGTGTGAAGTATTCTTATAGAAATTAACGTGCTGCCGAGCGCGGTGGTTGGGAACGTTGTCATTTCAAAGCAACCAATCCAAGTTCTCAGGCGATGTAAATTCTAAGGAATGAAGAGGCATTTCTTTGACTGAGATGTGGGGAGAGTGTTTTGTGTGAAGTATTCTTATAGAAATTAACGTGCTGCCGAGCGCGGTGGTTGGGAACGTTGTCATTTCAAAGCTCCCAATCCAAGTTCTCAGGCGATGTAATTTCTAAGGGAATGAAGAGACATTTATTTGACTGAGATGTGGGGAGAGTGTTTTGTGTGAAGTATTCTTATAGAAATTAACGTGCTGCAGAGCGCGGTGATTGGGAACGTTGTCATTTCAAAGCTCCCAATCCAAGTTCTCAGGCGATGTAATTTCTAAGGGAATGAAGAGACATTTATTTGACTGAGATGTGGGGAGAGTGTTTTGTGTGAAGTATTCTTATAGAAATTAACGTGCTGCCGAGCGCGGTGGTTGGGAACGTTGTCATTTCAAAGCTCCCAATCCAAGTTCTCAGGCCATGAAATTTCTAAGGGAATGGAGAGGCATTTATATATTTGACTAAGATGTAGGGAGAGTGTATTGTGTGAAGTATTCTTATAGAAATTAACTTGCTGCCGAGCGCGGTGGTTGGGAACGTTGTCATTTCAAAGCAACCAATCCAAGTTCTCAGGCGATGTAATTTCTAAGGAATGAAGAGGCATTTCTTTGACTGAGATGTGGGGAGAGTGTTTTGTGTGAAGTATTCTTATAGAAATTAACGTGCTGCCGAGCGCGGTGGTTGGGAACGTTGTCATTTCAAAGCTCCCAATCCGAGTTCTCAGGCGATGTAATTTCTAAGGGAATTAAAAGGCATTTATTTGACTGAGATGTGAGGAGAGTGTTTTGTGTGAAGTATTCTTTTAGAAATTAACGTGCTGCCGAGCGCGGTGATTGGGAACGTTGTCATTTCAAAGCTCCCAATCCAAGTTCTCAGGCGATGTAATTTCTAAGGGAATGAAGAGACATTTATTTGACTGAGATGTGGGGAGAGTGTTTTGTGTGAAGTATTCTTATAGAAATTAACGTGCTGCCGAGCGCGGTGGTTGGGAACGTTGTCATTTCAAAGCAACCAATCCAAGTTCTCAGGCGATTTAATTTCTAAGGAAATGAAAAGGCATTTATTTGACTGAGATGTGGGGAGAGTGTTTTGTTTGAAGTATTCTTATAGAAATTAACGTGCTGCCGAGCGCGGTGGTTGGGAACGTTGTCATTTCAAACCTCCCAATCCAAGTTCTCAGGCGATGTAATTTCTAAGGGAATGAAGAGACATTTATTTGACTGAGATGTGGGGAGAGTGTTTTGTGTGAAGTATTCTTATAGAAATTAACGTGCTGCCGAGCGCGGTGGTTGGGAACGTTGTCATTTCAAAGCAACCAATCCAAGTTCTCAGGCGATGTAAATTCTAAGGAATGAAGAGGCATTTCTTTGACTGAGATGTGGGGAGAGTGTTTTGTGTGAAGTATTCTTATAGAAATTAACGTGCTGCCGAGCGCGGTGGTTGGGAACGTTGTCATTTCAAAGCTCCCAATCCAAGTTCTCAGGCGATGTAATTTCTAAGGGAATGAAGAGACATTTATTTGACTGAGATGTGGGGAGAGTGTTTTGTGTGAAGTATTCTTATAGAAATTAACGTGCTGCAGAGCGCGGTGATTGGGAACGTTGTCATTTCAAAGCTCCCAATCCAAGTTCTCAGGCGATGTAATTTCTAAGGGAATGAAGAGACATTTATTTGACTGAGATGTGGGGAGAGTGTTTTGTGTGAAGTATTCTTATAGAAATTAACGTGCTGCCGAGCGCGGTGGTTGGGAACGTTGTCATTTCAAAGCTCCCAATCCAAGTTCTCAGGCCATGAAATTTCTAAGGGAATGGAGAGGCATTTATATATTTGACTAAGATGTAGGGAGAGTGTATTGTGTGAAGTATTCTTATAGAAATTAACTTGCTGCCGAGCGCGGTGGTTGGGAACGTTGTCATTTCAAAGCAACCAATCCAAGTTCTCAGGCGATGTAATTTCTAAGGAATGAAGAGGCATTTCTTTGACTCAGATGTGGGGAGAGTGTTTTGTGTGAAGTATTCTTATAGAAATTAACGTGCTGCCGAGCGCGGTGGTTGGGAACGTTGTCATTTCAAAGCTCCCAATCCGAGTTCTCAGGCGATGTAATTTCTAAGGGAATTAAAAGGCATTTATTTGACTGAGATGTGAGGAGAGTGTTTTGTGTGAAGTATTCTTTTAGAAATTAACGTGCTGCCGAGCGCGGTGATTGGGAACGTTGTCATTTCAAAGCTCCCAATCCAAGTTCTCAGGCGATGTAATTTCTAAGGGAATGAAGAGACATTTATTTGACTGAGATGTGGGGAGAGTGTTTTGTGTGAAGTATTCTTATAGAAATTAACGTGCTGCCGAGCGCGGTGGTTGGGAACGTTGTCATTTCAAAGCAACCAATCCAAGTTCTCAGGCGATTTAATTTCTAAGGAAATGAAAAGGCATTTATTTGACTGAGATGTGGGGAGAGTGTTTTGTTTGAAGTATTCTTATAGAAATTAACGTGCTGCCGAGCGCGGTGGTTGGGAACGTTGTCATTTCAAACCTCCCAATCCAAGTTCTCAGGCGATGTAATTTCTAAGGGAATGAAGAGACATTTATTTGACTGAGATGTGGGGAGAGTGTTTTGTGTGAAGTATTCTTATAGAAATTAACGTGCTGCCGAGCGCGGTGGTTGGGAACGTTGTCATTTCAAAGCTCCCAATCCAAGTTCTCAGGCGATGTAATTTCTAAGGGAATGAAGAGACATTTATTTGACTGAGATGTGGGGAGAGTGTTTTGTGTGAAGTATTCTTATAGAAATTAACGTGCTGCCGAGCGCGGTGGTTGGGAACGTTGTCATTTCAAAGCTCCCAATCCAAGTTCTCAGGCGATGTAATTTCTAAGGGAATTAAAAGGCATTTATTTGACTGAGATGTGAGGAGAGTGTTTTGTGTGAAGTATTCTTTTAGAAATTAACGTGCTGCCGAGCGCGGTGATTGGGAACGTTGTCATTTCAAAGCTCCCAATCCAAGTTCTCAGGCGATGTAATTTCTAAGGGAATGAAGAGACATTTATTTGACTGAGATGTGGGGAGAGTGTTTTGTGTGAAGTATTCTTATAGAAATTAACGTGCTGCCGATCGCGGTGGTTGGGAACGTTGTCATTTCAAAGCAACCAATCCAAGTTCTCAGGCGATTTAATTTCTAAGGGAATGAAAAGGCATTTATTTGACTGAGATGTGGGGAGAGTGTTTTGTTTGAAGTATTCTTATAGAAATTAACGTGCTGCCGAGCTCGGTGGTTGGGAACGTTGTCATTTCAAACCTCCCAATCCAAGTTCTCAGGCGATGTAATTTCTAAGGGAATGAAGAGACATTTATTTGACTGAGATGTGGGGAGAGTGTTTTGTGTGAAGTATTCTTATAGAAATTAACGTGCTGCCGAGCGCGGTGATTAGGAACGTTGTCATTTCAAAGCACCCAATCCAAGTTCTCAGGCGATGTAATTTCTAAGGGAATGAAGAGACATTTATTTGACTGAGATGTGGGGAGAGTGTTTTGTGTGAAGTATTCTTATAGAAATTAACGTGCTGCCGAGCGCGGTGGTTGGGAACGTTGTCATTTCAAAGCTCCCAATCCGAGTTCTCAGGCGATGAAATTTCTAAGGGAATGGAGAGGCATTTATTTGACTAAGATGTAGGGAGAGTGTTTTGTGTGAAGTATTCTTATAGAAATTAACGTGCTGCCGAGCGCGGTGGTTGGGAACGTTGTCATTTCAAAGCAACCAATCCAAGTTCTCAGGCGATGTAATTCCTAAGGAATGAAGAGGCATTTCTTTGACTGAGATGTGGGGAGAGTGTTTTGTGTGAAGTATTCTTATAGAAATTAACGTGCTGCCGAGCGCGGTGGTTGGGAACGTTGTCATTTCAAAGCTCCCAATCCAAGTTCTCAGGCGATGAAATTTCTAAGGGAATGGAGAGGCATTTATATATTTGACTAAGATGTAGGGAGAGTGTTTTGTGTGAAGTATTCTTATAGAAATTAACGTGCTGCCGAGCGCGGTGGTTGGGAACGTTGTCATTTCAAAGCAACCAATCCAAGTTCTCAGGCGATGTAATTTCTAAGGAATGAAGAGGCATTTCTTTGACTGCGATGTGGGGAGAGTGTTTTGTGTGAAGTATTCTTATAGAAATTAACGTGCTGCCGAGCGCGGTGGTTGGGAACGTTGTCATTTCAAAGCAACCAATCCAAGTTCTCAGGCGATTTAATTTCTAAGGAAATGAAAAGGCATTTATTTGACTGAGATGTGGGGAGAGTGTTTTGTTTGAAGTATTCTTATAGAAATTAACGTGCTGCCGAGCGCGGTGGTTGGGAACGTTGTCATTTCAAACCTCCCAATCCAAGTTCTCAGGCGATGTAATTTCTAAGGGAATGAAGAGACATTTATTTGACTGAGATGTGGGGAGAGTGTTTTGTGTGAAGTATTCTTATAGAAATTAACGTGCTGCCGAGCGCGGTGGTTGGGAACGTTGTCATTTCAAAGCTCCCAATCCAAGTTCTCAGGCGATGTAATTTCTAAGGGAATGAAGAGACATTTATTTGACTGAGATGTGGGGAGAGTGTTTTGTGTGAAGTATTCTTATAGAAATTAACGTGCTGCCGAGCGCGGTGGTTGGGAACGTTGTCATTTCAAAGCTCCCAATCCAAGTTCTCAGGCGATGTAATTTCTAAGGGAATTAAAAGGCATTTATTTGACTGAGATGTGAGGAGAGTGTTTTGTGTGAAGTATTCTTTTAGAAATTAACGTGCTGCCGAGCGCGGTGATTGGGAACGTTGTCATTTCAAAGCTCCCAATCCAAGTTCTCAGGCGATGTAATTTCTAAGGGAAAGAAGAGACATTTATTTGACTGAGATGTGGGGAGAGTGTTTTGTGTGAAGTATTCTTATAGAAATTAACGTGCTGCCGATCGCGGTGGTTGGGAACTTTGTCATTTCAAAGCAACCAATCCAAGTTCTCAGGCGATTTAATTTCTAAGGGAATGAAAAGGCATTTATTTGACTGAGATGTGGGGAGAGTGTTTTGTTTGAAGTATTCTTATAGAAATTAACGTGCTGCCGAGCTCGGTGGTTGGGAACGTTGTCATTTCAAACCTCCCAATCCAAGTTCTCAGGCGATGTAATTTCTAAGGGAATGAAGAGACATTTATTTGACTGAGATGTGGGGAGAGTGTTTTGTGTGAAGTATTCTTATAGAAATTAACGTGCTGCCGAGCGCGGTGATTAGGAACGTTGTCATTTCAAAGCACCCAATCCAAGTTCTCAGGCGATGTAATTTCTAAGGGAATGAAGAGACATTTATTTGACTGAGATGTGGGGAGAGTGTTTTGTGTGAAGTATTCTTATAGAAATTAACGTGCTGCCGAGCGCGGTGGTTGGGAACGTTGTCATTTCAAAGCTCCCAATCCGAGTTCTCAGGCGATGAAATTTCTAAGGGAATGGAGAGGCATTTATTTGACTAAGATGTAGGGAGAGTGTTTTGTGTGAAGTATTCTTATAGAAATTAACGTGCTGCCGAGCGCGGTGGTTGGGAACGTTGTCATTTCAAAGCAACCAATCCAAGTTCTCAGGCGATGTAATTTCTAAGGAATGAAGAGGCATTTCTTTGACTGCGATGTGGGGAGAGTGTTTTGTGTGAAGTATTCTTATAGAAATTAACGTGCTGCCGAGCGCGGTGGTTGGGAACGTTGTCATTTCAAAGCTCCCAATCCAAGTTCTCAGGCGATGTAATTTCTAAGGGAATTAAAAGGCATTTATTTGACTGAGATGTGAGGAGAGTGTTTTGTGTGAAGTATTCTTATAGAAATTAACGTGCTGCCGAGCGCGGTGATTGGGAACGTTGTCATTTCAAAGCTCCCAATCCAAGTTCTCAGGCGATGTAATTTCTAAGGGAATGAAGAGACATTTATTTGACTGAGATGTGGGGAGAGTGTTTTGTGTGAAGTATTCTTATAGAAATTAACGTGCTGCCGATCGCGGTGGTTGGGAACGTTGTCATTTCAAAGCAACCAATCCAAGTTCTCAGGCGATTTAATTTCTAAGGGAATGAAAAGGCATTTATTTGACTGAGATGTGGGGAGAGTGTTTTGTTTGAAGTATTCTTATAGAAATTAACGTGCTGCCGAGCTCGGTGGTTGGGAACGTTGTCATTTCAAACCTCCCAATCCAAGTTCTCAGGCGATGTAATTTCTAAGGGAATGAAGAGACATTTATTTGACTGAGATGTGGGGAGAGTGTTTTGTGTGAAGTATTCTTATAGAAATTAACGTGCTGCCGAGCGCGGTGATTAGGAACGTTGTCATTTCAAAGCACCCAATCCAAGTTCTCAGGCGATGTAATTTCTAAGGGAATGAAGAGACATTTATTTGACTGAGATGTGGGGAGAGTGTTTTGTGTGAAGTATTCTTATAGAAATTAACGTGCTGCCGAGCGCGGTGGTTGGGAACGTTGTCATTTCAAAGCTCCCAATCCGAGTTCTCAGGCGATGAAATTTCTAAGGGAATGGAGAGGCATTTATTTGACTAAGATGTAGGGAGAGTGTTTTGTGTGAAGTATTCTTATAGAAATTAACGTGCTGCCGAGCGCGGTGGTTGGGAACGTTGTCATTTCAAAGCAACCAATCCAAGTTCTCAGGCGATGTAATTCCTAAGGAATGAAGAGGCATTTCTTTGACTGAGATGTGGGGAGAGTGTTTTGTGTGAAGTATTCTTATAGAAATTAACGTGCTGCCGAGCGCGGTGGTTGGGAACGTTGTCATTTCAAAGCTCCCAATCCAAGTTCTCAGGCGATGAAATTTCTAAGGGAATGGAGAGGCATTTATATATTTGACTAAGATGTAGGGAGAGTGTTTTGTGTGAAGTATTCTTATAGAAATTAACGTGCTGCCGAGCGCGGTGGTTGGGAACGTTGTCATTTCAAAGCAACCAATCCAAGTTCTCAGGCGATGTAATTTCTAAGGAATGAAGAGGCATTTCTTTGACTGCGATGTGGGGAGAGTGTTTTGTGTGAAGTATTCTTATAGAAATTAACGTGCTGCCGAGCGCGGTGGTTGGGAACGTTGTCATTTCAAAGCAACCAATCCAAGTTCTCAGGCGATTTAATTTCTAAGGAAATGAAAAGGCATTTATTTGACTGAGATGTGGGGAGAGTGTTTTGTTTGAAGTATTCTTATAGAAATTAACGTGCTGCCGAGCGCGGTGGTTGGGAACGTTGTCATTTCAAACCTCCCAATCCAAGTTCTCAGGCGATGTAATTTCTAAGGGAATGAAGAGACATTTATTTGACTGAGATGTGGGGAGAGTGTTTTGTGTGAAGTATTCTTATAGAAATTAACGTGCTGCCGAGCGCGGTGGTTGGGAACGTTGTCATTTCAAAGCTCCCAATCCAAGTTCTCAGGCGATGTAATTTCTAAGGGAATGAAGAGACATTTATTTGACTGAGATGTGGGGAGAGTGTTTTGTGTGAAGTATTCTTATAGAAATTAACGTGCTGCCGAGCGCGGTGGTTGGGAACGTTGTCATTTCAAAGCTCCCAATCCAAGTTCTCAGGCGATGTAATTTCTAAGGGAATTAAAAGGCATTTATTTGACTGAGATGTGAGGAGAGTGTTTTGTGTGAAGTATTCTTTTAGAAATTAACGTGCTGCCGAGCGCGGTGATTGGGAACGTTGTCATTTCAAAGCTCCCAATCCAAGTTCTCAGGCGATGTAATTTCTAAGGGAAAGAAGAGACATTTATTTGACTGAGATGTGGGGAGAGTGTTTTGTGTGAAGTATTCTTATAGAAATTAACGTGCTGCCGATCGCGGTGGTTGGGAACTTTGTCATTTCAAAGCAACCAATCCAAGTTCTCAGGCGATTTAATTTCTAAGGGAATGAAAAGGCATTTATTTGACTGAGATGTGGGGAGAGTGTTTTGTTTGAAGTATTCTTATAGAAATTAACGTGCTGCCGAGCTCGGTGGTTGGGAACGTTGTCATTTCAAACCTCCCAATCCAAGTTCTCAGGCGATGTAATTTCTAAGGGAATGAAGAGACATTTATTTGACTGAGATGTGGGGAGAGTGTTTTGTGTGAAGTATTCTTATAGAAATTAACGTGCTGCCGAGCGCGGTGATTAGGAACGTTGTCATTTCAAAGCACCCAATCCAAGTTCTCAGGCGATGTAATTTCTAAGGGAATGAAGAGACATTTATTTGACTGAGATGTGGGGAGAGTGTTTTGTGTGAAGTATTCTTATAGAAATTAACGTGCTGCCGAGCGCGGTGGTTGGGAACGTTGTCATTTCAAAGCTCCCAATCCGAGTTCTCAGGCGATGAAATTTCTAAGGGAATGGAGAGGCATTTATTTGACTAAGATGTAGGGAGAGTGTTTTGTGTGAAGTATTCTTATAGAAATTAACGTGCTGCCGAGCGCGGTGGTTGGGAACGTTGTCATTTCAAAGCAACCAATCCAAGTTCTCAGGCGATGTAATTTCTAAGGAATGAAGAGGCATTTCTTTGACTGCGATGTGGGGAGAGTGTTTTGTGTGAAGTATTCTTATAGAAATTAACGTGCTGCCGAGCGCGGTGGTTGGGAACGTTGTCATTTCAAAGCTCCCAATCCAAGTTCTCAGGCGATGTAATTTCTAAGGGAATTAAAAGGCATTTATTTGACTGAGATGTGAGGAGAGTGTTTTGTGTGAAGTATTCTTATAGAAATTAACGTGCTGCCGAGCGCGGTGATTGGGAACGTTGTCATTTCAAAGCTCCCAATCCAAGTTCTCAGGCGATGTAATTTCTAAGGGAATGAAGAGACATTTATTTGACTGAGATGTGGGGAGAGTGTTTTGTGTGAAGTATTCTTATAGAAATTAACGTGCTGCCGATCGCGGTGGTTGGGAACGTTGTCATTTCAAAGCAACCAATCCAAGTTCTCAGGCGATTTAATTTCTAAGGGAATGAAAAGGCATTTATTTGACTGAGATGTGGGGAGAGTGTTTAGTGTGAAGTATTCTTATAGAAATTAACGTGCTGCCGAGCGCGGTGATTGGGAACGTTGTCATTTCAAAGCTCCCAATCCAAGTTCTCAGGCGATGTAATTTCTAAGGGAATGAAGAGACATTTATTTGACTGAGATGTGGGGAGAGTGTTTAGTGTGAAGTATTCTTATAGAAATTAACGTGCTGCCGAGCGCGGTGGTTGGGAACGTTGTCATTTCAAAGCTCCCAGTCCAAGTTCTCAGGCGATGTAATTTCTAAGGGAATGAAGAGACATTTATTTGACTGAGATGTGGGGAGAGTGTTTTGTGTGAAGTATTCTTATAGAAATTAACGTGCTGCCGAGCGCGGTGGTTGGGAACGTTGTCATTTCAAAGCTCCCAATCCAAGTTCTCAGGCGATGAAATTTCTAAGGGAATGGAGAGGCATTTATTTGACTAAGATGTAGGGAGAGTGTTTTGTGTGAAGTATTCTTATAGAAATTAACGTGCTGCTGAGCGCGGTGGTTGGGAACGTTGTCATTTCAAAGCAACCAATCCAAGTTCTCAGGCGATGTAATTCCTAAGGAATGAAGAGGCATTTCTTTGACTGAGATGTGGGGAGAGTGTTTTGTGTAAAGTATTCTTATAGAAATTAACGTGCTGCCGAGCGCGGTGGTTGGGAACGTTGTCATTTCAAAGCTCCCAATCCAAGTTCTCAGGCGATGAAATTTCTAAGGGAATGGAGAGGCATTTATATTTGACTAAGATGTAGGGAGAGTGTTTTGTGTGAAGTATTCTTATAGAAATTAACGTGCTGCCGAGCGCGGTGGTTGGGAACGTTGTCATTTCAAAGCAACCAATCCCAGTTCTCAGGCGATGTAATTTCTAAGGAATGAAGAGGCATTTCTTTGACTGAGATGTGGGGAGAGTGTTTTGTGTGAAGTATTCTTATAGAAATTAACGTGCTGCCGAGCGCGGTGGTTGGGAACGTTGTCATTTCAAAGCTCCCAATCCAAGTTCTCAGGCGATGTAATTTCTAAGGGAATTAAAAGGCATTTATTTGACTGAGATGTGAGGAGAGTGTTTTGTGTGAAGTATTCTTATAGAAATTAACGTGCTGCCGAGCGCGGTGATTGGGAACGTTGTCATTTCAAAGCTCCCAATCCAAGTTCTCAGGCGATGTAATTTCTAAGGGAATGAAGAGACATTTATTTGACTGAGATGTGGGGAGAGTGTTTTGTGTGAAGTATTCTTATAGAAATTAACGTGCTGCCGAGCGCGGTGGTTGGGAACGTTGTCATTTCAAAGCAACCAATCCAAGTTCTCAGGCGATGTAATTCCTAAGGAATGAAGAGGCATTTCTTTGACTGAGATGTGGAGAGAGTGTTTTGTGTGAAGTATTCTTATAGAAATTAACGTGCTGCCGAGCGCGGTGGTTGGGAACGTTGTCATTTCAAAGCTCCCAATCCAAGTTCTCAGGCGATGAAATTTCTAAGGGAATGGAGAGGCATTTATATTTGACTTAGATGTAGGGAGAGTGTTTTGTGTGAAGTATTCTTATAGAAATTAACGTGCTGCCGAGCGCGGTGGTTGGGAACGTTGTCATTTCAAAGCAACCAATCCAAGTTCTCAGACGATGTAATTTCTAAGGAATGAAGAGGCATTTCTTTGACTGAGATGTGGGGAGAGTGTTTTGTGTGAAGTATTCTTATAGAAATTAACGTGCTGCCGAGCGCGGTGGTTGGGAACGTTGTCATTTCAAAGCTCCCAATCCAAGTTCTCAGGCGATGTAATTTCTAAGGGAATTAAAAGGCATTTATTTGACTGAGATGTGAGGAGAGTGTTTTGTGTGAAGTATTCTTATAGAAATTAACGTGCTGCCGAGCGCGGTGATTGGGAACGTTGTCATTTCAAAGCTCCCAATCCAAGTTCTGAGGCGATGTAATTTCTAAGGGAATGAAGAGACATTTATTTGACTGAGATGTGGGGAGAGTGTTTTGTGTGAAGTATTCTTATAGAAATTAACGTGCTGCCGATCGCGGTGGTTGGGAACGTTGTCATTTCAAAGCAACCAATCCAAGTTCTCAGGCGATTTAATTTCTAAGGGAATGAAAAGGCATTTATTTGACTGAGATGTGGGGAGAGTGTTTTGTGTGAAGTATTCTTATAGAAATTAACGTGCTGCCGAGCGCGGTGGTTGGGAACGTTGTCATTTCAAAGCTCCCAATCCAAGTTCTCAGGCGATGTAATTTCTAAGGGAATGAAGAGACATTTATTTGACTGAGATGTGGGGAGAGTGTTTTGTGTGAAGTATTCTTATAGAAATTAACGTGCTGCCGAGCGCGGTGATTGGGAACGTTGTCATTTCAAAGCTCCCAATCCAAGTTCTCAGGCGATGTAATTTCTAAGGGAATGAAGAGACATTTATTTGACTGAGATGTGGGGAGAGTGTTTTGTGTGAAGTATTCTTATAGAAATTAACGTGCTGCCGAGCGCGGTGGTTGGGAACGTTGTCATTTCAAAGCAACCAATCCAAGTTCTCAGGCGATTTAATTTCTAAGGGAATGAAAAGGCATTTATTTGACTGAGATGTGGGGAGAGTGTTTTGTTTGAAGTATTCTTATAGAAATTAACGTGCTGCCGAGCTCGGTGGTTGGGAACGTTGTCGTTTCAAACCTCCCAATCCAAGTTCTCAGGCGATGTAATTTCTAAGGGAATGAAGAGACATTTATTTGACTGAGATGTGGGGAGAGTGTTTTGTGTGAAGTATTCTGATAGAAATTAACGTGCTGCCGAGCGCGGTGATTAGGAACGTTGTCATTTCAAAGCTCCCAATCCAAGTTCTCAGGCGATGTAATTTCTAAGGGAATGAAGAGACATTTATTTGACTGAGATGTGGGGAGAGTGTTTTGTGTGAAGTATTCTTATAGAAATTAACGTGCTGCCGAGCGCGGTGGTTGGGAACGTTGTCATTTCAAAGCTCCCAATCCAAGTTCTCAGGCGATGAAATTTCTAAGGGAATGGAGAGGCATTTATATTTGACTAAGATGTAGGGAGAGTGTTTTGTGTGAAGTATTCTTATAGAAATTAACGTGCTGCCGAGCGCGGTGGTTGGGAACGTTGTCATTTCAAAGCAACCAATCCCAGTTCTCAGGCGATGTAATTCCTAAGGAATGAAGAGGCATTTCTTTGACTGAGATGTGGGGAGAGTGTTTTGTGTGAAGTATTCTTATAGAAATTAACGTGCTGCCGAGCGCGGTGGTTGGGAACGTTGTCATTTCAAAGCTCCCAATCCAAGTTCTCAGGCGATGAAATTTCTAAGGGAATGGAGAGGCATTTATATATATTTGACTAAGATGTAGGGAGAGTGTTTTGTGTGAAGTATTCTTATAGAAATTAACGTGCTGCCGAGCGCGGTGGTTGGGAACGTTGTCATTTCAAAGCAACCAATCCAAGTTCTCAGGCGATGTAATTTCTAAGGAATGAAGAGGCATTTCTTTGACTGAGATGTGGGGAGAGTGTTTTGTGTGAAGTATTCTTACAGAAATTAACGTGCTGCCGAGCGCGGTGGTTGGGAACGTTGTCATTTCAAAGCTCCCAATCCAAGTTCTCAGGCGATGTAATTTCTAAGGGAATTAAAAGGCATTTATTTGACTGAGATGTGAGGAGAGTGTTTTGTGTGAAGTATTCTTATAGAAATTAACGTGCTGCCGAGCGCGGTGGTTGGGAACGTTGTCATTTCAAAGCTCCCAATCCAAGTTCTCAGGCGATGTAATTTCTAAGGGAATGAAGAGACATTTATTTGACTGAGATGTGGGGAGAGTGTTTTGTGTGAAGTATTCTTATAGAAATTAACGTGCTGCCGAGCGCGGTGATTGGGAACGTTGTCATTTCAAAGCTCCCAATCCAAGTTCTCAGGCGATGTAATTTCTAAGGGAATGAAGAGACATTTATTTGACTGAGATGTGGGGAGAGTGTTTAGTGTGAAGTATTCTTATAGAAATTAACGTGCTGCCGAGCGCGGTGGTTGGGAACGTTGTCATTTCAAAGCTCCCAGTCCAAGTTCTCAGGCGATGTAATTTCTAAGGGAATGAAGAGACATTTATTTGACTGAGATGTGGGGAGAGTGTTTTGTGTGAAGTATTCTTATAGAAATTAACGTGCTGCCGAGCGCGGTGATTGGGAACGTTGTCATTTCAAAGCTCCCAATCCAAGTTCTCAGGCGATGTAATTTCTAAGGGAATGAAGAGACATTTATTTGACTGAGATGTGGGGAGAGTGTTTTGTGTGAAGTATTCTTATAGAAATTAACGTGCTGCCGAGCGCGGTGGTTGGGAACGTTGTCATTTCAAAGCTCCCAATCCAAGTTCTCAGGCCATGAAATTTCTAAGGGAATGGAGAGGCATTTATATATTTGACTAAGATGTAGGGAGAGTGTATTGTGTGAAGTATTCTTATAGAAATTAACTTGCTGTCGAGCGCGGTGGTTGGGAACGTTGTCATTTCAAAGCAACCAATCCAAGTTCTCAGGCGATGTAATTTCTAAGGAATGAAGAGGCATTTCTTTGACTGAGATGTGGGGAGAGTGTTTAGTGTGAAGTATTCTTATAGAAATTAACGTGCTGCCGAGCGCGGTGGTTGGGAACGTTGTCATTTCAAAGCTCCCAGTCCAAGTTCTCAGGCGATGTAATTTCTAAGGGAATGAAGAGACATTTATTTGACTGAGACGTGGGGAGAGTGTTTTTTGTGAAGTATTCTTATAGAAATTAACGTGCTGCCGAGCGCGGTGATTGTGAACGTTGTCATTTCAAAGCTCCCAATCCAAATTCTCAGACGATGTAATTTCTAAGGGAATGAAAAGGCATTTATTTGACTGAGATGTGGGGAGAGTGTTTTGTCTGAAGTATTCTTATAGAAATTAACGTGCTGCCGAGCGCGGTGGTTGGGAACGTTGTCATTTCAAAGCAACCAATCCAAGTTCTCAGGCGATGTAATTTCTAAGGAATGAAGAGGCATTTCTTTGACTGAGATGTGGGGAGAGTGTATTGTGTGAAGTATTCTTATAGAAATTAACGTGCTGCCGAGCGCGGTGATTGGGAACGTTGTCATTTCAAAGCTCCCAATCCAAGTTCTCAGGCGATGTAATTTCTAAGGGAATGAAGAGACATTTATTTGACTGAGATGTGGGGAGAGTGTTTTGTGTGAAGTATTCTTATAGAAATTAACGTGCTGCCGATCGCGGTGGTTGGGAACGTTGTCATTTCAAGGCAACCAATCCAAGTTCTCAGGCGATTTAATTTCTAAGGGAATGAAAAGGCATTTATTTGACTGAGATGTGGGGAGAGTGTTTTGTGTGAAGTATTCTTATAGAAATTAACGTGCTGCCGAGCGCGGTGGTTGGGAACGTTGTCATTTCAAAGCTCCCAATACAAGTTCTCAGGCGATGTAATTTCTAAGGGAATGAAGAGACATTTATTTGACTGAGATGTGGGGAGAGTGTTTTGTGTGAAGTATTCTTATAGAAATAAACGTGCTGCCGAGCGCGGTGATTGGGAACGTTGTCATTTCAAAGCTCCCAATCCAAGTTCTCAGGCGATGTAATTTCTAAGGGAATGAAGAGACATTTATTTGACTGAGATGTGGGGAGAGTGTTTAGTGTGAAGTATTCTTATAGAAATTAACGTGCTGCCGAGCGCGGTGGTTGGGAACGTTGTCATTTCAAAGCTCCCAGTCCAAGTTCTCAGGCGATGTAATTTCTAAGGGAATGAAGAGACATTTATTTGACTGAGATGTGGGGAGAGTGTTTTGTGTGAAGTATTCTTATAGAAATTAACGTGCTGCCGATCGCGGTGGTTGGGAACGTTGCCATTTCAAAGCAACCAATCCAAGTTCTCAGGCGATTTAATTTCTAAGGGAATGAAAAGGCATTTATTTGACTGAGATGTGGGGAGAGTGTTTTGTGTGAAGTATTCTTATAGAAATTAACGTGCTGCCGAGCGCGGTGGTTGGGAACGTTGTCATTTCAAAGCTCCCAATCCAAGTTCTCAGGCGATGTAATTTCTAAGGGAATGAAGAGACATTTATTTGACTGAGATGTGGGGAGAGTGTTTTGTGTGAAGTATTCTTATAGAAATTAACGTGCTGCCGAGCGCGGTGATTGGGAACGTTGTCATTTCAAAGCTCCCAATCCAAGTTCTCAGGCGATGTAATTCTAAGGGAATGAAGAGACATTTATTTGACTGAGATGTGGGGAGAGTGTTTTGTGTGAAGTATTCTTATAGAAATTAACGTGCTGCCGAGCGCGGTGGTTGGGAACGTTGTCATTTCAAAGCAACCAATCCAAGTTCTCAGGCGATTTAATTTCTAAGGGAATGAAAAGGCATTTATTTGACTGAGATGTGGGGAGAGTGTTTTGTTTGAAGTATTCTTATAGAAATTAACGTGCTGCCGAGCTCGGTGGTTGGGAACGTTGTCGTTTCAAACCTCCCAATCCAAGTTCTCAGGCGATGTAATTTCTAAGGGAATGAAGAGACATTTATTTGACTGAGATGTGGGGAGAGTGTTTTGTGTGAAGTATTCTGATAGAAATTAACGTACTGCCGAGCGCGGTGATTAGGAACGTTGTCATTTCAAAGCTCCCAATCCAAGTTCTCAGGCGATGTAATTTCTAAGGGAATGAAGAGACATTTATTTGACTGAGATGTGGGGAGAGTGTTTTGTGTGAAGTATTCTTATAGAAATTAACGTGCTGCCGAGCGCGGTGGTTGGGAACGTTGTCATTTCAAAGCTCCCAATCCAAGTTCTCAGGCGATGAAATTTCTAAGGGAATGGAGAGGCATTTATATTTGACTAAGATGTAGGGAGAGTGTTTTGTGTGAAGTATTCTTATAGAAATTAACGTGCTGCCGAGCGCGGTGGTTGGGAACGTTGTCATTTCAAAGCAACCAATCCAAGTTCTCAGGCGATGTAATTCCTAAGGAATGAAGAGGCATTTCTTTGACTGAGATGTGGGGAGAGTGTTTTGTGTGAAGTATTCTTATAGAAATAAACGTGCTGCCGAGCGAGGTGGTTGGGAACGTTGTCATTTCAAAGCTCCCAATCCAAGTTCTCAGGCGATGAAATTTCTAAGGGAATGGAGAGGCATTTATATATATTTGACTAAGATGTAGGGAGAGTGTTTTGTGTGAAGTATTCTTATAGAAATTAACGTGCTGCCGAGCGCGGTGGTTGGGAACGTTGTCATTTCAAAGCAACCAATCCAAGTTCTCAGGCGATGTAATTTCTAAGGAATGAAGAGGCATTTCTTTGACTGAGATGTGGGGAGAGTGTTTTGTGTGAAGTATTCTTACAGAAATTAACGTGCTGCCGAGCGCGGTGGTTGGGAACGTTGTCATTTCAAAGCTCCCAATCCAAGTTCTCAGGCGATGTAATTTCTAAGGGAATTAAAAGGCATTTATTTGACTGAGATGTGAGGAGAGTGTTTTGTGTGAAGTATTCTTATAGAAATTAACGTGCTGCCGAGCGCGGTGATTGGGAACGTTGTCATTTCAAAGCTCCCAATCCAAGTTCTCAGGCGATGTAATTTCTAAGGGAATGAAGAGACATTTATTTGACTGAGATGTGGGGAGAGTGTTTTGTGTGAAGTATTCTTATAGAAATTAACGTGCTGCCGATCGCGGTGGTTGGGAACGTTGTCATTTCAAAGCAACCAATCCAAGTTCTCAGGCGATTTAATTTCTAAGGGAATGAAAAGGCATTTATTTGACTGAGATGTGGGGAGAGTGTTTTGTGTGAAGTATTCTTATAGAAATTAACGTGCTGCCGAGCGCGGTGGTTGGGAACGTTGTCATTTCAAAGCTCCCAATCCAAGTTCTCAGGCGATGTAATTTCTAAGGGAATGAAGAGACATTTATTTGACTGAGATGTGGGGAGAGTGTTTTGTGTGAAGTATTCTTATAGAAATTAACGTGCTGCCGAGCGCGGTGATTGGGAACGTTGTCATTTCAAAGCTCCCAATCCAAGTTCTCAGGCGATGTAATTTCTAAGGGAATGAAGAGACATTTATTTGACTGAGATGTGGGGAGAGTGTTTAGTGTGAAGTATTCTTATAGAAATTAACGTGCTGCCGAGCGCGGTGGTTGGGAACGTTGTCATTTCAAAGCTCCCAGTCCAAGTTCTCAGGCGATGTAATTTCTAAGGGAATGAAGAGACATTTATTTGACTGAGATGTGGGGAGAGTGTTTTGTGTGAAGTATTCTTATAGAAATTAACGTGCTGCCGAGCGCGGTGATTGGGAACGTTGTCATTTCAAAGCTCCCAATCCAAGTTCTCAGGCGATGTAATTTCTAAGGAATGAAGAGGCATTTCTTTGACTGAGATGTGGGGAGAGTGTTTAGTGTGAAGTATTCTTATAGAAATTAACGTGCTGCCGAGCGCGGTGGTTGGGAACGTTGTCATTTCAAAGCTCCCAGTCCAAGTTCTCAGGCGATGTAATTTCTAAGGGAATGAAGAGACATTTATTTGACTGAGATGTGGGGAGAGTGTTTTTTGTGAAGTATTCTTATAGAAATTAACGTGCTGCCGAGCGCGGTGATTGTGAACGTTGTCATTTCAAAGCTCCCAATCCAAATTCTCAGACGATGTAATTTCTAAGGGAATGAAAAGGCATTTATTTGACTGAGATGTGGGGAGAGTGTTTTGTCTGAAGTATTCTTATAGAAATTAACGTGCTGCCGAGCGCGGTGGTTGGGAACGTTGTCATTTCAAAGCAACCAATCCAAGTTCTCGGGCGATGTAATTTCTAAGGAATGAAGAGGCATTTCTTTGACTGAGATGTGGGGAGAGTGTATTGTGTGAAGTATTCTTATAGAAATTAACGTGCTGCCGAGCGCGGTGGTTGGGAACGTTGTCATTTCAAAGCTCCCAATCCAAGTTCTCAGGCGATGTAATTTCTAAGGGAATGAAGAGACATTTATTTGACTGAGATGTGGGGAGAGTGTTTTGTGTGAAGTATTCTTATAGAAATTAACGTGCTGCCGATCGCGGTGGTTGGGAACGTTGTCATTTCAAGGCAACCAATCCAAGTTCTCAGGCGATTTAATTTCTAAGGGAATGAAAAGGCATTTATTTGACTGAGATGTGGGGAGAGTGTTTTGTGTGAAGTATTCTTATAGAAATTAACGTGCTGCCGAGCGCGGTGGTTGGGAACGTTGTCATTTCAAAGCTCCCAATACAAGTTCTCAGGCGATGTAATTTCTAAGGGAATGAAGAGACATTTATTTGACTGAGATGTGGGGAGAGTGTTTTGTGTGAAGTATTCTTATAGAAATAAACGTGCTGCCGAGCGCGGTGATTGGGAACGTTGTCATTTCAAAGCTCCCAATCCAAGTTCTCAGGCGATGTAATTTCTAAGGGAATGAAGAGACATTTATTTGACTGAGATGTGGGGAGAGTGTTTAGTGTGAAGTATTCTTATAGAAATTAACGTGCTGCCGAGCGCGGTGGTTGGGAACGTTGTCATTTCAAAGCTCCAAGTCCAAGTTCTCAGGCGATGTAATTTCTAAGGGAATGAAGAGACATTTATTTGACTGAGATGTGGGGAGAGTGTTTAGTGTGAAGTATTCTTATAGAAATTAACGTGCTGCCGAGCGCGGTGGTTGGGAACGTTGTCATTTCAAAGCTCCCAGTCCAAGTTCTCAGGCGATGTAATTTCTAAGGGAATGAAGAGACATTTATTTGACTGAGATGTGGGGAGAGTGTTTTGTGTGAAGTATTCTTATAGAAATTAACGTGCTGCCGAGCGCGGTGATTGGGAACGTTGTCATTTCAAAGCTCCCAATCCAAGTTCTCAGGCGATGTAATTTCTAAGGGAATGAAGAGACATTTATTTGACTGAGATGTGGGGAGAGTGTTTTGTGTGAAGTATTCTTATAGAAATTAACGTGCTGCCGAGCGCGGTGGTTGGGAACGTTGTCATTTCAAAGCAACCAATCCAAGTTCTCAGGCGATGTAATTCCTAAGGAATGAAGAGGCATTTCTTTGACTGAGATGTGGGGAGAGTGTTTTGTGTGAAGTATTCTTATAGAAATTAACGTGCTGCCGAGCGCGGTGATTGGGAACGTTGTCATTTCAAAGCTCCCAATCTAAGTTCTCAGGCGATGTAATTTCTAAGGGAATGAAAAGGCATTTATTTGACTGAGATGTGGGGAGAGTGTTTTGTGGGAAGTATTCTTATAGAAATTAACGTGCTGCCGAGCGCGGTGGTTGGGAACGTTGTCATTTCAAAGCAACCAATCCAAGTTCTCAGGCGATGTAATTTCTAAGGAATGAAGAGGCATTTCTTTGAGTGAGATGTGGGGAGAGTGTTTTGTGTGAAGTATTCTTATAGAAATTAACGTGCTGCCGAGCGCGGTGGTTGGGAACGTTGTCATTTCAAAGCTCCCAATCCAAGTTCTCAGGCGATGTAATTTCTAAGGGAATTAAAAGGCATTTATTTGACTGAGATGTGAGGAGAGTGTTTTGTGTGAAGTATTCTTATAGAAATTAACGTGCTGCCGAGCGCGGTGATTGGGAACGTTGTCATTTCAAAGCTCCCAATCCAAGTTCTCATGCGATGTAATTTCTAAGGGAATGAAGAGACATTTATTTGACTGGGATGTGGGGAGAGTGTTTTGTATGAAGTATTCTTATAGAAATTAACGTGCTGCCGATCGCGGTGGTTGGGAACGTTGTCATTTCAAAGCAACCAATCCAAGTTCTCAGGCGATTTAATTTCTAAGGGAATGAAAAGGCATTTATTTGACTGAGATGTGGGGAGAGTGTTTTGTGTGAAGTATTCTTATAGAAATTAACGTGCTGCCGAGCGCGGTGGTTGGGAACGTTGTCATTTCAAAGCTCCCAATCCAAGTTCTCAGGCGATGTAATTTCTAAGGGAATGAAGAGACATTTATTTGACTGAGATGTGGGGAGAGTGTTTTGTGTGAAGTATTCTTATAGAAATTAACGTGCTGCCGAGCGCGGTGATTGGGAACGTTGTCATTTCAAAGCTCCCAATCCAAGTTCTCAGGCGATGTAATTTCTAAGGGAATGAAGAGACATTTATTTGACTGAGATGTGGGGAGAGTGTTTAGTGTGAAGTATTCTTATAGAAATTAACGTGCTGCCGAGTGCGGTGGTTGGGAACGTTGTCATTTCAAAGCAACCAATCCAAGTTCTCAGGCGATGTAATTCCTAAGGAATGAAGAGGCATTTCTTTGACTGAGATGTGGGGAGAGTGTTTTGTGTGAAGTATTCTTATAGAAATTAACGTGCTGCCGAGCGCGGTGGTTGGGAACGTTGTCATTTCAAAGCTCCCAATCCAAGTTCTCAGGCGATGAAATTTCTAAGGGAATGAAGAGACATTTATTTGACTGAGATGTGGGGAGAGTGTTTTGTGTGAAGTATTCTTATAGAAATTAACGTGCTGTCGAGCGCGGTGGTTGGGAACGTTGTCATTTCAAAGCAACCAATCCAAGTTCTCAGGCGATGTAATTTCTAAGGAATGAAGAGGCATTTCTTTGACTGAGATGTGGGGAGAGTGTTTTGTGTGAAGTATTCTTATAGAAATTAACGTGCTGCCGAGCGCGGTGGTTGGGAACGTTGTCATTTCAAAGCAACCAATCCAAGTTCTCAGGCGATTTAATTTCTAAGGGAATGAAAAGGCATTTATTTGACTGAGATGTGGGGAGAGTGTTTTGTTTGAAGTATTCTTATAGAAATTAACGTGCTGCCGAGCTCGGTGGTTGGGAACGTTGTCGTTTCAAACCTCCCAATCCAAGTTCTCAGGCGATGTAATTTCTAAGGGAATGAAGAGACATTTATTTGACTGAGATGTGGGGAGAGTGTTTTGTGTGAAGTATTCTGATAGAAATTAACGTGCTGCCGAGCGCGGTGATTAGGAACGTTGTCATTTCAAAGCTCCCAATCCAAGTTCTCAGGCGATGTAATTTCTAAGGGAATGAAGAGACATTTATTTGACTGAGATGTGGGGAGAGTGTTTTGTGTGAAGTATTCTTATAGAAATTAACGTGCTGCCGAGCGCGGTGGTTGGGAACGTTGTCATTTCAAAGCTCCCAATCCAAGTTCTCAGGCGATGAAATTTCTAAGGGAATGGAGAGGCATTTATATTTGACTAAGATGTAGGGAGAGTGTTTTGTGTGAAGTATTCTTATAGAAATTAACGTGCTGCCGAGCGCGGTGGTTGGGAACGTTGTCATTTCAAAGCAACCAATCCAAGTTCTCAGGCGATGTAATTCCTAAGGAATGAAGAGGCATTTCTTTGACTGAGATGTGGGGAGAGTGTTTTGTGTGAAGTATTCTTATAGAAATTAACGTGCTGCCGAGCGCGGTGGTTGGGAACGTTGTCATTTCAAAGCTCCCAATCCAAGTTCTCAGGCGATGAAATTTCTAAGGGAATGGAGAGGCATTTATATATATTTGACTAAGATGTAGGGAGAGTGTTTTGTGTGAAGTATTCTTATAGAAATTAACGTGCTGCCGAGCGCGGTGGTTGGGAACGTTGTCATTTCAAAGCAACCAATCCAAGTTCTCAGGCGATGTAATTTCTAAGGAATGAAGAGGCATTTCTTTGACTGAGATGTGGGGAGAGTGTTTTGTGTGAAGTATTCTTACAGAAATTAACGTGCTGCCGAGCGCGGTGGTTGGGAACGTTGTCATTTCAAAGCTCCCAATCCAAGTTCTCAGGCGATGTAATTTCTAAGGGAATTAAAAGGCATTTATTTGACTGAGATGTGAGGAGAGTGTTTTGTGTGAAGTATTCTTATAGAAATTAACGTGCTGCCGAGCGCGGTGATTGGGAACGTTGTCATTTCAAAGCTCCCAATCCAAGTTCTCAGGCGATGTAATTTCTAAGGGAATGAAGAGACATTTATTTGACTGAGATGTGGGGAGAGTGTTTTGTGTGAAGTATTCTTATAGAAATTAACGTGCTGCCGATCGCGGTGGTTGGGAACGTTGTCATTTCAAAGCAACCAATCCAAGTTCTCAGGCGATTTAATTTCTAAGGGAATGAAAAGGCATTTATTTGACTGAGATGTGGGGAGAGTGTTTTGTGTGAAGTATTCTTATAGAAATTAACGTGCTGCCGAGCGCGGTGGTTGGGAACGTTGTCATTTCAAAGCTCCCAATCCAAGTTCTCAGGCGATGTAATTTCTAAGGGAATGAAGAGACATTTATTTGACTGAGATGTGGGGAGAGTGTTTTGTGTGAAGTATTCTTATAGAAATTAACGTGCTGCCGAGCGCGGTGATTGGGAACGTTGTCATTTCAAAGCTCCCAATCCAAGTTCTCAGGCGATGTAATTTCTAAGGGAATGAAGAGACATTTATTTGACTGAGATGTGGGGAGAGTGTTTAGTGTGAAGTATTCTTATAGAAATTAACGTGCTGCCGAGCGCGGTGGTTGGGAACGTTGTCATTTCAAAGCTCCCAGTCCAAGTTCTCAGGCGATGTAATTTCTAAGGGAATGAAGAGACATTTATTTGACTGAGATGTGGGGAGAGTGTTTTGTGTGAAGTATTCTTATAGAAATTAACGTGCTGCCGAGCGCGGTGATTGGGAACGTTGTCATTTCAAAGCTCCCAATCCAAGTTCTCAGGCGATGTAATTTCTAAGGGAATGAAGAGACATTTATTTGACTGAGATGTGGGGAGAGTGTTTTGTGTGAAGTATTCTTATAGAAATTAACGTGCTGCCGAGCGCGGTGGTTGGGAACGTTGTCATTTCAAAGCTCCCAATCCAAGTTCTCAGGCCATGAAATTTCTAAGGGAATGGAGAGGCATTTATATATTTGACTAAGATGTAGGGAGAGTGTATTGTGTGAAGTATTCTTATAGAAATTAACTTGCTGCCGAGCGCGGTGGTTGGGAACGTTGTCATTTCAAAGCAACCAATCCAAGTTCTCAGGCGATGTAATTTCTAAGGAATGAAGAGGCATTTCTTTGACTGAGATGTGGGGAGAGTGTTTAGTGTGAAGTATTCTTATAGAAATTAACGTGCTGCCGAGCGCGGTGGTTGGGAACGTTGTCATTTCAAAGCTCCCAGTCCAAGTTCTCAGGCGATGTAATTTCTAAGGGAATGAAGAGACATTTATTTGACTGAGATGTGGGGAGAGTGTTTTTTGTGAAGTATTCTTATAGAAATTAACGTGCTGCCGAGCGCGGTGATTGTGAACGTTGTCATTTCAAAGCTCCCAATCCAAATTCTCAGACGATGTAATTTCTAAGGGAATGAAAAGGCATTTATTTGACTGAGATGTGGGGAGAGTGTTTTGTCTGAAGTATTCTTATAGAAATTAACGTGCTGCCGAGCGCGGTGGTTGGGAACGTTGTCATTTCAAAGCAACCAATCCAAGTTCTCAGGCGATGTAATTTCTAAGGAATGAAGAGGCATTTCTTTGACTGAGATGTGGGGAGAGTGTATTGTGTGAAGTATTCTTATAGAAATTAACGTGCTGCCGAGCGCGGTGGTTGGGAACGTTGTCATTTCAAAGCTCCCAATCCAAGTTCTCAGGCGATGTAATTTCTAAGGGAATGAAGAGACATTTATTTGACTGAGATGTGGGGAGAGTGTTTTGTGTGAAGTATTCTTATAGAAATTAACGTGCTGCCGATCGCGGTGGTTGGGAACGTTGTCATTTCAAGGCAACCAATCCAAGTTCTCAGGCGATTTAATTTCTAAGGGAATGAAAAGGCATTTATTTGACTGAGATGTGGGGAGAGTGTTTTGTGTGAAGTATTCTTATAGAAATTAACGTGCTGCCGAGCGCGGTGGTTGGGAACGTTGTCATTTCAAAGCTCCCAATACAAGTTCTCAGGCGATGTAATTTCTAAGGGAATGAAGAGACATTTATTTGACTGAGATGTGGGGAGAGTGTTTTGTGTGAAGTATTCTTATAGAAATAAACGTGCTGCCGAGCGCGGTGATTGGGAACGTTGTCATTTCAAAGCTCCCAATCCAAGTTCTCAGGCGATGTAATTTCTAAGGGAATGAAGAGACATTTATTTGACTGAGATGTGGGGAGAGTGTTTAGTGTGAAGTATTCTTATAGAAATTAACGTGCTGCCGAGCGCGGTGGTTGGGAACGTTGTCATTTCAAAGCTCCCAGTCCAAGTTCTCAGGCGATGTAATTTCTAAGGGAATGAAGAGACATTTATTTGACTGAGATGTGGGGAGAGTGTTTAGTGTGAAGTATTCTTATAGAAATTAACGTGCTGCCGAGCGCGGTGGTTGGGAACGTTGTCATTTCAAAGCTCCCAGTCCAAGTTCTCAGGCGATGTAATTTCTAAGGGAATGAAGAGACATTTATTTGACTGAGATGTGGGGAGAGTGTTTTGTGTGAAGTATTCTTATAGAAATTAACGTGCTGCCGAGCGCGGTGATTGGGAACGTTGTCATTTCAAAGCTCCCAATCCAAGTTCTCAGGCGATGTAATTTCTAAGGGAATGAAGAGACATTTATTTGACTGAGATGTGGGGAGAGTGTTTTGTGTGAAGTATTCTTATAGAAATTAACGTGCTGCCGAGCGCGGTGGTTGGGAACGTTGTCATTTCAAAGCAACCAATCCAAGTTCTCAGGCGATGTAATTTCTAAGGAATGAAGAGGCATTTCTTTGACTGAGATGTGGGGAGAGTGTATTGTGTGAAGTATTCTTATAGAAATTAACGTGCTGCCGAGCGCGGTGGTTGGGAACGTTGTCATTTCAAAGCTCCCAATCCAAGTTCTCAGGCGATGTAATTTCTAAGGGAATGAAGAGACATTTATTTGACTGAGATGTGGGGAGAGTGTTTTGTGTGAAGTATTCTTATAGAAATTAACGTGCTGCCGATCGCGGTGGTTGGGAACGTTGTCATTTCAAGGCAACCAATCCAAGTTCTCAGGCGATTTAATTTCTAAGGGAATGAAAAGGCATTTATTTGACTGAGATGTGGGGAGAGTGTTTTGTGTGAAGTATTCTTATAGAAATTAACGTGCTGCCGAGCGCGGTGGTTGGGAACGTTGTCATTTCAAAGCTCCCAATACAAGTTCTCAGGCGATGTAATTTCTAAGGGAATGAAGAGACATTTATTTGACTGAGATGTGGGGAGAGTGTTTTGTGTGAAGTATTCTTATAGAAATAAACGTGCTGCCGAGCGCGGTGATTGGGAACGTTGTCATTTCAAAGCTCCCAATCCAAGTTCTCAGGCGATGTAATTTCTAAGGGAATGAAGAGACATTTATTTGACTGAGATGTGGGGAGAGTGTTTAGTGTGAAGTATTCTTATAGAAATTAACGTGCTGCCGAGCGCGGTGGTTGGGAACGTTGTCATTTCAAAGCTCCCAGTCCAAGTTCTCAGGCGATGTAATTTCTAAGGGAATGAAGAGACATTTATTTGACTGAGATGTGGGGAGAGTGTTTAGTGTGAAGTATTCTTATAGAAATTAACGTGCTGCCGAGCGCGGTGGTTGGGAACGTTGTCATTTCAAAGCTCCCAGTCCAAGTTCTCAGGCGATGTAATTTCTAAGGGAATGAAGAGACATTTATTTGACTGAGATGTGGGGAGAGTGTTTTGTGTGAAGTATTCTTATAGAAATTAACGTGCTGCCGAGCGCGGTGATTGGGAACGTTGTCATTTCAAAGCTCCCAATCCAAGTTCTCAGGCGATGTAATTTCTAAGGGAATGAAGAGACATTTATTTGACTGAGATGTGGGGAGAGTGTTTTGTGTGAAGTATTCTTATAGAAATTAACGTGCTGCCGAGCGCGGTGGTTGGGAACGTTGTCATTTCAAAGCAACCAATCCAAGTTCTCAGGCGATGTAATTCCTAAGGAATGAAGAGGCATTTCTTTGACTGAGATGTGGGGAGAGTGTTTTGTGTGAAGTATTCTTATAGAAATTAACGTGCTGCCGAGCGCGGTGATTGGGAACGTTGTCATTTCAAAGCTCCCAATCTAAGTTCTCAGGCGATGTAATTTCTAAGGGAATGAAAAGGCATTTATTTGACTGAGATGTGGGGAGAGTGTTTTGTGGGAAGTATTCTTATAGAAATTAACGTGCTGCCGAGCGCGGTGGTTGGGAACGTTGTCATTTCAAAGCAACCAATCCAAGTTCTCAGGCGATGTAATTTCTAAGGAATGAAGAGGCATTTCTTTGAGTGAGATGTGGGGAGAGTGTTTTGTGTGAAGTATTCTTATAGAAATTAACGTGCTGCCGAGCGCGGTGGTTGGGAACGTTGTCATTTCAAAGCTCCCAATCCAAGTTCTCAGGCGATGTAATTTCTAAGGGAATTAAAAGGCATTTATTTGACTGAGATGTGAGGAGAGTGTTTTGTGTGAAGTATTCTTATAGAAATTAACGTGCTGCCGAGCGCGGTGATTGGGAACGTTGTCATTTCAAAGCTCCCAATCCAAGTTCTCAGGCGATGTAATTTCTAAGGGAATGAAGAGACATTTATTTGACTGGGATGTGGGGAGAGTGTTTTGTATGAAGTATTCTTATAGAAATTAACGTGCTGCCGATCGCGGTGGTTGGGAACGTTGTCATTTCAAAGCAACCAATCCAAGTTCTCAGGCGATTTAATTTCTAAGGGAATGAAAAGGCATTTATTTGACTGAGATGTGGGGAGAGTGTTTTGTGTGAAGTATTCTTATAGAAATTAACGTGCTGCCGAGCGCGGTGGTTGGGAACGTTGTCATTTCAAAGCTCCCAATCCAAGTTCTCAGGCGATGTAATTTCTAAGGGAATGAAGAGACATTTATTTGACTGAGATGTGGGGAGAGTGTTTTGTGTGAAGTATTCTTATAGAAATTAACGTGCTGCCGAGCGCGGTGATTGGGAACGTTGTCATTTCAAAGCTCCCAATCCAAGTTCTCAGGCGATGTAATTCCTAAGGAATGAAGAGGCATTTCTTTGACTGAGATGTGGGGAGAGTGTTTAGTGTGAAGTATTCTTATAGAAATTAACGTGCTGCCGAGTGCGGTGGTTGGGAACGTTGTCATTTCAAAGCAACCAATCCAAGTTCTCAGGCGATGTAATTCCTAAGGAATGAAGAGGCATTTCTTTGACTGAGATGTGGGGAGAGTGTTTTGTGTGAAGTATTCTTATAGAAATTAACGTGCTGCCGAGCGCGGTGGTTGGGAACGTTGTCATTTCAAAGCTCCCAATCCAAGTTCTCAGGCGATGAAATTTCTAAGGGAATGAAGAGACATTTATTTGACTGAGATGTGGGGAGAGTGTTTTGTGTGAAGTATTCTTATAGAAATTAACGTGCTGCCGAGCGCGGTGGTTGGGAACGTTGTCATTTCAAAGCAACCAATCCAAGTTCTCAGGCGATGTAATTTCTAAGGAATGAAGAGGCATTTCTTTGACTGAGATGTGGGGAGAGTGTTTTGTGTGAAGTATTCTTATAGAAATTAACGTGCTGCCGAGCGCGGTGGTTGGGAACGTTGTCATTTCAAAGCTCCCAATCCAAGTTCTCAGGCGATGTAATTTCTAAGGGAATTAAAAGGCATTTATTTGACTGAGATGTGAGGAGAGTGTTTTGTGTGAAGTATTCTTATAGAAATTAACGTGCTGCCGAGCGCGGTGATTGGGAACGTTGTCATTTCAAAGCTCCCAATCCAAGTTCTCAGGCGATGTAATTTCTAAGGGAATGAAGAGACATTTATTTGACTGAGATGTGGGGAGAGTGTTTTGTGTGAAGTATTCTTATAGAAATTAACGTGCTGCCGATCGCGGTGGTTGGGAACGTTGTCATTTTAAAGCAACCAATCCAAGTTCTCAGGCGATTTAATTTCTAAGGGAATGAAAAGGCATTTATTTGACTGAGATGTGGGGAGAGTGTTTTGTGTGAAGTATTCTTATAGAAATTAACGTGCTGCCGAGCGCGGTGGTTGGGAACGTTGTCATTTCAAAGCTCCCAATCCAAGTTCTCAGGCGATGTAATTTCTAAGGGAATGAAGAGACATTTATTTGACTGAGATGTGGGGAGAGTGTTTTGTGTGAAGTATTCTTATAGAAATTAACGTGCTGCCGAGCGCGGTGATTGGGAACGTTGTCATTTCAAAGCTCCCAATCCAAGTTCTCAGGCGATGTAATTTCTAAGGGAATGAAGAGACATTTATTTGACTGAGATGTGGGGAGAGTGTTTAGTGTGAAGTATTCTTATAGAAATTAACGTGCTGCCGAGCGCGGTGGTTGGGAACGTTGTCATTTCAAAGCTCCCAGTCCAAGTTCTCAGGCGATGTAATTTCTAAGGGAATGAAGAGACATTTATTTGACTGAGATGTGGGGAGAGTGTTTTGTGTGAAGTATTCTTATAGAAATTAACGTGCTGCCGAGCGCGGTGATTGGGAACGTTGTCATTTCAAAGCTCCCAATCCAAGTTCTCAGGCGATGTAATTTCTAAGGGAATGAAGAGACATTTATTTGACTGAGATGTGGGGAGAGTGTTTTGTGTGAAGTATTCTTATAGAAATTAACGTGCTGCCGAGCGCGGTGGTTGGGAACGTTGTCATTTCAAAGCTCCCAATCCAAGTTTTCAGGCCATGAAATTTCTAAGGGAATGGAGAGGCATTTATATATTTGACTAAGATGTAGGGAGAGTGTATTGTGTGAAGTATTCTTATAGAAATTAACTTGCTGCCGAGCGCGGTGGTTGGGAACGTTGTCATTTCAAAGCAACCAATCCAAGTTCTCAGGCGATGTAATTTCTAAGGAATGAAGAGGCATTTCTTTGACTGAGATGTGGGGAGAGTGTTTAGTGTGAAGTATTCTTATAGAAATTAACGTGCTGCCGAGCGCGGTGGTTGGGAACGTTGTCATTTCAAAGCTCCCAGTCCAAGTTCTCAGGCGATGTAATTTCTAAGGGAATGAAGAGACATTTATTTGACTGAGATGTGGGGAGAGTGTTTTTTGTGAAGTATTCTTATAGAAATTAACGTGCTGCCGAGCGCGGTGATTGTGAACGTTGTCATTTCAAAGCTCCCAATCCAAATTCTCAGACGATGTAATTTCTAAGGGAATGAAAAGGCATTTATTTGACTGAGATGTGGGGAGAGTGTTTTGTCTGAAGTATTCTTATAGAAATTAACGTGCTGCCGAGCGCGGTGGTTGGGAACGTTGTCATTTCAAAGCAACCAATCCAAGTTCTCAGGCGATGTAATTTCTAAGGAATGAAGAGGCATTTCTTTGACTGAGATGTGGGGAGAGTGTATTGTGTGAAGTATTCTTATAGAAATTAACGTGCTGCCGAGCGCGGTGGTTGGGAACGTTGTCATTTCAAAGCTCCCAATCCAAGTTCTCAGGCGATGTAATTTCTAAGGGAATGAAGAGACATTTATTTGACTGAGATGTGGGGAGAGTGTTTTGTGTGAAGTATTCTTATAGAAATTAACGTGCTGCCGATCGCGGTGGTTGGGAACGTTGTCATTTCAAAGCAACCAATCCAAGTTCTCAGGCGATTTAATTTCTAAGGGAATGAAAAGGCATTTATTTGACTGAGATGTGGGGAGAGTGTTTTGTGTGAAGTATTCTTATAGAAATTAACGTGCTGCCGAGCGCGGTGGTTGGGAACGTTGTCATTTCAAAGCTCCCAATACAAGTTCTCAGGCGATGTAATTTCTAAGGGAATGAAGAGACATTTATTTGACTGAGATGTGGGGAGAGTGTTTTGTGTGAAGTATTCTTATAGAAATAAACGTGCTGCCGAGCGCGGTGATTGGGAACGTTGTCATTTCAAAGCTCCCAATCCAAGTTCTCAGGCGATGTAATTTCTAAGGGAATGAAGAGACATTTATTTGACTGAGATGTGGGGAGAGTGTTTAGTGTGAAGTATTCTTATAGAAATTAACGTGCTGCCGAGCGCGGTGGTTGGGAACGTTGTCATTTCAAAGCTCCCAGTCCAAGTTCTCAGGCGATGTAATTTCTAAGGGAATGAAGAGACATTTATTTGACTGAGATGTGGGGAGAGTGTTTAGTGTGAAGTATTCTTATAGAAATTAACGTGCTGCCGAGCGCGGTGGTTGGGAACGTTGTCATTTCAAAGCTCCCAGTCCAAGTTCTCAGGCGATGTAATTTCTAAGGGAATGAAGAGACATTTATTTGACTGAGATGTGGGGAGAGTGTTTTGTGTGAAGTATTCTTATAGAAATTAACGTGCTGCCGAGCGCGGTGATTGGGAACGTTGTCATTTCAAAGCTCCCAATCCAAGTTCTCAGGCGATGTAATTTCTAAGGGAATGAAGAGACATTTATTTGACTGAGATGTGGGGAGAGTGTTTTGTGTGAAGTATTCTTATAGAAATTAACGTGCTGCCGAGCGCGGTGGTTGGGAACGTTGTCATTTCAAAGCAACCAATCCAAGTTCTCAGGCGATGTAATTCCTAAGGAATGAAGAGGCATTTCTTTGACTGAGATGTGGGGAGAGTGTTTTGTGTGAAGTATTCTTATAGAAATTAACGTGCTGCCGAGCGCGGTGATTGGGAACGTTGTCATTTCAAAGCTCCCAATCTAAGTTCTCAGGCGATGTAATTTCTAAGGGAATGAAAAGGCATTTATTTGACTGAGATGTGGGGAGAGTGTTTTGTGTGAAGTATTCTTATAGAAATTAACGTGCTGCCGAGCGCGGTGGTTGGGAACGTTGTCATTTCAAAGCAACCAATCCAAGTTCTCAGGCGATGTAATTTCTAAGGAATGAAGAGGCATTTCTTTGAGTGAGATGTGGGGAGAGTGTTTTGTGTGAAGTATTCTTATAGAAATTAACGTGCTGCCGAGCGCGGTGGTTGGGAACGTTGTCATTTCAAAGCTCCCAATCCAAGTTCTCAGGCGATGTAATTTCTAAGGGAATTAAAAGGCATTTATTTGACTGAGATGTGAGGAGAGTGTTTTGTGTGAAGTATTCTTATAGAAATTAACGTGCTGCCGAGCGCGGTGATTGGGAACGTTGTCATTTCAAAGCTCCCAATCCAAGTTCTCAGGCGATGTAATTTCTAAGGGAATGAAGAGACATTTATTTGACTGGGATGTGGGGAGAGTGTTTTGTATGAAGTATTCTTATAGAAATTAACGTGCTGCCGATCGCGGTGGTTGGGAACGTTGTCATTTCAAAGCAACCAATCCAAGTTCTCAGGCGATTTAATTTCTAAGGGAATGAAAAGGCATTTATTTGACTGAGATGTGGGGAGAGTGTTTTGTGTGAAGTATTCTTATAGAAATTAACGTGCTGCCGAGCGCGGTGGTTGGGAACGTTGTCATTTCAAAGCTCCCAATCCAAGTTCTCAGGCGATGTAATTTCTAAGGGAATGAAGAGACATTTATTTGACTGAGATGTGGGGAGAGTGTTTTGTGTGAAGTATTCTTATAGAAATTAACGTGCTGCCGAGCGCGGTGATTGGGAACGTTGTCATTTCAAAGCTCCCAATCCAAGTTCTCAGGCGATGTAATTTCTAAGGGAATGAAGAGACATTTATTTGACTGAGATGTGGGGAGAGTGTTTAGTGTGAAGTATTCTTATAGAAATTAACGTGCTGCCGAGCGCGGTGGTTGGGAACGTTGTCATTTCAAAGCTCCCAGTCCAAGTTCTCAGGCGATGTAATTTCTAAGGGAATGAAGAGACATTTATTTGACTGAGATGTGGGGAGAGTGTTTTGTGTGAAGTATTCTTATAGAAATTAACGTGCTGCCGAGCGCGGTGATTGGGAACGTTGTCATTTCAAAGCTCCCAATCCAAGTTCTCAGGCGATGTAATTTCTAAGGGAATGAAGAGACATTTATTTGACTGAGATGTGGGGAGAGTGTTTTGTGTGAAGTATTCTTATAGAAATTAACGTGCTGCCGAGCGCGGTGGTTGGGAACGTTGTCATTTCAAAGCAACCAATCCAAGTTCTCAGGCGATGTAATTTCTAAGGAATGAAGAGGCATTTCTTTGACTGAGATGTGGGGAGAGTGTTTTGTGTGAAGTATTCTTATAGAAATTAACGTGCTGCCGAGCGCGGTGGTTGGGAACGTTGTCATTTCATAGCTCCCAATCCAAGTTCTCAGGCGATGTAATTTCTAAGGGAATGAAGAGACATTTATTTGACTGAGATGTGGGGAGAGTGTTTTGTGTGAAGTATTCTTATAGAAATTAACGTGCTGCCGAGCGCGGTGGTTGGGAACGTTGTCATTTCAAAGCTCCCAATCCAAGTTCTCAGGCGATGTAATTTCTAAGGGAATGAAGAGACATTTATTTGACTGAGATGTGGGGAGAGTGTTTTGTGTGAAGTATTCTTATAGAAATTAACGTGCTGCCGAGCGCGGTGGTTGGGAACGTTGTCATTTCAAAGCAACCAATCCAAGTTCTCAGGCGATGTAATTTCTAAGGAATGAAGAGGCATTTCTTTGACTGAGATGTGGGGAGAGTGTTTTGTGTGATGTATTCTTATAGAAATTAACGTGCTGCCGAGCGCGGTGGTTGGGAACGTTGTCATTTCATAGCTCCCAATCCAAGTTCTCAGGCGATGTAATTTCTAAGGGAATGAAGAGACATTTATTTGACTGAGATGTGGGGAGATTGTTTTGTGTGAAGTATTCTTATAGAAATTAACGTGCTGCCGAGCGCGGTGGTTGGGAACGTTGTCATTTCAAAGCTCCCAATCCAAGTTCTCAGGCGATGTAATTTCTAAGGGAATTAAAGGCATTTATTTGACTGAGATGTGAGGAGAGTGTTTTGTGTGAAGTATTCTTATAGAAATTAACGTGCTGCCGAGCGCGGTGATTGGGAACGTTGTCATTTCAAAGCTCCCAATCCAAGTTCTCAGGCGATGTAATTTCTAAGGGAATGAAGAGACATTTATTTGACTGAGATGTGGGGAGATTGTTTTGTGTGAAGTATTCTTATAGAAATTAACGTGCTGCCGAGCGCGGTGGTTGGGAACGTTGTCATTTCAAAGCAACCAATCCAAGTTCTCAGGCGATGTAATTTCTAAGGGAATTAAAGGCATTTATTTGACTGAGATGTGAGGAGAGTGTTTTGTGTGAAGTATTCTTATAGAAATTAACGTGCTGCCGAGCGCGGTGATTGGGAACGTTGTCATTTCAAAGCTCCCAATCCAAGTTCTCAGGCGATGTAATTTCTAAGGGAATGAAGAGACATTTATTTGACTGAGATGTGGGGAGAGTGTTTTGTGTGAAGTATTCTTATAGAAATTAACGTGCTGCCGAGCGCGGTGGTTGGGAACGTTGTCATTTCAAAGCAACCAATCCAAGTTCTCAGGCGATTTAATTTCTAAGGGAATGAAAAGGCATTTATTTGACTGAGATGTGGGGAGAGTGTTTTGTGTGAAGTATTCTTATAGAAATTAACGTGCTGCCGAGCGCGGTGATTGGGAACGTTGTCATTTCAAAGCTCCCAATCCAACTTCTCAGGCGATGTAATTTCTAAGGGAATGAAGAGACATTTATTTGACTGAGATGTGGGGAGAGTGTTTTGTGTGAAGTATTCTTATAGAAATTAACGTGCTGCCGAGCGCGGTGGTTGGGAACGTTGTCATTTCAAAGCTCCCAATCCAAGTTCTCAGGCGATGTAATTTCTAAGGGAATGAAAAGGCATTTATTTGACTGAGATGTGGGGAGAGTGTTTTGTGTGAAGTATTCTTATAGAAATTAACGTGCTGCCGAGCGCGGTGATTGGGAACGTTGTCATTTCAAAGCTCCCAATCCATCTTCTCAGGCGATGTAATTTCTAAGGGAATGAAAAGGCATTTATTTGACTGAGATGTGGGGAGAGTGTTTTGTGTGAAGTATTCTTATAGAAATTAACGTGCTGCCGAGCGCGGTGGTTGGGAACGTTGTCATTTCAAAGCTCCCAATCCAAGTTCTCAGGCGATGAAATTTCTAAGGGAATGGAGAGGCATTTATATTTGACTAAGATGTAGGGAGAGTGTATTGTGTGAAGTATTCTTATAGAAATTAACTTGCTGCCGAGCGCGGTGGTTGGGAACGTTGTCATTTCAAAGCTTCCAATCCAAGTTCTCAGGCGATGAAATTTCTAAGGGAATGGAGAGGCATTTATTTGACTAAGATGTAGGGAGAGTGTTTTGTGTGACGTATTCTTATAGAAATTAACGTGCTGCCGAGCGCGGTGGTTGGGAACGTTGTCATTTCAAAGCTCCCAATCCAAGTTCTCAGGCGATGTAATTTCTAAGGGAATGAAGAGACATTTATTTGACTAAGATGTAGGGAGAGTGTATTGTGTGAAGTATTCTTATAGAAATTAACTTGCTGCCGAGCGCGGTGGTTGGGAACGTTGTCATTTCAAAGCAACCAATCCAAGTTCTCAGGCGATGTAATTTCTAAGGAATGAAGAGGCATTTCTTTGACTGAGATGTGGGGAGAGTGTTTTGTGTGAAGTATTCTTATAGAAATTAACGTGCTGCCGAGCGCGGTGGTTGGGAACGTTGTCATTTCAAAGCACCCAATCCAAGTTCTCAGGCGATGTAATTTCTAAGGGAATGAAAAGGCATTTATTTGACTGAGATGTGGGGAGAGTGTTTTGTGTGAAGTATTCTTATAGAAATTAACGTGCTGCCGAGCGCGGTGATTGGGAACGTTGTCATTTCAAAGCTCCCAATCCAACTTCTCAGGCGATGTAATTTCTAAGGGAATGAAGAGACATTTATTTGACTGAGATGTGGGGAGAGTGTTTTGTGTGAAGTATTCTTATAGAAATTAACGTGCTGCCGAGCGCGGTGGTTGGGAACGTTGTCATTTCAAAGCTCCCAATCCAAGTTCTCAGGCGATGTAATTTCTAAGGGAATGAAAAGGCATTTATTTGACTGAGATGTGGGGAGAGTGTTTTGTGTGAAGTATTCTTATAGAAATTAACGTGCTGCCGAGCGCGGTGATTGGGAACGTTGTCATTTCAAAGCTCCCAATCCATCTTCTCAGGCGATGTAATTTCTAAGGGAATGAAAAGGCATTTATTTGACTGAGATGTGGGGAGAGTGTTTTGTGTGAAGTATTCTTATAGAAATTAACGTGCTGCCGAGCGCGGTGGTTGGGAACGTTGTCATTTCAAAGCTCCCAATCCAAGTTCTCAGGCGATGAAATTTCTAAGGGAATGGAGAGGCATTTATATTTGACTAAGATGTAGGGAGAGTGTATTGTGTGAAGTATTCTTATAGAAATTAACTTGCTGCCGAGCGCGGTGGTTGGGAACGTTGTCATTTCAAAGCTTCCAATCCAAGTTCTCAGGCGATGAAATTTCTAAGGGAATGGAGAGGCATTTATTTGACTAAGATGTAGGGAGAGTGTTTTGTGTGACGTATTCTTATAGAAATTAACGTGCTGCCGAGCGCGGTGGTTGGGAACGTTGTCATTTCAAAGCTCCCAATCCAAGTTCTCAGGCGATGTAATTTCTAAGGGAATGAAGAGACATTTATTTGACTAAGATGTAGGGAGAGTGTATTGTGTGAAGTATTCTTATAGAAATTAACTTGCTGCCGAGCGCGGTGGTTGGGAACGTTGTCATTTCAAAGCAACCAATCCAAGTTCTCAGGCGATATAATTTCTAAGGAATGAAGAGGCATTTCTTTGACTGAGATGTGGGGAGAGTGTTTTGTGTGAAGTATTCTTATAGAAATTAACGTGCTGCCGAGCGCGGTGGTTGGGAACGTTGTCATTTCAAAGCACCCAATCCAAGTTCTCAGGCGATGTAATTTCTAAGGGAATGAAAAGGCATTTATTTGACTGAGATGTGGGGAGAGTGTTTTATGTGAAGTATTCTTATAGAAATTAACGTGCTGCCGAGCGCGGTGGTTGGGAACGTTGTCATTTCAAAGCTCCCAATCCAAGTTCTCAGGCGATGAAATTTCTAAGGGAATGGAGGGGCATTTATATATTTGACTAAGATGTAGGGAGAGTGTATTGTGTGAAGTATTCTTATAGAAATTAACTTGCTGCCGAGCGCGGTGGTTGGGAACGTTGTCATTTCAAAGCTTCCAATCCAAGTTCTCAGGCGATGAAATTTCTAAGGGAATGGAGAGGCATTTATTTGACTAAGATGTAGGGAGAGTGTTTTGTGTGACGTATTCTTATAGAAATTAACGTGCTGCCGAGCGCGGTGGTTGGGAACGTTGTCATTTCAAAGCTCCCAATCCAAGTTCTCAGGCGATGTAATTTCTAAGGGAATGAAGAGACATTTATTTGACTAAGATGTAGGGAGAGTGTATTGTGTGAAGTATTCTTATAGAAATTAACTTGCTGCCGAGCGCGGTGGTTGGGAACGTTGTCATTTCAAAGCAACCAATCCAAGTTCTCAGGCGATGTAATTTCTAAGGAATGAAGAGGCATTTCTTTGACTGAGATGTGGGGAGAGTGTTTTGTGTGAAGTATTCTTATAGAAATTAACGTGCTGCCGAGCGCGGTGGTTGGGAACGTTGTCATTTCAAAGCACCCAATCCAAGTTCTCAGGCGATGTAATTTCTAAGGGAATGAAAAGGCATTTATTTGACTGAGATGTGGGGAGAGTGTTTTATGTGAAGTATTCTTATAGAAATTAACGTGCTGCCGAGCGCGGTGGTTGGGAACGTTGTCATTTCAAAGCTCCCAATCCAAGTTCTCAGGCGACGTAATTTCTAATGGAATGAAAAGGCATTTATTTGTTTGAGATGTGGGGAGAATGTTTTGTGTGAAGTATTCTTATAGAAATTAACGTGCTGCCGAGCGCGGTGGTTGGGAACATTGTCATTTCAAAGCTCCCAATCCAAGTTCTCAGGCGATGTAATTTCTAAGGGAATGAAAAGGCATTTATTTGACTGAGATGTGGGGAGAGTGTTTTGTGTGAAGTATTCTTATAGAAATTAACGTGCTGCCAAGCGCGGTGATTGGGAACGTTGTCATTTCAAAGCTCCCAATCCAAGTTCTCAGGCGATGTAATTTCTAAGGGAATGAAAAGGCATTTATTTGACTGAGATGTGGGGAGAGTGTTTTGTGTGAAGTATTCTTATAGAAATTAACGTGCTGCCGAGCGCGGTGGTTGGGAACGTTGTCATTTCAAAGCTCCCAATCCAAGTTCTCAGGCGATGAAATTTCTAAGGGAATGGAGAGGCATTTATATTTGACTAAGATGTAGGGAGAGTGTATTGTGTGAAGTATTCTTATAGAAATTAACTTGCTGCCGAGCGCGGTGGTTGGGAACGTTGTCATTTCAAAGCTCCCAATCCAAGTTCTCAGGCGATGAAATTTCTAAGGGAATGGAGAGGCATTTATTTCACTAAAATGTAGGGAGAGTGTTTTGTGTGAAGTATTCTTATAGAAATTAACGTGCTGCCGAGCGCGGTGGTTGGGAACGTTGTCATTTCAAAGCTCCCAATCCAAGTTCTCAGGCGATGTAATTTCTAAGGGAATGAAGAGACATTTATTTGACTGAGATGTGGGGAGAGTGTTTTGTGTGAAGTATTCTTATAGAAATTAACGTGCTGCCGAGCGCGGTGATTGGGAACGTTGTCATTTCAAAGCTCCCAATCCAAGTTCTCAGGCGATGTAATTTCTAAGGGAATGAAGAGACATTTATTTGACTGAGATGTGGGGAGAGTGTTTTGTGTGAAGTATTCTTATAGAAATTAACGTGCTGCCGAGCGCGGTGATTGGGAACGTTGTCATTTCAAAGCTCCCAATCCAAGTTCTCAGGCGATTAAATTTCTAAGGGAATGGAGAGGCATTTATTTGACTAAGATGTAGGGAAAGTGTTTTGTGTGAAGTATTCTTATAGAAATTAACGTGCTGCCGAGCGCGGTGGTTGGGAACGTTGTCATTTCAAAGCAACTAATCCAAGTTCTCAGGCGATGTAATTTCTAAGGAATGAAGAGGCATTTCTTTGACTGAGATGTGGGGAGAGTGTTTTGTGTGAAGTATTCTTATAGAAATTAACGTGCTGCCGAGCGCGGTGGTTGGGAACGTTGTCATTTCAAAGCTCCCAATCCAAGTTCTCAGGCGATGTCATTTCTAAGGGAATGAAAAGGCATTTATTTGACGGAGATGTGGGGAGAGTGTTTTGTGTGAAGTATTCTTATAGAAATTAATGTGCCGCCGAGCGCGGTGGTTGGGAACGTTGTCATTTCAAAGCTCCCAATCCAAGTTCTCAGGCGATGAAATTTCTAAGGGAATGGAGAGGCATTTATATATATTTGACTAAGATGTAGGGAGAGTGTATTGTGTGAAGTATTCTTATAGAAATTAACTTGCTGCCGAGCGCGGTGGTTGGGAACGTTGTCATTTCAAAGCAACCAATCCAAGTTCTCAGGCGATGTAATTTCTAAGGAATGAAGAGGCATTTCTTTGACTGAGATGTGGGGAGAGTGTTTTGTGTGAAGTATTCTTATAGAAATTAACGTGCTGCCGAGCGCGGTGGTTGGGAACGTTGTCATTTCAAAGCTCCCAATCCAAGTTCTCAGGCGATGTCATTTCTAAGGGAATGAAAAGGCATTTATTTGACGGAGATGTGGGGAGAGTGTTTTGTGTGAAGTATTCTTATAGAAATTAATGTGCCGCCGAGCGCGGTGGTTGGGAACGTTGTCATTTCAAAGCTCCCAATCCAAGTTCTCAGGCGATGAAATTTCTAAGGGAATGGAGAGGCATTTATATATATTTGACTAAGATGTAGGGAGAGTGTATTGTGTGAAGTATTCTTATAGAAATTAACTTGCTGCCGAGCGCGGTGGTTGGGAACGTTGTCATTTCAAAGCAACCAATCCAAGTTCTCAGGCGATGTAATTTCTAAGGAATGAAGAGGCATTTCTTTGACTGAGATGTGGGGAGAGTGTTTTGTGTGAAGTATTCTTATAGAAATTAACGTGCTGCCGAGCGCGGTGGTTGGGAACGTTGTCATTTCAAAGCTCCCAATCCAAGTTCTCAGGCGATGTAATTTCTAAGGGAATGAAAAGGCATTTATTTGACTGAGATGTGGGGAGAGTGTTTTGTGTGAAGTATTCTTATAGAAATTAACGTGCTGCCGAGCGCGGTGGTTGGGAACATTGTCATTTCAAAGCTCCCAATCCAAGTTCTCAGGCGATTTAATTTCTAAGGGAATGAAAAGGCATTTATTTGACTGAGATGTGGGGAGAGTGTTTTGTGTGAAGTATTCTTATAGAAATTAACGTGCTGCCGAGCGCGGTGGTTGGGAACGTTGTCATTTCAAAGCTCCCAATCCAAGTTCTCAGGCGATGTAATTTCTAAGGAATGAAAAGGCATTTATTTGACTGAGATGTGGGGAGAGTGTTTTGTGTGAAGTATTCTTATAGAAATTAACGTGCTGCCGAGCGCGGTGGTTGGGAACGTTGTCATTTCAAAGCTCCCAATCCAAGTTCTCAGGCGATGTAATTTCTAAGGGAATGAAAAGGCATTTATTTGACTGAGATGTGGGGAGAGTGTTTTGTGTGAAGTATTCTTATAGAAATTAACGTGCTGCCGAGCGCGGTGGTTGGGAACGTTGTCATTTCAAAGCTCCCAATCCAAGTTCTCAGGCGATGTAATTTCTAAGGGAATGAAGAGACATTTATTTGACTGAGATGTGGGGAGAGTGTTTTGTGTGAAGTATTCTTATAGAAATTAACGTGCTGCCGAGCGCGGTGGTTGGGAACGTTGTCATTTCAAAGCTCCCAATCCAAGTTCTCAGGCGATGTAATTTCTAATAGAATGAAAAGGCATTTATTTGACTGAGATGTGGGGAGAGTGTTTTGTGTGAAGTATTCTTATAGAAAGTAACGTGCTGCCGAGCGCGGTGGTTGGGAACGTTGTCATTTCAAAGCTCCCAATCCAAGTTCTCAGGCGATGAAATTTCTAAGGGAATGGAGAGGCATTTATATATATTTGACTAAGATGTAGGGAGAGTGTATTGTGTGAAGTATTCTTATAGAAATTAACTTGCTGCCGAGCGCGGTGGTTGGGAACGTTGTCATTTCAAAGCAACCAATCCAAGTTCTCAGGCGATGTAATTTCTAAGGAATGAAGAGGCATTTCTTTGACTGAGATGTGGGGAGAGTGTTTTGTGTGAAGTATTCTTATAGAAATTAACGTGCTGCCGAGCGCGGTGGTTGGGAACGTTGTCATTTCAAAGCTCCCAATCCAAGTTCTCAGGCGATGTCATTTCTAAGGGAATGAAAAGGCATTTATTTGACGGAGATGTGGGGAGAGTGTTTTGTGTGAAGTATTCTTATAGAAATTAATGTGCCGCCGAGCGCGGTGGTTGGGAACGTTGTCATTTCAAAGCTCCCAATCCAAGTTCTCAGGCGATGAAATTTCTAAGGGAATGGAGAGGCATTTATATATATTTGACTAAGATGTAGGGAGAGTGTATTGTGTGAAGTATTCTTATAGAAATTAACTTGCTGCCGAGCGCGGTGGTTGGGAACGTTGTCATTTCAAAGCAACCAATCCAAGTTCTCAGGCGATGTAATTTCTAAGGAATGAAGAGGCATTTCTTTGACTGAGATGTGGGGAGAGTGTTTTGTGTGAAGTATTCTTATAGAAATTAACGTGCTGCCGAGCGCGGTGGTTGGGAACGTTGTCATTTCAAAGCTCCCAATCCAAGTTCTCAGGCGATGTAATTTCTAAGGGAATGAAAAGGCATTTATTTGACTGAGATGTGGGGAGAGTGTTTTGTGTGAAGTATTCTTATAGAAATTAACGTGCTGCCGAGCGCGGTGGTTGGGAACATTGTCATTTCAAAGCTCCCAATCCAAGTTCTCAGGCGATTTAATTTCTAAGGGAATGAAAAGGCATTTATTTGACTGAGATGTGGGGAGAGTGTTTTGTGTGAAGTATTCTTATAGAAATTAACGTGCTGCCGAGCGCGGTGGTTGGGAACGTTGTCATTTCAAAGCTCCCAATCCAAGTTCTCAGGCGATGTAATTTCTAAGGAATGAAAAGGCATTTATTTGACTGAGATGTGGGGAGAGTGTTTTGTGTGAAGTATTCTTATAGAAATTAACGTGCTGCCGAGCGCGGTGGTTGGGAACGTTGTCATTTTAAAGCTCCCAATCCAAGTTCTCAGGCGATGTAATTTCTAAGGGAATGAAAAGGCATTTATTTGACTGAGATGTGGGGAGAGTGTTTTGTGTGAAGTATTCTTATAGAAATTAACGTGCTGCCGAGCGCGGTGGTTGGGAACGTTGTCATTTCAAAGCTCCCAATCCAAGTTCTCAGGCGATGTAATTTCTAAGGGAATGAAGAGACATTTATTTGACTGAGATGTGGGGAGAGTGTTTTGTGTGAAGTATTCTTATAGAAATTAACGTGCTGCCGAGCGCGGTGGTTGGGAACGTTGTCATTTCAAAGCTCCCAATCCAAGTTCTCAGGCGATGTAATTTCTAATAGAATGAAAAGGCATTTATTTGACTGAGATGTGGGGAGAGTGTTTTGTGTGAAGTATTCTTATAGAAAGTAACGTGCTGCCGAGCGCGGTGGTTGGGAACGTTGTCATTTCAAAGCTCCCAATCCAAGTTCTCAGGCGATGTAATTTCTAAGGAATGAAAAGGCATTTATTTGACTGAGATGTGGGGAGAGTGTTTTGTGTGAAGTATTCTTATAGAAATTAACGTGCTGCCGAGCGCGGTGGTTGGGAACGTTGTCATTTCAAAGCAACCAATCCAAGTTCTCAGGCGATGTAATTTCTAAGGGAATGAAGAGACATTTATTTGACTGAGATGTGGGGAGAGTGTTTTGTGTGAAGTATTCTTATAGAAATTAACGTGCTGCCGAGCGCGGTGGTTGGGAACGTTGTCATTTCAAAGCTCCCAATCCAAGTTCTCAGGCGATGTAATTTCTAAAGGAATGAAGAGACATTTATTTGACTGAGATGTGGGGAGAGTGTTTTGTGTGAAGTATTCTTATAGAAATTAACGTGCTGCCGAGCGCGGTGGTTGGGAACGTTGTCATTTCAAAGCTCCCAATCCAAGTTCTCAGGCGATGTAATTTCTAAGGGAATTAAAAGGCATTTATTTGACTGAGATGTGAGGAGAGTGTTTTGTGTGAAGTATTCTTATAGAAATTAACGTGCTGCCGAGAGCGGTGATAGGAAAGGTTGTCATTTCAAAGCTCCCAATCCAAGTTCTCAGGCGATGTAATTTCTAAGGGAATGAAGAGACATTTATTTGACTGAGATGTGGGGAGAGTGTTTTGTGTGAAGTATTCTTATAGAAATTAACGTGCTGCCGAGCGCGGTGGTTGGGAACATTGTCATTTCAAAGCAACCAATCCAAGTTCTCAGGCGATGTAATTTCTAAGGAATGAAGAGGCATTTCTTTGACTGAGATGTGGGGAGAGTGTTTTGTGTGAAGTATTCTTATAGAAATTAACGTGCTGCCGTGCGCGGTGGTTGGAAACGGTGTCATTTCAAAGCTCCCAATCCAAGTTCTCGGGCGATGAAATTTCTAAGGGAATGGAGAGGCATTTATTTGACTAAGGTGTAGGGAGAGTGTATTGTGTGAAGTATTCTTATAGAAATTAACTTGCTGCCGAGCGCGGTGGTTGGGAACGTTGTCATTTCAAAGCAACAAATCCATGTTCTCAGGCGATGTAATTTCTAAGGAATTAAGAGGCATTTCTTTGACTGAGATGTGGGGAGAGTGTTTTGTGTGAAGTATTCTTATAGAAATTAACGTGCTGCCGAGCGCGGTGGTTGGGAACGTTGTCATTTCAAAGCTCCCAATCCAAGTTCTCAGGCGATGTAATTTCTAAGGGAATGAAAAGGCATTTATTTGACTGAGATGTGGGGAGAGTGTTTTGTGTGAAGTATTATTATAGAAATAAATGTGCTGCCGAGCGCGGTGGTTGGGAACGTTGTCATTTCAAAGCTCCCAATCCAAGTTCTCAGGCGATGAAATTTCTAAGGGAATGGAGAGGCATTTATATTTGACTAAGATGTAGGGAGAGTGTATTGTGTGAAGTATTCTTATAGAAATAAACTTGCTGCCGAGCGCGGTGGTTGGGAACGTTGTCATTTCAAAGCAACCAATCCAAGTTCTCAGGCGATGTAATTTCTAAGGAATGAAGAGGCATTTCTTTGACTGAGATGTGGGGAGAGTGTTTTGTGTGAAGTATTCTTATAGAAATTAACGTGCTGCCGAGCGCGGTGGTTGGGAACGTTGTCATTTCAAAGCTCCCAATCCAAGTTCTCAGGCGATGTAATTTCTAAGGGAATGAAAAGGCATTTATTTGACTGAGATGTGGGGAGAGTGTTTTGTGTGAAGTATTCTTATAGAAATTAACGTGCTGCCGAGCGCGGTGATTGAGAACGTTGTCATTTCAAAGCTCCCAATCCAAGTTCTCAGACGATGTAATTTCTAAGGGAATGAAAATGCATTTATTTGACTGAGATGTGGGGAGAGTGTTTTGTGTGAAGTATTCTTATAGAAATTAACGTGATGCCGAGCGCGGTGATTGGGAACGTTGTCATTTCAAAGCTCCCCATCCAAGTTCTCAGGCGATGTAATTTCTAAGGGAATGAAAAGGCATTTATTTGACTGAGATGTGGGGAGAGTGTTTTGTGTGAAGTATTCTTATAGAAATAAACGTGCTGCCGAGCGCGGTGGTTGGGAACGTTGTCATTTCAAACTCCCAATCCAAGTTCTCAGGCGATGAAATTTCTAAGGGAATGGAGAGGCATTTATTTGACTAAGATGTAGGGAGAGTGTATTGTGTGAAGTATTCTTATAGAAATTAACTTGCTGCCGAGCGCGGTGGTTGGGAACGTTGTCATTTCAAAGCTCCCAATCCAAGTTCTCAGGCGACGTAATTTATAAGGGAATGAAAAGGCATTTATTTGTTTGAGATGTGGGGAGAGTGTTTTATGTGAAGTATTCTTATAGAAATTAACGTGCTGCCGAGCGCGGTGGTTGGGAACGTTGTCATTTCAAAGCTCCCAATCCAAGTTCTCAGGCGATGTAATTTCTAAGGGAATGAAAAGGCATTTATTTGACTGAGATGTGGGGAGAGTGTTTTGTGTGAAGTATTATTATAGAAATTAATGTGCTGCCGAGCGCGGTGGTTGGGAACGTTGTCATTTCAAAGCAACCAATCCAAGTTCTCAGGCGATGTAATTTCTAAGGAATGAAGAGTCATTTCTTTGACTGAGATGTGGGGAGAGTGATTTGTGTGAAGTATTCTTATAGAAATTAACGTGCTGCCGAGCGCGGTGGTTCGGAACGTTGTCATTTCAAAGCTCCCAATCCAAGTTCTCAGGCGATGTAATTTCTAAGGGAATGAAAAGGCATTTATTTGACTGAGATGTGGGGAGAGTGTTTTGTGTGAAGTATTCTTATAGAAATTAACGTGCTGCCGAGCGCGGTGATTGAGAACGTTGTTATTTCAAAGCTCCCAATCCAAGTTCTCAGACGATGTAATTTCTAAGGGAATGAAAATGCATTTATTTGACTGAGATGTGGGGAGAGTGTTTTGTGTGAAGTATTCTTATAGAAATTAACGTGCTGCCGAGCGCGGTGATGGGGAACGTTGTCATTTCAAAGCTCCCAATCCAAGTTCTCAGGCGATGTAATTTCTAAGGGAATGAAAAGGCATTTATTTGACTGAGATGTGGGGAGAATGTTTTGTGTGAAGTATTCTTATAGAAATAAACGTGCTGCCGAGCGCGGTGGTTCGGAACGTTGTCATTTCAAACTCCCAATCCAAGTTCTCAGGCGATGAAATTTCTAAGGGAATGGAGAGGCATTTATTTGACTAAGATGTAGGGAGAGTGTATTGTGTGAAGTATTCTTATAGAAATTAACTTGCTGCCGAGCGCGGTGGTTGGGAACGTTGTCATTTCAAAGCTCCCAATCCAAGTTCTCAGGCGACGTAATTTCTAAGGGAATGAAAAGGCATTTATTTGTTTGAGATGTGGGGAGAGTGTTTTGTGTGAAGTATTCTTATAGAAATTAACGTGCTGCCGAGCGCGGTGGTTGGGAACGTTGTCATTTCAAAGCTCCCAATCCAAGTTCTCAGGCGATGTAATTTCTAAGGGAATGGAGAGGCATTTATTTGACTAAGATGTAGGGAGAGTGTATTGTGTGAAGTATTCTTATAGAAATTAACTTGCTGCCGAGCGCGGTGGTTGGGAACGTTGTCATTTCATAGCTCCCAATCCAAGTTCTCAGGCGACGTAATTTCTAAGGGAATGAAAAGGCATTTATTTGTTTGAGATGTGGGGAGAGTGTTTTATGTGAAGTATTCTTATAGAAATTAACGTGCTGCCGAGCGCGGTGGTTGGGAACGTTGTCATTTCAAAGCTCCCAATCCAAGTTCTCAGGCGATGTAATTTCTAAGGGAATGAAAAGGCATTTATTTGACTGAGATGTGGGGAGAGTGTTTTGTGTGAAGTATTATTATAGAAATTAATGTGCTGCCGAGCGCGGTGGTTGGGAACGTTGTCATTTCAAAGCAACCAATCCAAGTTCTCAGGCGATGTAATTTCTAAGGAATGAAGAGTCATTTCTTTGACTGAGATGTGGGGAGAGTGATTTGTGTGAAGTATTCTTATAGAAATTAACGTGCTGCCGAGCGCGGTGGTTGGGAACGTTGTCATTTCAAAGCTCCCAATCCAAGTTCTCAGGCGATGTAATTTCTAAGGGAATGAAAAGGCATTTATTTGACTGAGATGTGGGGAGAGTGTTTTGTGTGAAGTATTCTTATAGAAATTAACGTGCTGCCGAGCGCGGTGATTGAGAACGTTGTTATTTCAAAGCTCCCAATCCAAGTTCTCAGACGATGTAATTTCTAAGGGAATGAAAATGCATTTATTTGACTGAGATGTGGGGAGAGTGTTTTGTGTGAAGTATTCTTATAGAAATTAACGTGCTGCCGAGCGCGGTGATGGGGAACGTTGTCATTTCAAAGCTCCCAATCCAAGTTCTCAGGCGATGTAATTTTTAAGGGAATGAAAAGGCATTTATTTGACTGAGATGTGGGGAGAATGTTTTGTGTGAAGTATTCTTATAGAAATAAACGTGCTGCCGAGCGCGGTGGTTCGGAACGTTGTCATTTCAAACTCCCAATCCAAGTTCTCAGGCGATGAAATTTCTAAGGGAATGGAGAGGCATTTATTTGACTAAGATGTAGGGAGAGTGTATTGTGTGAAGTATTCTTATAGAAATTAACTTGCTGCCGAGCGCGGTGGTTGGGAACGTTGTCATTTCAAAGCTCCCAATCCAAGTTCTCAGGCGACGTAATTTCTAAGGGAATGAAAAGGCATTTATTTGTTTGAGATGTGGGGAGAGTGTTTTGTGTGAAGTATTCTTATAGAAATTAACGTGCTGCCGAGCGCGGTGGTTGGGAACGTTGTCATTTCAAAGCTCCCAATCCAAGTTCTCAGGCGATGTAATTTCTAAGGGAAGGAAAAGGCATTTATTTGACTGAGATGTGGGGAGAGGGTTCTGTGTGAAGTATTCTTATAGAAATTAACGTGCTGCCGAACGCGGTGGTTGGGAACGTTGTCATTTCAAAGCTCCCAATACAAGTTCTCAGGCGATGTAATTTCTAAGGGAATGAAGAGACATTTATTTGACTGAGATTTGGGGAGAGTGTTTTGTGTGAAGTATTCTTATAGAAATTAACGTGCTGCCGAGCGCGGTGATTGGGAACGTTGTCATTTCAAAGCTCCCAATCCAAGTTCTCAGGCGATGTAATTTCTAATAGAATGAAAAGGCATTTATTTGACTGAGATGTGGGGAGAGTGTTTTGTGTGAAGTATTCTTATAGAAAGTAACGTGCTGCCGAGCGCGGTGGTTGGGAACGTTGTCATTTCAAAGCTCCCAATCCAAGTTCTCAGGCGATGTAATTTCTAAGGAATGAAAAGGCATTTATTTGTTTGAGATGTGGGGAGAGTGTTTTGTGTGAAGTATTCTTATAGAAATTAACGTGCTGCCGAGCGCGGTGGTTGGGAACGTTGTCATTTCAAAGCTCCCAATCCAAGTTCTCAGGCGATGTAATTTCTAAGGGAATGAAAAGGCATTTATTTGACTGAGATGTGGGGAGAGTGTTTTGTGTGAAGTATTCTTATAGAAATTAACGTGCTGCCGAGCGCGGTGGTTGGGAACGTTGTCATTTCAAAGCTCCCAATCCAAGTTCTCAGGCGATGTTATTTCTAAGGGAATGAAGAGACATTTATTTGACTGAGATGTGGGGAGAGTGCTTTGTGTGAAGTATTCTTATAGAAATTAACGTGCTGCCGAGCGCGGTGGTTGGGAACGTTGTCATTTCAAAGCAACCAATCCAAGTTCTCAGGCGATGTAATTTCTAAGGGAATGAAGAGACATTTATTTGACTGAGATGTGGGGAGAGTGTTTTGTGTGAAGTATTCTTATAGAAATTAACGTGCTGCCGAGCGCGGTGGTTGGGAACGTTGTCATTTCAAAGCTCCCAATCCAAGTTCTCAGGCGATGTAATTTCTAAAGGAATGAAGAGACATTTATTTGACTGAGATGTGGGGAGAGTGTTTTGTGTGAAGTATTCTTATAGAAATTAACGTGCTGCCGAGCGCGGTGGTTGGGAACGTTGTCATTTCAAAGCTCCCAATCCAAGTTCTCAGGCGATGTAATTTCTAAGGGAATTAAAAGGCATTTATTTGACTGAGATGTGAGGAGAGTGTTTTGTGTGAAGTATTCTTATAGAAATTAACGTGCTGCCGAGAGCGGTGATAGGAAAGGTTGTCATTTCAAAGCTCCCAATCCAAGTTCTCAGGCGATGTAATTTCTAAGGGAATGAAGAGACATTTATTTGACTGAGATGTGGGGAGAGTGTTTTGTGTGAAGTATTCTTATAGAAATTAACGTGCTGCCGAGCGCGGTGGTTGGGAACATTGTCATTTCAAAGCAACCAATCCAAGTTCTCAGGCGATGTAATTTCTAAGGAATGAAGAGGCATTTCTTTGACTGAGATGTGGGGAGAGTGTTTTGTGTGAAGTATTCTTATAGAAATTAACGTGCTGCCGTGCGCGGTGGTTGGAAACGGTGTCATTTCAAAGCTCCCAATCCAAGTTCTCGGGCGATGAAATTTCTAAGGGAATGGAGAGGCATTTATTTGACTAAGGTGTAGGGAGAGTGTATTGTGTGAAGTATTCTTATAGAAATTAACTTGCTGCCGAGCGCGGTGGTTGGGAACGTTGTCATTTCAAAGCAACAAATCCATGTTCTCAGGCGATGTAATTTCTAAGGAATTAAGAGGCATTTCTTTGACTGAGATGTGGGGAGAGTGTTTTGTGTGAAGTATTCTTATAGAAATTAACGTGCTGCCGAGCGCGGTGGTTGGGAACGTTGTCATTTCAAAGCTCCCAATCCAAGTTCTCAGGCGATGTAATTTCTAAGGGAATGAAAAGGCATTTATTTGACTGAGATGTGGGGAGAGTGTTTTGTGTGAAGTATTATTATAGAAATTAATGTGTTGCCGAGCGCGGTGGTTGGGAACGTTGTCATTTCAAAGCTCCCAATCCAAGTTCTCAGGCGATGAAATTTCTATGGGAATGGAGAGGCATTTATATTTGACTAAGATGTAGGGAGAGTGTATTGTGTGAAGTATTCTTATAGAAATAAACTTGCTGCCGAGCGCGGTGGTTGGGAACGTTGTCATTTCAAAGCAACCAATCCAAGTTCTCAGGCGATGTAATTTCTAAGGAATGAAGAGGCATTTCTTTGACTGAGATGTGGGGAGAGTGTTTTGTGTGAAGTATTCTTATAGAAATTAACGTGCTGCCGAGCGCGGTGGTTGGGAACGTTGTCATTTCAAAGCTCCCAATCCAAGTTCTCAGGCGATGTAATTTCTAAGGGAATGAAAAGGCATTTATTTGACTGAGATGTGGGGAGAGTGTTTTGTGTGAAGTATTCTTATAGAAATTAACGTGCTGCCGAGCGCGGTGATTGAGAACGTTGTCATTTCAAAGCTCCCAATCCAAGTTCTCAGACGATGTAATTTCTAAGGGAATGAAAATGCATTTATTTGACTGAGATGTGGGGAGAGTGTTTTGTGTGAAGTATTCTTATAGAAATTAACGTGATGCCGAGCGCGGTGATTGGGAACGTTGTCATTTCAAAGCTCCCCATCCAAGTTCTCAGGCGATGTAATTTCTAAGGGAATGAAAAGGCATTTATTTGACTGAGATGTGGGGAGAGTGTTTTGTGTGAAGTATTCTTATAGAAATAAACGTGCTGCCGAGCGCGGTGGTTGGGAACGTTGTCATTTCAAACTCCCAATCCAAGTTCTCAGGCGATGAAATTTCTAAGGGAATGGAGAGGCATTTATTTGACTAAGATGTAGGGAGAGTGTATTGTGTGAAGTATTCTTATAGAAATTAACTTGCTGCCGAGCGCGGTGGTTGGGAACGTTGTCATTTCAAAGCTCCCAATCCAAGTTCTCAGGCGACGTAATTTCTAAGGGAATGAAAAGGCATTTATTTGTTTGAGATGTGGGGAGAGTGTTTTATGTGAAGTATTCTTATAGAAATTAACGTGCTGCCGAGCGCGGTGGTTGGGAACGTTGTCATTTCAAAGCTCCCAATCCAAGTTCTCAGGCGATGTAATTTCTAAGGGAATGAAAAGGCATTTATTTGACTGAGATGTGGGGAGAGTGTTTTGTGTGAAGTATTATTATAGAAATTAATGTGCTGCCGAGCGCGGTGGTTGGGAACGTTGTCATTTCAAAGCAACCAATCCAAGTTCTCAGGCGATGTAATTTCTAAGGAATGAAGAGTCATTTCTTTGACTGAGATGTGGGGAGAGTGATTTGTGTGAAGTATTCTTATAGAAATTAACGTGCTGCCGAGCGCGGTGGTTGGGAACGTTGTCATTTCAAAGCTCCCAATCCAAGTTCTCAGGCGATGTAATTTCTAAGGGAATGAAAAGGCATTTATTTGACTGAGATGTGGGGAGAGTGTTTTGTGTGAAGTATTCTTATAGAAATTAACGTGCTGCCGAGCGCGGTGATTGAGAACGTTGTTATTTCAAAGCTCCCAATCCAAGTTCTCAGACGATGTAATTTCTAAGGGAATGAAAATGCATTTATTTGACTGAGATGTGGGGAGAGTGTTTTGTGTGAAGTATTCTTATAGAAATTAACGTGCTGCCGAGCGCGGTGATGGGGAACGTTGTCATTTCAAAGCTCCCAATCCAAGTTCTCAGGCGATGTAATTTCTAAGGGAATGAAAAGGCATTTATTTGACTGAGATGTGGGGAGAATGTTTTGTGTGAAGTATTCTTATAGAAATAAACGTGCTGCCGAGCGCGGTGGTTCGGAACGTTGTCATTTCAAACTCCCAATCCAAGTTCTCAGGCGATGAAATTTCTAAGGGAATGGAGAGGCATTTATTTGACTAAGATGTAGGGAGAGTGTATTGTGTGAAGTATTCTTATAGAAATTAACTTGCTGCCGAGCGCGGTGGTTGGGAACGTTGTCATTTCAAAGCTCCCAATCCAAGTTCTCAGGCGACGTAATTTCTAAGGGAATGAAAAGGCATTTATTTGTTTGAGATGTGGGGAGAGTGTTTTGTGTGAAGTATTCTTATAGAAATTAACGTGCTGCCGAGCGCGGTGGTTGGGAACGTTGTCATTTCAAAGCTCCCAATCCAAGTTCTCAGGCGATGTAATTTCTAAGGGAAGGAAAAGGCATTTATTTGACTGAGATGTGGGGAGAGGGTTCTGTGTGAAGTATTCTTATAGAAATTAACGTGCTGCCGAACGCGGTGGTTGGGAACGTTGTCATTTCAAAGCTCCCAATACAAGTTCTCAGGCGATGTAATTTCTAAGGGAATGAAGAGACATTTATTTGACTGAGATTTGGGGAGAGTGTTTTGTGTGAAGTATTCTTATAGAAATTAACGTGCTGCCGAGCGCGGTGATTGGGAACGTTGTCATTTCAAAGCTCCCAATCCAAGTTCTCAGGCGATGTAATTTCTAAGGGAATGAAGAGACATTTATTTGACTGAGATGTGGGGAGAGTGTTTTGTGTGAAGTATTCTTATAGAAATTAACGTGCTGCCGAGCGCGGTGGTTGGGAACGTTGTCATTTCAAAGCTCCCAATCCAAGTTCTCAGGCGAAGAAATTTCTAAGGGAATGGAGAGGCATTTATTTGACTAAGGTGTAGGGAGAGTGTATTGTGTGAAGTATTCTTATAGAAATTAACTTGCTGCCGAGCGCGGTGGTTGGGAACGTTGTCATTTCAAAGCAACCAATCCAAGTTCTCAGGCGATGTAATTTCTAAGGAATGAAGAGGCATTTCTTTGACTGAGATGTGGGGAGAGTGTTTTGTGTGAAGTATTCTTATAGAAATTAACGTGCTGCCGAGCGCGGTGGTTGGGAACGTTGTCATTTCAAAGCTCCCAATCCAAGTTCTCAGGCGATGTTATTTCTAAGGGAATGAAAAGGCATTTATTTGACTGAGATGTGGGGAGAGTGTTTTGTGTGAAGTATTATTATAGAAATTAATGTGCTGCCGAGCGCGGTGGTTGGGAACGTTGTCATTTCAAAGCTCCCAATCCAAGTTCTCAGGCGATGAAATTTCTAAGGGAATGGAGAGGCATTTATATTTGACTAAGATGTAGGGAGAGTGTATTGTGTGAAGTATTCTTATAGAAATAAACTTGCTGCCGAGCGCGGTGGTTGGGAACGTTGTCATTTCAAAGCAACCAATCCAAGTTCTCAGGCGATGTAATTTCTAAGGAATGAAGAGGCATTTCTTTGACTGAGATGTGGGGAGAGTGTTTTGTGTGAAGTATTCTTATAGAAATTAACGTGCTGCCGAGCGCGGTGGTTGGGAACGTTGTCATTTCAAAGCTCCCAATCCAAGTTCTCAGGCGATGTAATTTCTAAGGGAATGAAAAGGCATTTATTTGACTGAGATGTGGGGAGAGTGTTTTGTGTGAAGTATTCTTATAGAAATTAACGTGCTGCCGAGCGCGGTGATTGAGAACGTTGTCATTTCAAAGCTCCCAATCCAAGTTCTCAGGCGATGTAATTTCTAAAGGAATGAAAATGCATTTATTTGACTGAGATGTGGGGAGAGTGTTTTGTGTGAAGTATTCTTATAGAAATTAACGTGCTGCCGAGCGCGGTGATTGGGAACGTTGTCATTTCAAAGCTCCCAATCCAAGTTCTCAGGCGATGTAATTTCTAAGGGAATGAAAAGGCATTTATTTGACTGAGATGTGGGGAGAGTGTTTTGTGTGAAGTATTCTTATAGAAATAAACGTGCTGCCGAGCGCGGTGGTTGGGAACGTTGTCATTTCAAAGCTCCCAATCCAAGTTCTCAGGCGATGAAATTTCTAAGGGAATGGAGAGGCATTTATATTTGACTAAGATGTAGGGAGAGTGTATTGTGTGAAGTATTCTTATAGAAATTAACTTGCTGCCGAGCGCGGTGGTTGGGAACGTTGTCATTTCAAAGCTCCCAATCCAAGTTCTCAGGCGACGTAATTTCTAAGGGAATGAAAAGGCATTTATTTGTTTGAGATGTGGGGAGAGTGTTTTGTGTGAAGTATTCTTATAGAAATTAACGTGCTGCCGAGCGCGGTGGTTGGGAACGTTGTCATTTCAAAGCTCCCAATCCAAGTTCTCAGGCGATGTAATTTCTAAGGGAAGGAAAAGGCATTTATTTGACTGAGATGTGGGGAGAGTGTTTTGTGTGAAGTATTCTTATAGAAAGTAACGTGCTGCCGATCGCGGTGGTTGGGAACGTTGTCATTTCAAAGCTCCCAATCCAAGTTCTCAGGCGATGTAATTTCTAAGGAATGAAAAGGCATTTATTTGTTTGAGATGTGGGGAGAATGTTTTATGTGAAGTATTCTTATAGAAATTAACGTGCTGCCGAGCGCGGTGGTTGGGAACGTTGTCATTTCAAAGCTCCCAATCCAAGTTCTCAGGCGATGTAATTTCTAAGGGAATGAAGAGACATTTATTTGACTGAGATGTGGGGAGAGTGTTTTGTGTGAAGTATTCTTATAGAAATTAACGTGCTGCCGAGCGCGGTGGTTGGGAACGTTGTCATTTCAAAGCAACCAATCCAAGTTCTCAGGCGATGTAATTTCTAAGGGAATGAAGAGACATTTATTTGACTGAGATGTGGGGAGAGTGTTTTGTGTGAAGTATTCTTATAGAAATTAACGTGCTGCCGAGCGCGGTGGTTGGGAACGTTGTCATTTCAAAGCTCCCAATCCAAGTTCTCAGGCGATGTAATTTCTAAAGGAATGAAGAGACATTTATTTGACTGAGATGTGGGGAGAGTGTTTTGTGTGAAGTATTCTTATAGAAATTAACGTGCTGCCGAGCGCGGTGGTTGGGAACGTTGTCATTTCAAAGCTCCCAATCCAAGTTCTCAGGCGATGTAATTTCTAAGGGAATTAAAAGGCATTTATTTGACTGAGATGTGAGGAGAGTGTTTTGTGTGAAGTATTCTTATAGAAATTAACGTGCTGCCGAGAGCGGTGATAGGAAAGGTTGTCATTTCAAAGCTCCCAATCCAAGTTCTCAGGCGATGTAATTTCTAAGGGAATGAAGAGACATTTATTTGACTGAGATGTGGGGAGAGTGTTTTGTGTGAAGTATTCTTATAGAAATTAACGTGCTGCCGAGCGCGGTGGTTGGGAACATTGTCATTTCAAAGCAACCAATCCAAGTTCTCAGGCGATGTAATTTCTAAGGAATGAAGAGGCATTTCTTTGACTGAGATGTGGGGAGAGTGTTTTGTGTGAAGTATTCTTATAGAAATTAACGTGCTGCCGTGCGCGGTGGTTGGAAACGGTGTCATTTCAAAGCTCCCAATCCAAGTTCTCAGGCGATGAAATTTCTAAGGGAATGGAGAGGCATTTATTTGACTAAGGTGTAGGGAGAGTGTATTGTGTAAAGTATTCTTATAGAAATTAACTTGCTGCCGAGCGCGGTGGTTGCGAACGTTGTCATTTCAAAGCAACCAATCCATGTTCTCAGGCGATGTAATTTCTAAGGAATGAAGAGGCATTTCTTTGACTGAGATGTGGGGAGAGTGTTTTGTGTGAAGTATTCTTATAGAAATTAACGTGCTGCCGAGCGCGGTGGTTGGGAACGTTGTCATTTCAAAGCTCCCAATCCAAGTTCTCAGGCGATGTAATTTCTAAGGGAATGAAAAGGCATTTATTTGACTGAGATGTGGGGAGAGTGTTTTGTGTGAAGTATTATTATAGAAATTAATGTGCTGCCGAGCGCGGTGGTTGGGAACGTTGTCATTTCAAAGCTCTGAATCCAAGTTCTCAGGCGATGAAATTTCTAAGGGAATGGAGAGGCATTTATTTGACTAAGATGTAGGGAGAGTGTATTGTGTGAAGTATTCTTATAGAAATAAACTTGCTGCCGAGCGCGGTGGTTGGGAACGTTGTCATTTCAAAGCAACCAATCCAAGTTCTCAGGCGATGTAATTTCTAAGGAATGAAGAGGCATTTCTTTGACTGAGATGTGGGGAGAGTGTTTTGTGTGAAGTATTCTTATAGAAATTAACGTGCTGCCGAGCGCGGTGGTTGGGAACGTTGTCATTTCAAAGCTCCCAATCCAAGTTCTCAGGCGATGTAATTTCTAAGGGAATGAAGAGACATTTATTTGACTGAGATGTGGGGAGAGTGTTTTGTGTGAAGTATTCTTATAGAAATTAACGTGCTGCCGAGCGCGGTGGTTGGGAACATTGTCATTTCAAAGCAACCAATCCAAGTTCTCAGGCGATGTAATTTCTAAGGAATGAAGAGGCATTTCTTTGACTGAGATGTGGGGAGAGTGTTTTGTGTGAAGTATTCTTATAGAAATTAACGTGCTGCCGTGCGCGGTGGTTGGAAACGGTGTCATTTCAAAGCTCCCAATCCAAGTTCTCAGGCGATGAAATTTCTAAGGGAATGGAGAGGCATTTATTTGACTAAGGTGTAGGGAGAGTGTATTGTGTAAAGTATTCTTATAGAAATTAACTTGCTGCCGAGCGCGGTGGTTGCGAACGTTGTCATTTCAAAGCAACCAATCCATGTTCTCAGGCGATGTAATTTCTAAGGAATGAAGAGGCATTTCTTTGACTGAGATGTGGGGAGAGTGTTTTGTGTGAAGTATTCTTATAGAAATTAACGTGCTGCCGAGCGCGGTGGTTGGGAACGTTGTCATTTCAAAGCTCCCAATCCAAGTTCTCAGGCGATGTAATTTCTAAGGGAATGAAAAGGCATTTATTTGACTGAGATGTGGGGAGAGTGTTTTGTGTGAAGTATTATTATAGAAATTAATGTGCTGCCGAGCGCGGTGGTTGGGAACGTTGTCATTTCAAAGCTCCGAATCCAAGTTCTCAGGCGATGAAATTTCTAAGGGAATGGAGAGGCATTTATTTGACTAAGATGTAGGGAGAGTGTATTGTGTGAAGTATTCTTATAGAAATAAACTTGCTGCCGAGCGCGGTGGTTGGGAACGTTGTCATTTCAAAGCAACCAATCCAAGTTCTCAGGCGATGTAATTTCTAAGGAATGAAGAGGCATTTCTTTGACTGAGATGTGGGGAGAGTGTTTTGTGTGAAGTATTCTTATAGAAATTAACGTGCTGCCGAGCGCGGTGGTTGGGAACGTTGTCATTTCAAAGCTCCCAATCCAAGTTCTCAGGCGATGTAATTTCTAAGGGAATGAAGAGACATTTATTTGACTGAGATGTGGGGAGAGTGTTTTGTGTGAAGTATTCTTATAGAAATTAACGTGCTGCCGAGCGCGGTGGTTGGGAACGTTGTCATTTCAAAGCAACCAATCCAAGTTCTCAGGCGATGTAATTTCTAAGGGAATGAAGAGACATTTATTTGACTGAGATGTGGGGAGAGTGTTTTGTGTGAAGTATTCTTATAGAAATTAACGTGCTGCCGAGCGCGGTGGTTGGGAACGTTGTCATTTCAAAGCTCCCAATCCAAGTTCTCAGGCGATGTAATTTCTAAAGGAATGAAGAGACATTTATTTGACTGAGATGTGGGGAGAGTGTTTTGTGTGAAGTATTCTTATAGAAATTAACGTGCTGCCGAGCGCGGTGGTTGGGAACGTTGTCATTTCAAAGCTCCCAATCCAAGTTCTCAGGCGATGTAATTTCTAAGGGAATTAAAAGGCATTTATTTGACTGAGATGTGAGGAGAGTGTTTTGTGTGAAGTATTCTTATAGAAATTAACGTGCTGCCGAGAGCGGTGATAGGAAAGGTTGTCATTTCAAAGCTCCCAATCCAAGTTCTCAGGCGATGTAATTTCTAAGGGAATGAAGAGACATTTATTTGACTGAGATGTGGGGAGAGTGTTTTGTGTGAAGTATTCTTATAGAAATTAACGTGCTGCCGAGCGCGGTGGTTGGGAACATTGTCATTTCAAAGCAACCAATCCAAGTTCTCAGGCGATGTAATTTCTAAGGAATGAAGAGGCATTTCTTTGACTGAGATGTGGGGAGAGTGTTTTGTGTGAAGTATTCTTATAGAAATTAACGTGCTGCCGTGCGCGGTGGTTGGAAACGGTGTCATTTCAAAGCTCCCAATCCAAGTTCTCAGGCGATGAAATTTCTAAGGGAATGGAGAGGCATTTATTTGACTAAGGTGTAGGGAGAGTGTATTGTGTAAAGTATTCTTATAGAAATTAACTTGCTGCCGAGCGCGGTGGTTGCGAACGTTGTCATTTCAAAGCAACCAATCCATGTTCTCAGGCGATGTAATTTCTAAGGAATGAAGAGGCATTTCTTTGACTGAGATGTGGGGAGAGTGTTTTGTGTGAAGTATTCTTATAGAAATTAACGTGCTGCCGAGCGCGGTGGTTGGGAACGTTGTCATTTCAAAGCTCCCAATCCAAGTTCTCAGGCGATGTAATTTCTAAGGGAATGAAAAGGCATTTATTTGACTGAGATGTGGGGAGAGTGTTTTGTGTGAAGTATTATTATAGAAATTAATGTGCTGCCGAGCGCGGTGGTTGGGAACGTTGTCATTTCAAAGCTCCGAATCCAAGTTCTCAGGCGATGAAATTTCTAAGGGAATGGAGAGGCATTTATTTGACTAAGATGTAGGGAGAGTGTATTGTGTGAAGTATTCTTATAGAAATAAACTTGCTGCCGAGCGCGGTGGTTGGGAACGTTGTCATTTCAAAGCAACCAATCCAAGTTCTCAGGCGATGTAATTTCTAAGGAATGAAGAGGCATTTCTTTGACTGAGATGTGGGGAGAGTGTTTTGTGTGAAGTATTCTTATAGAAATTAACGTGCTGCCGAGCGCGGTGGTTGGGAACGTTGTCATTTCAAAGCTCCCAATCCAAGTTCTCAGGCGATGTAATTTCTAAGGGAATGAAGAGACATTTATTTGACTGAGATGTGGGGAGAGTGTTTTGTGTGAAGTATTCTTATAGAAATTAACGTGCTGCCGAGCGCGGTGGTTGGGAACGTTGTCATTTCAAAGCAACCAATCCAAGTTCTCAGGCGATGTAATTTCTAAGGGAATGAAGAGACATTTATTTGACTGAGATGTGGGGAGAGTGTTTTGTGTGAAGTATTCTTATAGAAATTAACGTGCTGCCGAGCGCGGTGGTTGGGAACGTTGTCATTTCAAAGCTCCCAATCCAAGTTCTCAGGCGATGTAATTTCTAAAGGAATGAAGAGACATTTATTTGACTGAGATGTGGGGAGAGTGTTTTGTGTGAAGTATTCTTATAGAAATTAACGTGCTGCCGAGCGCGGTGGTTGGGAACGTTGTCATTTCAAAGCTCCCAATCCAAGTTCTCAGGCGATGTAATTTCTAAGGGAATTAAAAGGCATTTATTTGACTGAGATGTGAGGAGAGTGTTTTGTGTGAAGTATTCTTATAGAAATTAACGTGCTGCCGAGAGCGGTGATAGGAAAGGTTGTCATTTCAAAGCTCCCAATCCAAGTTCTCAGGCGATGTAATTTCTAAGGGAATGAAGAGACATTTATTTGACTGAGATGTGGGGAGAGTGTTTTGTGTGAAGTATTCTTATAGAAATTAACGTGCTGCCGAGCGCGGTGGTTGGGAACATTGTCATTTCAAAGCAACCAATCCAAGTTCTCAGGCGATGTAATTTCTAAGGAATGAAGAGGCATTTCTTTGACTGAGATGTGGGGAGAGTGTTTTGTGTGAAGTATTCTTATAGAAATTAACGTGCTGCCGTGCGCGGTGGTTGGAAACGGTGTCATTTCAAAGATCCCAATCCAAGTTCTCAGGCGATGAAATTTCTAAGGGAATGGAGAGGCATTTATTTGACTAAGGTGTAGGGAGAGTGTATTGTGTGAAGTATTCTTATAGAAATTAACTTGCTGCCGAGCGCGGTGGTTGGGAACGTTGTCATTTCAAAGCAACCAATCCAAGTTCTCAGGCGGTGTAATTTCTAAGGAATGAAGAGTCATTTCTTTGACTGAGATGTGGGGAGAGTGATTTGTGTGAAGTATTCTTATAGAAATTAACGTGCTGCCGAGCGCGGTGGTTGGGAACGTTGTCATTTCAAAGCTCCCAATCCAAGTTCTCAGGCGATGTAATTTCTAAGGGAATGAAAAGGCATTTATTTGACTGAGATGTGGGGAGAGTGTTTTGTGTGAAGTATTCTTATAGAAATTAACGTGCTGCCGAGCGCGGTGATTGAGAACGTTGTTATTTCAAAGCTCCCAATCCAAGTTCTCAGACGATGTAATTTCTAAGGGAATGAAAATGCATTTATTTGACTGAGATGTGGGGAGAGTGTTTTGTGTGAAGTATTCTTATAGAAATTAACGTGCTGCCGAGCGCGGTGGTTGGGAACATTGTCATTTCAAAGCAACCAATCCAAGTTCTCAGGCGATGTAATTTCTAAGGAATGAAGAGGCATTTCTTTGACTGAGATGTGGGGAGAGTGTTTTGTGTGAAGTATTCTTATAGAAATTAACGTGCTGCCGTGCGCGGTGGTTGGAAACGGTGTCATTTCAAAGATCCCAATCCAAGTTCTCAGGCGATGAAATTTCTAAGGGAATGGAGAGGCATTTATATATTTGACTAAGGTGTAGGGAGAGTGTATTGTGTGAAGTATTCTTATAGAAATTAACTTGCTGCCGAGCGCGGTGGTTGGGAACGTTGTCATTTCAAAGCAACCAATCCAAGTTCTCAGGCGATGTAATTTCTAAGGAATGAAGAGTCATTTCTTTGACTGAGATGTGGGGAGAGTGATTTGTGTGAAGTATTCTTATAGAAATTAACGTGCTGCCGAGCGCGGTGGTTGGGAACGTTGTCATTTCAAAGCTCCCAATCCAAGTTCTCAGGCGATGTAATTTCTAAGGGAATGAAAAGGCATTTATTTGACTGAGATGTGGGGAGAGTGTTTTGTGTGAAGTATTCTTATAGAAATTAACGTGCTGCCGAGCGCGGTGATTGAGAACGTTGTTATTTCAAAGCTCCCAATCCAAGTTCTCAGACGATGTAATTTCTAAGGGAATGAAAATGCATTTATTTGACTGAGATGTGGGGAGAGTGTTTTGTGTGAAGTATTCTTATAGAAATTAACGTGCTGCCGAGCGCGGTGATTGGGAACGTTGTCATTTCAAAGCTCCCAATCCAAGTTCTCAGGCGATGTAATTTCTAAGGGAATGAAAAGGCATTTATTTGACTGAGATGTGGGGAGAATGTTTTGTGTGAAGTATTCTTATAGAAATAAACGTGCTGCCGAGCGCGGTGGTTGGGAACGTTGTCATTTCAAACTCCCAATCCAAGTTCTCAGGCGATGAAATTTCTAAGGGAATGGAGAGGCATTTATTTGACTAAGATGTAGGGAGAGTGTATTGTGTGAAGTATTCTTATAGAAATTAACTTGCTGCCGAGCGCGGTGGTTGGGAACGTTGTCATTTCAAAGCTCCCAATCCAAGTTCTCAGGCGACGTAATTTCTAAGGGAATGAAAAGGCATTTATTTGTTTGAGATGTGGGGAGAGTGTTTTGTGTGAAGTATTCTTATAGAAATTAACGTGCTGCCGAGCGCGGTGGTTGGGAACGTTGTCATTTCAAAGCTCCCAATCCAAGTTCTCAGGCGATGTAATTTCTAAGGGAAGGAAAAGGCATTTATTTGACTGAGATGTGGGGAGAGGGTTCTGTGTGAAGTATTCTTATAGAAATTAACGTGCTGCCGAACGCGGTGGTTGGGAACGTTGTCATTTCAAAGCTCCCAATACAAGTTCTCAGGCGATGTAATTTCTAAGGGAATGAAGAGACATTTATTTGACTGAGATGTGGGGAGAGTGTTTTGTGTGAAGTATTCTTATAGAAATTAACGTGCTGCCGAGCGCGGTGATTGGGAACGTTGTCATTTCAAAGCTCCCAATCCAAGTTCTCAGGCGATGTAATTTCTAAGGGAATGAAGAGACATTTATTTGACTGAGATGTGGGGAGAGTGTTTTGTGTGAAGTATTCTTATAGAAATTAACGTGCTGCCGAGCGCGGTGGTTGGGAACGTTGTCATTTCAAAGCTCCCAATCCAAGTTCTCAGGCGATGAAATTTCTAAGGGAATGGAGAGGCATTTATTTGACTAAGGTGTAGGGAGAGTGTATTGTGTGAAGTATTCTTATAGAAATTAACTTGCTGCCGAGCGCGGTGGTTGGGAACGTTGTCATTTCAAAGCAACCAATCCAAGTTCTCAGGCGATGTAATTTCTAAGGAATGAAGAGGCATTTCTTTGACTGAGATGTGGGGAGAGTGTTTTGTGTGAAGTATTCTTATAGAAATTAACGTGCTGCCGAGCGCGGTGGTTGGGAACGTTGTCATTTCAAAGCTCCCAATCCAAGTTCTCAGGCGATGTAATTTCTAAGGGAATGAAAAGGCATTTATTTGACTGAGATGTGGGGAGAGTGTTTTGTGTGAAGTATTATTATAGAAATTAATGTGCTGCCGAGCGCGGTGGTTGGGAACGTTGTCATTTCAAAGCTCCCAATCCAAGTTCTCAGGCGATGAAATTTCTAAGGGAATGGAGAGGCATTTATTTGACTAAGATGTAGGGAGAGTGTATTGTGTGAAGTATTCTTATAGAAATAAACTTGCTGCTGAGCGCGGTGGTTGGGAACGTTGTCATTTCAAAGCAACCAATCCAAGTTCTCAGGCGATGTAATTTCTAAGGAATGAAGAGGCATTTCTTTGACTGAGATGTGGGGAGAGTGTTTTGTGTGAAGTATTCTTATAGAAATTAACGTGCTGCCGAGCGCGGTGGTTGGGAACGTTGTCATTTCAAAGCTCCCAATCCAAGTTCTCAGGCGATGTAATTTCTAAGGGAATGAAAAGGCATTTATTTGACTGAGATGTGGGGAGAGTGTTTTGTGTGAAGTATTATTATAGAAATTAATGTGCTGCCGAGCGCGGTGGTTGGGAACGTTGTCATTTCAAAGCTCCCAATCCAAGTTCTCAGGCGATGAAATTTCTAAGGGAATGGAGAGGCATTTATATATTTGACTAAGATGTAGGGAGAGTGTATTGTGTGAAGTATTCTTATAGAAATAAACTTGCTGCCGAGCGCGGTGGTTGGGAACGTTGTCATTTCAAAGCAACCAATCCAAGTTCTCAGGCGATGTAATTTCTAAGGAATGACGAGGCATTTCTTTGACTGAGATGTGGGGAGAGTGTTTTGTGTGAAGTATTCTTATAGAAATTAACGTGCTGCCGAGCGCGGTGGTTGGGAACGTTGTCATTTCAAAGCTCCCAATCCAAGTTCTCAGGCGATGTAATTTCTAAGGGAATGGAAAGGCATTTATTTGACTGAGATGTGGGGAGAGTGTTTTGTGTGAAGTATTCTTATAGAAATTAACGTGCTGCCGAGCGCGGTGATTGAGAACGTTGTTATTTCAAAGCTCCCAATCCAAGTTCTCAGGCGATGTAATTTCTAAGGGAATGAAAATGCATTTATTTGACTGAGATGTGGGGAGAGTGTTTTGTGTGAAGTATTCTTATAGAAATTAACGTGCTGCCGAGCGCGGTGATTGGGAACGTTGTCATTTCAAAGCTCCCAATCCAAGTTCTCAGGCGATGTAATTTCTAAGGGAATGAAAAGGCATTTATTTGACTGAGATGTGGGGAGAGTGTTTTGTGTGAAGTATTCTTATAGAAATAAACGTGCTTCCGAGCGCGGTGGTTGGGAACGTTGTCATTTCAAACTCCCAATCCAAGTTCTCAGGCGATGAAATTTCTAAGGGAATGAAAATGCATTTATTTGACTGAGATGTGGGGAGAGTGTTTTGTGTGAAGTATTCTTATAGAAATTAACGTGATGCCGAGCGCGGTGATTGGGAACGTTGTCATTTCAAAGCTCCCAATCCAAGTTCTCAGGCGATGTAATTTCTAAGGGAATGAAAAGGCATTTATTTGACTGAGATGTGGGGAGAGTGTTTTGTGTGAAGTATTCTTATAGAAATAAACGTGCTGCCGAGCGCGGTGGTTGGGAACGTTGTCATTTCAAACTCCCAATCCAAGTTCTCAGGCGATGAAATTTCTAAGGGAATGGAGAGGCATTTATTTGACTAAGATGTAGGGAGAGTGTATTGTGTGAAGTATTCTTATAGAAATTAACTTGCTGCCGAGCGCGGTGGTTGGGAACGGTGTCATTTCAAAGCTCCCAATCCAAGTTCTCAGGCGACGTAATTTCTAAGGGAATGAAAAGGCATTTATTTGTTTGAGATGTGGGGAGAATGTTTTATGTGAAGTATTCTTATAGAAATTAACGTGCTGCCGAGCGCGGTGATTGAGAACGTTGTTATTTCAAAGCTCCCAATCCAAGTTCTCAGGCGATGTAATTTCTAAGGGAATGAAAAGGCATTTATTTGACTGAGATGTGGGGAGAGTGTTTTGTGTGAAGTATTCTTATAGAAATAAACGTGCTGCCGAGCGCGGTGGTTGGGAACGTTGTCATTTCAAAGCAACCAATCCAAGTTCTCAGGCGATGTAATTTCTAAGGAATGAAGAGTCATTTCTTTGACTGAGATGTGGGGAGAGTGATTTGTGTGAAGTATTCTTATAGAAATTAACGTGCTGCCGAGCGCGGTGGTTGGGAACGTTGTCATTTCAAAGCTCCCAATCCAAGTTCTCAGGTGATGTAATTTCTAAGGGAATGAAAAGGCATTTATTTGACTGAGATGTGGGGAGAGTGTTTTGTGTGAAGTATTCTTATAGAAATTAACGTGCTGCCGAGCGCGGTGATTGAGAACGTTGTTATTTCAAAGCTCCCAATCCAAGTTCTCAGACGATGTAATTTCTAAGGGAATGAAAATGCATTTATTTGACTGAGATGTGGGGAGAGTGATTTGTGTGAAGTATTCTTATAGAAATTAACGTGCTGCCGAGCGCGGTGATTGGGAACGTTGTCATTTCAAAGCTCCCAATCCAAGTTCTCAGGCGATGTAATTTCTAAGGGAATGAAAAGGCATTTATTTGACTGAGATGTGGGGAGAGTGTTTTGTGTGAAGTATTATTATAGAAATTAATGTGCTGCCGAGCGAGGTGGTTGGGAACGTTGTCATTTCAAAGCTCCCAATCCAAGTTCTCAGGCGATGAAATTTCTAAGGGAATGGAGAGGCATTTATATTTGACTAAGATGTAGGGAGAGTGTATTGTGTGAAGTATTCTTATAGAAATTAACGTGCTGCCGAGCGCGGTGGTTGGGAACGTTGTCATTTCAAAGCTCCCAATCCAAGTTCTCAGGCGATGTAATTTCTAAGGGAATGAAAAGGCATTTATTTGACTGAGATGTGGGGAGAGTGTTTTGTGTGAAGTATTCTTATAGAAATTAACGTGCTGCCGAGCGCGGTGATTGAGAACGTTGTCATTTCAAAGCTCCCAATCCAAGTTCTCAGACGATGTAATTTCTAAGGGAATGAAAATGCATTTATTTGACTGAGATGTGGGGAGAGTGTTTTGTGTGAAGTATTCTTATAGAAATTAACGTGATGCCGAGCGCGGTGATTGGGAACGTTGTCATTTCAAAGCTCCCAATCCAAGTTCTCAGGCGATGTAATTTCTAAGGGAATGAAAAGGCATTTATTTGACTGAGATGTGGGGAGAGTGTTTTGTGTGAAGTATTCTTATAGAAATAAACGTGCTGCCGAGCGCGGTGGTTGGGAACGTTGTCATTTCAAACTCCCAATCCAAGTTCTCAGGCGATGAAATTTCTAAGGGAATGGAGAGGCATTTATATTTGACTAAGATGTAGGGAGAGTGTATTGTGTGAAGTATTCTTATAGAAATTAACTTGCTGCCGAGCGCGGTGGTTGGGAACGTTGTCATTTCAAAGCTCCCAATATAAGTTCTCAGGCGACGTAATTTCTAAGGGAATGAAAAGGCATTTATTTGTTTGAGATGTGGGGAGAGTGTTTTATGTGAAGTATTCTTATAGAAATTAACGTGCTGCCGAGCGCGGTGGTTGGGAACGTTGTCATTTCAAAGCTCCCAATCCAAGTTCTCAGGCGATGAAATTTCTAAGGGAATGGAGAGGCATTTATTTGACTAAGATGTAGGGAGAGTGTATTGTGTGAAGTATTCTTATAGAAATAAACTTGCTGCCGAGCGCGGTGGTTGGGAACGTTGTCATTTCAAAGCAACCAATCCAAGTTCTCAGGCGATGTAATTTCTAAGGAATGAAGAGTCATTTCTTTGACTGAGATGTGGGGAGAGTGATTTGTGTGAAGTATTCTTATAGAAATTAACGTGCTGCCGAGCGCGGTGGTTGTGAACGTTGTCATTTTAAAGCTCCCAATCCAAGTTCTCAGGCGATGTAATTTCTAAGGGAATGAAAAGGCATTTATTTGACTGAGATGTGGGGAGAGTGTTTTGTGTGAAGTATTCTTATAGAAATTAACGTGCTGCCGAGCGCGGTGATTGGGAACGTTGTCATTTCAAAGCTCCCAATCCAAGTTCTCAGGCGATGTAATTTCTAAGGGAATGAAAAGGCATTTATTTGACTGAGATGTGGGGAGAGTGTTTTGTGTGAAGTATTCTTATAGAAATAAACGTGCTGCCGAGCGCGGTGGTTGGGAACGTTGTCATTTCAAACTCCCAATCCAAGTTCTCAGGCGATGTAATTTCTAAGGAATGAAGAGTCATTTCTTTGACTGAGATGTGGGGAGAGTGATTTGTGTGAAGTATTCTTATAGAAATTAACGTGCTGCCGAGCGCGGTGGTTGGGAACGTTGTCATTTCAAAGCTCCCAATCCAAGTTCTCAGGTGATGTAATTTCTAAGGGAATGAAAAGGCATTTATTTGACTGAGATGTGGGGAGAGTGTTTTGTGTGAAGTATTCTTATAGAAATTAACGTGCTGCCGAGCGCGGTGATTGAGAACGTTGTTATTTCAAAGCTCCCAATCCAAGTTCTCAGACGATGTAATTTCTAAGGGAATGAAAATGCATTTATTTGACTGAGATGTGGGGAGAGTGTTTTGTGTGAAGTATTCTTATAGAAATTAACGTGCTGCCGAGCGCGGTGATTGGGAACGTTGTCATTTCAAAGCTCCCAATCCAAGTTCTCAGGCGATGTAATTTCTAAGGGAATGAAAAGGCATTTATTTGACTGAGATGTGGGGAGAGTGTTTTGTGTGAAGTATTATTATAGAAATTAATGTGCTGCCGAGCGAGGTGGTTGGGAACGTTGTCATTTCAAAGCTCCCAATCCAAGTTCTCAGGCGATGAAATTTCTAAGGGAATGGAGAGGCATTTATATTTGACTAAGATGTAGGGAGAGTGTATTGTGTGAAGTATTCTTATAGAAATTAACGTGCTGCCGAGCGCGGTGGTTGGGAACGTTGTCATTTCAAAGCTCCCAATCCAAGTTCTCAGGCGATGTAATTTCTAAGGGAATGAAAAGGCATTTATTTGACTGAGATGTGGGGAGAGTGTTTTGTGTGAAGTATTCTTATAGAAATTAACGTGCTGCCGAGCGCGGTGATTGAGAACGTTGTCATTTCAAAGCTCCCAATCCAAGTTCTCAGACGATGTAATTTCTAAGGGAATGAAAATGCATTTATTTGACTGAGATGTGGGGAGAGTGTTTTGTGTGAAGTATTCTTATAGAAATTAACGTGATGCCGAGCGCGGTGATTGGGAACGTTGTCATTTCAAAGCTCCCAATCCAAGTTCTCAGGCGATGTAATTTCTAAGGGAATGAAAAGGCATTTATTTGACTGAGATGTGGGGAGAGTGTTTTGTGTGAAGTATTCTTATAGAAATAAACGTGCTGCCGAGCGCGGTGGTTGGGAACGTTGTCATTTCAAACTCCCAATCCAAGTTCTCAGGCGATGTAATTTCTAAGGGAATGAAAAGGCATTTATTTGACTGAGATGTGGGGAGAGTGTTTTGTGTGAAGTATTCTTATAGAAATTAACGTGCTGCCGAGCGCGGTGATTGAGAACGTTGTCATTTCAAAGCTCCCAATCCAAGTTCTCAGACGATGTAATTTCTAAGGGAATGAAAATGCATTTATTTGACTGAGATGTGGGGAGAGTGTTTTGTGTGAAGTATTCTTATAGAAATTAACGTGATGCCGAGCGCGGTGATTGGGAACGTTGTCATTTCAAAGCTCCCAATCCAAGTTCTCAGGCGATGTAATTTCTAAGGGAATGAAAAGGCATTTATTTGACTGAGATGTGGGGAGAGTGTTTTGTGTGAAGTATTCTTATAGAAATAAACGTGCTGCCGAGCGCGGTGGTTGGGAACGTTGTCATTTCAAACTCCCAATCCAAGTTCTCAGGCGATGAAATTTCTAAGGGAATGGAGAGGCATTTATATTTGACTAAGATGTAGGGAGAGTGTATTGTGTGAAGTATTCTTATAGAAATTAACTTGCTGCCGAGCGCGGTGGTTGGGAACGTTGTCATTTCAAAGCTCCCAATATAAGTTCTCAGGCGACGTAATTTCTAAGGGAATGAAAAGGCATTTATTTGTTTGAGATGTGGGGAGAGTGTTTTATGTGAAGTATTCTTATAGAAATTAACGTGCTGCCGAGCGCGGTGGTTGGGAACGTTGTCATTTCAAAGCTCCCAATCCAAGTTCTCAGGCGATGAAATTTCTAAGGGAATGGAGAGGCATTTATTTGACTAAGATGTAGGGAGAGTGTATTGTGTGAAGTATTCTTATAGAAATAAACTTGCTGCCGAGCGCGGTGGTTGGGAACGTTGTCATTTCAAAGCAACCAATCCAAGTTCTCAGGCGATGTAATTTCTAAGGAATGAAGAGTCATTTCTTTGACTGAGATGTGGGGAGAGTGATTTGTGTGAAGTATTCTTATAGAAATTAACGTGCTGCCGAGCGCGGTGGTTGTGAACGTTGTCATTTTAAAGCTCCCAATCCAAGTTCTCAGGCGATGTAATTTCTAAGGGAATGAAAAGGCATTTATTTGACTGAGATGTGGGGAGAGTGTTTTGTGTGAAGTATTCTTATAGAAATTAACGTGCTGCCGAGCGCGGTGATTGGGAACGTTGTCATTTCAAAGCTCCCAATCCAAGTTCTCAGGCGATGTAATTTCTAAGGGAATGAAAAGGCATTTATTTGACTGAGATGTGGGGAGAGTGTTTTGTGTGAAGTATTCTTATAGAAATAAACGTGCTGCCGAGCGCGGTGGTTGGGAACGTTGTCATTTCAAACTCCCAATCCAAGTTCTCAGGCGATGTAATTTCTAAGGAATGAAGAGTCATTTCTTTGACTGAGATGTGGGGAGAGTGATTTGTGTGAAGTATTCTTATAGAAATTAACGTGCTGCCGAGCGCGGTGGTTGGGAACGTTGTCATTTCAAAGCTCCCAATCCAAGTTCTCAGGTGATGTAATTTCTAAGGGAATGAAAAGGCATTTATTTGACTGAGATGTGGGGAGAGTGTTTTGTGTGAAGTATTCTTATAGAAATTAACGTGCTGCCGAGCGCGGTGATTGAGAACGTTGTTATTTCAAAGCTCCCAATCCAAGTTCTCAGACGATGTAAATTCTAAGGGAATGAAAATGCATTTATTTGACTGAGATGTGGGGAGAGTGTTTTGTGTGAAGTATTCTTATAGAAATTAACGTGCTGCCGAGCGCGGTGATTGGGAACGTTGTCATTTCAAAGCTCCCAATCCAAGTTCTCAGGCGATGTAATTTCTAAGGGAATGAAAAGGCATTTATTTGACTGAGATGTGGGGAGAGTGTTTTGTGTGAAGTATTATTATAGAAATTAATGTGCTGCCGAGCGAGGTGGTTGGGAACGTTGTCATTTCAAAGCTCCCAATCCAAGTTCTCAGGCGATGAAATTTCTAAGGGAATGGAGAGGCATTTATATTTGACTAAGATGTAGGGAGAGTGTATTGTGTGAAGTATTCTTATAGAAATTAACGTGCTGCCGAGCGCGGTGGTTGGGAACGTTGTCATTTCAAAGCTCCCAATCCAAGTTCTCAGGCGATGTAATTTCTAAGGGAATGAAAAGGCATTTATTTAACTGAGATGTGGGGAGAGTGTTTTGTGTGAAGTATTCTTATAGAAATTAACGTGCTGCCGAGCGCGGTGATTGAGAACGTTGTCATTTCAAAGCTCCCAATCCAAGTTCTCAGACGATGTAATTTCTAAGGGAATGAAAATGCATTTATTTGACTGAGATGTGGGGAGAGTGTTTTGTGTGAAGTATTCTTATAGAAATTAACGTGATGCCGAGCGCGGTGATTGGGAACGTTGTCATTTCAAAGCTCCCAATCCAAGTTCTCAGGCGATGTAATTTCTAAGGGAATGAAAAGGCATTTATTTGACTGAGATGTGGGGAGAGTGTTTTGTGTGAAGTATTCTTATAGAAATAAACGTGCTGCCGAGCGCGGTGGTTGGGAACGTTGTCATTTCAAACTCCCAATCCAAGTTCTCAGGCGATGAAATTTCTAAGGGAATGGAGAGGCATTTATATTTGACTAAGATGTAGGGAGAGTGTATTGTGTGAAGTATTCTTATAGAAATTAACTTGCTGCCGAGCGCGGTGGTTGGGAACGTTGTCATTTCAAAGCTCCCAATATAAGTTCTCAGGCGACGTAATTTCTAAGGGAATGAAAAGGCATTTATTTGTTTGAGATGTGGGGAGAGTGTTTTATGTGAAGTATTCTTATAGAAATTAACGTGCTGCCGAGCGCGGTGGTTGGGAACGTTGTCATTTCAAAGCTCCCAATCCAAGTTCTCAGGCGATGAAATTTCTAAGGGAATGGAGAGGCATTTATTTGACTAAGATGTAGGGAGAGTGTATTGTGTGAAGTATTCTTATAGAAATAAACTTGCTGCCGAGCGCGGTGGTTGGGAACGTTGTCATTTCAAAGCAACCAATCCAAGTTCTCAGGCGATGTAATTTCTAAGGAATGAAGAGTCATTTCTTTGACTGAGATGTGGGGAGAGTGATTTGTGTGAAGTATTCTTATAGAAATTAACGTGCTGCCGAGCGCGGTGGTTGTGAACGTTGTCATTTTAAAGCTCCCAATCCAAGTTCTCAGGCGATGTAATTTCTAAGGGAATGAAAAGGCATTTATTTGACTGAGATGTGGGGAGAGTGTTTTGTGTGAAGTATTCTTATAGAAATTAACGTGATGCCGAGCGCGGTGATTGGGAACGTTGTCATTTCAAAGCTCCCAATCCAAGTTCTCAGGCGATGTAATTTCTAAGGGAATGAAAAGGCATTTATTTGACTGAGATGTGGGGAGAGTGTTTTGTGTGAAGTATTCTTATAGAAATAAACGTGCTGCCGAGCGCGGTGGTTGGGAACGTTGTCATTTCAAACTCCCAATCCAAGTTCTCAGGCGATGAAATTTCTAAGGGAATGGAGAGGCATTTATATATTTGACTAAGATGTAGGGAGAGTGTATTGTGTGAAGTATTCTTATAGAAATTAACTTGCTGCCGAGCGCGGTGGTTGGGAACGTTGTCATTTCAAAGCTCCCAATCCAAGTTCTCAGGCGACGTAATTTCTAAGGGAATGAAAAGGCATTTATTTGTTTGAGATGTGGGGAGAGTGTTTTATGTGAAGTATTCTTATAGAAATTAACGTGCTGCCGAGCGCGGTGGTTGGGAACGTTGTCATTTCAAAGCTCCCAATCCAAGTTCTCAGGCGATGTAATTTCTAAGGGAATGAAAAGGCATTTATTTGACTGAGATGTGGGGAGAGTGTTTTGTGTGAAGTATTATTATAGAAATTAATGTGCTGCCGAGCGCGGTGGTTGGGAACGTTGTCATTTCAAAGCTCCCAATCCAAGTTCTCAGGCGATGAAATTTCTAAGGGAATGGAGAGGCATTTATATATTTGACTAAGATGTAGGGAGAGTGTATTGTGTGAAGTATTCTTATAGAAATAAACTTGCTGCCGAGCGCGGTGGTTGGGAACGTTGTCATTTCAAAGCAACCAATCCAAGTTCTCAGGCGATGTAATTTCTAAGGAATGAAGAGTCATTTCTTTGACTGAGATGTGGGGAGAGTGATTTGTGTGAAGTATTCTTATAGAAATTAACGTGCTGCCGAGCGCAGTGGTTGGGAACGTTGTCATTTCAAAGCTCCCAATCCAAGTTCTCAGGCGATGTAATTTCTAAGGGAATGAAAAGGCATTTATTTGACTGAGATGTGGGGAGAGTGTTTTGTGTGAAGTATTCTTATAGAAATTTACGTGCTGCCGAGCGCGGTGATTGAGAACGTTGTTATTTCAAAGCTCCCAATCCAAGTTCTCAGACGATGTAATTTCTAAGGGAATGAAAATGCATTTATTTGACTGAGATGTGGGGAGAGTGTTTTGTGTGAAGTATTCTTATAGAAATTAACGTGCTGCCGAGCGCGGTGATTGGGAACGTTGTCATTTCAAAGCTCCCAATCCAAGTTCTCAGGCGATGTAATTTCTAAGGGAATGAAAAGGCATTTATTTGACTGAGATGTGGGGAGAATGTTTTGTGTGAAGTATTCTTATAGAAATAAACGTGCTGCCGAGCGCGGTGGTTGGGAACGTTGTCATTTCAAACTCCCAATCCAAGTTCTCAGGCGATGAAATTTCTAAGGGAATGGAGAGGCATTTATTTGACTAAGATGTAGGGAGAGTGTATTGTGTGAAGTATTCTTATAGAAATTAACTTGCTGCCGAGCGCGGTGGTTGGGAACGTTGTCATTTCAAAGCTCCCAATCCAAGTTCTCAGGCGACGTAATTTCTAAGGGAATGAAAAGGCATTTATTTGTTTGAGATGTGGGGAGAGTGTTTTGTGTGAAGTATTCTTATAGAAATAAACGTGCTGCCGAGCGCGGTGGTTGGGAACGTTGTCATTTCAAACTCCCAATCCAAGTTCTCAGGCGATGAAATTTCTAAGGGAATGGAGAGGCATTTATTTGACTAAGATGTAGGGAGAGTGTATTGTGTGAAGTATTCTTATAGAAATTAACTTGCTGCCGAGCGCGGTGATTGGGAACGTTGTCATTTCAAAGCTCCCAATCCAAGTTCTCAGGCGATGTAATTTCTAAGGGAATGAAAAGGCATTTATTTGACTGAGATGTGGGGAGAATGTTTTGTGTGAAGTATTCTTATAGAAATAAACGTGCTGCCGAGCGCGGTGGTTGGGAACATTATCATTTCAAACTCCCAATCCAAGTTCTCAGGCGATGAAATTTCTAAGGGAATGGAGAGGCATTTATTTGACTAAGATGTAGGGAGAGTGTATTGTGTGAAGTATTCTTATAGAAATTAACTTGCTGCCGAGCGCGGTGGTTGGGAACGTTGTCATTTCAAAGCTCCCAATCCAAGTTCTCAGGCGACGTAATTTCTAAGGGAATGAAAAGGCATTTATTTGTTTGAGATGTGGGGAGAGTGTTTTGTGTGAAGTATTCTTATAGAAATAAACGTGCTGCCGAGCGCGGTGGTTGGGAACGTTGTCATTTCAAACTCCCAATCCAAGTTCTCAGGCGATGAAATTTCTAAGGGAATGGAGAGGCATTTATTTGTTTGAGATGTGGGGAGAGTGTTTTATGTGAAGTATTCTTATAGAAATTAACGTGCTGCCGAGCGCGGTGGTTGGGAACGTTGTCATTTCAAAGCTCCCAATCCAAGTTCTCAGACGATGTAATTTCTAAGGGAATGAAAAGGCATTTATTTGACTGAGATGTGGGGAGAGTGTTTTGTGTGAAGTATTATTATAGAAATTAATGTGCTGCCGAGCGCGGTGGTTGGGAACGTTGTCATTTCAAAGCTCCCAATCCAAGTTCTCAGGCGATGAAATTTCTAAGGGAATGGAGAGGCATTTATATTTGACTAAGATGTAGGGAGAGTGTATTGTGTGAAGTATTCTTATAGAAATAAACTTGCTGCCGAGCGCGGTGGTTGGGAACGTTGTCATTTCAAAGCAACCAATCCAAGTTCTCAGGCGATGTAATTTCTAAGGAATGAAGAGTCATTTCTTTGACTGAGATGTGGGGAGAGTGATTTGTGTGAAGTATTCTTATAGAAATTAACGTGCTGCCGAGCGCGGTGGTTGGGAACGTTGTCATTTCAAAGCTCCCAATCCAAGTTCTCAGGCGATGTAATTTCTAAGGGAATGAAAAGGCATTTATTTGACTGAGATGTGGGGAGAGTGTTTTGTGTGAAGTATTCTTATAGAAATTAACGTGCTGCCGAGCGCGGTGGTTGGGAACGTTGTCATTTCAAAGCTCCCAATCCAAGTTCTCAGGCGATGAAATTTCTAAGGGAATGGAGAGGCATTTATATTTGACTAAGATGTAGGGAGAGTGTATTGTGTGAAGTATTCTTATAGAAATAAACTTGCTGCCGAGCGCGGTGGTTGGGAACGTTGTCATTTCAAAGCAACCAATCCAAGTTCTCAGGCGATGTAATTTCTAAGGAATGAAGAGTCATTTCTTTGACTGAGATGTGGGGAGAGTGATTTGTGTGAAGTATTCTTATAGAAATTAACGTGCTGCCGAGCGCAGTGGTTGGGAACGTTGTCATTTCAAAGCTCCCAATCCAAGTTCTCAGGCGATGTAATTTCTAAGGGAATGAAAAGGCATTTATTTGACTGAGATGTGGGGAGAGTGTTTTGTGTGAAGTATTCTTATAGAAATTTACGTGCTGCCGAGCGCGGTGATTGAGAACGTTGTTATTTCAAAGCTCCCAATCCAAGTTCTCAGACGATGTAATTTCTAAGGGAATGAAAATGCATTTATTTGACTGAGATGTGGGGAGAGTGTTTTGTGTGAAGTATTCTTATAGAAATTAACGTGCTGCCGAGCGCGGTGATTGGGAACGTTGTCATTTCAAAGCTCCCAATCCAAGTTCTCAGGCGATGTAATTTCTAAGGGAATGAAAAGGCATTTATTTGACTGAGATGTGGGGAGAATGTTTTGTGTGAAGTATTCTTATAGAAATAAACGTGCTGCCGAGCGCGGTGGTTGGGAACGTTGTCATTTCAAACTCCCAATCCAAGTTCTCAGGCGATGAAATTTCTAAGGGAATGGAGAGGCATTTATTTGACTAAGATGTAGGGAGAGTGTATTGTGTGAAGTATTCTTATAGAAATTAACTTGCTGCCGAGCGCGGTGGTTGGGAACGTTGTCATTTCAAAGCTCCCAATCCAAGTTCTCAGGCGACGTAATTTCTAAGGGAATGAAAAGGCATTTATTTGTTTGAGATGTGGGGAGAGTGTTTTGTGTGAAGTATTCTTATAGAAATAAACGTGCTGCCGAGCGCGGTGGTTGGGAACGTTGTCATTTCAAACTCCCAATCCAAGTTCTCAGGCGATGAAATTTCTAAGGGAATGGAGAGGCATTTATTTGACTAAGATGTAGGGAGAGTGTATTGTGTGAAGTATTCTTATAGAAATTAACTTGCTACCGAGCGCGGTGATTGGGAACGTTGTCATTTCAAAGCTCCCAATCCAAGTTCTCAGGCGATGTAATTTCTAAGGGAATGAAAAGGCATTTATTTGACTGAGATGTGGGGAGAATGTTTTGTGTGAAGTATTCTTATAGAAATAAACGTGCTGCCGAGCGCGGTGGTTGGGAACATTATCATTTCAAACTCCCAATCCAAGTTCTCAGGCGATGAAATTTCTAAGGGAATGGAGAGGCATTTATTTGACTAAGATGTAGGGAGAGTGTATTGTGTGAAGTATTCTTATAGAAATTAACTTGCTGCCGAGCGCGGTGGTTGGGAACGTTGTCATTTCAAAGCTCCCAATCCAAGTTCTCAGGCGACGTAATTTCTAAGGGAATGAAAAGGCATTTATTTGTTTGAGATGTGGGGAGAGTGTTTTGTGTGAAGTATTCTTATAGAAATAAACGTGCTGCCGAGCGCGGTGGTTGGGAACGTTGTCATTTCAAACTCCCAATCCAAGTTCTCAGGCGATGAAATTTCTAAGGGAATGGAGAGGCATTTATTTGTTTGAGATGTGGGGAGAGTGTTTTATGTGAAGTATTCTTATAGAAATTAACGTGCTGCCGAGCGCGGTGGTTGGGAACGTTGTCATTTCAAAGCTCCCAATCCAAGTTCTCAGACGATGTAATTTCTAAGGGAATGAAAAGGCATTTATTTGACTGAGATGTGGGGAGAGTGTTTTGTGTGAAGTATTATTATAGAAATTAATGTGCTGCCGAGCGCGGTGGTTGGGAACGTTGTCATTTCAAAGCTCCCAATCCAAGTTCTCAGGCGATGAAATTTCTAAGGGAATGGAGAGGCATTTATATATTTGACTAAGATGTAGGGAGAGTGTATTGTGTGAAGTATTCTTATAGAAATAAACTTGCTGCCGAGCGCGGTGGTTGGGAACGTTGTCATTTCAAAGCAACCAATCCAAGTTCTCAGGCGATGTAATTTCTAAGGAATGAAGAGTCATTTCTTTGACTGAGATGTGGGGAGAGTGATTTGTGTGAAGTATTCTTATAGAAATTAACGTGCTGCCGAGCGCAGTGGTTGGGAACGTTGTCATTTCAAAGCTCCCAATCCAAGTTCTCAGGCGATGTAATTTCTAAGGGAATGAAAAGGCATTTATTTGACTGAGATGTGGGGAGAGTGTTTTGTGTGAAGTATTCTTATAGAAATTTACGTGCTGCCGAGCGCGGTGATTGAGAACGTTGTTATTTCAAAGCTCCCAATCCAAGTTCTCAGACGATGTAATTTCTAAGGGAATGAAAATGCATTTATTTGACTGAGATGTGGGGAGAGTGTTTTGTGTGAAGTATTCTTATAGAAATTAACGTGCTGCCGAGCGCGGTGATTGGGAACGTTGTCATTTCAAAGCTCCCAATCCAAGTTCTCAGGCGATGTAATTTCTAAGGGAATGAAAAGGCATTTATTTGACTGAGATGTGGGGAGAATGTTTTGTGTGAAGTATTCTTATAGAAATAAACGTGCTGCCGAGCGCGGTGGTTGGGAACGTTGTCATTTCAAACTCCCAATCCAAGTTCTCAGGCGATGAAATTTCTAAGGGAATGGAGAGGCATTTATTTGACTAAGATGTAGGGAGAGTGTATTGTGTGAAGTATTCTTATAGAAATTAACTTGCTGCCGAGCGCGGTGGTTGGGAACGTTGTCATTTCAAAGCTCCCAATCCAAGTTCTCAGGCGACGTAATTTCTAAGGGAATGAAAAGGCATTTATTTGTTTGAGATGTGGGGAGAGTGTTTTGTGTGAAGTATTCTTATAGAAATAAACGTGCTGCCGAGCGCGGTGGTTGGGAACGTTGTCATTTCAAACTCCCAATCCAAGTTCTCAGGCGATGAAATTTCTAAGGGAATGGAGAGGCATTTATTTGACTAAGATGTAGGGAGAGTGTATTGTGTGAAGTATTCTTATAGAAATTAACTTGCTGCCGAGCGCGGTGATTGGGAACGTTGTCATTTCAAAGCTCCCAATCCAAGTTCTCAGGCGATGTAATTTCTAAGGGAATGAAAAGGCATTTATTTGACTGAGATGTGGGGAGAATGTTTTGTGTGAAGTATTCTTATAGAAATAAACGTGCTGCCGAGCGCGGTGGTTGGGAACATTATCATTTCAAACTCCCAATCCAAGTTCTCAGGCGATGAAATTTCTAAGGGAATGGAGAGGCATTTATTTGACTAAGATGTAGGGAGAGTGTATTGTGTGAAGTATTCTTATAGAAATTAACTTGCTGCCGAGCGCGGTGGTTGGGAACGTTGTCATTTCAAAGCTCCCAATCCAAGTTCTCAGGCGACGTAATTTCTAAGGGAATGAAAAGGCATTTATTTGTTTGAGATGTGGGGAGAGTGTTTTGTGTGAAGTATTCTTATAGAAATAAACGTGCTGCCGAGCGCGGTGGTTGGGAACGTTGTCATTTCAAACTCCCAATCCAAGTTCTCAGGCGATGAAATTTCTAAGGGAATGGAGAGGCATTTATTTGTTTGAGATGTGGGGAGAGTGTTTTATGTGAAGTATTCTTATAGAAATTAACGTGCTGCCGAGCGCGGTGGTTGGGAACGTTGTCATTTCAAAGCTCCCAATCCAAGTTCTCAGACGATGTAATTTCTAAGGGAATGAAAAGGCATTTATTTGACTGAGATGTGGGGAGAGTGTTTTGTGTGAAGTATTATTATAGAAATTAATGTGCTGCCGAGCGCGGTGGTTGGGAACGTTGTCATTTCAAAGCTCCCAATCCAAGTTCTCAGGCGATGAAATTTCTAAGGGAATGGAGAGGCATTTATATTTGACTAAGATGTAGGGAGAGTGTATTGTGTGAAGTATTCTTATAGAAATAAACTTGCTGCCGAGCGCGGTGGTTGGGAACGTTGTCATTTCAAAGCAACCAATCCAAGTTCTCAGGCGATGTAATTTCTAAGGAATGAAGAGTCATTTCTTTGACTGAGATGTGGGGAGAGTGATTTGTGTGAAGTATTCTTATAGAAATTAACGTGCTGCCGAGCGCGGTGGTTGGGAACGTTGTCATTTCAAAGCTCCCAATCCAAGTTCTCAGGCGATGTAATTTCTAAGGGAATGAAAAGGCATTTATTTGACTGAGATGTGGGGAGAGTGTTTTGTGTGAAGTATTCTTATAGAAATTAACGTGCTGCCGAGCGCGGTGGTTGGGAACGTTGTCATTTCAAAGCTCCCAATCCAAGTTCTCAGGCGATGAAATTTCTAAGGGAATGGAGAGGCATTTATATTTGACTAAGATGTAGGGAGAGTGTATTGTGTGAAGTATTCTTATAGAAATAAACTTGCTGCCGAGCGCGGTGGTTGGGAACGTTGTCATTTCAAAGCAACCAATCCAAGTTCTCAGGCGATGTAATTTCTAAGGAATGAAGAGTCATTTCTTTGACTGAGATGTGGGGAGAGTGATTTGTGTGAAGTATTCTTATAGAAATTAACGTGCTGCCGAGCGCAGTGGTTGGGAACGTTGTCATTTCAAAGCTCCCAATCCAAGTTCTCAGGCGATGTAATTTCTAAGGGAATGAAAAGGCATTTATTTGACTGAGATGTGGGGAGAGTGTTTTGTGTGAAGTATTCTTATAGAAATTTACGTGCTGCCGAGCGCGGTGATTGAGAACGTTGTTATTTCAAAGCTCCCAATCCAAGTTCTCAGACGATGTAATTTCTAAGGGAATGAAAATGCATTTATTTGACTGAGATGTGGGGAGAGTGTTTTGTGTGAAGTATTCTTATAGAAATTAACGTGCTGCCGAGCGCGGTGATTGGGAACGTTGTCATTTCAAAGCTCCCAATCCAAGTTCTCAGGCGATGTAATTTCTAAGGGAATGAAAAGGCATTTATTTGACTGAGATGTGGGGAGAATGTTTTGTGTGAAGTATTCTTATAGAAATAAACGTGCTGCCGAGCGCGGTGGTTGGGAACGTTGTCATTTCAAACTCCCAATCCAAGTTCTCAGGCGATGAAATTTCTAAGGGAATGGAGAGGCATTTATTTGACTAAGATGTAGGGAGAGTGTATTGTGTGAAGTATTCTTATAGAAATTAACTTGCTGCCGAGCGCGGTGGTTGGGAACGTTGTCATTTCAAAGCTCCCAATCCAAGTTCTCAGGCGACGTAATTTCTAAGGGAATGAAAAGGCATTTATTTGTTTGAGATGTGGGGAGAGTGTTTTGTGTGAAGTATTCTTATAGAAATAAACGTGCTGCCGAGCGCGGTGGTTGGGAACGTTGTCATTTCAAACTCCCAATCCAAGTTCTCAGGCGATGAAATTTCTAAGGGAATGGAGAGGCATTTATTTGACTAAGATGTAGGGAGAGTGTATTGTGTGAAGTATTCTTATAGAAATTAACTTGCTACCGAGCGCGGTGATTGGGAACGTTGTCATTTCAAAGCTCCCAATCCAAGTTCTCAGGCGATGTAATTTCTAAGGGAATGAAAAGGCATTTATTTGACTGAGATGTGGGGAGAATGTTTTGTGTGAAGTATTCTTATAGAAATAAACGTGCTGCCGAGCGCGGTGGTTGGGAACATTATCATTTCAAACTCCCAATCCAAGTTCTCAGGCGATGAAATTTCTAAGGGAATGGAGAGGCATTTATTTGACTAAGATGTAGGGAGAGTGTATTGTGTGAAGTATTCTTATAGAAATTAACTTGCTGCCGAGCGCGGTGGTTGGGAACGTTGTCATTTCAAAGCTCCCAATCCAAGTTCTCAGGCGACGTAATTTCTAAGGGAATGAAAAGGCATTTATTTGTTTGAGATGTGGGGAGAGTGTTTTGTGTGAAGTATTCTTATAGAAATAAACGTGCTGCCGAGCGCGGTGGTTGGGAACGTTGTCATTTCAAACTCCCAATCCAAGTTCTCAGGCGATGAAATTTCTAAGGGAATGGAGAGGCATTTATTTGTTTGAGATGTGGGGAGAGTGTTTTATGTGAAGTATTCTTATAGAAATTAACGTGCTGCCGAGCGCGGTGGTTGGGAACGTTGTCATTTCAAAGCTCCCAATCCAAGTTCTCAGACGATGTAATTTCTAAGGGAATGAAAAGGCATTTATTTGACTGAGATGTGGGGAGAGTGTTTTGTGTGAAGTATTATTATAGAAATTAATGTGCTGCCGAGCGCGGTGGTTGGGAACGTTGTCATTTCAAAGCTCCCAATCCAAGTTCTCAGGCGATGAAATTTCTAAGGGAATGGAGAGGCATTTATATTTGACTAAGATGTAGGGAGAGTGTATTGTGTGAAGTATTCTTATAGAAATAAACTTGCTGCCGAGCGCGGTGGTTGGGAACGTTGTCATTTCAAAGCAACCAATCCAAGTTCTCAGGCGATGTAATTTCTAAGGAATGAAGAGTCATTTCTTTGACTGAGATGTGGGGAGAGTGATTTGTGTGAAGTATTCTTATAGAAATTAACGTGCTGCCGAGCGCGGTGGTTGGGAACGTTGTCATTTCAAAGCTCCCAATCCAAGTTCTCAGGCGATGTAATTTCTAAGGGAATGAAAAGGCATTTATTTGACTGAGATGTGGGGAGAGTGTTTTGTGTGAAGTATTCTTATAGAAATAAACGTGCTGCCGAGCGCGGTGGTTGGGAACGTTGTCATTTCAAACTCCCAATCCAAGTTCTCAGGCGATGAAATTTCTAAGGGAATGGAGAGGCATTTATATATTTGACTAAGATGTAGGGAGAGTGTATTGTGTGAAGTATTCTTATAGAAATAAACTTGCTGCCGAGCGCGGTGGTTGGGAACGTTGTCATTTCAAAGCAACCAATCCAAGTTCTCAGGCGATGTAATTTCTAAGGAATGAAGAGTCATTTCTTTGACTGAGATGTGGGGAGAGTGATTTGTGTGAAGTATTCTTATAGAAATTAACGTGCTGCCGAGCGCAGTGGTTGGGAACGTTGTCATTTCAAAGCTCCCAATCCAAGTTCTCAGGCGATGTAATTTCTAAGGGAATGAAAAGGCATTTATTTGACTGAGATGTGGGGAGAGTGTTTTGTGTGAAGTATTCTTATAGAAATTTACGTGCTGCCGAGCGCGGTGATTGAGAACGTTGTTATTTCAAAGCTCCCAATCCAAGTTCTCAGACGATGTAATTTCTAAGGGAATGAAAATGCATTTATTTGACTGAGATGTGGGGAGAGTGTTTTGTGTGAAGTATTCTTATAGAAATTAACGTGCTGCCGAGCGCGGTGATTGGGAACGTTGTCATTTCAAAGCTCCCAATCCAAGTTCTCAGGCGATGTAATTTCTAAGGGAATGAAAAGGCATTTATTTGACTGAGATGTGGGGAGAATGTTTTGTGTGAAGTATTCTTATAGAAATAAACGTGCTGCCGAGCGCGGTGGTTGGGAACGTTGTCATTTCAAACTCCCAATCCAAGTTCTCAGGCGATGAAATTTCTAAGGGAATGGAGAGGCATTTATTTGACTAAGATGTAGGGAGAGTGTATTGTGTGAAGTATTCTTATAGAAATTAACTTGCTGCCGAGCGCGGTGGTTGGGAACGTTGTCATTTCAAAGCTCCCAATCCAAGTTCTCAGGCGACGTAATTTCTAAGGGAATGAAAAGGCATTTATTTGTTTGAGATGTGGGGAGAGTGTTTTGTGTGAAGTATTCTTATAGAAATAAACGTGCTGCCGAGCGCGGTGGTTGGGAACGTTGTCATTTCAAACTCCCAATCCAAGTTCTCAGGCGATGAAATTTCTAAGGGAATGGAGAGGCATTTATTTGACTAAGATGTAGGGAGAGTGTATTGTGTGAAGTATTCTTATAGAAATTAACTTGCTGCCGAGCGCGGTGATTGGGAACGTTGTCATTTCAAAGCTCCCAATCCAAGTTCTCAGGCGATGTAATTTCTAAGGGAATGAAAAGGCATTTATTTGACTGAGATGTGGGGAGAATGTTTTGTGTGAAGTATTCTTATAGAAATAAACGTGCTGCCGAGCGCGGTGGTTGGGAACATTATCATTTCAAACTCCCAATCCAAGTTCTCAGGCGATGAAATTTCTAAGGGAATGGAGAGGCATTTATTTGACTAAGATGTAGGGAGAGTGTATTGTGTGAAGTATTCTTATAGAAATTAACTTGCTGCCGAGCGCGGTGGTTGGGAACGTTGTCATTTCAAAGCTCCCAATCCAAGTTCTCAGGCGACGTAATTTCTAAGGGAATGAAAAGGCATTTATTTGTTTGAGATGTGGGGAGAGTGTTTTGTGTGAAGTATTCTTATAGAAATAAACGTGCTGCCGAGCGCGGTGGTTGGGAACGTTGTCATTTCAAACTCCCAATCCAAGTTCTCAGGCGATGAAATTTCTAAGGGAATGGAGAGGCATTTATTTGTTTGAGATGTGGGGAGAGTGTTTTATGTGAAGTATTCTTATAGAAATTAACGTGCTGCCGAGCGCGGTGGTTGGGAACGTTGTCATTTCAAAGCTCCCAATCCAAGTTCTCAGACGATGTAATTTCTAAGGGAATGAAAAGGCATTTATTTGACTGAGATGTGGGGAGAGTGTTTTGTGTGAAGTATTATTATAGAAATTAATGTGCTGCCGAGCGCGGTGGTTGGGAACGTTGTCATTTCAAAGCTCCCAATCCAAGTTCTCAGGCGATGAAATTTCTAAGGGAATGGAGAGGCATTTATATTTGACTAAGATGTAGGGAGAGTGTATTGTGTGAAGTATTCTTATAGAAATAAACTTGCTGCCGAGCGCGGTGGTTGGGAACGTTGTCATTTCAAAGCAACCAATCCAAGTTCTCAGGCGATGTAATTTCTAAGGAATGAAGAGTCATTTCTTTGACTGAGATGTGGGGAGAGTGATTTGTGTGAAGTATTCTTATAGAAATTAACGTGCTGCCGAGCGCGGTGGTTGGGAACGTTGTCATTTCAAAGCTCCCAATCCAAGTTCTCAGGCGATGTAATTTCTAAGGGAATGAAAAGGCATTTATCTGACTGAGATGTGGGGAGAGTGTTTTGTGTGAAGTATTCTTATAGAAATTAACGTGCTGCCGAGCGCGGTGGTTGGGAACGTTGTCATTTCAAAGCTCCCAATCCAAGTTCTCAGGCGATGAAATTTCTAAGGGAATGGAGAGGCATTTATATTTGACTAAGATGTAGGGAGAGTGTATTGTGTGAAGTATTCTTATAGAAATAAACTTGCTGCCGAGCGCGGTGGTTGGGAACGTTGTCATTTCAAAGCAACCAATCCAAGTTCTCAGGCGATGTAATTTCTAAGGAATGAAGAGTCATTTCTTTGACTGAGATGTGGGGAGAGTGATTTGTGTGAAGTATTCTTATAGAAATTAACGTGCTGCCGAGCGCAGTGGTTGGGAACGTTGTCATTTCAAAGCTCCCAATCCAAGTTCTCAGGCGATGTAATTTCTAAGGGAATGAAAAGGCATTTATTTGACTGAGATGTGGGGAGAGTGTTTTGTGTGAAGTATTCTTATAGAAATTTACGTGCTGCCGAGCGCGGTGATTGAGAACGTTGTTATTTCAAAGCTCCCAATCCAAGTTCTCAGACGATGTAATTTCTAAGGGAATGAAAATGCATTTATTTGACTGAGATGTGGGGAGAGTGTTTTGTGTGAAGTATTCTTATAGAAATTAACGTGCTGCCGAGCGCGGTGATTGGGAACGTTGTCATTTCAAAGCTCCCAATCCAAGTTCTCAGGCGATGTAATTTCTAAGGGAATGAAAAGGCATTTATTTGACTGAGATGTGGGGAGAATGTTTTGTGTGAAGTATTCTTATAGAAATAAACGTGCTGCCGAGCGCGGTGGTTGGGAACGTTGTCATTTCAAACTCCCAATCCAAGTTCTCAGGCGATGAAATTTCTAAGGGAATGGAGAGGCATTTATTTGACTAAGATGTAGGGAGAGTGTATTGTGTGAAGTATTCTTATAGAAATTAACTTGCTGCCGAGCGCGGTGGTTGGGAACGTTGTCATTTCAAAGCTCCCAATCCAAGTTCTCAGGCGACGTAATTTCTAAGGGAATGAAAAGGCATTTATTTGTTTGAGATGTGGGGAGAGTGTTTTGTGTGAAGTATTCTTATAGAAATAAACGTGCTGCCGAGCGCGGTGGTTGGGAACGTTGTCATTTCAAACTCCCAATCCAAGTTCTCAGGCGATGAAATTTCTAAGGGAATGGAGAGGCATTTATTTGACTAAGATGTAGGGAGAGTGTATTGTGTGAAGTATTCTTATAGAAATTAACTTGCTACCGAGCGCGGTGATTGGGAACGTTGTCATTTCAAAGCTCCCAATCCAAGTTCTCAGGCGATGTAATTTCTAAGGGAATGAAAAGGCATTTATTTGACTGAGATGTGGGGAGAATGTTTTGTGTGAAGTATTCTTATAGAAATAAACGTGCTGCCGAGCGCGGTGGTTGGGAACATTATCATTTCAAACTCCCAATCCAAGTTCTCAGGCGATGAAATTTCTAAGGGAATGGAGAGGCATTTATTTGACTAAGATGTAGGGAGAGTGTATTGTGTGAAGTATTCTTATAGAAATTAACTTGCTGCCGAGCGCGGTGGTTGGGAACGTTGTCATTTCAAAGCTCCCAATCCAAGTTCTCAGGCGACGTAATTTCTAAGGGAATGAAAAGGCATTTATTTGTTTGAGATGTGGGGAGAGTGTTTTGTGTGAAGTATTCTTATAGAAATAAACGTGCTGCCGAGCGCGGTGGTTGGGAACGTTGTCATTTCAAACTCCCAATCCAAGTTCTCAGGCGATGAAATTTCTAAGGGAATGGAGAGGCATTTATTTGTTTGAGATGTGGGGAGAGTGTTTTATGTGAAGTATTCTTATAGAAATTAACGTGCTGCCGAGCGCGGTGGTTGGGAACGTTGTCATTTCAAAGCTCCCAATCCAAGTTCTCAGACGATGTAATTTCTAAGGGAATGAAAAGGCATTTATTTGACTGAGATGTGGGGAGAGTGTTTTGTGTGAAGTATTATTATAGAAATTAATGTGCTGCCGAGCGCGGTGGTTGGGAACGTTGTCATTTCAAAGCTCCCAATCCAAGTTCTCAGGCGATGAAATTTCTAAGGGAATGGAGAGGCATTTATATTTGACTAAGATGTAGGGAGAGTGTGTATTGTGTGAAGTATTCTTATAGAAATAAACTTGCTGCCGAGCGCGGTGGTTGGGAACGTTGTCATTTCAAAGCAACCAATCCAAGTTCTCAGGCGATGTAATTTCTAAGGAATGAAGAGTCATTTCTTTGACTGAGATGTGGGGAGAGTGATTTGTGTGAAGTATTCTTATAGAAATTAACGTGCTGCCGAGCGCGGTGGTTGGGAACGTTGTCATTTCAAAGCTCCCAATCCAAGTTCTCAGGCGATGTAATTTCTAAGGGAATGAAAAGGCATTTATTTGACTGAGATGTGGGGAGAGTGTTTTGTGTGAAGTATTCTTATAGAAATAAACGTGCTGCCGAGCGCGGTGGTTGGGAACGTTGTCATTTCAAACTCCCAATCCAAGTTCTCAGGCGATGAAATTTCTAAGGGAATGGAGAGGCATTTATATTTGACTAAGATGTAGGGAGAGTGTATTGTGTGAAGTATTCTTATAGAAATTAACTTGCTGCGGAGCGCGGTGGTTGGGAACGTTGTCATTTCAAAGCTCCCAATATAAGTTCTCAGGCGACGTAATTTCTAAGGGAATGAAAAGGCATTTATTTGTTTGAGATGTGGGGAGAGTGTTTTATGTGAAGTATTCTTATAGAAATTAACGTGCTGCCGAGCGCGGTGGTTGGGAACGTTGTCATTTCAAAGCTCCCAATCCAAGTTCTCAGGCGATGAAATTTCTAAGGGAATGGAGAGGCATTTATTTGACTAAGATGTAGGGAGAGTGTATTGTGTGAAGTATTCTTATAGAAATAAACTTGCTGCCGAGCGCGGTGGTTGGGAACGTTGTCATTTCAAAGCAACCAATCCAAGTTCTCAGGCGATGTAATTTCTAAGGAATGAAGAGTCATTTCTTTGACTGAGATGTGGGGAGAGTGATTTGTGTGAAGTATTCTTATAGAAATTAACGTGCTGCCGAGCGCGGTGGTTGTGAACGTTGTCATTTTAAAGCTCCCAATCCAAGTTCTCAGGCGATGTAATTTCTAAGGGAATGAAAAGGCATTTATTTGACTGAGATGTGGGGAGAGTGTTTTGTGTGAAGTATTCTTATAGAAATTAACGTGATGCCGAGCGCGGTGATTGGGAACGTTGTCATTTCAAAGCTCCCAATCCAAGTTCTCAGGCGATGTAATTTCTAAGGGAATGAAAAGGCATTTATTTGACTGAGATGTGGGGAGAGTGTTTTGTGTGAAGTATTCTTATAGAAATAAACGTGCTGCCGAGCGCGGTGGTTGGGAACGTTGTCATTTCAAACTCCCAATCCAAGTTCTCAGGCGATGAAATTTCTAAGGGAATGGAGAGGCATTTATATATTTGACTAAGATGTAGGGAGAGTGTATTGTGTGAAGTATTCTTATAGAAATTAACTTGCTGCCGAGCGCGGTGGTTGGGAACGTTGTCATTTCAAAGCTCCCAATCCAAGTTCTCAGGCGACGTAATTTCTAAGGGAATGAAAAGGCATTTATTTGTTTGAGATGTGGGGAGAGTGTTTTATGTGAAGTATTCTTATAGAAATTAACGTGCTGCCGAGCGCGGTGGTTGGGAACGTTGTCATTTCAAAGCTCCCTATCCAAGTTCTCAGGCGATGTAATTTCTAAGGGAATGAAAAGGCATTTATTTGACTGAGATGTGGGGAGAGTGTTTTGTGTGAAGTATTATTATAGAAATTAATGTGCTGCCGAGCGCGGTGGTTGGGAACGTTGTCATTTCAAAGCTCCCAATCCAAGTTCTCAGGCGATGAAATTTCTAAGGGAATGGAGAGGCATTTATATATTTGACTAAGATGTAGGGAGAGTGTATTGTGTGAAGTATTCTTATAGAAATAAACTTGCTGCCGAGCGCGGTGGTTGGGAACGTTGTCATTTCAAAGCAACCAATCCAAGTTCTCAGGCGATGTAATTTCTAAGGAATGAAGAGTCATTTCTTTGACTGAGATGTGGGGAGAGTGATTTGTGTGAAGTATTCTTATAGAAATTAACGTGCTGCCGAGCGCAGTGGTTGGGAACGTTGTCATTTCAAAGCTCCCAATCCAAGTTCTCAGGCGATGTAATTTCTAAGGGAATGAAAAGGCATTTATTTGACTGAGATGTGGGGAGAGTGTTTTGTGTGAAGTATTCTTATAGAAATTTACGTGCTGCCGAGCGCGGTGATTGAGAACGTTGTTATTTCAAAGCTCCCAATCCAAGTTCTCAGACGATGTAATTTCTAAGGGAATGAAAATGCATTTATTTGACTGAGATGTGGGGAGAGTGTTTTGTGTGAAGTATTCTTATAGAAATTAACGTGCTGCCGAGCGCGGTGATTGGGAACGTTGTCATTTCAAAGCTCCCAATCCAAGTTCTCAGGCGATGTAATTTCTAAGGGAATGAAAAGGCATTTATTTGACTGAGATGTGGGGAGAATGTTTTGTGTGAAGTATTCTTATAGAAATAAACGTGCTGCCGAGCGCGGTGGTTGGGAACGTTGTCATTTCAAACTCCCAATCCAAGTTCTCAGGCGATGAAATTTCTAAGGGAATGGAGAGGCATTTATTTGACTAAGATGTAGGGAGAGTGTATTGTGTGAAGTATTCTTATAGAAATTAACTTGCTGCCGAGCGCGGTGGTTGGGAACGTTGTCATTTCAAAGCTCCCAATCCAAGTTCTCAGGCGACGTAATTTCTAAGGGAATGAAAAGGCATTTATTTGTTTGAGATGTGGGGAGAGTGTTTTGTGTGAAGTATTCTTATAGAAATAAACGTGCTGCCGAGCGCGGTGGTTGGGAACGTTGTCATTTCAAACTCCCAATCCAAGTTCTCAGGCGATGAAATTTCTAAGGGAATGGAGAGGCATTTATTTGACTAAGATGTAGGGAGAGTGTATTGTGTGAAGTATTCTTATAGAAATTAACTTGCTGCCGAGCGCGGTGATTGGGAACGTTGTCATTTCAAAGCTCCCAATCCAAGTTCTCAGGCGATGTAATTTCTAAGGGAATGAAAAGGCATTTATTTGACTGAGATGTGGGGAGAATGTTTTGTGTGAAGTATTCTTATAGAAATAAACGTGCTGCCGAGCGCGGTGGTTGGGAACATTATCATTTCAAACTCCCAATCCAAGTTCTCAGGCGATGAAATTTCTAAGGGAATGGAGAGGCATTTATTTGACTAAGATGTAGGGAGAGTGTATTGTGTGAAGTATTCTTATAGAAATTAACTTGCTGCCGAGCGCGGTGGTTGGGAACGTTGTCATTTCAAAGCTCCCAATCCAAGTTCTCAGGCGACGTAATTTCTAAGGGAATGAAAAGGCATTTATTTGTTTGAGATGTGGGGAGAGTGTTTTGTGTGAAGTATTCTTATAGAAATAAACGTGCTGCCGAGCGCGGTGGTTGGGAACGTTGTCATTTCAAACTCCCAATCCAAGTTCTCAGGCGATGAAATTTCTAAGGGAATGGAGAGGCATTTATTTGTTTGAGATGTGGGGAGAGTGTTTTATGTGAAGTATTCTTATAGAAATTAACGTGCTGCCGAGCGCGGTGGTTGGGAACGTTGTCATTTCAAAGCTCCCAATCCAAGTTCTCAGACGATGTAATTTCTAAGGGAATGAAAAGGCATTTATTTGACTGAGATGTGGGGAGAGTGTTTTGTGTGAAGTATTATTATAGAAATTAATGTGCTGCCGAGCGCGGTGGTTGGGAACGTTGTCATTTCAAAGCTCCCAATCCAAGTTCTCAGGCGATGAAATTTCTAAGGGAATGGAGAGGCATTTATATTTGACTAAGATGTAGGGAGAGTGTATTGTGTGAAGTATTCTTATAGAAATAAACTTGCTGCCGAGCGCGGTGGTTGGGAACGTTGTCATTTCAAAGCAACCAATCCAAGTTCTCAGGCGATGTAATTTCTAAGGAATGAAGAGTCATTTCTTTGACTGAGATGTGGGGAGAGTGATTTGTGTGAAGTATTCTTATAGAAATTAACGTGCTGCCGAGCGCGGTGGTTGGGAACGTTGTCATTTCAAAGCTCCCAATCCAAGTTCTCAGGCGATGTAATTTCTAAGGGAATGAAAAGGCATTTATTTGACTGAGATGTGGGGAGAGTGTTTTGTGTGAAGTATTCTTATAGAAATTTACGTGCTGCCGAGCGCGGTGATTGAGAACGTTGTTATTTCAAAGTTCCCAATCCAAGTTCTCAGACGATGTAATTTCTAAGGGAATGAAAATGCATTTATTTGACTGAGATGTGGGGAGAGTGTTTTGTGTGAAGTATTCTTATAGAAATTAACGTGCTGCCGAGCGCGGTGATTGGGAACGTTGTCATTTCAAAGCTCCCAATCCAAGTTCTCAGGCGATGTAATTTCTAAGGGAATGAAAAGGCATTTATTTGACTGAGATGTGGGGAGAATGTTTTGTGTGAAGTATTCTTATAGAAATAAACGTGCTGCCGAGCGCGGTGGTTGGGAACGTTGTCATTTCAAACTCCCAATCCAAGTTCTCAGGCGATGAAATTTCTAAGGGAATGGAGAGGCATTTATATTTGACTAAGATGTAGGGAGAGTGTATTGTGTGAAGTATTCTTATAGAAATTAACTTGCTGCCGAGCGCGGTGGTTGGGAACGTTGTCATTTCAAAGCTCCCAATCCAAGTTCTCAGGCGACGTAATTTCTAAGGGAATGAAAAGGCATTTATTTGTTTGAGATGTGGGGAGAGTGTTTTGTGTGAAGTATTCTTATAGAAATTAACGTGCTGCCGAGCGCGGTGGTTGGGAACGTTGTCATTTCAAAGCTCCCAATCCAAGTTCTCAGGCGATGTAATTTCTAAGGGAAGGAAAAGGCATTTATTTGACTGAGATGTGGGGAGAGGGTTCTGTGTGAAGTATTCTTATAGAAATTAACGTGCTGCCGAACGCGGTGGTTGGGAACGTTGTCATTTCAAAGCTCCCAATCCAAGTTCTCAGGCGATGTAATTTCTAAGGGAATGAAGAGACATTTATTTGACTGAGATGTGTGGAGAGTGTTTTGTGTGAAGTATTCTTATAGAAATTAACGTGCTGCCGAGCGCGGTGGTTGGGAACGTTGTCATTTCAAAGCTCCCAATCCAAGTTCTCAGGCGATGAAATTTCTAAGGGAATGGAGAGGCATTTATTTGACTAAGGTGTAGGGAGAGTGTATTGTGTGAAGTATTCTTATAGAAATTAACTTGCTGCCGAGCGCGGTGGTTGGGAACGTTGTCATTTCAAAGCAACCAATCCAAGATCTCAGGCGATGTAATTTCTAAGGAATGAAGAGGCATTTCTTTGACTGAGATGTGGGGAGAGTGTTTTGTGTGAAGTATTCTTATAGAAATTAACGTGCTGCCGAGCGCGGTGGTTGGGAACGTTGTCATTTCAAAGATCCCAATCCAAGTTCTCAGGCGATGTAATTTCTAAGGGAATGAAAAGGCATTTATTTGACTGAGATGTGGGGAGAGTGTTTTGTGTGAAGTATTATTATAGAAATTAATGTGCTGCCGAGCGCGGTGGTTGGGAACGTTGTCATTTCAAAGCTCCCAATCCAAGTTCTCAGGCGATGAAATTTCTAAGGGAATGGAGAGGCATATATTTGACTAAGATGTAGGGAGAGTGTATTGTGTGAAGTATTCTTATAGAAATAAACTTGCTGCCGAGCGCGGTGGTTGGGAACGCTGTCATTTCAAAGCAACCAATCCAAGTTCTCAGGCGATGTAATTTCTAAGGAATGAAGAGGCATTTCTTTGACTGAGATGTGGGGAGAGTGTTTTGTGTGAAGTATTCTTATAGAAATTAACGTGCTGCCGAGCGCGGTGGTTGGGAACGTTGTCATTTCAAAGCTCCCAATCCAAGTTCACAGGCGATGTAATTTCTAAGGGAATGAAAAGGCATTTATTTGACTGAGATGTGGGGAGAGTGTTTTGTGTGAAGTATTCTTATAGAAATAAACGTGCTGCCGAGCGCGGTGGTTGGGAACGTTGTCATTTCAAACTCCCAATCCAAGTTCTCAGGCGATGAAATTTCTAAGGGAATGGAGAGGCATTTATTTGACTAAGATGTAGGGAGAGTGTATTGTGTGAAGTATTCTTATAGAAATTAACTTGCTGCCGAGCGCGGTGGTTGGGAACGTTGTCATTTCAAAGCTCCCAATCCAAGTTCTCAGGCGACGTAATTTCTAAGGGAATGAAAAGGCATTTATTTGTTTGAGATGTGGGGAGAGTGTTTTGTGTGAAGTATTCTTATAGAAATAAACGTGCTGCCGAGCGCGGTGGTTGGGAACGTTGTCATTTCAAACTCCCAATCCAAGTTCTCAGGCGATGAAATTTCTAAGGGAATGGAGAGGCATTTATTTGACTAAGATGTAGGGAGAGTGTATTGTGTGAAGTATTCTTATAGAAATTAACTTGCTACCGAGCGCGGTGATTGGGAACGTTGTCATTTCAAAGCTCCCAATCCAAGTTCTCAGGCGATGTAATTTCTAAGGGAATGAAAAGGCATTTATTTGACTGAGATGTGGGGAGAATGTTTTGTGTGAAGTATTCTTATAGAAATAAACGTGCTGCCGAGCGCGGTGGTTGGGAACATTATCATTTCAAACTCCCAATCCAAGTTCTCAGGCGATGAAATTTCTAAGGGAATGGAGAGGCATTTATTTGACTAAGATGTAGGGAGAGTGTATTGTGTGAAGTATTCTTATAGAAATTAACTTGCTGCCGAGCGCGGTGGTTGGGAACGTTGTCATTTCAAAGCTCCCAATCCAAGTTCTCAGGCGACGTAATTTCTAAGGGAATGAAAAGGCATTTATTTGTTTGAGATGTGGGGAGAGTGTTTTGTGTGAAGTATTCTTATAGAAATAAACGTGCTGCCGAGCGCGGTGGTTGGGAACGTTGTCATTTCAAACTCCCAATCCAAGTTCTCAGGCGATGAAATTTCTAAGGGAATGGAGAGGCATTTATTTGTTTGAGATGTGGGGAGAGTGTTTTATGTGAAGTATTCTTATAGAAATTAACGTGCTGCCGAGCGCGGTGGTTGGGAACGTTGTCATTTCAAAGCTCCCAATCCAAGTTCTCAGACGATGTAATTTCTAAGGGAATGAAAAGGCATTTATTTGACTGAGATGTGGGGAGAGTGTTTTGTGTGAAGTATTATTATAGAAATTAATGTGCTGCCGAGCGCGGTGGTTGGGAACGTTGTCATTTCAAAGCTCCCAATCCAAGTTCTCAGGCGATGAAATTTCTAAGGGAATGGAGAGGCATTTATATTTGACTAAGATGTAGGGAGAGTGTGTGTATTGTGTGAAGTATTCTTATAGAAATAAACTTGCTGCCGAGCGCGGTGGTTGGGAACGTTGTCATTTCAAAGCAACCAATCCAAGTTCTCAGGCGATGTAATTTCTAAGGAATGAAGAGTCATTTCTTTGACTGAGATGTGGGGAGAGTGATTTGTGTGAAGTATTCTTATAGAAATTAACGTGCTGCCGAGCGCGGTGGTTGGGAACGTTGTCATTTCAAAGCTCCCAATCCAAGTTCTCAGGCGATGTAATTTCTAAGGGAATGAAAAGGCATTTATTTGACTGAGATGTGGGGAGAGTGTTTTGTGTGAAGTATTCTTATAGAAATAAACGTGCTGCCGAGCGCGGTGGTTGGGAACGTTGTCATTTCAAACTCCCAATCCAAGTTCTCAGGCGATGAAATTTCTAAGGGAATGGAGAGGCATTTATATTTGACTAAGATGTAGGGAGAGTGTATTGTGTGAAGTATTCTTATAGAAATTAACTTGCTGCCGAGCGCGGTGGTTGGGAACGTTGTCATTTCAAAGCTCCCAATATAAGTTCTCAGGCGACGTAATTTCTAAGGGAATGAAAAGGCATTTATTTGTTTGAGATGTGGGGAGAGTGTTTTATGTGAAGTATTCTTATAGAAATTAACGTGCTGCCGAGCGCGGTGGTTGGGAACGTTGTCATTTCAAAGCTCCCAATCCAAGTTCTCAGGCGATGAAATTTCTAAGGGAATGGAGAGGCATTTATTTGACTAAGATGTAGGGAGAGTGTATTGTGTGAAGTATTCTTATAGAAATAAACTTGCTGCCGAGCGCGGTGGTTGGGAACGTTGTCATTTCAAAGCAACCAATCCAAGTTCTCAGGCGATGTAATTTCTAAGGAATGAAGAGTCATTTCTTTGACTGAGATGTGGGGAGAGTGATTTGTGTGAAGTATTCTTATAGAAATTAACGTGCTGCCGAGCGCGGTGGTTGTGAACGTTGTCATTTTAAAGCTCCCAATCCAAGTTCTCAGGCGATGTAATTTCTAAGGGAATGAAAAGGCATTTATTTGACTGAGATGTGGGGAGAGTGTTTTGTGTGAAGTATTCTTATAGAAATTAACGTGATGCCGAGCGCGGTGATTGGGAACGTTGTCATTTCAAAGCTCCCAATCCAAGTTCTCAGGCGATGTAATTTCTAAGGGAATGAAAAGGCATTTATTTGACTGAGATGTGGGGAGAGTGTTTTGTGTGAAGTATTCTTATAGAAATAAACGTGCTGCCGAGCGCGGTGGTTGGGAACGTTGTCATTTCAAACTCCCAATCCAAGTTCTCAGGCGATGAAATTTCTAAGGGAATGGAGAGGCATTTATATATTTGACTAAGATGTAGGGAGAGTGTATTGTGTGAAGTATTCTTATAGAAATTAACTTGCTGCCGAGCGCGGTGGTTGGGAACGTTGTCATTTCAAAGCTCCCAATCCAAGTTCTCAGGCGACGTAATTTCTAAGGGAATGAAAAGGCATTTATTTGTTTGAGATGTGGGGAGAGTGTTTTATGTGAAGTATTCTTATAGAAATTAACGTGCTGCCGAGCGCGGTGGTTGGGAACGTTGTCATTTCAAAGCTCCCAATCCAAGTTCTCAGGCGATGTAATTTCTAAGGGAATGAAAAGGCATTTATTTGACTGAGATGTGGGGAGAGTGTTTTGTGTGAAGTATTATTATAGAAATTAATGTGCTGCCGAGCGCGGTGGTTGGGAACGTTGTCATTTCAAAGCTCCCAATCCAAGTTCTCAGGCGATGAAATTTCTAAGGGAATGGAGAGGCATTTATATATTTGACTAAGATGTAGGGAGAGTGTATTGTGTGAAGTATTCTTATAGAAATAAACTTGCTGCCGAGCGCGGTGGTTGGGAACGTTGTCATTTCAAAGCAACCAATCCAAGTTCTCAGGCGATGTAATTTCTAAGGAATGAAGAGTCATTTCTTTGACTGAGATGTGGGGAGAGTGATTTGTGTGAAGTATTCTTATAGAAATTAACGTGCTGCCGAGCGCAGTGGTTGGGAACGTTGTCATTTCAAAGCTCCCAATCCAAGTTCTCAGGCGATGTAATTTCTAAGGGAATGAAAAGGCATTTATTTGACTGAGATGTGGGGAGAGTGTTTTGTGTGAAGTATTCTTATAGAAATTTACGTGCTGCCGAGCGCGGTGATTGAGAACGTTGTTATTTCAAAGCTCCCAATCCAAGTTCTCAGACGATGTAATTTCTAAGGGAATGAAAATGCATTTATTTGACTGAGATGTGGGGAGAGTGTTTTGTGTGAAGTATTCTTATAGAAATTAACGTGCTGCCGAGCGCGGTGATTGGGAACGTTGTCATTTCAAAGCTCCCAATCCAAGTTCTCAGGCGATGTAATTTCTAAGGGAATGAAAAGGCATTTATTTGACTGAGATGTGGGGAGAATGTTTTGTGTGAAGTATTCTTATAGAAATAAACGTGCTGCCGAGCGCGGTGGTTGGGAACGTTGTCATTTCAAACTCCCAATCCAAGTTCTCAGGCGATGAAATTTCTAAGGGAATGGAGAGGCATTTATTTGACTAAGATGTAGGGAGAGTGTATTGTGTGAAGTATTCTTATAGAAATTAACTTGCTGCCGAGCGCGGTGGTTGGGAACGTTGTCATTTCAAAGCTCCCAATCCAAGTTCTCAGGCGACGTAATTTCTAAGGGAATGAAAAGGCATTTATTTGTTTGAGATGTGGGGAGAGTGTTTTGTGTGAAGTATTCTTATAGAAATAAACGTGCTGCCGAGCGCGGTGGTTGGGAACGTTGTCATTTCAAACTCCCAATCCAAGTTCTCAGGCGATGAAATTTCTAAGGGAATGGAGAGGCATTTATTTGACTAAGATGTAGGGAGAGTGTATTGTGTGAAGTATTCTTATAGAAATTAACTTGCTGCCGAGCGCGGTGATTGGGAACGTTGTCATTTCAAAGCTCCCAATCCAAGTTCTCAGGCGATGTAATTTCTAAGGGAATGAAAAGGCATTTATTTGACTGAGATGTGGGGAGAATGTTTTGTGTGAAGTATTCTTATAGAAATAAACGTGCTGCCGAGCGCGGTGGTTGGGAACATTATCATTTCAAACTCCCAATCCAAGTTCTCAGGCGATGAAATTTCTAAGGGAATGGAGAGGCATTTATTTGACTAAGATGTAGGGAGAGTGTATTGTGTGAAGTATTCTTATAGAAATTAACTTGCTGCCGAGCGCGGTGGTTGGGAACGTTGTCATTTCAAAGCTCCCAATCCAAGTTCTCAGGCGACGTAATTTCTAAGGGAATGAAAAGGCATTTATTTGTTTGAGATGTGGGGAGAGTGTTTTGTGTGAAGTATTCTTATAGAAATAAACGTGCTGCCGAGCGCGGTGGTTGGGAACGTTGTCATTTCAAACTCCCAATCCAAGTTCTCAGGCGATGAAATTTCTAAGGGAATGGAGAGGCATTTATTTGTTTGAGATGTGGGGAGAGTGTTTTATGTGAAGTATTCTTATAGAAATTAACGTGCTGCCGAGCGCGGTGGTTGGGAACGTTGTCATTTCAAAGCTCCCAATCCAAGTTCTCAGACGATGTAATTTCTAAGGGAATGAAAAGGCATTTATTTGACTGAGATGTGGGGAGAGTGTTTTGTGTGAAGTATTATTATAGAAATTAATGTGCTGCCGAGCGCGGTGGTTGGGAACGTTGTCATTTCAAAGCTCCCAATCCAAGTTCTCAGGCGATGAAATTTCTAAGGGAATGGAGAGGCATTTATATTTGACTAAGATGTAGGGAGAGTGTATTGTGTGAAGTATTCTTATAGAAATAAACTTGCTGCCGAGCGCGGTGGTTGGGAACGTTGTCATTTCAAAGCAACCAATCCAAGTTCTCAGGCGATGTAATTTCTAAGGAATGAAGAGTCATTTCTTTGACTGAGATGTGGGGAGAGTGATTTGTGTGAAGTATTCTTATAGAAATTAACGTGCTGCCGAGCGCGGTGGTTGGGAACGTTGTCATTTCAAAGCTCCCAATCCAAGTTCTCAGGCGATGTAATTTCTAAGGGAATGAAAAGGCATTTATTTGACTGAGATGTGGGGAGAGTGTTTTGTGTGAAGTATTCTTATAGAAATTTACGTGCTGCCGAGCGCGGTGATTGAGAACGTTGTTATTTCAAAGTTCCCAATCCAAGTTCTCAGACGATGTAATTTCTAAGGGAATGAAAATGCATTTATTTGACTGAGATGTGGGGAGAGTGTTTTGTGTGAAGTATTCTTATAGAAATTAACGTGCTGCCGAGCGCGGTGATTGGGAACGTTGTCATTTCAAAGCTCCCAATCCAAGTTCTCAGGCGATGTAATTTCTAAGGGAATGAAAAGGCATTTATTTGACTGAGATGTGGGGAGAATGTTTTGTGTGAAGTATTCTTATAGAAATAAACGTGCTGCCGAGCGCGGTGGTTGGGAACGTTGTCATTTCAAACTCCCAATCCAAGTTCTCAGGCGATGAAATTTCTAAGGGAATGGAGAGGCATTTATATTTGACTAAGATGTAGGGAGAGTGTATTGTGTGAAGTATTCTTATAGAAATTAACTTGCTGCCGAGCGCGGTGGTTGGGAACGTTGTCATTTCAAAGCTCCCAATCCAAGTTCTCAGGCGACGTAATTTCTAAGGGAATGAAAAGGCATTTATTTGTTTGAGATGTGGGGAGAGTGTTTTGTGTGAAGTATTCTTATAGAAATTAACGTGCTGCCGAGCGCGGTGGTTGGGAACGTTGTCATTTCAAAGCTCCCAATCCAAGTTCTCAGGCGATGTAATTTCTAAGGGAAGGAAAAGGCATTTATTTGACTGAGATGTGGGGAGAGGGTTCTGTGTGAAGTATTCTTATAGAAATTAACGTGCTGCCGAACGCGGTGGTTGGGAACGTTGTCATTTCAAAGCTCCCAATCCAAGTTCTCAGGCGATGTAATTTCTAAGGGAATGAAGAGACATTTATTTGACTGAGATGTGTGGAGAGTGTTTTGTGTGAAGTATTCTTATAGAAATTAACGTGCTGCCGAGCGCGGTGGTTGGGAACGTTGTCATTTCAAAGCTCCCAATCCAAGTTCTCAGGCGATGAAATTTCTAAGGGAATGGAGAGGCATTTATTTGACTAAGGTGTAGGGAGAGTGTATTGTGTGAAGTATTCTTATAGAAATTAACTTGCTGCCGAGCGCGGTGGTTGGGAACGTTGTCATTTCAAAGCAACCAATCCAAGATCTCAGGCGATGTAATTTCTAAGGAATGAAGAGGCATTTCTTTGACTGAGATGTGGGGAGAGTGTTTTGTGTGAAGTATTCTTATAGAAATTAACGTGCTGCCGAGCGCGGTGGTTGGGAACGTTGTCATTTCAAAGATCCCAATCCAAGTTCTCAGGCGATGTAATTTCTAAGGGAATGAAAAGGCATTTATTTGACTGAGATGTGGGGAGAGTGTTTTGTGTGAAGTATTATTATAGAAATTAATGTGCTGCCGAGCGCGGTGGTTGGGAACGTTGTCATTTCAAAGCTCCCAATCCAAGTTCTCAGGCGATGAAATTTCTAAGGGAATGGAGAGGCATATATTTGACTAAGATGTAGGGAGAGTGTATTGTGTGAAGTATTCTTATAGAAATAAACTTGCTGCCGAGCGCGGTGGTTGGGAACGCTGTCATTTCAAAGCAACCAATCCAAGTTCTCAGGCGATGTAATTTCTAAGGAATGAAGAGGCATTTCTTTGACTGAGATGTGGGGAGAGTGTTTTGTGTGAAGTATTCTTATAGAAATTAACGTGCTGCCGAGCGCGGTGGTTGGGAACGTTGTCATTTCAAAGCTCCCAATCCAAGTTCTCAGGCGATGTAATTTCTAAGGGAATGAAAAGGCATTTATTTGACTGAGATGTGGGGAGAGTGTTTTGTGTGAAGTATTATTATAGAAATTAATGTGCTGCCGAGCGCGGTGGTTGGGAACGTTGTCATTTCAAAGCTCCCAATCCAAGTTCTCAGGCGATGAAATTTCTAAGGGAATGGAGAGGCATTTATTTGACTAAGATGTAGGGAGAGTGTATTGTGTGAAGTATTCTTACAGAAATAAACTTGCTGCCGAGCGCGGTGGTTGGGAACGTTGTCATTTCAAAGCAACCAATCCAAGTTCTCAGGCGATGTAATTTCTAAGGGAATGAAAAGGCATTTATTTGACTGAGATGTGGGGAGAGTGTTTTGTGTGAATTATTCTTATAGAAATTAACGTGCTGCCGAGCGCGGTGATTGAGAACGTTGTCATTTCAAAGCTCCCAATCCAAGTTCTCAGGCGATGTAATTTCTAAGGGAATGAAAATGCATTTATTTGACTGAGATGTGGGGAGAGTGTTTTGTGTGAAGTATTCTTATAGAAATTAACGTGCTGCCGAGCGCGGTGATTGGGAACGTTGTCATTTCAAAGCTCCCAATCCAAGTTCTCAGGCGATGTAATTTCTAAGGGAATGAAAAGGCATTTATTTGACTGAGATGTGGGGAGAGTGTTTTGTGTGAAGTATTCTTATAGAAATAAACGTGCTGCCGAGCGCGGTGGTTGGGAACGTTGTCATTTCAAAGCTCCCAATCCAAGTTCTCAGGCGATGAAATTTCTAAGGGAATGGAGAGGCATTTATATTTGACTAAGATGTAGGGAGAGTGTATTGTGTGAAGTATTCTTATAGAAATTAACTTGCTGCCGAGCGCGGTGGTTGGGAACGTTGTCATTTCAAAGCTCCCAATCCAAGTTCTCAGGCGACGTAATTTCTAAGGGAATGAAAAGGCATTTATTTGTTTGAGATGTGGGGAGAGTGTTTTGTGTGAAGTATTCTTATAGAAATTAACGTGCTGCCGAGCGCGGTGGTTGGGAACGTTGTCATTTCAAAGCTCCCAATCCAAGTTCTCAGGCGATGTAATTTCTAAGGGAAGGAAAAGGCATTTATTTGACTGAGATGTGGGGAGAGGGTTCTGTGTGAAGTATTCTTATAGAAATTAACGTGCTGCCGAACGCGGTGGTTGGGAACGTTGTCATTTCAAAGCTCCCAATCCAAGTTCTCAGGCGATGTAATTTCTAAGGGAATGAAAAGGCAAAGGCATTTATTTGACTGAGATGTGGGGAGAGTGTTTTGTGTGAAGTATTCTTATAGAAATTAACGTGCTGCCGAGCGCGGTGGTTGGGAACGTTGTCATTTCAAAGCTTCCAATCCAAGTTCTCAGGCGATGTAATTTCTAAGGGAATGAAAAGGCATTTATTGGTTTGAGATGTGGGGAGAGTGTATTGTGTGAAGTATTCTTATAGAAATTAACTTGCTGCCGAGCGCGGTGGTTGGGAACGTTGTCATTTCAAAGCAACCAATCCAAGTTCTCAGGCGATGTAATTTCTAAGGAATGAAGAGGCATTTCTTTGACTGAGATGTGGGGAGAGTGTTTTGTGTGAAATATTCTTATAGAAATTAACGTGCTGCCGAGCGCGGTGGTTGGGAACGTTGTCATTTCAAAGCTCCCAATCCAAGTTCTCAGGCGATGTAATTTCTAAGGGAAGGAAAAGGCATTTATTTGACTGAGATGTGGGGAGAGGGTTCTGTGTGAAATATTCTTATAGAAATTAACGTGCTGCCGAACGCGGTGGTTGGGAACGTTGTCATTTCAAAGCTCCCAATCCAAGTTCTCAGGCGATGTAATTTCTAAGGGAATGAAAAGGCAAAGGCATTTATTTGACTGAGATGTGGGGAGAGTGTTTTGTGTGAAGTATTCTTATAGAAATTAACGTGCTGCCGAGCGCGGTGGTTGGGAACGTTGTCATTTCAAAGCTTCCAATCCAAGTTCTCAGGCGATGTAATTTCTAAGGGAATGAAAAGGCATTTATTGGTTTGAGATGTGGGGAGAGTGTATTGTGTGAAGTATTCTTATAGAAATTAACTTGCTGCCGAGCGCGGTGGTTGGGAACGTTGTCATTTCAAAGCAACCAATCCAAGTTCTCAGGCGATGTAATTTCTAAGGAATGAAGAGGCATTTCTTTGACTGAGATGTGGGGAGAGTGTTTTGTGTGAAATATTCTTATAGAAATTAACGTGCTGCCGAGCGCGGTGGTTGGGAACGTTGTCATTTCAAAGCTCCCAATCCAAGTTCTCAGGCGAAGTAATTTCTAAGGGAATGAAAAGGCATTTATTTGACTGAGATGTGGGGAGAGTGTTTTGTGTGAAGTATTCTTATAGAAATTAACGTGCTGCCGAGCGCGGTGATTGGGAACGTTGTCATTTCAAAGCTCCCAATCCAAGTTCTCAGGCGATGTAATTTCTAAGGGAATGGAGAGGCATTTATTTGACTAAGATATAGGGAGAGTGTATTGTGTGAAGTATTCTTATAGAAATTAACTTGCTGCCGAGCGCGGTGGTTGGGAACGTTGTCATTTCAAAGCTCCCAATCCAAGTTCTCAGGCGACGTAATTCCTAAGGGAATGAAAAGGCATTTATTTGTTTGAGATGTGGGGAGAGTGTTTTGTGTGAAGTATTCTTATAGAAATTAACGTGCTGCCGAGCGCGGTGGTTGGGAACGTTGTCATTTCAAAGCTCCCAATCCAAGTTCTCAGGCGATGTAATTTCTAAGGGAAGGAAAACGCATTTATTTGACTGAGATGTGGGGAGAGGGTTCTGTGTGAAGTATTCTTATAGAAATTAACGTGCTGCCGAACGCGGTGGTTGGGAACGTTGTCATTTGAAAGCTCCCAATCCAAGTTCTCAGGCGATGTAATTTCTAAGGGAATGAAGAGACATTTATTTGACTGAGATGTGGGGAGAGTGTTTTGTGTGAAGTATTCTTATAGAAATTAACGTGCTGCCGAGCGCGGTGGTTGGGAACGTTGTCATTTCAAAGCTCCCAATCCAAGTTCTCAGGCGATGAAATTTCTAAGGGAATGGAGAGGCATTTATTTGACTAAGGTGTAGGGAGAGTGTATTGTGTGAAGTATTCTTATAGAAATTAACTTGCTGCCGAGCGCGGTGGTTGGGAACGTTGTCATTTCAAAGCAACCAATCCAAGATCTCAGGCGATGTAATTTCTAAGGAATGAAGAGGCATTTCTTTGACTGAGATGTGGGGAGAGTGTTTTGTGTGAAGTATTCTTATAGAAATTAACGTGCTGCCGAGCGCGGTGGTTAGGAACGTTGTCATTTCAAAGCTCCCAATCCAAGTTCTCAGGCGATGAAATTTCTAAGGGAATGGAGAGGCATTTATTTGACTAAGATGTAGGGAGAGTCTATTGTGTGAAGTATTCTTATAGAAATAAACTTGCTGCCGAGCGCGGTGGTTGGGAACGTTGTCATTTCAAAGCAACCAATCCAAGTTCTCAGGCGATGTAATTTCTAAGGAATGAAGAGGCATTTCTTTGACTGAGATGTGGGGAGAGTGTTTTGTGTGAAGTATTCTTATAGAAATTAACGTGCTGCCGAGCGCGGTGGTTGGGAACGTTGTCATTTCAAAGCTCCCAATCCAAGTTCTCAGGCGATGAAATTTCTAAGGGAATGGAGAGGCATTTATATATTTGACTAAGATGTAGGGAGAGTGTATTGTGTGAAGTATTCTTATAGAAATAAACTTGCTGCCGAGCGCGGTGGTTGGGAACGTTGTCATTTCAAAGCAACCAATCCAAGTTCTCAGGCGATGTAATTTCTAATTAATGACGAGGCATTTCTTTGACTGAGATGTGGGGAGAGTGTTTTGTGTGAAGTATTCTTATAGAAATTAACGTGCTGCCGAGCGCGGTGGTTGGGAACGTTGTCATTTCAAAGCTCCCAATCCAAGTTCTCAGGCGATGTAATTTCTAAGGGAATGAAAAGGCATTTATTTGACTGAGATGTGGGGAGAGTGTTTTGTGTGAATTATTCTTATAGAAATTAACGTGCTGCCGAGCGCGGTGATTGAGAACGTTGTCATTTCAAAGCTCCCAATCCAAGTTCTCAGGCGATGTAATTTCTAAGGGAATGAAAATGCATTTATTTGACTGAGATGTGGGGAGAGTGTTTTGTGTGAAGTATTCTTATAGAAATTAACGTGCTGCCGAGCGCGGTGATTGGGAACGTTGTCATTTCAAAGCTCCCAATCCAAGTTCTCAGGCGATGTAATTTCTAAGGGAATGAAAAGGCATTTATTTGACTGAGATGTGGGGAGATTGTTTTGTGTGAAGTATTCTTATAGAAATAAACGTGCTGCCGAGCGCGGTGGTTGGGAACGTTGTCATTTCAAAGCTCCCAATCCAAGTTCTCAGGCGATGAAATTTCTAAGGGAATGGAGAGGCATTTATATATTTGACTAAGATGTAGGGAGAGTGTATTGTGTGAAGTATTCTTATAGAAATTAACTTGCTGCCGAGCGCGGTGGTTGGGAACGTTGTCATTTCAAAGCTCCCAATCCAAGTTCTCAGGCGATGTAATTTCTAAGGGAAGGAAAAGGCATTTATTTGACTGAGATGTGGGGAGAGGGTTCTGTGTGAAGTATTCTTATAGAAATTAACGTGCTGCCGAACGCGGTGGTTGGGAACGTTGTCATTTCAAAGCTCCCAATCCAAGTTCTCAGGCGATGTAATTTCTAAGGGAATGAAAAGGCAAAGGCATTTATTTGACTGAGATGTGGGGAGAGTGTTTTGTGTGAAGTATTCTTATAGAAATTAACGTGCTGCCGAGCGCGGTGGTTGGGAACGTTGTCATTTCAAAGCTTCCAATCCAAGTTCTCAGGCGATGTAATTTCTAAGGGAATGAAAAGGCATTTATTGGTTTGAGATGTGGGGAGAGTGTATTGTGTGAAGTATTCTTATAGAAATTAACTTGCTGCCGAGCGCGGTGGTTGGGAACGTTGTCATTTCAAAGCAACCAATCCAAGTTCTCAGGCGATGTAATTTCTAAGGAATGAAGAGGCATTTCTTTGACTGAGATGTGGGGAGAGTGTTTTGTGTGAAATATTCTTATAGAAATTAACGTGCTGCCGAGCGCGGTGGTTGGGAACGTTGTCATTTCAAAGCTCCCAATCCAAGTTCTCAGGCGATGTAATTTCTAAGGGAATGAAAAGGCATTTATTTGACTGAGATGTGGGGAGAGTGTTTTGTGTGAAGTATTCTTATAGAAAATAACGTGCTGCCGAGCGCGGTGATTGGGAACGTTGTCATTTCAAAGCTCCCAATCCAAGTTCTCAGGCGATGTAATTTCTAAGGGAATGGAGAGGCATTTATTTGACTAAGATGTAGGGAGAGTGTATTGTGTGAAGTATTCTTATAGAAATTAACTTGCTGCCGAGCGCGGTGGTTGGGAACGTTGTCATTTCAAAGCTCCCAATCCAAGTTCTCAGGCGACGTAATTTCTAAGAGAATAAAAAGGCATTTATTTGTTTGAGATGTGGGGAGAGTGTTTTGTGTGAAGTATTCTTATAGAAATTAACGTGCTGCCGAGCGCGGTGGTTGGGAACATTGTCATTTCAAAGCTCCCAATCCAAGTTCTCAGGCGATTTAATTTCTAAGGGAATGAAAAGGCATTTATTTGACTGAGATGTGGGGAGAGTGTTTTGTGTGAAGTATTCTTGTAGAAATTAACGTGCTGCCGAGCGCGGTGGTTGGGAACGTTGTCATTTCAAAGCTCCCAATCCAAGTTCTCAGGCGATGTAATTTCTAAGGGAATGAAAAGGCATTTATTTGACGGAGATGTGGGGAGAGTGTTTTGTGTGAAGTATTCTTATAGAAATTAACGTGCTGCCGAGCGCGGTGGTTGGGAACGTTGTCATTTCAAAGCTCCCAATCCAAGTTCTCAGGCGATGTAATTTCTAAGGGAATGAAAAGGCATTTATTTGTTTTGAGATGTGGGAAGACTGTTTTGTGTGAAGTATTCTTATAGAAATTAACGTGCTGCCGAGCGCGGTGGTTGGGAACATTGTCATTTCAAAGCTCCCAATCCAAGTTCTCAGGCGATTTAATTTCTAAGGGAATGAAAAGGCATTTATTTGACTGAGATGTGGGGAGAGTGTTTTGTGTGAAGTATTCTTATAGAAATTAACGTGCTGCCGAGCGCGGTGGTTGGGAACGTTGTCATTTCAAAGCTCCCAATCCAAGTTCTCAGGCGATGTAATTTCTAAGGAATGAAAAGGCATTTATTTGTTTGAGATGTGGGGAGAGTGTTTTGTGTGAAGTATTCTTATAGAAATTAACGTGCTGCCGAGCGCGGTGGTTGGGAACGTTGTCATTTCAAAGCTCCCAATCCAAGTTCTCAGGCGATGTAATTTCTAAGGGAATGAAGAGACATTTATTTGACTGAGATGTGGGGAGAGTGTTTTGTGTGAAGTATTCTTATAGAAATTAACGTGCTGCCGAGCGCGGTGGTTGGGAACGTTGTCATTTCAAAGCAACCAATCCAAGTTCTCAGGCGATGTAATTTCTAAGAGAATGAAGAGACATTTATTTGACTGCGATGTGGGGAGAGTGTTTTGTGTGAAGTATTCTTATAGAAATTAACGTGCTGCCGAGCGCGGTGGTTGGGAACGTTGTCATTTCAAAGCTCCCAATCCAAGTTCTCAGGCGATGTAATTTCTAAGGGAATTAAAAGGCATTTATTTGACTGAGATGTGAGGAGAGTGTTTTGTGTGAAGTATTCTTATAGAAATTAACGTGCTGCCGAGCGCGGTGATTGGGAACGTTGTCATTTCAAAGCTCCCAATCCAAGTTCTCAGGCGATGTAATTTCTAAGGGAATGAAGAGACATTTATTTGACTGAGATGTGGGGAGAGTGTTTTGTGTGAAGTATTCTTATAGAAATTAACGTGCTGCCGAGCGCGGTGGTTGGGAACGTTGTCATTTCAAAGCAACCAATCCAAGTTCTCAGGCGATGTAATTTCTAAGGAATGAAAAGGCATTTATTTGTTTGAGATGTGGGGAGAGTGTTTTGTGTGAAGTATTCTTATAGAAATTAACGTGCTGCCGAGCGCGGTGGTTGGGAACGTTGTCATTTCAAAGCTTCCAATCCAAGTTCTCAGGCGATGTAATTTCTAAGGGAATGAAAAGGCATTTATTTGACTGAGATGTGGGGAGAGTGTTTTGTGTGAAGTATTCTTATAGAAATTAACGTGCTGCCGAGCGCGGTGGTTGGGAACGTTGTCATTTCAAAGCTCCCAATCCAAGTTCTCAATCGATGTAATTTCTAAGGGAATGAAGAGACATTTATTTGACTGAGATGTGGGGAGAGTGTTTTGTGTGAAGTATTCTTATAGAAATTAACGTGCTGCCGAGCGCGGTGGTTGGGAACGTTGTCATTTCAAAGCAACCAATCCAAGTTCTCAGGCGATGTAATTTCTAAGGGAATGAAGAGACATTTATTTGACTGAGATGTGGGGAGAGTGTTTTGTGTGAAGTATTCTTATAGAAATTAACGTGCTGCCGAGCTCGGTGGTTGGGAACGTTGTCATTTCAAAGCTCCCAATCCAAGTTCTCAGGCGATGTAATTTCTAAGGGAATTAAAAGGCATTTATTTGACTGAGATGTGAGGAGAGTGTTTTGTGTGAAGTATTCTTATAGAAATTAACGTGCTGCCGAGAGCGGTGATTGGGAACGTTGTCATTTCAAAGCTCCCAATCCAAGTTCTCAGGCGATGTAATTTCTAAGGGAATGAAGAGACATTTATTTGACTGAGATGTGGGGAGAGTGTTTTGTGTGAAGTATTCTTATAGAAATTAACGCGTGCTGCCGAGCGCGGTGGTTGGGAACTTTGTCATTTCAAAGCTCCCAATCCAAGTTCTCAGGCGATGTAATTTCTAAGGGAATGAAAAGGCATTTATTTGACTGAGATGTGAGGAGAGTGTTTTGTGTGAAGTATTCTTATAGAAATTAACGTGCTGCCGAGCGCGGTGGTTGGGAACGTTGTCATTTCAAAGCTCCCAATCCAAGTTCTCAGGCGATGTAATTTCTAAGGGAATGAAAAGGCATTTATTTGACTGAGTTGTGGGGAGAGTGTTTTGTGTGAAGTATTCTTATAGAAATTAACGTGCTGCCGAGCGCGGTGATTGGGAACGTTGTCATTTCAAAGCTCCCAATCCAAGTTCTCAGGCGATGTAATTTCTAAGGGAATGAAAAGGCATTTATTTGACTGAGATGTGGGGAGAGTGTTTTGTGTGAAGTATTCTTATAGAAATTAACGTGCTGCCGAGCGCGGTGGTTGGGAACGTTGTCATTTCAAAGCTCCTAATCCAAGTTCTCAGGCGATGTAATTTGTAAGGGAATGAAAAGGCATTTATTTGACTGAGATTTGGGGAGAGTGTTTTGTGTGAAGTATTCTTATAGAAATTAACGTGCTGCCGAGCGCGGTAGTTGGGAACGTTGTCATTTCAAAGCTCCCAATCCAAGTTCTCAGGCGATGTAATTTCTAAGGGAATGAAAAGGCATTTATTTGACTGAGACGTGGGGAGAGTGTTTTGTGTGAAGTATTCTTATAGAAATTAACGTGCTGCCGAGCGCGGTGATTGGGAACGTTGTTATTTCAAAGCTCCCAATCCAAGTTCTCAGGCGATGTAATTTCTAAGGGAATGAAAAGGCATTTATTTGACTGAGTTGTGGGGAGAGTGTTTTGTGTGAAGTATTCTTATAGAAATTAACGTGCTGCCGAGCGGGGTGGTTGGGAACGTTGTCATTTCAAAGCTCCCAATCCAAGTTCTCAGGCGATTTAATTTCTAAGATAATGAAAAGGCATTTATTTGACTGAGATGTGCGGAGAGTGTTTTGTGTGAAGTATTCTTATAGAAATTAACGTGCTGCCGAGCGCGGTGGTTGGGAACGTTGTCATTTCAAAGCTCCTAATCCAAGTTCTCAGGCGATGTAATTTCTAAGGGAATGAAAAGGCATTTATTTGACTGAGATTTGGGGAGAGTGTTTTGTGTGAAATATTCTTATAGAAATTAACGTGCTGCCGAGCGCGGTAGTTGGGAACGTTGTCATTTCAAAGCTCCCAATCCAAGTTCTCAGGCGATGTAATTTCTAAGGGAATGAAAAGGCATTTATTTGACTGAGTTGTGGGGAGAGTGTTTTGTGTGAAGTATTCTTATAGAAATTAACGTGCTGCCGAGCGAAGTGGTTGGGAACGTTGTCATTTCAAAGCTCCCAATCCAAGTTCTCAGGCGATGTAATTTCTAAGGGAATGAAAAGGCATTTATTTGACTGAGATGTGGGGAGAGTGTTTTGTGTGAAGTATTCTTATAGAAATTAACGTGCTGCCGAGCGCGGTGGTTGGGAACGTTGTCATTTCAAAGCTCCTAATCCAAGTTCTCAGGCGATGTAATTTCTAAGGGAATGAAAAGGCATTTATTTGACTGAGATTTGGGGAGAGTGTTTTGTGTGAAATATTCTTATAGAAATTAACGTGCTGCCGAGCGCGGTGGTTGGGAACGTTGTCATTTCAAAGCTCCTAATCCAAGTTATCAGGCGATGTAATTTCTAAGGGAATGAAAAGGCATTTATTTGACTGAGATATGGGGAGAGTGTTTTGTGTGAAGTATTCTTATAGAAATTAACGTGCTGCCGAGCGCGGTGGTTGGGAACGTTGTCATTTCAAAGCTCCCAATCCAAGTTCTCAGGCGATGTAATTTCTAAGGGAATTAAAAGGCATTTATTTGACTGAGATGTGAGGAGAGTGTTTTGTGTGAAGTATTCTTATAGAAATTAACGTGCTGCCGAGAGCGGTGATTGGGAACGTTGTCATTTCAAAGCTCCCAATCCAAGTTCTCAGGCGATGTAATTTCTAAGGGAATGAAAAGGCATTTATTTGACTGAGATGTGGGGAGAGTGTTTTGTGTGAAGTATTCTTATAGAAATTAACGTGCTGCCGAGCGCGGTGGTTGGGAACGTTGTCATTTCAAAGCTCCTAATCCAAGTTCTCAGGCGATGTAATTTCTAAGGGAATGAAAAGGCATTTATTTGACTGAGATTTGGGGAGAGTGTTTTGTGTGAAGTATTCTTATAGAAATTAACGTGCTGCCGAGCGCGGTAGTTGGGAACGTTGTCATTTCAAAGCTCCCAATCCAAGTTCTCAGGCGATGTAATTTCTAAGGGAATGAAAAGGCATTTATTTGACTGAGACGTGGGGAGAGTGTTTTGTGTGAAGTATTCTTATAGAAATTAACGTGCTGCCGAGCGCGGTGATTGGGAACGTTGTTATTTCAAAGCTCCCAATCCAAGTTCTCAGGCGATGTAATTTCTAAGGGAATGAAAAGGCATTTATTTGACTGAGTTGTGGGGAGAGTGTTTTGTGTGAAGTATTCTTATAGAAATTATCGTGCTGCCGAGCGGGGTGGTTGGGAACGTTGTCATTTCAAAGCTCCCAATCCAAGTTCTCAGGCGATTTAATTTCTAAGATAATGAAAAGGCATTTATTTGACTGAGATGTGCGGAGAGTGTTTTGTGTAAAGTATTCTTATAGAAATTAACGTGCTGCCGAGCGCGGTGGTTGGGAACGTTGTCATTTCAAAGCTCCTAATCCAAGTTCTCAGGCGATGTAATTTCTAAGGGAATGAAAAGGCATTTATTTGACTGAGATTTGGGGAGAGTGTTTTGTGTGAAGTATTCTTATAGAAATTAACGTGCTGCCGAGCGCGGTAGTTGGGAACGTTGTCATTTCAAAGCTCCCAATCCAAGTTCTCAGGCGATGTAATTTCTAAGGGAATGAAAAGGCATTTATTTGACTGAGTTGTGGGGAGAGTGTTTTGTGTGAAGTATTCTTATAGAAATTAACGTGCTGCCGAGCGAAGTGGTTGGGAACGTTGTCATTTCAAAGCTCCCAATCCAAGTTCTCAGGCGATGTAATTTCTAAGGGAATGAAAAGGCATTTATTTGACTGAGATGTGGGGAGAGTGTTTTGTGTGAAGTATTCTTATAGAAATTAACGTGCTGCCGAGCGCGGTGGTTGGGAACGTTGTCATTTCAAAGCTCCTAATCCAAGTTCTCAGGCGATGTAATTTCTAAGGGAATGAAAAGGCATTTATTTGACTGAGATTTGGGGAGAGTGTTTTGTGTGAAGTATTCTTATAGAAATTAACGTGCTGCCGAGCGCGGTGGTTGGGAACGTTGTCATTTCAAAGCTCCTAATCCAAGTTATCAGGCGATGTAATTTCTAAGGGAATGAAAAGGCATTTATTTGACTGAGATTTGGGGAGAGTGTTTTGTGTGAAGTATTCTTATAGAAATTAACGTGCTGCCGAGCGCGGTAGTTGGGAACGTTGTCATTTCAAAGCTTCCAATCCAAGTTCTCAGGCGATGTAATTTCTAAGGGAATGAAAAGGCATTTATTTGACTGAGACGTGGGGAGAGTGTTTTGTGTGAAGTATTCTTATAGAAATTAACGTGCTGCCGAGCGCGGTGATTGGGAACGTTGTTATTTCAAAGCTCCCAATCCAAGTTCTCAGGCGATGTAATTTCTAAGGGAATGAAAAGGCATTTATTTGACTGAGTTGTGGGGAGAGTGTTTTGTGTGAAGTATTCTTATAGAAATTAACGTGCTACCGAGCGGGGTGGTTGGGAACGTTGTCATTTCAAAGCTCCCAATCCAAGTTCTCAGGCGATTTAATTTCTAAGATAATGAAAAGGCATTTATTTGACTGAGATGTGGGGAGAGTGTTTTGTGTGAAGTATTCTTATAGAAATTAACGTGCTGCCGAGCGCGGTGGTTGGGAACGTTGTCATTTCAAAGCTCCTAATCCAAGTTCTCAGGCGATGTAATTTCTAAGGGAATGAAAAGGCATTTATTTGACTGAGATTTGGGGAGAGTGTTTTGTGTGAAGTATTCTTATAGAAATTAACGTGCTGCCGAGCGCGGTAGTTGGGAACGTTGTCATTTCAAAGCTCCCAATCCAAGTTCTCAGGCGATGTAATTTCTAAGGGAATGAAAAGGCATTTATTTGACTGAGTTGTGGGGAGAGTGTTTTGTGTGAAGTATTCTTATAGAAATTAACGTGCTGCCGAGCGGGGTGGTTGGGAACGTTGTCATTTCAAAGCTCCCAATCCAAGTTCTCAGGCGATGTAATTTCTAAGGGAATGAAAAGGCATTTATTTGACTGAGATGTGGGGAGAGTGTTTTGTGTGAAGTATTCTTATAGAAATTAACGTGCTGCCGAGCGCGGTGGTTGGGAACGTTGTCATTTCAAAGCTCCTAATCCAAGTTCTCAGGCGATGTAATTTCTAAGGGAATGAAAAGGCATTTATTTGACTGAGATTTGGGGAGAGTGTTTTGTGTGAAGTATTCTTATAGAAATTAACGTGCTGCCGAGAGCGGTGGTTGGGAACGTTGTCATTTCAAAGCTCCCAATCCAAGTTCTCAGGCGATGTAATTTCTAAGACAATGAAAAGGCATTTATTTGACTGAGATGTGGGGAGAGTGTTTTGTGTGAAGTATTCTTATAGAAATTAACGTGCTGCCGAGCGCGGTGGTTGGGAACGTTGTCATTTCAAAGCTCCCGATCCAAGTTCTCAGGCGATTTAATTTCTAAGATAATGAAAAGGCATTTATTTGACTGAGATATGGGGAGAGTGTTTTGTGTGAAGTATTCTTATAGAAATTAACGTGCTGCCGAGCGCGGTGGTTGGGAACGTTGTCATTTCAAAGCTCCCAATCCAAGTTCTCAGGCGATGTAATTTCTAAGGGAATTAAAAGGCATTTATTTGACTGAGATGTGAGGAGAGTGTTTTGTGTGAAGTATTCTTATAGAAATTAACGTGCTGCCGAGAGCGGTGATTGGGAACGTTGTCATTTCAAAGCTCCCAATCCAAGTTCTCAGGCGATGTAATTTCTAAGGGAATGAAGAGACATTTATTTGACTGAGATGTGGGGAGAGTGTTTTGTGTGAAGTATTCTTATAGAAATTAACGTGCTGCCGAGCGCGGTGGTTGGGAACTTTGTCATTTCAAAGCTCCCAATCCAAGTTCTCAGGCGATGTAATTTCTAAGGGAATGAAAAGGCATTTATTTGACTGAGATGTGAGGAGAGTGTTTTGTGTGAAGTATTCTTATAGAAATTAACGTGCTGCCGAGCGCGGTGGTTGGGAACGTTGTCATTTCAAAGCTCCCAATCCAAGTTCTCAGGCGATGTAATTTCTAAGGGAATGAAAAGGCATTTATTTGACTGAGTTGTGGGGAGAGTGTTTTGTGTGAAGTATTCTTATAGAAATTAACGTGCTGCCGAGCGCGGTGATTGGGAACGTTGTCATTTCAAAGCTCCCAATCCAAGTTCTCAGGCGATGTAATTTCTAAGGGAATGAAAAGGCATTTATTTGACTGAGATGTGGGGAGAGTGTTTTGTGTGAAGTATTCTTATAGAAATTAACGTGCTGCCGAGCGCGGTGGTTGGGAACGTTGTCATTTCAAAGCTCCTAATCCAAGTTCTCAGGCGATGTAATTTCTAAGGGAATGAAAAGGCATTTATTTGACTGAGATTTGGGGAGAGTGTTTTGTGTGAAGTATTCTTATAGAAATTAACGTGCTGCCGAGCGCGGTAGTTGGGAACGTTGTCATTTCAAAGCTCCCAATCCAAGTTCTCAGGCGATGTAATTTCTAAGGGAATGAAAAGGCATTTATTTGACTGAGACGTGGGGAGAGTGTTTTGTGTGAAGTATTCTTATAGAAATTAACGTGCTGCCGAGCGCGGTGATTGGGAACGTTGTTATTTCAAAGCTCCCAATCCAAGTTCTCAGGCGATGTAATTTCTAAGGGAATGAAAAGGCATTTATTTGACTGAGTTGTGGGGAGAGTGTTTTGTGTGAAGTATTCTTATAGAAATTAACGTGCTGCCGAGCGGGGTGGTTGGGAACGTTGTCATTTCAAAGCTCCCAATCCAAGTTCTCAGGCGATTTAATTTCTAAGATAATGAAAAGGCATTTATTTGACTGAGATGTGCGGAGAGTGTTTTGTGTGAAGTATTCTTATAGAAATTAACGTGCTGCCGAGCGCGGTGGTTGGGAACGTTGTCATTTCAAAGCTCCTAATCCAAGTTCTCAGGCGATGTAATTTCTAAGGGAATGAAAAGGCATTTATTTGACTGAGATTTGGGGAGAGTGTTTTGTGTGAAGTATTCTTATAGAAATTAACGTGCTGCCGAGCGCGGTAGTTGGGAACGTTGTCATTTCAAAGCTCCCAATCCAAGTTCTCAGGCGATGTAATTTCTAAGGGAATGAAAAGGCATTTATTTGACTGAGTTGTGGGGAGAGTGTTTTGTGTGAAGTATTCTTATAGAAATTAACGTGCTGCCGAGCGAAGTGGTTGGGAACGTTGTCATTTCAAAGCTCCCAATCCAAGTTCTCAGGCGATGTAATTTCTAAGGGAATGAAAAGGCATTTATTTGACTGAGATGTGGGGAGAGTGTTTTGTGTGAAGTATTCTTATAGAAATTAACGTGCTGCCGAGCGCGGTGGTTGGGAACGTTGTCATTTCAAAGCTCCTAATTCAAGTTCTCAGGCGATGTAATTTCTAAGGGAATGAAAAGGCATTTATTTGACTGAGATTTGGGGAGAGTGTTTTGTGTGAAGTATTCTTATAGAAATTAACGTGCTGTCGAGCGCGGTGGTTGAGAACGTTGTCATTTCAAAGCTCCTAATCCAAGTTATCAGGCGATGTAATTTCTAAGGGAATGAAAAGGCATTTATTTGACTGAGATTTGGGGAGAGTGTTTTGTGTGAAGTATTCTTATAGAAATTAACGTGCTGCCGAGCGCGGTAGTTGGGAACGTTGTCATTTCAAAGCTCCCAATCCAAGTTCTCAGGCGATGTAATTTCTAAGGGAATGAAAAGGCATTTATTTGACTGAGACGTGGGGAGAGTGTTTTGTGTGAAGTATTCTTATAGAAATTAACGTGCTGCCGAGCGCGGTGATTGGGAACGTTGTTATTTCAAAGCTCCCAATCCAAGTTCTCAGGCGATGTAATTTCTAAGGGAATGAAAAGGCATTTATTTGACTGAGTTGTGGGGAGAGTGTTTTGTGTGAAGTATTCTTATAGAAATTAACGTGCTACCGAGCGGGGTGGTTGGGAACGTTGTCATTTCAAAGCTCCCAATCCAAGTTCTCAGGCGATTTAATTTCTAAGATAATGAAAAGGCATTTATTTGACTGAGATGTGGGGAGAGTGTTTTGTGTGAAGTATTCTTATAGAAATTAACGTGCTGCCGAGCGCGGTGGTTGGGAACGTTGTCATTTCAAAGCTCCTAATCCAAGTTCTCAGGCGATGTAATTTCTAAGGGAATGAAAAGGCATTTATTTGACTGAGATTTGGGGAGAGTGTTTTGTGTGAAGTATTCTTATAGAAATTAACGTGCTGCCGAGCGCGGTAGTTGGGAACGTTGTCATTTCAAAGCTCCCAATCCAAGTTCTCAGGCGATGTAATTTCTAAGGGAATGAAAAGGCATTTATTTGACTGAGTTGTGGGGAGAGTGTTTTGTGTGAAGTATTCTTATAGAAATTAACGTGCTGCCGAGCGGGGTGGTTGGGAACGTTGTCATTTCAAAGCTCCCAATCCAAGTTCTCAGGCGATGTAATTTCTAAGGGAATGAAAAGGCATTTATTTGACTGAGATGTGGGGAGAGTGTTTTGTGTGAAGTATTCTTATAGAAATTAACGTGCTGCCGAGCGCGGTGGTTGGGAACGTTGTCATTTCAAAGCTCCTAATCCAAGTTCTCAGGCGATGTAATTTCTAAGGGAATGAAAAGGCATTTATTTGACTGAGATTTGGGGAGAGTGTTTTGTGTGAAGTATTCTTATAGAAATTAACGTGCTGCCGAGAGCGGTGGTTGGGAACGTTGTCATTTCAAAGCTCCCAATCCAAGTTCTCAGGCGATGTAATTTCTAAGACAATGAAAAGGCATTTATTTGACTGAGATGTGGGGAGAGTGTTTTGTGTGAAGTATTCTTATAGAAATTAACGTGCTGCCGAGCGCGGTGGTTGGGAACGTTGTCATTTCAAAGCTCCCAATCCAAGTTCTCAGGCGATGTAATTTCTAAGGGAATGAAAAGGCATTTATTTGACTGAGATGTGCGGAGAGTGTTTTGTGTGAAGTATTCTTATAGAAATTAACGTGCTGCCGAGCGCGGTGGTTGGGAACGTTGTCATTTCAAAGCTCCTAATCCAAGTTCTCAGGCGATGTAATTTCTAAGGGAATGAAAAGGCATTTATTTGACTGAGATTTGGGGAGAGTGTTTTGTGTGAAGTATTCTTATAGAAATTAACGTGCTGCCGAGCGCGGTAGTTGGGAACGTTGTCATTTCAAAGCTCCCAATCCAAGTTCTCAGGCGATGTAATTTCTAAGGGAATGAAAAGGCATTTATTTGACTGAGATGTGGGGAGAGTGTTTTGTGTGAAGTATTCTTATAGAAATTAACGTGCTGCCGAGCGAAGTGGTTGGGAACGTTGTCATTTCAAAGCTCCCAATCCAAGTTCTCAAGCGATGTAATTTCTAAGGGAATGAAAAGGCATTTATTTGACTGAGATGTGGGGAGAGTGTTTTGTGTGAAGTATTCTTATAGAAATTAACGTGCTGCCGAGCGCGGTGGTTGGGAACGTTGTCATTTCAAAGCTCCTAATCCAAGTTCTCAGGCGATGTAATTTCTAAGGGAATGAAAAGGCATTTATTTGACTGAGATTTGGGGAGAGTGTTTTGTGTGAAGTATTCTTATAGAAATTAACGTGCTGCCGAGCGCGGTGGTTGGGAACGTTGTCATTTCAAAGCTCCTAATCCAAGTTATCAGGCGATGTAATTTCTAAGGGAATGAAAAGGCATTTATTTGACTGAGATTTGGGGAGAGTGTTTTGTGTGAAGTATTCTTATAGAAATTAACGTGCTGCCGAGCGCGGAAGTTGGGAACGTTGTCATTTCAAAGCTCCCAATCCAAGTTCTCAGGCGATGTAATTTCTAAGGGAATGAAAAGGCATTTATTTGACTGAGACGTGGGGAGAGTGTTTTGTGTGAAGTATTCTTATAGAAATTAACGTGCTGCCGAGCGCGGTGATTGGGAACGTTGTTATTTCAAAGCTCCCAATCCAAGTTCTCAGGCGATGTAATTTCTAAGGGAATGAAAAGGCATTTATTTGACTGAGTTGTGGGGAGAGTGTTTTGTGTGAAGTATTCTTATAGAAATTAACGTGCTACCGAGCGGGGTGGTTGGGAACGTTGTCATTTCAAAGCTCCCAATCCAAGTTCTCAGGCGATTTAATTTCTAAGATAATGAAAAGGCATTTATTTGACTGAGATGTGGGGAGAGTGTTTTGTGTGAAGTATTCTTATAGAAATTAACGTGCTGCCGAGCGCGGTGGTTGGGAACGTTGTCATTTCAAAGCTCCTAATCCAAGTTCTCAGGCGATGTAATTTCTAAGGGAATGAAAAGGCATTTATTTGACTGAGATTTGGGGAGAGTGTTTTGTGTGAAGTATTCTTATAGAAATTAACGTGCTGCCGAGCGCGGTGGTTGGGAACGTTGTCATTTCAAAGCTCCTAATCCAAGTTCTCAGGCGATGTAATTTCTAAGGGAATGAAAAGGCATTTATTTGACTGAGATTTGGGGAGAGTGTTTTGTGTGAAGTATTCTTATAGAAATTAACGTGCTGCCGAGCGCGGTGGTTGGGAACGTTGTCATTTCAAAGCTCCTAATCCAAGTTATCAGGCGATGTAATTTCTAAGGGAATGAAAAGGCATTTATTTGACTGAGATGTGGGGAGAGTGTTTTGTGTGAAGTATTCTTATAGAAATTAACGTGCTGCCGAGCGCGGTAGTTGGGAACGTTGTCATTTCAAAGCTCCCAATCCAAGTTCTCAGGCGATGTAATTTCTAAGGGAATGAAAAGGCATTTATTTGACTGAGACGTGGGGAGAGTGTTTTGTGTGAAGTATTCTTATAGAAATTAACGTGCTGCCGAGCGCGGTGATTGGGAACGTTGTTATTTCAAAGCTCCCAATCCAAGTTCTCAGGCGATGTAATTTCTAAGGGAATGAAAAGGCATTTATTTGACTGAGTTGTGGGGAGAGTGTTTTGTGTGAAGTATTCTTATAGAAATTAACGTGCTACCGAGCGGGGTGGTTGGGAACGTTGTCATTTCAAAGCTCCCAATCCAAGTTCTCAGGCGATTTAATTTCTAAGATAATGAAAAGGCATTTATTTGACTGAGATGTGGGGAGAGTGTTTTGTTTGAAGTATTCTTATAGAAATTAACGTGCTGCCGAGCGCGGTGGTTGGGAACGTTGTCATTTCAAAGCTCCTAATCCAAGTTCTCAGGCGATGTAATTTCTAAGGGAATGAAAAGGCATTTATTTGACTGAGATTTGGGGAGAGTGTTTTGTGTGAAGTATTCTTATAGAAATTAACGTGCTGCCGAGCGCGGTAGTTGGGAACGTTGTCATTTCAAAGCTCCCAATCCAAGTTCTCAGGCGATGTAATTTCTAAGGGAATGAAAAGGCATTTATTTGACTGAGTTGTGGGGAGAGTGTTTTGTGTGAAGTATTCTTATAGAAATTAACGTGCTGCCGAGCGGGGTGGTTGGGAACGTTGTCATTTCAAAGCTCCCAATCCAAGTTCTCAGGCGATGTAATTTCTAAGGGAATGAAAAGGCATTTATTTGACTGAGATGTGGGGAGAGTGTTTTGTGTGAAGTATTCTTATAGAAATTAACGTGCTGCCGAGCGCGGTGGTTGGGAACGTTGTCATTTCAAAGCTCCTAATCCAAGTTCTCAGGCGATGTAATTTCTAAGGGAATGAAAAGGCATTTATTTGACTGAGATTTGGGGAGAGTGTTTTGTGTGAAGTATTCTTATAGAAATTATCGTGCTGCCGAGAGCGGTGGTTGGGAACGTTGTCATTTCAAAGCTCCCAATCCAAGTTCTCAGGCGATGTAATTTCTAAGACAATGAAAAGGCATTTATTTGACTGAGATGTGGGGAGAGTGTTTTGTGTGAAGTATTCTTATAGAAATTAACGTGCTGCCGAGCGCGGTGGTTGGGAACGTTGTCATTTCAAAGCTCCCAATCCAAGTTCTCAGGCGATGTAATTTCTAAGGGAATGAAAAGGCATTTATTTGACTGAGATGTGGGGAGAGTGTTTTGTGTGAAGTATTCTTATAGAAATTAACGTGCTGCCGAGCGCGGTGGTTGGGAACGTTGTCATTTCAAAGCTCCCAATCCAAGTTCTCAGGCGATGTTATTTCTAAGGGAATGAAAGGGCATTTATTTGACTGAGATCTGGGGAGAGTGTTTTGTGTGAAGTATTCTTTTAGAAAATAACGTGCTGCCGAGAGCGGTGGTTGGGAACGTTGTCATTTCAAAGCTCCCAATCCAAGTTCTCAGGCGATGTAATTTCTAAGACGTAGAAAAGGTATTTATTTGACTGAGATGTGGGGAGAGTGTTTTGTGTGAAGTATTCTTATAGAAATTAACGTGCTGCCGAGCGCGGTGGTTGGGAACGTTGTCATTTCAAAGCTCCCAATCCAAGTTCTCAGGCGATGTAATTTCTAAGGGAATGAAAAGGCATTTATTTGACTGAGTTGTGGGGAGAGTGTTTTGTGTGAAGTATTCTTATAGAAATTAACGTGCTGCCGAGCGCGGTGATTGGGAACGTTGTCATTTCAAAGCTCCTAATCCAAGTTCTCAGGCGATGTAATTTCTAAGGGAATGAAAAGGCATTTATTTGACTGAGATTTGGGGAGAGTGTTTTGTGTGAAGTATTCTTATAGAAATTAACGTGCAGCCGAGAGCGGTGGTTGGGAACGTTGTCATTTCAAAGCTCCCAATCCAAGTTTTCAGGCGATGTTATTTCTAAGGGAATGAAAGGGCATTTATTTGACTGAGATGTGGGGAGAGTGTTTTGTGTGAAGTATTCTTTTAGAAAATAACGTGCTGCCGAGAGCGGTGGTTGGGAACGTTGTCATTTCAAAGCTCCCAATCCAAGTTCTCAGGCGATGTAATTTCTAAGACAATGAAAAGGCATTTATTTGACTGAGATGTGGGGAGAGTGTTTTGTGTGAAGTATTCTTATAGAAATTAACGTGCTGCCGAGCGCGGTGGTTGGGAACGTTGTCATTTCAAAGCTCCCAATCCAAGTTCTCAGGCGATGTAATTTCTAAGGGAATGAAAAGGCATTTAATTCACTGAGATGTGGGGAGAGTGTTTTGTGTGAAGTATTCTTATAGAAATTAACGTGCTGCCGAGCGCGGTGGTTGGGAACGTTGTTATTTCAAAGCTCCCAATCCAAGTTCTCAGGCGATGTAATTTCTAAGGGAATGAAAAGGCATTTATTTGACTGAGATCTGGGGAGAGTGTTTTGTGTGAAGTATTCTTTTAGAAAATAACGTGCTGCCGAGAGCGGTGGTTGGGAACGTTGTCATTTCAAAGCTCCCAATCCAAGTTCTCAGGCGATGTAATTTCTAAGACAATGAAAAGGTATTTATTTGACTGAGATGTGGGGAGAGTGTTTTGTGTGAAGTATTCTTATAGAAATTAACGTGCTGCCGAGCGCGGTGGTTGGGAACGTTGTCATTTCAAAGCTCCCAATCCAAGTTCTCAGGCGATGTAATTTCTAAGGGAATGAAAAGGCATTTATTTGACTGAGTTGTGGGGAGAGTGTTTTGTGTGAAGTATTCTTATAGAAATTAACGTGCTGCCGAGCGCGGTGATTGGGAACGTTGTCATTTCAAAGCTCCTAATCCAAGTTCTCAGGCGATGTAATTTCTAAGGGAATGAAAAGGCATTTATTTGACTGAGATTTGGGGAGAGTGTTTTGTGTGAAGTATTCTTATAGAAATTAACGTGCAGCCGAGAGCGGTGGTTGGGAACGTTGTCATTTCAAAGCTCCCAATCCAAGTTTTCAGGCGATGTTATTTCTAAGGGAATGAAAGGGCATTTATTTGACTGAGATGTGGGGAGAGTGTTTTGTGTGAAGTATTCTTTTAGAAAATAACGTGCTGCCGAGAGCGGTGGTTGGGAACGTTGTCATTTCAAAGCTCCCAATCCAAGTTCTCAGGCGATGTAATTTCTAAGGGAATGAAAAGGCATTTATTTGACTGAGATGTGCGGAGAGTGTTTTGTGTGAAGTATTCTTATAGAAATTAACGTGCTGCCGAGCGCGGTGGTTGGGAACGTTGTCATTTCAAAGCTCCTAATCCAAGTTCTCAGGCGATGTAATTTCTAAGGGAATGAAAAGGCATTTATTTGACTGAGATTTGGGGAGAGTGTTTTGTGTGAAGTATTCTTATAGAAATTAACGTGCTGCCGAGCGCGGTAGTTGGGAACGTTGTCATTTCAAAGCTCCCAATCCAAGTTCTCAGGCGATGTAATTTCTAAGGGAATGAAAAGGCATTTATTTGACTGAGTTGTGGGGAGAGTGTTTTGTGTGAAGTATTCTTATAGAAATTAACGTGCTGCCGAGCGAAGTGGTTGGGAACGTTGTCATTTCAAAGCTCCCAATCCAAGTTCTCAGGCGATGTAATTTCTAAGGGAATGAAAAGGCATTTATTTGACTGAGATGTGGGGAGAGTGTTTTGTGTGAAGTATTCTTATAGAAATTAACGTGCTGCCGAGCGCGGTGGTTGGGAACGTTGTCATTTCAAAGCTCCTAATCCAAGTTCTCAGGCGATGTAATTTCTAAGGGAATGAAAAGGCATTTATTTGACTGAGATTTGGGGAGAGTGTTTTGTGTGAAGTATTCTTATAGAAATTAACGTGCTGCCGAGCGCGGTGGTTGGGAACGTTGTCATTTCAAAGCTCCTAATCCAAGTTATCAGGCGATGTAATTTCTAAGGGAATGAAAAGGCATTTATTTGACTGAGATTTGGGGAGAGTGTTTTGTGTGAAGTATTCTTATAGAAATTAACGTGCTGCCGAGCGCGGTAGTTGGGAACGTTGTCATTTCAAAGCTCCCAATCCAAGTTCTCAGGCGATGTAATTTCTAAGGGAATGAAAAGGCATTTATTTGACTGAGACGTGGGGAGAGTGTTTTGTGTGAAGTATTCTTATAGAAATTAACGTGCTGCCGAGCGCGGTGATTGGGAACGTTGTTATTTCAAAGCTCCCAATCCAAGTTCTCAGGCGATGTAATTTCTAAGGGAATGAAAAGGCATTTATTTGACTGAGTTGTGGGGAGAGTGTTTTGTGTGAAGTATTCTTATAGAAATTAACGTGCTACCGAGCGGGGTGGTTGGGAACGTTGTCATTTCAAAGCTCCCAATCCAAGTACTCAGGCGATTTAATTTCTAAGATAATGAAAAGGCATTTATTTGACTGAGATGTGGGGAGAGTGTTTTGTGTGAAGTATTCTTATAGAAATTAACGTGCTGCCGAGCGCGGTGGTTGGGAACGTTGTCATTTCAAAGCTCCTAATCCAAGTTCTCAGGCGATGTAATTTCTAAGGGAATGAAAAGGCATTTATTTGACTGAGATTTGGGGAGAGTGTTTTGTGTGAAGTATTCTTATAGAAATTAACGTGCTGCCGAGCGCGGTGGTTGGGAACGTTGTCATTTCAAAGCTCCTAATCCAAGTTCTCAGGCGATGTAATTTCTAAGGGAATGAAAAGGCATTTATTTGACTGAGATTTGGGGAGAGTGTTTTGTGTGAAGTATTCTTATAGAAATTAACGTGCTGCCGAGCGCGGTGGTTGGGAACGTTGTCATTTCAAAGCTCCTAATCCAAGTTATCAGGCGATGTAATTTCTAAGGGAATGAAAAGGCATTTATTTGACTGAGATGTGGGGAGAGTGTTTTGTGTGAAGTATTCTTATAGAAATTAACGTGCTGCCGAGCGCGGTAGTTGGGAACGTTGTCATTTCAAAGCTCCCAATCCAAGTTCTCAGGCGATGTAATTTCTAAGGGAATGAAAAGGCATTTATTTGACTGAGACGTGGGGAGAGTGTTTTGTGTGAAGTATTCTTATAGAAATTAACGTGCTGCCGAGCGCGGTGATTGGGAACGTTGTTATTTCAAAGCTCCCAATCCAAGTTCTCAGGCGATGTAATTTCTAAGGGAATGAAAAGGCATTTATTTGACTGAGTTGTGGGGAGAGTGTTTTGTGTGAAGTATTCTTATAGAAATTAACGTGCTACCGAGCGGGGTGGTTGGGAACGTTGTCATTTCAAAGCTCCCAATCCAAGTTCTCAGGCGATTTAATTTCTAAGATAATGAAAAGGCATTTATTTGACTGAGATGTGGGGAGAGTGTTTTGTGTGAAGTATTCTTATAGAAATTAACGTGCTGCCGAGCGCGGTGGTTGGGAACGTTGTCATTTCAAAGCTCCTAATCCAAGTTCTCAGGCGATGTAATTTCTAAGGGAATGAAAAGGCATTTATTTGACTGAGATTTGGGGAGAGTGTTTTGTGTGAAGTATTCTTATAGAAATTAACGTGCTGCCGAGCGCGGTGGTTGGGAACGTTGTCATTTCAAAGCTCCTAATCCAAGTTATCAGGCGATGTAATTTCTAAGGGAATGAAAAGGCATTTATTTGACTGAGATTTGAGGAGAGTGTTTTGTGTGAAGTATTCTTATAGAAATTAACGTGCTGCCGAGCGCGGTAGTTGGGAACGTTGTCATTTCAAAGCTCCCAATCCAAGTTCTCAGGCGATGTAATTTCTAAGGGAATGAAAAGGCATTTATTTGACTGAGACGTGGGGAGAGTGTTTTGTGTGAAGTATTCTTATAGAAATTAACGTGCTGCCGAGCGCGGTGATTGGGAACGTTGTTATTTCAAAGCTCCCAATCCAAGTTCTCAGGCGATGTAATTTCTAAGGGAATGAAAAGGCATTTATTTGACTGAGTTGTGGGGAGAGTGTTTTGTGTGAAGTATTCTTATAGAAATTAACGTGCTACCGAGCGGGGTGGTTGGGAACGTTGTCATTTCAAAGCTCCCAATCCAAGTACTCAGGCGATTTAATTTCTAAGATAATGAAAAGGCATTTATTTGACTGAGATGTGGGGAGAGTGTTTTGTGTGAAGTATTCTTATAGAAATTAACGTGCTGCCGAGCGCGGTGGTTGGGAACGTTGTCATTTCAAAGCTCCTAATCCAAGTTCTCAGGCGATGTAATTTCTAAGGGAATGAAAAGGCATTTATTTGACTGAGATTTGGGGAGAGTGTTTTGTGTGAAGTATTCTTATAGAAATTAACGTGCTGCCGAGCGCGGTGGTTGGGAACGTTGTCATTTCAAAGCTCCTAATCCAAGTTCTCAGGCGATGTAATTTCTAAGGGAATGAAAAGGCATTTATTTGACTGAGATTTGGGGAGAGTGTTTTGTGTGAAGTATTCTTATAGAAATTAACGTGCTGCCGAGCGCGGTGGTTGGGAACGTTGTCATTTCAAAGCTCCTAATCCAAGTTATCAGGCGATGTAATTTCTAAGGGAATGAAAAGGCATTTATTTGACTGAGATGTGGGGAGAGTGTTTTGTGTGAAGTATTCTTATAGAAATTAACGTGCTGCCGAGCGCGGTAGTTGGGAACGTTGTCATTTCAAAGCTCCCAATCCAAGTTCTCAGGCGATGTAATTTCTAAGGGAATGAAAAGGCATTTATTTGACTGAGACGTGGGGAGAGTGTTTTGTGTGAAGTATTCTTATAGAAATTAACGTGCTGCCGAGCGCGGTGATTGGGAACGTTGTTATTTCAAAGCTCCCAATCCAAGTTCTCAGGCGATGTAATTTCTAAGGGAATGAAAAGGCATTTATTTGACTGAGTTGTGGGGAGAGTGTTTTGTGTGAAGTATTCTTATAGAAATTAACGTGCTACCGAGCGGGGTGGTTGGGAACGTTGTCATTTCAAAGCTCCCAATCCAAGTTCTCAGGCGATTTAATTTCTAAGATAATGAAAAGGCATTTATTTGACTGAGATGTGGGGAGAGTGTTTTGTGTGAAGTATTCTTATAGAAATTAACGTGCTGCCGAGCGCGGTGGTTGGGAACGTTGTCATTTCAAAGCTCCTAATCCAAGTTCTCAGGCGATGTAATTTCTAAGGGAATGAAAAGGCATTTATTTGACTGAGATTTGGGGAGAGTGTTTTGTGTGAAGTATTCTTATAGAAATTAACGTGCTGCCGAGCGCGGTAGTTGGGAACGTTGTCATTTCAAAGCTCCCAATCCAAGTTCTCAGGCGATGTAATTTCTAAGGGAATGAAAAGGCATTTATTTGACTGAGTTGTGGGGAGAGTGTTTTGTGTGAAGTATTCTTATAGAAATTAACGTGCTGCCGAGCGGGGTGGTTGGGAACGTTGTCATTTCAAAGCTCCCAATCCAAGTTCTCAGGCGATGTAATTTCTAAGGGAATGAAAAGGCATTTATTTAACTGAGATGTGGGGAGAGTGTTTTGTGTGAAGTATTCTTATAGAAATTAACGTGCTGCCGAGCGCGGTGGTTGGGAACGTTGTCATTTCAAAGCTCCTAATCCAAGTTCTCAGGCGATGTAATTTCTAAGGGAATGAAAAGGCATTTATTTGACTGAGATTTGGGGAGAGTGTTTTGTGTGAAGTATTCTTATAGAAATTAACGTGCTGCCGAGAGCGGTGGTTGGGAACGTTGTCATTTCAAAGCTCCCAATCCAAGTTCTCAGGCGATGTAATTTCTAAGACAATGAAAAGGCATTTATTTGACTGAGATGTGGGGAGAGTGTTTTGTGTGAAGTATTCTTATAGAAATTAACGTGCTGCCGAGCGCGGTGGTTGGGAACGTTGTGATTTCAAAGCTCCCAATCCAAGTTCTCAGGCGATGTAATTTCTAAGGGAATGAAAAGGCATTTATTTGACTGAGATGTGGGGAGAGTGTTTTGTGTGAAGAATTCTTATAGAAATTAACGTGCTGCCGAGCGCGGTGGTTGGGAACGTTGTCATTTCAAAGCTCCCAATCCAAGTTCTCAGGCGATGTTATTTCTAAGGGAATGAAAGGGCATTTATTTGACTGAGATCTGGGGAGAGTGTTTTGTGTGAAGTATTCTTTTAGAAAATAACGTGCTGCCGAGAGCGGTGGTTGGGAACGTTGTCATTTCAAAGCTCCCAATCCAAGTTCTCAGGCGATGTAATTTCTAAGACAATGAAAAGGTATTTATTTGACTGAGATGTGGGGAGAGTGTTTTGTGTGAAGTATTCTTATAGAAATTAACGTGCTGCCGAGCGCGGTGGTTGGGAACGTTGTCATTTCAAAGCTCCCAATCCAAGTTCTCAGGCGATGTAATTTCTAAGGGAATGAAAAGGCATTTATTTGACTGAGTTGTGGGGAGAGTGTTTTGTGTGAAGTATTCTTATAGAAATTAACGTGCTGCCGAGCGCGGTGATTGGGAACGTTGTCATTTCAAAGCTCCTAATCCAAGTTCTCAGGCGATGTAATTTCTAAGGGAATGAAAAGGCATTTATTTGACTGAGATGTGGGGAGAGTGTTTTGTGTGAAGTATTCTTTTAGAAAATAACGTGCTGCCGAGAGCGGTGGTTGGGAACGTTGTCATTTCAAAGCTCCCAATCCAAGTTCTCAGGCGATGTAATTTCTAAGACAATGAAAAGGCATTTATTTGACTGAGATGTGGGGAGAGTGTTTTGTGTGAAGTATTCTTATAGAAATTAACGTGCTGCCGAGCGCGGTGGTTGCGAACGTTGTCATTTCAAAGCTCCCAATCCAAGTTCTCAGGCGATGTAATTTCTAAGGGAATGAAAAGGCATTTATTTGACTGAGATGTGGGGAGAGTGTTTTGTGTGAAGTATTCTTATAGAAATTAACGTGCTGCCGAGAGCGGTGGTTGGGAACTTTGTCATTTCAAAGCTCCCAATCCAAGTTCTCAGGCGATGTAATTTCTAAGGGAATGAAAAGGCATTTATTTGACTGAGATGTGAGGAGAGTGTTTTGTGTGAAGTATTCTTATAGAAATTAACGTGCTGCCGAGCGCGGTGGTTGGGAACGTTGTCATTTCAAAGCTCCCAATCCAAGTTCTCAGGCGATGTAATTTCTAAGACAATGAAAAGGCATTTATTTGACTGAGATGTGGGGAGAGTGTTTTGTGTGAAGTATTCTTATAGAAATTAACGTGCTGCCGAGCGCGGTGGTTGGGAACGTTGTCATTTCAAAGCTCCCAATCCAAGTTCTCAGGCGATGTAATTTCTAAGGGAATGAAAAGGCATTTATTTGACTGAGATGTGGGGAGAGTGTTTTGTGTGAAGTATTCTTATAGAAATTAACGTGCTGCCGAGCGCGGTGGTTGGGAACGTTGTCATTTCAAAGCTCCCAATCCAAGTTCTCAGGCGATGTTATTTCTAAGGGAATGAAAGGGCATTTATTTGACTGAGATCTGGGGAGAGTGTTTTGTGTGAAGTATTCTTTTAGAAAATAACGTGCTGCCGAGAGCGGTGGTTGGGAACGTTGTCATTTCAAAGCTCCCAATCCAAGTTCTCAGGCGATGTAATTTCTAAGACAATGAAAAGGTATTTATTTGACTGAGATGTGGGGAGAGTGTTTTGTGTGAAGTATTCTTAGAGAAATTAACGTGCTGCCGAGCGCGGTGGTTGGGAACGTTGTCATTTCAAAGCTCCCAATCCAAGTTCTCAGGCGATGTAATTTCTAAGGGAATGAAAAGGCATTTATTTGACTGAGATTTGGGGAGAGTGTTTTGTGTGAAGTATTCTTATAGAAATTAACGTGCTGCCGAGCGCGGTAGTTGGGAACGTTGTCATTTCAAAGCTCCCAATCCAAGTTCTCAGGCGATGTAATTTCTAAGGGAATGAAAAGGCATTTATTTGACTGAGACGTGGGGAGAGTGTTTTGTGTGAAGTATTCTTATAGAAATTAACGTGCTGCCGAGCGCGGTGATTGGGAACGTTGTTATTTCAAAGCTCCCAATCCAAGTTCTCAGGCGATGTAATTTCTAAGGGAATGAAAAGGCATTTATTTGACTGAGTTGTGGGGAGAGTGTTTTGTGTGAAGTATTCTTATAGAAATTAACGTGCTACCGAGCGGGGTGGTTGGGAACGTTGTCATTTCAAAGCTCCCAATCCAAGTTCTCAGGCGATTTAATTTCTAAGATAATGAAAAGGCATTTATTTGACTGAGATGTGGGGAGAGTGTTTTGTGTGAAGTATTCTTATAGAAATTAACGTGCTGCCGAGCGCGGTGGTTGGGAACGTTGTCATTTCAAAGCTCCTAATCCAAGTTCTCAGGCGATGTAATTTCTAAGGGAATGAAAAGGCATTTATTTGACTGAGATTTGGGGAGAGTGTTTTGTGTGAAGTATTCTTATAGAAATTAACGTGCTGCCGAGCGCGGTAGTTGGGAACGTTGTCATTTCAAAGCTCCCAATCCAAGTTCTCAGGCGATGTAATTTCTAAGGGAATGAAAAGGCATTTATTTGACTGAGATGTGGGGAGAGTGTTTTGTGTGAAGTATTCTTATAGAAATTAACGTGCTGCCGAGCGCGGTGGTTGGGAACGTTGTCATTTCAAAGCTCCCAATCCAAGTTCTCAGGCGATGTAATTTCTAAGGGAATGAAAAGGCATTTAATTCACTGAGATGTGGGGAGAGTGTTTTGTGTGAAGTATTCTTATAGAAATTAACGTGCTGCCGAGCGCGGTGGTTGGGAACGTTGTCATTTCAAAGCTCCCAATCCAAGTTCTCAGGCGATGTAATTTCTAAGGGAATGAAAAGGCATTTATTTGACTGAGACGTGGGGAGAGTGTTTTGTGTGAAGTATTCTTATAGAAATTAACGTGCTGCCGAGCGCGGTGATTGGGAACGTTGTTATTTCAAAGCTCCCAATCCAAGTTCTCAGGCGATGTAATTTCTAAGGGAATGAAAAGGCATTTATTTGACTGAGATGTGGGGAGAGTGTTTTGTGTGAAGTATTCTTATAGAAATTAACGTGCTGCCGAGCGCGGTGGTTGGGAACTTTGTCATTTCAAAGCTCCCAATCCAAGTTCTCAGGCGATGTAATTTCTAAGGGAATGAAAAGGCATTTATTTGACTGAGATGTGAGGAGAGTGTTTTGTGTGAAGTATTCTTATAGAAATTAACGTGCTGCCGAGCGCGGTGGTTGGGAACGTTGTCATTTCAAAGCTCCCAATCCAAGTTCTCAGGCGATGTAATTTCTAAGACAATGAAAAGGCATTTATTTGACTGAGATGTGGGGAGAGTGTTTTGTGTGAAGTATTCTTATAGAAATTAACGTGCTGCCGAGCGCGGTGGTTGGGAACGTTGTCATTTCAAAGCTCCCAATCCAAGTTCTCAGGCGATGTAATTTCTAAGGGAATGAAAAGGCATTTATTTGACTGAGATGTGGGGAGAGTGTTTTGTGTGAAGTATTCTTATAGAAATTAACGTGCTGCCGAGCGCGGTGGTTGGGAACGTTGTCATTTCAAAGCTCCCAATCCAAGTTCTCAGGCGATGTTATTTCTAAGGGAATGAAAGGGCATTTATTTGACTGAGATCTGGGGAGAGTGTTTTGTGTGAAGTATTCTTTTAGAAAATAACGTGCTGCCGAGAGCGGTGGTTGGGAACGTTGTCATTTCAAAGCTCCCAATCCAAGTTCTCAGGCGATGTAATTTCTAAGACAATGAAAAGGTATTTATTTGACTGAGATGTGGGGAGAGTGTTTTGTGTGAAGTATTCTTAGAGAAATTAACGTGCTGCCGAGCGCGGTGGTTGGGAACGTTGTCATTTCAAAGCTCCCAATCCAAGTTCTCAGGCGATGTAATTTCTAAGGGAATGAAAAGGCATTTATTTGACTGAGATTTGGGTAGAGTGTTTTGTGTGAAGTATTCTTATAGAAATTAACGTGCTGCCGAGCGCGGTAGTTGGGAACGTTGTCATTTCAAAGCTCCCAATCCAAGTTCTCAGGCGATGTAATTTCTAAGGGAATGAAAAGGCATTTATTTGACTGAGACGTGGGGAGAGTGTTTTGTGTGAAGTATTCTTATAGAAATTAACGTGCTGCCGAGCGCGGTGATTGGGAACGTTGTTATTTCAAAGCTCCCAATCCAAGTTCTCAGGCGATGTAATTTCTAAGGGAATGAAAAGGCATTTATTTGACTGAGTTGTGGGGAGAGTGTTTTGTGTGAAGTATTCTTATAGAAATTAACGTGCTACCGAGCGGGGTGGTTGGGAACGTTGTCATTTCAAAGCTCCCAATCCAAGTTCTCAGGCGATTTAATTTCTAAGATAATGAAAAGGCATTTATTTGACTGAGATGTGGGGAGAGTGTTTTGTGTGAAGTATTCTTATAGAAATTAACGTGCTGCCGAGCGCGGTGGTTGGGAACGTTGTCATTTCAAAGCTCCTAATCCAAGTTCTCAGGCGATGTAATTTCTAAGGGAATGAAAAGGCATTTATTTGACTGAGATTTGGGGAGAGTGTTTTGTGTGAAGTATTCTTATAGAAATTAACGTGCTGCCGAGCGCGGTAGTTGGGAACGTTGTCATTTCAAAGCTCCCAATCCAAGTTCTCAGGCGATGTAATTTCTAAGGGAATGAAAAGGCATTTATTTGACTGAGTTGTGGGGAGAGTGTTTTGTGTGAAGTATTCTTATAGAAATTAACGTGCTGCCGAGCGGGGTGGTTGGGAACGTTGTCATTTCAAAGCTCCCAATCCAAGTTCTCAGGCGATGTAATTTCTAAGGGAATGAAAAGGCATTTATTTGACTGAGATGTGGGGAGAGTGTTTTGTGTGAAGTATTCTTATAGAAATTAACGTGCTGCCGAGCGCGGTGGTTGGGAACGTTGTCATTTCAAAGCTCCTAATCCAAGTTCTCAGGCGATGTAATTTCTAAGGGAATGAAAAGGCATTTATTTGACTGAGATTTGGGGAGAGTGTTTTGTGTGAAGTATTCTTATAGAAATTAACGTGCTGCCGAGAGCGGTGGTTGGGAACGTTGTCATTTCAAAGCTCCCAATCCAAGTTCTCAGGCGATGTAATTTCTAAGACAATGAAAAGGCATTTATTTGACTGAGATGTGGGGAGAGTGTTTTGTGTGAAGTATTCTTATAGAAATTAACGTGCTGCCGAGCGCGGTGGTTGGGAACGTTGTCATTTCAAAGCTCCCAATCCAAGTTCTCAGGCGATGTAATTTCTAAGGGAATGAAAAGGCATTTATTTGACTGAGATGTGGGGAGAGTGTTTTGTGTGAAGTATTCTTATAGAAATTAACGTGCTGCCGAGCGCGGTGGTTGGGAACGTTGTCATTTCAAAGCTCCCAATCCAAGTTCTCAGGCGATGTAATTTCTAAGACAATGAAAAGGTATTTATTTGACTGAGATGTGGGGAGAGTGTTTTGTGTGAAGTATTCTTATAGAAATTAACGTGCTGCCGAGCGCGGTGGTTGGGAACGTTGTCATTTCAAAGCTCCCAATCCAAGTTCTCAGGCGATGTAATTTCTAAGGGAATGAAAAGGCATTTATTTGACTGAGTTGTGGGGAGAGTGTTTTGTGTGAAGTATTCTTATAGAAATTAACGTGCTGCCGAGCGCGGTGATTGGGAACGTTGTCATTTCAAAGCTCCTAATCCAAGTTCTCAGGCGATGTAATTTCTAAGGGAATGAAAAGGCATTTATTTGACTGAGATTTGGGGAGAGTGTTTTGTGTGAAGTATTCTTATAGAAATTAACGTGCAGCCGAGAGCGGTGGTTGGGAACGTTGTCATTTCAAAGCTCCCAATCCAAGTTTTCAGGCGATGTAATTTCTAAGACAATGAAAAGGCATTTATTTGACTGAGATGTGGGGAGAGTGTTTTGTGTGAAGTATTCTTATAGAAATTAACGTGCTGCCGAGCGCGGTGGTTGGGAACGTTGTCATTTCAAAGCTCCCAATCCAAGTTCTCAGGCGATGTAATTTCTAAGGGAATGAAAAGGCATTTAATTCACTGAGATGTGGGGAGAGTGTTTTGTGTGAAGTATTCTTATAGAAATTAACGTGCTGCCGAGCGCGGTGGTTGGGAACGTTGTCATTTCAAAGCTCCCAATCCAAGTTCTCAGGCGATGTAATTTCTAAGGGAATGAAAAGGCATTTATTTGACTGAGACGTGGGGAGAGTGTTTTGTGTGAAGTATTCTTATAGAAATTAACGTGCTGCCGAGCGCGGTGATTGGGAACGTTGTTATTTCAAAGCTCCCAATCCAAGTTCTCAGGCGATGTAATTTCTAAGGGAATGAAAAGGCATTTATTTGACTGAGATGTGGGGAGAGTGTTTTGTGTGAAGTATTCTTATAGAAATTAACGTGCTGCCGAGCGCGGTGGTTGGGAACTTTGTCATTTCAAAGCTCCCAATCCAAGTTCTCAGGCGATGTAATTTCTAAGGGAATGAAAAGGCATTTATTTGACTGAGATGTGAGGAGAGTGTTTTGTGTGAAGTATTCTTATAGAAATTAACGTGCTGCCGAGCGCGGTGGTTGGGAACGTTGTCATTTCAAAGCTCCCAATCCAAGTTCTCAGGCGATGTAATTTCTAAGACAATGAAAAGGCATTTATTTGACTGAGATGTGGGGAGAGTGTTTTGTGTGAAGTATTCTTATAGAAATTAACGTGCTGCCGAGCGCGGTGGTTGGGAACGTTGTCATTTCAAAGCTCCCAATCCAAGTTCTCAGGCGATGTAATTTCTAAGGGAATGAAAAGGCATTTATTTGACTGAGATGTGGGGAGAGTGTTTTGTGTGAAGTATTCTTATAGAAATTAACGTGCTGCCGAGCGCGGTGGTTGGGAACGTTGTCATTTCAAAGCTCCCAATCCAAGTTCTCAGGCGATGTTATTTCTAAGGGAATGAAAGGGCATTTATTTGACTGAGATCTGGGGAGAGTGTTTTGTGTGAAGTATTCTTTTAGAAAATAACGTGCTGCCGAGAGCGGTGGTTGGGAACGTTGTCATTTCAAAGCTCCCAATCCAAGTTCTCAGGCGATGTAATTTCTAAGACAATGAAAAGGTATTTATTTGACTGAGATGTGGGGAGAGTGTTTTGTGTGAAGTATTCTTAGAGAAATTAACGTGCTGCCGAGCGCGGTGGTTGGGAACGTTGTCATTTCAAAGCTCCCAATCCAAGTTCTCAGGCGATGTAATTTCTAAGGGAATGAAAAGGCATTTATTTGACTGAGTTGTGGGGAGAGTGTTTTGTGTGAAGTATTCTTATAGAAATTAACGTGCTGCCGAGCGCGGTGATTGGGAACGTTGTCATTTCAAAGCTCCTAATCCAAGTTCTCAGGCGATGTAATTTCTAAGGGAATGAAAAGGCATTTATTTGACTGAGATTTGGGGAGAGTGTTTTGTGTGAAGTATTCTTATAGAAATTAACGTGCAGCCGAGAGCGGTGGTTGGGAACGTTGTCATTTCAAAGCTCCCAATCCAAGTTTTCAGGCGATGTTATTTCTAAGGGAATGAAAGGGCATTTATTTGACTGAGATGTGGGGAGAGTGTTTTGTGTGAAGTATTCTTTTAGAAAATAACGTGCTGCCGAGAGCGGTGGTTGGGAACGTTGTCATTTCAAAGCTCCCAATCCAAGTTCTCAGGCGATGTAATTTCTAAGACAATGAAAAGGCATTTATTTGACTGAGATGTGGGGAGAGTGTTTTGTGTGAAGTATTCTTATAGAAATTAACGTGCTGCCGAGCGCGGTGGTTGGGAACGTTGTCATTTCAAAGCTCCCAATCCAAGTTCTCAGGCGATGTAATTTCTAAGGGAATGAAAAGGCATTTAATTCACTGAGATGTGGGGAGAGTGTTTTGTGTGAAGTATTCTTATAGAAATTAACGTGCTGCAGAGCGCGGTGGTTGGGAACGTTGTCATTTCAAAGCTCCCAATCCAAGTTCTCAGGCGATGTAATTTCTAAGGGAATGAAAAGGCATTTATTTGACTGAGACGTGGGGAGAGTGTTTTGTGTGAAGTATTCTTATAGAAATTAACGTGCTGCCGAGCGCGGTGATTGGGAACGTTGTTATTTCAAAGCTCCCAATCCAAGTTCTCACTCGATGTAATTTCTAAGGGAATGAAAAGGCATTTATTTGACTGAGATGTGGGGAGAGTGTTTTGTGTGAAGTATTCTTATAGAAATTAACGTGCTGCCGAGCGCGGTGGTTGGGAACTTTGTCATTTCAAAGCTCCCAATCCAAGTTCTCAGGCGATGTAATTTCTAAGGGAATGAAAAGGCATTTATTTGACTGAGATGTGAGGAGAGTGTTTTGTGTGAAGTATTCTTATAGAAATTAACGTGCTGCCGAGCGCGGTGGTTGGGAACGTTGTCATTTCAAAGCTCCCAATCCAAGTTCTCAGGCGATGTAATTTCTCAGGGAATGAAAAGGCATTTATTTGACTGAGATGTGAGGAGAGTGTTTTGTGTGAAATATTCTTATAGAAATTAACGTGCTGCCGAGCGCGGTGGTTGGGAACGTTGTCATTTCAAAGTTCCCAATCCAAGTTCTCAGGCGATGTAATTTCTAAGGGAATGAAAAGGCATTTATTTGACTGAGATGTGGGGAGAGTGTTTTGTGTGAAGTATTCTTATAGAAATAACGTGCTGCCGAGCGCGGTGGTAGGGAACGTTGTCATTTCAAAGCTCCTAATCCAAGTTCTCAGGCGATGTAATTTCTAAGGGAATGAAAAGGCATTTATTTGACTGAGATTTGGGGAGAGTGTTTTGTGTGAAGTATTCTTATAGAAATTAACGTGCTGCCGAGCGCGGTAGTTGGGAACGTTGTCATTTCAAAGCTCCCAATCCAAGTTCTCAGGCGATGTAATTTCTAAGGGAATGAAAAGGCATTTATTTGACTGAGTTGTGGGGAGAGTGTTTTGTGTGAAGTATTCTTATAGAAATTAACGTGCTGCCGAGCGGGGTGGTTGGGAACGTTGTCATTTCAAAGCTCCCAATCCAAGTTCTCAGGCGATGTAATTTCTAAGGGAATGAAAAGGCATTTATTTGACTGAGATGTGGGGAGAGTGTTTTGTGTGAAGTATTCTTATAGAAATTAACGTGCTGCCGAGCGCGGTGGTTGGGAACGTTGTCATTTCAAAGCTCCTAATCCAAGTTCTCAGGCGATGTAATTTCTAAGGGAATGAAAAGGCATTTATTTGACTGAGATTTGGGGAGAGTGTTTTGTGTGAAGTATTCTTATAGAAATTAACGTGCTGCCGAGAGCGGTGGTTGGGAACGTTGTCATTTCAAAGCTCCCAATCGAAGTTCTCAGGCGATGTAATTTCTAAGACAATGAAAAGGCATTTATTTGACTGAGATGTGGGGAGAGTGTTTTGTGTGAAGTATTCTTATAGAAATTAACGTGCTGCCGAGCGCGGTGGTTGGGAACGTTGTCATTTCAAAGCTCCCAATCCAAGTTCTCAGGCGATGTAATTTCTAAGGGAATGAAAAGGCATTTATTTGACTGAGATTTGGGGAGAGTGTTTTGTGTGAAGTATTCTTATAGAAATTAACGTGCTGCCGAGAGCGGTGGTTGGGAACGTTGTCATTTCAAAGCTCCCAATCCAAGTTCTCAGGCGATGTAATTTCTAAGACAATGAAAAGGCATTTATTTGACTGAGATGTGGGGAGAGTGTTTTGTGTGAAGTATTCTTATAGAAATTAACGTGCTGCCGAGCGCGGTGGTTGGGAACGTTGTCATTTCAAAGCTCCCAATCCAAGTTCTCAGGCGATGTAATTTCTAAGACAATGAAAAGGCATTTATTTGACTGAGATTTGGGGAGAGTGTTTTGTGTGAAGTATTCTTATAGAAATTAACGTGCTGCCGAGCGCGGTGATTGGGAACGTTGTCATTTCAAAGCTCCTAATCCAAGTTCTCAGGCGATGTAATTTCTAAGGGAATGAAAAGGCATTTATTTGACTGAGATTTGGGGAGAGTGTTTTGTGTGAAGTATTCTTATAGAAATTAACGTGCAGCCGAGAGCGGTGGTTGGGAACGTTGTCATTTCAAAGCTCCCAATCCAAGTTTTCAGGCGATGTTATTTCTAAGGGAATGAAAGGGCATTTATTTGACTGAGATGTGGGGAGAGTGTTTTGTGTGAAGTATTCTTTTAGAAAATAACGTGCTGCCGAGAGCGGTGGTTGGGAACGTTGTCATTTCAAAGCTCCCAATCCAAGTTCTCAGGCGATGTAATTTCTAAGACAATGAAAAGGCATTTATTTGACTGAGATGTGGGGAGAGTGTTTTGTGTGAAGTATTCTTATAGAAATTAACGTGCTGCCGAGCGCGGTGGTTGGGAACGTTGTCATTTCAAAGCTCCCAATCCAAGTTCTCAGGCGATGTAATTTCTAAGGGAATGAAAAGGCATTTAATTCACTGAGATGTGGGGAGAGTGTTTTGTGTGAAGTATTCTTATAGAAATTAACGTGCTGCAGAGCGCGGTGGTTGGGAACGTTGTCATTTCAAAGCTCCCAATCCAAGTTCTCAGGCGATGTAATTTCTAAGGGAATGAAAAGGCATTTATTTGACTGAGACGTGGGGAGAGTGTTTTGTGTGAAGTATTCTTATAGAAATTAACGTGCTGCCGAGCGCGGTGATTGGGAACGTTGTTATTTCAAAGCTCCCAATCCAAGTTCTCACTCGATGTAATTTCTAAGGGAATGAAAAGGCATTTATTTGACTGAGATGTGGGGAGAGTGTTTTGTGTGAAGTATTCTTATAGAAATTAACGTGCTGCCGAGCGCGGTGGTTGGGAACTTTGTCATTTCAAAGCTCCCAATCCAAGTTCTCAGGCGATGTAATTTCTAAGGGAATGAAAAGGCATTTATTTGACTGAGATGTGAGGAGAGTGTTTTGTGTGAAGTATTCTTATAGAAATTAACGTGCTGCCGAGCGCGGTGGTTGGGAACGTTGTCATTTCAAAGCTCCCAATCCAAGTTCTCAGGCGATGTAATTTCTCAGGGAATGAAAAGGCATTTATTTGACTGAGATGTGAGGAGAGTGTTTTGTGTGAAATATTCTTATAGAAATTAACGTGCTGCCGAGCGCGGTGGTTGGGAACGTTGTCATTTCAAAGTTCCCAATCCAAGTTCTCAGGCGATGTAATTTCTAAGGGAATGAAAAGGCATTTATTTGACTGAGATGTGGGGAGAGTGTTTTGTGTGAAGTATTCTTATAGAAATAACGTGCTGCCGAGCGCGGTGGTAGGGAACGTTGTCATTTCAAAGCTCCTAATCCAAGTTCTCAGGCGATGTAATTTCTAAGGGAATGAAAAGGCATTTATTTGACTGAGATTTGGGGAGAGTGTTTTGTGTGAAGTATTCTTATAGAAATTAACGTGCTGCCGAGCGCGGTAGTTGGGAACGTTGTCATTTCAAAGCTCCCAATCCAAGTTCTCAGGCGATGTAATTTCTAAGGGAATGAAAAGGCATTTATTTGACTGAGTTGTGGGGAGAGTGTTTTGTGTGAAGTATTCTTATAGAAATTAACGTGCTGCCGAGCGGGGTGGTTGGGAACGTTGTCATTTCAAAGCTCCCAATCCAAGTTCTCAGGCGATGTAATTTCTAAGGGAATGAAAAGGCATTTATTTGACTGAGATGTGGGGAGAGTGTTTTGTGTGAAGTATTCTTATAGAAATTAACGTGCTGCCGAGCGCGGTGGTTGGGAACGTTGTCATTTCAAAGCTCCTAATCCAAGTTCTCAGGCGATGTAATTTCTAAGGGAATGAAAAGGCATTTATTTGACTGAGATTTGGGGAGAGTGTTTTGTGTGAAGTATTCTTATAGAAATTAACGTGCTGCCGAGAGCGGTGGTTGGGAACGTTGTCATTTCAAAGCTCCCAATCCAAGTTCTCAGGCGATGTAATTTCTAAGACAATGAAAAGGCATTTATTTGACTGAGATGTGGGGAGAGTGTTTTGTGTGAAGTATTCTTATAGAAATTAACGTGCTGCCGAGCGCGGTGGTTGGGAACGTTGTCATTTCAAAGCTCCCAATCCAAGTTCTCAGGCGATGTAATTTCTAAGGGAATGAAAAGGCATTTATTTGACTGAGATGTGGGGAGAGTGTTTTGTGTGAAGTATTCTTATAGAAATTAACGTGCTGCCGAGCGCGGTGGTTGGGAACGTTGTCATTTCAAAGCTCCCAATCCAAGTTCTCAGGCGATGTAATTTCTAAGACAATGAAAAGGTATTTATTTGACTGAGATGTGGGGAGAGTGTTTTGTGTGAAGTATTCTTATAGAAATTAACGTGCTGCCGAGCGCGGTGGTTGGGAACGTTGTCATTTCAAAGCTCCCAATCCAAGTTCTCAGGCGATGTAATTTCTAAGGGAATGAAAAGGCATTTATTTGACTGAGTTGTGGGGAGAGTGTTTTGTGTGAAGTATTCTTATAGAAATTAACGTGCTGCCGAGCGCGGTGATTGGGAACGTTGTCATTTCAAAGCTCCTAATCCAAGTTCTCAGGCGATGTAATTTCTAAGGGAATGAAAAGGCATTTATTTGACTGAGATTTGGGGAGAGTGTTTTGTGTGAAGTATTCTTATAGAAATTAACGTGCAGCCGAGAGCGGTGGTTGGGAACGTTGTCATTTCAAAGCTCCCAATCCAAGTTTTCAGGCGATGTAATTTCTAAGACAATGAAAAGGCATTTATTTGACTGAGATGTGGGGAGAGTGTTTTGTGTGAAGTATTCTTATAGAAATTAACGTGCTGCCGAGCGCGGTGGTTGGGAACGTTGTCATTTCAAAGCTCCCAATCCAAGTTCTCAGGCGATGTAATTTCTAAGGGAATGAAAAGGCATTTAATTCACTGAGATGTGGGGAGAGTGTTTTGTGTGAAGTATTCTTATAGAAATTAACGTGCTGCCGAGCGCGGTGGTTGGGAACGTTGTCATTTCAAAGCTCCCAATCCAAGTTCTCAGGCGATGTAATTTCTAAGGGAATGAAAAGGCATTTATTTGACTGAGACGTGGGGAGAGTGTTTTGTGTGAAGTATTCTTATAGAAATTAACGTGCTGCCGAGCGCGGTGATTGGGAACGTTGTTATTTCAAAGCTCCCAATCCAAGTTCTCAGGCGATGTAATTTCTAAGGGAATGAAAAGGCATTTATTTGACTGAGATGTGGGGAGAGTGTTTTGTGTGAAGTATTCTTATAGAAATTAACGTGCTGCCGAGCGCGGTGGTTGGGAACTTTGTCATTTCAAAGCTCCCAATCCAAGTTCTCAGGCGATGTAATTTCTAAGGGAATGAAAAGGCATTTATTTGACTGAGATGTGAGGAGAGTGTTTTGTGTGAAGTATTCTTATAGAAATTAACGTGCTGCCGAGCGCGGTGGTTGGGAACGTTGTCATTTCAAAGCTCCCAATCCAAGTTCTCAGGCGATGTAATTTCTAAGACAATGAAAAGGCATTTATTTGACTGAGATGTGGGGAGAGTGTTTTGTGTGAAGTATTCTTATAGAAATTAACGTGCTGCCGAGCGCGGTGGTTGGGAACGTTGTCATTTCAAAGCTCCCAATCCAAGTTCTCAGGCGATGTAATTTCTAAGGGAATGAAAAGGCATTTATTTGACTGAGATGTGGGGAGAGTGTTTTGTGTGAAGTATTCTTATAGAAATTAACGTGCTGCCGAGCGCGGTGGTTGGGAACGTTGTCATTTCAAAGCTCCCAATCCAAGTTCTCAGGCGATGTTATTTCTAAGGGAATGAAAGGGCATTTATTTGACTGAGATCTGGGGAGAGTGTTTTGTGTGAAGTATTCTTTTAGAAAATAACGTGCTGCCGAGAGCGGTGGTTGGGAACGTTGTCATTTCAAAGCTCCCAATCCAAGTTCTCAGGCGATGTAATTTCTAAGACAATGAAAAGGTATTTATTTGACTGAGATGTGGGGAGAGTGTTTTGTGTGAAGTATTCTTAGAGAAATTAACGTGCTGCCGAGCGCGGTGGTTGGGAACGTTGTCATTTCAAAGCTCCCAATCCAAGTTCTCAGGCGATGTAATTTCTAAGGGAATGAAAAGGCATTTATTTGACTGAGTTGTGGGGAGAGTGTTTTGTGTGAAGTATTCTTATAGAAATTAACGTGCTGCCGAGCGCGGTGATTGGGAACGTTGTCATTTCAAAGCTCCTAATCCAAGTTCTCAGGCGATGTAATTTCTAAGGGAATGAAAAGGCATTTATTTGACTGAGATTTGGGGAGAGTGTTTTGTGTGAAGTATTCTTATAGAAATTAACGTGCAGCCGAGAGCGGTGGTTGGGAACGTTGTCATTTCAAAGCTCCCAATCCAAGTTTTCAGGCGATGTTATTTCTAAGGGAATGAAAGGGCATTTATTTGACTGAGATGTGGGGAGAGTGTTTTGTGTGAAGTATTCTTTTAGAAAATAACGTGCTGCCGAGAGCGGTGGTTGGGAACGTTGTCATTTCAAAGCTCCCAATCCAAGTTCTCAGGCGATGTAATTTCTAAGACAATGAAAAGGCATTTATTTGACTGAGATGTGGGGAGAGTGTTTTGTGTGAAGTATTCTTATAGAAATTAACGTGCTGCCGAGCGCGGTGGTTGGGAACGTTGTCATTTCAAAGCTCCCAATCCAAGTTCTCAGGCGATGTAATTTCTAAGGGAATGAAAAGGCATTTAATTCACTGAGATGTGGGGAGAGTGTTTTGTGTGAAGTATTCTTATAGAAATTAACGTGCTGCAGAGCGCGGTGGTTGGGAACGTTGTCATTTCAAAGCTCCCAATCCAAGTTCTCAGGCGATGTAATTTCTAAGGGAATGAAAAGGCATTTATTTGACTGAGACGTGGGGAGAGTGTTTTGTGTGAAGTATTCTTATAGAAATTAACGTGCTGCCGAGCGCGGTGATTGGGAACGTTGTTATTTCAAAGCTCCCAATCCAAGTTCTCACTCGATGTAATTTCTAAGGGAATGAAAAGGCATTTATTTGACTGAGATGTGGGGAGAGTGTTTTGTGTGAAGTATTCTTATAGAAATTAACGTGCTGCCGAGCGCGGTGGTTGGGAACTTTGTCATTTCAAAGCTCCCAATCCAAGTTCTCAGGCGATGTAATTTCTAAGGGAATGAAAAGGCATTTATTTGACTGAGATGTGAGGAGAGTGTTTTGTGTGAAGTATTCTTATAGAAATTAACGTGCTGCCGAGCGCGGTGGTTGGGAACGTTGTCATTTCAAAGCTCCCAATCCAAGTTCTCAGGCGATGTAATTTCTCAGGGAATGAAAAGGCATTTATTTGACTGAGATGTGAGGAGAGTGTTTTGTGTGAAATATTCTTATAGAAATTAACGTGCTGCCGAGCGCGGTGGTTGGGAACGTTGTCATTTCAAAGTTCCCAATCCAAGTTCTCAGGCGATGTAATTTCTAAGGGAATGAAAAGGCATTTATTTGACTGAGATGTGGGGAGAGTGTTTTGTGTGAAGTATTCTTATAGAAATAACGTGCTGCCGAGCGCGGTGGTAGGGAACGTTGTCATTTCAAAGCTCCTAATCCAAGTTCTCAGGCGATGTAATTTCTAAGGGAATGAAAAGGCATTTATTTGACTGAGATTTGGGGAGAGTGTTTTGTGTGAAGTATTCTTATAGAAATTAACGTGCTGCCGAGCGCGGTAGTTGGGAACGTTGTCATTTCAAAGCTCCCAATCCAAGTTCTCAGGCGATGTAATTTCTAAGGGAATGAAAAGGCATTTATTTGACTGAGTTGTGGGGAGAGTGTTTTGTGTGAAGTATTCTTATAGAAATTAACGTGCTGCCGAGCGCGGTGGTTGGGAACGTTGTCATTTCAAAGCTCCTAATCCAAGTTCTCAGGCGATGTAATTTCTAAGGGAATGAAAAGGCATTTATTTGACTGAGATTTGGGGAGAGTGTTTTGTGTGAAGTATTCTTATAGAAATTAACGTGCTGCCGAGCGCGGTGGTTGGGAACGTTGTCATTTCAAAGCTCCCAATCCAAGTTCTCAGGCGATGTAATTTCTAATGGAATGAAAAGGCATTTATTTGACTGAGATGTGGGGAGAGTGTTTTGTGTTAAGTATTCTTATAGAAATTAACGTGTTGCCGAGCGGGGTGGTTGGGAATGTTGTCATTTCAAAGCTCCCAATCCAAGTTCTCAGGCGATGTAATTTTTAAGGGAATGAAAAGGCATTTAATTGACTGAGATGTGTGGAGATCGTTTTGTGTGAAGTATTCTTATAGAAATTAACGTGCTGCCGAGCGCGGTGGTTGGGAACGTTGTCATTTCAAAGCTCCCAATCCAAGTTCTCAGGCGATGTAATTTCTCAGGGAATGAAAAGGCATTTATTTGACTGAGATGTGAGGAGAGTGTTTTGTGTGAAATATTCTTATAGAAATTAACGTGCTGCCGAGCGCGGTGGTTGGGAACGTTGTCATTTCAAAGTTCCCAATCCAAGTTCTCAGGCGATGTAATTTCTAAGGGAATGAAAAGGCATTTATTTGACTGAGATGTGGGGAGAGTGTTTTGTGTGAAGTATTCTTATAGAAATAACGTGCTGCCGAGCGCGGTGGTAGGGAACGTTGTCATTTCAAAGCTCCTAATCCAAGTTCTCAGGCGATGTAATTTCTAAGGGAATGAAAAGGCATTTATTTGACTGAGATTTGGGGAGAGTGTTTTGTGTGAAGTATTCTTATAGAAATTAACGTGCTGCCGAGCGCGGTAGTTGGGAACGTTGTCATTTCAAAGCTCCCAATCCAAGTTCTCAGGCGATGTAATTTCTAAGGGAATGAAAAGGCATTTATTTGACTGAGTTGTGGGGAGAGTGTTTTGTGTGAAGTATTCTTATAGAAATTAACGTGCTGCCGAGCGCGGTGGTTGGGAACGTTGTCATTTCAAAGCTCCTAATCCAAGTTCTCAGGCGATGTAATTTCTAAGGGAATGAAAAGGCATTTATTTGACTGAGATTTGGGGAGAGTGTTTTGTGTGAAGTATTCTTATAGAAATTAACGTGCTGCCGAGCGCGGTGGTTGGGAACGTTGTCATTTCAAAGCTCCCAATCCAAGTTCTCAGGCGATGTAATTTCTAATGGAATGAAAAGGCATTTATTTGACTGAGATGTGGGGAGAGTGTTTTGTGTTAAGTATTCTTATAGAAATTAACGTGTTGCCGAGCGGGGTGGTTGGGAATGTTGTCATTTCAAAGCTCCCAATCCAAGTTCTCAGGCGATGTAATTTTTAAGGGAATGAAAAGGCATTTAATTGACTGAGATGTGTGGAGATCGTTTTGTGTGAAGTATTCTTATAGAAATTAACGTGCTGCCGAGCGCGGTGGTTGGGAACGTTGTCATTTCAAAGCTCCCAATCCAAGTTCTCAGGCGATGTAATTTCTAAGGGAATGAAAAGGCATTTATTTGACTGAGTTGTGGGGAGAGTGTTTTGTGTGAAGTATTCTTATAGAAATTAACGTGCTGCCGAGCGCGGTGATTGGGAACGTTGTCATTTCAAAGCTCCCAATCCAAGTTCTCAGGCGATGTAATTTCTAAGGGAATGAAAAGGCATTTATTTGACTGAGATGTGGGGAGAGTGTTTTGTGTGAAGTATTCTTATAGAAATTAACGTGCTGCCGAGCGCGGTAGTTGGGAACGTTGTCATTTCAAAGCTCCCAATCCAAGTTCTCAGGCGATGTAATTTCTAAGGGAATGAAAAGGCATTTATTTGACTGAGTTGTGGGGAGAGTGTTTTGTGTGAAGTATTCTTATAGAAATTAACGTGCTGCCGAGCGGGGTGCTTGGGAACGTTGTCATTTCAAAGCTCCCAATCCAAGTTCTCAGGCGATGTAATTTCTAAGGGAATGAAAAGGCATTTATTTGACTGAGATGTGGGGAGAGTGTTTTGTGTGAAGTATTCTTATAGAAATTAACGTGCTGCCGAGCGCGGTGGTTGGGAACGTTGTCATTTCAAAGCTCCTAATCCAAGTTCTCAGGCGATGTAATTTCTAAGGGAATGAAAAGGCATTTATTTGACTGAGATTTGGGGAGAGTGTTTTGTGTGAAGTATTCTTATAGAAATTAACGTGCTGCCGAGCGCGGTGGTTGGGAACGTTGTCATTTCAAAGCTCCCAATCCAAGTTCTCAGGCGATGTAATTTCTAATGGAATGAAAAGGCATTTATTTGACTGAGATGTGGGGAGAGTGTTTTGTGTTAAGTATTCTTATAGAAATTAACGTGTTGCCGAGCGGGGTGGTTGGGAATGTTGTCATTTCAAAGCTCCCAATCCAAGTTCTCAGGCGATGTAATTTTTAAGGGAATGAAAAGGCATTTAATTGACTGAGATGTGTGGAGATCGTTTTGTGTGAAGTATTCTTATAGAAATTAACGTGCTGCCGAGCGCGGTGGTTGGGAACGTTGTCATTTCAAAGCTCCCAATCCAAGTTCTCAGGCGATGTAATTTCTAAGGGAATGAAAAGGCATTTATTTGACTGAGTTGTGGGGAGAGTGTTTTGTGTGAAGTATTCTTATAGAAATTAACGTGCTGCCGAGCGCGGTGATTGGGAACGTTGTCATTTCAAAGCTCCCAATCCAAGTTCTCAGGCGATGTAATTTCTAAGGGAATGAAAAGGCATTTATTTGACTGAGATGTGGGGAGAGTGTTTTGTGTGAAGTATTCTTATAGAAATTAACGTGCTGCCGAGCGCGGTGGTTGGGAACGTTGTCATTTCAAAGCTCGTAATCCAAGTTCTCAGGCGATGTAATTTCTAAGGGAATGAAAAGGCATTTATTTGACTGAGATTTGGGGAGAGTGTTTTGTGTGAAGTATTCTTATAGAAATTAACGTGCTGCCGAGCGCGGTGATTGGGAACCTTGTTATTTCAAAGCTCCCAATCCAAGTTCTCAGGCGATGTAATTTCTAAGGGAATGAAAAGGCATTTATTTGACTGAGTTGTGGGGAGAGTGTTTTGTGTGAAGTATTCTTATAGAAATTAACGTGCTGCCGAGCGGGGTGGTTGGGAACGTTGTCATTTCAAAGCTCCCAATCCAAGTTCTCAGGCGATTTAATTTCTAAGATAATGAAAAGGCATTTATTTGACTGAGATGTGGGGAGAGTGTTTTGTGTGAAGTATTCTTATAGAAATTAACGTGCTGCCGAGCGCGGTGGTTGGGAACGTTGTCATTTCAAAGCTCCCAATCCAAGTTCTCAGGCGATGTTATTTCTAAGGGAATGAAAGGGCATTTATTTGACTGAGATCTGGGGAGAGTGTTTTGTGTGAAGTATTCTTATAGAAATTAACGTGCTGCCGAGCGCGGTAGTTGGGAACGTTGTCATTTCAAAGCTCCCAATCCAAGTTCTCAGGCGATGTAATTTCTAAGGGAATGAAAAGGCATTTATTTGACTGAGTTGTGGGGAGAGTGTTTTGTGTGAAGTATTCTTATAGAAATTAACGTGCTGCCGAGCGGGGTGGTTGGGAACGTTGTCATTTCAAAGCTCCCAATCCAAGTTCTCAGGCGATGTAATTTCTAAGGGAATGAAAAGGCATTTATTTGACTGAGATGTGGGGAGAGTGTTTTGTGTGAAGTATTCTTATAGAAATTAACGTGCTGCCGAGCGCGGTGGTTGGGAACGTTGTCATTTCAAAGCTCCTAATCCAAGTTCTCAGGCGATGTAATTTCTAAGGGAATGAAAACGCATTTATTTGACTGAGATTTGGGGAGAGTGTTTTGTGTGAAGTATTCTTATAGAAATTAACGTGCTGCCGAGCGCGGTGGTTGGGAACGTTGTCATTTCAAAGCTCCCAATCCAAGTTCTCAGGCGATGTAATTTCTAATGGAATGAAAAGGCATTTATTTGACTGAGATGTGGGGAGAGTGTTTTGTGTTAAGTATTCTTATAGAAATTAACGTGTTGCCGAGCGGGGTGGTTGGGAATGTTGTCATTTCAAAGCTCCCAATCCAAGTTCTCAGGCGATGTAATTTTTAAGGGAATAAAAAGGCATTTAATTGACTGAGATGTGTGGAGATCGTTTTGTGTGAAGTATTCTTATAGAAATTAACGTGCTGCCGAGCGCGGTGGTTGGGAACGTTGTCATTTCAAAGCTCCCAATCCAAGTTCTCAGGCGATTTAATTTCTAAGATAATGAAAAGGCATTTATTTGACTGAGATGTGGGGAGAGTGTTTTGTGTGAAGTATTCTTATAGAAATTAACGTGCTGCCGAGCGCGGTGGTTGGGAACGTTGTCATTTCAAAGCTCCCAATCCAAGTTCTCAGGCGATGTTATTTCTAAGGGAATGAAAGGGCATTTATTTGACTGAGATCTGGGGAGAGTGTTTTGTGTGAAGTATTCTTATAGAAATTAACGTGCTGCCGAGCGCGGTAGTTGGGAACGTTGTCATTTCAAAGCTCCCAATCCAAGTTCTCAGGCGATGTAATTTCTAAGGGAATGAAAAGGCATTTATTTGACTGAGTTGTGGGGAGAGTGTTTTGTGTGAAGTATTCTTATAGAAATTAACGTGCTGCCGAGCGGGGTGGTTGGGAACGTTGTCATTTCAAAGCTCCCAATCCAAGTTCTCAGGCGATGTAATTTCTAAGGGAATGAAAAGGCATTTATTTGACTGAGATTTGGGGAGAGTGTTTTGTGTGAAGTATTCTTATAGAAATTAACGTGCTGCCGAGCGCGGTGGTTGGGAACGTTGTCATTTCAAAGCTCCCAATCCAAGTTCTCAGGCGATGTAATTTCTAATGGAATGAAAAGGCATTTATTTGACTGAGATGTGGGGAGAGTGTTTTGTGTTAAGTATTCTTATAGAAATTAACGTGTTGCCGAGCGGGGTGGTTGGGAATGTTGTCATTTCAAAGCTCCCAATCCAAGTTCTCAGGCGATGTAATTTTTAAGGGAATGAAAAGGCATTTAATTGACTGAGATGTGTGGAGATCGTTTTGTGTGAAGTATTCTTATAGAAATTAACGTGCTGCCGAGCGCGGTGGTTGGGAACGTTGTCATTTCAAAGCTCCCAATCCAAGTTCTCAGGCGATGTAATTTCTAAGGGAATGAAAAGGCATTTATTTGACTGAGTTGTGGGGAGAGTGTTTTGTGTGAAGTATTCTTATAGAAATTAACGTGCTGCCGAGCGCGGTGATTGGGAACCTTGTTATTTCAAAGCTCCCAATCCAAGTTCTCAGGCGATGTAATTTCTAAGGGAATGAAAAGGCATTTATTTGACTGAGTTGTGGGGAGAGTGTTTTGTGTGAAGTATTCTTATAGAAATTAACGTGCTGCCGAGCGGGGTGGTTGGGAACGTTGTCATTTCAAAGCTCCTAATCGAAGTTCTCAGGCGATTTAATTTCTAAGATAATGAAAAGGCATTTATTTGACTGAGATGTGGGGAGAGTGTTTTGTGTGAAGTATTCTTATAGAAATTAACGTGCTGCCGAGCGCGGTGGTTGGGAACGTTGTCATTTCAAAGCTCCCAATCCAAGTTCTCAGGCGATGTTATTTCTAAGGGAATGAAAGGGCATTTATTTGACTGAGATCTGGGGAGAGTGTTTTGTGTGAAGTATTCTTATAGAAATTAACGTGCTGCCGAGCGCGGTAGTTGGGAACGTTGTCATTTCAAAGCTCCCAATCCAAGTTCTCAGGCGATGTAATTTCTAAGGGAATGAAAAGGCATTTATTTGACTGAGTTGTGGGGAGAGTGTTTTGTGTGAAGTATTCTTATAGAAATTAACGTGCTGCCGAGCGGGGTGGTTGGGAACGTTGTCATTTCAAAGCTCCCAATCCAAGTTCTCAGGCGATGTAATTTCTAAGGGAATGAAAAGGCATTTATTTGACTGAGATGTGGGGAGAGTGTTTTGTGTGAAGTATTCTTATAGAAATTAACGTGCTGCCGAGCGCGGTGGTTGGGAACGTTGTCATTTCAAAGCTCCTAATCCAAGTTCTCAGGCGATGTAATTTCTAAGGGAATGAAAAGGCATTTATTTGACTGAGATGTGGGGAGAGTGTTTTGTGTTAAGTATTCTTATAGAAATTAACGTGTTGCCGAGCGGGGTGGTTGGGAATGTTGTCATTTCAAAGCTCCCAATCCAAGTTCTCAGGCGATGTAATTTTTAAGGGAATGAAAAGGCATTTAATTGACTGAGATGTGTGGAGATCGTTTTGTGTGAAGTATTCTTATAGAAATTAACGTGCTGCCGAGCGCGGTGGTTGGGAACGTTGTCATTTCAAAGCTCCCAATCGAAGTTCTCAGGCGATTTAATTTCTAAGATAATGAAAAGGCATTTATTTGACTGAGATGTGGGGAGAGTGTTTTGTGTGAAGTATTCTTATAGAAATTAACGTGCTGCCGAGCGCGGTGGTTGGGAACGTTGTCATTTCAAAGCTCCCAATCCAAGTTCTCAGGCGATGTTATTTCTAAGGGAATGAAAGGGCATTTATTTGACTGAGATCTGGGGAGAGTGTTTTGTGTGAAGTATTCTTATAGAACTTAACGTGCTGCCGAGCGCGGTAGTTGGGAACGTTGTCATTTCAAAGCTCCCAATCCAAGTTCTCAGGCGATGTAATTTCTAAGGGAATGAAAAGGCATTTATTTGACTGAGTTGTGGGGAGAGTGTTTTGTGTGAAGTATTCTTATAGAAATTAACGTGCTGCCGAGCGGGGTGGTTGGGAACGTTGTCATTTCAAAGCTCCCAATCCAAGTTCTCAGGCGATGTAATTTCTAAGGGAATGAAAAGGCATTTATTTGACTGAGATTTGGGGAGAGTGTTTTGTGTGAAGTATTCTTATAGAAATTAACGTGCTGCCGAGCGCGGTGGTTGGGAACGTTGTCATTTCAAAGCTCCCAATCCAAGTTCTCAGGCGATGTAATTTCTAATGGAATGAAAAGGCATTTATTTGACTGAGATGTGGGGAGAGTGTTTTGTGTTAAGTATTCTTATAGAAATTAACGTGTTGCCGAGCGGGGTGGTTGGGAATGTTGTCATTTCAAAGCTCCCAATCCAAGTTCTCAGGCGATGTAATTTTTAAGGGAATGAAAAGGCATTTAATTGACTGAGATGTGTGGAGATCGTTTTGTGTGAAGTATTCTTATAGAAATTAACGTGCTGCCGAGCGCGGTGGTTGGGAACGTTGTCATTTCAAAGCTCCCAATCCAAGTTCTCAGGCGATGTAATTTCTAAGGGAATGAAAAGGCATTTATTTGACTGAGTTGTGGGGAGAGTGTTTTGTGTGAAGTATTCTTATAGAAATTAACGTGCTGCCGAGCGCGGTGATTGGGAACCTTGTTATTTCAAAGCTCCCAATCCAAGTTCTCAGGCGATGTAATTTCTAAGGGAATGAAAAGGCATTTATTTGACTGAGTTGTGGGGAGAGTGTTTTGTGTGAAGTATTCTTATAGAAATTAACGTGCTGCCGAGCGGGGTGGTTGGGAACGTTGTCATTTCAAAGCTCCTAATCCAAGTTCTCAGGCGATTTAATTTCTAAGATAATGAAAAGGCATTTATTTGACTGAGATCTGGGGAGAGTGTTTTGTGTGAAGTATTCTTATAGAAATTAACGTGCTGCCGAGCGCGGTAGTTGGGAACGTTGTCATTTCAAAGCTCCCAATCCAAGTTCTCAGGCGATGTAATTTCTAAGGGAATGAAAAGGCATTTATTTGACTGAGTTGTGGGGAGAGTGTTTTGTGTGAAGTATTCTTATAGAAATTAACGTGCTGCCGAGCGGGGTAGTTGGGAACGTTGTCATTTCAAAGCTCCCAATCCAAGTTCTCAGGCGATGTAATTTCTAAGGGAATGAAAAGGCATTTATTTGACTGAGATGTGGGGAGAGTGTTTTGTGTGAAGTATTCTTATAGAAATTAACGTGCTGCCGAGCGCGGTGGTTGGGAACGTTGTCATTTCAAAGCTCCTAATCCAAGTTCTCAGGCGATGTAATTTCTAAGGGAATGAAAAGGCATTTATTTGACTGAGATTTGGGGAGAGTGTTTTGTGTGAAGTATTCTTATAGAAATTAACGTGCTGCCGAGCGCGGTGGTTGGGAACGTTGTCATTTCAAAGCTCCCAATCCAAGTTCTCAGGCGATGTAATTTCTAATGGAATGAAAAGGCATTTATTTGACTGAGATGTGGGGAGAGTGTTTTGTGTTAAGTATTCTTATAGAAATTAACGTGTTGCCGAGCGGGGTGGTTGGGAATGTTGTCATTTCAAAGCTCCCAATCCAAGTTCTCAGGCGATGTAATTTTTAAGGGAATGAAAAGGCATTTAATTGACTGAGATGTGTGGAGATCGTTTTGTGTGAAGTATTCTTATAGAAATTAACGTGCTGCCGAGCGCGGTGGTTGGGAACGTTGTCATTTCAAAGCTCCCAATCCAAGTTCTCAGGCGATGTAATTTCTAAGGGAATGAAAAGGCATTTATTTGACTGAGATGTGGGGAGAGTGTTTTGTGTGAAGTATTCTTATAGAAATTAACGTGCTGCCGAGCGCGGTGGTTGGGAACGTTGTCATTTCAAAGCTCCTAATCCAAGTTCTCAGGCGATGTAATTTCTAAGGGAATGAAAAGGCATTTATTTGACTGAGATGTGGGGAGAGTGTTTTGTGTTAAGTATTCTTATAGAAATTAACGTGTTGCCGAGCGGGGTGGTTGGGAATGTTGTCATTTCAAAGCTCCCAATCCAAGTTCTCAGGCGATGTAATTTTTAAAGGAATGAAAAGGCATTTAATTGACTGAGATGTGTGGAGATCGTTTTGTGTGAAGTATTCTTATAGAAATTAACGTGCTGCCGAGCGCGGTGGTTGGGAACGTTGTCATTTCAAAGCTCCCAATCGAAGTTCTCAGGCGATTTAATTTCTAAGATAATGAAAAGGCATTTATTTGACTGAGATGTGGGGAGAGTGTTTTGTGTGAAGTATTCTTATAGAAATTAACGTGCTGCCGAGCGCGGTGGTTGGGAACGTTGTCATTTCAAAGCTCCCAATCCAAGTTCTCAGGCGATGTTATTTCTAAGGGAATGAAAGGGCATTTATTTGACTGAGATCTGGGGAGAGTGTTTTGTGTGAAGTATTCTTATAGAAATTAACGTGCTGCCGAGCGCGGTAGTTGGGAACGTTGTCATTTCAAAGCTCCCAATCCAAGTTCTCAGGCGATGTAATTTCTAAGGGAATGAAAAGGCATTTATTTGACTGAGTTGTGGGGAGAGTGTTTTGTGTGAAGTATTCTTATAGAAATTAACGTGCTGCCGAGCGGGGTGGTTGGGAACGTTGTCATTTCAAAGCTCCCAATCCAAGTTCTCAGGCGATGTAATTTCTAAGGGAATGAAAAGGCATTTATTTGACTGAGATTTGGGGAGAGTGTTTTGTGTGAAGTATTCTTATAGAAATTAACGTGCTGCCGAGCGCGGTGGTTGGGAACGTTGTCATTTCAAAGCTCCCAATCCAAGTTCTCAGGCGATGTAATTTCTAATGGAATGAAAAGGCATTTATTTGACTGAGATGTGGGGAGAGTGTTTTGTGTTAAGTATTCTTATAGAAATTAACGTGTTGCCGAGCGGGGTGGTTGGGAATGTTGTCATTTCAAAGCTCCCAATCCAAGTTCTCAGGCGATGTAATTTTTAAGGGAATGAAAAGGCATTTAATTGACTGAGATGTGTGGAGATCGTTTTGTGTGAAGTATTCTTATAGAAATTAACGTGCTGCCGAGCGCGGTGGTTGGGAACGTTGTCATTTCAAAGCTCCCAATCCAAGTTCTCAGGCGATGTAATTTCTAAGGGAATGAAAAGGCATTTATTTGACTGAGTTGTGGGGAGAGTGTTTTGTGTGAAGTATTCTTATAGAAATTAACGTGCTGCCGAGCGCGGTGATTGGGAACCTTGTTATTTCAAAGCTCCCAATCCAAGTTCTCAGGCGATGTAATTTCTAAGGGAATGAAAAGGCATTTATTTGACTGAGTTGTGGGGAGAGTGTTTTGTGTGAAGTATTCTTATAGAAATTAACGTGCTGCCGAGCGGGGTGGTTGGGAACGTTGTCATTTCAAAGCTCCTAATCCAAGTTCTCAGGCGATTTAATTTCTAAGATAATGAAAAGGCATTTATTTGACTGAGATCTGGGGAGAGTGTTTTGTGTGAAGTATTCTTATAGAAATTAACGTGCTGCCGAGCGCGGTAGTTGGGAACGTTGTCATTTCAAAGCTCCCAATCCAAGTTCTCAGGCGATGTAATTTCTAAGGGAATGAAAAGGCATTTATTTGACTGAGTTGTGGGGAGAGTGTTTTGTGTGAAGTATTCTTATAGAAATTAACGTGCTGCCGAGCGGGGTGGTTGGGAACGTTGTCATTTCAAAGCTCCCAATCCAAGTTCTCAGGCGATGTAATTTCTAAGGGAATGAAAAGGCATTTATTTGACTGAGATGTGGGGAGAGTGTTTTGTGTGAAGTATTCTTATAGAAATTAACGTGCTGCCGAGCGCGGTGGTTGGGAACGTTGTCATTTCAAAGCTCCTAATCCAAGTTCTCAGGCGATGTAATTTCTAAGGGAATGAAAAGGCATTTATTTGACTGAGATTTGGGGAGAGTGTTTTGTGTGAAGTATTCTTATAGAAATTAACGTGCTGCCGAGCGCGGTGGTTGGGAACGTTGTCATTTCAAAGCTCCCAATCCAAGTTCTCAGGCGATGTAATTTCTAATGGAATGAAAAGGCATTTATTTGACTGAGATGTGGGGAGAGTGTTTTGTGTTAAGTATTCTTATAGAAATTAACGTGTTGCCGAGCGGGGTGGTTGGGAATGTTGTCATTTCAAAGCTCCCAATCCAAGTTCTCAGGCGATGTAATTTTTAAGGGAATGAAAAGGCATTTAATTGACTGAGATGTGTGGAGATCGTTTTGTGTGAAGTATTCTTATAGAAATTAACGTGCTGCCGAGCGCGGTGGTTGGGAACGTTGTCATTTCAAAGCTCCCAATCCAAGTTCTCAGGCGATGTAATTTCTAAGGGAATGAAAAGGCATTTATTTGACTGAGTTGTGGGGAGAGTGTTTTGTGTGAAGTATTCTTATAGAAATTAACGTGCTGCCGAGCGCGGTGATTGGGAACGTTAACATTTCAAAGCTCCCAATCCAAGTTCTCAGGCGATGTAATTTCTAAGGGAATGAAAAGGCATTTATTTGACTGAGATGTGGGGAGAGTGTTTTGTGTGAAGTATTCTTATAGAAATTAACGTGCTGCCGAGCGCGGTGGTTGGGAACGTTGTCATTTCAAAGCTCCCAATCCAAGTTCTCAGGCGATGTTATTTCTAAGGGAATGAAAGGGCATTTATTTGACTGAGATCTGGGGAGAGTGTTTTGTGTGAAGTATTCTTATAGAAATTAACGTGCTGCCGAGCGCGGTAGTTGGGAACGTTGTCATTTCAAAGCTCCCAATCCAAGTTCTCAGGCGATGTAATTTCTAAGGGAATGAAAAGGCATTTATTTGACTGAGTTGTGGGGAGAGTGTTTTGTGTGAAGTATTCTTATAGAAATTAACGTGCTGCCGAGCGGGGTGGTTGGGAACGTTGTCATTTCAAAGCTCCCAATCCAAGTTCTCAGGCGATGTAATTTCTAAGGGAATGAAAAGGCATTTATTTGACTGAGATGTGGGGAGAGTGTTTTGTGTGAAGTATTCTTATAGAAATTAACGTGCTGCCGAGCGCGGTGGTTGGGAACGTTGTCATTTCAAAGCTCCTAATCCAAGTTCTCAGGCGATGTAATTTCTAAGGGAATGAAAAGGCATTTATTTGACTGAGATTTGGGGAGAGTGTTTTGTGTGAAGTATTCTTATAGAAATTAACGTGCTGCCGAGCGCGGTGGTTGGGAACGTTGTCATTTCAAAGCTCCCAATCCAAGTTCTCAGGCGATGTAATTTCTAATGGAATGAAAAGGCATTTATTTGACTGAGATGTGGGGAGAGTGTTTTGTGTTAAGTATTCTTATAGAAATTAACGTGTTGCCGAGCGGGGTGGTTGGGAATGTTGTCATTTCAAAGCTCCCAATCCAAGTTCTCAGGCGATGTAATTTTTAAGGGAATGAAAAGGCATTTAATTGACTGAGATGTGTGGAGATCGTTTTGTGTGAAGTATTCTTATAGAAATTAACGTGCTGCCGAGCGCGGTGGTTGGGAACGTTGTCATTTCAAAGCTCCCAATCCAAGTTCTCAGGCGATTTAATTTCTAAGATAATGAAAAGGCATTTATTTGACTGAGATGTGGGGAGAGTGTTTTGTGTGAAGTATTCTTATAGAAATTAACGTGCTGCCGAGCGCGGTGGTTGGGAACGTTGTCATTTCAAAGCTCCCAATCCAAGTTCTCAGGCGATGTTATTTCTAAGGGAATGAAAGGGCATTTATTTGACTGAGATCTGGGGAGAGTGTTTTGTGTGAAGTATTCTTATAGAAATTAACGTGCTGCCGAGCGCGGTAGTTGGGAACGTTGTCATTTCAAAGCTCCCAATCCAAGTTCTCAGGCGATGTAATTTCTAAGGGAATGAAAAGGCATTTATTTGACTGAGTTGTGGGGAGAGTGTTTTGTGTGAAGTATTCTTATAGAAATTAACGTGCTGCCGAGCGGGGTGGTTGGGAACGTTGTCATTTCAAAGCTCCCAATCCAAGTTCTCAGGCGATGTAATTTCTAATGGAATGAAAAGGCATTTATTTGACTGAGATGTGGGGAGAGTGTTTTGTGTTAAGTATTCTTATAGAAATTAACGTGTTGCCGAGCGGGGTGGTTGGGAATGTTGTCATTTCAAAGCTCCCAATCCAAGTTCTCAGGCGATGTAATTTTTAAGGGAATGAAAAGGCATTTAATTGACTGAGATGTGTGGAGATCGTTTTGTGTGAAGTATTCTTATAGAAATTAACGTGCTGCCGAGCGCGGTGGTTGGGAACGTTGTCATTTCAAAGCTCCCAATCCAAGTTCTCAGGCGATGTAATTTCTAAGGGAATGAAAAGGCATTTATTTGACTGAGTTGTGGGGAGAGTGTTTTGTGTGAAGTATTCTTATAGAAATTAACGTGCTGCCGAGCGCGGTGATTGGGAACGTTGTCATTTCAAAGCTCCCAATCCAAGTTCTCAGGCGATGTAATTTCTAAGGGAATGAAAAGGCATTTATTTGACTGAGATGTGGGGAGAGTGTTTTGTGTGAAGTATTCTTATAGAAATTAACGTGCTGCCGAGCGCGGTGGTTGGGAACGTTGTCATTTCAAAGCTCCCAATCCAAGTTCTCAGGCGATGTTATTTCTAAGGGAATGAAAGGGCATTTATTTGACTGAGATCTGGGAAGAGTGTTTTGTGTGAAGTATTCTTATAGAAATTAACGTGCTGCCGAGCGCGGTAGTTGGGAACGTTGTCATTTCAAAGCTCCCAATCCAAGTTCTCAGGCGATGTAATTTCTAAGGGAATGAAAAGGCATTTATTTGACTGAGTTGTGGGGAGAGTGTTTTGTGTGAAGTATTCTTATAGAAATTAACGTGCTGCCGAGCGGGGTGGTTGGGAACGTTGTCATTTCAAAGCTCCCAATCCAAGTTCTCAGGCGATGTAATTTCTAAGGGAATGAAAAGGCATTTATTTGACTGAGATGTGGGGAGAGTGTTTTGTGTGAAGTATTCTTATAGAAATTAACGTGCTGCCGAGCGCGGTGGTTGGGAACGTTGTCATTTCAAAGCTCCTAATCCAAGTTCTCAGGCGATGTAATTTCTAAGGGAATGAAAAGGCATTTATTTGACTGAGATTTGGGGAGAGTGTTTTGTGTGAAGTATTCTTATAGAAATTAACGTGCTGCCGAGCGCGGTGGTTGGGAACGTTGTCATTTCAAAGCTCCCAATCCAAGTTCTCAGGCGATGTAATTTCTAATGGAATGAAAAGGCATTTATTTGACTGAGATGTGGGGAGAGTGTTTTGTGTTAAGTATTCTTATAGAAATTAACGTGTTGCCGAGCGGGGTGGTTGGGAATGTTGTCATTTCAAAGCTCCCAATCCAAGTTCTCAGGCGATGTAATTTTTAAGGGAATGAAAAGGCATTTAATTGACTGAGATGTGTGGAGATCGTTTTGTGTGAAGTATTCTTATAGAAATTAACGTGCTGCCGAGCGCGGTGGTTGGGAACGTTGTCATTTCAAAGCTCCCAATCCAAGTTCTCAGGCGATTTAATTTCTAAGATAATGAAAAGGCATTTATTTGACTGAGATGTGGGGAGAGTGTTTTGTGTGAAGTATTCTTATAGAAATTAACGTGCTGCCGAGCGCGGTGGTTGGGAACGTTGTCATTTCAAAGCTCCCAATCCAAGTTCTCAGGCGATGTTATTTCTAAGGGAATGAAAGGGCATTTATTTGACTGAGATCTGGGGAGAGTGTTTTGTGTGAAGTATTCTTATAGAAATTAACGTGCTGCCGAGCGCGGTAGTTGGGAACGTTGTCATTTCAAAGCTCCCAATCCAAGTTCTCAGGCGATGTAATTTCTAAGGGAATGAAAAGGCATTTATTTGACTGAGTTGTGGGGAGAGTGTTTTGTGTGAAGTATTCTTATAGAAATTAACGTGCTGCCGAGCGGGGTGGTTGGGAACGTTGTCATTTCAAAGCTCCCAATCCAAGTTCTCAGGCGATGTAATTTTTAAGGGAATGAAAAGGCATTTAATTGACTGAGATGTGTGGAGATCGTTTTGTGTGAAGTATTCTTATAGAAATTAACGTGCTGCCGAGCGCGGTGGTTGGGAACGTTGTCATTTCAAAGCTCCCAATCCAAGTTCTCAGGCGATGTAATTTCTAAGGGAATGAAAAGGCATTTATTTGACTGAGTTGTGGGGAGAGTGTTTTGTGTGAAGTATTCTTATAGAAATTAACGTGCTGCCGAGCGCGGTGATTGGGAACGTTGTCATTTCAAAGCTCCCAATCCAAGTTCTCAGGCGATGTAATTTCTAAGGGAATGAAAAGGCATTTATTTGACTGAGATGTGGGGAGAGTGTTTTGTGTGAAGTATTCTTATAGAAATTAACGTGCTGCCGAGCGCGGTGGTTGGGAACGTTGTTATTTCAAAGCTCCCAATCCAAGTTCTCAGGCGATGTTATTTCTAAGGGAATGAAAGGGCATTTATTTGACTGAGATCTGGGAAGAGTGTTTTGTGTGAAGTATTCTTATAGAAATTAACGTGCTGCCGAGCGCGGTAGTTGGGAACGTTGTCATTTCAAAGCTCCCAATCCAAGTTCTCAGGCGATGTAATTTCTAAGGGAATGAAAAGGCATTTATTTGACTGAGTTGTGGGGAGAGTGTTTTGTGTGAAGTATTCTTATAGAAATTAACGTGCTGCCGAGCGGGGTGGTTGGGAACGTTGTCATTTCAAAGCTCCCAATCCAAGTTCTCAGGCGATGTAATTTCTAAGGGAATGAAAAGGCATTTATTTGACTGAGATGTGGGGAGAGTGTTTTGTGTGAAGTATTCTTATAGAAATTAACGTGCTGCCGAGCGCGGTGGTTGGGAACGTTGTCATTTCAAAGCTCCTAATCCAAGTTCTCAGGCGATGTAATTTCTAAGGGAATGAAAAGGCATTTATTTGACTGAGATTTGGGGAGAGTGTTTTGTGTGAAGTATTCTTATAGAAATTAACGTGCTGCCGAGCGCGGTGGTTGGGAACGTTGTCATTTCAAAGCTCCCAATCCAAGTTCTCAGGCGATGTAATTTCTAATGGAATGAAAAGGCATTTATTTGACTGAGATGTGGGGAGAGTGTTTTGTGTTAAGTATTCTTATAGAAATTAACGTGTTGCCGAGCGGGGTGGTTGGGAATGTTGTCATTTCAAAGCTCCCAATCCAAGTTCTCAGGCGATGTAATTTTTAAGGGAATGAAAAGGCATTTAATTGACTGAGATGTGTGGAGATCGTTTTGTGTGAAGTATTCTTATAGAAATTAACGTGCTGCCGAGCGCGGTGGTTGGGAACGTTGTCATTTCAAAGCTCCCAATCCAAGTTCTCAGGCGATTTAATTTCTAAGATAATGAAAAGGCATTTATTTGACTGAGATGTGGGGAGAGTGTTTTGTGTGAAGTATTCTTATAGAAATTAACGTGCTGCCGAGCGCGGTGGTTGGGAACGTTGTCATTTCAAAGCTCCCAATCCAAGTTCTCAGGCGATGTTATTTCTAAGGGAATGAAAGGGCATTTATTTGACTGAGATCTGGGGAGAGTGTTTTGTGTGAAGTATTCTTATAGAAATTAACGTGCTGCCGAGCGCGGTAGTTGGGAACGTTGTCATTTCAAAGCTCCCAATCCAAGTTCTCAGGCGATGTAATTTCTAAGGGAATGAAAAGGCATTTATTTGACTGAGTTGTGGGGAGAGTGTTTTGTGTGAAGTATTCTTATAGAAATTAACGTGCTGCCGAGCGGGGTGGTTGGGAACGTTGTCATTTCAAAGCTCCCAATCCAAGTTCTCAGGCGATGTAATTTCTAAGGGAATGAAAAGGCATTTATTTGACTGAGATGTGGGGAGAGTGTTTTGTGTGAAGTATTCTTATAGAAATTAACGTGCTGCCGAGCGCGGTGGTTGGGAACGTTGTCATTTCAAAGCTCCCAATCCAAGTTCTCAGGCGATGTAATTTCTAATGGAATGAAAAGGCATTTATTTGACTGAGATGTGGGGAGAGTGTTTTGTGTTAAGTATTCTTATAGAAATTAACGTGTTGCCGAGCGGGGTGGTTGGGAATGTTGTCATTTCAAAGCTCCCAATCCAAGTTCTCAGGCGATGTAATTTTTAAGGGAATGAAAAGGCATTTAATTGACTGAGATGTGTGGAGATCGTTTTGTGTGAAGTATTCTTATAGAAATTAACGTGCTGCCGAGCGCGGTGGTTGGGAACGTTGTCATTTCAAAGCTCCCAATCCAAGTTCTCAGGCGATGTAATTTCTAAGGGAATGAAAAGGCATTTATTTGACTGAGTTGTGGGGAGAGTGTTTTGTGTGAAGTATTCTTATAGAAATTAACGTGCTGCCGAGCGCGGTGATTGGGAACCTTGTTATTTCAAAGCTCCCAATCCAAGTTCTCAGGCGATGTAATTTCTAAGGGAATGAAAAGGCATTTATTTGACTGAGTTGTGGGGAGAGTGTTTTGTGTGAAGTATTCTTATAGAAATTAACGTGCTGCCGAGCGGGGTGGTTGGGAACGTTGTCATTTCAAAGCTCCTAATCCAAGTTCTCAGGCGATTTAATTTCTAAGATAATGAAAAGGCATTTATTTGACTGAGATGTGGGGAGAGTGTTTTGTGTGAAGTATTCTTATAGAAATTAACGTGCTGCCGAGCGCGGTGGTTGGGAACGTTGTCATTTCAAAGCTCCCAATCCAAGTTCTCAGGCGATGTTATTTCTAAGGGAATGAAAAGGCATTTATTTGACTGAGTTGTGGGGAGAGTGTTTTGTGTGAAGTATTCTTATAGAAATTAACGTGCTGCCGAGCGGGGTGGTTGGGAACGTTGTCATTTCAAAGCTCCCAATCCAAGTTCTCAGGCGATGTAATTTCTAAGGGAATGAAAAGGCATTTATTTGACTGAGATGTGGGGAGAGTGTTTTGTGTGAAGTATTCTTATAGAAATTAACGTGCTGCCGAGCGCGGTGGTTGGGAACGTTGTCATTTCAAAGCTCCTAATCCAAGTTCTCAGGCGATGTAATTTCTAAGGGAATGAAAAGGCATTTATTTGACTGAGATTTGGGGAGAGTGTTTTGTGTGAAGTATTCTTATAGAAATTAACGTGTTGCCGAGCGGGGTGGTTGGGAATGTTGTCATTTCAAAGCTCCCAATCCAAGTTCTCAGGCGATGTAATTTTTAAGGGAATGAAAAGGCATTTAATTGACTGAGATGTGTGGAGATCGTTTTGTGTGAAGTATTCTTATAGAAATTAACGTGCTGCCGAGCGCGGTGGTTGGGAACGTTGTCATTTCAAAGCTCCCAATCCAAGTTCTCAGGCGATGTAATTTCTAAGGGAATGAAAAGGCATTTATTTGACTGAGTTGTGGGGAGAGTGTTTTGTGTGAAGTATTCTTATAGAAATTAACGTGCTGCCGAGCGCGGTGATTGGGAACGTTGTCATTTCAAAGCTCCCAATCCAAGTTCTCAGGCGATGTAATTTCTAAGGGAATGAAAAGGCATTTATTTGACTGAGATGTGGGGAGAGTGTTTTGTGTGAAGTATTCTTATAGAAATTAACGTGCTGCCGAGCGCGGTGGTTGGGAACGTTGTTATTTCAAAGCTCCCAATCCAAGTTCTCAGGCGATGTTATTTCTAAGGGAATGAAAGGGCATTTATTTGACTGAGATCTGGGAAGAGTGTTTTGTGTGAAGTATTCTTATAGAAATTAACGTGCTGCCGAGCGCGGTAGTTGGGAACGTTGTCATTTCAAAGCTCCCAATCCAAGTTCTCAGGCGATGTAATTTCTAAGGGAATGAAAAGGCATTTATTTGACTGAGTTGTGGGGAGAGTGTTTTGTGTGAAGTATTCTTATAGAAATTAACGTGCTGCCGAGCGGGGTGGTTGGGAACGTTGTCATTTCAAAGCTCCCAATCCAAGTTCTCAGGCGATGTAATTTCTAAGGGAATGAAAAGGCATTTATTTGACTGAGATGTGGGGAGAGTGTTTTGTGTGAAGTATTCTTATAGAAATTAACGTGCTGCCGAGCGCGGTGGTTGGGAACGTTGTCATTTCAAAGCTCCTAATCCAAGTTCTCAGGCGATGTAATTTCTAAGGGAATGAAAAGGCATTTATTTGACTGAGATTTGGGGAGAGTGTTTTGTGTGAAGTATTCTTATAGAAATTAACGTGCTGCCGAGCGCGGTGGTTGGGAACGTTGTCATTTCAAAGCTCCCAATCCAAGTTCTCAGGCGATGTAATTTCTAATGGAATGAAAAGGCATTTATTTGACTGAGATGTGGGGAGAGTGTTTTGTGTTAAGTATTCTTATAGAAATTAACGTGTTGCCGAGCGGGGTGGTTGGGAATGTTGTCATTTCAAAGCTCCCAATCCAAGTTCTCAGGCGATGTAATTTTTAAGGGAATGAAAAGGCATTTAATTGACTGAGATGTGTGGAGATCGTTTTGTGTGAAGTATTCTTATAGAAATTAACGTGCTGCCGAGCGCGGTGGTTGGGAACGTTGTCATTTCAAAGCTCCCAATCCAAGTTCTCAGGCGATTTAATTTCTAAGATAATGAAAAGGCATTTATTTGACTGAGATGTGGGGAGAGTGTTTTGTGTGAAGTATTCTTATAGAAATTAACGTGCTGCCGAGCGCGGTGGTTGGGAACGTTGTCATTTCAAAGCTCCCAATCCAAGTTCTCAGGCGATGTTATTTCTAAGGGAATGAAAGGGCATTTATTTGACTGAGATCTGGGGAGAGTGTTTTGTGTGAAGTATTCTTATAGAAATTAACGTGCTGCCGAGCGCGGTAGTTGGGAACGTTGTCATTTCAAAGCTCCCAATCCAAGTTCTCAGGCGATGTAATTTCTAAGGGAATGAAAAGGCATTTATTTGACTGAGTTGTGGGGAGAGTGTTTTGTGTGAAGTATTCTTATAGAAATTAACGTGCTGCCGAGCGGGGTGGTTGGGAACGTTGTCATTTCAAAGCTCCCAATCCAAGTTCTCAGGCGATGTAATTTCTAAGGGAATGAAAAGGCATTTATTTGACTGAGATGTGGGGAGAGTGTTTTGTGTGAAGTATTCTTATAGAAATTAACGTGCTGCCGAGCGCGGTGGTTGGGAACGTTGTCATTTCAAAGCTCCCAATCCAAGTTCTCAGGCGATGTAATTTCTAATGGAATGAAAAGGCATTTATTTGACTGAGATGTGGGGAGAGTGTTTTGTGTTAAGTATTCTTATAGAAATTAACGTGTTGCCGAGCGGGGTGGTTGGGAATGTTGTCATTTCAAAGCTCCCAATCCAAGTTCTCAGGCGATGTAATTTTTAAGGGAATGAAAAGGCATTTAATTGACTGAGATGTGTGGAGATCGTTTTGTGTGAAGTATTCTTATAGAAATTAACGTGCTGCCGAGCGCGGTGGTTGGGAACGTTGTCATTTCAAAGCTCCCAATCCAAGTTCTCAGGCGATGTAATTTCTAAGGGAATGAAAAGGCATTTATTTGACTGAGTTGTGGGGAGAGTGTTTTGTGTGAAGTATTCTTATAGAAATTAACGTGCTGCCGAGCGCGGTGATTGGGAACCTTGTTATTTCAAAGCTCCCAATCCAAGTTCTCAGGCGATGTAATTTCTAAGGGAATGAAAAGGCATTTATTTGACTGAGTTGTGGGGAGAGTGTTTTGTGTGAAGTATTCTTATAGAAATTAACGTGCTGCCGAGCGGGGTGGTTGGGAACGTTGTCATTTCAAAGCTCCTAATCCAAGTTCTCAGGCGATTTAATTTCTAAGATAATGAAAAGGCATTTATTTGACTGAGATGTGGGGAGAGTGTTTTGTGTGAAGTATTCTTATAGAAATTAACGTGCTGCCGAGCGCGGTGGTTGGGAACGTTGTCATTTCAAAGCTCCCAATCCAAGTTCTCAGGCGATGTTATTTCTAAGGGAATGAAAAGGCATTTATTTGACTGAGTTGTGGGGAGAGTGTTTTGTGTGAAGTATTCTTATAGAAATTAACGTGCTGCCGAGCGGGGTGGTTGGGAACGTTGTCATTTCAAAGCTCCCAATCCAAGTTCTCAGGCGATGTAATTTCTAAGGGAATGAAAAGGCATTTATTTGACTGAGATGTGGGGAGAGTGTTTTGTGTGAAGTATTCTTATAGAAATTAACGTGCTGCCGAGCGCGGTGGTTGGGAACGTTGTCATTTCAAAGCTCCTAATCCAAGTTCTCAGGCGATGTAATTTCTAAGGGAATGAAAAGGCATTTATTTGACTGAGATTTGGGGAGAGTGTTTTGTGTGAAGTATTCTTATAGAAATTAACGTGCTGCCGAGCGCGGTGGTTGGGAACGTTGTCATTTCAAAGCTCCCAATCCAAGTTCTCAGGCGATGTAATTTCTAATGGAATGAAAAGGCATTTATTTGACTGAGATGTGGGGAGAGTGTTTTGTGTTAAGTATTCTTATAGAAATTAACGTGTTGCCGAGCGGGGTGGTTGGGAATGTTGTCATTTCAAAGCTCCCAATCCAAGTTCTCAGGCGATGTAATTTTTAAGGGAATGAAAAGGCATTTAATTGACTGAGATGTGTGGAGATCGTTTTGTGTGAAGTATTCTTATAGAAATTAACGTGCTGCCGAGCGCGGTGGTTGGGAACGTTGTCATTTCAAAGCTCCCAATCCAAGTTCTCAGGCGATGTAATTTCTAAGGGAATGAAAAGGCATTTATTTGACTGAGTTGTGGGGAGAGTGTTTTGTGTGAAGTATTCTTATAGAAATTAACGTGCTGCCGAGCGCGGTGATTGGGAACGTTGTCATTTCAAAGCTCCCAATCCAAGTTCTCAGGCGATGTAATTTCTAAGGGAATGAAAAGGCATTTATTTGACTGAGATGTGGGGAGAGTGTTTTGTGTGAAGTATTCTTATAGAAATTAACGTGCTGCCGAGCGCGGTGGTTGGGAACGTTGTCATTTCAAAGCTCGTAATCCAAGTTCTCAGGCGATGTAATTTCTAAGGGAATGAAAAGGCATTTATTTGACTGAGATTTGGGGAGAGTGTTTTGTGTGAAGTATTCTTATAGAAATTAACGTGCTGCCGAGCGCGGTAGTTGGGAACGTTGTCATTTCAAAGCTCCCAATCCAAGTTCTCAGGCGATGTAATTTCTAAGGGAATGAAAAGGCATTTATTTGACTGAGACGTGGGGAGAGTGTTTTGTGTGAAGTATTCTTATAGAAATTAACGTGCTGCCGAGCGCGGTGATTGGGAACCTTGTTATTTCAAAGCTCCCAATCCAAGTTCTCAGGCGATGTAATTTCCAAGGGAATGAAAAGGCATTTATTTGACTGAGTTGTGGGGAGAGTGTTTTGTGTGAAGTATTCTTATAGAAATTAACGTGCTGCCGAGCGGGGTGGTTGGGAACGTTGTCATTTCAAAGCTCCCAATCCAAGTTCTCAGGCGATTTAATTTCTAAGATAATGAAAAGGCATTTATTTGACTGAGATGTGGGGAGAGTGTTTTGTGTGAAGTATTCTTATAGAAATTAACGTGCTGCCGAGCGCGGTGGTTGGGAACGTTGTCATTTCAAAGCTCCCAATCCAAGTTCTCAGGCGATGTTATTTCTAAGGGAATGAAAGGGCATTTATTTGACTGAGATCTGGGGAAAGTGTTTTGTGTGAAGTATTCTTTTAGAAAATAACGTGCTGCCGAGAGCGGTGGTTGGGAACGTTGTCATTTCAAAGCTCCCAATCCAAGTTCTCAGGCGATGTAATTTCTAAGACAATGAAAAGGTATTTATTTGACTGAGATGTGGGGAGAGTGTTTTGTGTGAAGTATTCTTATAAAAATTAACGTGCTGCCGAGCGCGGTGGTTGGGAACGTTGTCATTTCAAAGCTCCCAATCCAAGTTCTCAGGCGATGTAATTTCTAAGGGAATGAAAAGGCATTTATTTGACTGAGTTGTGGGGAGAGTGTTTTGTGTGAAGTATTCTTATAGAAATTAACGTGCTGCCGAGCGCGGTGATTGGGAACGTTGTCATTTCAAAGCTCCTAATCCAAGTTCTCAGGCGATGTAATTTCTAAGGGAATGAAAAGGCATTTATTTGACTGAGATTTGGGGAGAGTGTTTTGTGTGAAGTATTCTTATAGAAATTAACGTGCAGCCGAGAGCGGTGGTTGGGAACGTTGTCATTTCAAAGCTCCCAATCCAAGTTTTCAGGCGATGTTATTTCTAAGGGAATGAAAGGGCATTTATTTGACTGAGATGTGGGGAGAGTGTTTTGTGTGAAGTATTCTTTTAGAAAATAACGTGCTGCCGAGAGCGGTGGTTGGGAACGTTGTCATTTCAAAGCTCCCAATCCAAGTTCTCAGGCGATGTAATTTCTAAGACAATGAAAAGGCATTTATTTGACTGAGATGTGGGGAGAGTGTTTTGTGTGAAGTATTCTTATAGAAATTAACGTGCTGCCGAGCGCGGTGGTTGGGAACGTTGTCATTTCAAAGCTCCCAATCCAAGTTCTCAGGCGATGTAATTTCTAAGGGAATGAAAAGGCATTTAATTCACTGAGATGTGGGGAGAGTGTTTTGTGTGAAGTATTCTTATAGAAATTAACGTGCTGCCGAGCGCGGTGGTTGGGAACGTTGTCATTTCAAAGCTCCCAATCCAAGTTCTCAGGCGATGTAATTTCTAAGGGAATGAAAAGGCATTTATTTGACTGAGACGTGGGGAGAGTGTTTTGTGTGAAGTATTCTTATAGAAATTAACGTGCTGCCGAGCGCGGTGATTGGGAACGTTGTTATTTCAAAGCTCCCAATCCAAGTTCTCAGGCGATGTAATTTCTAAGGGAATGAAAAGGCATTTATTTGACTGAGATGTGGGGAGAGTGTTTTGTGTGAAGTATTCTTATAGAAATTAACGTGCTGCCGAGCGCGGTGGTTGGGAACTTTGTCATTTCAAAGCTCCCAATCCAAGTTCTCAGGCGATGTAATTTCTAAGGGAATGAAAAGGCATTTATTTGACTGAGATGTGAGGAGAGTGTTTTGTGTGAAGTATTCTTATAGAAATTAACGTGCTGCCGAGCGCGGTGGTTGGGAACGTTGTCATTTCAAAGCTCCCAATCCAAGTTCTCAGGCGATGTAATTTCTCAGGGAATGAAAAGGCATTTATTTGACTGAGATGTGAGGAGAGTGTTTTGTGTGAAATATTCTTATAGAAATTAACGTGCTGCCGAGCGCGGTGGTTGGGAACGTTGTCATTTCAAAGTTCCCAATCCAAGTTCTCAGGCGATGTAATTTCTAAGGGAATGAAAAGGCATTTATTTGACTGAGATGTGGGGAGAGTGTTTTGTGTGAAGTATTCTTATAGAAATAACGTGCTGCCGAGCGCGGTGGTAGGGAACGTTGTCATTTCAAAGCTCCCAATCCAAGTTCTCAGGCGATGTAATTTCTAAGGGAATGAAAAGGCATTTATTTGACTGAGATTTGGGGAGAGTGTTTTGTGTGAAGTATTCTTATAGAAATTAACGTGCTGCCGAGCGCGGTAGTTGGGAACGTTGTCATTTCAAAGCTCCCAATCCAAGTTCTCAGGCGATGTAATTTCTAAGGGAATGAAAAGGCATTTATTTGACTGAGTTGTGGGGAGAGTGTTTTGTGTGAAGTATTCTTATAGAAATTAACGTGCTGCCGAGCGGGGTGGTTGGGAACGTTGTCATTTCAAAGCTCCCAATCCAAGTTCTCAGGCGATGTAATTTCTAAGGGAATGAAAAGGCATTTATTTGACTGAGATGTGGGGAGAGTGTTTTGTGTGAAGTATTCTTATAGAAATTAACGTGCTGCCGAGCGCGGTGGTTGGGAACGTTGTCATTTCAAAGCTCCTAATCCAAGTTCTCAGGCGATGTAATTTCTAAGGGAATGAAAAGGCATTTATTTGACTGAGATTTGGAGAGAGTGTTTTGTGTGAAGTATTCTTATAGAAATTAACGTGCTGCCGAGCGCGGTGGTTGGGAACGTTGTCATTTCAAAGCTCCCAATCCAAGTTCTCAGGCGATGTAATTTCTAATGGAATGAAAAGGCATTTATTTGACTGAGATGTGGGGAGAGTGTTTTGTGTTAAGTATTCTTATAGAAATTAACGTGTTGCCGAGCGGGGTGGTTGGGAATGTTGTCATTTCAAAGCTCCCAATCCAAGTTCTCAGGCGATGTAATTTTTAAGGGAATGAAAAGGCATTTAATTGACTGAGATGTGTGGAGATCGTTTTGTGTGAAGTATTCTTATAGAAATTAACGTGCTGCCGAGCGCGGTGGTTGGGAACGTTGTCATTTCAAAGCTCCCAATCCAAGTTCTCAGGCGATGTAATTTCTAAGGGAATGAAAAGGCATTTATTTGACTGAGTTGTGGGGAGAGTGTTTTGTGTGAAGTATTCTTATAGAAATTAACGTGCTGCCGAGCGCGGTGATTGGGAACGTTGTCATTTCAAAGCTCCCAATCCAAGTTCTCAGGCGATGTAATTTCTAAGGGAATGAAAAGGCATTTATTTGACTGAGATGTGGGGAGAGTGTTTTGTGTGAAGTATTCTTATAGAAATTAACGTGCTGCCGAGCGCGGTGGTTGGGAACGTTGTCATTTCAAAGCTCGTAATCCAAGTTCACAGGCGATGTAATTTCTAAGGGAATGAAAAGGCATTTATTTGACTGAGATTTGGGGAGAGTGTTTTGTGTGAAGTATTCTTATAGAAATTAACGTGCTGCCGAGCGCGGTGGTTGGGAACGTTGTCATTTCAAAGCTCCCAATCCAAGTTCTCAGGCGATGTAATTTCTAAGGGAATGAAAAGGCATTTAATTCACTGAGATGTGGGGAGAGTGTTTTGTGTGAAGTATTCTTATAGAAATTAACGTGCTGCCGAGCGCGGTGGTTGGGAACGTTGTCATTTCAAAGCTCCCAATCCAAGTTCTCAGGCGATGTAATTTCTAAGGGAATGAAAAGGCATTTATTTGACTGAGACGTGGGGAGAGTGTTTTGTGTGAAGTATTCTTATAGAAATTAACGTGCTGCCGAGCGCGGTGATTGGGAACGTTGTTATTTCAAAGCTCCCAATCCAAGTTCTCAGGCGATGTAATTTCTAAGGGAATGAAAAGGCATTTATTTGACTGAGATGTGGGGAGAGTGTTTTGTGTGAAGTATTCTTATAGAAATTAACGTGCTGCCGAGCGCGGTGGTTGGGAACTTTGTCATTTCAAAGCTCCCAATCCAAGTTCTCAGGCGATGTAATTTCTAAGGAAATGAAAAGGCATTTATTTGACTGAGATGTGAGGAGAGTGTTTTGTGTGAAGTATTCTTATAGAAATTAACGTGCTGCCGAGCGCGGTGGTTGGGAACGTTGTCATTTCAAAGCTCCCAATCCAAGTTCTCAGGCGATGTAATTTCTCAGGGAATGAAAAGGCATTTATTTGACTGAGATGTGAGGAGAGTGTTTTGTGTGAAATATTCTTATAGAAATTAACGTGCTGCCGAGCGCGGTGGTTGGGAACGTTGTCATTTCAAAGTTCCCAATCCAAGTTCTCAGGCGATGTAATTTCTAAGGGAATGAAAAGGCATTTATTTGACTGAGATGTGGGGAGAGTGTTTTGTGTGAAGTATTCTTATAGAAATAACGTGCTGCCGAGCGCGGTGGTAGGGAACGTTGTCATTTCAAAGCTCCCAATCCAAGTTCTCAGGCGATGTAATTTCTAAGGGAATGAAAAGGCATTTATTTGACTGAGATTTGGGGAGAGTGTTTTGTGTGAAGTATTCTTTAAGAAATTAACGTGCTGCCGAGCGCGGTAGTTGGGAACGTTGTCATTTCAAAGCTCCCAATCCAAGTTCTCAGGCGATGTAATTTCTAAGGGAATGAAAAGGCATTTATTTGACTGAGTTGTGGGGAGAGTGTTTTGTGTGAAGTATTCTTATAGAAATTAACGTGCTGCCGAGCGGGGTGGTTGGGAACGTTGTCATTTCAAAGCTCCCAAACCAAGTTCTCAGGCGATGTAATTTCTAAGGGAATGAAAAGGCATTTATTTGACTGAGATGTGGGGAGAGTGTTTTGTGTGAAGTATTCTTATAGAAATTAACGTGCTGCCGAGCGCGGTGGTTGGGAACGTTGTCATTTCAAAGCTCCTAATCCAAGTTCTCAGGCGATGTAATTTCTAAGGGAATGAAAAGGCATTTATTTGACTGAGATTTGGGGAGAGTGTTTTGTGTGAAGTATTCTTATAGAAATTAACGTGCTGCCGAGCGCGGTGGTTGGGAACGTTGTCATTTCAAAGCTCCCAATCCAAGTTCTCAGGCGATGTAATTTCTAATGGAATGAAAAGGCATTTATTTGACTGAGATGTGGGGAGAGTGTTTTGTGTTAAGTATTCTTATAGAAATTAACGTGTTGCCGAGCGGGGTGGTTGGGAATGTTGTCATTTCAAAGCTCCCAATCCAAGTTCTCAGGCGATGTAATTTTTAAGGGAATGAAAAGGCATTTATTTGACTGAGATGTGGGGAGAGTGTTTTGTGTGAAGTATTCTTATAGAAATTAACGTGCTGCCGAGCGCGGTGGTTGGGAACGTTGTCATTTCAAAGCTCCTAATCCAAGTTCTCAGGCGATGTAATTTCTAAGGGAATGAAAAGGCATTTATTTGACTGAGATTTGGGGAGAGTGTTTTGTGTGAAGTATTCTTATAGAAATTAACGTGCTGCCGAGCGCGGTGGTAGGGAACGTTGTCATTTCAAAGCTCCCAATCCAAGTTCTCAGGCGATGTAATTTCTAAGGGAATGAAAAGGCATTTATTTGACTGAGATTTGGGGAGAGTGTTTTGTGTGAAGTATTCTTTAAGAAATTAACGTGCTGCCGAGCGCGGTAGTTGGGAACGTTGTCATTTCAAAGCTCCCAATCCAAGTTCTCAGGCGATGTAATTTCTAAGGGAATGAAAAGGCATTTATTTGACTGAGTTGTGGGGAGAGTGTTTTGTGTGAAGTATTCTTATAGAAATTAACGTGCTGCCGAGCGGGGTGGTTGGGAACGTTGTCATTTCAAAGCTCCCAAACCAAGTTCTCAGGCGATGTAATTTCTAAGGGAATGAAAAGGCATTTATTTGACTGAGATGTGGGGAGAGTGTTTTGTGTGAAGTATTCTTATAGAAATTAACGTGCTGCCGAGCGCGGTGGTTGGGAACGTTGTCATTTCAAAGCTCCTAATCCAAGTTCTCAGGCGATGTAATTTCTAAGGGAATGAAAAGGCATTTATTTGACTGAGATTTGGGGAGAGTGTTTTGTGTGAAGTATTCTTATAGAAATTAACGTGCTGCCGAGCGCGGTGGTTGGGAACGTTGTCATTTCAAAGCTCCCAATCCAAGTTCTCAGGCGATGTAATTTCTAATGGAATGAAAAGGCATTTATTTGACTGAGATGTGGGGAGAGTGTTTTGTGTTAAGTATTCTTATAGAAATTAACGTGTTGCCGAGCGGGGTGGTTGGGAATGTTGTCATTTCAAAGCTCCCAATCCAAGTTCTCAGGCGATGTAATTTTTAAGGGAATGAAAAGGCATTTAATTGACTGAGATGTGTGGAGATCGTTTTGTGTGAAGTATTCTTATAGAAATTAACGTGCTGCCGAGGGCGGTGGTTGGGAACGTTGTCATTTCAAAGCTCCCAATCCAAGTTCTCAGGCGATGTAATTTCTAAGGGAATGAAAAGGCATTTATTTGACTGAGTTGTGGGGAGAGTGTTTTGTGTGAAGTATTCTTATAGAAATTAACGTGCTGCCGAGCGCGGTGATTGGGAACGTTGTCATTTCAAAGCTCCCAATCCAAGTTCTCAGGCGATGTAATTTCTAAGGGAATGAAAAGGCATTTATTTGACTGAGATGTGGGGAGAGTGTTTTGTGTGAAGTATTCTTATAGAAATTAACGTGCTGCCAAGCGCGGTGGTTGGGAACGTTGTCATTTCAAAGCTCGTAATCCAAGTTCTCAGGCGATGTAATTTCTAAGGGAATGAAAAGGCATTTATTTGACTGAGATTTGGGGAGAGTGTTTTGTGTGAAGTATTCTTATAGAAATTAACGTGCTGCCGAGCGCGGTAGTTGGGAACGTTGTCATTTCAAAGCTCCCAATCCAAGTTCTCAGGCGATGTAATTTCTAAGGGAATGAAAGGGCATTTATTTGACTGAGATCTGGGGAAAGTGTTTTGTGTGAAGTATTCTTTTAGAAAATAACGTGCTGCCGAGCGCGGTGGTTGGGAACGTTGTCATTTCAAAGCTCCCAATCCAAGTTCTCAGGCGATGTAATTTCTAATGGAATGAAAAGGCATTTATTTGACTGAGATGTGGGGAGAGTGTTTTGTGTTAAGTATTCTTATAGAAATTAACGTGTTGCCGAGCGGGGTGGTTGGGAATGTTGTCATTTCAAAGCTCCCAATCCAAGTTCTCAGGCGATGTAATTTTTAAGGGAATGAAAAGGCATTTAATTGACTGAGATGTGTGGAGATCGTTTTGTGTGAAGTATTCTTATAGAAATTAACGTGCTGCCGAGGGCGGTGGTTGGGAACGTTGTCATTTCAAAGCTCCCAATCCAAGTTCTCAGGCGATGTAATTTCTAAGGGAATGAAAAGGCATTTATTTGACTGAGTTGTGGGGAGAGTGTTTTGTGTGAAGTATTCTTATAGAAATTAACGTGCTGCCGAGCGCGGTGATTGGGAACGTTGTCATTTCAAAGCTCCCAATCCAAGTTCTCAGGCGATGTAATTTCTAAGGGAATGAAAAGGCATTTATTTGACTGAGATGTGGGGAGAGTGTTTTGTGTGAAGTATTCTTATAGAAATTAACGTGCTGCCAAGCGCGGTGGTTGGGAACGTTGTCATTTCAAAGCTCGTAATCCAAGTTCTCAGGCGATGTAATTTCTAAGGGAATGAAAAGGCATTTATTTGACTGAGATTTGGGGAGAGTGTTTTGTGTGAAGTATTCTTATAGAAATTAACGTGCTGCCGAGCGCGGTAGTTGGGAACGTTGTCATTTCAAAGCTCCCAATCCAAGTTCTCAGGCGATGTAATTTCTAAGGGAATGAAAGGGCATTTATTTGACTGAGATCTGGGGAAAGTGTTTTGTGTGAAGTATTCTTTTAGAAAATAACGTGCTGCCGAGAGCGGTGGTTGGGAACGTTGTCATTTCAAAGCTCCCAATCCAAGTTCTCAGGCGATGTAATTTCTAAGACAATGAAAAGGTATTTATTTGACTGAGATGTGGGGAGAGTGTTTTGTGTGAAGTATTCTTATAAAAATTAACGTGCTGCCGAGCGCGGTGGTTTGGAACGTTGTCATTTCAAAGCTCCCAATCCAAGTTCTCAGGCGATGTAATTTCTAAGGGAATGAAAAGGCATTTATTTGACTGAGTTGTGGGGAGAGTGTTTTGTGTGAAGTATTCTTATAGAAATTAACGTGCTGCCGAGCGCGGTAGTTGGGAACGTTGTCATTTCAAAGCTCGTAATCCAAGTTCTCAGGCGATGTAATTTCTAAGGGAATGAAAAGGCATTTATTTGACTGAGATTTGGGGAGAGTGTTTTGTGTGAAGTATTCTTATAGAAATTAACGTGCTGCCGAGCGCGGTAGTTGGGAACGTTGTCATTTCAAAGCTCCCAATCCAAGTTCTCAGGCGATGTAATTTCTAAGGGAATGAAAAGGCATTTATTTGACTGAGACGTGGGGAGAGTGTTTTGTGTGAAGTATTCTTATAGAAATTAACGTGCTGCCGAGCGCGGTGATTGGGAACCTTGTTATTTCAAAGCTCCCAATCCAAGTTCTCAGGCGATGTAATTTCCAAGGGAATGAAAAGGCATTTATTTGACTGAGTTGTGGGGAGAGTGTTTTGTGTGAAGTATTCTTATAGAAATTAACGTGCTGCCGAGCGGGGTGGTTGGGAACGTTGTCATTTCAAAGCTCCCAATCCAAGTTCTCAGGCGATTTAATTTCTAAGATAATGAAAAGGCATTTATTTGACTGAGATGTGGGGAGAGTGTTTTGTGTGAAGTATTCTTATAGAAATTAACGTGCTGCCGAGCGCGGTGGTTGGGAACGTTGTCATTTCAAAGCTCCCAATCCAAGTTCTCAGGCGATGTTATTTCTAAGGGAATGAAAGGGCATTTATTTGACTGAGATCTGGGGAAAGTGTTTTGTGTGAAGTATTCTTTTAGAAAATAACGTGCTGCCGAGAGCGGTGGTTGGGAACGTTGTCATTTCAAAGCTCCCAATCCAAGTTCTCAGGCGATGTAATTTCTAAGACAATGAAAAGGTATTTATTTGACTGAGATGTGGGGAGAGTGTTTTGTGTGAAGTATTCTTATAAAAATTAACGTGCTGCCGAGCGCGGTGGTTGGGAACGTTGTCATTTCAAAGCTCCCAATCCAAGTTCTCAGGCGATGTAATTTCTAAGGGAATGAAAAGGCATTTATTTGACTGAGTTGTGGGGAGAGTGTTTTGTGTGAAGTATTCTTATAGAAATTAACGTGCTGCCGAGCGCGGTGATTGGGAACGTTGTCATTTCAAAGCTCCTAATCCAAGTTCTCAGGCGATGTAATTTCTAAGGGAATGAAAAGGCATTTATTTGACTGAGATTTGGGGAGAGTGTTTTGTGTGAAGTATTCTTATAGAAATTAACGTGCAGCCGAGAGCGGTGGTTGGGAACGTTGTCATTTCAAAGCTCCCAATCCAAGTTTTCAGGCGATGTTATTTCTAAGGGAATGAAAGGGCATTTATTTGACTGAGATGTGGGGAGAGTGTTTTGTGTGAAGTATTCTTTTAGAAAATAACGTGCTGCCGAGAGCGGTGGTTGGGAACGTTGTCATTTCAAAGCTCCCAATCCAAGTTCTCAGGCGATGTAATTTCTAAGACAATGAAAAGGCATTTATTTGACTGAGATGTGGGGAGAGTGTTTTGTGTGAAGTATTCTTATAGAAATTAACGTGCTGCCGAGCGCGGTGGTTGGGAACGTTGTCATTTCAAAGCTCCCAATCCAAGTTCTCAGGCGATGTAATTTCTAAGGGAATGAAAAGGCATTTAATTCACTGAGATGTGGGGAGAGTGTTTTGTGTGAAGTATTCTTATAGAAATTAACGTGCTGCCGAGCAAGGTGGTTGGGAACGTTGTCATTTCAAAGCTCCCAATCCAAGTTCTCAGGCGATGTAATTTCTAAGGGAATGAAAAGGCATTTATTTGACTGAGACGTGGGGAGAGTGTTTTGTGTGAAGTATTCTTATAGAAATTAACGTGCTGCCGAGCGCGGTGATTGGGAACGTTGTTATTTCAAAGCTCCCAATCCAAGTTCTCAGGCGATGTAATTTCTAAGGGAATGAAAAGGCATTTATTTGACTGAGATGTGGGGAGAGTGTTTTGTGTGAAGTATTCTTATAGAAATTAACGTGCTGCCGAGCGCGGTGGTTGGGAACTTTGTCATTTCAAAGCTCCCAATCCAAGTTCTCAGGCGATGTAATTTCTAAGGGAATGAAAAGGCATTTATTTGACTGAGATGTGAGGAGAGTGTTTTGTGTGAAGTATTCTTATAGAAATTAACGTGCTGCCGAGCGCGGTGGTTGGGAACGTTGTCATTTCAAAGCTCCCAATCCAAGTTCTCAGGCGATGTAATTTCTCAGGGAATGAAAAGGCATTTATTTGACTGAGATGTGAGGAGAGTGTTTTGTGTGAAATATTCTTATAGAAATTAACGTGCTGCCGAGCGCGGTGGTTGGGAACGTTGTCATTTCAAAGTTCCCAATCCAAGTTCTCAGGCGATGTAATTTCTAAGGGAATGAAAAGGCATTTATTTGACTGAGATGTGGGGAGAGTGTTTTGTGTGAAGTATTCTTATAGAAATAACGTGCTGCCGAGCGCGGTGGTAGGGAACGTTGTCATTTCAAAGCTCCCAATCCAAGTTCTCAGGCGATGTAATTTCTAAGGGAATGAAAAGGCATTTATTTGACTGAGATTTGGGGAGAGTGTTTTGTGTGAAGTATTCTTATAGAAATTAACGTGCTGCCGAGCGCGGTAGTTGGGAACGTTGTCATTTCAAAGCTCCCAATCCAAGTTCTCAGGCGATGTAATTTCTAAGGGAATGAAAAGGCATTTATTTGACTGAGTTGTGGGGAGAGTGTTTTGTGTGAAGTATTCTTATAGAAATTAACGTGCTGCCGAGCGGGGTGGTTGGGAACGTTGTCATTTCAAAGCTCCCAATCCAAGTTCTCAGGCGATGTAATTTCTAAGGGAATGAAAAGGCATTTATTTGACTGAGATGTGGGGAGAGTGTTTTGTGTGAAGTATTCTTATAGAAATTAACGTGCTGCCGAGCGCGGTGGTTGGGAACGTTGTCATTTCAAAGCTCCTAATCCAAGTTCTCAGGCGATGTAATTTCTAAGGGAATGAAAAGGCATTTATTTGACTGAGATTTGGGGAGAGTGTTTTGTGTGAAGTATTCTTATAGAAATTAACGTGCTGCCGAGCGCGGTGGTTGGGAACGTTGTCATTTCAAAGCTCCCAATCCAAGTTCTCAGGCGATGTAATTTCTAATGGAATGAAAAGGCATTTATTTGACTGAGATGTGGGGAGAGTGTTTTGTGTTAAGTATTCTTATAGAAATTAACGTGTTGCCGAGCGGGGTGGTTGGGAATGTTGTCATTTCAAAGCTCCCAATCCAAGTTCTCAGGCGATGTAATTTTTAAGGGAATGAAAAGGCATTTAATTGACTGAGATGTGTGGAGATCGTTTTGTGTGAAGTATTCTTATAGAAATTAACGTGCTGCCGAGCGCGGTGGTTGGGAACGTTGTCATTTCAAAGCTCCCAATCCAAGTTCTCAGGCGATGTAATTTCTAAGGGAATGAAAAGGCATTTATTTGACTGAGTTGTGGGGAGAGTGTTTTGTGTGAAGTATTCTTATAGAAATTAACGTGCTGCCGAGCGCGGTGATTGGGAACGTTGTCATTTCAAAGCTCCCAATCCAAGTTCTCAGGCGATGTAATTTCTAAGGGAATGAAAAGGCATTTATTTGACTGAGATGTGGGGAGAGTGTTTTGTGTGAAGTATTCTTATAGAAATTAACGTGCTGCCGAGCGCGGTGGTTGGGAACGTTGTCATTTCAAAGCTCGTAATCCAAGTTCACAGGCGATGTAATTTCTAAGGGAATGAAAAGGCATTTATTTGACTGAGATTTGGGGAGAGTGTTTTGTGTGAAGTATTCTTATAGAAATTAACGTGCTGCCGAGCGCGGTGGTTGGGAACGTTGTCATTTCAAAGCTCCCAATCCAAGTTCTCAGGCGATGTAATTTCTAAGGGAATGAAAAGGCATTTAATTCACTGAGATGTGGGGAGAGTGTTTTGTGTGAAGTATTCTTATAGAAATTAACGTGCTGCCGAGCGCGGTGGTTGGGAACGTTGTCATTTCAAAGCTCCCAATCCAAGTTCTCAGGCGATGTAATTTCTAAGGGAATGAAAAGGCATTTATTTGACTGAGACGTGGGGAGAGTGTTTTGTGTGAAGTATTCTTATAGAAATTAACGTGCTGCCGAGCGCGGTGATTGGGAACGTTGTTATTTCAAAGCTCCCAATCCAAGTTCTCAGGCGATGTAATTTCTAAGGGAATGAAAAGGCATTTATTTGACTGAGATGTGGGGAGAGTGTTTTGTGTGAAGTATTCTTATAGAAATTAACGTGCTGCCGAGCGCGGTGGTTGGGAACTTTGTCATTTCAAAGCTCCCAATCCAAGTTCTCAGGCGATGTAATTTCTAAGGGAATGAAAAGGCATTTATTTGACTGAGATGTGAGGAGAGTGTTTTGTGTGAAGTATTCTTATAGAAATTAACGTGCTGCCGAGCGCGGTGGTTGGGAACGTTGTCATTTCAAAGCTCCCAATCCAAGTTCTCAGGCGATGTAATTTCTCAGGGAATGAAAAGGCATTTATTTGACTGAGATGTGAGGAGAGTGTTTTGTGTGAAATATTCTTATAGAAATTAACGTGCTGCCGAGCGCGGTGGTTGGGAACGTTGTCATTTCAAAGTTCCCAATCCAAGTTCTCAGGCGATGTAATTTCTAAGGGAATGAAAAGGCATTTATTTGACTGAGATGTGGGGAGAGTGTTTTGTGTGAAGTATTCTTATAGAAATAACGTGCTGCCGAGCGCGGCGGTAGGGAACGTTGTCATTTCAAAGCTCCCAATCCAAGTTCTCAGGCGATGTAATTTCTAAGGGAATGAAAAGGCATTTATTTGACTGAGATTTGGGGAGAGTGTTTTGTGTGAAGTATTCTTTAAGAAATTAACGTGCTGCCGAGCGCGGTAGTTGGGAACGTTGTCATTTCAAAGCTCCCAATCCAAGTTCTCAGGCGATGTAATTTCTAAGGGAATGAAAAGGCATTTATTTGACTGAGTTGTGGGGAGAGTGTTTTGTGTGAAGTATTCTTATAGAAATTAACGTGCTGCCGAGCGGGGTGGTTGGGAACGTTGTCATTTCAAAGCTCCCAATCCAAGTTCTCAGGCGATGTAATTTCTAAGGGAATGAAAAGGCATTTATTTGACTGAGATGTGGGGAGAGTGTTTTGTGTGAAGTATTCTTATAGAAATTAACGTGCTGCCGAGCGCGGTGGTTGGGAACGTTGTCATTTCAAAGCTCCTAATCCAAGTTCTCAGGCGATGTAATTTCTAAGGGAATGAAAAGGCATTTATTTGACTGAGATTTGGGGAGAGTGTTTTGTGTGAAGTATTCTTATAGAAATTAACGTGCTGCCGAGCGCGGTGGTTGGGAACGTTGTCATTTCAAAGCTCCCAATCCAAGTTCTCAGGCGATGTAATTTCTAATGGAATGAAAAGGCATTTATTTGACTGAGATGTGGGGAGAGTGTTTTGTGTTAAGTATTCTTATAGAAATTAACGTGTTGCCGAGCGGGGTGGTTGGGAATGTTGTCATTTCAAAGCTCCCAATCCAAGTTCTCAGGCGATGTAATTTTTAAGGGAATGAAAAGGCATTTAATTGACTGAGATGTGTGGAGATCGTTTTGTGTGAAGTATTCTTATAGAAATTAACGTGCTGCCGAGGGCGGTGGTTGGGAACGTTGTCATTTCAAAGCTCCCAATCCAAGTTCTCAGGCGATGTAATTTCTAAGGGAATGAAAAGGCATTTATTTGACTGAGTTGTGGGGAGAGTGTTTTGTGTGAAGTATTCTTATAGAAATTAACGTGCTGCCGAGCGCGGTGATTGGGAACGTTGTCATTTCAAAGCTCCCAATCCAAGTTCTCAGGCGATGTAATTTCTAAGGGAATGAAAAGGCATTTATTTGACTGAGATGTGGGGAGAGTGTTTTGTGTGAAGTATTCTTATAGAAATTAACGTGCTGCCGAGCGCGGTGGTTGGGAACGTTGTCATTTCAAAGCTCGTAATCCAAGTTCTCAGGCGATGTAATTTCTAAGGGAATGAAAAGGCATTTATTTGACTGAGATTTGGGGAGAGTGTTTTGTGTGAAGTATTCTTATAGAAATTAACGTGCTGCCGAGCGCGGTAGTTGGGAACGTTGTCATTTCAAAGCTCCCAATCCAAGTTCTCAGGCGATGTAATTTCTAAGGGAATGAAAAGGCATTTATTTGACTGAGACGTGGGGAGAGTGTTTTGTGTGAAGTATTCTTATAGAAATTAACGTGCTGCCGAGCGCGGTGATTGGGAACCTTGTTATTTCAAAGCTCCCAATCCAAGTTCTCAGGCGATGTAATTTCTAAGGGAATGAAAAGGCATTTATTTGACTGAGTTGTGGGGAGAGTGTTTTGTGTGAAGTATTCTTATAGAAATTAACGTGCTGCCGAGCGGGGTGGTTGGGAACGTTGTCATTTCAAAGCTCCCAATCCAAGTTCTCAGGCGATTTAATTTCTAAGATAATGAAAAGGCATTTATTTGACTGAGATGTGGGGAGAGTGTTTTGTGTGAAGTATTCTTATAGAAATTAACGTGCTGCCGAGCGCGGTGGTTGGGAACGTTGTCATTTCAAAGCTCCCAATCCAAGTTCTCAGGCGATGTTATTTCTAAGGGAATGAAAGGGCATTTATTTGACTGAGATCTGGGGAAAGTGTTTTGTGTGAAGTATTCTTTTAGAAAATAACGTGCTGCCGAGAGCGGTGGTTGGGAACGTTGTCATTTCAAAGCTCCCAATCCAAGTTCTCAGGCGATGTAATTTCTAAGACAATGAAAAGGTATTTATTTGACTGAGATGTGGGGAGAGTGTTTTGTGTGAAGTATTCTTATAAAAATTAACGTGCTGCCGAGCGCGGTGGTTTGGAACGTTGTCATTTCAAAGCTCCCAATCCAAGTTCTCAGGCGATGTAATTTCTAAGGGAATGAAAAGGCATTTATTTGACTGAGTTGTGGGAAGAGTGTTTTGTGTGAAGTATTCTTATAGAAATTAACGTGCTGCCGAGCGCGGTGATTGGGAACGTTGTCATTTCAAAGCTCCTAATCCAAGTTCTCAGGCGATGTAATTTCTAAGGGAATGAAAAGGCATTTATTTGACTGAGATTTGGGGAGAGTGTTTTGTGTGAAGTATTCTTATAGAAATTAACGTGCAGCCGAGAGCGGTGGTTGGGAACGTTGTCATTTCAAAGCTCCCAATCCAAGTTTTCAGGCGATGTTATTTCTAAGGGAATGAAAGGGCATTTATTTGACTGAGATGTGGGGAGAGTGTTTTGTGTGAAGTATTCTTTTAGAAAATAACGTGCTGCCGAGAGCGGTGGTTGGGAACGTTGTCATTTCAAAGCTCCCAATCCAAGTTCTCAGGCGATGTAATTTCTAAGACAATGAAAAGGCATTTATTTGACTGAGATGTGGGGAGAGTGTTTTGTGTGAAGTATTCTTATAGAAATTAACGTGCTGCCGAGCGCGGTGGTTGGGAACGTTGTCATTTCAAAGCTCCCAATCCAAGTTCTCAGGCGATGTAATTTCTAAGGGAATGAAAAGGCATTTAATTCACTGAGATGTGGGGAGAGTGTTTTGTGTGAAGTATTCTTATAGAAATTAACGTGCTGCCGAGCGCGGTGGTTGGGAACGTTGTCATTTCAAAGCTCCCAATCCAAGTTCTCAGGCGATGTAATTTCTAAGGGAATGAAAAGGCATTTATTTGACTGAGACGTGGGGAGAGTGTTTTGTGTGAAGTATTCTTATAGAAATTAACGTGCTGCCGAGCGCGGTGATTGGGAACGTTGTTATTTGAAAGCTCCCAATCCAAGTTCTCAGGCGATGTAATTTCTAAGGGAATGAAAAGGCATTTATTTGACTGAGATGTGGGGAGAGTGTTTTGTGTGAAGTATTCTTATAGAAATTAACGTGCTGCCGAGCGCGGTGGTTGGGAACTTTGTCATTTCAAAGCTCCCAATCCAAGTTCTCAGGCGATGTAATTTCTAAGGGAATGAAAAGGCATTTATTTGACTGAGATGTGAGGAGAGTGTTTTGTGTGAAGTATTCTTATAGAAATTAACGTGCTGCCGAGCGCGGTGGTTGGGAACGTTGTCATTTCAAAGCTCCCAATCCAAGTTCTCAGGCGATGTAATTTCTAAGGGAATGAAAAGGCATTTATTTGACTGAGATTTGGGGAGAGTGTTTTGTGTGAAGTATTCTTATAGAAATTAACGTGCTGCCGAGCGCGGTAGTTGGGAACGTTGTCATTTCAAAGCTCCCAATCCAAGTTCTCAGGCGATGTAATTTCTAAGGGAATAAAAAGGCATTTATTTGACTGAGTTGTGGGGAGAGTGTTTTGTGTGAAGTATTCTTATAGAAATTAACGTGCTGCCGAGCGGGGTGGTTGGGAACGTTGTCATTTCAAAGCTCCCAATCCAAGTTCTCAGGCGATGTAATTTCTAAGGGAATGAAAAGGCATTTATTTGACTGAGATGTGGGGAGAGTGTTTTGTGTGAAGTATTCTTATAGAAATTAACGTGCTGCCGAGCGCGGTGGTTGGGAACGTTGTCATTTCAAAGCTCCCAATCCAAGTTCTCAGGCGATGTAATTTCTAAGGGAATGAAAAGGCATTTATTTGACTGAGACGTGGGGAGAGTGTTTTGTGTGAAGTATTCTTATAAAAATTAACGTGCTGCCGAGCGCGGTGATTGGGAACGTTGTTATTTCAAAGCTCCCAATCCAAGTTCTCAGGCGATGTAATTTCTAAGGGAATGAAAAGGCATTTATTTGACTGAGATGTGGGGAGAGTGTTTTGTGTGAAGTATTCTTATAGAAATTAACGTGCTGCCGAGCGCGGTGGTTGGGAACTTTGTCATTTCAAAGCTCCCAATCCAAGTTCTCAGGCGATGTAATTTCTAAGGGAATGAAAAGGCATTTATTTGACTGAGATGTGAGGAGAGTGTTTTGTGTGAAGTATTCTTATAGAAATTAACGTGCTGCCGAGCGCGGTGGTTGGGAACGTTGTCATTTCAAAGCTCCCAATCCAAGTACTCAGGCGATGTAATTTCTCAGGGAATGAAAAGGCATTTATTTGACTGAGATGTGAGGAGAGTGTTTTGTGTGAAATATTCTTATAGAAATTAACGTGCTGCCGAGCGCGGTGGTTGGGAACGTTGTCATTTCAAAGTTCCCAATCCAAGTTCTCAGGCGATGTAATTTCTAAGGGAATGAAAAGGCATTTATTTGACTGAGATGTGGGGAGAGTGTTTTGTGTGAAGTATTCTTATAGAAATAACGTGCTGCCGAGCGCGGTGGTAGGGAACGTTGTCATTTCAAAGCTCCCAATCCAAGTTCTCAGGCGATGTAATTTCTAAGGGAATGAAAAGGCATTTATTTGACTGAGATTTGGGGAGAGTGTTTTGTGTGAAGTATTCTTATAGAAATTAACGTGCTGCCGAGCGCGGTAGTTGGGAACGTTGTCATTTCAAAGCTCCCAATCCAAGTTCTCAGGCGATGTAATTTCTAAGGGAATGAAAAGGCATTTATTTGACTGAGTTGTGGGGAGAGTGTTTTGTGTGAAGTATTCTTATAGAAATTAACGTGCTGCCGAGCGGGGTGGTTGGGAACGTTGTCATTTCAAAGCTCCCAATCCAAGTTCTCAGGCGATGTAATTTCTAAGGGAATGAAAAGGCATTTATTTGACTGAGATGTGGGGAGAGTGTTTTGTGTGAAGTATTCTTATAGAAATTAACGTGCTGCCGAGCGCGGTGGTTGGGAACGTTGTCATTTCAAAGCTCCTAATCCAAGTTCTCAGGCGATGTAATTTCTAAGGGAATGAAAAGGCATTTATTTGACTGAGATTTGGGGAGAGTGTTTTGTGTGAAGTATTCTTATAGAAATTAACGTGCTGCCGAGCGCGGTGGTTGGGAACGTTGTCATTTCAAAGCTCCCAATCCAAGTTCTCAGGCGATGTAATTTCTAATGGAATGAAAAGGCATTTATTTGACTGAGATGTGGGGAGAGTGTTTTGTGTTAAGTATTCTTATAGAAATTAACGTGTTGCCGAGCGGGGTGGTTGGGAATGTTGTCATTTCAAAGCTCCCAATCCAAGTTCTCAGGCGATGTAATTTTTAAGGGAATGAAAAGGCATTTAATTGACTGAGATGTGTGGAGATCGTTTTGTGTGAAGTATTCTTATAGAAATTAACGTGCTGCCGAGCGCGGTGGTTGGGAACGTTGTCATTTCAAAGCTCCCAATCCAAGTTCTCAGGCGATGTAATTTCTAAGGGAATGAAAAGGCATTTATTTGACTGAGTTGTGGGGAGAGTGTTTTGTGTGAAGTATTCTTATAGAAATTAACGTGCTGCCGAGCGCGGTGATTGGGAACGTTGTCATTTCAAAGCTCCCAATCCAAGTTCTCAGGCGATGTAATTTCTAAGGGAATGAAAAGGCATTTATTTGACTGAGATGTGGGGAGAGTGTTTTGTGTGAAGTATTCTTATAGAAATTAACGTGCTGCCGAGCGCGGTGGTTGGGAACGTTGTCATTTCAAAGCTCGTAATCCAAGTTCACAGGCGATGTAATTTCTAAGGGAATGAAAAGGCATTTATTTGACTGAGATTTGGGGAGAGTGTTTTGTGTGAAGTATTCTTATAGAAATTAACGTGCTGCCGAGCGCGGTGGTTGGGAACGTTGTCATTTCAAAGCTCCCAATCCAAGTTCTCAGGCGATGTAATTTCTAAGGGAATGAAAAGGCATTTAATTCACTGAGATGTGGGGAGAGTGTTTTGTGTGAAGTATTCTTATAGAAATTAACGTGCTGCCGAGCGCGGTGATTGGGAACGTTGTTATTTCAAAGCTCCCAATCCAAGTTCTCAGGCGATGTAATTTCTAAGGGAATGAAAAGGCATTTATTTGACTGAGATGTGGGGAGAGTGTTTTGTGTGAAGTATTCTTATAGAAATTAACGTGCTGCCGAGCGCGGTGGTTGGGAACTTAGTCATTTCAAAGCTCCCAATCCAAGTTCTCAGGCGATGTAATTTCTAAGGGAATGAAAAGGCATTTATTTGACTGAGATGTGAGGAGAGTGTTTTGTGTGAAGTATTCTTATAGAAATTAACGTGCTGCCGAGCGCGGTGGTTGGGAACGTTGTCATTTCAAAGCTCCCAATCCAAGTTCTCAGGCGATGTAATTTCTCAGGGAATGAAAAGGCATTTATTTGACTGAGATGTGAGGAGAGTGTTTTGTGTGAAATATTGTTATAGAAATTAACGTGCTGCCGAGCGCGGTGGTTGGGAACGTTGTCATTTCAAAGTTCCCAATCCAAGTTCTCAGGCGATGTAATTTCTAAGGGAATGAAAAGGCATTTATTTGACTGAGATGTGGGGAGAGTGTTTTGTGTGAAGTATTCTTATAGAAATAACGTGCTGCCGAGCGCGGTGGTAGGGAACGTTGTCATTTCAAAGCTCCCAATCCAAGTTCTCAGGCGATGTAATTTCTAAGGGAATGAAAAGGCATTTATTTGACTGAGATTTGGGGAGAGTGGTTTGTGTGAAGTATTCTTATAGAAATTAACGTGCTGCCGAGCGCGGTAGTTGGGAACGTTGTCATTTCAAAGCTCCCAATCCAAGTTCTCAGGCGATGTAATTTCTAAGGGAATGAAAAGGCATTTATTTGACTGAGTTGTGGGGAGAGTGTTTTGTGTGAAGTATTCTTATAGAAATTAACGTGCTGCCGAGCGGGGTGGTTGGGAACGTTGTCATTTCAAAGCTCCCAATCCAAGTTCTCAGGCGATGTAATTTCTAAGGGAATGAAAAGGCATTTATTTGACTGAGATTTGGGGAGAGTGTTTTGTGTGAAGTATTCTTATAGAAATTAACGTGCTGCCGAGCGCGGTGGTAGGGAACGTTGTCATTTCAAAGCTCCCAATCCAAGTTCTCAGGCGATGTAATTTCTAAGGGAATGAAAAGGCATTTATTTGACTGAGATTTGGGGAGAGTGTTTTGTGTGAAGTATTCTTATAGAAATTAACGTGCTGCCGAGCGCGGTGGTTGGGAACGTTGTCATTTCAAAGCTCCCAATCCAAGTTCTCAGGCGATGTAATTTCTAAGGGAATGAAAAGGCATTTAATTCACTGAGATGTGGGGAGAGTGTTTTGTGTGAAGTATTCTTATAGAAATTAACGTGCTGCCGAGCGCGGTGATTGGGAACGTTGTTATTTCAAAGCTCCCAATCCAAGTTCTCAGGCGATGTAATTTCTAAGGGAATGAAAAGGCATTTATTTGACTGAGATGTGGGGAGAGTGTTTTGTGTGAAGTATTCTTATAGAAATTAACGTGCTGCCGAGCGCGGTGGTTGGGAACTTTGTCATTTCAAAGCTCCCAATCCAAGTTCTCAGGCGATGTAATTTCTAAGGGAATGAAAAGGCATTTATTTGACTGAGATGTGAGGAGAGTGTTTTGTGTGAAGTATTCTTATAGAAATTAACGTGCTGCCGAGCGCGGTGGTTAGGAACGTTGTCATTTCAAAGCTCCCAATCCAAGTTCTCAGGCGATGTAATTTCTCAGGGAATGAAAAGGCATTTATTTGACTGAGATGTGAGGAGAGTGTTTTGTGTGAAATATTGTTATAGAAATTAACGTGCTGCCGAGCGCGGTGGTTGGGAACGTTGTCATTTCAAAGTTCCCAATCCAAGTTCTCAGGCGATGTAATTTCTAAGGGAATGAAAAGGCATTTATTTGACTGAGATGTGGGGAGAGTGTTTTGTGTGAAGTATTCTTATAGAAATAACGTGCTGCCGAGCGCGGTGGTAGGGAACGTTGTCATTTCAAAGCTCCCAATCCAAGTTCTCAGGCGATGTAATTTCTAAGGGAATGAAAAGGCATTTATTTGACTGAGATTTGGGGAGAGTGGTTTGTGTGAAGTATTCTTATAGAAATTAACGTGCTGCCGAGCGCGGTAGTTGGGAACGTTGTCATTTCAAAGCTCCCAATCCAAGTTCTCAGGCGATGTAATTTCTAAGGGAATGAAAAGGCATTTATTTGACTGAGTTGTGGGGAGAGTGTTTTGTGTGAAGTATTCTTATAGAAATTAACGTGCTGCCGAGCGGGGTGGTTGGGAACGTTGTCATTTCAAAGCTCCCAATCCAAGTTCTCAGGCGATGTAATTTCTAAGGGAATGAAAAGGCATTTATTTGACTGAGATTTGGGGAGAGTGTTTTGTGTGAAGTATTCTTATAGAAATTAACGTGCTGCCGAGCGCGGTGGTTGGGAACGTTGTCATTTCAATGCTCCCAATCCAAGTTCTCAGGCGATGTAATTTCTAATGGAATGAAAAGGCATTTATTTGACTGAGATGTGGGGAGAGTGTTTTGTGTTAAGTATTCTTATAGAAATTAACGTGTTGCCGAGCGGGGTGGTTGGGAACGTTGTCATTTCAAAGCTCCCAATCCAAGTTCTCAGGCGATGTAATTTCTCAGGGAATGAAAAGGCATTTATTTGACTGAGATGTGAGGAGAGTGTTTTGTGTGAAATATTCTTATAGAAATTAACGTGCTGCCGAGCGCGGTGGTTGGGAACGTTGTCATTTCAAAGTTCCCAATCCAAGTTCTCAGGCGATGTAATTTCTAAGGGAATGAAAAGGCATTTATTTGACTGAGATGTGGGGAGAGTGTTTTGTGTGAAGTATTCTTATAGAAATAACGTGCTGCCGAGCGCGGTGGTAGGGAACGTTGTCATTTCAAAGCTCCCAATCCAAGTTCTCAGGCGATGTAATTTCTAAGGGAATGAAAAGGCATTTATTTGACTGAGATTTGGGGAGAGTGTTTTGTGTGAAGTATTCTTATAGAAATTAACGTGCTGCCGAGCGCGGTAGTTGGGAACGTTGTCATTTCAAAGCTCCCAATCCAAGTTCTCAGGCGATGTAATTTCTAAGGGAATGAAAAGGCATTTATTTGACTGAGTTGTGGGGAGAGTGTTTTGTGTGAAGTATTCTTATAGAAATTAACGTGCTGCCGAGCGGGGTGGTTGGGAACGTTGTCATTTCAAAGCTCCCAATCCAAGTTCTCAGGCGATGTAATTTCTAAGGGAATGAAAAGGCATTTATTTGACTGAGATGTGGGGAGAGTGTTTTGTGTGAAGTATTCTTATAGAAATTAACGTGCTGCCGAGCGCGGTGGTTGGGAACGTTGTCATTTCAAAGCTCCTAATCCAAGTTCTCAGGCGATGTAATTTCTAAGGGAATGAAAAGGCATTTATTTGACTGAGATTTGGGGAGAGTGTTTTGTGTGAAGTATTCTTATAGAAATTAACGTGCTGCCGAGCGCGGTGGTTGGGAACGTTGTCATTTCAAAGCTCCCAATCCAAGTTCTCAGGCGATGTAATTTCTAATGGAATGAAAAGGCATTTATTTGACTGAGATGTGGGGAGAGTGTTTTGTGTTAAGTATTCTTATAGAAATTAACGTGTTGCCGAGCGGGGTGGTTGGGAATGTTGTCATTTCAAAGCTCCCAATCCAAGTTCTCAGGCGATGTAATTTTTAAGGGAATGAAAAGGCATTTAATTGACTGAGATGTGTGGAGATCGTTTTGTGTGAAGTATTCTTATAGAAATTAACGTGCTGCCGAGCGCGGTGGTTGGGAACGTTGTCATTTCAAAGCTCCCAATCCAAGTTCTCAGGCGATGTAATTTCTAAGGGAATGAAAAGGCATTTATTTGACTGAGTTGTGGGGAGAGTGTTTTGTGTGAAGTATTCTTATAGAAATTAACGTGCTGCCGAGCGCGGTGATTGGGAACGTTGTCATTTCAAAGCTCCCAATCCAAGTTCTCAGGCGATGTAATTTCTAAGGGAATGAAAAGGCATTTATTTGACTGAGATGTGGGGAGAGTGTTTTGTGTGAAGTATTCTTATAGAAATTAACGTGCTGCCGAGCGCGGTGGTTGGGAACGTTGTCATTTCAAAGCTCGTAATCCAAGTTCACAGGCGATGTAATTTCTAAGGGAATGAAAAGGCATTTATTTGACTGAGATTTGGGGAGAGTGTTTTGTGTGAAGTATTCTTATAGAAATTAACGTGCTGCCGAGCGCGGTGGTTGGGAACGTTGTCATTTCAAAGCTCCCAATCCAAGTTCTCAGGCGATGTAATTTCTAAGGGAATGAAAAGGCATTTAATTCACTGAGATGTGGGGAGAGTGTTTTGTGTGAAGTATTCTTATAGAAATTAACGTGCTGCCGAGCGCGGTGATTGGGAACGTTGTTATTTCAAAGCTCCCAATCCAAGTTCTCAGGCGATGTAATTTCTAAGGGAATGAAAAGGCATTTATTTGACTGAGATGTGGGGAGAGTGTTTTGTGTGAAGTATTCTTATAGAAATTAACGTGCTGCCGAGCGCGGTGGTTGGGAACTTTGTCATTTCAAAGCTCCCAATCCAAGTTCTCAGGCGATGTAATTTCTAAGGGAATGAAAAGGCATTTATTTGACTGAGATGTGAGGAGAGTGTTTTGTGTGAAGTATTCTTATAGAAATTAACGTGCTGCCGAGCGCGGTGGTTGGGAACGTTGTCATTTCAAAGCTCCCAATCCAAGTTCTCAGGCGATGTAATTTCTCAGGGAATGAAAAGGCATTTATTTGACTGAGATGTGAGGAGAGTGTTTTGTGTGAAATATTGTTATAGAAATTAACGTGCTGCCGAGCGCGGTGGTTGGGAACGTTGTCATTTCAAAGTTCCCAATCCAAGTTCTCAGGCGATGTAATTTCTAAGGGAATGAAAAGGCATTTATTTGACTGAGATGTGGGGAGAGTGTTTTGTGTGAAGTATTCTTATAGAAATAACGTGCTGCCGAGCGCGGTGGTAGGGAACGTTGTCATTTCAAAGCTCCCAATCCAAGTTCTCAGGCGATGTAATTTCTAAGGGAATGAAAAGGCATTTATTTGACTGAGATTTGGGGAGAGTGGTTTGTGTGAAGTATTCTTATAGAAATTAACGTGCTGCCGAGCGCGGTAGTTGGGAACGTTGTCATTTCAAAGCTCCCAATCCAAGTTCTCAGGCGATGTAATTTCTAAGGGAATGAAAAGGCATTTATTTGACTGAGTTGTGGGGAGAGTGTTTTGTGTGAAGTATTCTTATAGAAATTAACGTGCTGCCGAGCGGGGTGGTTGGGAACGTTGTCATTTCAAAGCTCCCAATCCAAGTTCTCAGGCGATGTAATTTCTAAGGGAATGAAAAGGCATTTATTTGACTGAGATGTGGGGAGAGTGTTTTGTGTGAAGTATTCTTATAGAAATTAACGTGCTGCCGAGCGCGGTGGTTGGGAACGTTGTCATTTCAAAGCTCCTAATCCAAGTTCTCAGGCGATGTAATTTCTAAGGGAATGAAAAGGCATTTATTTGACTGAGATTTGGGGAGAGTGTTTTGTGTGAAGTATTCTTATAGAAATTAACGTGCTGCCGAGCGCGGTGGTTGGGAACGTTGTCATTTCAATGCTCCCAATCCAAGTTCTCAGGCGATGTAATTTCTAATGGAATGAAAAGGCATTTATTTGACTGAGATGTGGGGAGAGTGTTTTGTGTTAAGTATTCTTATAGAAATTAACGTGTTGCCGAGCGGGGTGGTTGGGAATGTTGTCATTTCAAAGCTCCCAATCCAAGTTCTCAGGCGATGTAATTTTTAAGGGAATGAAAAGGCATTTAATTGACTGAGATGTGTGGAGATCGTTTTGTGTGAAGTATTCTTATAGAAATTAACGTGCTGCCGAGCGCGGTGGTTGGCAACGTTGTCATTTCAAAGCTCCCAATCCAAGTTCTCAGGCGATGTAATTTCTAAGGGAATGAAAAGGCATTTATTTGACTGAGTTGTGGGGAGAGTGTTTTGTGTGAAGTATTCTTATAGAAATTAACGTGCTGCCGAGCGCGGTGATTGGGAACGTTGTCATTTCAAAGCTCCCAATCCAAGTTCTCAGGCGATGTAATTTCTAAGGGAATGAAAAGGCATTTATTTGACTGAGATGTGGGGAGAGTGTTTTGTGTGAAGTATTCTTATAGAAATTAACGTGCTGCCGAGCGCGGTGGTTGGGAACGTTGTCATTTCAAAGCTCGTAATCCAAGTTCACAGGCGATGTAATTTCTAAGGGAATGAAAAGGCATTTATTTGACTGAGATTTGGGGAGAGTGTTTTGTGTGAAGTATTCTTATAGAAATTAACGTGCTGCCGAGCGCGGTGGTTGGGAACGTTGTCATTTCAAAGCTCCCAATCCAAGTTCTCAGGCGATGTAATTTCTAAGGGAATGAAAAGGCATTTAATTCACTGAGATGTGGGGAGAGTGTTTTGTGTGAAGTATTCTTATAGAAATTAACGTGCTGCCGAGCGCGGTGGTTGGGAACGTTGTCATTTCAAAGCTCCCAATCCAAGTTCTCAGGCGATGTAATTTCTAAGGGAATGAAAAGGCATTTATTTGACTGAGACGTGGGGAGAGTGTTTTGTGTGAAGTATTCTTATAGAAATTAACGTGCTGCCGAGCGCGGTGATTGGGAACGTTGTTATTTCAAAGCTCCCAATCCAAGTTCTCAGGCGATGTAATTTCTAAGGGAATGAAAAGGCATTTATTTGACTGAGATGTGGGGAGAGTGTTTTGTGTGAAGTATTCTTATAGAAATTAACGTGCTGCCGAGCGCGGTGGTTGGGAACTTTGTCATTTCAAAGCTCCCAATCCAAGTTCTCAGGCGATGTAATTTCTAAGGGAATGAAAAGGCATTTATTTGACTGAGATGTGAGGAGAGTGTTTTGTGTGAAGTATTCTTATAGAAATTAACGTGCTGCCGAGCGCGGTGGTTGGGAACGTTGTCATTTCAAAGCTCCCAATCCAAGTTCTCAGGCGATGTAATTTCTCAGGGAATGAAAAGGCATTTATTTGACTGAGATGTGAGGAGAGTGTTTTGTGTGAAATATTCTTATAGAAATTAACGTGCTGCCGAGCGCGGTGGTTGGGAACGTTGTCATTTCAAAGTTCCCAATCCAAGTTCTCAGGCGATGTAATTTCTAAGGGAATGAAAAGGCATTTATTTGACTGACATGTGGGGAGAGTGTTTTGTGTGAAGTATTCTTATAGAAATAACGTGCTGCCGAGCGCGGTGGTAGGGAAAGTTGTCATTTCAAAGCTCCCAATCCAAGTTCTCAGGCGATGTAATTTCTAAGGGAATGAAAAGGCATTTATTTGACTGAGATTTGGGGAGAGTGTTTTGTGTGAAGTATTCTTATAGAAATTAACGTGCTGCCGAGCGCGGTAGTTGGGAACGTTGTCATTTCAAAGCTCCCAATCCAAGTTCTCAGGCGATGTAATTTCTAAGGGAATGAAAAGGCATTTATTTGACTGAGTTGTGGGGAGAGTGTTTTGTGTGAAGTATTCTTATAGAAATTAACGTGCTGCCGAGCGGGGTGGTTGGGAACGTTGTCATTTCAAAGCTCCCAATCCAAGTTCTCAGGCGATGTAATTTCTAAGGGAATGAAAAGGCATTTATTTGACTGAGATGTGGGGAGAGTGTTTTGTGTGAAGTATTCTTATAGAAATTAACGTGCTGCCGAGCGCGGTGGTTGGGAACGTTGTCATTTCAAAGCTCCCAATCCAAGTTCTCAGGCGATGTAATTTCTAATGGAATGAAAAGGCATTTATTTGACTGAGATGTGGGGAGAGTGTTTTGTGTTAAGTATTCTTATAGAAATTAACGTGTTGCCGAGCGGGGTGGTTGGGAATGTTGTCATTTCAAAGCTCCCAATCCAAGTTCTCAGGCGATGTAATTTTTAAGGGAATGAAAAGGCATTTAATTGACTGAGATGTGTGGAGATCGTTTTGTGTGAAGTATTCTTACAGAAATTAACGTGCTGCCGAGCGCGGTGGTTGGGAACGTTGTCATTTCAAAGCTCCCAATCCAAGTTCTCAGGCGATGTAATTTCTAAGGGAATGAAAAGGCATTTATTTGACTGAGTTGTGGGGAGAGTGTTTTGTGTGAAGTATTCTTATAGAAATTAACGTGCTGCCGAGCGCGGTGATTGGGAACGTTGTCATTTCAAAGCTCCCAATCCAAGTTCTCAGGCGATGTAATTTCTAAGGGAATGAAAAGGCATTTATTTGACTGAGATGTGGGGAGAGTGTTTTGTGTGAAGTATTCTTATAGAAATTAACGTGCTGCCGAGCGCGGTGGTTGGGAACGTTGTCATTTCAAAGCTCGTAATCCAAGTTCTCAGGCGATGTAATTTCTAAGGGAATGAAAAGGCATTTATTTGACTGAGATTTGGGGAGAGTGTTTTGTGTGAAGTATTCTTATAGAAATTAACGTGCTGCCGAGCGCGGTAGTTGGGAACTTTTCATTTCAAAGCTCCCAATCCAAGTTCTCAGGCGATGTAATTTCTAAGGGAATGAAAAGGCATTTATTTGACTGAGACGTGGGGAGAGTGTTTTGTGTGAAGTATTCTTATAGAAATTAACGTGCTGCCGAGCGCGGTGATTGGGAACCTTGTTATTTCAAAGCTCCCAATCCAAGTTCTCAGGCGATGTAATTTCTAAGGGAATGAAAAGGCATTTATTTGACTGAGTTGTGGGGAGAGTGTTTTGTGTGAAGTATTCTTATAGAAATTAACGTGCTGCCGAGCGGGGTGGTTGGGAACGTTGTCATTTCAAAGCTCCCAATCCAAGTTCTCAGGCGATTTAATTTCTAAGATAATGAAAAGGCATTTATTTGACTGAGATGTGGGGAGAGTGTTTTGTGTGAAGTATTCTTATAGAAATTAACGTGCTGCCGAGCGCGGTGGTTGGGAACGTTGTCATTTCAAAGCTCCTAATCCAAGTTCTCAGGCGATGTAATTTCTAAGGGAATGAAAAGGCATTTATTTGACTGAGATTTGGGGAGAGTGTTTTGTGTGAAGTATTCTTATAGAAATTAACGTGCTGCCGAGCGCGGTAGTTGGGAACGTTGTCATTTCAAAGCTCCCAATCCAAGTTCTCAGGCGATGTAATTTCTAAGGGAATGAAAAGGCATTTATTTGACTGAGTTGTGGGGAGAGTGTTTTGTGTGAAGTATTCTTATAGAAATTAACGTGCTGCCGAGCGGGGTGGTTGGGAACGTTGTCATTTCAAAGCTCCCAATCCAAGTTCTTAGGCGATGTAATTTCTAAGGGAATGAAAAGGCATTTATTTGACTGAGATGTGGGGAGAGTGTTTTGTGTGAAGTATTCTTATAGAAATTAACGTGCTGCCGAGCGCGGTGATTGGGAACCTTGTTATTTCAAAGCTCCCAATCCAAGTTCTCAGGCGATGTAATTTCTAAGGGAATGAAAAGGCATTTATTTGACTGAGTTGTGGGGAGAGTGTTTTGTGTGAAGTATTCTTATAGAAATTAACGTGCTGCCGAGCGCGGTGGTTGGGAACGTTGTCATTTCAAAGCTCCCAATCCAAGTTCTCAGGCGATGTAATTTCTAATGGAATGAAAAGGCATTTATTTGACTGAGATGTGGGGAGAGTGTTTTGTGTTAAGTATTCTTATAGAAATTAACGTGTTGCCGAGCGGGGTGGTTGGGAATGTTGTCATTTCAAAGCTCCTAATCCAAGTTCTCAGGCGATGTAATTTCTAAGGGAATGAAAAGGCATTTATTTGACTGAGATTTGGGGAGAGTGTTTTGTGTGAAGTATTCTTATAGAAATTAACGTGCTGCCGAGCGGGGTGGTTGGGAACGTTGTCATTTCAAAGCTCCCAATCCAAGTTCTCAGGCGATGTAATTTCTAAGGGAATGAAAAGGCATTTATTTGACTGAGATGTGGGGAGAGTGTTTTGTGTGAAGTATTCTTATAGAAATTAACGTGCTGCCGAGCGCGGTGGTTGGGAACGTTGTCATTTCAAAGCTCCTAATCCAAGTTCTCAGGCGATGTAATTTCTAAGGGAATGAAAAGGCATTTATTTGACTGAGATTTGGGGAGAGTGTTTTGTGTGAAGTATTCTTATAGAAATTAACGTGCTGCCGAGCGGGGTGGTTGGGAACGTTGTCATTTCAAAGCTCCCAATCCAAGTTCTCAGGCGATGTAATTTCTAAGGGAATGAAAAGGCATTTATTTGACTGAGATGTGGGGAGAGTGTTTTGTGTGAAGTATTCTTATAGAAATTAACGTGCTGCCGAGCGCGGTGGTTGGGAACGTTGTCATTTCAAAGCTCCTAATCCAAGTTCTCAGGCGATGTAATTTCTAAGGGAATGAAAAGGCATTTATTTGACTGAGATTTGGGGAGAGTGTTTTGTGTGAAGTATTCTTATAGAAATTAACGTGCTGCCGAGCGCGGTGGTTGGGAACGTTGTCATTTCAAAGCTCCCAATCCAAGTTCTCAGGCGATGTAATTTCTAATGGAATGAAAAGGCATTTATTTGACTGAGATGTGGGGAGAGTGTTTTGTGTTAAGTATTCTTATAGAAATTAACGTGTTGCCGAGCGGGGTGGTTGGGAATGTTGTCATTTCAAAGCTCCCAATCCAAGTTCTCAGGCGATGTAATTTTTAAGGGAATGAAAAGGCATTTAATTGACTGAGATGTGTGGAGATCGTTTTGTGTGAAGTATTCTTATAGAAATTAACGTGCTGCCGAGCGCGGTGGTTGGGAACGTTGTCATTTCAAAGCTCCCAATCCAAGTTCTCAATCGATGTAATTTCTAAGGGAATGAAAAGGCATTTATTTGACTGAGTTGTGGGGAGAGTGTTTTGTGTGAAGTATTCTTATAGAAATTAACGTGCTGCCGAGCGCGGTGATTGGGAACGTTGTCATTTCAAAGCTCCCAATCCAAGTTCTCAGGCGATGTAATTTCTAAGGGAATGAAAAGGCATTTATTTGACTGAGATGTGGGGAGAGTGTTTTGTGTGAAGTATTCTTATAGAAATTAACGTGCTGCCGAGCGCGGTGGTTGGGAACGTTGTCATTTCAAAGCTCGTAATCCACGTTCACAGGCGATGTAATTTCTAAGGGAATGAAAAGGCATTTATTTGACTGAGATTTGGGGAGAGTGTTTTGTGTGAAGTATTCTTATAGAAATTAACGTGCTGCCGAGCGCGGTGGTTGGGAACGTTGTCATTTCAAAGCTCCCAATCCAAGTTCTCAGGCGATGTAATTTCTAAGGGAATGAAAAGGCATTTAATTCACTGAGATGTGGGGAGAGTGTTTTGTGTGAAGTATTCTTATAGAAATTAACGTGCTGCCGAGCGCGGTGATTGGGAACGTTGTTATTTCAAAGCTCCCAATCCAAGTTCTCAGGCGATGTAATTTCTAAGGGAATGAAAAGGCATTTATTTGACTGAGATGTGGGGAGAGTGTTTTGTGTGAAGTATTCTTATAGAAATTAACGTGCTGCCGAGCGCGGTGGTTGGGAACTTTGTCATTTCAAAGCTCCCAATCCAAGTTCTCAGGCGATGTAATTTCTAAGGGAATGAAAAGGCATTTATTTGACTGAGATGTGAGGAGAGTGTTTTGTGTGAAGTATTCTTATAGAAATTAACGTGCTGCCGAGCGCGGTGGTTGGGAACGTTGTCATTTCAAAGCTCCCAATCCAAGTTCTCAGGCGATGTAATTTCTCAGGGAATGAAAAGGCATTTATTTGACTGAGATGTGAGGAGAGTGTTTTGTGTGAAATATTCTTATAGAAATTAACGTGCTGCCGAGCGCGGTGGTTGGGAACGTTGTCATTTCAAAGTTCCCAATCCAAGTTCTCAGGCGATGTAATTTCTAAGGGAATGAAAAGGCATTTATTTGACTGAGATGTGGGGAGAGTGTTTTGTGTGAAGTATTCTTATAGAAATAACGTGCTGCCGAGCGCGGTGGTAGGGAACGTTGTCATTTCAAAGCTCCCAATCCAAGTTCTCAGGCGATGTAATTTCTAAGGGAATGAAAAGGCATTTATTTGACTGAGATTTGGGGAGAGTGTTTTGTGTGAAGTATTCTTATAGAAATTAACGTGCTGCCGAGCGCGGTAGTTGGGAACGTTGTCATTTCAAAGCTCCCAATCCAAGTTCTCAGGCGATGTAATTTCTAAGGGAATGAAAAGGCATTTATTTGACTGAGTTGTGGGGAGAGTGTTTTGTGTGAAGTATTCTTATAGAAATTAACGTGCTGCCGAGCGGGGTGGTTGGGAACGTTGTCATTTCAAAGCTCCCAATCCAAGTTCTCAGGCGATGTAATTTCTAAGGGAATGAAAAGGCATTTATTTGACTGAGATGTGGGGAGAGTGTTTTGTGTGAAGTATTCTTATAGAAATTAACGTGCTGCCGAGCGCGGTGGTTGGGAACGTTGTCATTTCAAAGCTCCTAATCCAAGTTCTCAGGCGATGTAATTTCTAAGGGAATGAAAAGGCATTTATTTGACTGAGATTTGGGGAGAGTGTTTTGTGTGAAGTATTCTTATAGAAATTAACGTGCTGCCGAGCGCGGTGGTTGGGAACGTTGTCATTTCAAAGCTCCCAATCCAAGTTCTCAGGCGATGTAATTTCTAATGGAATGAAAAGGCATTTATTTGACTGAGATGTGGGGAGAGTGTTTTGTGTTAAGTATTCTTATAGAAATTAACATGTTGCCGAGCGGGGTGGTTGGGAATGTTGTCATTTCAAAGCTCCCAATCCAAGTTCTCAGGCGATGTAATTTTTAAGGGAATGAAAAGGCATTTAATTGACTGAGATGTGTGGAGATCGTTTTGTGTGAAGTATTCTTATAGAAATTAACGTGCTGCCGAGCGCGGTGGTTGGCAACGTTGTCATTTCAAAGCTCCCTATCCAAGTTCTCAGGCGATGTAATTTCTAAGGGAATGAAAAGGCATTTATTTGACTGAGTTGTGGGGAGAGTGTTTTGTGTGAAGTATTCTTATAGAAATTAACGTGCTGCCGAGCGCGGTGATTGGGAACGTTGTCATTTCAAAGCTCCCAATCCAAGTTCTCAGGCGATGTAATTTCTAAGGGAATGAAAAGGCATTTATTTGACTGAGATGTGGGGAGAGTGTTTTGTGTGAAGTATTCTTATAGAAATTAACGTGCTGCCGAGCGCGGTGGTTGGGAACGTTGTCATTTCAAAGCTCGTAATCCAAGTTCACAGGCGATGTAATTTCTAAGGGAATGAAAAGGCATTTATTTGACTGAGATTTGGGGAGAGTGTTTTGTGTGAAGTATTCTTATAGAAATTAACGTGCTGCCGAGCGCGGTGGTTGGGAACGTTGTCATTTCAAAGCTCCCAATCCAAGTTCTCAGGCGATGTAATTTCTAAGGGAATGAAAAGGCATTTAATTCACTGAGATGTGGGGAGAGTGTTTTGTGTGAAGTATTCTTATAGAAATTAACGTGCTGCCGAGCGCGGTGGTTGGGAACGTTGTAATTTCAAAGCTCCCAATCCAAGTTCTCAGGCGATGTAATTTCTAAGGGAATGAAAAGGCATTTATTTGACTGAGACGTGGGGAGAGTGTTTTGTGTGAAGTATTCTTATAGAAATTAACGTGCTGCCGAGCGCGGTGATTGGGAACGTTGTTATTTCAAAGCTCCCAATCCAAGTTCTCAGGCGATGTAATTTCTAAGGGAATGAAAAGGCATTTATTTGACTGAGATGTGGGGAGAGTGTTTTGTGTGAAGTATTCTTATAGAAATTAACGTGCTGCCGAGCGCGGTGGTTGGGAACGTTGTCATTTCAAAGCTCCCAATCCAAGTTCTCAGGCGATGTAATTTCTCAGGGAATGAAAAGGCATTTATTTGACTGAGATGTGAGGAGAGTGTTTTGTGTGAAATATTCTTATAGAAATTAACGTGCTGCCGAGCGCGGTGGTTGGGAACGTTGTCATTTCAAAGTTCCCAATCCAAGTTCTCAGGCGATGTAATTTCTAAGGGAATGAAAAGGCATTTATTTGACTGAGATGTGGGGAGAGTGTTTTGTGTGAAGTATTCTTATAGAAATAACGTGCTGCCGAGCGCGGTGGTAGGGAACGTTGTCATTTCAAAGCTCCCAATCCAAGTTCTCAGGCGATGTAATTTCTAAGGGAATGAAAAGGCATTTATTTGACTGAGATTTGGGGAGAGTGTTTTGTGTGAAGTATTCTTATAGAAATTAACGTGCTGCCGAGCGCGGTAGTTGGGAACGTTGTCATTTCAAAGCTCCCAATCCAAGTTCTCAGGCGATGTAATTTCTAAGGGAATGAAAAGGCATTTATTTGACTGAGTTGTGGGGAGAGTGTTTTGTGTGAAGTATTCTTATAGAAATTAACGTGCTGCCGAGCGAGGTGGTTGGGAACGTTGTCATTTCAAAGCTCCCAATCCAAGTTCTCAGGCGATGTAATTTCTAAGGGAATGAAAAGGCATTTATTTGACTGAGATGTGGGGAGAGTGTTTTGTGTGAAGTATTCTTATAGAAATTAACGTGCTGCCGAGCGCGGTGGTTGGGAACGTTGTCATTTCAAAGCTCCTAATCCAAGTTCTCAGGCGATGTAATTTCTAAGGGAATGAAAAGGCATTTATTTGACTGAGATTTGGGGAGAGTGTTTTGTGTGAAGTATTCTTATAGAAATTAACGTGCTGCCGAGCGCGGTGGTTGGGAACGTTGTCATTTCAAAGCTCCCAATCCAAGTTCTCAGGCGATGTAATTTCTAATGGAATGAAAAGGCATTTATTTGACTGAGATGTGGGGAGAGTGTTTTGTGTTAAGTATTCTTATAGAAATTAACGTGTTGCCGAGCGGGGTGGTTGGGAATGTTGTCATTTCAAAGCTCCCAATCCAAGTTCTCAGGCGATGTAATTTTTAAGGGAATGAAAAGGCATTTAATTGACTGAGATGTGTGGAGATCGTTTTGTGTGAAGTATTCTTATAGAAATTAACGTGCTGCCGAGCGCGGTGGTTGGGAACGTTGTCATTTCAAAGCTCCCAATCCAAGTTCTCAGGCGATGTAATTTCTAAGGGAATGAAAAGGCATTTATTTGACTGAGTTGTGGGGAGAGTGTTTTGTGTGAAGTATTCTTATAGAAATTAACGTGCTGCCGAGCGCGGTGATTGGGAACGTTGTCATTTCAAAGCTCCCAATCCAAGTTCTCAGGCGATGTAATTTCTAAGGGAATGAAAAGGCATTTATTTGACTGAGATGTGGGGAGAGTGTTTTGTGTGAAGTATTCTTATAGAAATTAACGTGCTGCCGAGCGCGGTGGTTGGGAACGTTGTCATTTCAAAGCTCGTAATCCAAGTTCTCAGGCGATGTAATTTCTAAGGGAATGAAAAGGCATTTATTTGACTGAGATTTGGGGAGAGTGTTTTGTGTGAAGTATTCTTATAGAAATTAACGTGCTGCCGAGCGCGGTAGTTGGGAACTTTTCATTTCAAAGCTCCCAATCCAAGTTCTCAGGCGATGTAATTTCTAAGGGAATGAAAAGGCATTTATTTGACTGAGACGTGGGGAGAGTGTTTTGTGTGAAGTATTCTTATAGAAATTAACGTGCTGCCGAGCGCGGTGATTGGGAACGTTGTCATTTCAAAGCTCCCAATCCAAGTTCTCAGGCGATGTAATTTCTAAGGGAATGAAAAGGCATTTATTTGACTGAGATGTGGGGAGAGTGTTTTGTGTGAAGTATTCTTATAGAAATTAACGTGCTGCCGAGCGCGGTGATTGGGAACGTTGTTATTTCAAAGCTCCCAATCCAAGTTCTCAGGCGATGTAATTTCTAAGGGAATGAAAAGGCATTTATTTGACTGAGATGTGGGGAGAGTGTTTTGTGTGAAGTATTCTTATAGAAATTAACGTGCTGCCGAGCGCGGTGGTTGGGAACGTTGTCATTTCAAAGCTCCCAATCCAAGTTCTCAGGCGATGTAATTTCTCAGGGAATGAAAAGGCATTTATTTGACTGAGATGTGAGGAGAGTGTTTTGTGTGAAATATTCTTATAGAAATTAACGTGCTGCCGAGCGCGGTGGTTGGGAACGTTGTCATTTCAAAGTTCCCAATCCAAGTTCTCAGGCGATGTAATTTCTAAGGGAATGAAAAGGCATTTATTTGACTGAGATGTGGGGAGAGTGTTTTGTGTGAAGTATTCTTATAGAAATAACGTGCTGCCGAGCGCGGTGGTAGGGAACGTTGTCATTTCAAAGCTCCCAATCCAAGTTCTCAGGCGATGTAATTTCTAAGGGAATGAAAAGGCATTTATTTGACTGAGATTTGGGGAGAGTGTTTTGTGTGAAGTATTCTTATAGAAATTAACGTGCTGCCGAGCGCGGTAGTTGGGAACGTTGTCATTTCAAAGCTCCCAATCCAAGTTCTCAGGCGATGTAATTTCTAAGGGAATGAAAAGGCATTTATTTGACTGAGTTGTGGGGAGAGTGTTTTGTGTGAAGTATTCTTATAGAAATTAACGTGCTGCCGAGCGAGGTGGTTGGGAACGTTGTCATTTCAAAGCTCCCAATCCAAGTTCTCAGGCGATGTAATTTCTAAGGGAATGAAAAGGCATTTATTTGACTGAGATGTGGGGAGAGTGTTTTGTGTGAAGTATTCTTATAGAAATTAACGTGCTGCCGAGCGCGGTGGTTGGGAACGTTGTCATTTCAAAGCTCCTAATCCAAGTTCTCAGGCGATGTAATTTCTAAGGGAATGAAAAGGCATTTATTTGACTGAGATTTGGGGAGAGTGTTTTGTGTGAAGTATTCTTATAGAAATTAACGTGCTGCCGAGCGCGGTGGTTGGGAACGTTGTCATTTCAAAGCTCCCAATCCAAGTTCTCAGGCGATGTAATTTCTAATGGAATGAAAAGGCATTTATTTGACTGAGATGTGGGGAGAGTGTTTTGTGTTAAGTATTCTTATAGAAATTAACGTGTTGCCGAGCGGGGTGGTTGGGAATGTTGTCATTTCAAAGCTCCCAATCCAAGTTCTCAGGCGATGTAATTTTTAAGGGAATGAAAAGGCATTTAATTGACTGAGATGTGTGGAGATCGTTTTGTGTGAAGTATTCTTATAGAAATTAACGTGCTGCCGAGCGCGGTGGTTGGGAACGTTGTCATTTCAAAGCTCCCAATCCAAGTTCTCAGGCGATGTAATTTCTAAGGGAATGAAAAGGCATTTATTTGACTGAGTTGTGGGGAGAGTGTTTTGTGTGAAGTATTCTTATAGAAATTAACGTGCTGCCGAGCGCGGTGATTGGGAACGTTGTCATTTCAAAGCTCCCAATCCAAGTTCTCAGGCGATGTAATTTCTAAGGGAATGAAAAGGCATTTATTTGACTGAGATGTGGGGAGAGTGTTTTGTGTGAAGTATTCTTATAGAAATTAACGTGCTGCCGAGCGCGGTGGTTGGGAACGTTGTCATTTCAAAGCTCGTAATCCAAGTTCTCAGGCGATGTAATTTCTAAGGGAATGAAAAGGCATTTATTTGACTGAGATTTGGGGAGAGTGTTTTGTGTGAAGTATTCTTATAGAAATTAACGTGCTGCCGAGCGCGGTAGTTGGGAACTTTTCATTTCAAAGCTCCCAATCCAAGTTCTCAGGCGATGTAATTTCTAAGGGAATGAAAAGGCATTTATTTGACTGAGACGTGGGGAGAGTGTTTTGTGTGAAGTATTCTTATAGAAATTAACGTGCTGCCGAGCGCGGTGATTGGGAACGTTGTCATTTCAAAGCTCCCAATCCAAGTTCTCAGGCGATGTAATTTCTAAGGGAATGAAAAGGCATTTATTTGACTGAGATGTGGGGAGAGTGTTTTGTGTGAAGTATTCTTATAGAAATTAACGTGCTGCCGAGCGCGGTGGTTGGGAACGTTGTCATTTCAAAGCTCGTAATCCAAGTTCACAGGCGATGTAATTTCTAAGGGAATGAAAAGGCATTTATTTGACTGAGATTTGGGGAGAGTGTTTTGTGTGAAGTATTCTTATAGAAATTAACGTGCTGCCGAGCGCGGTGGTTGGGAACGTTGTCATTTCAAAGCTCCCAATCCAAGTTCTCAGGCGATGTAATTTCTAAGGGAATGAAAAGGCATTTAATTCACTGAGATGTGGGGAGAGTGTTTTGTGTGAAGTATTCTTATAGAAATTAACGTGCTGCCGAGCGCGGTGGTTGGGAACGTTGTCATTTCAAAGCTCCCAATCCAAGTTCTCAGGCGATGTAATTTCTAAGGGAATGAAAAGGCATTTATTTGACTGAGACGTGGGGAGAGTGTTTTGTGTGAAGTATTCTTATAGAAATTAACGTGCTGCCGAGCGCGGTGATTGGGAACGTTGTTATTTCAAAGCTCCCAATCCAAGTTCTCAGGCGATGTAATTTCTAAGGGAATGAAAAGGCATTTATTTGACTGAGATGTGGGGAGAGTGTTTTGTGTGAAGTATTCTTATAGAAATTAACGTGCTGCCGAGCGCGGTGGTTGGGAACGTTGTCATTTCAAAGCTCCCAATCCAAGTTCTCAGGCGATGTAATTTCTCAGGGAATGAAAAGGCATTTATTTGACTGAGATGTGAGGAGAGTGTTTTGTGTGAAATATTCTTATAGAAATTAACGTGCTGCCGAGCGCGGTGGTTGGGAACGTTGTCATTTCAAAGTTCCCAATCCAAGTTCTCAGGCGATGTAATTTCTAAGGGAATGAAAAGGCATTTATTTGACTGAGATGTGGGGAGAGTGTTTTGTGTGAAGTATTCTTATAGAAATAACGTGCTGCCGAGCGCGGTGGTAGGGAACGTTGTCATTTCAAAGCTCCCAATCCAAGTTCTCAGGCGATGTAATTTCTAAGGGAATGAAAAGGCATTTATTTGACTGAGATTTGGGGAGAGTGTTTTGTGTGAAGTATTCTTATAGAAATTAACGTGCTGCCGAGCGCGGTAGTTGGGAACGTTGTCATTTCAAAGCTCCCAATCCAAGTTCTCAGGCGATGTTATTTCTAAGGGAATGAAAAGGCATTTATTTGACTGAGTTGTGGGGAGAGTGTTTTGTGTGAAGTATTCTTATAGAAATTAACGTGCTGCCGAGCGGGGTGGTTGGGAACGTTGTCATTTCAAAGCTCCCAATCCAAGTTCTCAGGCGATGTAATTTCTAAGGGAATGAAAAGGCATTTATTTGACTGAGATGTGGGGAGAGTGTTTTGTGTGAAGTATTCTTATAGAAATTAACGTGCTGCCGAGCGCGGTGGTTGGGAACGTTGTCATTTCAAAGCTCCTAATCCAAGTTCTCAGGCGATGTAATTTCTAAGGGAATGAAAAGGCATTTATTTGACTGAGATTTGGGGAGAGTGTTTTGTGTGAAGTATTCTTATAGAAATTAACGTGCTGCCGAGCGCGGTGGTTGGGAACGTTGTCATTTCAAAGCTCCCAATCCAAGTTCTCAGGCGATGTAATTTCTAATGGAATGAAAAGGCATTTATTTGACTGAGATGTGGGGAGAGTGTTTTGTGTTAAGTATTCTTATAGAAATTAACGTGTTGCCGAGCGGGGTGGTTGGGAATGTTGTCATTTCAAAGCTCCCAATCCAAGTTCTCAGGCGATGTAATTTTTAAGGGAATGAAAAGGCATTTAATTGACTGAGATGTGTGGAGATCGTTTTGTGTGAAGTATTCTTATAGAAATTAACGTGCTGCCGAGCGCGGTGGTTGGGAACGTTGTCATTTCAAAGCTCCCAATCCAAGTTCTCAGGCGATGTAATTTCTAAGGGAATGAAAAGGCATTTATTTGACTGAGTTGTGGGGAGAGTGTTTTGTGTGAAGTATTCTTATAGAAATTAACGTGCTGCCGAGCGCGGTGATTGGGAACGTTGTCATTTCAAAGCTCCCAATCCAAGTTCTCAGGCGATGTAATTTCTAAGGGAATGAAAAGGCATTTATTTGACTGAGATGTGGGGAGAGTGTTTTGTGTGAAGTATTCTTATAGAAATTAACGTGCTGCCGAGCGCGGTGGTTGGGAACGTTGTCATTTCAAAGCTCGTAATCCAAGTTCTCAGGCGATGTAATTTCTAAGGGAATGAAAAGGCATTTATTTGACTGAGATTTGGGGAGAGTGTTTTGTGTGAAGTATTCTTATAGAAATTAACGTGCTGCCGAGCGCGGTAGTTGGTAACTTTTCATTTCAAAGCTCCCAATCCAAGTTCTCAGGCGATGTAATTTCTAAGGGAATGAAAAGGCATTTATTTGACTGAGACGTGGGGAGAGTGTTTTGTGTGAAGTATTCTTATAGAAATTAACGTGCTGCCGAGCGCGGTGATTGGGAACCTTGTTATTTCAAAGCTCCCAATCCAAGTTCTCAGGCGTTGTAATTTCTAAGGGAATGAAAAGGCATTTATTTGACTGAGTTGTGGGGAGAGTGTTTTGTGTGAAGTATTCTTATAGAAATTAACGTGCTGCCGAGCGGGGTGGTTGGGAACGTTGTCATTTCAAAGCTCCCAATCCAAGTTCTCAGGCGATTTAATTTCTAAGATAATGAAAAGGCATTTATTTGACTGAGATGTGGGGAGAGTGTTTTGTGTGAAGTATTCTTATAGAAATTAACGTGCTGCCGAGCGCGGTGGTTGGGAACGTTGTCATTTCAAAGCTCCTAATCCAAGTTCTCAGGCGATGTAATTTCTAAGGGAATGAAAAACCATTTATTTGACTGAGATTTGGGGAGAGTGTTTTGTGTGAAGTATTCTTATAGAAATTAACGTGCTGCCGAGCGCGGTAGTTGGGAACGTTGTCATTTCAAAGCTCCCAATCCAAGTTCTCAGGCGATGTAATTTCTAAGGGAATGAAAAGGCATTTATTTGACTGAGTTGTGGGGAGAGTGTTTTGTGTGAAGTATTCTTATAGAAATTAACGTGCTGCCGAGCGGGGTGGTTGGGAACGTTGTCATTTCAAAGCTCCCAATCCAAGTTCTCAGGCGATGTAATTTCTAAGGGAATGAAAAGGCATTTATTTGACTGAGATGTGGGGAGAGTGTTTTGTGTGAAGTATTCTTATAGAAATTAACGTGCTGCCGAGCGCGGTGATTGGGAACCTTGTTATTTCAAAGCTCCCAATCCAAGTTCTCAGGCGATGTAATTTCTAAGGGAATGAAAAGGCATTTATTTGACTGAGTTGTGGGGAGAGTGTTTTGTGTGAAGTATTCTTATAGAAATTAACGTGCTGCCGAGCGCGGTGGTTGGGAACGTTGTCATTTCAAAGCTCCCAATCCAAGTTCTCAGGCGATGTAATTTCTAATGGAATGAAAAGGCATTTATTTGACTGAGATGTGGGGAGAGTGTTTTGTGTTAAGTATTCTTATAGAAATTAACGTGTTGCCGAGCGGGGTGGTTGGGAATGTTGTCATTTCAAAGCTCCCAATCCAAGTTCTCAGGCGATGTAATTTTTAAGGGAATGAAAAGGCATTTATTTGACTGAGTTGTGGGGAGAGTGTTTTGTGTGAAGTATTCTTATAGAAATTAACGTGCTGCCGAGCGGGGTGGTTGGGAACGTTGTCATTTCAAAGCTCCCAATCCAAGTTCTCAGGCGATGTAATTTCTAAGGGAATGAAAAGGCATTTATTTGACTGAGATGTGGGGAGAGTGTTTTGTGTGAAGTATTCTTATAGAAATTAACGTGCTGCCGAGCGCGGTGATTGGGAACCTTGTTATTTCAAAGCTCCCAATCCAAGTTCTCAGGCGATGTAATTTCTAAGGGAATGAAAAGGCATTTATTTGACTGAGTTGTGGGGAGAGTGTTTTGTGTGAAGTATTCTTATAGAAATTAACGTGCTGCCGAGCGCGGTGGTTGGGAACGTTGTCATTTCAAAGCTCCCAATCCAAGTTCTCAGGCGATGTAATTTCTAATGGAATGAAAAGGCATTTATTTGACTGAGATGTGGGGAGAGTGTTTTGTGTTAAGTATTCTTATAGAAATTAACGTGTTGCCGAGCGGGGTGGTTGGGAATGTTGTCATTTCAAAGCTCCCAATCCAAGTTCTCAGGCGATGTAATTTTTAAGGGAATGAAAAGGCATTTAATTGACTGAGATGTGTGGAGATCGTTTTGTGTGAAGTATTCTTATAGAAATTAACGTGCTGCCGAGCGCGGTGGTTGGGAACGTTGTCATTTCAAAGCTCCCAATCCAAGTTCTCAGGCGATGTAATTTCTAAGGGAATGAAAAGGCATTTATTTGACTGAGTTGTGGGGAGAGTGTTTTGTGTGAAGTATTCTTATAGAAATTAACGTGCTGCCGAGCGCGGTGATTGGGAACGTTGTCATTTCAAAGCTCCCAATCCAAGTTCTCAGGCGATGTAATTTCTAAGGGAATGAAAAGGCATTTATTTGACTGAGATGTGGGGAGAGTGTTTTGTGTGAAGTATTCTTATAGAAATTAACGTGCTGCCGAGCGCGGTGGTTGGGAACGTTGTCATTTCAAAGCTCGTAATCCAAGTTCTCAGGCGATGTAATTTCTAAGGGAATGAAAAGGCATTTATTTGACTGAGATGTGGGGAGAGTGTTTTGTGTTAAGTATTCTTATAGAAATTAACGTGCTGCCGAGAGCGGTGGTTGGGAACGTTGTCATTTCAAAGCTCCTAATCCAAGTTCTCAGGCGATGTAATTTCTAAGGGAATGAAAAGGCATTTATTTGACTGAGATTTGGGGAGAGTGTTTTGTGTGAAGTATTCTTATAGAAATTAACGTGCTGCCGAGCGCGGTAGTTGGGAACGTTGTCATTTCAAAGCTCCCAATCCAAGTTCTCAGGCGATGTAATTTCTAAGGGAATGAAAAGGCATTTATTTGACTGAGTTGTGGGGAGAGTGTTTTGTGTGAAGTATTCTTATAGAAATTAACGTGCTGCCGAGCGGGGTGGTTGGGAACGTTGTCATTTCAAAGCTCCCAATCCAAGTTCTCAGGCGATGTAATTTCTAAGGGAATGAAAAGGCATTTATTTGACTGAGATGTGGGGAGAGTGTTTTGTGTGAAGTATTCTTATAGAAATTAACGTGCTGCCGAGCGCGGTGATTGGGAACCTTGTTATTTCAAAGCTCCCAATCCAAGTTCTCAGGCGATGTAATTTCTAAGGGAATGAAAAGGCATTTATTTGACTGAGTTGTGGGGAGAGTGTTTTGTGTGAAGTATTCTTATAGAAATTAACGTGCTGCCGAGCGCGGTGGTTGGGAACGTTGTCATTTCAAAGCTCCCAATCCAAGTTCTCAGGCGATGTAATTTCTAATGGAATGAAAAGGCATTTATTTGACTGAGATGTGGGGAGAGTGTTTTGTGTTAAGTATTCTTATAGAAATTAACGTGTTGCCGAGCGGGGTGGTTGGGAATGTTGTCATTTCAAAGCTCCCAATCCAAGTTCTCAGGCGATGTAATTTTTAAGGGAATGAAAAGGCATTTATTTGACTGAGTTGTGGGGAGAGTGTTTTGTGTGAAGTATTCTTATAGAAATTAACGTGCTGCCGAGCGGGGTGGTTGGGAACGTTGTCATTTCAAAGCTCCCAATCCAAGTTCTCAGGCGATGTAATTTCTAAGGGAATGAAAAGGCATTTATTTGACTGAGATGTGGGGAGAGTGTTTTGTGTGAAGTATTCTTATAGAAATTAACGTGCTGCCGAGCGCGGTGATTGGGAACCTTGTTATTTCAAAGCTCCCAATCCAAGTTCTCAGGCGATGTAATTTCTAAGGGAATGAAAAGGCATTTATTTGACTGAGTTGTGGGGAGAGTGTTTTGTGTGAAGTATTCTTATAGAAATTAACGTGCTGCCGAGCGCGGTGGTTGGGAACGTTGTCATTTCAAAGCTCCCAATCCAAGTTCTCAGGCGATGTAATTTCTAATGGAATGAAAAGGCATTTATTTGACTGAGATGTGGGGAGAGTGTTTTGTGTTAAGTATTCTTATAGAAATTAACGTGTTGCCGAGCGGGGTGGTTGGGAATGTTGTCATTTCAAAGCTCCCAATCCAAGTTCTCAGGCGATGTAATTTTTAAGGGAATGAAAAGGCATTTAATTGACTGAGATGTGTGGAGATCGTTTTGTGTGAAGTATTCTTATAGAAATTAACGTGCTGCCGAGCGCGGTGGTTGGGAACGTTGTCATTTCAAAGCTCCCAATCCAAGTTCTCAGGCGATGTAATTTCTAAGGGAATGAAAAGGCATTTATTTGACTGAGTTGTGGGGAGAGTGTTTTGTGTGAAGTATTCTTATAGAAATTAACGTGCTGCCGAGCGCGGTGATTGGGAACGTTGTCATTTCAAAGCTCCCAATCCAAGTTCTCAGGCGATGTAATTTCTAAGGGAATGAAAAGGCATTTATTTGACTGAGATGTGGGGAGAGTGTTTTGTGTGAAGTATTCTTATAGAAATTAACGTGCTGCCGAGCGCGGTGGTTGGGAACGTTGTCATTTCAAAGCTCGTAATCCAAGTTCTCAGGCGATGTAATTTCTAAGGGAATGAAAAGGCATTTATTTGACTGAGATTTGGGGAGAGTGTTTTGTGTGAAGTATTCTTATAGAAATTAACGTGCTGCCGAGCGCGGTAGTTGGGAACGTTGTCATTTCAAAGCTCCCAATCCAAGTTCTCAGGCGATGTAATTTCTAAGGGAATGAAAAGGCATTTATTTGACTGAGACGTGGGGAGAGTGTTTTGTGTGAAGTATTCTTATAGAAATTAACGTGCTGCCGAGCGCGGTGATTGGGAACCTTGTTATTTCAAAGCTCCCAATCCAAGTTCTCAGGCGATGTAATTTCTAAGGGAATGAAAAGGCATTTATTTGACTGAGTTGTGGGGAGAGTGTTTTGTGTGAAGTATTCTTATAGAAATTAACGTGCTGCCGAGCGGGGTGGTTGGGAACGTTGTCATTTCAAAGCTCCCAATCCAAGTTCTCAGGCGATTTAATTTCTAAGATAATGAAAAGGCATTTATTTGACTGAGATGTGGGGAGAGTGTTTTGTGTGAAGTATTCTTATAGAAATTAACGTGCTGCCGAGCGCGGTGGTTGGGAACGTTGTCATTTCAAAGCTCCTAATCCAAGTTCTCAGGCGATGTAATTTCTAAGGGAATGAAAAGGCATTTATTTGACTGAGATGTGGGGAGAGTGTTTTGTGTGAAGTATTCTTATAGAAATAACGTGCTGCCGAGCGCGGTGGTAGGGAACGTTGTCATTTCAAAGCTCCTAATCCAAGTTCTCAGGCGATGTAATTTCTAAGGGAATGAAAAGGCATTTATTTGACTGAGATTTGGGGAGAGTGTTTTGTGTGAAGTATTCTTATAGAAATTAACGTGCTGCCGAGCGCGGTAGTTGGGAACGTTGTCATTTCAAAGCTCCCAATCCAAGTTCTCAGGCGATGTAATTTCTAAGGGAATGAAAAGGCATTTATTTGACTGAGTTGTGGGGAGAGTGTTTTGTGTGAAGTATTCTTATAGAAATTAACGTGCTGCCGAGCGGGGTGGTTGGGAACGTTGTCATTTCAAAGCTCCCAATCCAAGTTATCAGGCGATGTAATTTCTAAGGGAATGAAAAGGCATTTATTTGACTGAGATGTGGGGAGAGTGTTTTGTGTGAAGTATTCTTATAGAAATTAACGTGCTGCCGAGCGGGGTGGTTGGGAACGTTGTCATTTCAAAGCTCCCAATCCAAGTTCTCAGGCGATGTAATTTCTAAGGGAATGAAAAGGCATTTATTTGACTGAGATGTGGGGAGAGTGTTTTGTGTGAAGTATTCTTATAGAAATTAACGTGCTGCCGAGCGCGGTGATTGGGAACCTTGTTATTTCAAAGCTCCCAATCCAAGTTCTCAGGCGATGTAATTTCTAAGGGAATGAAAAGGCATTTATTTGACTGAGTTGTGGGGAGAGTGTTTTGTGTGAAGTATTCTTATAGAAATTAACGTGCTGCCGAGCGCGGTGGTTGGGAACGTTGTCATTTCAAAGCTCCCAATCCAAGTTCTCAGGCGATGTAATTTCTAATGGAATGAAAAGGCATTTATTTGACTGAGATGTGGGGAGAGTGTTTTGTGTTAAGTATTCTTATAGAAATTAACGTGTTGCCGAGCGGGGTGGTTGGGAATGTTGTCATTTCAAAGCTCCCAATCCAAGTTCTCAGGCGATGTAATTTTTAAGGGAATGAAAAGGCATTTATTTGACTGAGTTGTGGGGAGAGTGTTTTGTGTGAAGTATTCTTATAGAAATTAACGTGCTGCCGAGCGGGGTGGTTGGGAACGTTGTCATTTCAAAGCTCCCAATCCAAGTTCTCAGGCGATGTAATTTCTAAGGGAATGAAAAGGCATTTATTTGACTGAGATGTGGGGAGAGTGTTTTGTGTGAAGTATTCTTATAGAAATTAACGTGCTGCCGAGCGCGGTGATTGGGAACCTTGTTATTTCAAAGCTCCCAATCCAAGTTCTCAGGCGATGTAATTTCTAAGGGAATGAAAAGGCATTTATTTGACTGAGTTGTGGGGAGAGTGTTTTGTGTGAAGTATTCTTATAGAAATTAACGTGCTGCCGAGCGCGGTGGTTGGGAACGTTGTCATTTCAAAGCTCCCAATCCAAGTTCTCAGGCGATGTAATTTCTAATGGAATGAAAAGGCATTTATTTGACTGAGATGTGGGGAGAGTGTTTTGTGTTAAGTATTCTTATAGAAATTAACGTGTTGCCGAGCGGGGTGGTTGGGAATGTTGTCATTTCAAAGCTCCCAATCCAAGTTCTCAGGCGATGTAATTTTTAAGGGAATGAAAAGGCATTTAATTGACTGAGATGTGTGGAGATCGTTTTGTGTGAAGTATTCTTATAGAAATTAACGTGCTGCCGAGCGCGGTGGTTGGGAACGTTGTCATTTCAAAGCTCCCAATCCAAGTTCTCAGGCGATGTAATTTCTAAGGGAATGAAAAGGCATTTATTTGACTGAGTTGTGGGGAGAGTGTTTTGTGTGAAGTATTCTTATAGAAATTAACGTGCTGCCGAGCGCGGTGATTGGGAACGTTGTCATTTCAAAGCTCCCAATCCAAGTTCTCAGGCGATGTAATTTCTAAGGGAATGAAAAGGCATTTATTTGACTGAGATGTGGGGAGAGTGTTTTGTGTGAAGTATTCTTATAGAAATTAACGTGCTGCCGAGCGCGGTGGTTGGGAACGTTGTCATTTCAAAGCTCGTAATCCAAGTTCTCAGGCGATGTAATTTCTAAGGGAATGAAAAGGCATTTATTTGACTGAGATTTGGGGAGAGTGTTTTGTGTGAAGTATTCTTATAGAAATTAACGTGCTGCCGAGCGCGGTAGTTGGGAACGTTGTCATTTCAAAGCTCCCAATCCAAGTTCTCAGGCGATGTAATTTCTAAGGGAATGAAAAGGCATTTATTTGACTGAGACGTGGGGAGAGTGTTTTGTGTGAAGTATTCTTATAGAAATTAACGTGCTGCCGAGCGCGGTGATTGGGAACCTTGTTATTTCAAAGCTCCCAATCCAAGTTCTCAGGCGATGTAATTTCTAAGGGAATGAAAAGGCATTTATTTGACTGAGTTGTGGGGAGAGTGTTTTGTGTGAAGTATTCTTATAGAAATTAACGTGCTGCCGAGCGGGGTGGTTGGGAACGTTGTCATTTCAAAGCTCCCAATCCAAGTTCTCAGGCGATTTAATTTCTAAGATAATGAAAAGGCATTTATTTGACTGAGATGTGGGGAGAGTGTTTTGTGTGAAGTATTCTTATAGAAATTAACGTGCTGCCGAGCGCGGTGGTTGGGAACGTTGTCATTTCAAAGCTCCTAATCCAAGTTCTCAGGCGATGTAATTTCTAAGGGAATGAAAAGGCATTTATTTGACTGAGATGTGGGGAGAGTGTTTTGTGTGAAGTATTCTTATAGAAATAACGTGCTGCCGAGCGCGGTGGTAGGGAACGTTGTCATTTCAAAGCTCCTAATCCAAGTTCTCAGGCGATGTAATTTCTAAGGGAATGAAAAGGCATTTATTTGACTGAGATTTGGGGAGAGTGTTTTGTGTGAAGTATTCTTATAGAAATTAACGTGCTGCCGAGCGCGGTAGTTGGGAACGTTGTCATTTCAAAGCTCCCAATCCAAGTTCTCAGGCGATGTAATTTCTAAGGGAATGAAAAGGCATTTATTTGACTGAGTTGTGGGGAGAGTGTTTTGTGTGAAGTATTCTTATAGAAATTAACGTGCTGCCGAGCGGGGTGGTTGGGAACGTTGTCATTTCAAAGCTCCCAATCCAAGTTATCAGGCGATGTAATTTCTAAGGGAATGAAAAGGCATTTATTTGACTGAGATGTGGGGAGAGTGTTTTGTGTGAAGTATTCTTATAGAAATTAACGTGCTGCCGAGCGCGGTGGTTGGGAACGTTGTCATTTCAAAGCTCCTAATCCAAGTTCTCAGGCGATGTAATTTCTAAGGGAATGAAGAGGCATTTATTTGACTGAGATTTGGGGAGAGTGTTTTGTGTGAAGTATTCTTATAGAAATTAACGTGCTGCCTAGCGCGGTGGTTGGGAACGTTGTCATTTCAAAGCTCCCAATCCAAGTTCTCAGGCGATGTAATTTCTAATGGAATGAAAAGGCATTTATTTGACTGAGATGTGGGGAGAGTGTTTTGTGTTAAGTATTCTTATAGAAATTAACGTGTTGCCGAGCGGGGTGGTTGGGAATGTTGTCATTTCAAAGCTCCCAATCCAAGTTCTCAGGCGATGTAATTTTTAAGGGAATGAAAAGGCATTTAATTGACTGAGATGTGTGGAGATCGTTTTGTGTGAAGTATTCTTATAGAAATTAACGTGCTGCCGAGCGCGGTGGTTTTGAACGTTGTCATTTCAAAGCTCCCAATCCAAGTTCTCAGGCGATGTAATTTCTAAGGGAATGAAAAGGCATTTATTTGACTGAGTTGTGGGGAGAGTGTTTTGTGTGAAGTATTCTTATAGAAATTAACGTGCTGCCGAGCGCGGTGATTGGGAACCTTGTAATTTCAAAGCTCCCAATCCAAGTTCTCAGGCGATGTAATTTCTAAGGGAATGAAAAGGCATTTATTTGACTGAGTTGTGGGGAGAGTGTTTTGTGTGAAGTATTCTTATAGAAATTAACGTGCTGCCGAGCGGGGTGGTTGGGAACGTTGTCATTTCAAAGCTCCCAATCCAAGTTCTCAGGCGATTTAATTTCTAAGATAATGAAAAGGCATTTATTTGACTGAGATGTGGGGAGAGTGTTTTGTGTGAAGTATTCTTATAGAAATTAACGTGCTGCCGAGCGCGGTAGTTGGGAACGTTGTCATTTCAAAGCTCCCAATCCAAGTTCTCAGGCGATGTAATTTCTAAGGGAATGAAAAGGCATTTATTTGACTGAGTTGTGGGGAGAGAGTTTTGTGTGAAGTATTCTTATAGAAATTAACGTGCTGCCGCGCGGGGTGGTTGGGAACGTTGTCATTTCAAAGCTCCCAATCCAAGTTCTCAGGCGATGTAATTTCTAAGGGAATGAAAAGGCATTTATTTGACTGAGATGTGGGGAGAGTGTTTTGTGTGAAGTATTCTTATAGAAATTAACGTGCTGCCGAGCGCGGTGATTGGGAACCTTGTTATTTCAAAGCTCCCAATCCAAGTTCTCAGGCGATGTAATTTCTAAGGGAATGAAAAGGCATTTATTTGACTGAGTTGTGGGGAGAGTGTTTTGTGTGAAGTATTCTTATAGAAATTAACGTGCTGCCGAGCGCGGTGGTTGGGAACGTTGTCATTTCAAAGCTCCCAATCCAAGTTCTCAGGCGATGTAATTTCTAAGGGAATGAAAAGGCATTTATTTGACTGAGTTGTGGGGAGAGTGTTTTGTGTGAAGTATTCTTATAGAAATTAACGTGCTGCCGAGCGCGGTGATTGGGAACGTTGTCATTTCAAAGCTCCTAATCCAAGTTCTCAGGCGATGTAATTTCTAAGGGAATGAAAAGGCATTTATTTGACTGAGATGTGGGGAGAGTGTTTTGTGTGAAGTATTCTTATAGAAATTAACGTGCTGCCGAGCGCGGTGGTTGGGAACGTTGTCATTTCAAAGCTCGTAATCCAAGTTCTCAGGCGATGTAATTTCTAAGGGAATGAAAAGGCATTTATTTGACTGAGATTTGGGGAGAGTGTTTTGTGTAAAGTATTCTTATAGAAATTAACGTGCTGCCGAGCGCGGTAGTTGGGAACGTTGTCATTTCAAAGCTCCCAATCCAAGTTCTCAGGCGATGTAATTTCTAAGGGAATGAAAAGGCATTTATTTGACTGAGACGTGGGGAGAGTGTTTTGTGTGAAGTATTCTTATAGAAATTAACGTGCTGCCGAGCGCGGTGATTGGGAACCTTGTTATTTCAAAGCTCCCAATCCAAGTTCTCAGGCGATGTAATTTCTAAGGGAATGAAAAGGCATTTATTTGACTGAGTTGTGGGGAGAGTGTTTTGTGTGAAGTATTCTTATAGAAATTAACGTGCTGCCGAGCGGGGTGGTTGGGAACGTTGTCATTTCAAAGCTCCCAATCCAAGTTCTCAGGCGATTTAATTTCTAAGATAATGAAAAGGCATTTATTTGACTGAGATGTGGGGAGAGTGTTTTGTGTGAAGTATTCTTATAGAAATTAACGTGCTGCCGAGCGCGGTGGTTGGGAACGTTGTCATTTCAAAGCTCCTAATCCAAGTTCTCAGGCGATGTAATTTCTAAGGGAATGAAAAGGCATTTATTTGACTGAGATTTGGGGAGAGTGTTTTGTGTGAAGTATTCTTATAGAAATTAACGTGCTGCCGAGCGCGGTAGTTGGGAACGTTGTCATTTCAAAGCTCCCAATCCAAGTTCTCAGGCGATGTAATTTCTAAGGGAATGAAAAGGCATTTATTTGACTGAGTTGTGGGGAGAGTGTTTTGTGTGAAGTATTCTTATAGAAATTAACGTGCTGCCGAGCGGGGTGGTTGGGAACGTTGTCATTTCAAAGCTCCCAATCCAAGTTCTCAGGCGATGTAATTTCTAAGGGAATGAAAAGGCATTTATTTGACTGAGATTTGGGGAGAGTGTTTTGTGTGAAGTATTCTTATAGAAATTAACGTGCTGCCGAGCGCGGTGGTTGGGAACGTTGTCATTTCAAAGCTCCTAATCCAAGTTCTCAGGCGATGTAATTTCTAAGGGAATGAAAAGGCATTTATTTGACTGAGATTTGGGGAGAGTGTTTTGTGTGAAGTATTCTTATAGAAATTAACGTGCTGCCGAGCGCGGTGGTTGGGAACGTTGTCATTTCAAAGCTCCTAATCCAAGTTCTCAGGCGATGTAATTTCTAAGGGAATGAAAAGGCATTTATTTGACTGAGATTTGGGGAGAGTGTTTTGTGTGAAGTATTCTTATAGAAATTAACGTGCTGCCGAGCGCGGTAGTTGGGAACGTTGTCATTTCAAAGCTCCCAATCCAAGTTCTCAGGCGATGTAATTTCTAAGGGAATGAAAAGGCATTTATTTGACTGAGACGTGGGGAGAGTGTTTTGTGTGAAGTATTCTTATAGAAATTAACGTGCTGCCGAGCGCGGTGATTGGGAACGTTGTTATTTCAAAGCTCCCAATCCAAGTTCTCAGGCGATGTAATTTCTAAGGGAATGAAAAGGCATTTATTTGACTGAGTTGTGGGGAGAGTGTTTTGTGTGAAGTATTCTTATAGAAATTAACGTGCTGCCGAGCGGGGTGGTTGGGAACGTTGTCATTTCAAAGCTCCCAATCCAAGTTCTCAGGCGATGTAATTTCTAAGGGAATGAAAAGGCATTTATTTGACTGAGATTTGGGGAGAGTGTTTTGTGTGAAGTATTCTTATAGAAATTAACGTGCTGCCGAGCGCGGTGGTTGGGAACGTTGTCATTTCAAAGCTCCTAATCCAAGTTCTCAGGCGATGTAATTTCTAAGGGAATGAAAAGGCATTTATTTGACTGAGATTTGGGGAGAGTGTTTTGTGTGAAGTATTCTTATAGAAATTAACGTGCTGCCGAGCGCGGTGGTTGGGAACGTTGTCATTTCAAAGCTCCTAATCCAAGTTCTCAGGCGATGTAATTTCTAAGGGAATGAAAAGGCATTTATTTGACTGAGATTTGGGGAGAGTGTTTTGTGTGAAGTATTCTTATAGAAATTAACGTGCTGCCGAGCGCGGTAGTTGGGAACGTTGTCATTTCAAAGCTCCCAATCCAAGTTCTCAGGCGATGTAATTTCTAAGGGAATGAAAAGGCATTTATTTGACTGAGACGTGGGGAGAGTGTTTTGTGTGAAGTATTCTTATAGAAATTAACGTGCTGCCGAGCGCGGTGATTGGGAACGTTGTTATTTCAAAGCTCCCAATCCAAGTTCTCAGGCGATGTAATTTCTAAGGGAATGAAAAGGCATTTATTTGACTGAGTTGTGGGGAGAGTGTTTTGTGTGAAGTATTCTTATAGAAATTAACGTGCTGCCGAGCGGGGTGGTTGGGAACGTTGTCATTTCAAAGCTCCCAATCCAAGTTCTCAGGCGATTTAATTTCTAAGATAATGAAAAGGCATTTATTTGACTGAGATGTGGGGAGAGCGTTTTGTGTGAAGTATTCTTATAGAAATTAACGTGCTGCCGAGCGCGATGGTTGGGAACGTTGTCATTTCAAAGCTCCTAATCCAAGTTCTCAGGCGATGTAATTTCTAAGGGAATGAAAAGGCATTTATTTGACTGAGATTTGGGGAGAGTGTTTTGTGTGAAGTATTCTTATAGAAATTAACGTGCTGCCGAGCGCGGTAGTTGGGAACGTTGTCATTTCAAAGCTCCCAATCCAAGTTCTCAGGCGATGTAATTTCTAAGGGAATGAAAAGGCATTTATTTGACTGAGTTGTGGGGAGAGTGTTTTGTGTGAAGTATTCTTATAGAAATTAACGTGCTGCCGAGCGGGGTGGTTGGGAACGTTGTCATTTCAAAGCTCCCAATCCAAGTTCTCAGGCGATGTAATTTCTAAGGGAATGAAAAGGCATTTATTTGACTGAGATGTGGGGAGAGTGTTTTGTGTGAAGTATTCTTATAGAAATTAACGTGCTGCCGAGCGCGGTGGTTGGGAACGTTGTCATTTCAAAGCTCCTAATCCAAGTTTTCAGGCGATGTAATTTCTAAGGGAATGAAAAGACATTTATTTGACTGAGATTTGGGGAGAGTGTTTTGTGTGAAGTATTCTTATAGAAATTAACGTGCTGCCGAGAGCGGTGGTTGGGAACGTTGTCATTTCAAAGCTCCCAATCCAAGTTCTCAGACGATGTAATTTCTAAGACAATGAAAAGGCATTTATTTGACTGAGATGTGGGGAGAGTGTTTTGTGTGAAGTATTCTTATAGAAATTAACGTGCTGCCGAGCGCGGTAGTTGGGAACGTTGTCATTTCAAAGCTCCCAATCCAAGTTCTCAGGCGATGTAATTTCTAAGGGAATGAAAAGGCATTTATTTGACTGAGACGTGGGGAGAGTGTTTTGTGTGAAGTATTCTTATAGAAATTAACGTGCTGCCGAGCGCGGTGATTGGGAACGTTGTTATTTCAAAGCTCCCAATCCAAGTTCTCAGGCGATGTAATTTCTAAGGGAATGAAAAGGCATTTATTTGACTGAGATGTGGGGAGAGTGTTTTGTGTGAAGTATTCTTATAGAAATTAACGTGCTGCCGAGCGCGGTGGTTGGGAACGTTGTCATTTCAAAGCTCCTAATCCAAGTTTTCAGGCGATGTAATTTCTAAGGGAATGAAAAGGCATTTATTTGACTGAGATTTGGGGAGAGTGTTTTGTGTGAAGTATTCTTATAGAAATTAACGTGCTGCCGAGAGCGGTGGTTGGGAACGTTGTCATTTCAAAGCTCCCAATCCAAGTTCTCAGACGATGTAATTTCTAAGACAATGAAAAGGCATTTATTTGACTGAGATGTGGGGAGAGTGTTTTGTGTGAAGTATTCTTATAGAAATTAACGTGCTGCCGAGCGCGGTGGTTGGGAACGTTGTCATTTCAAAGCTCCCAATCCAAGTTCTCAGGCGATGTAATTTCTAAGGGAATGAAAAGGCATTTATTTGACTGAGATGTGGGGAGAGTGTTTTGTGTGAAGTATTCTTATAGAAATTAACGTGCTGCCGAGCGCGGTGGTTGGGAACATTGTCATTTCAAAGCTCCCAATCCAAGTTCTCAGGCGATGTTATTTCTAAGGGAATGAAAGGGCATTTATTTGACTGAGATCTGGGGAGAGTGTTTTGTGTGAAGTATTCTTTTAGAAAATAACGTGCTGCCGAGAGCGGTGGTTGGGAACGTTGTCATTTCAAAGCTCCCAATCCAAGTTCTCAGGCGATGTAATTTCTAAGACAATGAAAAGGTATTTATTTGACTGAGATGTGGGGAGAGTGTTTTGTGTGAAGTATTCTTATAGAAATTAACGTGCTGCCGAGAGCGGTGGTTGGGAACGTTGTCATTTCAAAGCTCCCAATCCAAGTTCTCAGACGATGTAATTTCTAAGACAATGAAAAGGCATTTATTTGACTGAGATTTGGGGAGAGTGTTTTGTGTGAAGTATTCTTATAGAAATTAACGTGCTGCCGAGCGCGGTAGTTGGGAACGTTGTCATTTCAAAGCTCCCAATCCAAGTTCTCAGGCGATGTAATTTCTAAGGGAATGAAAAGGCATTTATTTGACTGAGTTGTGGGGAGAGTGTTTTGTGTGAAGTATTCTTATAGAAATTAACGTGCTGCCGAGCGGGGTGGTTGGGAACGTTGTCATTTCAAAGCTCCCAATCCAAGTTCTCAGGCGATGTAATTTCTAAGGGAATGAAAAGGCATTTATTTGACTGAGATGTGGGGAGAGTGTTTTGTGTGAAGTATTCTTATAGAAATTAACGTGCTGCCGAGCGCGGTGGTTGGGAACGTTGTCATTTCAAAGCTCCTAATCCAAGTTTTCAGGCGATGTAATTTCTAAGGGAATGAAAAGGCATTTATTTGACTGAGATTTGGGGAGAGTGTTTTGTGTGAAGTATTCTTATAGAAATTAACGTGCTGCCGAGAGCGGTGGTTGGGAACGTTGTCATTTCAAAGCTCCCAATCCAAGTTCTCAGACGATGTAATTTCTAAGACAATGAAAAGGCATTTATTTGACTGAGATGTGGGGAGAGTGTTTTGTGTGAAGTATTCCTATAGAAATTAACGTGCTGCCGAGAGCGGTGGTTGGGAACGTTGTCATTTCAAAGCTCCCAATCCAAGTTCTCAGACGATGTAATTTCTAAGACAATGAAAAGGCATTTATTTGACTGAGATGTGGGGAGAGTGTTTTGTGTGAAGTATTCTTATAGAAATTAACGTGCTGCCGAGCGCGGTAGTTGGGAACGTTGTCATTTCAAAGCTCCCAATCCAAGTTCTCAGGCGATGTAATTTCTAAGGGAATGAAAAGGCATTTATTTGACTGAGACGTGGGGAGAGTGTTTTGTGTGAAGTATTCTTATAGAAATTAACGTGCTGCCGAGCGCGGTGATTGGGAACGTTGTTATTTCAAAGCTCCCAATCCAAGTTCTCAGGCGATGTAATTTCTAAGGGAATGAAAAGGCATTTATTTGACTGAGATGTGGGGAGAGTGTTTTGTGTGAAGTATTCTTATAGAAATTAACGTGCTGCCGAGCGCGGTGGTTGGGAACGTTGTCATTTCAAAGCTCCTAATCCAAGTTTTCAGGCGATGTAATTTCTAAGGGAATGAAAAGGCATTTATTTGACTGAGATTTGGGGAGAGTGTTTTGTGTGAAGTATTCTTATAGAAATTAACGTGCTGCCGAGAGCGGTGGTTGGGAACGTTGTCATTTCAAAGCTCCCAATCCAAGTTCTCAGACGATGTAATTTCTAAGACAATGAAAAGGCATTTATTTGACTGAGATGTGGGGAGAGTGTTTTGTGTGAAGTATTCTTATAGAAATTAACGTGCTGCCGAGCGCGGTGGTTGGGAACGTTGTCATTTCAAAGCTCCCAATCCAAGTTCTCAGGCGATGTAATTTCTAAGGGAATGAAAAGGCATTTATTTGACTGAGATGTGGGGAGAGTGTTTTGTGTGAAGTATTCTTATAGAAATTAACGTGCTGCCGAGCGCGGTGGTTGGGAACATTGTCATTTCAAAGCTCCCAATCCAAGTTCTCAGGCGATGTTATTTCTAAGGGAATGAAAGGGCATTTATTTGACTGAGATCTGGGGAGAGTGTTTTGTGTGAAGTATTCTTTTAGAAAATAACGTGCTGCCGAGAGCGGTGGTTGGGAACGTTGTCATTTCAAAGCTCCCAATCCAAGTTCTCAGGCGATGTAATTTCTAAGACAATGAAAAGGTATTTATTTGACTGAGATGTGGGGAGAGTGTTTTGTGTGAAGTATTCTTATAGAAATTAACGTGCTGCCGAGAGCGGTGGTTGGGAACGTTGTCATTTCAAAGCTCCCAATCCAAGTTCTCAGACGATGTAATTTCTAAGACAATGAAAAGGCATTTATTTGACTGAGATTTGGGGAGAGTGTTTTGTGTGAAGTATTCTTATAGAAATTAACGTGCTGCCGAGCGCGGTAGTTGGGAACGTTGTCATTTCAAAGCTCCCAATCCAAGTTCTCAGGCGATGTAATTTCTAAGGGAATGAAAAGGCATTTATTTGACTGAGTTGTGGGGAGAGTGTTTTGTGTGAAGTATTCTTATAGAAATTAACGTGCTGCCGAGCGGGGTGGTTGGGAACGTTGTCATTTCAAAGCTCCCAATCCAAGTTCTCAGGCGATGTAATTTCTAAGGGAATGAAAAGGCATTTATTTGACTGAGATGTGGGGAGAGTGTTTTGTGTGAAGTATTCTTATAGAAATTAACGTGCTGCCGAGCGCGGTGGTTGGGAACGTTGTCATTTCAAAGCTCCTAATCCAAGTTTTCAGGCGATGTAATTTCTAAGGGAATGAAAAGGCATTTATTTGACTGAGATTTGGGGAGAGTGTTTTGTGTGAAGTATTCTTATAGAAATTAACGTGCTGCCGAGAGCGGTGGTTGGGAACGTTGTCATTTCAAAGCTCCCAATCCAAGTTCTCAGACGATGTAATTTCTAAGACAATGAAAAGGCATTTATTTGACTGAGATGTGGGGAGAGTGTTTTGTGTGAAGTATTCCTATAGAAATTAACGTGCTGCCGAGCGCGGTGGTTGGGAACGTTGTCATTTCAAAGCTCCCAATCCAAGTTCTCAGGCGATGTAATTTCTAAGGGAATGAAAAGGCATTTATTTGACTGAGATGTGGGGAGAGTGTTTTGTGTGAAGTATTCTAATAGAAATTAACGTGCTGCCGAGCGCGGTGGTTGGGAACGTTGTCATTTCAAAGCTCCCAATCCAAGTTCTCAGGCGATGTTATTTCTAAGGGAATGAAAGGGCATTTATTTGACTGAGATCTGGGGAGAGTGTTTTGTGTGAAGTATTCTTTTAGAAAATAACGTGCTGCCGAGAGCGGTGGTTGGGAACGTTGTCATTTCAAAGCTCCCAATCCAAGTTCTCAGGCGATGTAATTTCTAAGACAATGAAAAGGTATTTATTTGACTGAGATGTGGGGAGAGTGTTTTGTGTGAAGTATTCTTATAGAAATTAACGTGCTGCCGAGCGCGGTGGTTGGGAACGTTGTCATTTCAAAGCTCCCAATCCAAGTTCTCAGGCGATGTAATTTCTATAGGAATAAAAAGGCATTTATTTGACTGAGTTGTGGGGAGAGTGTTTTGTGTGAAGTATTCTTATAGAAATTAACGTGCTGCCGAGCGCGGTGATTGGGAACGTTGTCATTTCAAAGCTCCTAATCCAAGTTCTCAGGCGATGTAATTTCTAAGGGAATGAAAAGGCATTTATTTGACTGAGATTTGGGGAGAGTGTTTTGTGTGAAGTATTCTTATAGAAATTAACGTGCAGCCGAGAGCGGTGGTTGGGAACGTTGTCATTTCAAAGCTCCCAATCCAAGTTTTCAGGCGATGTTATTTCTAAGGGAATGAAAGGGCATTTATTTGACTGAGATGTGGGGAGAGTGTTTTGTGAAGTATTCTTTTAGAAAATAACGTGCTGCCGAGAGCGGTGGTTGGGAACGTTGTCATTTCAAAGCTCCCAATCCAAGTTCTCAGGCGATGTAATTTCTAAGACAATGAAAAGGCATTTATTTGACTGAGATGTGGGGAGAGTGTTTTGTGTGAAGTATTCTTATAGAAATTAACGTGCTGCCGAGCGCGGTGGTTGGGAACGTTGTCATTTCAAAGCTCCAAATCCAAGTTCTCAGGCGATGTAATTTCTAAGGGAATGAAAAGGCATTTATTTGACTGAGACGTGGGGAGAGTGTTTTGTGTGAAGTATTCTTATAGAAATTAACGTGCTGCCGAGCGCGGTGATTGGGAACGTTGTTATTTCAAAGCTCCCAATCCAAGTTCTCAGGCGATGTAATTTCTAAGGGAATGAAAAGGCATTTATTTGACTGAGATGTGGGGAGAGTGTTTTGTGTGAAGTATTCTTATAGAAATTAACGTGCTGCCGAGCGCGGTAGTTGGGAACGTTGTCATTTCAAAGCTCCCAATCCAAGTTCTCAGGCGATGTAATTTCTAAGGGAATGAAAAGGCATTTATTTGACTGAGTTGTGGGGAGAGTGTTTTGTGTGAAGTATTCTTATAGAAATTAACGTGCTGCCGAGCGGGGTGGTTGGGAACGTTGTCATTTCAAAGCTCCCAATCCAAGTTCTCAGGCGATGTAATTTCTAAGGGAATGAAAAGGCATTTATTTGACTGAGATGTGGGGAGAGTGTTTTGTGTGAAGTATTCTTATAGAAATTAACGTGCTGCCGAGCGCGGTGGTTGGGAACGTTGTCATTTCAAAGCTCCTAATCCAAGTTTTCAGGCGATGTAATTTCTAAGGGAATGAAAAGGCATTTATTTGACTGAGATTTGGGGAGAGTGTTTTGTGTGAAGTATTCTTATAGAAATTAACGTGCTGCCGAGAGCGGTGGTTGGGAACGTTGTCATTTCAAAGCTCCCAATCCAAGTTCTCAGACGATGTAATTTCTAAGACAATGAAAAGGCATTTATTTGACTGAGATGTGGGGAGAGTGTTTTGTGTGAAGTATTCTTATAGAAATTAACGTGCTGCCGAGCGCGGTGGTTGGGAACGTTGTCATTTCAAAGCTCCCAATCCAAGTTCTCAGGCGATGTAATTTCTAAGGGAATGAAAAGGCATTTATTTGACTGAGATGTGGGGAGAGTGTTTTGTGTGAAGTATTCTTATAGAAATTAACGTGCTGCCGAGCGCGGTGGTTGGGAACGTTGTCATTTCAAAGCTCCCAATCCAAGTTCTCAGGCGATGTTATTTCTAAGGGAATGAAAGGGCATTTATTTGACTGAGATCTGGGGAGAGTGTTTTGTGTGAAGTATTCTTTTAGAAAATAACGTGCTGCCGAGAGCGGTGGTTGGGAACGTTGTCATTTCAAAGCTCCCAATCCAAGTTCTCAGGCGATGTAATTTCTAAGACAATGAAAAGGTATTTATTTGACTGAGATGTGGGGAGAGTGTTTTGTGTGAAGTATTCTTATAGAAATTAACGTGCTGCCGAGAGCGGTTGTTGGGAACGTTGTCATTTCAAAGCTCCCAATCCAAGTTCTCAGACGATGTAATTTCTAAGACAATGAAAAGGCATTTATTTGACTGAGATTTGGGGAGAGTGTTTTGTGTGAAGTATTCTTATAGAAATTAACGTGCTGCCGAGCGCGGTAGTTGGGAACGTTGTCATTTCAAAGCTCCCAATCCAAGTTCTCAGGCGATGTAATTTCTAAGGGAATGAAAAGGCATTTATTTGACTGAGTTGTGGGGAGAGTGTTTTGTGTGAAGTATTCTTATAGAAATTAACGTGCTGCCGAGCGCGGTGGTTGGGAACGTTGTCATTTCAAAGCTCCCAATCCAAGTTCTCAGGCGATGTTATTTCTAAGGGAATGAAAGGGCATTTATTTGACTGAGATCTGGGGAGAGTGTTTTGTGTGAAGTATTCTTTTAGAAAATAACGTGCTGCCGAGAGCGGTGGTTGGGAACGTTGTCATTTCAAAGCTCCCAATCCAAGTTCTCAGGCGATGTAATTTCTAAGACAATGAAAAGGTATTTATTTGACTGAGATGTGGGGAGAGTGTTTTGTGTGAAGTATTCTTATAGAAATTAACGTGCTGCCGAGCGCGGTGGTTGGGAACGTTGTCATTTCAAAGCTCCCAATCCAAGTTCTCAGGCGATGTAATTTCTATAGGAATAAAAAGGCATTTATTTGACTGAGTTGTGGGGAGAGTGTTTTGTGTGAAGTATTCTTATAGAAATTAACGTGCTGCCGAGCGCGGTGATTGGGAACGTTGTCATTTCAAAGCTCCTAATCCAAGTTCTCAGGCGATGTAATTTCTAAGGGAATGAAAAGGCATTTATTTGACTGAGATTTGGGGAGAGTGTTTTGTGTGAAGTATTCTTATAGAAATTAACGTGCAGCCGAGAGCGGTGGTTGGGAACGTTGTCATTTCAAAGCTCCCAATCCAAGTTTTCAGGCGATGTTATTTCTAAGGGAATGAAAGGGCATTTATTTGACTGAGATGTGGGGAGAGTGTTTTGTGTGAAGTATTCTTTTAGAAAATAACGTGCTGCCGAGAGCGGTGGTTGGGAACGTTGTCATTTCAAAGCTCCCAATCCAAGTTCTCAGGCGATGTAATTTCTAAGACAATGAAAAGGCATTTATTTGACTGAGATGTGGGGAGAGTGTTTTGTGTGAAGTATTCTTATAGAAATTAACGTGCTGCCGAGCGCGGTGGTTGGGAACGTTGTCATTTCAAAGCTCCCAATCCAAGTTCTCAGGCGATGTAATTTCTAAGGTAATGAAAAGGCATTTAATTCACTGAGATGTGGGGAGAGTGTTTTGTGTGAAGTATTCTTATAGAAATTAACGTGCTGCCGAGCGCGGTGGTTGGGAACGTTGTCATTTCAAAGCTCCAAATCCAAGTTCTCAGGCGATGTAATTTCTAAGGGAATGAAAAGGCATTTATTTGACTGAGACGTGGGGAGAGTGTTTTGTGTGAAGTATTCTTATAGAAATTAACGTGCTGCCGAGCGCGGTGATTGGGAACGTTGTTATTTCAAAGCTCCCAATCCAAGTTCTCAGGCGATGTAATTTCTAAGGGAATGAAAAGGCATTTATTTGACTGAGATGTGGGGAGAGTGTTTTGTGTGAAGTATTCTTATAGAAATTAACGTGCTGCCGAGCGCGGTAGTTGGGAACGTTGTCATTTCAAAGCTCCCAATCCAAGTTCTCAGGCGATGTAATTTCTAAGGGAATGAAAAGGCATTTATTTGACTGAGTTGTGGGGAGAGTGTTTTGTGTGAAGTATTCTTATAGAAATTAACGTGCTGCCGAGCGGGGTGGTTGGGAACGTTGTCATTTCAAAGCTCCCAATCCAAGTTCTCAGGCGATGTAATTTCTAAGGGAATGAAAAGGCATTTATTTGACTGAGATGTGGGGAGAGTGTTTTGTGTGAAGTATTCTTATAGAAATTAACGTGCTGCCGAGCGCGGTGGTTGGGAACGTTGTCATTTCAAAGCTCCTAATCCAAGTTTTCAGGCGATGTAATTTCTAAGGGAATGAAAAGGCATTTATTTGACTGAGATTTGGGGAGAGTGTTTTGTGTGAAGTATTCTTATAGAAATTAACGTGCTGCCGAGAGCGGTGGTTGGGAACGTTGTCATTTCAAAGCTCCCAATCCAAGTTCTCAGACGATGTAATTTCTAAGACAATGAAAAGGCATTTATTTGACTGAGATGTGCGGAGAGTGTTTTGTGTGAAGTATTCTTATAGAAATTAACGTGCTGCCGAGCGCGGTGGTTGGGAACGTTGTCATTTCAAAGCTCCCAATCCAAGTTCTCAGGCGATGTAATTTCTAAGGGAATGAAAAGGCATTTATTTGACTGAGATGTGGGGAGAGTGTTTTGTGTGAAGTATTCTTATAGAAATTAACGTGCTGCCGAGCGCGGTGGTTGGGAACGTTGTCATTTCAAAGCTCCCAATCCAAGTTCTCAGGCGATGTTATTTCTAAGGGAATGAAAGGGCATTTATTTGACTGAGATCTGGGGAGAGTGTTTTGTGTGAAGTATTCTTTTAGAAAATAACGTGCTGCCGAGAGCGGTGGTTGGGAACGTTGTCATTTCAAAGCTCCCAATCCAAGTTCTCAGGCGATGTAATTTCTAAGACAATGAAAAGGTATTTATTTGACTGAGATGTGGGGAGAGTGTTTTGTGTGAAGTATTCTTATAGAAATTAACGTGCTGCCGAGAGCGGTTGTTGGGAACGTTGTCATTTCAAAGCTCCCAATCCAAGTTCTCAGACGATGTAATTTCTAAGACAATGAAAAGGCATTTATTTGACTGAGATTTGGGGAGAGTGTTTTGTGTGAAGTATTCTTATAGAAATTAACGTGCTGCCGAGCGCGGTAGTTGGGAACGTTGTCATTTCAAAGCTCCCAATCCAAGTTCTCAGGCGATGTAATTTCTAAGGGAATGAAAAGGCATTTATTTGACTGAGTTGTGGGGAGAGTGTTTTGTGTGAAGTATTCTTATAGAAATTAACGTGCTGCCGAGCGGGGTGGTTGGGAACGTTGTCATTTCAAAGCTCCCAATCCAAGTTCTCAGGCGATGTAATTTCTAAGGGAATGAAAAGGCATTTATTTGACTGAGATGTGGGGAGAGTGTTTTGTGTGAAGTATTCTTATAGAAATTAACGTGCTGCCGAGCGCGGTGGTTGGGAACGTTGTCATTTCAAAGCTCCTAATCCAAGTTTTCAGGCGATGTAATTTCTAAGGGAATGAAAAGGCATTTATTTGACTGAGATTTGGGGAGAGTGTTTTGTGTGAAGTATTCTTATAGAAATTAACGTGCTGCCGAGAGCGGTGGTTGGGAACGTTGTCATTTCAAAGCTCCCAATCCAAGTTCTCAGACGATGTAATTTCTAAGACAATGAAAAGGCATTTATTTGACTGAGATGTGGGGAGAGTGTTTTGTGGGAAGTATTCTTATAGAAATTAACGTGCTGCCGAGCGCGGTGGTTGGGAACGTTGTCATTTCAAAGCTCCCAATCCAAGTTCTCAGGCGATGTAATTTCTAAGGGAATGAAAAGGCATTTATTTGACTGAGATGTGGGGAGAGTGTTTTGTGTGAAGTATTCTTATAGAAATTAACGTGCTGCCGAGCGCGGTGGTTGGGAACGTTGTCATTTCAAAGCTCCCAATCCAAGTTCTCAGGCGATGTTATTTCTAAGGGAATGAAAGGGCATTTATTTGACTGAGATCTGGGGAGAGTGTTTTGTGTGAAGTATTCTTTTAGAAAATAACGTGCTGCCGAGAGCGGTGGTTGGGAACGTTGTCATTTCAAAGCTCCCAATCCAAGTTCTCAGGCGATGTAATTTCTAAGACAATGAAAATGTATTTATTTGAATGAGATGTGGGGAGAGTGTTTTGTGTGAAGTATTCTTATAGAAATTAACGTGCTGCCGAGCGCGGTGGTTGGGAACGTTGTCATTTCAAAGCTCCCAATCCAAGTTCTCAGGCGATGTAATTTCTATAGGAATAAAAAGGCATTTATTTGACTGAGTTGTGGGGAGAGTGTTTTGTGTGAAGTATTCTTATAGAAATTAACGTGCTGCCGAGCGCGGTGATTGGGAACGTTGTCATTTCAAAGCTCCTAATCCAAGTTCTCAGGCGATGTAATTTCTAAGGGAATGAAAAGGCATTTATTTGACTGAGATTTGGGGAGAGTGTTTTGTGTGAAGTATTCTTATAGAAATTAACGTGCAGCCGAGAGCGGTGGTTGGGAACGTTGTCATTTCAAAGCTCCCAATCCAAGTTTTCAGGCGATGTTATTTCTAAGGGAATGAAAGGGCATTTATTTGACTGAGATGTGGGGAGAGTGTTTTGTGTGAAGTATTCTTTTAGAAAATAACGTGCTGCCGAGAGCGGTGGTTGGGAACGTTGTCATTTCAAAGCTCCCAATCCAAGTTCTCAGGCGATGTAATTTCTAAGACAATGAAAAGGCATTTATTTGACTGAGATGTGGGGAGAGTGTTTTGTGTGAAGTATTCTTATAGAAATTAACGTGCTGCCGAGCGCGGTGGTTGGGAACGTTGTCATTTCAAAGCTCCCAATCCAAGTTCTCAGGCGATGTAATTTCTAAGGGAATGAAAAGGCATTTAACTCACTGAGATGTGGGGAGAGTGTTTTGTGTGAAGTATTCTTATAGAAATTAACGTGCTGCCGAGCGCGGTGGTTGGGAACGTTGTCATTTCAAAGCTCCCAATCCAAGTTCTCAGGCGATGTAATTTCTAAGGGAATGAAAAGGCATTTATTTGACTGAGACGTGGGGAGAGTGTTTTGTGTGAAGTATTCTTATAGAAATTAACGTGCTGCCGAGCGCGGTGATTGGGAACGTTGTTATTTCAAAGCTCCCAATCCAAGTTCTCAGGCGATGTAATTTCTAAGGGAATGAAAAGGCATTTATTTGACTGAGATGTGGGGAGAGTGTTTTGTGTGAAGTATTCTTATAGAAATTAACGTGCTGCCGAGCGCGGTGGTTGGGAACTTTGTCATTTCAAAGCTCCCAATCCAAGTTCTCAGGCGATGTAATTTCTAAGGGAATGAAAAGGCATTTATTTGACTGAGATGTGAGGAGAGTGTTTTGTGTGAAGTATTCTTATAGAAATTAACGTGCTGCCGAGCGCGGTGGTTGGGAACGTTGTCATTTCAAAGCTCCCAATCCAAGTTCTCAGGCGATGTAATTTCTCAGGGAATGAAAAGGCATTTATTTGACTGAGATGTGAGGAGAGTGTTTTGTGTGAAATATTCTTATAGAAATTAACGTGCTGCCGAGCGCGGTGGTTGGGAACGTTGTCATTTCAAAGTTCCCAATCCAAGTTCTCAGGCGATGTAATTTCTAAGGGAATGAAAAGGCATTTATTTGACTGAGATGTGGGGAGAGTGTTTTGTGTGAAGTATTCTTATAGAAATAACGTGTTGCCGAGCGCGGTGGTAGGGAACGTTGTCATTTCAAAGTTCCCAATCCAAGTTCTCAGGCGATGTAATTTGTAAGGGAATGAAAAGGCATTTATTTGACTGAGATGTGGGGAGAGTGTTTTGTGTGAAGTATTCTTATAGAAATTAACGTGCTGCCGAGCGCGGTGGTAGGAAACGTTGTCATTTCAAAGCTCCCAATCCAAGTTCTCAGGCGATGTAATTTCTAAGGGAATGAAAAGGCATTTAATTGACTGAGATGTGGGGAGAGTGTTTAGTGTGAAGTATTCTTATAGAAATTAACGTGCTGCCGAGCGCGGTAGTTGGGAACGTTGTCATTTCAAAGCTCCCAATCCAAGTTCTCAGGCGATGTAATTTCTAAGGGAATGAAAAGGCATTTATTTGACTGAGATGTGGGGAGAGTGTTTTGTGTGAAGTATTCTTTTAGAAATTAACGTGCTGCCGAGCGCGGTGGTTGGGAACGTTGTCATTTCAAAGCTCCCAATCCAAGTTCTCAGGCGATGTAATTTCTAAGGGAATGAAAAGGCATTTATTTGACTGAGACGTGGGGAAAGTGTTTTGTGTGAAGTATTCTTATAGAAAATAACGTGCTGCCGAGCGCGGTGATTGGGAACGTTGTCATTTCAAAGCTCCCAATCCAAGTTCTCAGGCGATGTAATTTCTAAGGGAATGAAAAGGCATTTATTTGACTGAGATGTGGGGAGAGTGTTTTGTGTGAAGTATTCTTATAGAAATTAACGTGCTGCCGAGCGCGGTGGTTGGGAACGTTGTCATTTCAAAGCTCCTAATCCAAGTTCTCAGGCGATGTAATTTCTAAGGGAATGAATAAGTATTTATTTGACTGAGATTTGGGGAGAGTGTTTTGTGTGAAGTATTCTTATAGAAATTAACGTGCTGCCGAGAGCGGTGGTTGGGAACGTTGTCATTTCAAAGCTCCCAATCCAAGTTCTCAGGCGATGTAATTTCTAAGACAATGAAAAGGCATTTATTTGACTGAGATGTGGGGAGAGTGTTTTGTGTGAAGTATTCTTATAGAAATTAACGTGCTGCCGAGCGCGGTGGTTGGGAACGTTGTCATTTCAAAGCTCCCAATCCAAGTTCTCAGGCGATGTAATTTCTAAGGTAATGAAAAGGCATTTAATTCACTGAGATGTGGGGAGAGTGTTTTGTGTGAAGTATTCTTATAGAAATTAACGTGCTGCCGAGCGCGGTGGTTGGGAACGTTGTCATTTCAAAGCTCCAAATCCAAGTTCTCAGGCGATGTAATTTCTAAGGGAATGAAAAGGCATTTATTTGACTGAGACGTGGGGAGAGTGTTTTGTGTGAAGTATTCTTATAGAAATTAACGTGCTGCCGAGCGCGGTGATTGGGAACGTTGTTATTTCAAAGCTCCCAATCCAAGTTCTCAGGCGATGTAATTTCTAAGGGAATGAAAAGGCATTTATTTGACTGAGATGTGGGGAGAGTGTTTTGTGTGAAGTATTCTTATAGAAATTAACGTGCTGCCGAGCGCGGTAGTTGGGAACGTTGTCATTTCAAAGCTCCCAATCCAAGTTCTCAGGCGATGTAATTTCTAAGGGAATGAAAAGGCATTTATTTGACTGAGATTTGGGGAGAGTGTTTTGTGTGAAGTATTCTTATAGAAATTAACGTGCAGCCGAGAGCGGTGGTTGGGAACGTTGTCATTTCAAAGCTCCCAATCCAAGTTTTCAGGCGATGTTATTTCTAAGGGAATGAAAGGGCATTTATTTGACTGAGATGTGGGGAGAGTGTTTTGTGTGAAGTATTCTTTTAGAAAATAACGTGCTGCCGAGAGCGGTGGTTGGGAACGTTGTCATTTCAAAGCTCCCAATCCAAGTTCTCAGGCGATGTAATTTCTAAGACAATGAAAAGGCATTTATTTGACTGAGATGTGGGGAGAGTGTTTTGTGTGAAGTATTCTTATAGAAATTAACGTGCTGCCGAGCGCGGTGGTTGGGAACGTTGTCATTTCAAAGCTCCCAATCCAAGTTCTCAGGCGATGTAATTTCTAAGGTAATGAAAAGGCATTTAATTCACTGAGATGTGGGGAGAGTGTTTTGTGTGAAGTATTCTTATAGAAATTAACGTGCTGCCGAGCGCGGTGGTTGGGAACGTTGTCATTTCAAAGCTCCAAATCCAAGTTCTCAGGCGATGTAATTTCTAAGGGAATGAAAAGGCATTTATTTGACTGAGACGTGGGGAGAGTGTTTTGTGTGAAGTATTCTTATAGAAATTAACGTGCTGCCGAGCGCGGTGATTGGGAACGTTGTTATTTCAAAGCTCCCAATCCAAGTTCTCAGGCGATGTAATTTCTAAGGGAATGAAAAGGCATTTATTTGACTGAGATGTGGGGAGAGTGTTTTGTGTGAAGTATTCTTATAGAAATTAACGTGCTGCCGAGCGCGGTAGTTGGGAACGTTGTCATTTCAAAGCTCCCAATCCAAGTTCTCAGGCGATGTAATTTCTAAGGGAATGAAAAGGCATTTATTTGACTGAGTTGTGGGGAGAGTGTTTTGTGTGAAGTATTCTTATAGAAATTAACGTGCTGCCGAGCGGGGTGGTTGGGAACGTTGTCATTTCAAAGCTCCCAATCCAAGTTCTCAGGCGATGTAATTTCTAAGGGAATGAAAAGGCATTTATTTGACTGAGATGTGGGGAGAGTGTTTTGTGTGAAGTATTCTTATAGAAATTAACGTGCTGCCGATTGCGGTGGTTGGGAACGTTGTCATTTCAAAGCTCCTAATCCAAGTTTTCAGGCGATGTAATTTCTAAGGGAATGAAAAGGCATTTATTTGACTGAGATTTGGGGAGAGTGTTTTGTGTGAAGTATTCTTATAGAAATTAACGTGCTGCCGAGAGCGGTGGTTGGGAACGTTGTCATTTCAAAGCTCCCAATCCAAGTTCTCAGACGATGTAATTTCTAAGACAATGAAAAGGCATTTATTTGACTGAGATGTGGGGAGAGTGTTTTGTGTGAAGTATTCTTATAGAAATTAACGTGCTGCCGAGCGCGGTGGTTGGGAACGTTGTCATTTCAAAGCTCCCAATCCAAGTTCTCAGGCGATGTAATTTCTAAGGTAATGAAAAGGCATTTATTTGACTGAGATGTGGGGAGAGTGTTTTGTGTGAAGTATTCTTATAGAAATTAACGTGCTGCCGAGCGCGGTGGTTGGGAACATTGTCATTTCAAAGCTCCCAATCCAAGTTCTCAGGCGATGTTATTTCTAAGGGAATGAAAGGGCATTTATTTGACTGAGATCTGGGGAGAGTGTTTTGTGTGAAGTATTCTTTTAGAAAATAACGTGCTGCCGAGAGCGGTGGTTGGGAACGTTGTCATTTCAAAGCTCCCAATCCAAGTTCTCAGGCGATGTAATTTCTAAGACAATGAAAAGGTATTTATTTGACTGAGATGTGGGGAGAGTGTTTTGTGTGAAGTATTCTTATAGAAATTAACGTGCTGCCGAGAGCGGTTGTTGGGAACGTTGTCATTTCAAAGCTCCCAATCCAAGTTCTCAGACGATGTAATTTCTAAGACAATGAAAAGGCATTTATTTGACTGAGATTTGGGGAGAGTGTTTTGTGTGAAGTATTCTTATAGAAATTAACGTGCTGCCGAGCGCGGTAGTTGGGAACGTTGTCATTTCAAAGCTCCCAATCCAAGTTCTCAGGCGATGTAATTTCTAAGGGAATGAAAAGGCATTTATTTGACTGAGTTGTGGGGAGAGTGTTTTGTGTGAAGTATTCTTATAGAAATTAACGTGCTGCCGAGCGGGGTGGTTGGGAACGTTGTCATTTCAAAGCTCCCAATCCAAGTTCTCAGGCGATGTAATTTCTAAGGGAATGAAAAGGCATTTATTTGACTGAGATGTGGGGAGAGTGTTTTGTGTGAAGTATTCTTATAGAAATTAACGTGCTGCCGAGCGCGGTGGTTGGGAACGTTGTCATTTCAAAGCTCCTAATCCAAGTTTTCAGGCGATGTAATTTCTAAGGGATCGAAAAGGCATTTATTTGACTGAGATTTGGGGAGAGTGTTTTGTGTGAAGTATTCTTATAGAAATTAACGTGCTGCCGAGAGCGGTGGTTGGGAACGTTGTCATTTCAAAGCTCCCAATCCAAGTTCTCAGACGATGTAATTTCTAAGACAATGAAAAGGCATTTATTTGACTGAGATGTGGGGAGAGTGTTTTGTGGGAAGTATTCTTATAGAAATTAACGTGCTGCCGAGCGCGGTGGTTGGGAACGTTGTCATTTCAAAGCTCCCAATCCAAGTTCTCAGGCGATGTAATTTCTAAGGGAATGAAAAGGCATTTATTTGACTGAGATGTGGGGAGAGTGTTTTGTGTGAAGTATTCTTATAGAAATTAACGTGCTGCCGAGCGCGGTGGTTGGGAACGTTGTCATTTCAAAGCTCCCAATCCAAGTTCTCAGGCGATGTTATTTCTAAGGGAATGAAAGGGCATTTATTTGACTGAGATCTGGGGAGAGTGTTTTGTGTGAAGTATTCTTTTAGAAAATAACGTGCTGCCGAGAGCGGTGGTTGGGAACGTTGTCATTTCAAAGCTCCCAATCCAAGTTCTCAGGCGATGTAATTTCTAAGACAATGAAAATGTATTTATTTGAATGAGATGTGGGGAGAGTGTTTTGTGTGAAGTATTCTTATAGAAATTAACGTGCTGCCGAGCGCGGTGGTTGGGAACGTTGTCATTTCAAAGCTCCCAATCCAAGTTCTCAGGCGATGTAATTTCTATAGGAATAAAAAGGCATTTATTTGACTGAGTTGTGGGGAGAGTGTTTTGTGTGAAGTATTCTTATAGAAATTAACGTGCTGCCGAGCGCGGTGATTGGGAACGTTGTCATTTCAAAGCTCCTAATCCAAGTTCTCAGGCGATGTAATTTCTAAGGGAATGAAAAGGCATTTATTTGACTGAGATTTGGGGAGAGTGTTTTGTGTGAAGTATTCTTATAGAAATTAACGTGCAGCCGAGAGCGGTGGTTGGGAACGTTGTCATTTCAAAGCTCCCAATCCAAGTTTTCAGGCGATGTTATTTCTAAGGGAATGAAAGGGCATTTATTTGACTGAGATGTGGGGAGAGTGTTTTGTGTGAAGTATTATTTTAGAAAATAACGTGCTGCCGAGAGCGGTGGTTGGGAACGTTGTCATTTCAAAGCTCCCAATCCAAGTTCTCAGGCGATGTAATTTCTAAGACAATGAAAAGGCATTTATTTGACTGAGATGTGGGGAGAGTGTTTTGTGTGAAGTATTCTTATAGCAATTAACGTGCTGCCGAGCGCGGTGGTTGGGAACGTTGTCATTTCAAAGCTCCCAATCCAAGTTCTCAGGCGATGTAATTTCTAAGGGAATGAAAAGGCATTTAATTCACTGAGATGTGGGGAGAGTGTTTTGTGTGAAGTATTCTTATAGAAATTAACGTGCTGCCGAGCGCGGTGGTTGGGAACGTTGTCATTTCAAAGCTCCCAATCCAAGTTCTCAGGCGATGTAATTTCTAAGGGAATGAAAAGGCATTTATTTGACTGAGACGTGGGAAGAGTGTTTTGTGTGAAGTATTCTTATAGAAATTAACGTGCTGCCGAGCGCGGTGATTGGGAACGTTGTTATTTCAAAGCTCCCAATCCAAGTTCTCAGGCGATGTAATTTCTAAGGGAATGAAAAGGCATTTATTTGACTGAGATGTGGGGAGTGTGTTTTGTGTGAAGTATTCTTATAGAAATTAACGTGCTGCCGAGCGCGGTGGTTGGGAACTTTGTCATTTCAAAGCTCCCAATCCAAGTTCTCAGGCGATGTAATTTCTAAGGGAATGAAAAGGCATTTATTTGACTGAGATGTGAGGAGAGTGTTTTGTGTGAAGTATTCTTATAGAAATTAACGTGCTGCCGAGCGCGGTGGTTGGAAACGTTGTCATTTCAAAGCTCCCAATCCAAGTTCTCAGGCGATGTAATTTCTCAGGGAATGAAAAGGCATTTATTTGACTGAGATGTGAGGAGAGTGTTTTGTGTGAAATATTCTTATAGAAATTAACGTGCTGCCGAGCGCGGTGGTTGGGAACGTTGTCATTTCAAAGTTCCCAATCCAAGTTCTCAGGCGATGTAATTTCTAAGGGAATGAAAAGGCATTTATTTGACTGAGATGTGGGGAGAGTGTTTTGTGTGAAGTATTCTTATAGAAATAACGTGCTGCCGAGCGCGGTGGTAGGGAACGTTGTCATTTCAAAGTTCCCAATCCAAGTTCTCAGGCGATGTAATTTGTAAGGGAATGAAAAGGCATTTATTTGACTGAGATGTGGGGAGAGTGTTTTGTGTGAAGTATTCTTATAGAAATTAACGTGCTGCCGAGCGCGGTGGTAGGAAACGTTGTCATTTCAAAGCTCCCAATCCAAGTTCTCAGGCGATGTAATTTCTAAGGGAATGAAAAGGCATTTAATTGACTGAGATGTGGGGAGAGTGTTTAGTGTGAAGTATTCTTATAGAAATTAACGTGCTGCCGAGCGCGGTAGTTGGGAACGTTGTCATTTCAAAGCTCCCAATCCAAGTTCTCAGGCGATGTAATTTCTAAGGGAATGAAAAGGCATTTATTTGACTGAGATGTGGGGAGAGTGTTTTGTGTGAAGTATTCTTTTAGAAATTAACGTGCTGCCGAGCGCGGTGGTTGGGAACGTTGTCATTTCAAAGCTCCCAATCCAAGTTCACAGGCGATGTAATTTCTAAGGGAATGAAAAGGCATTTATTTGACTGAGACGTGGGGAGAGTGTTTTGTGTGAAGTATTCTTATAGAAAATAACGTGCTGCCGAGCGCGGTGATTGGGAACGTTGTCATTTCAAAGCTCCCAATCCAAGTTCTCAGGCGATGTAATTTCTAAGGGAATGAAAAGGCATTTATTTGACTGAGATGTGGGGAGAGTGTTTTGTGTGAAGTATTCTTATAGAAATTAACGTGCTGCCGAGCGCGGTGGTTGGGAACGTTGTCATTTCAAAGCTCCTAATCCAAGTTCTCAGGCGATGTAATTTCTAAGGGAATGAATAAGCATTTATTTGACTGAGATTTGGGGAGAGTGTTTTGTGTGAAGTATTCTTATAGAAATTAACGTGCTGCCGAGAGCGGTGGTTGGGAACGTTGTCATTTCAAAGCTCCCAATCCAAGTTCTCAGGCGATGTAATTTCTAAGACAATGAAAAGGCATTTATTTGACTGAGATGTGGGGAGAGTGTTTTGTGTGAAGTATTCTTATAGAAATTAACGTGCTGCCGAGCGCGGTGGTTGGGAACGTTGTCATTTCAAAGCTCCCAATCCAAGTTCTCAGGCGATGTAATTTCTAAGGTAATGAAAAGGCATTTAATTCACTGAGATGTGGGGAGAGTGTTTTGTGTGAAGTATTCTTATAGAAATTAACGTGCTGCCGAGCGCGGTGGTTGGGAACGTTGTCATTTCAAAGCTCCAAATCCAAGTTCTCAGGCGATGTAATTTCTAAGGGAATGAAAAGGCATTTATTTGACTGAGACGTGGGGAGAGTGTTTTGTGTGAAGTATTCTTATAGAAATTAACGTGCTGCCGAGCGCGGTGATTGGGAACGTTGTTATTTCAAAGCTCCCAATCCAAGTTCTCAGGCGATGTAATTTCTAAGGGAATGAAAAGGCATTTATTTGACTGAGATGTGGGGAGAGTGTTTTGTGTGAAGTATTCTTATAGAAATTAACGTGCTGCCGAGCGCGGTAGTTGGGAACGTTGTCATTTCAAAGCTCCCAATCCAAGTTCTCAGGCGATGTAATTTCTAAGGGAATGAAAAGGCATTTATTTGACTGAGTTGTGGGGAGAGTGTTTTGTGTGAAGTATTCTTATAGAAATTAACGTGCTGCCGAGCGGGGTGGTTGGGAACGTTGTCATTTCAAAGCTCCCAATCCAAGTTCTCAGGCGATGTAATTTCTAAGGGAATGAAAAGGCATTTATTTGACTGAGATGTGGGGAGAGTGTTTTGTGTGAAGTATTCTTATAGAAATTAACGTGCTGCCGAGCGCGGTGGTTGGGAACGTTGTCATTTCAAAGCTCCTAATCCAAGTTTTCAGGCGATGTAATTTCTAAGGGAATGAAAAGGCATTTATTTGACTGAGATTTGGGGAGAGTGTTTTGTGTGAAGTATTCTTATAGAAATTAACGTGCTGCCGAGAGCGGTGGTTGGGAACGTTGTCATTTCAAAGCTCCCAATCCAAGTTCTCAGACGATGTAATTTCTAAGACAATGAAAAGGCATTTATTTGACTGAGATGTGGGGAGAGTGTTTTGTGTGAAGTATTCTTATAGAAATTAACGTGCTGCCGAGCGCGGTGGTTGGGAACGTTGTCATTTCAAAGCTCCCAATCCAAGTTCTCAGGCGATGTAATTTCTAAGGGAATGAAAAGGCATTTATTTGACTGAGATGTGGGGAGAGTGTTTTGTGTGAAGTATTCTTATAGAAATTAACGTGCTGCCGAGCGCGGTGGTTGGGAACGTTGTCATTTCAAAGCTCCCAATCCAAGTTCTCAGGCGATGTTATTTCTAAGGGAATGAAAGGGCATTTATTTGACTGAGATCTGGGGAGAGTGTTTTGTGTGAAGTATTCTTTTAGAAAATAACGTGCTGCCGAGAGCGGTGGTTGGGAACGTTGTCATTTCAAAGCTCCCAATCCAAGTTCTCAGGCGATGTAATTTCTAAGACAATGAAAAGGTATTTATTTGACTGAGATGTGGGGAGAGTGTTTTGTGTGAAGTATTCTTATAGAAATTAACGTGCTGCCGAGAGCGGTTGTTGGGAACGTTGTCATTTCAAAGCTCCCAATCCAAGTTCTCAGACGATGTAATTTCTAAGACAATGAAAAGGCATTTATTTGACTGAGATTTGGGGAGAGTGTTTTGTGTGAAGTATTCTTATAGAAATTAACGTGCTGCCGAGCGCGGTAGTTGGGAACGTTGTCATTTCAAAGCTCCCAATCCAAGTTCTCAGGCGATGTAATTTCTAAGGGAATGAAAAGGCATTTATTTGACTGAGTTGTGGGGAGAGTGTTTTGTGTGAAGTATTCTTATAGAAATTAACGTGCTGCCGAGCGGGGTGGTTGGGAACGTTATCATTTCAAAGCTCCCAATCCAAGTTCTCAGGCGATGTAATTTCTAAGGGAATGAAAAGGCATTTATTTGACTGAGATGTGGGGAGAGTGTTTTGTGTGAAGTATTCTTATAGAAATTAACGTGCTGCCGAGCGCGGTGGTTGGGAACGTTGTCATTTCAAAGCTCCTAATCCAAGTTTTCAGGCGATGTAATTTCTAAGGGAATGAAAAGGCATTTATTTGACTGAGATTTGGGGAGAGTGTTTTGTGTGAAGTATTCTTATAGAAATTAACGTGCTGCCGAGAGCGGTGGTTGGGAACGTTGTCATTTCAAAGCTCCCAATCCAAGTTCTCAGACGATGTAATTTCTAAGACAATGAAAAGGCATTTATTTGACTGAGATGTGGGGAGAGTGTTTTGTGGGAAGTATTCTTATAGAAATTAACGTGCTGCCGAGCGCGGTGGTTGGGAACGTTGTCATTTCAAAGCTCCCAATCCAAGTTCTCAGGCGATGTAATTTCTAAGGGAATGAAAAGGCATTTATTTGACTGAGATGTGGGGAGAGTGTTTTGTGTGAAGTATTCTTATAGAAATTAACGTGCTGCCGAGCGCGGTGGTTGGGAACGTTGTCATTTCAAAGCTCCCAATCCAAGTTCTCAGGCGATGTTATTTCTAAGGGAATGAAAGGGCATTTATTTGACTGAGATCTGGGGAGAGTGTTTTGTGTGAAGTATTCTTTTAGAAAATAACGTGCTGCCGAGAGCGGTGGTTGGGAACGTTGTCATTTCAAAGCTCCCAATCCAAGTTCTCAGGCGATGTAATTTCTAAGACAATGAAAATGTATTTATTTGAATGAGATGTGGGGAGAGTGTTTTGTGTGAAGTATTCTTATAGAAATTAACGTGCTGCCGAGCGCGGTGGTTGGGAACGTTGTCATTTCAAAGCTCCCAATCCAAGTTCTCAGGCGATGTAATTTCTATAGGAATAAAAAGGCATTTATTTGACTGAGTTGTGGGGAGAGTGTTTTGTGTGAAGTATTCTTATAGAAATTAACGTGCTGCCGAGCGCGGTGATTGGGAACGTTGTCATTTCAAAGCTCCTAATCCAAGTTCTCAGGCGATGTAATTTCTAAGGGAATGAAAAGGCATTTATTTGACTGAGATTTGGGGAGAGTGTTTTGTGTGAAGTATTCTTATAGAAATTAACGTGCAGCCGAGAGCGGTGGTTGGGAACGTTGTCATTTCAAAGCTCCCAATCCAAGTTTTCAGGCGATGTTATTTCTAAGGGAATGAAAGGGCATTTATTTGACTGAGATGTGGGGAGAGTGTTTTGTGTGAAGTATTCCTTTAGAAAATAACGTGCTGCCGAGAGCGGTGGTTGGGAACGTTGTCATTTCAAAGCTCCCAATCCAAGTTCTCAGGCGATGTAATTTCTAAGACAATGAAAAGGCATTTATTTGACTGAGATGTGGGGAGAGTGTTTTGTGTGAAGTATTCTTATAGAAATTAACGTGCTGCCGAGCGCGGTGGTTGGGAACGTTGTCATTTCAAAGCTCCCAATCCAAGTTCTCAGGCGATGTAATTTCTAAGGGAATGAAAAGGCATTTAATTCACTGAGATGTGGGGAGAGTGTTTTGTGTGAAGTATTCTTATAGAAATTAACGTGCTGCCGAGCGCGGTGGTTGGGAACGTTGTCATTTCAAAGCTCCCAATCCAAGTTCTCAGGCGATGTAATTTCTAAGGGAATGAAAAGGCATTTATTTGACTGAGACGTGGGGAGAGTGTTTTGTGTGAAGTATTCTTATAGAAATTAACGTGCTGCCGAGCGCGGTGATTGGGAACGTTGTTATTTCAAAGCTCCCAATCCAAGTTCTCAGGCGATGTAATTTCTAAGGGAATGAAAAGGCATTTATTTGACTGAGATGTGGGGAGAGTGTTTTGTGTGAAGTATTCTTATAGAAATTAACGTGCTGCCGAGCGCGGTGGTTGGGAACTTTGTCATTTCAAAGCTCCCAATCCAAGTTCTCAGGCGATGTAATTTCTAAGGGAATGAAAAGGCATTTATTTGACTGAGATGTGAGGAGAGTGTTTTGTGTGAAGTATTCTTATAGAAATTAACGTGCTGCCGAGCGCGGTGGTTGGGAACGTTGTCATTTCAAAGCTCCCAATCCAAGTTCTCAGGCGATGTAATTTCTAAGGGAATGAAAAGGCATTTATTTGACTGAGATGTGGGGAGAGTGTTTTGTGTGAAGTATTCTTATAGAAATTAACGTGCTGCCGAGCGCGGTGGTTGGGAACGTTGTCATTTCAAAGCTCCCAATCCAAGTTCTCAGGCGATGTTATTTCTAAGGGAATGAAAGGGCATTTATTTGACTGAGATCTGGGGAGAGTGTTTTGTGTGAAGTATTCTTTTAGAAAATAACGTGCTGCCGAGAGCGGTGGTTGGGAACGTTGTCATTTCAAAGCTCCCAATCCAAGTTCTCAGGCGATGTAATTTCTAAGACAATGAAAATGTATTTATTTGAATGAGATGTGGGGAGAGTGTTTTGTGTGAAGTATTCTTATAGAAATTAACGTGCTGCCGAGCGCGGTGGTTGGGAACGTTGTCATTTCAAAGCTCCCAATCCAAGTTCTCAGGCGATGTAATTTCTATAGGAATAAAAAGGCATTTATTTGACTGAGTTGTGGGGAGAGTGTTTTGTGTGAAGTATTCTTATAGAAATTAACGTGCTGCCGAGCGCGGTGATTGGGAACGTTGTCATTTCAAAGCTCCTAATCCAAGTTCTCAGGCGATGTAATTTCTAAGGGAATGAAAAGGCATTTATTTGACTGAGATTTGGGGAGAGTGTTTTGTGTGAAGAATTCTTATAGAAATTAACGTGCAGCCGAGAGCGGTGGTTGGGAACGTTGTCATTTCAAAGCTCCCAATCCAAGTTTTCAGGCGATGTTATTTCTAAGGGAATGAAAGGGCATTTATTTGACTGAGATGTGGGGAGAGTGTTTTGTGTGAAGTATTCCTTTAGAAAATAACGTGCTGCCGAGAGCGGTGGTTGGGAACGTTGTCATTTCAAAGCTCCCAATCCAAGTTCTCAGGCGATGTAATTTCTAAGACAATGAAAAGGCATTTATTTGACTGAGATGTGGGGAGAGTGTTTTGTGTGAAGTATTCTTATAGAAATTAACGTGCTGCCGAGCGCGGTGGTTGGGAACGTTGTCATTTCAAAGCTCCCAATCCAAGTTCTCAGGCGATGTAATTTCTAAGGGAATGAAAAGGCATTTAATTCACTGAGATGTGGGGAGAGTGTTTTGTGTGAAGTATTCTTATAGAAATTAACGTGCTGCCGAGCGCGGTGGTTGGGAACGTTGTCATTTCAAAGCTCCCAATCCAAGTTCTCAGGCGATGTAATTTCTAAGGGAATGAAAAGGCATTTATTTGACTGAGACGTGGGGAGAGTGTTTTGTGTGAAGTATTCTTATAGAAATTAACGTGCTGCCGAGCGCGGTGATTGGGAACGTTGTTATTTCAAAGCTCCCAATCCAAGTTCTCAGGCGATGTAATTTCTAAGGGAATGAAAAGGCATTTATTTGACTGAGATGTGGGGAGAGTGTTTTGTGTGAAGTATTCTTATAGAAATTAACGTGCTGCCGAGCGCGGTGGTTGGGAACTTTGTCATTTCAAAGCTCCCAATCCAAGTTCTCAGGCGATGTAATTTCTAAGGGAATGAAAAGGCATTTATTTGACTGAGATGTGAGGAGAGTGTTTTGTGTGAAGTATTCTTATAGAAATTAACGTGCTGCCGAGCGCGGTGGTTGGGAACGTTGTCATTTCAAAGCTCCCAATCCAAGTTCTCAGGCGATGTAATTTCTCAGGGAATGAAAAGGCATTTATTTGACTGAGATGTGAGGAGAGTGTTTTGTGTGAAATATTCTTATAGAAATTAACGTGCTGCCGAGCGCGGTGGTTGGGAACGTTGTCATTTCAAAGTTCCCAATCCAAGTTCTCAGGCGATGTAATTTCTAAGGGAATGAAAAGGCATTTATTTGACTGAGATGTGGGGAGAGTGTTTTGTGTGAAGTATTCTTATAGAAATAACGTGCTGCCGAGCGCGGTGGTAGGGAACGTTGTCATTTCAAAGTTCCCAATCCAAGTTCTCAGGCGATGTAATTTGTAAGGGAATGAAAAGGCATTTATTTGACTGAGATGTGGGGAGAGTGTTTTGTGTGAAGTATTCTTATAGAAATTAACGTGCTGCCGAGCGCGGTGGTAGGAAACGTTGTCATTTCAAAGCTCCCAATCCAAGTTCTCAGGCGATGTAATTTCTAAGGGAATGAAAAGGCATTTAATTGACTGAGATGTGGGGAGAGTGTTTAGTGTGAAGTATTCTTATAGAAATTAACGTGCTGCCGAGCGCGGTAGTTGGGAACGTTGTCATTTCAAAGCTCCCAATCCAAGTTCTCAGGCGATGTAATTTCTAAGGGAATGAAAAGGCATTTATTTGACTGAGATGTGGGGAGAGTGTTTTGTGTGAAGTATTCTTTTAGAAATTAACGTGCTGCCGAGCGCGGTGGTTGGGAACGTTGTCATTTCAAAGCTCCCAATCCAAGTTCTCAGGCGATGTAATTTCTAAGGGAATGAAAAGGCATTTATTTGACTGAGACGTGGGGAGAGTGTTTTGTGTGAAGTATTCTTATAGAAAATAACGTGCTGCCGAGCGCGGTGATTGGGAACGTTGTCATTTCAAAGCTCCCAATCCAAGTTCTCAGGCGATGTAATTTCTAAGGGAATGAAAAGGCATTTATTTGACTGAGATGTGGGGAGAGTGTTTTGTGTGAAGTATTCTTATAGAAATTAACGTGCTGCCGAGCGCGGTGGTTGGGAACGTTGTCATTTCAAAGCTCCTAATCCAAGTTCTCAGGCGATGTAATTTCTAAGGGAATGAATAAGTATTTATTTGACTGAGATTTGGGGAGAGTGTTTTGTGTGAAGTATTCATATAGAAATTAACGTGCTGCCGAGCGGGGTGGTTGGGAACGTTGTCATTTCAAAGCTCCCAATGCAAGTTCTCAGGCGATGTAATTTCTAAGGGAATGAAAAGGCATTTATTTGACTGAGATGTGGGGAGAGTGTTTTGTGTGAAGTATTCTTATAGAAATTAACGTGCTGCCGAGCGCGGTGGTTGGGAACGTTGTCATTTCAAAGCTCCTAATCCAAGTTCTCATTCGATGTAATTTCTAAGGGAATGAAAAGGCATTTATTTGACTGAGATTTGGGGAGAGTGTTTTGTGTGAAGTATTCTTATAGAAATTAATGTGCTGCCGAGAGCAGTGGTTGGGAACGTTGTCATTTCAAAGCTCCCAATCGAAGTTCTCAGGCGATGTAATTTCTAAGACAATGAAAAGGCATTTATTTGACTGAGATGTGGGGAGAGTGTTTTGTGTGAAGTATTCTTATAGAAATTAACGTGCTGCCGAGCGCGGTGGTTGGGAACGTTGTCATTTCAAAGCTCCCAATCCAAGTTCTCAGGCGATGTAATTTCTAAGGGAATGAAAAGGCATTTATTTGACTGAGATGTGGGGAGAGTGTTTTGTGTGAAGTATTCTTATAGAAATTAACGTGCTGCCGAGCGCGGTGGTTGGGAACGTTGTCATTTCAAAGCTCCCAATCCAAGTTCTCAGGCGATGTTATTTCTAAGGGAATGAAAGGTTATTTATTTGACTGAGATCTGGGGAGAGTGTTTTGTGTGAAGTATTCTTTTAGAAAATAACGTGCTGCCAAGAGCGGTGGTTGGGAACGTTGTCATTTCAAAGCTCCCAATCCAAGTTCTCAGGCGATGTAATTTCTCAGGGAATGAAAAGGCATTTATTTGACTGAGATGTGAGGAGAGTGTTTTGTGTGAAATATTCTTATAGAAATTAACGTGCTGCCGAGCGCGGTGGTTGGGAACGTTGTCATTTCAAAGTTCCCAATCCAAGTTCTCAGGCGATGTAATTTCTAAGGGAATGAAAAGGCATTTATTTGACTGAGATGTGGGGAGAGTGTTTTGTGTGAAGTATTCTTATAGAAATAACGTGCTGCCGAGCGCGGTGGTAGGGAACGTTGTCATTTCAAAGTTCCCAATCCAAGTTCTCAGGCGATGTAATTTGTAAGGGAATGAAAAGGCATTTATTTGACTGAGATGTGGGGAGAGTGTTTTGTGTGAAGTATTCTTATAGAAATTAACGTGCTGCCGAGCGCGGTGGTAGGAAACGTTGTCATTTCAAAGCTCCCAATCCAAGTTCTCAGGCGATGTAATTTCTAAGGGAATGAAAAGGCATTTAATTGACTGAGATGTGGGGAGAGTGTTTAGTGTGAAGTATTCTTATAGAAATTAACGTGCTGCCGAGCGCGGTAGTTGGGAACGTTGTCATTTCAAAGCTCCCAATCCAAGTTCTCAGGCGATGTAATTTCTAAGGGAATGAAAAGGCATTTATTTGACTGAGATGTGGGGAGAGTGTTTTGTGTGAAGTATTCTTTTAGAAATTAACGTGCTGCCGAGCGCGGTGGTTGGGAACGTTGTCATTTCAAAGCTCCCAATCCAAGTTCTCAGGCGATGTAATTTCTAAGGGAATGAAAAGGCATTTATTTGACTGAGACGTGGGGAGAGTGTTTTGTGTGAAGTATTCTTATAGAAAATAACGTGCTGCCGAGCGCGGTGATTGGGAACGTTGTCATTTCAAAGCTCCCAATCCAAGTTCTCAGGCGATGTAATTTCTAAGGGAATGAAAAGGCATTTATTTGACTGAGATGTGGGGAGAGTGTTTTGTGTGAAGTATTCTTATAGAAATTAACGTGCTGCCGAGCGCGGTGGTTGGGAACGTTGTCATTTCAAAGCTCCTAATCCAAGTTCTCAGGCGATGTAATTTCTAAGGGAATGAATAAGTATTTATTTGACTGAGATTTGGGGAGAGTGTTTTGTGTGAAGTATTCATATAGAAATTAACGTGCTGCCGAGCGGGGTGGTTGGGAACGTTGTCATTTCAAAGCTCCCAATGCAAGTTCTCAGGCGATGTAATTTCTAAGGGAATGAAAAGGCATTTATTTGACTGAGATGTGGGGAGAGTGTTTTGTGTGAAGTATTCTTATAGAAATTAACGTGCTGCCGAGCGCGGTGGTTGGGAACGTTGTCATTTCAAAGCTCCTAATCCAAGTTCTCATTCGATGTAATTTCTAAGGGAATGAAAAGGCATTTATTTGACTGAGATTTGGGGAGAGTGTTTTGTGTGAAGTATTCTTATAGAAATTAATGTGCTGCCGAGAGCAGTGGTTGGGAACGTTGTCATTTCAAAGCTCCCAATCCAAGTTCTCAGGCGATGTAATTTCTAAGACAATGAAAAGGCATTTATTTGACTGAGATGTGGGGAGAGTGTTTTGTGTGAAGTATTCTTATAGAAATTAACGTGCTGCCGAGCGCGGTGGTTGGGAACGTTGTCATTTCAAAGCTCCCAATCCAAGTTCTCAGGCGATGTAATTTCTAAGGGAATGAAAAGGCATTTATTTGACTGAGATGTGGGGAGAGTGTTTTGTGTGAAGTATTCTTATAGAAATTAACGTGCTGCCGAGCGCGGTGGTTGGGAACGTTGTCATTTCAAAGCTCCCAATCCAAGTTCTCAGGCGATGTTATTTCTAAGGGAATGAAAGGTTATTTATTTGACTGAGATCTGGGGAGAGTGTTTTGTGTGAAGTATTCTTTTAGAAAATAACGTGCTGCCAAGAGCGGTGGTTGGGAACGTTGTCATTTCAAAGCTCCCAATCCAAGTTCTCAGTCGATGTAATTTCTAAGACAGTGAAAATGTATTTATTTGACTGAGATGTGGGGAGAGTGTTTTGTGTGAAGTATTCTTATAGAAATTAACGTGCTGCCGAGCGCGGTGGTTGGGAACGTTGTCATTTCAAAGCTCAAAATCCAAGTTCTCAGGCGATGTAATTTCTAAGGGAATGAAAAGGCATTTATTTGACTGAGTTGTGGGGAGAGTGTTTTGTGTGAAGTATTCTTATAGAAATTAACGTGCTGCCGAGCGCGGTGATTGGGAACGTTGTCATTTCAAAGCTCCTAATCCAAGTTCTCAGGCGATGTAATTTCTAAGGGAATGAAAAGGCATTTATTTGACTGAGATTTGGGGAGAGTGTTTTGTGTGAAGTATTCTTATAGAAATTAACGTGCAGCCGAGCGCGGTGGTTGGGAACGTTGTCATTTCAAAGCTCCCAATCCAAGTTTTCAGGCGATGTTATTTCTAAGGGAATGAAAGGGCATTTATTTGACTGAGATGTGGGGAGAGTGTTTTGTGTGAAGTATTCTTTTAGAAAATAACGTGCTGCCGAGAGCGGTGGTTGGGAACGTTGTCATTTCAAAGCTCCCAATCCAAGTTCTCAGGCGATGTAATTTCTAAGACAATGAAAAGGCATTTATTTGACTGAGATGTGGGGAGAGTGTTTTGTGTGAAGTATTCTTATAGAAATTAACGTGCTTCCGAGCGCGGTGGTTGGGAACGTTGTCATTTCAAAGCTCCCAATCCAAGTTCTCAGGCGATGTAATTTCTAAGGGAATGAAAAGGCATTTAATTCACTGAGATGTGGGGAGAGTGTTTTGTGTGAAGTATTCTTATAGAAATTAACGTGCTGCCGAGCGCGGTGGTTGGGAACGTTGTCATTTCAAAGCTCCCAATCCAAGTTCTCAGGCGATGTAATTTCTAAGGGAATGAAAAGGCATTTATTTGACTGAGACGTGGGGAGAGTGTTTTGTGTGAAGTATTCTTATAGAAATTAACGTGCTGCCGAGCGCGGTGATTGGGAACGTTGTTATTTCAAAGCTCCCAATCCAAGTTCTCAGGCGATGTAATTTCTAAGGGAATGAAAAGGCATTTATTTGACTGAGATGTGGGGAGAGTGTTTTGTGTGAAGTATTCTTATAGAAATTAACGTGCTGCCGAGCGCGGTGGTTGGGAACTTTGTCATTTCAAAGCTCCCAATCCAAGTTCTCAGGCGATGTAATTTCTAAGGGAATGAAAAGGCATTTATTTGACTGAGATGTGAGGAGAGTGTTTTGTGTGAAGTATTCTTATAGAAATTAACGTGCTGCCGAGCGCGGTGGTTGGGAACGTTGTCATTTCAAAGCTCCCAATCCAAGTTCTCAGGCGATGTAATTTCTCAGGGAATGAAAAGGCATTTATTTGACTGAGATGTGAGGAGAGTGTTTTGTGTGAAATATTCTTATAGAAATTAACGTGCTGCCGAGCGCGGTGGTTGGGAACGTTGTCATTTCAAAGTTCCCAATCCAAGTTCTCAGGCGATGTAATTTCTAAGGGAATGAAAAGGCATTTATTTGACTGAGATGTGGGGAGAGTGTTTTGTGTGAAGTATTCTTATAGAAATAACGTGCTGCCGAGCGCGGTGGTAGGGAACGTTGTCATTTCAAAGTTCCCAATCCAAGTTCTCAGGCGATGTAATTTGTAAGGGAATGAAAAGGCATTTATTTGACTGAGATGTGGGGAGAGTGTTTTGTGTGAAGTATTCTTATAGAAATTAACGTGCTGCCGAGCGAGGTGGTAGGAAACGTTGTCATTTCAAAGCTCGCAATCCAAGTTCTCAGGCGATGTAATTTCTAAGGGAATGAAAAGGCATTTAATTGACTGAGATGTGGGGAGAGTGTTTAGTGTGAAGTATTCTTATAGAAATTAACGTGCTGCCGAGCGCGGTAGTTGGGAACGTTGTCATTTCAAAGCTCCCAATCCAAGTTCTCAGGCGATGTAATTTCTAAGGGAATGAAAAGGCATTTATTTGACTGAGATGTGGGGAGAGTGTTTTGTGTGAAGTATTCTTTTAGAAATTAACGTGCTGCCGAGCGCGGTGGTTGGGAACGTTGTCATTTCAAAGCTCCCAATCCAAGTTCTCAGGCGATGTAATTTCTAAGGGAATGAAAAGGCATTTATTTGACTGAGACGTGGGGAGAGTGTTTTGTGTGAAGTATTCTTATAGAAAATAACGTGCTGCCGAGCGCGGTGATTGGGAACGTTGTCATTTCAAAGCTCCCAATCCAAGTTCTCAGGCGATGTAATTTCTAAGGGAATGAAAAGGCATTTATTTGACTGAGATGTGGGGAGAGTGTTTTGTGTGAAGTATTCTTATAGAAATTAACGTGCTGCCGAGCGCGGTGGTTGGGAACGTTGTCATTTCAAAGCTCCTAATCCAAGTTCTCAGGCGATGTAATTTCTAAGGGAATGAATAAGCATTTATTTGACTGAGATCTGGGGAGAGTGTTTTGTGTGAAGTATTCATATAGAAATTAACGTGCTGCCGAGCGGGGTGGTTGGGAACGTTGTCATTTCAAAGCTCCCAATGCAAGTTCTCAGGCGATGTAATTTCTAAGGGAATGAAAAGGCATTTATTTGACTGAGATGTGGGGAGAGTGTTTTGTGTGAAGTATTCTTATAGAAATTAACGTGCTGCCGAGCGCGGTGGTTGGGAACGTTGTCATTTCAAAGCTCCTAATCCAAGTTCTCATTCGATGTAATTTCTAAGGGAATGAAAAGGCATTTATTTGACTGAGATTTGGGGAGAGTGTTTTGTGTGAAGTATTCTTATAGAAATTAATGTGCTGCCGAGAGCAGTGGTTGGGAACGTTGTCATTTCAAAGCTCCCAATCCAAGTTCTCAGGCGATGTAATTTCTAAGACAATGAAAAGGCATTTATTTGACTGAGATGTGGGGAGAGTGTTTTGTGTGAAGTATTCTTATAGAAATTAACGTGCTGCCGAGCGCGGTGGTTGGGAACGTTGTCATTTCAAAGCTCCCAATCCAAGTTCTCAGGCGATGTAATTTCTAAGGGAATGAAAAGGCATTTATTTGACTGAGATGTGGGGAGAGTGTTTTGTGTGAAGTATTCTTATAGATATTAACGTGCTGCCGAGCGCGGTGGTTGGGAACGTTGTCATTTCAAAGCTCCCAATCCAAGTTCTCAGGCGATGTTATTTCTAAGGGAATGAAAGGTTATTTATTTGACTGAGATCTGGGGAGAGTGTTTTGTGTGAAGTATTCTTTTAGAAAATAACGTGCTGCCAAGAGCGGTGGTTGGGAACGTTGTCATTTCAAAGCTCCCAATCCAAGTTCTCAGTCGATGTAATTTCTAAGACAGTGAAAATGTATTTATTTGACTGAGATGTGGGGAGAGTGTTTTGTGTGAAGTATTCTTATAGAAATTAACGTGCTGCCGAGCGCGGTGGTTGGGAACGTTGTCATTTCAAAGCTCAAAATCCAAGTTCTCAGGCGATGTAATTTCTAAGGGAATGAAAAGGCATTTATTTGACTGAGTTGTGGGGAGAGTGTTTTGTGTGAAGTATTCTTATAGAAATTAACGTGCTGCCGAGCGCGGTGATTGGGAACGTTGTCATTTCAAAGCTCCTAATCCAAGTTCTCAGGCGATGTAATTTCTAAGGGAATGAAAAGGCATTTATTTGACTGAGATTTGGGGAGAGTGTTTTGTGTGAAGTATTCTTATAGAAATTAACGTGCAGCCGAGCGCGGTGGTTGGGAACGTTGTCATTTCAAAGCTCCCAATCCAAGTTTTCAGGCGATGTTATTTCTAAGGGAATGAAAGGGCATTTATTTGACTGAGATGTGGGGAGAGTGTTTTGTGTGAAGTATTCTTTTAGAAAATAACGTGCTGCCGAGAGCGGTGGTTGGGAACGTTGTCATTTCAAAGCTCCCAATCCAAGTTCTCAGGCGATGTAATTTCTAAGACAATGAAAAGGCATTTATTTGACTGAGATGTGGGGAGAGTGTTTTGTGTGAAGTATTCTTATAGAAATTAACGTGCTTCCGAGCGCGGTGGTTGGGAACGTTGTCATTTCAAAGCTCCCAATCCAAGTTCTCAGGCGATGTAATTTCTAAGGGAATGAAAAGGCATTTATTTGACTGAGACGTGGGGAGAGTGTTTTGTGTGAAGTATTCTTATAGAAATTAACGTGCTGCCGAGCGCGGTGATTGGGAACGTTGTTATTTCAAAGCTCCCAATCCAAGTTCTCAGGCGATGTAATTTCTAAGGGAATGAAAAGGCATTTATTTGACTGAGATGTGGGGAGAGTGTTTTGTGTGAAGTATTCTTATCGAAATTAACGTGCTGCCGAGCGCGGTGGTTGGGAACTTTGTCATTTCAAAGCTCCCAATCCAAGTTCTCAGGCGATGTAATTTCTAAGGGAATGAAAAGGCATTTATTTGACTGAGATGTGGGGAGAGTGTTTTGTGTGAAGTATTCTTATAGAAATTAACGTGCTGCCGAGCGCGGTGGTTGGGAACGTTGTCATTTCAAAGCTCCCAATCCAAGTTCTCAGGCGATGTAATTTCTAAGGGAATGAAAAGGCATTTATTTGACTGAGATGTGGGGAGAGTGTTTTGTGTGAAGTATTCTTATAGAAATTAACGTGCTGCCGAGCGCGGTGGTTGGGAACGTTGTCATTTCAAAGCTCCCAATCCAAGTTCTCAGGCGATGTTATTTCTAAGGGAATGAAAGGTTATTTATTTGACTGAGATCTGGGGAGAGTGTTTTGTGTGAAGTATTCTTTTAGAAAATAACGTGCTGCCGAGAGCGGTGGTTGGGAACGTTGTCATTTCAAAGCTCCCAATCCAAGTTCTCAGTCGATGTAATTTCTAAGACAGTGAAAATGTATTTATTTGACTGAGATGTGGGGAGAGTGTTTTGTGTGAAGTATTCTTATAGAAATTAACGTGCTGCCGAGCGCGGTGGTTGGGAACGTTGTCATTTCAAAGCTCAAAATCCAAGTTCTCAGGCGATGTAATTTCTAAGGGAATAAAAAGGCATTTATTTGACTGAGTTGTGGGGAGAGTGTTTTGTGTGAAGTATTCTTATAGAAATTAACGTGCTGCCGAGCGCGGTGATTGGGAACGTTGTCATTTCAAAGCTCCTAATCCAAGTTCTCAGGCGGTGTAATTTCTAAGGGAATGAAAAGGCATTTATTTGACTGAGATTTGGGGAGAGTGTTTTGTGTGAAGTATTCTTATAGAAATTAACGTGCAGCCGAGCGCGGTGGTTGGGAACGTTGTCATTTCAAAGCTCCCAATCCAAGTTTTCAGGCGATGGTATTTCTAAGGGAATGAAAGGGCATTTATTTGACTGAGATGTGGGGAGAGTGTTTTGTGTGAAGTATTCTTTTAGAAAATAACGTGCTGCCGAGAGCGGTGGTTGGGAACGTTGTCATTTCAAAGCTCCCAATCCAAGTTCTCAGGCGATGTAATTTCTAAGACAATGAAAAGGCATTTATTTGACTGAGATGTGGGGAGAGTGTTTTGTGTGAAGTATTCTTATAGAAATTAACGTGCTTCCGAGAGCGGTGGTTGGGAACGTTGTCATTTCAAAGCTCCCAATCCAAGTTCTCAGGCGATGTAATTTCTAAGGGAATGAAAAGGCATTTATTTGACTGAGACGTGGGGAGAGTGTTTTGTGTGAAGTATTCTTATAGAAATTAACGTGCTGCCGAGCGCGGTGATTGGGAACGTTGTTATTTCAAAGCTCCCAATCCAAGTTCTCAGGCGATGTAATTTCTAAGGGAATGAAAAGGCATTTATTTGACTGAGATGTGGGGAGAGTGTTTTGTGTGAAGTATTCTTATCGAAATTAACGTGCTGCCGAGCGCGGTGGTTGGGAACTTTGTCATTTCAAAGCTCTCAATCCAAGTTCTCAGGCGAAGTAATTTCTAAGGGAATGAAAAGGCATTTATTTGACTGAGATGTGAGGAGAGTGTTTTGTGTGAAGTATTCTTATAGAAATTAACGTGCTGCAGAGCGCGGTGGTTGGGAACGTTGTCATTTCAAAGCTCCCAATCCAAGTTCTCAGGCGATGTAATTTCTCAGGGAATGAAAAGGCATTTATTTGACTGAGATGTGGGGAGAGTGTTTTGTGTGAAGTATTCTTATAGAAATTAACGTGCTGCCGAGCGCGGTGGTTGGGAACGTTGTCATTTCAAAGCTCCTAATCCAAGTTCTCAGGCGATGTAATTTCTAAGGGAATGAAAAGGCATTTATTTGACTGAGATTTGGGGAGAGTGTTTTGTGTGAAGTATTCTTATAGAAATTAACGTGCTGCCGAGAGCAGTGGTTGGGAACGTTGTCATTTCAAAGCTCCCAATCCAAGTTCTCAGGCGATGTAATTTCTAAGACAATGAAAAGGCATTTATTTGACTGAGATGTGGGGAGAGTGTTTTGTGTGAAGTATTCTTATAGAAATTAACGTGCTGCCGAGCGCGGTGGTTGGGAACGTTGTCATTTCAAAGCTCCCATTCCAAGTTCTCAGGCGATGTAATTTCTAAGGGAATGAAAAGGCATTTATTTGACTGAGATGTGGGGAGAGTGTTTTGTGTGAAGTATTCTTATAGAAATTAACGTGCTGCCGAGCGCGGTGGTTGGGAACGTTGTCATTTCAAAGCTCCCAATCCAAGTTCTCAGGCGATGTAATTTCTAAGGGAATGAAAAGGCATTTATTTGACTGAGACGTGGGGAGAGTGTTTTGTGTGAAGTATTCTTATAGAAATTAACGTGCTGCCGAGCGCGGTGATTGGGAACGTTGTTATTTCAAAGCTCCCAATCCAAGTTCTCAGGCGATGTAATTTCTAAGGGAATGAAAAGGCATTTATTTGACTGAGATGTGGGGAGAGTGTTTTGTGTGAAGTATTCTTATCGAAATTAACGTGCTGCCGAGCGCGGTGGTTGGGAACTTTGTCATTTCAAAGCTCCCAATCCAAGTTCTCAGGCGATGTAATTTCTAAGGGAATGAAAAGGCATTTATTTGACTGAGATGTGGGGAGAGTGTTTTGTGTGAAGTATTCTTATAGAAATTAACGTGCTTCCGAGCGCGGTGGTTGGGAACGTTGTCATTTCAAAGCTCCCAATCCAAGTTCTCAGGCGATGTAATTTCTAAGGGAATGAAAAGGCATTTATTTGACTGAGACGTGGGGAGAGTGTTTTGTGTGAAGTATTCTTATAGAAATTAACGTGCTGCCGAGCGCGGTGATTGGGAACGTTGTTATTTCAAAGCTCCCAATCCAAGTTCTCAGGCGATGTAATTTCTAAGGGAATGAAAAGGCATTTATTTGACTGAGATGTGGGGAGAGTGTTTTGTGTGAAGTATTCTTATCGAAATTAACGTGCTGCCGAGCGCGGTGGTTGGGAACTTTGTCATTTCAAAGCTCCCAATCCAAGTTCTCAGGCGATGTAATTTCTAAGGGAATGAAAAGGCATTTATTTGACTGAGATGTGGGGAGAGTGTTTTGTGTGAAGTATTCTTATAGAAATTAACGTGCTGCCGAGCGCGGTGGTTGGGAACGTTGTCATTTCAAAGCTCCCAATCCAAGTTCTCAGGCGATGTAATTTCTAAGGGAATGAAAAGGCATTTATTTGACTGAGATGTGGGGAGAGTGTTTTGTGTGAAGTATTCTTATAGAAATTAACGTGCTGCCGAGCGCGGTGGTTGGGAACGTTGTCATTTCAAAGCTCCCAATCCAAGTTCTCAGGCGATGTTATTTCTAAGGGAATGAAAGGTTATTTATTTGACTGAGATCTGGGGAGAGTGTTTTGTGTGAAGTATTCTTTTAGAAAATAACGTGCTGCCGAGAGCGGTGGTTGGGAACGTTGTCATTTCAAAGCTCCCAATCCAAGTTCTCAGTCGATGTAATTTCTAAGACAGTGAAAATGTATTTATTTGACTGAGATGTGGGGAGAGTGTTTTGTGTGAAGTATTCTTATAGAAATTAACGTGCTGCCGAGCGCGGTGGTTGGGAACGTTGTCATTTCAAAGCTCAAAATCCAAGTTCTCAGGCGATGTAATTTCTAAGGGAATAAAAAGGCATTTATTTGACTGAGTTGTGGGGAGAGTGTTTTGTGTGAAGTATTCTTATAGAAATTAACGTGCTGCCGAGCGCGGTGATTGGGAACGTTGTCATTTCAAAGCTCCTAATCCAAGTTCTCAGGCGGTGTAATTTCTAAGGGAATGAAAAGGCATTTATTTGACTGAGATTTGGGGAGAGTGTTTTGTGTGAAGTATTCTTATAGAAATTAACGTGCAGCCGAGCGCGGTGGTTGGGAACGTTGTCATTTCAAAGCTCCCAATCCAAGTTTTCAGGCGATGGTATTTCTAAGGGAATGAAAGGGCATTTATTTGACTGAGATGTGGGGAGAGTGTTTTGTGTGAAGTATTCTTTTAGAAAATAACGTGCTGCCGAGAGCGGTGGTTGGGAACGTTGTCATTTCAAAGCTCCCAATCCAAGTTCTCAGGCGATGTAATTTCTAAGACAATGAAAAGGCATTTATTTGACTGAGATGTGGGGAGAGTGTTTTGTGTGAAGTATTCTTATAGAAATTAACGTGCTTCCGAGAGCGGTGGTTGGGAACGTTGTCATTTCAAAGCTCCCAATCCAAGTTCTCAGGCGATGTAATTTCTAAGGGAATGAAAAGGCATTTATTTGACTGAGACGTGGGGAGAGTGTTTTGTGTGAAGTATTCTTATAGAAATTAACGTGCTGCCGAGCGCGGTGATTGGGAACGTTGTTATTTCAAAGCTCCCAATCCAAGTTCTCAGGCGATGTAATTTCTAAGGGAATGAAAAGGCATTTATTTGACTGAGATGTGGGGAGAGTGTTTTGTGTGAAGTATTCTTATCGAAATTAACGTGCTGCCGAGCGCGGTGGTTGGGAACTTTGTCATTTCAAAGCTCTCAATCCAAGTTCTCAGGCGAAGTAATTTCTAAGGGAATGAAAAGGCATTTATTTGACTGAGATGTGAGGAGAGTGTTTTGTGTGAAGTATTCTTATAGAAATTAACGTGCTGCAGAGCGCGGTGGTTGGGAACGTTGTCATTTCAAAGCTCCCAATCCAAGTTCTCAGGCGATGTAATTTCTCAGGGAATGAAAAGGCATTTATTTGACTGAGATGTGGGGAGAGTGTTTTGTGTGAAGTATTCTTATAGAAATTAACGTGCTGCCGAGCGCGGTGGTTGGGAACGTTGTCATTTCAAAGCTCCTAATCCAAGTTCTCAGGCGATGTAATTTCTAAGGGAATGAAAAGGCATTTATTTGACTGAGATTTGGGGAGAGTGTTTTGTGTGAAGTATTCTTATAGAAATTAACGTGCTGCCGAGAGCAGTGGTTGGGAACGTTGTCATTTCAAAGCTCCCAATCCAAGTTCTCAGGCGATGTAATTTCTAAGACAATGAAAAGGCATTTATTTGACTGAGATGTGGGGAGAGTGTTTTGTGTGAAGTATTCTTATAGAAATTAACGTGCTGCCGAGCGCGGTGGTTGGGAACGTTGTCATTTCAAAGCTCCCATTCCAAGTTCTCAGGCGATGTAATTTCTAAGGGAATGAAAAGGCATTTATTTGACTGAGATGTGGGGAGAGTGTTTTGTGTGAAGTATTCTTATAGAAATTAACGTGCTGCCGAGCGCGGTGGTTGGGAACGTTGTCATTTCAAAGCTCCCAATCCAAGTTCTCAGGCGATGTTATTTCTAAGGGAATGAAAGGGCATTTATTTGACTGAGATCTGGGGAGAGTGTTTTGTGTGAAGTATTCTTTTAGAAAATAACGTGCTGCCGAGAGCGGTGGTTGGGAACGTTGTCATTTCAAAGCTCCCAATCCAAGTTCTCAGTCGATGTAATTTCTAAGACAATGAAAATGTATTTATTTGACTGAGATGTGGGGAGAGTGTTTTGTGTGAAGTATTCTTATAGAAATTAACGTGCTGCCGAGCGCGGTGGTTGGGAACGTTGTCATTTCAAAGCTCAAAATCCAAGTTCTCAGGCGATGTAATTTCTCAGGGAATGAAAAGGCATTTATTTGACTGAGATTTGGGGAGAGTGTTTTGTGTGAAGTATTCTTATAGAAATTAACGTGCAGCCGAGCGCGGTGGTTGGGAACGTTGTCATTTCAAAGCTCCCAATCCAAGTTTTCAGGCGATGTTATTTCTAAGGGAATGAAAGGGCATTTATTTGACTGAGATGTGGGGAGAGTGTTTTGTGTGAAGTATTCTTTTAGAAAATAACGTGCTGCCGAGAGCGGTGGTTGGGAACGTTGTCATTTCAAAGCTCCCAATCCAAGTTCTCAGGCGATGTAATTTCTAAGACAATGAAAAGGCATTTATTTGACTGAGATGTGGGGAGAGTGTTTTGTGTGAAGTATTCTTATAGAAATTAACGTGCTTCCGAGCGCGGTGGTTGGGAACGTTGTCATTTCAAAGCTCCCAATCCAAGTTCTCAGGCGATGTAATTTCTAAGGGAATGAAAAGGCATTTATTTGACTGAGACGTGGGGAGAGTGTTTTGTGTGAAGTATTCTTATAGAAATTAACGTGCTGCCGAGCGCGGTGATTGGGAACGTTGTTATTTCAAAGCTCCCAATCCAAGTTCTCAGGCGATGTAATTTCTAAGGGAATGAAAAGGCATTTATTTGACTGAGATGTGGGGAGAGTGTTTTGTGTGAAGTATTCTTATCGAAATTAACGTGCTGCCGAGCGCGGTGGTTGGGAACTTTGTCATTTCAAAGCTCCCAATCCAAGTTCTCAGGCGATGTAATTTCTAAGGGAATGAAAAGGCATTTATTTGACTGAGATGTGAGGAGAGTGTTTTGTGTGAAGTATTCTTATAGAAATTAACGTGCTGCAGAGCGCGGTGGTTGGGAACGTTGTCATTTCAAAGCTCCCAATCCAAGTTCTCAGGCGATGTAATTTCTCAGGGAATGAAAAGGCATTTATTTGACTGAGACGTGGGGAGAGTGTTTTGTGTGAAGTATTCTTATAGAAATTAACGTGCTGCCGAGCGCGGTGATTGGGAACGTTGTTATTTCAAAGCTCCCAATCCAAGTTCTCAGGCGATGTAATTTCTAAGGGAATGAAAAGGCATTTATTTGACTGAGATGTGGGGAGAGTGTTTTGTGTGAAGTATTCTTATCGAAATTAACGTGCTGCCGAGCGCGGTGGTTGGGAACTTTGTCATTTCAAAGCTCCCAATCCAAGTTCTCAGGCGATGTAATTTCTAAGGGAATGAAAAGGCATTTATTTGACTGAGATGTGGGGAGAGTGTTTTGTGTGAAGTATTCTTATAGAAATTAACGTGCTGCCGAGCGCGGTGGTTGGGAACGTTGTCATTTCAAAGCTCCCAATCCAAGTTCTCAGGCGATGTAATTTCTAAGGGAATGAAAAGGCATTTATTTGACTGAGATGTGGGGAGAGTGTTTTGTGTGAAGTATTCTTATAGAAATTAACGTGCTGCCGAGCGCGGTGGTTGGGAACGTTGTCATTTCAAAGCTCCCAATCCAAGTTCTCAGGCGATGTTATTTCTAAGGGAATGAAAGGTTATTTATTTGACTGAGATCTGGGGAGAGTGTTTTGTGTGAAGTATTCTTTTAGAAAATAACGTGCTGCCGAGAGCGGTGGTTGGGAACGTTGTCATTTCAAAGCTCCCAATCCAAGTTCTCAGTCGATGTAATTTCTAAGACAGTGAAAATGTATTTATTTGACTGAGATGTGGGGAGAGTGTTTTGTGTGAAGTATTCTTATAGAAATTAACGTGCTGCCGAGCGCGGTGGTTGGGAACGTTGTCATTTCAAAGCTCAAAATCCAAGTTCTCAGGCGATGTAATTTCTAAGGGAATAAAAAGGCATTTATTTGACTGAGTTGTGGGGAGAGTGTTTTGTGTGAAGTATTCTTATAGAAATTAACGTGCTGCCGAGCGCGGTGATTGGGAACGTTGTCATTTCAAAGCTCCTAATCCAAGTTCTCAGGCGGTGTAATTTCTAAGGGAATGAAAAGGCATTTATTTGACTGAGATTTGGGGAGAGTGTTTTGTGTGAAGTATTCTTATAGAAATTAACGTGCAGCCGAGCGCGGTGGTTGGGAACGTTGTCATTTCAAAGCTCCCAATCCAAGTTTTCAGGCGATGGTATTTCTAAGGGAATGAAAGGGCATTTATTTGACTGAGATGTGGGGAGAGTGTTTTGTGTGAAGTATTCTTTTAGAAAATAACGTGCTGCCGAGAGCGGTGGTTGGGAACGTTGTCATTTCAAAGCTCCCAATCCAAGTTCTCAGGCGATGTAATTTCTAAGACAATGAAAAGGCATTTATTTGACTGAGATGTGGGGAGAGTGTTTTGTGTGAAGTATTCTTATAGAAATTAACGTGCTTCCGAGAGCGGTGGTTGGGAACGTTGTCATTTCAAAGCTCCCAATCCAAGTTCTCAGGCGATGTAATTTCTAAGGGAATGAAAAGGCATTTATTTGACTGAGACGTGGGGAGAGTGTTTTGTGTGAAGTATTCTTATAGAAATTAACGTGCTGCCGAGCGCGGTGATTGGGAACGTTGTTATTTCAAAGCTCCCAATCCAAGTTCTCAGGCGATGTAATTTCTAAGGGAATGAAAAGGCATTTATTTGACTGAGATGTGGGGAGAGTGTTTTGTGTGAAGTATTCTTATCGAAATTAACGTGCTGCCGAGCGCGGTGGTTGGGAACTTTGTCATTTCAAAGCTCTCAATCCAAGTTCTCAGGCGAAGTAATTTCTAAGGGAATGAAAAGGCATTTATTTGACTGAGATGTGAGGAGAGTGTTTTGTGTGAAGTATTCTTATAGAAATTAACGTGCTGCAGAGCGCGGTGGTTGGGAACGTTGTCATTTCAAAGCTCCCAATCCAAGTTCTCAGGCGATGTAATTTCTCAGGGAATGAAAAGGCATTTATTTGACTGAGATGTGGGGAGAGTGTTTTGTGTGAAGTATTCTTATAGAAATTAACGTGCTGCCGAGCGCGGTGGTTGGGAACGTTGTCATTTCAAAGCTCCTAATCCAAGTTCTCAGGCGATGTAATTTCTAAGGGAATGAAAAGGCATTTATTTGACTGAGATTTGGGGAGAGTGTTTTGTGTGAAGTATTCTTATAGAAATTAACGTGCTGCCGAGAGCAGTGGTTGGGAACGTTGTCATTTCAAAGCTCCCAATCCAAGTTCTCAGGCGATGTAATTTCTAAGACAATGAAAAGGCATTTATTTGACTGAGATGTGGGGAGAGTGTTTTGTGTGAAGTATTCTTATAGAAATTAACGTGCTGCCGAGCGCGGTGGTTGGGAACGTTGTCATTTCAAAGCTCCCATTCCAAGTTCTCAGGCGATGTAATTTCTAAGGGAATGAAAAGGCATTTATTTGACTGAGATGTGGGGAGAGTGTTTTGTGTGAAGTATTCTTATAGAAATTAACGTGCTGCCGAGCGCGGTGGTTGGGAACGTTGTCATTTCAAAGCTCCCAATCCAAGTTCTCAGGCGATGTTATTTCTAAGGGAATGAAAGGGCATTTATTTGACTGAGATCTGGGGAGAGTGTTTTGTGTGAAGTATTCTTTTAGAAAATAACGTGCTGCCGAGAGCGGTGGTTGGGAACGTTGTCATTTCAAAGCTCCCAATCCAAGTTCTCAGTCGATGTAATTTCTAAGACAATGAAAATGTATTTATTTGACTGAGATGTGGGGAGAGTGTTTTGTGTGAAGTATTCTTATAGAAATTAACGTGCTGCCGAGCGCGGTGGTTGGGAACGTTGTCATTTCAAAGCTCAAAATCCAAGTTCTCAGGCGATGTAATTTCTCAGGGAATGAAAAGGCATTTATTTGACTGAGATTTGGGGAGAGTGTTTTGTGTGAAGTATTCTTATAGAAATTAACGTGCAGCCGAGCGCGGTGGTTGGGAACGTTGTCATTTCAAAGCTCCCAATCCAAGTTTTCAGGCGATGTTATTTCTAAGGGAATGAAAGGGCATTTATTTGACTGAGATGTGGGGAGAGTGTTTTGTGTGAAGTATTCTTTTAGAAAATAACGTGCTGCCGAGAGCGGTGGTTGGGAACGTTGTCATTTCAAAGCTCCCAATCCAAGTTCTCAGGCGATGTAATTTCTAAGACAATGAAAAGGCATTTATTTGACTGAGATGTGGGGAGAGTGTTTTGTGTGAAGTATTCTTATAGAAATTAACGTGCTTCCGAGCGCGGTGGTTGGGAACGTTGTCATTTCAAAGCTCCCAATCCAAGTTCTCAGGCGATGTAATTTCTAAGGGAATGAAAAGGCATTTATTTGACTGAGACGTGGGGAGAGTGTTTTGTGTGAAGTATTCTTATAGAAATTAACGTGCTGCCGAGCGCGGTGATTGGGAACGTTGTTATTTCAAAGCTCCCAATCCAAGTTCTCAGGCGATGTAATTTCTAAGGGAATGAAAAGGCATTTATTTGACTGAGATGTGGGGAGAGTGTTTTGTGTGAAGTATTCTTATCGAAATTAACGTGCTGCCGAGCGCGGTGGTTGGGAACTTTGTCATTTCAAAGCTCCCAATCCAAGTTCTCAGGCGATGTAATTTCTAAGGGAATGAAAAGGCATTTATTTGACTGAGATGTGAGGAGAGTGTTTTGTGTGAAGTATTCTTATAGAAATTAACGTGCTGCAGAGCGCGGTGGTTGGGAACGTTGTCATTTCAAAGCTCCCAATCCAAGTTCTCAGGCGATGTAATTTCTCAGGGAATGAAAAGGCATTTATTTGACTGAGATGTGAGGAGAGTGTTTTGTGTGAAATATTCTTATAGAAATTAACGTGCTGCCGAGCGCGGTGGTTGGGAACGTTGTCATTTCAAAGCTCAAAATCCAAGTTCTCAGGCGATGTAATTTCTCAGGGAATGAAAAGGCATTTATTTGACTGAGATTTGGGGAGAGTGTTTTGTGTGAAGTATTCTTATAGAAATTAACGTGCAGCCGAGCGCGGTGGTTGGGAACGTTGTCATTTCAAAGCTCCCAATCCAAGTTTTCAGGCGATGTTATTTCTAAGGGAATGAAAGGGCATTTATTTGACTGAGATGTGGGGAGAGTGTTTTGTGTGAAGTATTCTTTTAGAAAATAACGTGCTGCCGAGAGCGGTGGTTGGGAACGTTGTCATTTCAAAGCTCCCAATCCAAGTTCTCAGGCGATGTAATTTCTAAGACAATGAAAAGGCATTTATTTGACTGAGATGTGGGGAGAGTGTTTTGTGTGAAGTATTCTTATAGAAATTAACGTGCTTCCGAGCGCGGTGGTTGGGAACGTTGTCATTTCAAAGCTCCCAATCCAAGTTCTCAGGCGATGTAATTTCTAAGGGAATGAAAAGGCATTTATTTGACTGAGACGTGGGGAGAGTGTTTTGTGTGAAGTATTCTTATAGAAATTAACGTGCTGCCGAGCGCGGTGATTGGGAACGTTGTTATTTCAAAGCTCCCAATCCAAGTTCTCAGGCGATGTAATTTCTAAGGGAATGAAAAGGCATTTATTTGACTGAGATGTGGGGAGAGTGTTTTGTGTGAAGTATTCTTATCGAAATTAACGTGCTGCCGAGCGCGGTGGTTGGGAACTTTGTCATTTCAAAGCTCCCAATCCAAGTTCTCAGGCGATGTAATTTCTAAGGGAATGAAAAGGCATTTATTTGACTGAGATTTGGGGAGAGTGTTTTGTGTGAAGTATTCTTATAGAAATTAACGTGCAGCCGAGCGCGGTGGTTGGGAACGTTGTCATTTCAAAGCTCCCAATCCAAGTTTTCAGGCGATGTTATTTCTAAGGGAATGAAAGGGCATTTATTTGACTGAGATGTGGGGAGAGTGTTTTGTGTGAAGTATTCTTTTAGAAAATAACGTGCTGCCGAGAGCGGTGGTTGGGAACGTTGTCATTTCAAAGCTCCCAATCCAAGTTCTCAGGCGATGTAATTTCTAAGACAATGAAAAGGCATTTATTTGACTGAGATGTGGGGAGAGTGTTTTGTGTGAAGTATTCTTATAGAAATTAACGTGCTTCCGAGCGCGGTGGTTGGGAACGTTGTCATTTCAAAGCTCCCAATCCAAGTTCTCAGGCGATGTAATTTCTAAGGGAATGAAAAGGCATTTATTTGACTGAGACGTGGGGAGAGTGTTTTGTGTGAAGTATTCTTATAGAAATTAACGTGCTGCCGAGCGCGGTGATTGGGAACGTTGTTATTTCAAAGCTCCCAATCCAAGTTCTCAGGCGATGTAATTTCTAAGGGAATGAAAAGGCATTTATTTGACTGAGATGTGGGGAGAGTGTTTTGTGTGAAGTATTCTTATCGAAATTAACGTGCTGCCGAGCGCGGTGGTTGGGAACTTTGTCATTTCAAAGCTCCCAATCCAAGTTCTCAGGCGATGTAATTTCTAAGGGAATGAAAAGGCATTTATTTGACTGAGATGTGGGGAGAGTGTTTTGTGTGAAGTATTCTTATAGAAATTAACGTGCTGCCGAGCGCGGTGGTTGGGAACGTTGTCATTTCAAAGCTCCCAATCCAAGTTCTCAGGCGATGTAATTTCTAAAGGAATGAAAAGGCATTTATTTGACTGAGATGTGGGGAGAGTGTTTTGTGTGAAGTATTCTTATAGAAATTAACGTGCTGCCGAGCGCGGTGGTTGGGAACGTTGTCATTTCAAAGCTCCCAATCCAAGTTCTCAGGCGATGTTATTTCTAAGGGAATGAAAGGTTATTTATTTGACTGAGATCTGGGGAGAGTGTTTTGTGTGAAGTATTCTTTTAGAAAATAACGTGCTGCCGAGAGCGGTGGTTGGGAACGTTGTCATTTCAAAGCTCCCAATCCAAGTTCTCAGTCGATGTAATTTCTAAGACAGTGAAAATGTATTTATTTGACTGAGATGTGGGGAGAGTGTTTTGTGTGAAGTATTCTTATAGAAATTAACGTGCTGCCGAGCGCGGTGGTTGGGAACGTTGTCATTTCAAAGCTCAAAATCCAAGTTCTCAGGCGATGTAATTTCTAAGGGAATAAAAAGGCATTTATTTGACTGAGTTGTGGGGAGAGTGTTTTGTGTGAAGTATTCTTATAGAAATTAACGTGCTGCCGAGCGCGGTGATTGGGAACGTTGTCATTTCAAAGCTCCTAATCCAAGTTCTCAGGCGGTGTAATTTCTAAGGGAATGAAAAGGCATTTATTTGACTGAGATTTGGGGAGAGTGTTTTGTGTGAAGTATTCTTATAGAAATTAACGTGCAGCCGAGCGCGGTGGTTGGGAACGTTGTCATTTCAAAGCTCCCAATCCAAGTTTTCAGGCGATGGTATTTCTAAGGGAATGAAAGGGCATTTATTTGACTGAGATGTGGGGAGAGTGTTTTGTGTGAAGTATTCTTTTAGAAAATAACGTGCTGCCGAGAGCGGTGGTTGGGAACGTTGTCATTTCAAAGCTCCCAATCCAAGTTCTCAGGCGATGTAATTTCTAAGACAATGAAAAGGCATTTATTTGACTGAGATGTGGGGAGAGTGTTTTGTGTGAAGTATTCTTATAGAAATTAACGTGCTTCCGAGAGCGGTGGTTGGGAACGTTGTCATTTCAAAGCTCCCAATCCAAGTTCTCAGGCGATGTAATTTCTAAGGGAATGAAAAGGCATTTATTTGACTGAGACGTGGGGAGAGTGTTTTGTGTGAAGTATTCTTATAGAAATTAACGTGCTGCCGAGCGCGGTGATTGGGAACGTTGTTATTTCAAAGCTCCCAATCCAAGTTCTCAGGCGATGTAATTTCTAAGGGAATGAAAAGGCATTTATTTGACTGAGATGTGGGGAGAGTGTTTTGTGTGAAGTATTCTTATCGAAATTAACGTGCTGCCGAGCGCGGTGGTTGGGAACTTTGTCATTTCAAAGCTCTCAATCCAAGTTCTCAGGCGAAGTAATTTCTAAGGGAATGAAAAGGCATTTATTTGACTGAGATGTGAGGAGAGTGTTTTGTGTGAAGTATTCTTATAGAAATTAACGTGCTGCAGAGCGCGGTGGTTGGGAACGTTGTCATTTCAAAGCTCCCAATCCAAGTTCTCAGGCGATGTAATTTCTCAGGGAATGAAAAGGCATTTATTTGACTGAGATGTGAGGAGAGTGTTTTGTGTGAAATATTCTTATAGAAATTAACGTGCTGCCGAGCGCGGTGGTTGGGAACGTTGTCATTTCAAAGTTCCCAATCCAAGTTCTCAGGCGATGTAATTTCTAAGGGAATGAAAAGGCATTTATTTGACTGAGATGTGGGGAGAGTGTTTTGTGTGAAGTATTCTTATAGAAATTAACGTGCTGCCGAGCGCGGTGGTTGGGAACGTTGTCATTTCAAAGCTCCTAATCCAAGTTCTCAGGCGATGTAATTTCTAAGGGAATGAAAAGGCATTTATTTGACTGAGATTTGGGGAGAGTGTTTTGTGTGAAGTATTCTTATAGAAATTAACGTGCTGCCGAGAGCAGTGGTTGGGAACGTTGTCATTTCAAAGCTCCCAATCCAAGTTCTCAGGCGATGTAATTTCTAAGACAATGAAAAGGCATTTATTTGACTGAGATGTGGGGAGAGTGTTTTGTGTGAAGTATTCTTATAGAAATTAACGTGCTGCCGAGCGCGGTGGTTGGGAACGTTGTCATTTCAAAGCTCCCATTCCAAGTTCTCAGGCGATGTAATTTCTAAGGGAATGAAAAGGCATTTATTTGACTGAGATGTGGGGAGAGTGTTTTGTGTGAAGTATTCTTATAGAAATTAACGTGCTGCCGAGCGCGGTGGTTGGGAACGTTGTCATTTCAAAGCTCCCAATCCAAGTTCTCAGGCGATGTTATTTCTAAGGGAATGAAAGGGCATTTATTTGACTGAGATCTGGGGAGAGTGTTTTGTGTGAAGTATTCTTTTAGAAAATAACGTGCTGCCGAGAGCGGTGGTTGGGAACGTTGTCATTTCAAAGCTCCCAATCCAAGTTCTCAGTCGATGTAATTTCTAAGACAATGAAAATGTATTTATTTGACTGAGATGTGGGGAGAGTGTTTTGTGTGAAGTATTCTTATAGAAATTAACGTGCTGCCGAGCGCGGTGGTTGGGAACGTTGTCATTTCAAAGCTCAAAATCCAAGTTCTCAGGCGATGTAATTTCTCAGGGAATGAAAAGGCATTTATTTGACTGAGATTTGGGGAGAGTGTTTTGTGTGAAGTATTCTTATAGAAATTAACGTGCAGCCGAGCGCGGTGGTTGGGAACGTTGTCATTTCAAAGCTCCCAATCCAAGTTTTCAGGCGATGTTATTTCTAAGGGAATGAAAGGGCATTTATTTGACTGAGATGTGGGGAGAGTGTTTTGTGTGAAGTATTCTTTTAGAAAATAACGTGCTGCCGAGAGCGGTGGTTGGGAACGTTGTCATTTCAAAGCTCCCAATCCAAGTTCTCAGGCGATGTAATTTCTAAGACAATGAAAAGGCATTTATTTGACTGAGATGTGGGGAGAGTGTTTTGTGTGAAGTATTCTTATAGAAATTAACGTGCTTCCGAGCGCGGTGGTTGGGAACGTTGTCATTTCAAAGCTCCCAATCCAAGTTCTCAGGCGATGTAATTTCTAAGGGAATGAAAAGGCATTTATTTGACTGAGACGTGGGGAGAGTGTTTTATGTGAAGTATTCTTATAGAAATTAACGTGCTGCCGAGCGCGGTGATTGGGAACGTTGTTATTTCAAAGCTCCCAATCCAAGTTCTCAGGCGATGTAATTTCTAAGGGAATGAAAAGGCATTTATTTGACTGAGATGTGGGGAGAGTGTTTTGTGTGAAGTATTCTTATCGAAATTAACGTGCTGCCGAGCGCGGTGGTTGGGAACTTTGTCATTTCAAAGCTCCCAATCCAAGTTCTCAGGCGATGTAATTTCTAAGGGAATGAAAAGGCATTTATTTGACTGAGATGTGAGGAGAGTGTTTTGTGTGAAGTATTCTTATAGAAATTAACGTGCTGCAGAGCGCGGTGGTTGGGAACGTTGTCATTTCAAAGCTCCCAATCCAAGTTCTCAGGCGATGTAATTTCTCAGGGAATGAAAAGGCATTTATTTGACTGAGATGTGAGGAGAGTGTTTTGTGTGAAATATTCTTATAGAAATTAACGTGCTGCCGAGCGCGGTGGTTGGGAACGTTGTCATTTCAAAGCTCAAAATCCAAGTTCTCAGGCGATGTAATTTCTCAGGGAATGAAAAGGCATTTATTTGACTGAGATTTGGGGAGAGTGTTTTGTGTGAAGTATTCTTATAGAAATTAACGTGCAGCCGAGCGCGGTGGTTGGGAACGTTGTCATTTCAAAGCTCCCAATCCAAGTTTTCAGGCGATGTTATTTCTAAGGGAATGAAAGGGCATTTATTTGACTGAGATGTGGGGAGAGTGTTTTGTGTGAAGTATTCTTTTAGAAAATAACGTGCTGCCGAGAGCGGTGGTTGGGAACGTTGTCATTTCAAAGCTCCCAATCCAAGTTCTCAGGCGATGTAATTTCTAAGACAATGAAAAGGCATTTATTTGACTGAGATGTGGGGAGAGTGTTTTGTGTGAAGTATTCTTATAGAAATTAACGTGCTTCCGAGCGCGGTGGTTGGGAACGTTGTTATTTCAAAGCTCCCAATCCAAGTTCTCAGGCGATGTAATTTCTAAGGGAATGAAAAGGCATTTATTTGACTGAGACGTGGGGAGAGTGTTTTGTGTGAAGTATTCTTATAGAAATTAACGTGCTGCCGAGCGCGGTGATTGGGAACGTTGTTATTTCAAAGCTCCCAATCCAAGTTCTCAGGCGATGTAATTTCTAAGGGAATGAAAAGGCATTTATTTGACTGAGATGTGGGGAGAGTGTTTTGTGTGAAGTATTCTTATCGAAATTAACGTGCTGCCGAGCGCGGTGGTTGGGAACTTTGTCATTTCAAAGCTCCCAATCCAAGTTCTCAGGCGATGTAATTTCTAAGGGAATGAAAAGGCATTTATTTGACTGAGATGTGAGGAGAGTGTTTTGTGTGAAGTATTCTTATAGAAATTAACGTGCTGCAGAGCGCGGTGGTAGGGAACGTTGTCATTTCAAAGCTCCCAATCCAAGTTCTCAGGCGATGTAATTTCTCAGGGAATGAAAAGGCATTTATTTGACTGAGATGTGAGGAGAGTGTTTTGTGTGAAATATTCTTATAGAAATTAACGTGCTGCCGAGCGCGGTGGTTGGGAACGTTGTCATTTCAAAGTTCCCAATCCAAGTTCTCAGGCGATGTAATTTGTAAGGGAATGAAAAGGCATTTATTTGACTGAGATGTGGGGAGAGTGTTTTGTGTGAAGTATTCTTATAGAAATTAACGTGCTGCCGAGCGCGGTGGTAGGAAACGTTGTCATTTCAAAGCTCCCAATCCAAGTTCTCAGGCGATGTAATTTCTAAGGGAATGAAAAGGCATTTAATTGACTGAGATTTGGGGAGAGTGTTTTGTGTGAAGTATTCATATAGAAATTAACGTGCTGCCGAGCGCGGTGGTTGGGAACGTTGTCATTTCAAAGCTCCCAATCCAAGTTCTCAGGCGATGTTATTTCTAAGGGAATGAAAGGGCATTTATTTGACTGAGATGTGGGGAGAGTGTTTTGTGTGAAGTATTCTTATAGAAAAAAACGTGCTGCCGAGAGCGGTGGTTGGGAACGTTGTCATTTCAAAGCTCCCAATCCAAGTTCTTAGGCGATGTAATTTCTAAGACAATGAAAAGGCATTTATTTGACTGAGATGTGGGGAGAATGTTTTGTGTGAATTATTCTTATAGAAATTAACGTGCTGCCGAGCGCGGTGGTTGGGAACGTTGTCATTTCAAAGCTCCCAATCCAAGTTCTCAAGCGATGTAATTTCTAAGGGAATGAAAAGGCATTTATTTGACTGAGACGTGGGGAGAGTGTTTTGTGTGAAGTATTCTTATAGAAATTAACGTGCTGCCGAGCGCGGTGATTGGGAACGTTGTTATTTCAAAGCTCCCAATCCAAGTTCTCAGGAGATGTAATTTCTAAGGGAATGAAAAGGCATTTATTTGACTGAGATGTGGGGAGAGTGTTTTGTGTGAAGTATTCTTATCGAAATTAACGTGCTGCCGAGCGCGGTGGTTGGGAACTTTGTCATTTCAAAGCTCCCAATCCAAGTTCTCAGGCGATGTAATTTCTAAGGGAATGAAAAGGCATTTATTTGACTGAGATGTGAGGAGAGTGTTTTGTGTGAAGTATTCTTATAGAAATTAACGTGCTGCAGAGCGCGGTGGTTGGGAACGTTGTCATTTCAAAGCTCCCAATCCAAGTTCTCAGGCGATGTAATTTCTCAGGGAATGAAAAGGCATTTATTTGACTGAGATGTGAGGAGAGTGTTTTGTGTGAAATATTCTTATAGAAATTAACGTGCTGCCGAGCGCGGTGGTTGGGAACGTTGTCATTTCAAAGTTCCCAATCCAAGTTCTCAGGCGATGTAATTTCTAAGGGAATGAAAAGGCATTTATTTGACTGAGATGTGGGGAGAGTGTTTTGTGTGAAGTATTCTTATAGAAATTAACGTGCTGCCGAGCGCGGTGGTTGGGAACGTTGTCATTTCAAAGCTCCTAATCCAAGTTCTCAGGCGATGTAATTTCTAAGGGAATGAAAAGGCATTTATTTGACTGAGATTTGGGGAGAGTGTTTTGTGTGAAGTATTCTTATAGAAATTAACGTGCTGCCGAGAGCAGTGGTTGGGAACGTTGTCATTTCAAAGCTCCCAATCCAAGTTCTCAGGCGATGTAATTTCTAAGACAATGAAAAGGCATTTATTTGACTGAGATGTGGGGAGAGTGTTTTGTGTGAAGTATTCTTATAGAAATTAACGTGCTGCCGAGCGCGGTGGTTGGGAACGTTGTCATTTCAAAGCTCCCAATCCAAGTTCTCAGGCGATGTAATTTCTAAGGGAATGAAAAGGCATTTATTTGACTGAGATGTGGGGAGAGTGTTTTGTGTGAAGTATTCTTATAGAAATTAACGTGCTGCCGAGCGCGGTGGTTGGGAACGTTGTCATTTCAAAGCTCCCAATCCAAGTTCTCAGGCGATGTTATTTCTAAGGGAATGAAAGGGCATTTATTTGACTGAGATTTGGGGAGAGTGTTTTGTGTGAAGTATTCTTATAGAAATTAACGTGCAGCCGAGCGCGGTGGTTGGGAACGTTGTCATTTCAAAGCTCCCAATCCAAGTTTTCAGGCGATGTTATTTCTAAGGGAATGAAAGGGCATTTATTTGACTGAGATGTGGGGAGAGTGTTTTGTGTGAAGTATTCTTTTAGAAAATAACGTGCTGCCGAGAGCGGTGGTTGGGAACGTTGTCATTTCAAAGCTCCCAATCCAAGTTCTCAGGCGATGTAATTTCTAAGACAATGAAAAGGCATTTATTTGACTGAGATGTGGGGAGAGTGTTTTGTGTGAAGTATTCTTATAGAAATTAACGTGCTTCCGAGCGCGGTGGTTGGGAACGTTGTCATTTCAAAGCTCCCAATCCAAGTTCTCAGGCGATGTAATTTCTAAGGGAATGAAAAGGCATTTATTTGACTGAGACGTGGGGAGAGTGTTTTGTGTGAAGTATTCTTATAGAAATTAACGTGCTGCCGAGCGCGGTGATTGGGAACGTTGTTATTTCAAAGCTCCCAATCCAAGTTCTCAGGCGATGTAATTTCTAAGGGAATGAAAAGGCATTTATTTGACTGAGATGTGGGGAGAGTGTTTTGTGTGAAGTATTCTTATCGAAATTAACGTGCTGCCGAGCGCGGTGGTTGGGAACTTTGTCATTTCAAAGCTCCCAATCCAAGTTCTCAGGCGATGTAATTTCTAAGGGAATGAAAAGGCATTTATTTGACTGAGATGTGAGGAGAGTGTTTTGTGTGAAGTATTCTTATAGAAATTAACGTGCTGCAGAGCGCGGTGGTTGGGAACGTTGTCATTTCAAAGCTCCCAATCCAAGTTCTCAGGCGATGTAATTTCTCAGGGAATGAAAAGGCATTTATTTGACTGAGATGTGAGGAGAGTGTTTTGTGTGAAATATTCTTATAGAAATTAACGTGCTGCCGAGCGCGGTGGTTGGGAACGTTGTCATTTCAAAGTTCCCAATCCAAGTTCTCAGGCGATGTAATTTCTAAGGGAATGAAAAGGCATTTATTTGACTGAGATGTGGGGAGAGTGTTTTGTGTGAAGTATTCTTATAGAAATTAACGTGCTGCCGAGCGCGGTGGTTGGGAACGTTGTCATTTCAAAGCTCCTAATCCAAGTTCTCAGGCGATGTAATTTCTAAGGGAATGAAAAGGCATTTATTTGACTGAGATTTGGGGAGAGTGTTTTGTGTGAAGTATTCTTATAGAAATTAACGTGCTGCCGAGAGCAGTGGTTGGGAACGTTGTCATTTCAAAGCTCCCAATCCAAGTTCTCAGGCGATGTAATTTCTAAGACAATGAAAAGGCATTTATTTGACTGAGATGTGGGGAGAGTGTTTTGTGTGAAGTATTCTTATAGAAATTAACGTGCTGCCGAGCGCGGTGGTTGGGAACGTTGTCATTTCAAAGCTCCCATTCCAAGTTCTCAGGCGATGTAATTTCTAAGGGAATGAAAAGGCATTTATTTGACTGAGATGTGGGGAGAGTGTTTTGTGTGAAGTATTCTTATAGAAATTAACGTGCTGCCGAGCGCGGTGGTTGGGAACGTTGTCATTTCAAAGCTCCCAATCCAAGTTCTCAGGCGATGTTATTTCTAAGGGAATGAAAGGGCATTTATTTGACTGAGATCTGGGGAGAGTGTTTTGTGTGAAGTATTCTTTTAGAAAATAACGTGCTGCCGAGAGCGGTGGTTGGGAACGTTGTCATTTCAAAGCTCCCAATCCAAGTTCTCAGTCGATGTAATTTCTAAGACAATGAAAATGTATTTATTTGACTGAGATGTGGGGAGAGTGTTTTGTGTGAAGTATTCTTATAGAAATTAACGTGCTGCCGAGCGCGGTGGTTGGGAACGTTGTCATTTCAAAGCTCAAAATCCAAGTTCTCAGGCGATGTAATTTCTCAGGGAATGAAAAGGCATTTATTTGACTGAGATTTGGGGAGAGTGTTTTGTGTGAAGTATTCTTATAGAAATTAACGTGCAGCCGAGCGCGGTGGTTGGGAACGTTGTCATTTCAAAGCTCCCAATCCAAGTTTTCAGGCGATGTTATTTCTAAGGGAATGAAAGGGCATTTATTTGACTGAGATGTGGGGAGAGTGTTTTGTGTGAAGTATTCTTTTAGAAAATAACGTGCTGCCGAGAGCGGTGGTTGGGAACGTTGTCATTTCAAAGCTCCCAATCCAAGTTCTCAGGCGATGTAATTTCTAAGACAATGAAAAGGCATTTATTTGACTGAGATGTGGGGAGAGTGTTTTGTGTGAAGTATTCTTATAGAAATTAACGTGCTTCCGAGCGCGGTGGTTGGGAACGTTGTCATTTCAAAGCTCCCAATCCAAGTTCTCAGGCGATGTAATTTCTAAGGGAATGAAAAGGCATTTATTTGACTGAGACGTGGGGAGAGTGTTTTGTGTGAAGTATTCTTATAGAAATTAACGTGCTGCAGAGCGCGGTGGTTGGGAACGTTGTCATTTCAAAGCTCCCAATCCAAGTTCTCAGGCGATGTAATTTCTCAGGGAATGAAAAGGCATTTATTTGACTGAGATGTGAGGAGAGTGTTTTGTGTGAAATATTCTTATAGAAATTAACGTGCTGCCGAGCGCGGTGGTTGGGAACGTTGTCATTTCAAAGTTCCCAATCCAAGTTCTCAGGCGATGTAATTTGTAAGGGAATGAAAAGGCATTTATTTGACTGAGATGTGGGGAGAGTGTTTTGTGTGAAGTATTCTTATAGAAATTAACGTGCTGCCGAGCGCGGTGGTAGGAAACGTTGTCATTTCAAAGCTCCCAATCCAAGTTCTCAGGCGATGTATTTTCTAAGGGAATGAAAAGGCATTTAATTGACTGAGATTTGGGGAGAGTGTTTTGTGTGAAGTATTCATATAGAAATTAACGTGCTGCCGAGCGCGGTGGTTGGGAACGTTGTCATTTCAAAGCTCCCAATCCAAGTTCTCAGGCGATGTTATTTCTAAGGGAATGAAAGGGCATTTATTTGACTGAGATGTGGGGAGAGTGTTTTGTGTGAAGTATTCTTATAGAAAAAAACGTGCTGCCGAGAGCGGTGGTTGGGAACGTTGTCATTTCAAAGCTCCCAATCCAAGTTCTTAGGCGATGTAATTTCTAAGACAATGAAAAGGCATTTATTTGACTGAGATGTGGGGAGAATGTTTTGTGTGAATTATTCTTATAGAAATTAACGTGCTGCCGAGCGCGGTGGTTGGGAACGTTGTCATTTCAAAGCTCCCAATCCAAGTTCTCAAGCGATGTAATTTCTAAGGGAATGAAAAGGCATTTATTTGACTGAGACGTGGGGAGAGTGTTTTGTGTGAAGTATTCTTATAGAAATTAACGTGCTGCCGAGCGCGGTGATTGGGAACGTTGTTATTTCAAAGCTCCCAATCCAAGTTCTCAGGCGATGTAATTTCTAAGGGAATGAAAAGGCATTTATTTGACTGAGATGTGGGGAGAGTGTTTTGTGTGAAGTATTCTTATCGAAATTAACGTGCTGCCGAGCGCGGTTGTTGGGAACTTTGTCATTTCAAAGCTCCCAATCCAAGTTCTCAGGCGATGTAATTTCTAAGGGAATGAAAAGGCATTTATTTGACTGAGATGTGAGGAGAGTGTTTTGTGTGAAGTATTCTTATAGAAATTAACGTGCTGCAGAGCGCGGTGGTTGGGAACGTTGTCATTTCAAAGCTCCCAATCCAAGTTCTCAGGCGATGTAATTTCTCAGGGAATGAAAAGGCATTTATTTGACTGAGATGTGAGGAGAGTGTTTTGTGTGAAATATTCTTATAGAAATTAACGTGCTGCCGAGCGCGGTGGTTGGGAACGTTGTCATTTCAAAGTTCCCAATCCAAGTTCTCAGGCGATGTAATTTCTAAGGGAATGAAAAGGCATTTATTTGACTGAGATGTGGGGAGAGTGTTTTGTGTGAAGTATTCTTATAGAAATTAACGTGCTGCCGAGCGCGGTGGTTGGGAACGTTGTCATTTCAAAGCTCCTAATCCAAGTTCTCAGGCGATGTAATTTCTAAGGGAATGAAAAGGCATTTATTTGACTGAGATTTGGGGAGAGTGTTTTGTGTGAAGTATTCTTATAGAAATTAACGTGCTGCCGAGAGCAGTGGTTGGGAACGTTGTCATTTCAAAGCTCCCAATCCAAGTTCTCAGGCGATGTAATTTCTAAGACAATGAAAAGGCATTTATTTGACTGAGATGTGGGGAGAGTGTTTTGTGTGAAGTATTCTTATAGAAATTAACGTGCTGCCGAGCGCGGTGGTTGGGAACGTTGTCATTTCAAAGCTCCCAATCCAAGTTCTCAGGCGATGTAATTTCTAAGGGAATGAAAAGGCATTTATTTGACTGAGATGTGGGGAGAGTGTTTTGTGTGAAGTATTCTTATAGAAATTAACGTGCTGCCGAGCGCGGTGGTTGGGAACGTTGTCATTTCAAAGCTCCCAATCCAAGTTCTCAGGCGATGTTATTTCTAAGGGAATGAAAGGGCATTTATTTGACTGAGATCTGGGGAGAGTGTTTTGTGTGAAGTATTCTTTTAGAAAATAACGTGCTGCCGAGAGCGGTGGTTGGGAACGTTGTCATTTCAAAGCTCCCAATCCAAGTTCTCAGTCGATGTAATTTATAAGACAATGAAAATGTATTTATTTGACTGAGATGTGGGGAGAGTGTTTTGTGTGAAGTATTCTTATAGAAATTAACGTGCTGCCGAGCGCGGTGGTTGGGAACGTTGTCATTTCAAAGCTCAAAATCCAAGTTCTCAGGCGATGTAATTTCTCAGGGAATGAAAAGGCATTTATTTGACTGAGATTTGGGGAGAGTGTTTTGTGTGAAGTTTTCTTATAGAAATTAACGTGCAGCCGAGCGCGGTGGTTGGGAACGTTGTCATTTCAAAGCTCCCAATCCAAGTTTTCAGGCGATGTTATTTCTAAGGGAATGAAAGGGCATTTATTTGACTGAGATGTGGGGAGAGTGTTTTGTGTGAAGTATTCTTTTAGAAAATAACGTGCTGCCGAGAGCGGTGGTTGGGAACGTTGTCATTTCAAAGCTCCCAATCCAAGTTCTCAGGCGATGTAATTTCTAAGACAATGAAAAGGCATTTATTTGACTGAGATGTGGGGAGAGTGTTTTGTGTGAAGTATTCTTATAGAAATTAACGTGCTTCCGAGCGCGGTGGTTGGGAACGTTGTCATTTCAAAGCTCCCAATCCAAGTTCTCAGGCGATGTAATTTCTAAGGGAATGAAAAGGCATTTATTTGACTGAGACGTGGGGAGAGTGTTTTGTGTGAAGTATTCTTATAGAAATTAACGTGCTGCCGAGCGCGGTGATTGGGAACGTTGTTATTTCAAAGCTCCCAATCCAAGTTCTCAGGCGATGTAATTTCTAAGGGAATGAAAAGGCATTTATTTGACTGAGATGTGGGGAGAGTGTTTTGTGTGAAGTATTCTTATCGAAATTAACGTGCTGCCGAGCGCGGTGGTTGGGAACTTTGTCATTTCAAAGCTCCCAATCCAAGTTCTCAGGCGATGTAATTTCTAAGGGAATGAAAAGGCATTTATTTGACTGAGATGTGAGGAGAGTGTTTTGTGTGAAGTATTCTTATAGAAATTAACGTGCTGCAGAGCGCGGTGGTTGGGAACGTTGTCATTTCAAAGCTCCCAATCCAAGTTCTCAGGCGATGTAATTTCTCAGGGAATGAAAAGGCATTTATTTGACTGAGATGTGAGGAGAGTGTTTTGTGTGAAATATTCTTATAGAAATTAACGTGCTGCCGAGCGCGGTGGTTGGGAACGTTGTCATTTCAAAGTTCCCAATCCAAGTTCTCAGGCGATGTAATTTGTAAGGGAATGAAAAGGCATTTATTTGACTGAGATGTGGGGAGAGTGTTTTGTGTGAAGTATTCCTATAGAAATTAACGTGCTGCCGAGCGCGGTGGTAGGAAACGTTGTCATTTCAAAGCTCCCAATCCAAGTTCTCCGGCGATGTAATTTCTAAGGGAATGAAAAGGCATTTAATTGACTGAGATTTGGGGAGAGTGTTTTGTGTGAAGTATTCATATAGAAATTAACGTGCTGCCGAGCGCGGTGGTTGGGAACGTTGTCATTTCAAAGCTCCCAATCCAAGTTCTCAGGCGATGTTATTTCTAAGGGAATGAAAGGGCATTTATTTGACTGAGATGTGGGGAGAGTGTTTTGTGTGAAGTATTCTTATAGAAAAAAACGTGCTGCCGAGAGCGGTGGTTGGGAACGTTGTCATTTCAAAGCTCCCAATCCAAGTTCTTAGGCGATGTAATTTCTAAGACAATGAAAAGGCATTTATTTGACTGAGATGTGGGGAGAATGTTTTGTGTGAATTATTCTTATAGAAATTAACGTGCTGCCGAGCGCGGTGGTTGGGAACGTTGTCATTTCAAAGCTCCCAATCCAAGTTCTCAAGCGATGTAATTTCTAAGGGAATGAAAAGGCATTTATTTGACTGAGATGTGGGGATAGTGTTTTGTGTGAAGTATTCTTATAGAAATTAACGTGCTGCCGAGCGCGGTGGTTGGGAACGTTGTCATTTCAAAGCTCCCAATCCAAGTTCTCAGGCGATGTAATTTCTAATGGAATGAAAAGGCATTTATTTGACTGAGATGTGGGGAGAGTGTTTTGTGTTAAGTATTCTTATAGAAATTAACGTGTTGCCGAGCGGGGTGGTTGGGAACGTTGTCATTTCAAAGCTCCCAATCCAAGTTCTCAGGCGATGTAATTTTTAAGGGAATGAAAAGGCATTTAATTGACTGAGATGTGTGGAGATCGTTTTGTGTGAAGTATTCTTATAGAAATTAATTCGTGCTGCCGAGCGCGGTGGTTGGGAAGGTTGTCATTTCAAAGCTCCCAATCCAAGTTCTCAGGCGATGTAATTTCTAAGGGAATGAAAAGTCATTTATTTCACTGAGATGTGGGGAGAGTGTTTTGTGTGAAGTATTCTTATAGAAATTAACGTGCTGCCGAGCGCGGTGGTTGGGAACGTTGTCATTTCAAAGCTCCCAATCCAAGTTCTCAGGCGATGTAATTTCTAAGGGAATGAAAAGGCATTTTTTTTACTGAGATGTGGGGAGAGTGTTTTGTGTGAAGTATTCTTATAGAAATTAACGTGCAGCCGAGCGCGGTGGTTGGGAACGTTGTCATTTCAAAGCTCCCAATCCAAGTTTTCAGGCGATGTTATTTCTAAGGGAATGAAAGGGCATTTATTTGACTGAGATGTGGGGAGAGTGTTTTGTGTGAAGTATTCTTTTAGAAAATAACGTGCTGCCGAGAGCGGTGGTTGGGAACGTTGTCATTTCAAAGCTCCCAATCCAAGTTCTCAGGCGATGTAATTTCTAAGACAATGAAAAGGCATTTATTTGACTGAGATGTGGGGAGAGTGTTTTGTGTGAAGTATTCTTATAGAAATTAACGTGCTTCCGAGCGCGGTGGTTGGGAACGTTGTCATTTCAAAGCTCCCAATCCAAGTTCTCAGGCGATGTAATTTCTAAGGGAATGAAAAGGCATTTAATTCACTGAGATGTGGGGAGAGTGTTTTGTGTGAAGTATTCTTATAGAAATTAACGTGCTGCCGAGCGCGGTGATTGGGAACGTTGTCATTTGAAAGCTCCTAATCCAAGTTCTAAGGCGATGTAATTTCTAAGGGAATGAAAAGGCATTTATTTGACTGAGACGTGGGGAGAGTGTTTTGTGTGAAGTATTCTTATAGAAATTAACGTGCTGCCGAGCGCGGTGATTGGGAACGTTGTTATTTCAAAGCTCCCAATCCAAGTTCTCAGGCGATGTAATTTCTAAGGGAATGAAAAGGCATTTATTTGACTGAGATGTGGGGAGAGTGTTTTGTGTGAAGTATTCTTATAGAAATTAACGTGCTGCCGAGCGCGGTGGTTGGGAACTTTGTCATTTCAAAGCTCCCAATCCAAGTTCTCAGGCGATGTAATTTCTAAGGGAATGAAAAGGCATTTATTTGACTGAGATGTGAGGAGAGTGTTTTGTGTGAAGTATTCTTATAGAAATTAACGTGCTGCCGAGCGCGGTGGTTGGGAACGTTGTCATTTCAAAGCTCCCAATCCAAGTTCTCAGGCGATGTAATTTCTAAGGGAATGAAAAGGCATTTAATTCACTGAGATGTGGGGAGAGTGTTTTGTGTGAAGTATTCTTATAGAAATTAACGTGCTGCCGAGCGCGGTGGTTGGGAACGTTGTCATTTCAAAGCTCCCAATCCAAGTTCTCAGGCGATGTAATTTCTAAGGGAATGAAAAGGCATTTATTTGACTGAGACGTGGGGAGAGTGTTTTGTGTGAAGTATTCTTATAGAAATTAACGTGCTGCCGAGCGCGGTGATTGGGAACGTTGTTATTTCAAAGCTCCCAATCCAAGTTCTCAGGCGATGTAATTTCTAAGGGAATGAAAAGGCATTTATTTGACTGAGATGTGGGGAGAGTGTTTTGTGTGAAGTATTCTTATAGAAATTAACGTGCTGCCGAGCGCGGTGGTTGGGAACTTTGTCATTTCAAAGCTCCCAATCCAAGTTCTCAGGCGATGTAATTTCTAAGGGAATGAAAAGGCATTTATTTGACTGAGATGTGAGGAGAGTGTTTTGTGTGAAGTATTCTTATAGAAATTAACGTGCTGCAGAGCGCGGTGGTTGGGAACGTTGTCATTTCAAAGCTCCCAATCCAAGTTCTCAGGCGATGTAATTTCTCAGGGAATGAAAAGGCATTTATTTGACTGAGATGTGAGGAGAGTGTTTTGTGTGAAATATTCTTATAGAAATTAACGTGCTGCCGAGCGCGGGGGTTGGGAACGTTGTCATTTCAAAGTTCCCAATCCAAGTTCTCAGGCGATGTAATTTCTAAGGGAATGAAAAGGCATTTATTTGACTGAGATGTGGGGAGAGTGTTTTGTGTGAAGTATTCTTATAGAAATAACGTGCTGCCGAGCGCGGTGGTAGGGAACGTTGTCATTTCAAAGTTCCCAATCCAAGTTCTCAGGCGATGTAATTTGTAAGGGAATGAAAAGGCATTTATTTGACTGAGATGTGGGGAGAGTGTTTTGTGTGAAGTATTCTTATAGAAATTAACGTGCTGCCGAGCGCGGTGGTAGGAAACGTTGTCATTTCAAAGCTCCCAATCCAAGTTCTCATGCGATGTAATTTCTAAGGGAATGAAAAGGCATTTAATTGACTGAGATTTGGGGAGAGTGTTTTGTGTGAAGTATTCATATACAAATTAACGTGCTGCCGAGCGCGGTGGTTGGGAACGTTGTCATTTCAAAGCTCCCAATCCAAGTTCTCAGGCGATGTTATTTCTAAGGGAATGAAAGGGCATTTATTTGACTGAGATGTGGGGAGAGTGTTTTGTGTGAAGTATTCTTATAGAAAAAAACGTGCTGCCGAGAGCGGTGGTTGGGAACGTTGTCATTTCAAAGCTCCCAATCCAAGTTCTTAGGCGATGTAATTTCTAAGACAATGAAAAGGCATTTATTTGACTGAGATGTGGGGAGAATGTTTTGTGTGAAGTATTCTTATAGAAATTAACGTGCTGCCGAGCGCGGTGGTTGGGAACGTTGTCATTTCAAAGCTCCCGATCCAAGTTCTCAAGCGATGTAATTTCTAAGGGAATGAAAAGGCATTTATTTGACTGAGATGTGGGGATAGTGTTTTGTGTGAAGTATTCTTATAGAAATTAACGTGCTGCCGAGCGCGGTGGTTGGGAACGTTGTCATTTCAAAGCTCCCAATCCAAGTTCTCAGGCGATGTAATTTCTAATGGAATGAAAAGGCATTTATTTGACTGAGATGTGGGGAGAGTGTTTTGTGTTAAGTATTCTTATAGAAATTAACGTGTTGCCGAGCGGGGTGGTTGGGAACGTTGTCATTTCAAAGCTCCCAATCCAAGTTCTCAGGCGATGTAATTTTTAAGGGAATGAAAAGGCATTTAATTGACTGAGATGTGTGGAGATCGTTTTGTGTGAAGTATTCTTATAGAAATTAACGTGCTGCCGAGCGCGGTGGTTGGGAACGTTGTCATTTCAAAGCTCCCAATCCAAGTTCTCAGGCGATGTAATTTCTAAGGGAATGAAAAGGCATTTATTTCACTGAGATGTGGGGAGAGTGTTTTGTGTGAAGTATTCTTATAGAAATTAACGTGCTGCCGAGCGCGGTGGTTGGGAACGTTGTCATTTCAAAGCTCCCAATCCAAGTTCTCAGGCGATGTAATTTCTAAGGGAATGAAAAGGCATTTTTTTTACTGAGATGTGGGGAGAGTGTTTTGTGTGAAGTATTCTGATAGAAATTAACGTGCAGCCGAGCGCGGTGGTTGGGAACGTTGTCATTTCAAAGCTCCCAATCCAAGTTTTCAGGCCATTGTTTTTCTAAGGGAATGAAAGGGCATTTATTTGACTGAGATGTGGGGAGAGTGTTTTGTGTGAAGTATTCTTTTAGAAAATAACGTGCTGCCGAGAGCGGTGGTTGGGAACGTTGTCATTTCAAAGCTCCCAATCCAAGTTCTCAGGCGATGTAATTTCTAAGACAATGAAAAGGCATTTATTTGACTGAGATGTGGGGAGAGTGTTTTGTGTGAAGTATTCTTATAGAAATTAACGTGCTTCCGAGCGCGGTGGTTGGGAACGTTGTCATTTCAAAGCTCCCAATCCAAGTTCTCAGGCGATGTAATTTCTAAGGGAATGAAAAGGCATTTAATTCACTGAGATGTGGGGAGAGTGTTTTGTGTGAAGTATTCTTATAGAAATTAACGTGCTGCCGAGCGCGGTGATTGGGAACGTTGTCATTTGAAAGCTCCTAATCCAAGTTCTAAGGCGATGTAATTTCTAAGGGAATGAAAAGGCATTTATTTGACTGAGACGTGGGGAGAGTGTTTTGTGTGAAGTATTCTTATAGAAATTAACGTGCTGCCGAGCGCGGTGATTGGGAACGTTGTTATTTCAAAGCTCCCAATCCAAGTTCTCAGGCGATGTAATTTCTAAGGGAATGAAAAGGCATTTATTTGACTGAGATGTGGGGAGAGTGTTTTGTGTGAAGTATTCTTATAGAAATTAACGTGCTGCCGAGCGCGGTGGTTGGGAACTTTGTCATTTCAAAGCTCCCAATCCAAGTTCTCAGGCGATGTAATTTCTAAGGGAATGAAAAGGCATTTATTTGACTGAGATGTGAGGAGAGTGTTTTGTGTGAAGTATTCTTATAGAAATTAACGTGCTGCCGAGCGCGGTGGTTGGGAACGTTGTCATTTCAAAGCTCCCAATCCAAGTTCTCAGGCGATGTAATTTCTAAGGGAATGAAAAGGCATTTAATTCACTGAGATGTGGGGAGAGTGTTTTGTGTGAAGTATTCTTATAGAAATTAACGTGCTGCCGAGCGCGGTGGTTGGGAACGTTGTCATTTCAAAGCTCCCAATCCAAGTTCTCAGGCGATGTAATTTCTAAGGGAATGAAAAGGCATTTATTTGACTGAGACGTGGGGAGAGTGTTTTGTGTGAAGTATTCTTATAGAAATTAACGTGCTGCCGAGCGCGGTGATTGGGAACGTTGTTATTTCAAAGCTCCCAATCCAAGTTCTCAGGCGATGTAATTTCTAAGGGAATGAAAAGGCATTTATTTGACTGAGATGTGGGGAGAGTGTTTTGTGTGAAGTATTCTTATAGAAATTAACGTGCTGCCGAGCGCGGTGGTTGGGAACTTTGTCATTTCAAAGCTCCCAATCCAAGTTCTCAGGCGATGTAATTTCTAAGGGAATGAAAAGGCATTTATTTGACTGAGATGTGAGGAGAGTGTTTTGTGTGAAGTATTCTTATAGAAATTAACGTGCTGCAGAGCGCGGTGGTTGGGAACGTTGTCATTTCAAAGCTCCCAATCCAAGTTCTCAGGCGATGTAATTTCTCAGGGAATGAAAAGGCATTTATTTGACTGAGATGTGAGGAGAGTGTTTTGTGTGAAATATTCTTATAGAAATTAACGTGCTGCCGAGCGCGGGGGTTGGGAACGTTGTCATTTCAAAGTTCCCAATCCAAGTTCTCAGGCGATGTAATTTCTAAGGGAATGAAAAGGCATTTATTTGACTGAGATGTGGGGAGAGTGTTTTGTGTGAAGTATTCTTATAGAAATAACGTGCTGCCGAGCGCGGTGGTAGGGAACGTTGTCATTTCAAAGTTCCCAATCCAAGTTCTCAGGCGATGTAATTTGTAAGGGAATGAAAAGGCATTTATTTGACTGAGATGTGGGGAGAGTGTTTTGTGTGAAGTATTCTTATAGAAATTAACGTGCTGCCGAGCGCGGTGGTAGGAAACGTTGTCATTTCAAAGCTCCCAATCCAAGTTCTCAGGCGATGTAATTTCTAAGGGAATGAAAAGGCATTTAATTGACTGAGATGTGGGGAGAGTGTTTTGTGTGAAGTATTCATATAGAAATTAACGTGCTGCCGAGCGCGGTGGTTGGGAACGTTGTCATTTCAAAGCTCCCAATCCAAGTTCTCAGGCGATGTTATTTCTAAGGGAATGAAAGGGCATTTATTTGACTGAGATGTGGGGAGAGTGTTTTGTGTGAAGTATTCTTATAGAAAAAAACGTGCTGCCGAGAGCGGTGGTTGGGAACGTTGTCATTTCAAAGCTCCCAATCCAAGTTCTTAGGCGATGTAATTTCTAAGACAATGAAAAGGCATTTATTTGACTGAGATGTGGGGAGAATGTTTTGTGTGAAGTATTCTTATAGAAATTAACGTGCTGCCGAGCGCGGTGGTTGGGAACGTTGTCATTTCAAAGCTCCCGATCCAAGTTCTCAAGCGATGTAATTTCTAAGGGAATGAAAAGGCATTTATTTGACTGAGATGTGGGGATAGTGTTTTGTGTGAAGTATTCTTATAGAAATTAACGTGCTGCCGAGCGCGGTGGTTGGGAACGTTGTCATTTCAAAGCTCCCAATCCAAGTTCTCAGGCGATGTAATTTCTAATGGAATGAAAAGGCATTTATTTGACTGAGATGTGGGGAGAGTGTTTTGTGTTAAGTATTCTTATAGAAATTAACGTGTTGCCGAGCGGGGTGGTTGGGAACGTTGTCATTTCAAAGCTCCCAATCCAAGTTCTCAGGCGATGTAATTTTTAAGGGAATGAAAAGGCATTTAATTGACTGAGATGTGTGGAGATCGTTTTGTGTGAAGTATTCTTATAGAAATTAACGTGCTGCCGAGCGCGGTGGTTGGGAACGTTGTCATTTCAAAGCTCCCAATCCAAGTTCTCAGGCGATGTAATTTCTAAGGGAATGAAAAGGCATTTATTTCACTGAGATGTGGGGAGAGTGTTTTGTGTGAAGTATTCTTATAGAAATTAACGTGCTGCCGAGCGCGGTGGTTGGGAACGTTGTCATTTCAAAGCTCCCAATCCAAGTTCTCAGGCGATGTAATTTCTAAGGGAATGAAAAGGCATTTTTTTTACTGAGATGTGGGGAGAGTGTTTTGTGTGAAGTATTCTGATAGAAATTAACGTGCAGCCGAGCGCGGTGGTTGGGAACGTTGTCATTTCAAAGCTCCCAATCCAAGTTTTCAGGCCATTGTTTTTCTAAGGGAATGAAAGGGCATTTATTTGACTGAGATGTGGGGAGAGTGTTTTGTGTGAAGTATTCTTTTAGAAAATAACGTGCTGCCGAGAGCGGTGGTTGGGAACGTTGTCATTTCAAAGCTCCCAATCCAAGTTCTCAGGCGATGTAATTTCTAAGACAATGAAAAGGCATTTATTTGACTGAGATGTGGGGAGAGTGTTTTGTGTGAAGTATTCTTATAGAAATTAACGTGCTTCCGAGCGCGGTGGTTGGGAACGTTGTCATTTCAAAGCTCCCAATCCAAGTTCTCAGGCGATGTTATTTCTAAGGGAATGAAAGGGCATTTATTTGACTGAGATGTGGGGAGAGTGTTTTGTGTGAAGTATTCTTATAGAAAAAAACGTGCTGCCGAGAGCGGTGGTTGGGAACGTTGTCATTTCAAAGCTCCCAATCCAAGTTCTTAGGCGATGTAATTTCTAAGACAATGAAAAGGCATTTATTTGACTGAGATGTGGGGAGAATGTTTTGTGTGAAGTATTCTTATAGAAATTAACGTGCTGCCGAGCGCGGTGGTTGGGAACGTTGTCATTTCAAAGCTCCCGATCCAAGTTCTCAAGCGATGTAATTTCTAAGGGAATGAAAAGGCATTTATTTGACTGAGATGTGGGGATAGTGTTTTGTGTGAAGTATTCTTATAGAAATTAACGTGCTGCCGAGCGCGGTGGTTGGGAACGTTGTCATTTCAAAGCTCCCAATCCAAGTTCTCAGGCGATGTAATTTCTAATGGAATGAAAAGGCATTTATTTGACTGAGATGTGGGGAGAGTGTTTTGTGTTAAGTATTCTTATAGAAATTAACGTGTTGCCGAGCGGGGTGGTTGGGAACGTTGTCATTTCAAAGCTCCCAATCCAAGTTCTCAGGCGATGTAATTTTTAAGGGAATGAAAAGGCATTTAATTGACTGAGATGTGTGGAGATCGTTTTGTGTGAAGTATTCTTATAGAAATTAACGTGCTGCCGAGCGCGGTGGTTGGGAACGTTGTCATTTCAAAGCTCCCAATCCAAGTTCTCAGGCGATGTAATTTCTAAGGGAATGAAAAGGCATTTATTTCACTGAGATGTGGGGAGAGTGTTTTGTGTGAAGTATTCTTATAGAAATTAACGTGCTGCCGAGCGCGGTGGTTGGGAACGTTGTCATTTCAAAGCTCCCAATCCAAGTTCTCAGGCGATGTAATTTCTAAGGGAATGAAAAGGCATTTTTTTTACTGAGATGTGGGGAGAGTGTTTTGTGTGAAGTATTCTGATAGAAATTAACGTGCAGCCGAGCGCGGTGGTTGGGAACGTTGTCATTTCAAAGCTCCCAATCCAAGTTTTCAGGCCATTGTTTTTCTAAGGGAATGAAAGGGCATTTATTTGACTGAGATGTGGGGAGAGTGTTTTGTGTGAAGTATTCTTTTAGAAAATAACGTGCTGCCGAGAGCGGTGGTTGGGAACGTTGTCATTTCAAAGCTCCCAATCCAAGTTCTCAGGCGATGTAATTTCTAAGACAATGAAAAGGCATTTATTTGACTGAGATGTGGGGAGAGTGTTTTGTGTGAAGTATTCTTATAGAAATTAACGTGCTTCCGAGCGCGGTGGTTGGGAACGTTGTCATTTCAAAGCTCCCAATCCAAGTTCTCAGGCGATGTAATTTCTAAGGGAATGAAAAGGCATTTAATTCACTGAGATGTGGGGAGAGTGTTTTGTGTGAAGTATTCTTATAGAAATTAACGTGCTGCCGAGCGCGGTGGTTGGGAACGTTGTCATTTCAAAGCTCCCAATCCAAGTTCTCAGGCGATGTAATTTCTAAGGGAATGAAAAGGCATTTATTTGACTGAGACGTGGGGAGAGTGTTTTGTGTGAAGTATTCTTATAGAAATTAACGTGCTGCCGAGCGCGGTGATTGGGAACGTTGTTATTTCAAAGCTCCCAATCCAAGTTCTCAGGCGATGTAATTTCTAAGGGAATGAAAAGGCATTTATTTGACTGAGATGTGGGGAGAGTGTTTTGTGTGAAGTATTCTTATAGAAATTAACGTGCTGCCGAGCGCGGTGGTTGGGAACTTTGTCATTTCAAAGCTCCCAATCCAAGTTCTCAGGCGATGTAATTTCTAAGGGAATGAAAAGGCATTTATTTGACTGAGATGTGAGGAGAGTGTTTTGTGTGAAGTATTCTTATAGAAATTAACGTGCTGCCGAGCGCGGTGGTTGGGAACGTTGTCATTTCAAAGCTCCCAATCCAAGTTCTCAGTCGATGTAATTTCTCAGGGAATGAAAAGGCATTTATTTGACTGAGATGTGAGGAGAGTGTTTTGTGTGAAATATTCTTATAGAAATTAACGTGCTGCCGAGCGCGGTGGTTGGGAACGTTGTCATTTCAAAGTTCCCAATCCAAGTTCTCAGGCGATGTAATTTCTAAGGGAATGAAAAGGCATTTATTTGACTGAGATGTGGGGAGAGTGTTTTGTGTGAAGTATTCTTATAGAAATAACGTGCTGCCGAGCGCGGTGGTAGGGAACGTTGTCATTTCAAAGTTCCCAATCCAAGTTCTCTGGCGATGTAATTTGTAAGGGAATGAAAAGGCATTTATTTGACTGAGATGTGGGGAGAGTGTTTTGTTTGAAGTATTCTTATAGAAATTAACGTGCTGCCGAGCGCGGTGGTAGGAAACGTTGTCATTTCAAAGCTCCCAATCCAAGTTCTCAGGCGATGTAATTTCTAAGGGAATGAAAAGGCATTTAATTGACTGAGATGTGGGGAGAGTGTTTAGTGTGAAGTATTCTTATAGAAATTAACGTGCTGCCGAGCGCGGTAGTTGGGAACGTTGTCATTTCAAAGCTCCCAATCCAAGTTCTCAGGCGATGTAATTTCTAAGGGAATGAAAATGCATTTATTTGACTGAGATGTGGGGAGAGTGTTTTGTGTGAAGTATTCTTATAGAAATTAACGTGCTGCCGAGCGCGGTGGTTGGGAACGTTGTCATTTCAAAGCTCCCAATCCAAGTTCTCAGGCGATGTAATTTCTAAGGGAATGAAAAGGCATTTATTTGACTGAGACGTGGGGAGAGTGTTTTGTGTGAAGTATTCTTATAGAAATTAACGTGCTGCCGAGCGCGGTGATTGGGAACGTTGTCATTTCAAAGCTCCCAATCCAAGTTCTCAGGCGATGTAATTTCTAAGGGAATGAAAAGGCATTTATTTGACTGAGATGTGGGGAGAGTGTTTTGTGTGAAGTATTCTTATAGAAATTAACGTGCTGCCGAGCGCGGTGGTTGGGAACGTTGTCATTTCAAAGCTCCTAATCCAAGTTCTCAGGCGATGTAATTTCTAAGGGAATGAAAAAGCATTTATTTGACTGAGATTTGGGGAGAGTGTTTTGTGTGAAGTATTCATATAGAAATTAACGTGCTGCCGAGCGCGGTGGTTGGGAACGTTGTCATTTCAAAGCTCCCAATCCAAGTTCTCAGGCGATGTTATTTCTAAGGGAATGAAAAGGCATTTATTTGACTGAGATGTGGGGATAGTGTTTTGTGTGAAGTATTCTTATAGAAATTAATGTGATGCCGAGCGCGGTGGTTGGGAACGTTGTCATTTCAAAGCTCCCAATCCAAGTTCTCAGGCGATGTAATTTCTAATGGAATGAAAAGGCATTTATTTGACTGAGATGTGGGGAGAGTGTTTTGTGTTAAGTATTCTTATAGAAATTAACGTGTTGCCGAGCGGGGTGGTTGGGAACGTTGTCATTTCAACGCTCCCAATCCAAGTTCTCAGGCGATGTAATTTCTAAGGGAATGAAAAGGCATTTATTTGACTGAGACGTGGGGAGAGTGTTTTGTGTGAAGTATTCTTATAGAAATTAACGTGCTGCCGAGCGCGGTGATTGGGAACGTTGTTATTTCAAAGCTCCCAATCCAAGTTCTCAGGCGATGTAATTTCTAAGGGAATGAAAAGGCATTTATTTGACTGAGATGTGGGGAGAGTGTTTTGTGTGAAGTATTCTTATCGAAATTAACGTGCTGCCGAGCGCGGTGGTTGGGAACTTTGTCATTTCAAAGCTCCCAATCCAAGTTCTCAGGCGATGTAATTTCTAAGGGAATGAAAAGGCATTTATTTGACTGAGATGTGAGGAGAGTGTTTTGTGTGAAGTATTCTTATAGAAATTAACGTGCTGCAGAGCGCGGTGGTTGGGAACGTTGTCATTTCAAAGCTCCCAATCCAAGTTCTCAGGCGATGTAATTTCTCAGGGAATGAAAAGGCATTTATTTGACTGAGATGTGAGGAGAGTGTTTTGTGTGAAATATTCTTATAGAAATTAACGTGCTGCCGAGCGCGGTGGTTGGGAACGTTGTCATTTCAAAGTTCCCAATCCAAGTTCTCAGGCGATGTAATTTGTAAGGGAATGAAAAGGCATTTATTTGACTGAGATGTGGGGAGAGTGTTTTGTGTGAAGTAATCTTATAGAAATTAACGTGCTGCCGAGCGCGGTGGTAGGAAACGTTGTCATTTCAAAGCTCCCAATCCAAGTTCTCCGGCGATGTAATTTCTAAGGGAATGAAAAGGCATTTAATTGACTGAGATTTGGGGAGAGTGTTTTGTGTGAAGTATTCATATAGAAATTAACGTGCTGCCGAGCGCGGTGGTTGGGAACGTTGTCATTTCAAAGCTCCCAATCCAAGTTCTCAGGCGATGTTATTTCTAAGGGAATGAAAGGGCATTTATTTGACTGAGATGTGGGGAGAGTGTTTTGTGTGAAGTATTCTTATAGAAAAAAACGTGCTGCCGAGAGCGGTGGTTGGGAACGTTGTCATTTCAAAGCTCCCAATCCAAGTTCTTAGGCGATGTAATTTCTAAGACAATGAAAAGGCATTTATTTGACTGAGATGTGGGGAGAATGTTTTGTGTGAATTATTCTTATAGAAATTAACGTGCTGCCGAGCGCGGTGGTTGGGAACGTTGTCATTTCAAAGCTCCCAATCCAAGTTCTCAAGCGATGTAATTTCTAAGGGAATGAAAAGGCATTTATTTGACTGAGATGTGGGGATAGTGTTTTGTGTGAAGTATTCTTATAGAAATTAACGTGCTGCCGAGCGCGGTGGTTGGGAACGTTGTCATTTCAAAGCTCCCAATCCAAGTTCTCAGGCGATGTAATTTCTAATGGAATGAAAAGGCATTTATTTGACTGAGATGTGGGGAGAGTGTTTTGTGTTAAGTATTCTTATAGAAATTAACGTGTTGCCGAGCGGGGTGGTTGGGAACGTTGTCATTTCAAAGCTCCCAATCCAAGTTCTCAGGCGATGTAATTTTTAAGGGAATGAAAAGGCATTTATTTGACTGAGATGTGGGGAGAGTGTTTTGTGTGAAGTATTCTTATAGAAATTAACGTGCTTCCGAGCGCGGTGGTTGGGAACGTTGTCATTTCAAAGCTCCCAATCCAAGTTCTCAGGCGATGTAATTTCTAAGGGAATGAAAAGGCATTTAATTCACTGAGATGTGGGGAGAGTGTTTTGTGTGAAGTATTCTTATAGAAATTAACGTGCTGCCGAGCGCGGTGATTGGGAACGTTGTCATTTGAAAGCTCCTAATCCAAGTTCTAAGGCGATGTAATTTCTAAGGGAATGAAAAGGCATTTATTTGACTGAGACGTGGGGAGAGTGTTTTGTGTGAAGTTTTCTTATAGAAATTAACGTGCTGCCGAGCGCGGTGGTAGGAAACGTTGTCATTTCAAAGCTCCCAATCCAAGTTCTCAGGCGATGTAATTTCTAAGGGAATGAAAAGGCATTTAATTGACTGAGATGTGGGGAGAGTGTTTAGTGTGAAGTATTCTTATAGAAATTAACGTGCTGCCGAGCGCGGTAGTTGGGAACGTTGTCATTTCAAAGCTCCCAATCCAAGTTCTCAGGCGATGTAATTTCTAAGGGAATGAAAAGGCATTTATTTGACTGAGATGTGGGGAGAGTGTTTTGTGTGAAGTATTCTTATAGAAATTAACGTGCTGCCGAGCGCGGTGGTTGGGAACGTTGTCATTTCAAAGCTCCCAATCCAAGTTCTCAGGCGATGTAATTTCTAAGGGAATGAAAAGGCATTTATTTGACTGAGACGTGGGGAGAGTGTTTTGTGTGAAGTATTCTTATAGAAATTAACGTGCTGCCGAGCGCGGTGATTGGGAACGTTGTCATTTCAAAGCTCCCAATCCAAGTTCTCAGGCGATGTAATTTCTAAGGGAATGAAAAGGCATTTATTTGACTGAGATGTGGGGAGAGTGTTTTGTGTGAAGTATTCTTATAGAAATTAACGTGCTGCCGAGCGCGGTGGTTGGGAACGTTGTCATTTCAAAGCTCCTAATCCAAGTTCTCAGGCGATGTAATTTCTAAGGGAATGTAAAAGCATTTATTTGACTGAGATTTGGGGAGAGTGTTTTGTGTGAAGTATTCATATAGAAATTAACGTGCTGCCGAGCGCGGTGGTTGGGAACGTTGTCATTTCAAAGCTCCCAATCCAAGTTCTCAGGCGATGTTATTTCTAAGGGAATGAAAAGGCATTTATTTGACTGAGATGTGGGGATAGTGTTTTGTGTGAAGTATTCTTATAGAAATTAATGTGATGCCGAGCGCGGTGGTTGGGAACGTTGTCATTTCAAAGCTCCCAATCCAAGTTCTCAGGCGATGTAATTTCTAATGGAATGAAAAGGCATTTATTTGACTGAGATGTGGGGAGAGTGTTTTGTGTTAAGTATTCTTATAGAAATTAACGTGTTGCCGAGCGGGGTGGTTGGGAACGTTGTCATTTCAACGCTCCCAATCCAAGTTCTCAGGCGATGTAATTTCTAAGGGAATGAAAAGGCATTTATTTGACTGAGACGTGGGGAGAGTGTTTTGTGTGAAGTATTCTTATAGAAATTAACGTGCTGCCGAGCGCGGTGATTGGGAACGTTGTTATTTCAAAGCTCCCAATCCAAGTTCTCAGGCGATGTAATTTCTAAGGGAATGAAAAGGCATTTATTTGACTGAGATGTGGGGAGAGTGTTTTGTGTGAAGTATTCTTATCGAAATTAACGTGCTGCCGAGCGCGGTGGTTGGGAACTTTGTCATTTCAAAGCTCCCAATCCAAGTTCTCAGGCGATGTAATTTCTAAGGGAATGAAAAGGCATTTATTTGACTGAGATGTGAGGAGAGTGTTTTGTGTGAAGTATTCTTATAGAAATTAACGTGCTGCAGAGCGCGGTGGTTGGGAACGTTGTCATTTCAAAGCTCCCAATCCAAGTTCTCAGGCGATGTAATTTCTCAGGGAATGAAAAGGCATTTATTTGACTGAGATGTGAGGAGAGTGTTTTGTGTGAAATATTCTTATAGAAATTAACGTGCTGCCGAGCGCGGTGGTTGGGAACGTTGTCATTTCAAAGTTCCCAATCCAAGTTCTCAGGCGATGTAATTTGTAAGGGAATGAAAAGGCATTTATTTGACTGAGATGTGGGGAGAGTGTTTTGTGTGAAGTAATCTTATAGAAATTAACGTGCTGCCGAGCGCGGTGGTAGGAAACGTTGTCATTTCAAAGCTCCCAATCCAAGTTCTCCGGCGATGTAATTTCTAAGGGAATGAAAAGGCATTTAATTGACTGAGATTTGGGGAGAGTGTTTTGTGTGAAGTATTCATATAGAAATTAACGTGCTGCCGAGCGCGGTGGTTGGGAACGTTGTCATTTCAAAGCTCCCAATCCAAGTTCTCAGGCGATGTTATTTCTAAGGGAATGAAAGGGCATTTATTTGACTGAGATGTGGGGAGAGTGTTTTGTGTGAAGTATTCTTATAGAAAAAAACGTGCTGCCGAGAGCGGTGGTTGGGAACGTTGTCATTTCAAAGCTCCCAATCCAAGTTCTTAGGCGATGTAATTTCTAAGACAATGAAAAGGCATTTATTTGACTGAAATGTGGGGAGAATGTTTTGTGTGAATTATTCTTATAGAAATTAACGTGCTGCCGAGCGCGGTGGTTGGGAACGTTGTCATTTCAAAGCTCCCAATCCAAGTTCTCAAGCGATGTAATTTCTAAGGGAATGAAAAGGCATTTATTTGACTGAGATGTGGGGATAGTGTTTTGTGTGAAGTATTCTTATAGAAATTAACGTGCTGCCGAGCGCGGTGGTTGGGAACGTTGTCATTTCAAAGCTCCCAATCCAAGTTCTCAGGCGATGTAATTTCTAATGGAATGAAAAGGCATTTATTTGACTGAGATGTGGGGAGAGTGTTTTGTGTTAAGTATTCTTATAGAAATTAACGTGTTGCCGAGCGGGGTGGTTGGGAACGTTGTCATTTCAAAGCTCCCAATCCAAGTTCTCAGGCGATGTAATTTTTAAGGGAATGAAAAGGCATTTATTTGACTGAGATGTGGGGAGAGTGTTTTGTGTGAAGTATTCTTATAGAAATTAACGTGCTGCCGAGCGCGGTGATTGGGAACGTTGTCATTTGAAAGCTCCTAATCCAAGTTCTAAGGCGATGTAATTTCTAAGGGAATGAAAAGGCATTTATTTGACTGAGACGTGGGGAGAGTGTTTTGTGTGAAGTTTTCTTATAGAAATTAACGTGCTGCCGAGCGCGGTGATTGGGAACGTTGTTATTTCAAAGCTCCCAATCCAAGTTCTCAGGCGATGTAATTTCTAAGGGAATGAAAAGGCATTTATTTGACTGAGATGTGGGGAGAGTGTTTTGTGTGAAGTATTCTTATAGAAATTAACGTGCTGCCGAGCGCGGTGGTTGGGAACTTTGTCATTTCAAAGCTCCCAATCCAAGTTCTCAGGCGATGTAATTTCTAAGGGAATGAAAAGGCATTTATTTGACTGAGATGTGAGGAGAGTGTTTTGTGTGAAGTATTCTTATAGAAATTAACGTGCTGCCGAGCGCGGTGGTTGGGAACGTTGTCATTTCAAAGCTCCCAATCCAAGTTCTCAGGCGATGTAATTTCTAAGGGAATGAAAAGGCATTTAATTCACTGAGATGTGGGGAGAGTGTTTTGTGTGAAGTATTCTTATAGAAATTAACGTGCTGCCGAGCGCGGTGGTTGGGAACGTTGTCATTTCAAAGCTCCCAATCCAAGTTCTCAGGCGATGTAATTTCTAAGGGAATGAAAAGGCATTTATTTGACTGAGACGTGGGGAGAGTGTTTTGTGTGAAGTATTCTTATAGAAATTAACGTGCTGCCGAGCGCGGTGATTGGGAACGTTGTTATTTCAAAGCTCCCAATCCAAGTTCTCAGGCGATGTAATTTCTAAGGGAATGAAAAGGCATTTATTTGACTGAGATGTGGGGAGAGTGTTTTGTGTGAAATATTCTTATAGAAATTAACGTGCTGCCGAGCGCGGGGGTTGGGAACGTTGTCATTTCAAAGTTCCCAATCCAAGTTCTCAGGCGATGTAATTTCTAAGGGAATGAAAAGGCATTTATTTGACTGAGATGTGGGGAGAGTGTTTTGTGTGAAGTATTCTTATAGAAATAACGTGCTGCCGAGCGCGGTGGTAGGGAACGTTGTCATTTCAAAGTTCCCAATCCAAGTTCTCAGGCGATGTAATTTGTAAGGGAATGAAAAGGCATTTATTTGACTGAGATGTGGGGAGAGTGTTTTGTGTGAAGTATTCTTATAGAAATTAACGTGCTGCCGAGCGCGGTGGTAGGAAACGTTGTCATTTCAAAGCTCCCAATCCAAGTTCTCAGGCGATGTAATTTCTAAGGGAATGAAAAGGCATTTAATTGACTGAGATTTGGGGAGAGTGTTTTGTGTGAAGTATTCATATAGAAATTAACGTGCTGCCGAGCGCGGTGGTTGGGAACGTGTTCATTTCAAAGCTCCCAATCCAAGTTCTCAGGCGATGTTATTTCTAAGGGAATGAAAGGGCATTTATTTGACTGAGATGTGGGGAGAGTGTTTTGTGTGAAGTATTCTTATAGAAAAAAACGTGCTGCCGAGAGCGGTGGTTGGGAACGTTGTCATTTCAAAGCTCCCAATCCACGTTCTTAGGCGATGTAATTTCTAAGACAATGAAAAGGCATTTATTTGACTGAGATGTGGGGAGAATGTTTTGTGTGAAGTATTCTTATAGAAATTAACGTGCTGCCGAGCGCGGTGGTTGGGAACGTTGTCATTTCAAAGCTCCCGATCCAAGTTCTCAAGCGATGTAATTTCTAAGGGAATGAAAAGGCATTTATTTGACTGAGATGTGGGGATAGTGTTTTGTGTGAAGTATTCTTATAGAAATTAACGTGCTGCCGAGCGCGGTGGTTGGGAACGTTGTCATTTCAAAGCTCCCAATCCAAGTTCTCAGGCGATGTAATTTCTAATGGAATGAAAAGGCATTTATTTGACTGAGATGTGGGGAGAGTGTTTTGTGTTAAGTATTCTTATAGAAATTAACGTGTTGCCGAGCGGGGTGGTTGGGAACGTTGTCATTTCAAAGCTCCCAATCCAAGTTCTCAGGCGATGTAATTTTTAAGGGAATGAAAAGGCATTTAATTGACTGAGATGTGTGGAGATCGTTTTGTGTGAAGTATTCTTATAGAAATTAACGTGCTGCCGAGCGCGGTGGTTGGGAACGTTGTCATTTCAAAGCTCCCAATCCAAGTTCTCAGGCGATGTAATTTGTAAGGGAATGAAAAGGCATTTATTTCACTGAGATGTGGGGAGAGTGTTTTGTGTGAAGTATTCTTATAGAAATTAACGTGCTGCCGAGCGCGGTGGTTGGGAACGTTGTCATTTCAAAGCTCCCAATCCAAGTTCTCAGGCGATGTAATTTCTAAGGGAATGAAAAGGCATTTTTTTTACTGAGATGTGGGGAGAGTGTTTTGTGTGAAGTATTCTGATAGAAATTAACGTGCAGCCGAGCGCGGTGGTTGGGAACGTTGTCATTTCAAAGCTCCCAATCCAAGTTTTCAGGCCATTGTTTTTCTAAGGGAATGAAAGGGCATTTATTTGACTGAGATGTGGGGAGAGTGTTTTGTGTGAAGTATTCTTTTAGAAAATAACGTGCTGCCGAGAGCGGTGGTTGGGAACGTTGTCATTTCAAAGCTCCCAATCCAAGTTCTCAGGCGATGTAATTTCTAAGACAATGAAAAGGCATTTATTTGACTGAGATGTGGGGAGAGTGTTTTGTGTGAAGTATTCTTATAGAAATTAACGTGCTTCCGAGCGCGGTGGTTGGGAACGTTGTCATTTCAAAGCTCCCAATCCAAGTTCTCAGGCGATGTAATTTCTAAGGGAATGAAAAGGCATTTATTTGACTGAGACGTGGGGAGAGTGTTTTGTGTGAAGTATTCTTATAGAAATTAACGTGCTGCCGAGCGCGGTGATTGGGAACGTTGTTATTTCAAAGCTCCCAATCCAAGTTCTCAGGCGATGTAATTTCTAAGGGAATGAAAAGGCATTTATTTGACTGAGATGTGGGGAGAGTGTTTTGTGTGAAGTATTCTTATAGAAATTAACGTGCTGCCGAGCGCGGGGGTTGGGAACTTTGTCATTTCAAAGCTCCCAATCCAAGTTCTCAGGCGATGTAATTTCTAAGGGAATGAAAAGGCATTTATTTGACTGAGATGTGAGGAGAGTGTTTTGTGTGAAGTATTCTTATAGAAATTAACGTGCTGCCGAGCGCGGTGGTTGGGAACGTTGTCATTTCAAAGCTCCCAATCCAAGTTCTCAGTCGATGTAATTTCTCAGGGAATGAAAAGGCATTTATTTGACTGAGATGTGGGGAGAGTGTTTTGTGTTAAGTATTCTTATAGAAATTAACGTGTTGCCGAGCGGGGTGGTTGGGAACGTTGTCATTTCAAAGCTCCCAATCCAAGTTCTCAGGCGATGTAATTTTTAAGGGAATGAAAAGGCATTTAATTGACTGAGATGTGTGGAGATCGTTTTGTGTGAAGTATTCTTATAGAAATTAACGTGCTGCCGAGCGCGGTGGTTGGGAACGTTGTCATTTCAAAGCTCCCAATCCAAGTTCTCAGGCGATGTAATTTGTAAGGGAATGAAAAGGCATTTATTTCACTGAGATGTGGGGAGAGTGTTTTGTGTGAAGTATTCTTATAGAAATTAACGTGCTGCCGAGCGCGGTGGTTGGGAACGTTGTCATTTCAAAGCTCCCAATCCAAGTTCTCAGGCGATGTAATTTCTAAGGGAATGAAAAGGCATTTTTTTTACTGAGATGTGGGGAGAGTGTTTTGTGTGAAGTATTCTGATAGAAATTAACGTGCAGCCGAGCGCGGTGGTTGGGAACGTTGTCATTTCAAAGCTCCCAATCCAAGTTTTCAGGCCATTGTTTTTCTAAGGGAATGAAAGGGCATTTATTTGACTGAGATGTGGGGAGAGTGTTTTGTGTGAAGTATTCTTTTAGAAAATAACGTGCTGCCGAGAGCGGTGGTTGGGAACGTTGTCATTTCAAAGCTCCCAATCCAAGTTCTCAGGCGATGTAATTTCTAAGACAATGAAAAGGCATTTATTTGACTGAGATGTGGGGAGAGTGTTTTGTGTGAAGTATTCTTATAGAAATTAACGTGCTTCCGAGCGCGGTGGTTGGGAACGTTGTCATTTCAAAGCTCCCAATCCAAGTTCTCAGGCGATGTAATTTCTAAGGGAATGAAAAGGCATTTATTTGACTGAGACGTGGGGAGAGTGTTTTGTGTGAAGTATTCTTATAGAAATTAACGTGCTGCCGAGCGCGGTGATTGGGAACGTTGTTATTTCAAAGCTCCCAATCCAAGTTCTCAGGCGATGTAATTTCTAAGGGAATGAAAAGGCATTTATTTGACTGAGATGTGGGGAGAGTGTTTTGTGTGAAGTATTCTTATAGAAATTAACGTGCTGCCGAGCGCGGGGGTTGGGAACTTTGTCATTTCAAAGCTCCCAATCCAAGTTCTCAGGCGATGTAATTTCTAAGGGAATGAAAAGGCATTTATTTGACTGAGATGTGAGGAGAGTGTTTTGTGTGAAGTATTCTTATAGAAATTAACGTGCTGCCGAGCGCGGTGGTTGGGAACGTTGTCATTTCAAAGCTCCCAATCCAAGTTCTCAGTCGATGTAATTTCTCAGGGAATGAAAAGGCATTTATTTGACTGAGATGTGAGGAGAGTGTTTTGTGTGAAATATTCTTATAGAAATTAACGTGCTGCCGAGCGCGGTGGTTGGGAACGTTGTCATTTCAAAGTTCCCAATCCAAGTTCTCAGGCGATGTAATTTCTAAGGGAATGAAAAGGCATTTATTTGACTGAGATGTGGGGAGAGTGTTTTGTGTGAAGTATTCTTATAGAAATAACGTGCTGCCGAGCGCGGTGGTAGGGAACGTTGTCATTTCAAAGTTCCCAATCCAAGTTCTCAGGCGATGTAATTTGTAAGGGAATGAAAAGGCATTTATTTCACTGAGATGTGGGGAGAGTGTTTTGTTTGAAGTATTCTTATAGAAATTAACGTGCTGCCGAGCGCGGTGGTAGGAAACGTTGTCATTTCAAAGCACCCAATCCAAGTTCTCAGGCGATGTAATTTCTAAGGGAATGAAAAGGCATTTAATTGACTGAGATGTGGGGAGAGTGTTTAGTGTGAAGTATTCTTATAGAAATTAACGTGCTGCCGAGCGCGGTAGTTGGGAACGTTGTCATTTCAAAGCTCCCAATCCAAGTTCTCAGGCGATGTAATTTCTAAGGGAATGAAAAGGCATTTATTTGACTGAGACGTGGGGAGAGTGTTTTGTGTGAAGTATTCTTATAGAAATTAACGTGCTGCCGAGCGCGGTGATTGGGAACGTTGTCATTTCAAAGCTCCCAATCCAAGTTCTCAGGCGATGTAATTTCTAAGACAATGAAAAGGCATTTATTTGACTGAGATGTGGGGAGAGTGTTTTGTGTGAAGTATTCTTATAGAAATTAACGTGCTGCCGAGCGCGGTGGTTGGGAACGTTGTCATTTCAAAGCTCCTAATCCAAGTTCTCAGGCGATGTAATTTCTAAGGGAATGAAAAAGCATTTATTTGACTGAGATTTGGGGAGAGTGTTTTGTGTGAAGTATTCATATAGAAATTAACGTGCTGCCGAGCGCGGTGGTTGGGAACGTTGTCATTTCAAAGCTCCCAATCCAAGTTCTCAGGCGATGTTATTTCTAAGGGAATGAAAAGGCATTTATTTGACTGAGATGTGGGGATAGTGTTTTGTGTGAAGTATTCTTATAGAAATTAATGTGATGCCGAGCGCGGTGGTTGGGAACGTTGTCATTTCAAAGCTCCCAATCCAAGTTCTCAGGTGATGTAATTTCTAATGGAATGAAAAGGCATTTATTTGACTGAGATGTGGGGAGAGTGTTTTGTGTTAAGTATTCTTATAGAAATTAACGTGCTGCCGAGCGGGGTGGTTGGGAACGTTGTCATTTCAAAGCTCCCAATCCAAGTTCTCAGGCGATGATATTTCTAAGGGAATGAAAAGGCATTTATTTCGCTGAGATGTGGGGAGAGTGTTTTGTGTGAAGTATTCTTATAGAAATTAACGTGCTGCCGAGCGCGGTGGTTGGGAACGTTGTCATTTCAAAGCTCCCAATCCAAGTTCTCAGGCGATGTAATTTCTAAGGGAATGAAAAGGCATTTTTTTTACTGAGATGTGGGGAGAGTGTTTTGTGTGAAGTATTCTTATAGAAATTAACGTGCTGCCGAGCGCGGTGGTTGGGAACGTTGTCATTTCAAAGCTCCCGAACCAAGTTCTCAGACGATGTAATTTCTAAGGGAATGAAAAGGCATTTATTTCACTGAGATGTGGGGAGAGTGTTTTGTGTGAAGTATTCTTATAGAAATTAACGTGCTGCCGAGCGCGGTGATTGGTAACGTTGTCATTTCAAAGCTCCCAATCCAAGTTCTCAGGCGATGTAATTTCTAAGGGAATGAAAAGGCATTTATTTGACTGAGATGTGGGGAGAGTGTTTTGTGTGAAGTATTCTTATAGAAATTAACGTGCTACCGAGCGCGGTGGTTGGGAACGTTGTCATTTCAAAGCTCCTAATCCAAGTTCTCAGGCGATGTAATTTCTAAGGGAATGAAAAGGCATTTATTTGACTGAGATTTGGGGAGAGTGTTTTGTGTGAAGTATTCTTATAGAAATTAACGTGCTGCCGAGCGCGGTGGTTGGGAACGTTGTCATTTCAAAGCTCCCAATCCAAGTTCTCAGGCGATGTTATTTCTAAGGGAATGAAAGGGCATTTATTTGACTGAGATGTGGGGAGAGTGTTTTGTGTGAAGTATTCTTATAGAAAATAACGTGCTGCCGCGAGCGGTGGTTGGGAACGTTGTCATTTCAAAGCTCCAAATCCAAGTTCTCAGGCGATGTAATTTCTAAGACAATGAAAAGTCATTTATTTGACTGAGATGTGGGGAGAGTGTTTTGTGTGAAGTATTCTTATAGAAATTAACGTGCTGCCGAGCGCGGTGGTTGGGAACGTTGTCATTTCAAAGCTCCCAATCCAAGTTCTCAGGAGAAGTAATTTCTAAGGGAATGAAAAGGCATTTATTTCACTGAGATGTGGGGAGAGTGTTTTGTGTGAAGTATTCTTATAGAAATTAACGTGCTGCCGAGCGCGGTGGTTGGGAACGTTGTCATTTCAAAGCTCCCAATCCAAGTTCTCAGGCGATGTAATTTCTAAGGGAATGAAAATGCATTTATTTGACTGAGACGTGGGGAGAGTGTTTTGTGTGAAGTATTCTTATAGAAATTAACGTGCTGCCGAGCGCGGTGGTTGGGAACGTTGTCATTTCAAAGTTCCCAATCCAAGTTCTCAGGCGATGTAATTTCTAAGGGAATGAAAAGGCATTTATTTGACTGAGATGTGGGGAGAGTGTTTTGTGTGAAGTATTCTTATAGAAATAACGTGCTGCCGAGCGCGGTGGTAGGGAACGTTGTCAATTCAAAGTTCCCAATCCAAGTTCTCAGGCGATGTAATTTGTAAGGGAATGAAAAGGCATTTATTTGACTGAGATGTGGGGAGAGTGTTTTGTTTGAAGTATTCTTATAGAAATTAACGTGCTGCCGAGCGCGGTGGTAGGAAACGTTGTCATTTCAAAGCTCCCAATCCAAGTTCTCAGGCGATGTAATTTCTAAGGGAATGAAAAGGCATTTAATTGACTGAGATGTGGGGAGAGTGTTTAGTGTGAAGTATTCTTATAGAAATTAACGTGCTGCCGAGCGCGGTAGTTGGGAACGTTGTCATTTCAAAGCTCCCAATCCAAGTTCTCAGGCGATGTAATTTGTAAGGGAATGAAAAGGCATTTATTTCACTGAGATGTGGGGAGAGTGTTTTGTGTGAAGTATTCTTATAGAAATTAACGTGCTGCCGAGCGCGGTGGTTGGGAACGTTGTCATTTCAAAGCTCCCAATCCAAGTTCTCAGGCGATGTAATTTCTAAGGGAATGAAAAGGCATTTTTTTTACTGAGATGTGGGGAGAGTGTTTTGTGTGAAGTATTCTGATAGAAATTAACGTGCAGCCGAGCGCGGTGGTTGGGAACGTTGTCATTTCAAAGCTCCCAATCCAAGTTTTCAGGCCATTGTTTTTCTAAGGGAATGAAAGGGCATTTATTTGACTGAGATGTGGGGAGAGTGTTTTGTGTGAAGTATTCTTTTAGAAAATAACGTGCTGCCGAGAGCGGTGGTTGGGAACGTTGTCATTTCAAAGCTCCCAATCCAAGTTCTCAGGCGATGTAATTTCTAAGACAATGAAAAGGCATTTATTTGACTGAGATGTGGGGAGAGTGTTTTGTGTGAAGTATTCTTATAGAAATTAACGTGCTTCCGAGCGCGGTGGTTGGGAACGTTGTCATTTCAAAGCTCCCAATCCAAGTTCTCAGGCGATGTAATTTCTAAGGGAATGAAAAGGCATTTAATTCACTGAGATGTGGGGAGAGTGTTTTGTGTGAAGTATTCTTATAGAAATTAACGTGCTGCCGAGCGCGGTGGTTGGGAACGTTGTCATTTCAAAGCTCCCAATCCAAGTTCTCGGGCGATGTAATTTCTAAGGGAATGAAAAGGCATTTATTTGACTGAGACGTGGGGAGAGTGTTTTGTGTGAAGTATTCTTATAGAAATTAACGTGCTGCCGAGCGCGGTGATTGGGAACGTTGTTATTTCAAAGCTCCCAATCCAAGTTCTCAGGCGATGTAATTTCTAAGGGAATGAAAAGGCATTTAATTGACTGAGATGTGGGGAGAGTGTTTTGTGTGAAGTATTCTTATAGAAATTAACGTGCTGCCGAGCGCGGTGGTTGGGAACTTTGTCATTTCAAAGCTCCCAATCCAAGTTCTCAGGCGATGTAATTTCTAAGGGAATGAAAAGGCATTTATTTGACTGAGATGTGAGGAGAGTGTTTTGTGTGAAGTATTCTTATAGAAATTAACGTGCTGCCGAGCGCGGTGGTTGGGAACGTTGTCATTTCAAAGCTCCCAATCCAAGTTCTCAGTCGATGTAATTTCTCAGGGAATGAAAAGGCATTTATTTGACTGAGATGTGAGGAGAGTGTTTTGTGTGAAATATTCTTATAGAAATTAACGTGCTGCCGAGCGCGGTGGTTGGGAACGTTGTCATTTCAAAGTTCCCAATCCAAGTTCTCAGGCGATGTAATTTCTAAGGGAATGAAAAGGCATTTATTTGACTGAGATGTGGGGAGAGTGTTTTGTGTGAAGTATTCTTATAGAAATAACGTGCTGCCGAGCGCGGTGGTAGGGAACGTTGTCATTTCAAAGTTCCCAATCCAAGTTCTCAGGCGATGTAATTTGTAAGGGAATGAAAAGGCATTTATTTGACTGAGATGTGGGGAGAGTGTTTTGTTTGAAGTATTCTTATAGAAATTAACGTGCTGCCGAGCGCGGTGGTAGGAAACGTTGTCATTTCAAAGCTCCCAATCCAAGTTCTCAGGCGATGTAATTTCTAAGGGAATGAAAAGGCATTTAATTGACTGAGATGTGGGGAGAGTGTTTAGTGTGAAGTATTCTTATAGAAATTAACGTGCTGCCGAGCGCGGTAGTTGGGAACGTTGTCATTTCAAAGCTCCCAATCCAAGTTCTCAGGCGATGTAATTTCTAAGGGAATGAAAAGGCATTTATTTGACTGAGACGTGGGGAGAGTGTTTTGTGTGAAGTATTCTTATAGAAATTAACGTGCTGCCGAGCGCGGTGATTGGGAACGTTGTCATTTCAAAGCTCCCAATCCAAGTTCTCAGGCGATGTAATTTCTAAGGGAATGAAAAGGCATTTATTTGACTGAGATGTGGGGAGAGTGTTTTGTGTGAAGTATTCTTATAGAAATTAACGTGCTGCCGAGCGCGGTGGTTGGGAACGTTGTCATTTCAAAGCTCCTAATCCAAGTTCTCAGGCGATGTAATTTCTAAGGGAATGAAAAAGCATTTATTTGACTGAGATTTGGGGAGAGTGTTTTGTGTGAAGTATTCATATAGAAATTAACGTGCTGCCGAGCGCGGTGGTTGGGAACGTTGTCATTTCAAAGCTCCCAATCCAAGTTCTCAGGCGATGTTATTTCTAAGGGAATGAAAAGGCATTTATTTGACTGAGATGTGGGGATAGTGTTTTGTGTGAAGTATTCTTATAGAAATTAATGTGATGCCGAGCGCGGTGGTTGGGAACGTTGTCATTTCAAAGCTCCCAATCCAAGTTCTCAGGCGATGTAATTTCTAATGGAATGAAAAGGCATTTATTTGACTGAGATGTGGGGAGAGTGTTTTGTGTTAAGTATTCTTATAGAAATTAACGTGTTGCCGAGCGGGGTGGTTGGGAACGTTGTCATTTCAAAGCTCCCAATCCAAGTTCTCAGGCGATGTAATTTTTAAGGGAATGAAAAGGCATTTAATTGACTGAGATGTGTGGAGATCGTTTTGTGTGAAGTATTCTTATAGAAATTAACGTGCTGCCGAGCGCGGTGGTTGGGAACGTTGTCATTTCAAAGCTCCCAATCCAAGTTCTCAGGCGATGTAATTTCTAAGGGAATGAAAAGGCATTTATTTCACTGAGATGTGGGGAGAGTGTTTTGTGTGAAGTATTCTTATAGAAATTAACGTGCTGCCGAGCGCGGTGGTTGGGAACGTTGTCATTTCAAAGCTCCCAATCCAAGTTCTCAGGCGATGTAATTTCTAAGGGAATGAAAAGGCATTTTTTTTACTGAGATGTGGGGAGAGTGTTTTGTGTGAAGTATTCTTATAGAAATTAACGTGCTGCCGAGCGCGGTGGTTGGGAACGTTGTCATTTCAAAGCTCCCGAACCAAGTTCTCAGACGATGTAATTTCTAAGGGAATGAAAAGGCATTTATTTCACTGAGATGTGGGGAGAGTGTTTTGTGTGAAGTATTCTTATAGAAATTAACGTGCTGCCGAGCGCGGTGATTGGTAACGTTGTCATTTCAAAGCTCCCAATCCAAGTTCTCAGGCGATGTAATTTCTAAGGGAATGAAAAGGCATTTATTTGACTGAGATGTGGGGAGAGTGTTTTGTGTGAAGTATTCTTATAGAAATTAACGTGCTGCCGAGCGCGGTGGTTGGGAACGTTGTCATTTCAAAGCTCCTAATCCAAGTTCTCAGGCGATGTAATTTCTAAGGGAATGAAAAGGCATTTATTTGACTGAGATTTGGGGAGAGTGTTTTGTGTGAAGTATTCTTATAGAAATTAACGTGCTGCCGAGCGCGGTGGTTGGGAACGTTGTCATTTCAAAGCTCCCAATCCAAGTTCTCAGGCGATGTTATTTCTAAGGGAATGAAAGGGCATTTATTTGACTGAGATGTGGGGAGAGTGTTTTGTGTGAAGTATTCTTATAGAAAATAACGTGCTGCCGCGAGCGGTGGTTGGGAACGTTGTCATTTCAAAGCTCCAAATCCAAGTTCTCAGGCGATGTAATTTCTAAGACAATGAAAAGTCATTTATTTGACTGAGATGTGGGGAGAGTGTTTTGTGTGAAGTATTCTTATAGAAATTAACGTGCTGCCGAGCGCGGTGGTTGGGAACGTTGTCATTTCAAAGCTCCCAATCCAAGTTCTCAGGAGAAGTAATTTCTAAGGGAATGAAAAGGCATTTATTTCACTGAGATGTGGGGAGAGTGTTTTGTGTGAAGTATTCTTATAGAAATTAACGTGCTGCCGAGCGCGGTGGTTGGGAACGTTGTCATTTCAAAGCTCCCAATCCAAGTTCTCAGGCGATGTAATTTCTAAGGGAATGAAAATGCATTTATTTGACTGAGACGTGGGGAGAGTGTTTTGTGTGAAGTATTCTTATAGAAATTAACGTGCTGCCGAGCGCGGTGGTTGGGAACGTTGTCATTTCAAAGTTCCCAATCCAAGTTCTCAGGCGATGTAATTTCTAAGTGAATGAAAAGGCATTTATTTGACTGAGATGTGGGGAGAGTGTTTTGTGTGAAGTATTCTTATAGAAATAACGTGCTGCCGAGCGCGGTGGTAGGGAACGTTGTCAATTCAAAGTTCCCAATCCAAGTTCTCAGGCGATGTAATTTGTAAGGGAATGAAAAGGCATTTATTTGACTGAGATGTGGGGAGAGTGTTTTGTTTGAAGTATTCTTATAGAAATTAACGTGCTGCCGAGCGCGGTGGTAGGAAACGTTGTCATTTCAAAGCTCCCAATCCAAGTTCTCAGGCGATGTAATTTCTAAGGGAATGAAAAGGCATTTAATTGACTGAGATGTGGGGAGAGTGTTTAGTGTGAAGTATTCTTATAGAAATTAACGTGCTGCCGAGCGCGGTAGTTGGGAACGTTGTCATTTCAAAGCTCCCAATCCAAGTTCTCAGGCGATGTAATTTCTAAGGGAATGAAAAGGCATTTATTTGACTGAGATGTGGGGAGAGTGTTTTGTGTGAAGTATTCTTATAGAAATTAACGTGCTGCCGAGCGCGGTGGTTGGGAACGTTGTCATTTCAAAGCTCCCAATCCAAGTTCTCAGGCGATGTAATTTCTAAGGGAATGAAAAGGCATTTATTTGACTGAGACGTGGGGAGAGTGTTTTGTGTGAAGTATTCTTATAGAAATTAACGTGCTGCCGAGCGCGGTGATTGGGAAAGTTGTCATTTCAAAGCTCCCAATCCAAGTTCTCAGGCGATGTAATTTCTAAGGGAATGAAAAGGCATTTATTTGACTGAGATGTGGGGAGAGTGTTTTGTGTGAAGTATTCTTATAGAAATTAACGTGCTGCCGAGCGCGGTGGTTGGGAACGTTGTCATTTCAAAGCTCCTAATCCAAGTTCTCAGGCGATGTAATTTCTAAGGGAATGAAAAAGCATTTATTTGACTGAGATTTGGGGAGAGTGTTTTGTGTGAAGTATTCATATAGAAATTAACGTGCTGCCGAGCGCGGTGGTTGGGAACGTTGTCATTTCAAAGCTCCCAATCCAAGTTCTCAGGCGATGTTATTTCTAAGGGAATGAAAAGGCATTTATTTGACTGAGATGTGGGGATAGTGTTTTGTGTGAAGTATTCTTATAGAAATTAATGTGATGCCGAGCGCGGTGGTTGGGAACGTTGTCATTTCAAAGCTCCCAATCCAAGTTCTCAGGCGATGTAATTTCTAATGGAATGAAAAGGCATTTATTTGACTGAGATGTGGGGAGAGTGTTTTGTGTTAAGTATTCTTATAGAAATTAACGTGTTGCCGAGCGGGGTGGTTGGGAACGTTGTCATTTCAAAGCTCCCAATCCAAGTTCTCAGGCGATGTAATTTTTAAGGGAATGAAAAGGCATTTAATTGACTGAGATGTGTGGAGATCGTTTTGTGTGAAGTATTCTTATAGAAATTAACGTGCTGCCGAGCGCGGTGGTTGGGAACGTTGTCATTTCAAAGCTCCCAATCCAAGTTCTCAGGCGATGTAATTTCTAAGGGAATGAAAAGGCATTTATTTCACTGAGATGTGGGGAGAGTGTTTTGTGTGAAGTATTCTTATAGAAATTAACGTGCTGCCGAGCGCGGTGGTTGGGAACGTTGTCATTTCAAAGCTCCCAATCCAAGTTCTCAGGCGATGTAATTTCTAAGGGAATGAAAAGGCATTTTTTTTACTGAGATGTGGGGAGAGTGTTTTGTGTGAAGTATTCTTATAGAAATTAACGTGCTGCCGAGCGCGGTGGTTGGGAACGTTGTCATTTCAAAGCTCCCGAACCAAGTTCTCAGACGATGTAATTTCTAAGGGAATGAAAAGGCATTTATTTGACTGAGATTTGGGGAGAGTGTTTTGTGTGAAGTATTCTTATAGAAATTAACGTGCTGCCGAGCGCGGTGATTGGTAACGTTGTCATTTCAAAGCTCCCAATCCAAGTTCTCAGGCGATGTAATTTCTAAGGGAATGAAAAGGCATTTATTTGACTGAGATGTGGGGAGAGTGTTTTGTGTGAAGTATTCTTATAGAAATTAACGTGCTGCCGAGCGCGGTGGTTGGGAACGTTGTCATTTCAAAGCTCCTAATCCAAGTTCTCAGGCGATGTAATTTCTAAGGGAATGAAAAGGCATTTATTTGACTGAGATTTGGGGAGAGTGTTTTGTGTGAAGTATTCTTATAGAAATTAACGTGCTGCCGAGCGCGGTGATTAGGAACGTTGTCATTTCAAAGCTCCCAATCCAAGTTCTCAGGCGATGTTATTTCTAAGGGAATGAAAGGGCATTTATTTGACTGAGATGTGGGGAGAGTGTTTTGTGTGAAGTATTCTTATAGAAAATAACGTGCTGCCGCGAGCGGTGGTTGGGAACGTTGTCATTTCAAAGCTCCAAATCCAAGTTCTCAGGCGATGTAATTTCTAAGACAATGAAAAGTCATTTATTTGACTGAGATGTGGGGAGAGTGTTTTGTGTGAAGTATTCTTATAGAAATTAACGTGCTGCCGAGCGCGGTGGTTGGGAACGTTGTCATTTCAAAGCTCCCAATCCAAGTTCTCAGGAGATGTAATTTCTAAAGGAATGAAAAGGCATTTATTTCACTGAGATGTGGGGAGAGTGTTTTGTGTGAAGTATTCTTATAGAAATTAACGTGCTGCCGAGCGCGGTGGTTGGGAACGTTGTCATTTCAAAGCTCCCAATCCAAGTTCTCAGGCGATGTAATTTCTAAGGGAATGAAAATGCATTTATTTGACTGAGACGTGGGGAGAGTGTTTTGTGTGAAGTATTCTTATAGAAATTAACGTGCTGCCGAGCGCGGTGATTGGGAACGTTGTCATTTCAAAGCTCCCAATCCAAGTTCTCAGGCGATGTAATTTCTAAGGGAAGGAAAAGGCATTTATTTGACTGAGATGTGGGGAGAGTGTTTTGTGTGAAGTATTCTTATAGAAAAAAACGTGCTGCCGAGAGCGGTGGTTGGGAACGTTGTCATTTCAAAGCTCCCAATCCAAGTTCTTAGGCGATGTAATTTCTAAGGCAATGAAAAGGCATTTATTTGACTGAGATGTGGGGAGAATGTTTTGTGTGAAGTATTCTTATAGAAATTAACGTGCTGCCGAGCGCGGTGGTTGGGAACGTTGTCATTTCAAAGCTCCCAATCCAAGTTCTCAAGCGATGTAATTTCTAAGGGAATGAAAAGGCATTTATTTGACTGAGATGTGGGGATAGTGTTTTGTGTGAAGTATTCTTATAGAAATTAATGTGCTGCCGAGCGCGGTGGTTGGGAACGTTGTCATTTCAAAGCTCCCAATCCAAGTTCTCAGGCGATGTAATTTCTAATGGAATGAAAAGGCATTTATTTGACTGAGATGTGGGGAGAGTGTTTTGTGTTAAGTATTCTTATAGAAATTAACGTGTTGCCGACCGGGGTGGTTGGGAACGTTGTCATTTCAAAGCTCCCAATCCAAGTTCTCAGGCGATGTAATTTTTAAGGGAATGAAAAGGCATTTAATTGACTGAGATGTGTGGAGATCGTTTTGTGTGAAGTATTCTTATAGAAATTAACGTGCTGCCGAGCGCGGTGGTTGGGAACGTTGTCATTTCAAAGCTCCCAATCCAAGTTCTCAGGCGATGTAATTTCTAAGGGAATGAAAAGGCATTTATTTCACTGAGATGTGGTTAGAGTGTTTTGTGTGAAGTATTCTTATAGAAATTAACGTGCTGCCGAGCGCGGTGGTTGGGAACGTTGTCATTTCAAAGCTCCCAATCCAAGTTCTCAGGCGATGTAATTTCTAAGGGAATGAAAAGGCATTTTTTTTACTGAGATGTGGGGAGAGTGTTTTGTGTGAAGTATTCTTATAGAAATTAACGTGCTGCCGAGCGCGGTGGTTGGGAACGTTGTCATTTCAAAGCTCCCGAACCAAGTTCTCAGACGATGTAATTTCTAAGGGAATGAAAAGGCATTTATTTCACTGAGATGTGGGGAGAGTGTTTTGTGTGAAGTATTCTTATAGAAATTAACGTGCTGCCGAGCGCGGTGGTTGGGAACGTTGTCATTTCAAAGCTCCCAATCCAAGTTCTCAGGCGATGTAATTTCTAAGGGAATGAAAAGGCATTTATTTGACTGAGTTGTGGGGTGAGTGTTTTGTGTGAAGTATTCTTATAGAAATTAACGTGCTGCCGAGCGCGGTGATTGGTAACGTTGTCATTTCAAAGCTCCCAATCCAAGTTCTCAGGCGATGTAATTTCTAAGGGAATTAAAAGGCATTTATTTGATTGAGTTGTGGGGAGAGTGTTTTGTGTGAAGTATTCTTATAGAAATTAACGTGCTGCCGAGCGCGGTGATTGGGAACGTTGTCATTTCAAAGCTCCCAATCCAAGTTCTCAGGCGATGTAATTTCTAAGGGAATGAAAAGGCATTTATTTGACTGAGATGTGGGGAGAGTGTTTTGTGTGAAGTATTCTTATAGAAATTAATGTGCTGCCGAGCGCGGTGGTTGGGAACGTTGTCATTTCAAAGCTCCCAATCCAAGTTCTCAGGCGATGTAATTTCTAATGGAATGAAAAGGCATTTATTTGACTGAGATGTGGGGAGAGTGTTTTGTGTTAAGTATTCTTATAGAAATTAACGTGTTGCCGAGCGGGGTGGTTGGGAACGTTGTCATTTCAAAGCTCCCAATCCAAGTTCTCAGGCGATGTAATTTTTAAGGGAATGAAAAGGCATTTAATTGACTGAGATGTGTGGAGATCGTTTTGTGTGAAGTATTCTTATAGAAATTAACGTGCTGCCGAGCGCGGTGGTTGGGAACGTTGTCATTTCAAAGCTCCCAATCCAAGTTCTCAGGCGATGTAATTTCTAAGGGAATGAAAAGGCATTTATTTCACTGAGATGTGGGGAGAGTGTTTTGTGTGAAGTATTCTTATAGAAATTAACGTGCTGCCGAGCGCGGTGGTTGGGAACGTTGTCATTTCAAAGCTCCCAATCCAAGTTCTCAGGCGATGTAATTTCTAAGGGAATGAAAAGGCATTTTTTTTACTGAGATGTGGGGAGAGTGTTTTGTGTGAAGTATTCTTATAGAAATTAACGTGCTGCCGAGCGCGGTGGTTGGGAACGTTGTCATTTCAAAGCTCCCGAACCAAGTTCTCAGACGATGTAATTTCTAAGGGAATGAAAAGGCATTTATATTTCACTGAGATGTGGGGAGAGTGTTTTGTGTGAAGTATTCTTATAGAAATTAACGTGCTGCCGAGCGCGGTGGTTGGGAACGTTGTCATTTCAAAGCTCCCAATCCAAGTTCTCAGGCGATGTAATTTCTAAGGGAATGAAAAGGCATTTATTTGACTGAGTTGTGGGGTGAGTGTTTTGTGTGAAGTATTCTTATAGAAATTAACGTGCTGCCGAGCGCGGTGATTGGTAACGTTGTCATTTCAAAGCTCCCAATCCAAGTTCTCAGGCGATGTAATTTCTAAGGGAATTAAAAGGCATTTATTTGACTGAGTTGTGGGGAGAGTGTTTTGTGTGAAGTATTCTTATAGAAATTAACGTGCTGCCGAGCGCGGTGATTGGGAACGTTGTCATTTCAAAGCTCCCAATCCAAGTTCTCAGGCGATGTAATTTCTAAGGGAATGAAAAGGCATTTATTTGACTGAGATGTGGGGAGAGTGTTTTGTGTGAAGTATTCTTATAGAAATTAACGTGCTGCCGAGCGCGGTGGTTGGGAACGTTGTCATTTCAAAGCTCCTAATCCAAGTTCTCAGGCGATGTAATTTCTAAGGGAATGAAAAGGCATTTATTTGACTGAGATTTGGGGAGAGTGTTTTGTGTGAAGTATTCTTATAGAAATTAACGTGCTGCCGAGCGCGGTGGTTGGGAACGTTGTCATTTCAAAGCTCCCAATCCAAGTTCTCAGGCGATGTTATTTCTAAGGGAATGAAAGGGCATTTATTTGACTGAGATGTGGGGAGAGTGTTTTGTGTGAAGTATTCTTATAGAAAATAACGTGCTGCCGCGAGCGGTGGTTGGGAACGTTGTCATTTCAAAGCTCCAAATCCAAGTTCTCAGGCGATGTAATTTCTAAGACAATGAAAAGTCATTTATTTGACTGAGATGTGGGGAGAGTGTTTTGTGTGAAGTATTCTTATAGAAATTAACGTGCTGCCGAGCGCGGTGGTTGGGAACGTTGTCATTTCAAAGCTCCCAATCCAAGTTCTCAGGAGATGTAATTTCTAAGGGAATGAAAAGGCATTTATTTCACTGAGATGTGAGGAGAGTGTTTTGTGTGAAGTATTCTTATAGAAATTAACGTGCTGCCGAGCACGGTGGTTGGGAACGTTGTCATTTCAAAGCTCCCAATCCAAGTTCTCAGGCGATGTAATTTCTAAGGGAATGAAAATGCATTTATTTGACTGAGACGTGGGGAGAGTGTTTTGTGTGAAGTATTCTTATAGAAATTAACGTGCTGCCGAGCGCGGTGATTGGGAACGTTGTCATTTCAAAGCTCCCAATCCAAGTTCTCAGGCGATGTAATTTCTAAGGGAAGGAAAAGGCATTTATTTGACTGAGATGTGGGGAGAGTGTTTTGTGTGAAGTATTCTTATAGAAATTAACGTGCTGCCGTGCGCGGTGGTTGGGAACGTTGTCATTTCAAAGATCCCAATCCAAGTTCTCAGGCGATGTAATTTCTAAGGGAATGAAAAGGCATTTTTTTTTTCACTGAGATGTGGGGAGAGTGTTTAGTGTGAAGTATTCTTATAGAAATTAACGTGCTGCCGAGCGCGGTGGTTGGGAACATTGTCATTTCAAAGCTCCCAATCCAAGTTCTCAGGCGATGTAATTTCTAAAGGAATGAAAAGGCATTTAATTGACTGAGATGTGAGGAGAGTGTTTTGTGTGAAGTATTCTTATAGAAATTAACGTGCTGCCGAGCGCGGTGGTTGGGAACGTTGTCATTTCAAAGCTCCCAATCCAAGTTCTCAGGCGATGTAATTTCTCAGGGAATGAAAAGGCATTTATTTGACTGAGATGTGAGGAGAGTGTTTTGTGTGAAATATTCTTATAGAAATTAACGTGCTGCCGAGCGCGGTGGTTGGGAACGTTGTCATTTCAAAGTTCCCAATCCAAGTTCTCAGGCGATGTAATTTCTAAGGGAATGAAAAGGCATTTATTTGACTGAGATGTGGGGAGAGTGTTTTGTGTGAAGTATTCTTATAGAAATTAACGTGCTGCCGAGCGCGGTGGTTGGGAACGTTATCATTTCAAAGCACCCAATCCAAGTTCTCAGGCGATGTAATTTGTAAGGGAATGAAAAGGCATTTATTTGACTGAGATGTGGGGAGAATGTTTTGTGTGAAGTATTCTTATAGAAATTAACGTGCTGCCGAGCGCGGTGGTAGGGAACGTTGTCATTTCAAAGCTCCCAATCCAAGTTCTCAGGCGATGTAATTTCTAAGGGAATGAAAAGGCATTTAATTGAGATGTGGGGAGAGTGTTTAGTGTGAAGTATTCTTATAGAAATTAACGTGCTGCCGAGCGCGGTAGTTGGGAACGTTGTCATTTCAAATCTCCCAATCCAAGTTCTCAGGCGATGTAATTTCTAAGGGAATGAAAAGGCATTTATTTGACTGAGATGTGGGGAGAGTGTTTTGTGTGAAGTATTCTTATAGAAATTAACGTGCTGCCGAGCGCGGTGGTTGGGAACGTTGACATTTCAAAGCTCCCAATCCAAGTTCTCAGGCGATGTTATTTCTAAGGGAATGAAAGGGCATTTATTTGACTGAGATGTGGGGAGAGTGTTTTGTGTGAAGTATTCTTATAGAAAATAACGTGCTGCCGAGAGCGGTGGTTGGGAACGTTGTCATTTCAAAGCTCCCAATCCAAGTTCTCAGGCGATGTTATTTCTAAGGGAATGAAAGGGCATTTATTTGACTGAGATGTGGGGAGAGTGTTTTGTGTGAAGTATTCTTATAGAAATTAACGTGCTGCCGTGCGCGGTGGTTGGGAACGTTGTCATTTCAAACATCCCAATCCAAGTTCTCAGGCGATGTAATTTCTAAGGGAATGAAAAGGCATTTTTTTTTTCACTGAGATGTGGGGAGAGTGTTTAGTGTGAAGTATTCTTATAGAAATTAACGTGCTGCCGAGCGCGGTGGTTGGGAACGTTGTCATTTCAAAGCTCCCAATCCAAGTTCTCAGGCGATGTTATTTCTAAGGGAATGAAAGGGCATTTATTTGACTGAGATCTGGGGAGAGTGTTTTGTGTGAAGTATTCTTTTAGAAAATAACGTGCTGCCGAGAGCGGTGGTTGGGAACGTTGTCATTTCAAAGCTCCCAATCCAAGTTCTCAGGCGATGTAATTTCTAAGACAATGAAAAGGTATTTATTTGACTGAGATGTGGGGAGAGTGTTTTGTGTGAAGTATTCTTATAGAAATTAACGTGCTGCCGAGAGCGGTTGTTGGGAACGTTGTCATTTCAAAGCTCCCGAACCAAGTTCTCAGACGATGTAATTTCTAAGGGAATGAAAAGGCATTTATATTTCACTGAGATGTGGGGAGAGTGTTTTGTGTGAAGTATTCTTATAGAAATTAACGTGCTGCCGAGCGCGGTGGTTGGGAACGTTGTCATTTCAAAGCTCCCAATCCAAGTTCTCAGGCGATGTAATTTCTAAGGGAATGAAAAGGCATTTATTTGACTGAGTTGTGGGGTGAGTGTTTTGTGTGAAGTATTCTTATAGAAATTAACGTGCTGCCGAGCGCGGTGATTGGGAACGTTGTCATTTCAAAGCTCCCAATCCAAGTTCTCAGGCGATGTAATTTCTAAGGGAATGAAAAGGCATTTATTTGACTGAGATGTGGGGAGAGTGTTTTGTGTGAAGTATTCTTATAGAAATTAACGTGCTGCCGAGCGCGGTGGTTGGGAACGTTGTCATTTCAAAGCTCCTAATCCAAGTTCTCAGGCGATGTAATTTCTAAGGGAATGAAAAGGCATTTATTTGACTGAGATTTGGGGAGAGTGTTTTGTGTGAAGTATTCTTATAGAAATTAACGTGCTGCCGAGCGCGGTGGTTGGGAACGTTGTCATTTCAAAGCTCCCAATCCAAGTTCTCAGGCGATGTTATTTCTAAGGGAATGAAAGGGCATTTATTTGACTGAGATGTGGGGAGAGTGTTTTGTGTGAAGTATTCTTATAGAAAATAACGTGCTGCCGCGAGCGGTGGTTGGGAACGTTGTCATTTCAAAGCTCCAAATCCAAGTTCTCAGGCGATGTAATTTCTAAGACAATGAAAAGTCATTTATTTGACTGAGATGTGGGGAGAGTGTTTTGTGTGAAGTATTCTTATAGAAATTAACGTGCTGCCGAGCGCGGTGGTTGGGAACGTTGTCATTTCAAAGCTCCCAATCCAAGTTCTCAGGAGATGTAATTTCTAAGGGAATGAAAAGGCATTTATTTCACTGAGATGTGAGGAGAGTGTTTTGTGTGAAGTATTCTTATAGAAATTAACGTGCTGCCGAGCACGGTGGTTGGGAACGTTGTCATTTCAAAGCTCCCAATCCAAGTTCTCAGGCGATGTAATTTCTAAGGGAATGAAAATGCATTTATTTGACTGAGACGTGGGGAGAGTGTTTTGTGTGAAGTATTCTTATAGAAATTAACGTGCTGCCGAGCGCGGTGATTGGGAACGTTGTCATTTCAAAGCTCCCAATCCAAGTTCTCAGGCGATGTAATTTCTAAGGGAAGGAAAAGGCATTTATTTGACTGAGATGTGGGGAGAGTGTTTTGTGTGAAGTATTCTTATAGAAATTAACGTGCTGCCGTGCGCGGTGGTTGGGAACGTTGTCATTTCAAAGCTCCCAATCCAAGTTCTCAGGCGATGTAATTTCTAAGGGAATGAAAAGGCATTTTTTTTACTGAGATGTGGGGAGAGTGTTTTGTGTGAAGTATTCTTATAGAAATTAACGTGCTGCCGAGCGCGGTGGTTGGGAACGTTGTCATTTCAAAGCTCCCGAACCAAGTTCTCAGACGATGTAATTTCTAAGGGAATGAAAAGGCATTTATTTGACTGAGATTTGGGGAGAGTGTTTTGTGTGAAGTATTCTTATAGAAATTAACGTGCTGCCGAGCGCGGTGATTGGTAACGTTGTCATTTCAAAGCTCCCAATCCAAGTTCTCAGGCGATGTAATTTCTAAGGGAATGAAAAGGCATTTATTTGACTGAGATGTGGGGAGAGTGTTTTGTGTGAAGTATTCTTATAGAAATTAACGTGCTGCCGAGCGCGGTGGTTGGGAACGTTGTCATTTCAAAGCTCCTAATCCAAGTTCTCAGGCGATGTAATTTCTAAGGGAATGAAAAGGCATTTATTTGACTGAGATTTGGGGAGAGTGTTTTGTGTGAAGTATTCTTATAGAAATTAACGTGCTGCCGAGCGCGGTGATTAGGAACGTTGTCATTTCAAAGCTCCCAATCCAAGTTCTCAGGCGATGTTATTTCTAAGGGAATGAAAGGGCATTTATTTGACTGAGATGTGGGGAGAGTGTTTTGTGTGAAGTATTCTTATAGAAAATAACGTGCTGCCGCGAGCGGTGGTTGGGAACGTTGTCATTTCAAAGCTCCAAATCCAAGTTCTCAGGCGATGTAATTTCTAAGACAATGAAAAGTCATTTATTTGACTGAGATGTGGGGAGAGTGTTTTGTGTGAAGTATTCTTATAGAAATTAACGTGCTGCCGAGCGCGGTGGTTGGGAACGTTGTCATTTCAAAGCTCCCAATCCAAGTTCTCAGGAGATGTAATTTCTAAGGGAATGAAAAGGCATTTATTTCACTGAGATGTGGGGAGAGTGTTTTGTGTGAAGTATTCTTATAGAAATTAACGTGCTGCCGAGCGCGGTGGTTGGGAACGTTGTCATTTCAAAGCTCCCAATCCAAGTTCTCAGGCGATGTAATTTCTAAGGGAATGAAAATGCATTTATTTGACTGAGACGTGGGGAGAGTGTTTTGTGTGAAGTATTCTTATAGAAATTAACGTGCTGCCGAGCGCGGTGATTGGGAACGTTGTCATTTCAAAGCTCCCAATCCAAGTTCTCAGGCGATGTAATTTCTAAGGGAAGGAAAAGGCATTTATTTGACTGAGATGTGGGGAGAGTGTTTTGTGTGAAGTATTCTTATAGAAAAAAACGTGCTGCCGAGAGCGGTGGTTGGGAACGTTGTCATTTCAAAGCTCCCAATCCAAGTTCTTAGGCGATGTAATTTCTAAGGCAATGAAAAGGCATTTATTTGACTGAGATGTGGGGAGAATGTTTTGTGTGAAGTATTCTTATAGAAATTAACGTGCTGCCGAGCGCGGTGGTTGGGAACGTTGTCATTTCAAAGCTCCCAATCCAAGTTCTCAAGCGATGTAATTTCTAAGGGAATGAAAAGGCATTTATTTGACTGAGATGTGGGGATAGTGTTTTGTGTGAAGTATTCTTATAGAAATTAATGTGCTGCCGAGCGCGGTGGTTGGGAACGTTGTCATTTCAAAGCTCCCAATCCAAGTTCTCAGGCGATGTAATTTCTAATGGAATGAAAAGGCATTTATTTGACTGAGATGTGGGGAGAGTGTTTTGTGTTAAGTATTCTTATAGAAATTAACGTGTTGCCGACCGGGGTGGTTGGGAACGTTGTCATTTCAAAGCTCCCAATCCAAGTTCTCAGGCGATGTAATTTTTAAGGGAATGAAAAGGCATTTAATTGACTGAGATGTGTGGAGATCGTTTTGTGTGAAGTATTCTTATAGAAATTAACGTGCTGCCGAGCGCGGTGGTTGGGAACGTTGTCATTTCAAAGCTCCCAATCCAAGTTCTCAGGCGATGTAATTTCTAAGGGAATGAAAAGGCATTTATTTCACTGAGATGTGGTTAGAGTGTTTTGTGTGAAGTATTCTTATAGAAATTAACGTGCTGCCGAGCGCGGTGGTTGGGAACGTTGTCATTTCAAAGCTCCCAATCCAAGTTCTCAGGCGATGTAATTTCTAAGGGAATGAAAAGGCATTTTTTTTACTGAGATGTGGGGAGAGTGTTTTGTGTGAAGTATTCTTATAGAAATTAACGTGCTGCCGAGCGCGGTGGTTGGGAACGTTGTCATTTCAAAGCTCCCGAACCAAGTTCTCAGACGATGTAATTTCTAAGGGAATGAAAAGGCATTTATTTCACTGAGATGTGGGGAGAGTGTTTTGTGTGAAGTATTCTTATAGAAATTAACGTGCTGCCGAGCGCGGTGGTTGGGAACGTTGTCATTTCAAAGCTCCCAATCCAAGTTCTCAGGCGATGTAATTTCTAAGGGAATGAAAAGGCATTTATTTGACTGAGTTGTGGGGTGAGTGTTTTGTGTGAAGTATTCTTATAGAAATTAACGTGCTGCCGAGCGCGGTGATTGGTAACGTTGTCATTTCAAAGCTCCCAATCCAAGTTCTCAGGCGATGTAATTTCTAAGGGAATTAAAAGGCATTTATTTGATTGAGTTGTGGGGAGAGTGTTTTGTGTGAAGTATTCTTATAGAAATTAACGTGCTGCCGAGCGCGGTGATTGGGAACGTTGTCATTTCAAAGCTCCCAATCCAAGTTCTCAGGCGATGTAATTTCTAAGGGAATGAAAAGGCATTTATTTGACTGAGATGTGGGGAGAGTGTTTTGTGTGAAGTATTCTTATAGAAATTAATGTGCTGCCGAGCGCGGTGGTTGGGAACGTTGTCATTTCAAAGCTCCCAATCCAAGTTCTCAGGCGATGTAATTTCTAATGGAATGAAAAGGCATTTATTTGACTGAGATGTGGGGAGAGTGTTTTGTGTTAAGTATTCTTATAGAAATTAACGTGTTGCCGAGCGGGGTGGTTGGGAACGTTGTCATTTCAAAGCTCCCAATCCAAGTTCTCAGGCGATGTAATTTTTAAGGGAATGAAAAGGCATTTAATTGACTGAGATGTGTGGAGATCGTTTTGTGTGAAGTATTCTTATAGAAATTAACGTGCTGCCGAGCGCGGTGGTTGGGAACGTTGTCATTTCAAAGCTCCCAATCCAAGTTCTCAGGCGATGTAATTTCTAAGGGAATGAAAAGGCATTTATTTCACTGAGATGTGGGGAGAGTGTTTTGTGTGAAGTATTCTTATAGAAATTAACGTGCTGCCGAGCGCGGTGGTTGGGAACGTTGTCATTTCAAAGCTCCCAATCCAAGTTCTCAGGCGATGTAATTTCTAAGGGAATGAAAAGGCATTTTTTTTACTGAGATGTGGGGAGAGTGTTTTGTGTGAAGTATTCTTATAGAAATTAACGTGCTGCCGAGCGCGGTGGTTGGGAACGTTGTCATTTCAAAGCTCCCGAACCATGTTCTCAGACGATGTAATTTCTAAGGGAATGAAAAGGCATTTATATTTCACTGAGATGTGGGGAGAGTGTTTTGTGTGAAGTATTCTTATAGAAATTAACGTGCTGCCGAGCGCGGTGGTTGGGAACGTTGTCATTTCAAAGCTCCCAATCCAAGTTCTCAGGCGATGTAATTTCTAAGGGAATGAAAAGGCATTTATTTGACTGAGTTGTGGGGTGAGTGTTTTGTGTGAAGTATTCTTATAGAAATTAACGTGCTGCCGAGCGCGGTGATTGGTAACGTTGTCATTTCAAAGCTCCCAATCCAAGTTCTCAGGCGATGTAATTTCTAAGGGAATTAAAAGGCATTTATTTGACTGAGTTGTGGGGAGAGTGTTTTGTGTGAAGTATTCTTATAGAAATTAACGTGCTGCCGAGCGCGGTGATTGGGAACGTTGTCATTTCAAAGCTCCCAATCCAAGTTCTCAGGCGATGTAATTTCTAAGGGAATGAAAAGGCATTTATTTGACTGAGATGTGGGGAGAGTGTTTTGTGTGAAGTATTCTTATAGAAATTAACGTGCTGCCGAGCGCGGTGGTTGGGAACGTTGTCATTTCAAAGCTCCTAATCCAAGTTCTCAGGCGATGTAATTTCTAAGGGAATGAAAAGGCATTTATTTGACTGAGATTTGGGGAGAGTGTTTTGTGTGAAGTATTCTTATAGAAATTAACGTGCTGCCGAGCGCGGTGGTTGGGAACGTTGTCATTTCAAAGCTCCCAATCCAAGTTCTCAGGCGATGTTATTTCTAAGGGAATGAAAGGGCATTTATTTGACTGAGATGTGGGGAGAGTGTTTTGTGTGAAGTATTCTTATAGAAAATAACGTGCTGCCGCGAGCGGTGGTTGGGAACGTTGTCATTTCAAAGCTCCAAATCCAAGTTCTCAGGCGATGTAATTTCTAAGACAATGAAAAGTCATTTATTTGACTGAGATGTGGGGAGAGTGTTTTGTGTGAAGTATTCTTATAGAAATTAACGTGCTGCCGAGCGCGGTGGTTGGGAACGTTGTCATTTCAAAGCTCCCAATCCAAGTTCTCAGGAGATGTAATTTCTAAGGGAATGAAAAGGCATTTATTTCACTGAGATGTGAGGAGAGTGTTTTGTGTGAAGTATTCTTATAGAAATTAACGTGCTGCCGAGCACGGTGGTTGGGAACGTTGTCATTTCAAAGCTCCCAATCCAAGTTCTCAGGCGATGTAATTTCTAAGGGAATGAAAATGCATTTATTTGACTGAGACGTGGGGAGAGTGTTTTGTGTGAAGTATTCTTATAGAAATTAACGTGCTGCCGAGCGCGGTGATTGGGAACGTTGTCATTTCAAAGCTCCCAATCCAAGTTCTCAGGCGATGTAATTTCTAAGGGAAGGAAAAGGCATTTATTTGACTGAGATGTGGGGAGAGTGTTTTGTGTGAAGTATTCTTATAGAAATTAACGTGCTGCCGTGCGCGGTGGTTGGGAACGTTGTCATTTCAAAGATCCCAATCCAAGTTCTCAGGCGATGTAATTTCTAAGGGAATGAAAAGGCATTTTTTTTTTCACTGAGATGTGGGGAGAGTGTTTAGTGTGAAGTATTCTTATAGAAATTAACGTGCTGCCGAGCGCGGTGGTTGGGAACATTGTCATTTCAAAGCTCCCAATCCAAGTTCTCAGGCGATGTAATTTCTAAAGGAATGAAAAGGCATTTAATTGACTGAGATGTGAGGAGAGTGTTTTGTGTGAAGTATTCTTATAGAAATTAACGTGCTGCCGAGCGCGGTGGTTGGGAACGTTGTCATTTCAAAGCTCCCAATCCAAGTTCTCAGGCGATGTAATTTCTCAGGGAATGAAAAGGCATTTATTTGACTGAGATGTGAGGAGAGTGTTTTGTGTGAAATATTCTTATAGAAATTAACGTGCTGCCGAGCGCGGTGGTTGGGAACGTTGTCATTTCAAAGTTCCCAATCCAAGTTCTCAGGCGATGTAATTTCTAAGGGAATGAAAAGGCATTTATTTGACTGAGATGTGGGGAGAGTGTTTTGTGTGAAGTATTCTTATAGAAATTAACGTGCTGCCGAGCGCGGTGGTTGGGAACGTTATCATTTCAAAGCACCCAATCCAAGTTCTCAGGCGATGTAATTTGTAAGGGAATGAAAAGGCATTTATTTGACTGAGATGTGGGGAGAATGTTTTGTGTGAAGTATTCTTATAGAAATTAACGTGCTGCCGAGCGCGGTGGTAGGGAACGTTGTCATTTCAAAGCTCCCAATCCAAGTTCTCAGGCGATGTAATTTCTAAGGGAATGAAAAGGCATTTAATTGAGATGTGGGGAGAGTGTTTAGTGTGAAGTATTCTTATAGAAATTAACGTGCTGCCGAGCGCGGTAGTTGGGAACGTTGTCATTTCAAATCTCCCAATCCAAGTTCTCAGGCGATGTAATTTCTAAGGGAATGAAAAGGCATTTATTTGACTGAGATGTGGGGAGAGTGTTTTGTGTGAAGTATTCTTATAGAAATTAACGTGCTGCCGAGCGCGGTGGTTGGGAACGTTGACATTTCAAAGCTCCCAATCCAAGTTCTCAGGCGATGTTATTTCTAAGGGAATGAAAGGGCATTTATTTGACTGAGATGTGGGGAGAGTGTTTTGTGTGAAGTATTCTTATAGAAAATAACGTGCTGCCGAGAGCGGTGGTTGGGAACGTTGTCATTTCAAAGCTCCCAATCCAAGTTCTCAGGCGATGTTATTTCTAAGGGAATGAAAGGGCATTTATTTGACTGAGATGTGGGGAGAGTGTTTTGTGTGAAGTATTCTTATAGAAATTAACGTGCTGCCGTGCGCGGTGGTTGGGAACGTTGTCATTTCAAACATCCCAATCCAAGTTCTCAGGCGATGTAATTTCTAAGGGAATGAAAAGGCATTTTTTTTTTTCACTGAGATGTGGGGAGAGTGTTTAGTGTGAAGTATTCTTATAGAAATTAACGTGCTGCCGAGCGCGGTGGTTGGGAACGTTGTCATTTCAAAGCTCCCAATCCAAGTTCTCAGGCGATGTTATTTCTAAGGGAATGAAAGGGCATTTATTTGACTGAGATCTGGGGAGAGTGTTTTGTGTGAAGTATTCTTTTAGAAAATAACGTGCTGCCGAGAGCGGTGGTTGGGAACGTTGTCATTTCAAAGCTCCCAATCCAAGTTCTCAGGCGATGTAATTTCTAAGACAATGAAAAGGTATTTATTTGACTGAGATGTGGGGAGAGTGTTTTGTGTGAAGTATTCTTATAGAAATTAACGTGCTGCCGAGAGCGGTTGTTGGGAACGTTGTCATTTCAAAGCTCCCGAACCAAGTTCTCAGACGATGTAATTTCTAAGGGAATGAAAAGGCATTTATATTTCACTGAGATGTGGGGAGAGTGTTTTGTGTGAAGTATTCTTATAGAAATTAACGTGCTGCCGAGCGCGGTGGTTGGGAACGTTGTCATTTCAAAGCTCCCAATCCAAGTTCTCAGGCGATGTAATTTCTAAGGGAATGAAAAGGCATTTATTTGACTGAGTTGTGGGGTGAGTGTTTTGTGTGAAGTATTCTTATAGAAATTAACGTGCTGCCGAGCGCGGTGATTGGGAACGTTGTCATTTCAAATCTCCCAATCCAAGTTCTCAGGCGATGTAATTTCTAAGGGAATGAAAAGGCATTTATTTGACTGAGATGTGGGGAGAGTGTTTTGTGTGAAGTATTCTTATAGAAATTAACGTGCTGCCGAGCGCGGTGGTTGGGAACGTTGTCATTTCAAAGCTCCTAATCCAAGTTCTCAGGCGATGTAATTTCTAAGGGAATGAAAAGGCATTTATTTGACTGAGATTTGGGGAGAGTGTTTTGTGTGAAGTATTCTTATAGAAATTAACGTGCTGCCGAGCGCGGTGGTTGGGAACGTTGTCATTTCAAAGCTCCCAATCCAAGTTCTCAGGCGATGTTATTTCTAAGGGAATGAAAGGGCATTTATTTGACTGAGATGTGGGGAGAGTGTTTTGTGTGAAGTATTCTTATAGAAAATAACGTGCTACCGCGAGCGGTGGTTGGGAACGTTGTCATTTCAAAGCTCCAAATCCAAGTTCTCAGGCGATGTAATTTCTAAGACAATGAAAAGTCATTTATTTGACTGAGATGTGGGGAGAGTGTTTTGTGTGAAGTATTCTTATAGAAATTAACGTGCTGCCGAGCGCGGTGGTTGGGAACGTTGTCATTTCAAAGCTCCCAATCCAAGTTCTCAGGAGATGTAATTTCTAAGGGAATGAAAAGGCATTTATTTCACTGAGATGTGAGGAGAGTGTTTTGTGTGAAGTATTCTTATAGAAATTAACGTGCTGCCGAGCACGGTGGTTGGGAACGTTGTCATTTCAAAGCTCCCAATCCAAGTTCTCAGGCGATGTAATTTCTAAGGGAATGAAAATGCATTTATTTGACTGAGACGTGGGGAGAGTGTTTTGTGTGAAGTATTCTTATAGAAATTAACGTGCTGCCGAGCGCGGTGATTGGGAACGTTGTCATTTCAAAGCTCCCAATCCAAGTTCTCAGGCGATGTAATTTCTAAGGGAAGGAAAAGGCATTTATTTGACTGAGATGTGGGGAGAGTGTTTTGTGTGAAGTATTCTTATAGAAATTAACGTGCTGCCGTGCGCGGTGGTTGGGAACGTTGTCATTTCAAAGATCCCAATCCAAGTTCTCAGGCGATGTAATTTCTAAGGGAATGAAAAGGCATTTTTTTTTTCACTGAGATGTGGGGAGAGTGTTTAGTGTGAAGTATTCTTATAGAAATTAACGTGCTGCCGAGCGCGGTGGTTGGGAACATTGTCATTTCAAAGCTCCCAATCCAAGTTCTCAGGCGATGTAATTTCTAAAGGAATGAAAAGGCATTTAATTGACTGAGATGTGAGGAGAGTGTTTTGTGTGAAGTATTCTTATAGAAATTAACGTGCTGCCGAGCGCGGTGGTTGGGAACGTTGTCATTTCAAAGCTCCCAATCCAAGTTCTCAGGCGATGTAATTTCTCAGGGAATGAAAAGGCATTTATTTGACTGAGATGTGAGGAGAGTGTTTTGTGTGAAATATTCTTATAGAAATTAACGTGCTGCCGAGCGCGGTGGTTGGGAACGTTGTCATTTCAAAGTTCCCAATCCAAGTTCTCAGGCGATGTAATTTCTAAGGGAATGAAAAGGCATTTATTTGACTGAGATGTGGGGAGAGTGTTTTGTGTGAAGTATTCTTATAGAAATTAACGTGCTGCCGAGCGCGGTGGTTGGGAACGTTATCATTTCAAAGCACCCAATCCAAGTTCTCAGGCGATGTAATTTGTAAGGGAATGAAAAGGCATTTATTTGACTGAGATGTGGGGAGAATGTTTTGTGTGAAGTATTCTTATAGAAATTAACGTGCTGCCGAGCGCGGTGGTAGGGAACGTTGTCATTTCAAAGCTCCCAATCCAAGTTCTCAGGCGATGTAATTTCTAAGGGAATGAAAAGGCATTTAATTGAGATGTGGGGAGAGTGTTTAGTGTGAAGTATTCTTATAGAAATTAACGTGCTGCCGAGCGCGGTAGTTGGGAACGTTGTCATTTCAAATCTCCCAATCCAAGTTCTCAGGCGATGTAATTTCTAAGGGAATGAAAAGGCATTTATTTGACTGAGATGTGGGGAGAGTGTTTTGTGTGAAGTATTCTTATAGAAATTAACGTGCTGCCGAGCGCGGTGGTTGGGAACGTTGACATTTCAAAGCTCCCAATCCAAGTTCTCAGGCGATGTTATTTCTAAGGGAATGAAAGGGCATTTATTTGACTGAGATGTGGGGAGAGTGTTTTGTGTGAAGTATTCTTATAGAAAATAACGTGCTGCCGAGAGCGGTGGTTGGGAACGTTGTCATTTCAAAGCTCCCAATCCAAGTTCTCAGGCGATGTTATTTCTAAGGGAATGAAAGGGCATTTATTTGACTGAGATGTGGGGAGAGTGTTTTGTGTGAAGTATTCTTATAGAAAATAACGTGCTGCCGAGAGCGGTGGTTGGGAACGTTGTCATTTCAAAGCTCCAAATCCAAGTTCTTAGGCGATGTAATTTCTAAGACAATGAAAAGGCATTTATTTGACTGAGATGTGGGGAGAGTGTTTTGTGTGAAGTATTCTTATATAAATTAACGTGCTGCCGAGCGCGGTGTTTGGGAACGTTGTCATTTCAAAGCTCCCAATCCAAGTTCTCAGGCGATGTAATTTCTAAGGGAATGAAAAGGCATTTATTTGACTGAGATGTGGGGAGAGTGTTTTGTGTTAAGTATTCTTATAGAAATTAACGTGTTGCCGAGCGCGGTGGTTGGGAACGTTGTCATTTCAAAGCTCCCAATCCAAGTTCTCAGGCGATGTAATTTCTAAGGGAATATAAAGGCATTTATTTGACTGAGATGTGGGGAGAGTGTTATGTGTGAAGTATTCTTATAGAAATTAACGTGCTGCCGAGCGCGGTGGTTGGGAACGTTTTCATTTCAAAGATCCCAATCCAAGTTCTCAGGCGATTTAATTTCTAAGGGAATGAAAAGGCATTTATTTGACTGAGTTGTGGGGAGAGTGTTTTGTGTGAAGTATTCTTATAGAAATTAACGTGCTGCCGAGCGCGGTGGTTGGGAACGTTGTCATTTCAAAGCTCCCAAACCAAGTTCTCAGGCGATTTAATTTCTAAGATAATGAAAAGTCATTTATTTGACTGAGATGTGGGGAGAGTGTTTTGTGTGAAGTATTCTTATAGAAATTAACGTGCTGCCGAGCGCGGTGGTTGGGAACGTTGTCATTTCAAAGCTCCCAATCCAAGTTCTCAGGCGATGTAATTTCTAAGGGAATGAAAAGGCATTTATTTGACTGAGTTGTGGGGAGAGTGTTTTGTGTGAAGTATTCTTATAGAAATTAACGTGCTGCCGAGAGCGGTGGTTGGGAACGTTGTCATTTCAAAGCTCCCAATCCAAGTTCTCAGGCGATGTAATTTCTAAGACAATGAAAAGGCATTTATTTGACTGAGATGTGGGGAGAGTGTTTTGTGTGAAGTATTCTTATAGAAATTAACGTGCTTCCGAGCGCGGTGGTTGGGAACGTTGTCATTTCAAAGCTCCCAATCCAAGTTCTCAGGCGATGTAATTTCTAAGGGAATGAAAAGGCATTTATTTGACTGAGATTTGGGGAGAGTGTTTTGTGTGAAGTATTCTTATAGAAATTAACGTGCTGCCGAGCGCGGTGGTTGGGAACGTTGTCATTTCAAAGCTCCCAATCCAAGTTCTCAGGCGATGTAATTTCTAAGGGAATGAAAAGGCATTTATTTGACTGAGACGTGGGGAGAGTGTTTTGTGTGAAGTATTCTTATAGAAATTAACGTGCTGCCGAGCGCGGTGATTGGGAACGTTGTTATTTCAAAGCTCCCAATCCAAGTTCTCAGGCGATGTAATTTCTAAGGGAATGAAAAGGCATTTATTTCACTGAGATGTGGGGAGAGTGTTTTGTGTGAAGTATTCTTATAGAAATTAACGTGCTGCCGAGCGCGGTGGTTGGGAACTTTGTCATTTCAAAGCTCCCAATCCAAGTTCTCAGGCGATGTAATTTCTAAGGGAATGAAAAGGCCATTATTTGACTGAGATGTGAGGAGAGTGTTTTGTGTGAAGTATTCTTATAGAAATTAACGTGCTGCCGAGCGCGGTGGTTGGGAACGTTGTCATTTCAAAGCTCCCAATCCAAGTTCTCAGTCGATGTAATTTCTCAGGGAATGAAAAGGCATTTATTTGACTGAGATGTGAGGAGAGTGTTTTGTGTGAAATATTCTTATAGAAATTAACGTGCTGCCGAGCGCGGTGGTTGGGAACGTTGTCATTTCAAAGTTCCCAATCCAAGTTCTCAGGCGATGTAATTTCTAAGGGAATGAAAAGGCATTTATTTGACTGAGATGTGGGGAGAGTGTTTTGTGTGAAGTATTCTTATAGAAATTAACGTGCTGCCGAGCGCGGTGGTAGGAAACGTTGTCATTTCAAAGCTCCCAATCCAAGTTCTCAGGCGATGTAATTTCTAAGGGAATGAAAAGGCATTTAATTGACTGAGATGTGGGGAGAGTGTTTAGTGTGAAGTATTCTTATAGAAATTAACGTGCTGCCGAGCGCGGTAGTTGGGAACGTTGTCATTTCAAAGCTCCCAATCCAAGTTCTCAGGCGATGTAATTTCTAAGGGAATGAAAAGGCATTTATTTGACTGAGATGTGGGGAGAGTGTTTTGTGTGAAGTATTCTTATAGAAATTAACGTGCTGCCGAGCGCGGTGGTTGGGAACGTTGTCATTTCAAAGCTCCCAATCCAAGTTCTCAGGCGATGTAATTTCTAAGGGAATGAAAAGGCATTTATTTGACTGAGACGTGGGGAGAGTGTTTTGTGTGAAGTATTCTTATAGAAATTAACGTGCTGCCGAGCGCGGTGATTGGGAACGTTGTCATTTCAAAGCTCCCAATCCAAGTTCTCAGGCGATGTAATTTCTAAGGGAATGAAAAGGCATTTATTTGACTGAGATGTGGGGAGAGTGTTTTGTGTGAAGTATTCTTATAGAAATTAACGTGCTGCCGAGCGCGGTGGTTGGGAACGTTGTCATTTCAAAGCTCCTAATCCAAGTTCTCAGGCGATGTAATTTCTAAGGGAATGAAAAAGCATTTATTTGACTGAGATTTGGGGAGAGTGTTTTGTGTGAAGTATTCATATAGAAATTAACGTGCTGCCGAGCGCGGTGGTTGGGAACGTTGTCATTTCAAAGCTCCCAATCCAAGTTCTCAGGCGATGTTATTTCTAAGGGAATGAAAAGGCATTTATTTGACTGAGATGTGGGGATAGTGTTTTGTGTGAAGTATTCTTATAGAAATTAATGTGATGCCGAGCGCGGTGGTTGGGAACGTTGTCATTTCAAAGCTCCCAATCCAAGTTCTCAGGCGATGTAATTTCTAATGGAATGAAAAGGCATTTATTTGACTGAGATGTGGGGAGAGTGTTTTGTGTTAAGTATTCTTATAGAAATTAACGTGTTGCCGAGCGGGGTGGTTGGGAACGTTGTCATTTCAAAGCTCCCAATCCAAGTTCTCAGGCGATGTAATTTTTAAGGGAATGAAAAGGCATTTAATTGACTGAGATGTGTGGAGATCGTTTTGTGTGAAGTATTCTTATAGAAATTAACGTGCTGCCGAGCGCGGTGGTTGGGAACGTTGTCATTTCAAAGCTCCCAATCCAAGTTCTCAGGCGATGTAATTTCTAAGGGAATGAAAAGGCATTTATTTCACTGAGATGTGGGGAGAGTGTTTTGTGTGAAGTATTCTTATAGAAATTAACGTGCTGCCGAGCGCGGTGGTTGGGAACGTTGTCATTTCAAAGCTCCCAATCCAAGTTCTCAGGCGATGTAATTTCTAAGGGAATGAAAAGGCATTTTTTTTACTGAGATGTGGGGAGAGTGTTTTGTGTGAAGTATTCTTATAGAAATTAACGTGCTGCCGAGCGCGGTGGTTGGGAACGTTGTCATTTCAAAGCTCCCGAACCAAGTTCTCAGACGATGTAATTTCTAAGGGAATGAAAAGGCATTTATTTCACTGAGATGTGGGGAGAGTGTTTTGTGTGAAGTATTCTTATAGAAATTAACGTGCTGCCGAGCGCGGTGATTGGTAACGTTGTCATTTCAAAGCTCCCAATCCAAGTTCTCAGGCGATGTAATTTCTAAGGGAATGAAAAGGCATTTATTTGACTGAGATGTGGGGAGAGTGTTTTGTGTGAAGTATTCTTATAGAAATTAACGTGCTGCCGAGCGCGGTGGTTGGGAACGTTGTCATTTCAAAGCTCCTAATCCAAGTTCTCAGGCGATGTAATTTCTAAGGGAATGAAAAGGCATTTATTTGACTGAGATTTGGGGAGAGTGTTTTGTGTGAAGTATTCTTATAGAAATTAACGTGCTGCCGAGCGCGGTGGTTGGGAACGTTGTCATTTCAAAGCTCCCAATCCAAGTTCTCAGGCGATGTTATTTCTAAGGGAATGAAAGGGCATTTATTTGACTGAGATGTGGGGAGAGTGTTTTGTGTGAAGTATTCTTATAGAAAATAACGTGCTGCCGCGAGCGGTGGTTGGGAACGTTGTCATTTCAAAGCTCCAAATCCAAGTTCTCAGGCGATGTAATTTCTAAGACAATGAAAAGTCATTTATTTGACTGAGATGTGGGGAGAGTGTTTTGTGTGAAGTATTCTTATAGAAATTAACGTGCTGCCGAGCGCGGTGGTTGGGAACGTTGTCATTTCAAAGCTCCCAATCCAAGTTCTCAGGAGAAGTAATTTCTAAGGGAATGAAAAGGCATTTATTTCACTGAGATGTGGGAAGAGTGTTTTGTGTGAAGTATTCTTATAGAAATTAACGTGCTGCCGAGCGCGGTGGTTGGGAACGTTGTCATTTCAAAGCTCCCAATCCAAGTTCTCAGGCGATGTAATTTCTAAGGGAATGAAAATGCATTTATTTGACTGAGACGTGGGGAGAGTGTTTTGTGTGAAGTATTCTTATAGAAATTAACGTGCTGCCGAGCGCGGTGGTTGGGAACGTTGTCATTTCAAAGTTCCCAATCCAAGTTCTCAGGCGATGTAATTTCTAAGGGAATGAAAAGGCATTTATTTGACTGAGATGTGGGGAGAGTGTTTTGTGTGAAGTATTCTTATAGAAATAACGTGCTGCCGAGCGCGGTGGTAGGGAACGTTGTCAATTCAAAGTTCCCAATCCAAGTTCTCAGGCGATGTAATTTGTAAGGGAATGAAAAGGCATTTATTTGACTGAGATGTGGGGAGAGTGTTTTGTTTGAAGTATTCTTATAGAAATTAACGTGCTGCCGAGCGCGGTGGTAGGAAACGTTGTCATTTCAAAGCTCCCAATCCAAGTTCTCAGGCGATGTAATTTCTAAGGGAATGAAAAGGCATTTAATTGACTGAGATGTGGGGAGAGTGTTTAGTGTGAAGTATTCTTATAGAAATTAACGTGCTGCCGAGCGCGGTAGTTGGGAACGTTGTCATTTCAAAGCTCCCAATCCAAGTTCTCAGGCGATGTAATTTCTAAGGGAATGAAAAGGCATTTATTTGACTTAGATGTGGGGAGAGTGTTTTGTGTGAAGTATTCTTATAGAAATTAACGTGCTGCCGAGCGCGGTGGTTGGGAACGTTGTCATTTCAAAGCTCCCAATCCAAGTTCTCAGGCGATGTAATTTCTAAGGGAATGAAAAGGCATTTATTTGACTGAGATGTGGGGAGAGTGTTTTGTGTGAAGTATTCTTATAGAAATTAACGTGCTGCCGAGCGCGGTGGTTGGGAACGTTGTCATTTCAAAGCTCCTAATCCAAGTTCTCAGGCGATGTAATTTCTAAGGGAATGAAAAAGCATTTATTTGACTGAGATTTGGGGAGAGTGTTTTGTGTGAAGTATTCATATAGAAATTAACGTGCTGCCGAGCGCGGTGGTTGGGAACGTTGTCATTTCAAAGCTCCCAATCCAAGTTCTCAGGCGATGTTATTTCTAAGGGAATGAAAAGGCATTTATTTGACTGAGATGTGGGGATAGTGTTTTGTGTGAAGTATTCTTATAGAAATTAATGTGATGCCGAGCGCGGTGGTTGGGAACGTTGTCATTTCAAAGCTCCCAATCCAAGTTCTCAGGCGATGTAATTTCTAATGGAATGAAAAGGCATTTATTTGACTGAGATGTGGGGAGAGTGTTTTGTGTTAAGTATTCTTATAGAAATTAACGTGTTGCCGAGCGGGGTGGTTGGGAACGTTGTCATTTCAAAGCTCCCAATCCAAGTTCTCAGGCGATGTAATTTTTAAGGGAATGAAAAGGCATTTAATTGACTGAGATGTGTGGAGATCGTTTTGTGTGAAGTATTCTTATAGAAATTAACGTGCTGCCGAGCGCGGTGGTTGGGAACGTTGTCATTTCAAAGCTCCCAATCCAAGTTCTCAGGCGATGTAATTTCTAAGGGAATGAAAAGGCATTTATTTCACTGAGATGTGGGGAGAGTGTTTTGTGTGAAGTATTCTTATAGAAATTAACGTGCTGCCGAGCGCGGTGGTTGGGAACGTTGTCATTTCAAAGCTCCCAATCCAAGTTCTCAGGCGATGTAATTTCTAAGGGAATGAAAAGGCATTTTTTTTACTGAGATGTGGGGAGAGTGTTTTGTGTGAAGTATTCTTATAGAAATTAACGTGCTGCCGAGCGCGGTGGTTGGGAACGTTGTCATTTCAAAGCTCCCGAACCAAGTTCTCAGACGATGTAATTTCTAAGGGAATGAAAAGGCATTTATTTCACTGAGATGTGGGGAGAGTGTTTTGTGTGAAGTATTCTTATAGAAATTAACGTGCTGCCGAGCGCGGTGGTTGGGAACGTTGTCATTTCAAAGCTCCCAATCCAAGTTCTCAGGCGATGTAATTTCTAAGGGAATGAAAAGGCATTTTTTTTACTGAGATGTGGGGAGAGTGTTTTGTGTGAAGTATTCTTATAGAAATTAACGTGCTGCCGAGCGCGGTGGTTGGGAACGTTGTCATTTCAAAGCTCCCGAACCAAGTTCTCAGACGATGTAATTTCTAAGGGAATGAAAAGGCATTTATTTCACTGAGATGTGGGGAGAGTGTTTTGTGTGAAGTATTCTTATAGAAATTAACGTGCTGCCGAGCGCGGTGATTGGTAACGTTGTCATTTCAAAGCTCCCAATCCAAGTTCTCAGGCGATGTAATTTCTAAGGGAATGAAAAGGCATTTATTTGACTGAGATGTGGGGAGAGTGTTTTGTGTGAAGTATTCTTATAGAAATTAACGTGCTGCCGAGCGCGGTGGTTGGGAACGTTGTCATTTCAAAGCTCCTAATCCAAGTTCTCAGGCGATGTAATTTCTAAGGGAATGAAAAGGCATTTATTTGACTGAGATTTGGGGAGAGTGTTTTGTGTGAAGTATTCTTATAGAAATTAACGTGCTGCCGAGCGCGGTGGTTGGGAACGTTGTCATTTCAAAGCTCCCAATCCAAGTTCTCAGGCGATGTTATTTCTAAGGGAATGAAAGGGCATTTATTTGACTGAGATGTGGGGAGAGTGTTTTGTGTGAAGTATTCTTATAGAAAATAACGTGCTGCCGCGAGCGGTGGTTGGGAACGTTGTCATTTCAAAGCTCCAAATCCAAGTTCTCAGGCGATGTAATTTCTAAGACAATGAAAAGTCATTTATTTGACTGAGATGTGGGGAGAGTGTTTTGTGTGAAGTATTCTTATAGAAATTAACGTGCTGCCGAGCGCGGTGGTTGGGAACGTTGTCATTTCAAAGCTCCCAATCCAAGTTCTCAGGAGATGTAATTTCTAAGGGAATGAAAAGGCATTTATTTCACTGAGATGTGGGGAGAGTGTTTTGTGTGAAGTATTCTTATAGAAATTAACGTGCTGCCGAGCGCGGTGGTTGGGAACGTTGTCATTTCAAAGCTCCCAATCCAAGTTCTCAGGCGATGTAATTTCTAAGGGAATGAAAATGCATTTATTTGACTGAGACGTGGGGAGAGTGTTTTGTGTGAAGTATTCTTATAGAAATTAACGTGCTGCCGAGCGCGGTGATTGGGAACGTTGTCATTTCAAAGCTCCCAATCCAAGTTCTCAGGCGATGTAATTTCTAAGGGAAGGAAAAGGCATTTATTTGACTGAGATGTGGGGAGAGTGTTTTGTGTGAAGTATTCTTATAGAAAAAAACGTGCTGCCGAGAGCGGTGGTTGGGAACGTTGTCATTTCAAAGCTCCCAATCCAAGTTCTTAGGCGATGTAATTTCTAAGGCAATGAAAAGGCATTTATTTGACTGAGATGTGGGGAGAATGTTTTGTGTGAAGTATTCTTATAGAAATTAACGTGCTGCCGAGCGCGGTGGTTGGGAACGTTGTCATTTCAAAGCTCCCAATCCAAGTTCTCAAGCGATGTAATTTCTAAGGGAATGAAAAGGCATTTATTTGACTGAGATGTGGGGATAGTGTTTTGTGTGAAGTATTCTTATAGAAATTAATGTGCTGCCGAGCGCGGTGGTTGGGAACGTTGTCATTTCAAAGCTCCCAATCCAAGTTCTCAGGCGATGTAATTTCTAATGGAATGAAAAGGCATTTATTTGACTGAGATGTGGGGAGAGTGTTTTGTGTTAAGTATTCTTATAGAAATTAACGTGTTGCCGACCGGGGTGGTTGGGAACGTTGTCATTTCAAAGCTCCCAATCCAAGTTCTCAGGCGATGTAATTTTTAAGGGAATGAAAAGGCATTTAATTGACTGAGATGTGTGGAGATCGTTTTGTGTGAAGTATTCTTATAGAAATTAACGTGCTGCCGAGCGCGGTGGTTGGGAACGTTGTCATTTCAAAGCTCCCAATCCAAGTTCTCAGGCGATGTAATTTCTAAGGGAATGAAAAGGCATTTATTTCACTGAGATGTGGTTAGAGTGTTTTGTGTGAAGTATTCTTATAGAAATTAACGTGCTGCCGAGCGCGGTGGTTGGGAACGTTGTCATTTCAAAGCTCCCAATCCAAGTTCTCAGGCGATGTAATTTCTAAGGGAATGAAAAGGCATTTTTTTTACTGAGATGTGGGGAGAGTGTTTTGTGTGAAGTATTCTTATAGAAATTAACGTGCTGCCGAGCGCGGTGGTTGGGAACGTTGTCATTTCAAAGCTCCCGAACCAAGTTCTCAGACGATGTAATTTCTAAGGGAATGAAAAGGCATTTATTTCACTGAGATGTGGGGAGAGTGTTTTGTGTGAAGTATTCTTATAGAAATTAACGTGCTGCCGAGCGCGGTGGTTGGGAACGTTGTCATTTCAAAGCTCCCAATCCAAGTTCTCAGGCGATGTAATTTCTAAGGGAATGAAAAGGCATTTATTTGACTGAGTTGTGGGGTGAGTGTTTTGTGTGAAGTATTCTTATAGAAATTAACGTGCTGCCGAGCGCGGTGGTTGGGAACGTTGTCATTTCAAAGTTCCCAATCCAAGTTCTCAGGCGATGTAATTTCTAAGGGAATGAAAAGGCATTTATTTGACTGAGATGTGGGGAGAGTGTTTTGTGTGAAGTATTCTTATAGAAATAACGTGCTGCCGAGCGCGGTGGTAGGGAACGTTGTCAATTCAAAGTTCCCAATCCAAGTTCTCAGGCGATGTAATTTGTAAGGGAATGAAAAGGCATTTATTTGACTGAGATGTGGGGAGAGTGTTTTGTTTGAAGTATTCTTATAGAAATTAACGTGCTGCCGAGCGCGGTGGTAGGAAACGTTGTCATTTCAAAGCTCCCAATCCAAGTTCTCAGGCGATGTAATTTCTAAGGGAATGAAAAGGCATTTAATTGACTGAGATGTGGGGAGAGTGTTTAGTGTGAAGTATTCTTATAGAAATTAACGTGCTGCCGAGCGCGGTAGTTGGGAACGTTGTCATTTCAAAGCTCCCAATCCAAGTTCTCAGGCGATGTAATTTCTAAGGGAATGAAAAGGCATTTATTTGACTTAGATGTGGGGAGAGTGTTTTGTGTGAAGTATTCTTATAGAAATTAACGTGCTGCCGAGCGCGGTGGTTGGGAACGTTGTCATTTCAAAGCTCCCAATCCAAGTTCTCAGGCGATGTAATTTCTAAGGGAATGAAAAGGCATTTATTTGACTGAGACGTGGGGAGAGTGTTTTGTGTGAAGTATTCTTATAGAAATTAACGTGCTGCCGAGCGCGGTGATTGGGAAAGTTGTCATTTCAAAGCTCCCAATCCAAGTTCTCAGGCGATGTAATTTCTAAGGGAATGAAAAGGCATTTATTTGACTGAGATGTGGGGAGAGTGTTTTGTGTGAAGTATTCTTATAGAAATTAACGTGCTGCCGAGCGCGGTGGTTCGGAACGTTGTCATTTCAAAGCTCCTAATCCAAGTTCTCAGGCGATGTAATTTCTAAGGGAATGAAAAAGCATTTATTTGACTGAGATTTGGGGAGAGTGTTTTGTGTGAAGTATTCATATAGAAATTAACGTGCTGCCGAGCGCGGTGGTTGGGAACGTTGTCATTTCAAAGCTCCCAATCCAAGTTCTCAGGCGATGTTATTTCTAAGGGAATGAAAAGGCATTTATTTGACTGAGATGTGGGGATAGTGTTTTGTGTGAAGTATTCTTATAGAAATTAATGTGATGCCGAGCGCGGTGGTTGGGAACGTTGTCATTTCAAAGCTCCCAATCCAAGTTCTCAGGCGATGTAATTTCTAATGGAATGAAAAGGCATTTATTTGACTGAGATGTGGGGAGAGTGTTTTGTGTTAAGTATTCTTATAGAAATTAACGTGTTGCCGAGCGGGGTGGTTGGGAACGTTGTCATTTCAAAGCTCCCAATCCAAGTTCTCAGGCGATGTAATTTTTAAGGGAATGAAAAGGCATTTAATTGACTGAGATGTGTAGAGATCGTTTTGTGTGAAGTATTCTTATAGAAATTAACGTGCTGCCGAGCGCGGTGGTTGGGAACGTTGTCATTTCAAAGCTCCCAATCCAAGTTCTCAGGCGATGTAATTTCTAAGGGAATGAAAAGGCATTTATTTCACTGAGATGTGGGGAGAGTGTTTTGTGTGAAGTATTCTTATAGAAATTAACGTGCTGCCGAGCGCGGTGGTTGGGAACGTTGTCATTTCAAAGCTCCCAATCCAAGTTCTCAGGCGATGTAATTTCTAAGGGAATGAAAAGGCATTTTTTTTACTGAGATGTGGGGAGAGTGTTTTGTGTGAAGTATTCTTATAGAAATTAACGTGCTGCCGAGCGCGGTGGTTGGGAACGTTGTCATTTCAAAGCTCCCGAACCAAGTTCTCAGACGATGTAATTTCTAAGGGAATGAAAAGGCATTTATTTCACTGAGATGTGGGGAGAGTGTTTTGTGTGAAGTATTCTTATAGAAATTAACGTGCTGCCGAGCGCGGTGATTGGTAACGTTGTCATTTCAAAGCTCCCAATCCAAGTTCTCAGGCGATGTAATTTCTAAGGGAATGAAAAGGCATTTATTTGACTGAGATGTGGGGAGAGTGTTTTGTGTGAAGTATTCTTATAGAAATTAACGTGCTGCCGAGCGCGGTGGTTGGGAACGTTGTCATTTCAAAGCTCCTAATCCAAGTTCTCAGGCGATGTAATTTCTAAGGGAATGAAAAGGCATTTATTTGACTGAGATTTGGGGAGAGTGTTTTGTGTGAAGTATTCTTATAGAAATTAACGTGCTGCCGAGCGCGGTGGTTGGGAACGTTGTCATTTCAAAGCTCCCAATCCAAGTTCTCAGGCGATGTTATTTCTAAGGGAATGAAAGGGCATTTATTTGACTGAGATGTGGGGAGAGTGTTTTGTGTGAAGTATTCTTATAGAAAATAACGTGCTGCCGCGAGCGGTGGTTGGGAACGTTGTCATTTCAAAGCTCCAAATCCAAGTTCTCAGGCGATGTAATTTCTAAGACAATGAAAAGTCATTTATTTGACTGAGATGTGGGGAGAGTGTTTTGTGTGAAGTATTCTTATAGAAATTAACGTGCTGCCGAGCGCGGTGGTTGGGAACGTTGTCATTTCAAAGCTCCCAATCCAAGTTCTCAGGAGATGTAATTTCTAAGGGAATGAAAAGGCATTTATTTCACTGAGATGTGGGGAGAGTGTTTTGTGTGAAGTATTCTTATAGAAATTAACGTGCTGCCGAGCGCGGTGGTTGGGAACGTTGTCATTTCAAAGCTCCCAATCCAAGTTCTCAGGCGATGTAATTTCTAAGGGAATGAAAATGCATTTATTTGACTGAGACGTGGGGAGAGTGTTTTGTGTGAAGTATTCTTATAGAAATTAACGTGCTGCCGAGCGCGGTGATTGGGAACGTTGTCATTTCAAAGCTCCCAATCCAAGTTCTCAGGCGATGTAATTTCTAAGGGAAGGAAAAGGCATTTATTTGACTGAGATGTGGGGAGAGTGTTTTGTGTGAAGTATTCTTATAGAAAAAAACGTGCTGCCGAGAGCGGTGGTTGGGAACGTTGTCATTTCAAAGCTCCCAATCCAAGTTCTTAGGCGATGTAATTTCTAAGGCAATGAAAAGGCATTTATTTGACTGAGATGTGGGGAGAATGTTTTGTGTGAAGTATTCTTATAGAAATTAACGTGCTGCCGAGCGCGGTGGTTGGGAACGTTGTCATTTCAAAGCTCCCAATCCAAGTTCTCAAGCGATGTAATTTCTAAGGGAATGAAAAGGCATTTATTTGACTGAGATGTGGGGATAGTGTTTTGTGTGAAGTATTCTTATAGAAATTAATGTGCTGCCGAGCGCGGTGGTTGGGAACGTTGTCATTTCAAAGCTCCCAATCCAAGTTCTCAGGCGATGTAATTTCTAATGGAATGAAAAGGCATTTATTTGACTGAGATGTGGGGAGAGTGTTTTGTGTTAAGTATTCTTATAGAAATTAACGTGTTGCCGAGCGGGGTGGTTGGGAACGTTGTCATTTCAAAGCTCCCAATCCAAGTTCTCAGGCGATGTAATTTCTAAGGGAATGAAAAGGCATTTATTTCACTGAGATGTGGTTAGAGTGTTTTGTGTGAAGTATTCTTATAGAAATTAACGTGCTGCCGAGCGCGGTGGTTGGGAACGTTGTCATTTCAAAGCTCCCAATCCAAGTTCTCAGGCGATGTAATTTCTAAGGGAATGAAAAGGCATTTTTTTTACTGAGATGTGGGGAGAGTGTTTTGTGTGAAGTATTCTTATAGAAATTAACGTGCTGCCGAGCGCGGTGGTTGGGAACGTTGTCATTTCAAAGCTCCCGAACCAAGTTCTCAGACGATGTAATTTCTAAGGGAATGAAAAGGCATTTATTTGACTGAGATGTGGGGAGAGTGTTTTGTGTGAAGTATTCTTATAGAAATTAACGTGCTGCCGAGCGCGGTGGTTGGGAACGTTGTCATTTCAAAGCTCCCGAACCAAGTTCTCAGACGATGTAATTTCTAAGGGAATGAAAAGGCATTTATTTCACTGAGATGTGGGGAGAGTGTTTTGTGTGAAGTATTCTTATAGAAATTAACGTGCTGCCGAGCGCGGTGGTTGGGAACGTTGTCATTTCAAAGCTCCCAATCCAAGTTCTCAGGCGATGTAATTTCTAAGGGAATGAAAAGGCATTTATTTGACTGAGTTGTGGGGTGAGTGTTTTGTGTGAAGTATTCTTATAGAAATTAACGTGCTGCCGAGCGCGGTGGTTGGGAACGTTGTCATTTCAAAGTTCCCAATCCAAGTTCTCAGGCGATGTAATTTCTAAGGGAATGAAAAGGCATTTATTTGACTGAGATGTGGGGAGAGTGTTTTGTGTGAAGTATTCTTATAGAAATAACGTGCTGCCGAGCGCGGTGGTAGGGAACGTTGTCAATTCAAAGTTCCCAATCCAAGTTCTCAGGCGATGTAATTTGTAAGGGAATGAAAAGGCATTTATTTGACTGAGATGTGGGGAGAGTGTTTTGTTTGAAGTATTCTTATAGAAATTAACGTGCTGCCGAGCGCGGTGGTAGGAAACGTTGTCATTTCAAAGCTCCCAATCCAAGTTCTCAGGCGATGTAATTTCTAAGGGAATGAAAAGGCATTTAATTGACTGAGATGTGGGGAGAGTGTTTAGTGTGAAGTATTCTTATAGAAATTAACGTGCTGCCGAGCGCGGTAGTTGGGAACGTTGTCATTTCAAAGCTCCCAATCCAAGTTCTCAGGCGATGTAATTTCTAAGGGAATGAAAAGGCATTTATTTGACTTAGATGTGGGGAGAGTGTTTTGTGTGAAGTATTCTTATAGAAATTAACGTGCTGCCGAGCGCGGTGGTTGGGAACGTTGTCATTTCAAAGCTCCCAATCCAAGTTCTCAGGCGATGTAATTTCTAAGGGAATGAAAAGGCATTTATTTGACTGAGACGTGGGGAGAGTGTTTTGTGTGAAGTATTCTTATAGAAATTAACGTGCTGCCGAGCGCGGTGATTGGGAAAGTTGTCATTTCAAAGCTCCCAATCCAAGTTCTCAGGCGATGTAATTTCTAAGGGAATGAAAAGGCATTTATTTGACTGAGATGTGGGGAGAGTGTTTTGTGTGAAGTATTCTTATAGAAATTAACGTGCTGCCGAGCGCGGTGGTTCGGAACGTTGTCATTTCAAAGCTCCTAATCCAAGTTCTCAGGCGATGTAATTTCTAAGGGAATGAAAAAGCATTTATTTGACTGAGATTTGGGGAGAGTGTTTTGTGTGAAGTATTCATATAGAAATTAACGTGCTGCCGAGCGCGGTGGTTGGGAACGTTGTCATTTCAAAGCTCCCAATCCAAGTTCTCAGGCGATGTTATTTCTAAGGGAATGAAAAGGCATTTATTTGACTGAGATGTGGGGATAGTGTTTTGTGTGAAGTATTCTTATAGAAATTAATGTGATGCCGAGCGCGGTGGTTGGGAACGTTGTCATTTCAAAGCTCCCAATCCAAGTTCTCAGGCGATGTAATTTCTAATGGAATGAAAAGGCATTTATTTGACTGAGATGTGGGGAGAGTGTTTTGTGTTAAGTATTCTTATAGAAATTAACGTGTTGCCGAGCGGGGTGGTTGGGAACGTTGTCATTTCAAAGCTCCCAATCCAAGTTCTCAGGCGATGTAATTTTTAAGGGAATGAAAAGGCATTTAATTGACTGAGATGTGTAGAGATCGTTTTGTGTGAAGTATTCTTATAGAAATTAACGTGCTGCCGAGCGCGGTGGTTGGGAACGTTGTCATTTCAAAGCTCCCAATCCAAGTTCTCAGGCGATGTAATTTCTAAGGGAATGAAAAGGCATTTATTTCACTGAGATGTGGGGAGAGTGTTTTGTGTGAAGTATTCTTATAGAAATTAACGTGCTGCCGAGCGCGGTGGTTGGGAACGTTGTCATTTCAAAGCTCCCAATCCAAGTTCTCAGGCGATGTAATTTCTAAGGGAATGAAAAGGCATTTTTTTTACTGAGATGTGGGGAGAGTGTTTTGTGTGAAGTATTCTTATAGAAATTAACGTGCTGCCGAGCGCGGTGGTTGGGAACGTTGTCATTTCAAAGCTCCCGAACCAAGTTCTCAGACGATGTAATTTCTAAGGGAATGAAAAGGCATTTATTTCACTGAGATGTGGGGAGAGTGTTTTGTGTGAAGTATTCTTATAGAAATTAACGTGCTGCCGAGCGCGGTGATTGGTAACGTTGTCATTTCAAAGCTCCCAATCCAAGTTCTCAGGCGATGTAATTTCTAAGGGAATGAAAAGGCATTTATTTGACTGAGATGTGGGGAGAGTGTTTTGTGTGAAGTATTCTTATAGAAATTAACGTGCTGCCGAGCGCGGTGGTTGGGAACGTTGTCATTTCAAAGCTCCTAATCCAAGTTCTCAGGCGATGTAATTTCTAAGGGAATGAAAAGGCATTTATTTGACTGAGATTTGGGGAGAGTGTTTTGTGTGAAGTATTCTTATAGAAATTAACGTGCTGCCGAGCGCGGTGGTTGGGAACGTTGTCATTTCAAAGCTCCCAATCCAAGTTCTCAGGCGATGTTATTTCTAAGGGAATGAAAGGGCATTTATTTGACTGAGATGTGGGGAGAGTGTTTTGTGTGAAGTATTCTTATAGAAAATAACGTGCTGCCGCGAGCGGTGGTTGGGAACGTTGTCATTTCAAAGCTCCAAATCCAAGTTCTCAGGCGATGTAATTTCTAAGACAATGAAAAGTCATTTATTTGACTGAGATGTGGGGAGAGTGTTTTGTGTGAAGTATTCTTATAGAAATTAACGTGCTGCCGAGCGCGGTGGTTGGGAACGTTGTCATTTCAAAGCTCCCAATCCAAGTTCTCAGGAGATGTAATTTCTAAGGGAATGAAAAGGCATTTATTTCACTGAGATGTGGGGAGAGTGTTTTGTGTGAAGTATTCTTATAGAAATTAACGTGCTGCCGAGCGCGGTGGTTGGGAACGTTGTCATTTCAAAGCTCCCAATCCAAGTTCTCAGGCGATGTAATTTCTAAGGGAATGAAAATGCATTTATTTGACTGAGACGTGGGGAGAGTGTTTTGTGTGAAGTATTCTTATAGAAATTAACGTGCTGCCGAGCGCGGTGATTGGGAACGTTGTCATTTCAAAGCTCCCAATCCAAGTTCTCAGGCGATGTAATTTCTAAGGGAAGGAAAAGGCATTTATTTGACTGAGATGTGGGGAGAGTGTTTTGTGTGAAGTATTCTTATAGAAAAAAACGTGCTGCCGAGAGCGGTGGTTGGGAACGTTGTCATTTCAAAGCTCCCAATCCAAGTTCTTAGGCGATGTAATTTCTAAGGCAATGAAAAGGCATTTATTTGACTGAGATGTGGGGAGAATGTTTTGTGTGAAGTATTCTTATAGAAATTAACGTGCTGCCGAGCGCGGTGGTTGGGAACGTTGTCATTTCAAAGCTCCCAATCCAAGTTCTCAAGCGATGTAATTTCTAAGGGAATGAAAAGGCATTTATTTGACTGAGATGTGGGGATAGTGTTTTGTGTGAAGTATTCTTATAGAAATTAATGTGCTGCCGAGCGCGGTGGTTGGGAACGTTGTCATTTCAAAGCTCCCAATCCAAGTTCTCAGGCGATGTAATTTCTAATGGAATGAAAAGGCATTTATTTGACTGAGATGTGGGGAGAGTGTTTTGTGTTAAGTATTCTTATAGAAATTAACGTGTTGCCGAGCGGGGTGGTTGGGAACGTTGTCATTTCAAAGCTCCCAATCCAAGTTCTCAGGCGATGTAATTTCTAAGGGAATGAAAAGGCATTTATTTCACTGAGATGTGGTTAGAGTGTTTTGTGTGAAGTATTCTTATAGAAATTAACGTGCTGCCGAGCGCGGTGGTTGGGAACGTTGTCATTTCAAAGCTCCCAATCCAAGTTCTCAGGCGATGTAATTTCTAAGGGAATGAAAAGGCATTTTTTTTACTGAGATGTGGGGAGAGTGTTTTGTGTGAAGTATTCTTATAGAAATTAACGTGCTGCCGAGCGCGGTGGTTGGGAACGTTGTCATTTCAAAGCTCCCGAACCAAGTTCTCAGACGATGTAATTTCTAAGGGAATGAAAAGGCATTTATTTGACTGAGATGTGGGGAGAGTGTTTTGTGTGAAGTATTCTTATAGAAATTAACGTGCTGCCGAGCGCGGTGGTTGGGAACGTTGTCATTTCAAAGCTCCCAATCCAAGTTCTCAGGCGATGTAATTTCTAAGGGAATGAAAAGGCATTTATTTGACTGAGTTGTGGGGTGAATGTTTTGTGTGAAGTATTCTTATAGAAATTAACGTGCTGCCGAGCGCGGTGATTGGTAACGTTGTCATTTCAAAGCTCCCAATCCAAGTTCTCAGGCGATGTAATTTCTAAGGGAATTAAAAGGCATTTATTTGATTGAGTTGTGGGGAGAGTGTTTTGTGTGAAGTATTCTTATAGAAATTAACGTGCTGCCGAGCGCGGTGATTGGGAACGTTGTCATTTCAAAGCTCCCAATCCAAGTTCTCAGGCGATGTAATTTCTAAGGGAATGAAAAGGCATTTATTTGACTGAGATGTGGGGAGAGTGTTTTGTGTGAAGTATTCTTATAGAAATTAATGTGCTGCCGAGCGCGGTGGTTGGGAACGTTGTCATTTCAAAGCTCCCAATCCAAGTTCTCAGGCGATGTAATTTCTAAGGGAATGAAAAGGCATTTTTTTTACTGAGATGTGGGGAGAGTGTTTTGTGTGAAGTATTCTTATAGAAATTAACGTGCTGCCGAGCGCGGTGGTTGGGAACGTTGTCATTTCAAAGCTCCCGAACCAAGTTCTCAGACGATGTAATTTCTAAGGGAATGAAAAGGCATTTATATTTCACTGAGATGTGGGGAGAGTGTTTTGTGTGAAGTATTCTTATAGAAAATAACGTGCTGCCGCGAGCGGTGGTTGGGAACGTTGTCATTTCAAAGCTCCAAATCCAAGTTCTCAGGCGATGTAATTTCTAAGGGAATGAAAATGCATTTATTTGACTGAGACGTGGGGAGAGTGTTTTGTGTGAAGTATTCTTATAGAAATTAACGTGCTGCCGAGCGCGGTGATTGGGAACGTTGTCATTTCAAAGCTCCCAATCCAAGTTCACAGGCGATGTAATTTCTAAGGGAAGGAAAAGGCATTTATTTGACTGAGATGTGGGGAGAGTGTTTTGTGTGAAGTATTCTTATAGAAATTAACGTGCTGCCGAGCGCGGTGGTTGGGAACGTTGTCATTTCAAAGCTCCCAATCCAAGTTCTCAGGCGATGTTATTTCTAAGGGAATGAAAAGGCATTTATTTGACTGAGATGTGGGGATAGTGTTTTGTGTGAAGTATTCTTATAGAAATTAATGTGATGCCGAGCGCGGTGGTTGGGAACGTTGTCATTTCAAAGCTCCCAATCCAAGTTCTCAGGCGATGTAATTTCTAATGGAATGAAAAGGCATTTATTTGACTGAGATGTGGGGAGAGTGTTTTGTGTTAAGTATTCTTATAGAAATTAACGTGTTGCCGAGCGGGGTGGTTGGGAACGTTGTCATTTCAAAGCTCCCAATCCAAGTTCTCAGGCGATGTAATTTTTAAGGGAATGAAAAGGCATTTAATTGACTGAGATGTGTAGAGATCGTTTTGTGTGAAGTATTCTTATAGAAATTAACGTGCTGCCGAGCGCGGTGGTTGGGAACGTTGTCATTTCAAAGCTCCCAATCCAAGTTCTCAGGCGATGTAATTTCTAAGGGAATGAAAAGGCATTTATTTCACTGAGATGTGGGGAGAGTGTTTTGTGTGAAGTATTCTTATAGAAATTAACGTGCTGCCGAGCGCGGTGGTTGGGAACGTTGTCATTTCAAAGCTCCCAATCCAAGTTCTCAGGCGATGTAATTTCTAAGGGAATGAAAAGGCATTTTTTTTACTGAGATGTGGGGAGAGTGTTTTGTGTGAAGTATTCTTATAGAAATTAACGTGCTGCCGAGCGCGGTGGTTGGGAACGTTGTCATTTCAAAGCTCCCGAACCAAGTTCTCAGACGATGTAATTTCTAAGGGAATGAAAAGGCATTTATTTCACTGAGATGTGGGGAGAGTGTTTTGTGTGAAGTATTCTTATAGAAATTAACGTGCTGCCGAGCGCGGTGATTGGTAACGTTGTCATTTCAAAGCTCCCAATCCAAGTTCTCAGGCGATGTAATTTCTAAGGGAATGAAAAGGCATTTATTTGACTGAGATGTGGGGAGAGTGTTTTGTGTGAAGTATTCTTATAGAAATTAACGTGCTGCCGAGCGCGGTGGTTGGGAACGTTGTCATTTCAAAGCTCCTAATCCAAGTTCTCAGGCGATGTAATTTCTAAGGGAATGAAAAGGCATTTATTTGACTGAGATTTGGGGAGAGTGTTTTGTGTGAAGTATTCTTATAGAAATTAACGTGCTGCCGAGCGCGGTGGTTGGGAACGTTGTCATTTCAAAGCTCCCAATCCAAGTTCTCAGGCGATGTTATTTCTAAGGGAATGAAAGGGCATTTATTTGACTGAGATGTGGGGAGAGTGTTTTGTGTGAAGTATTCTTATAGAAAATAACGTGCTGCCGCGAGCGGTGGTTGGGAACGTTGTCATTTCAAAGCTCCAAATCCAAGTTCTCAGGCGATGTAATTTCTAAGACAATGAAAAGTCATTTATTTGACTGAGATGTGGGGAGAGTGTTTTGTGTGAAGTATTCTTATAGAAATTAACGTGCTGCCGAGCGCGGTGGTTGGGAACGTTGTCATTTCAAAGCTCCCAATCCAAGTTCTCAGGAGATGTAATTTCTAAGGGAATGAAAAGGCATTTATTTCACTGAGATGTGGGGAGAGTGTTTTGTGTGAAGTATTCTTATAGAAATTAACGTGCTGCCGAGCGCGGTGGTTGGGAACGTTGTCATTTCAAAGCTCCCAATCCAAGTTCTCAGGCGATGTAATTTCTAAGGGAATGAAAATGCATTTATTTGACTGAGACGTGGGGAGAGTGTTTTGTGTGAAGTATTCTTATAGAAATTAACGTGCTGCCGAGCGCGGTGATTGGGAACGTTGTCATTTCAAAGCTCCCAATCCAAGTTCTCAGGCGATGTAATTTCTAAGGGAAGGAAAAGGCATTTATTTGACTGAGATGTGGGGAGAGTGTTTTGTGTGAAGTATTCTTATAGAAAAAAACGTGCTGCCGAGAGCGGTGGTTGGGAACGTTGTCATTTCAAAGCTCCCAATCCAAGTTCTTAGGCGATGTAATTTCTAAGGCAATGAAAAGGCATTTATTTGACTGAGATGTGGGGAGAATGTTTTGTGTGAAGTATTCTTATAGAAATTAACGTGCTGCCGAGCGCGGTGGTTGGGAACGTTGTCATTTCAAAGCTCCCAATCCAAGTTCTCAAGCGATGTAATTTCTAAGGGAATGAAAAGGCATTTATTTGACTGAGATGTGGGGATAGTGTTTTGTGTGAAGTATTCTTATAGAAATTAATGTGCTGCCGAGCGCGGTGGTTGGGAACGTTGTCATTTCAAAGCTCCCAATCCAAGTTCTCAGGCGATGTAATTTCTAATGGAATGAAAAGGCATTTATTTGACTGAGATGTGGGGAGAGTGTTTTGTGTTAAGTATTCTTATAGAAATTAACGTGTTGCCGAGCGGGGTGGTTGGGAACGTTGTCATTTCAAAGCTCCCAATCCAAGTTCTCAGGCGATGTAATTTCTAAGGGAATGAAAAGGCATTTATTTCACTGAGATGTGGTTAGAGTGTTTTGTGTGAAGTATTCTTATAGAAATTAACGTGCTGCCGAGCGCGGTGGTTGGGAACGTTGTCATTTCAAAGCTCCCAATCCAAGTTCTCAGGCGATGTAATTTCTAAGGGAATGAAAAGGCATTTTTTTTACTGAGATGTGGGGAGAGTGTTTTGTGTGAAGTATTCTTATAGAAATTAACGTGCTGCCGAGCGCGGTGGTTGGGAACGTTGTCATTTCAAAGCTCCCGAACCAAGTTCTCAGACGATGTAATTTCTAAGGGAATGAAAAGGCATTTATTTGACTGAGATGTGGGGAGAGTGTTTTGTGTGAAGTATTCTTATAGAAATTAACGTGCTGCCGAGCGCGGTGGTTGGGAACGTTGTCATTTCAAAGCTCCCAATCCAAGTTCTCAGGCGATGTAATTTCTAAGGGAATGAAAAGGCATTTATTTGACTGAGTTGTGGGGTGAATGTTTTGTGTGAAGTATTCTTATAGAAATTAACGTGCTGCCGAGCGCGGTGATTGGTAACGTTGTCATTTCAAAGCTCCCAATCCAAGTTCTCAGGCGATGTAATTTCTAAGGGAATTAAAAGGCATTTATTTGATTGAGTTGTGGGGAGAGTGTTTTGTGTGAAGTATTCTTATAGAAATTAACGTGCTGCCGAGCGCGGTGATTGGGAACGTTGTCATTTCAAAGCTCCCAATCCAAGTTCTCAGGCGATGTAATTTCTAAGGGAATGAAAAGGCATTTATTTGACTGAGATGTGGGGAGAGTGTTTTGTGTGAAGTATTCTTATAGAAATTAATGTGCTGCCGAGCGCGGTGGTTGGGAACGTTGTCATTTCAAAGCTCCCAATCCAAGTTCTCAGGCGATGTAATTTCTAAGGGAATGAAAAGGCATTTTTTTTACTGAGATGTGGGGAGAGTGTTTTGTGTGAAGTATTCTTATAGAAATTAACGTGCTGCCGAGCGCGGTGGTTGGGAACGTTGTCATTTCAAAGCTCCCGAACCAAGTTCTCAGACGATGTAATTTCTAAGGGAATGAAAAGGCATTTATATTTCACTGAGATGTGGGGAGAGTGTTTTGTGTGAAGTATTCTTATAGAAAATAACGTGCTGCCGCGAGCGGTGGTTGGGAACGTTGTCATTTCAAAGCTCCAAATCCAAGTTCTCAGGCGATGTAATTTCTAAGGGAATGAAAATGCATTTATTTGACTGAGACGTGGGGAGAGTGTTTTGTGTGAAGTATTCTTATAGAAATTAACGTGCTGCCGAGCGCGGTGATTGGGAACGTTGTCATTTCAAAGCTCCCAATCCAAGTTCACAGGCGATGTAATTTCTAAGGGAAGGAAAAGGCATTTATTTGACTGAGATGTGGGGAGAGTGTTTTGTGTGAAGTATTCTTATAGAAATTAACGTGCTGCCGTGCGCGGTGGTTGGGAACGTTGTCATTTCAAAGATCCCAATCCAAGTTCTCAGGCGATGTAATTTCTAAGGGAATGAAAAGGCATTTTTTTTTCACTGAGATGTGGGGAGAGTGTTTAGTGTGAAGTATTCTTATAGAAATTAACGTGCTGCCGAGCGCGGTGGTTGGGAACATTGTCATTTCAAAGCTCCCAATCCAAGTTCTCAGGCGATGTAATTTCTAAAGGAATGAAAAGGCATTTAATTGACTGAGATGTGAGGAGAGTGTTTTGTGTGAAGTATTCTTATAGAAATTAACGTGCTGCCGAGCGCGGTGGTTGGGAACGTTGTCATTTCAAAGCTCCCAATCCAAGTTCTCAGGCGATGTAATTTCTCAGGGAATGAAAAGGCATTTATTTGACTGAGATGTGAGGAGAGTGTTTTGTGTGAAATATTCTTATAGAAATTAACGTGCTGCCGAGCGCGGTGGTTGGGAACGTTGTCATTTCAAAGTTCCCAATCCAAGTTCTCAGGCGATGTAATTTCTAAGGGAATGAAAAGGCATTTATTTGACTGAGATGTGGGGAGAGTGTTTTGTGTGAAGTATTCTTATAGAAATTAACGTGCTGCCGAGCGCGGTGGTTGGGAACGTTATCATTTCAAAGCTCCCAATCCAAGTTCTCAGGCGATGTAATTTCTAAGGGAATGAAAAGGCATTTATTTCACTGAGATGTGGTTAGAGTGTTTTGTGTGAAGTATTCTTATAGAAATTAACGTGCTGCCGAGCGCGGTGGTTGGGAACGTTGTCATTTCAAAGCTCCCAATCCAAGTTCTCAGGCGATGTAATTTCTAAGGGAATGAAAAGGCATTTTTTTTACTGAGATGTGGGGAGAGTGTTTTGTGTGAAGTATTCTTATAGAAATTAACGTGCTGCCGAGCGCGGTGGTTGGGAACGTTGTCATTTCAAAGCTCCCGAACCAAGTTCTCAGACGATGTAATTTCTAAGGGAATGAAAAGGCATTTATTTCACTGAGATGTGGGGAGAGTGTTTTGTGTGAAGTATTCTTATAGAAATTAACGTGCTGCCGAGCGCGGTGGTTGGGAACGTTGTCATTTCAAAGCTCCCAATCCAAGTTCTCAGGCGATGTAATTTCTAAGGGAATGAAAAGGCATTTATTTGACTGAGTTGTGGGGTGAGTGTTTTGTGTGAAGTATTCTTATAGAAATTAACGTGCTGCCGAGCGCGGTGGTTGGGAACGTTGTCATTTCAAAGTTCCCAATCCAAGTTCTCAGGCGATGTAATTTCTAAGGGAATGAAAAGGCATTTATTTGACTGAGATGTGGGGAGAGTGTTTTGTGTGAAGTATTCTTATAGAAATAACGTGCTGCCGAGCGCGGTGGTAGGGAACGTTGTCAATTCAAAGTTCCCAATCCAAGTTCTCAGGCGATGTAATTTGTAAGGGAATGAAAAGGCATTTATTTGACTGAGATGTGGGGAGAGTGTTTTGTTTGAAGTATTCTTATAGAAATTAACGTGCTGCCGAGCGCGGTGGTAGGAAACGTTGTCATTTCAAAGCTCCCAATCCAAGTTCTCAGGCGATGTAATTTCTAAGGGAATGAAAAGGCATTTAATTGACTGAGATGTGGGGAGAGTGTTTAGTGTGAAGTATTCTTATAGAAATTAACGTGCTGCCGAGCGCGGTAGTTGGGAACGTTGTCATTTCAAAGCTCCCAATCCAAGTTCTCAGGCGATGTAATTTCTAAGGGAATGAAAAGGCATTTATTTGACTTAGATGTGGGGAGAGTGTTTTGTGTGAAGTATTCTTATAGAAATTAACGTGCTGCCGAGCGCGGTGGTTGGGAACGTTGTCATTTCAAAGCTCCCAATCCAAGTTCTCAGGCGATGTAATTTCTAAGGGAATGAAAAGGCATTTATTTGACTGAGACGTGGGGAGAGTGTTTTGTGTGAAGTATTCTTATAGAAATTAACGTGCTGCCGAGCGCGGTGATTGGGAAAGTTGTCATTTCAAAGCTCCCAATCCAAGTTCTCAGGCGATGTAATTTCTAAGGGAATGAAAAGGCATTTATTTGACTGAGATGTGGGGAGAGTGTTTTGTGTGAAGTATTCTTATAGAAATTAACGTGCTGCCGAGCGCGGTGGTTGGGAACGTTGTCATTTCAAAGCTCCTAATCCAAGTTCTCAGGCGATGTAATTTCTAAGGGAATGAAAAAGCATTTATTTGACTGAGATTTGGGGAGAGTGTTTTGTGTGAAGTATTCATATAGAAATTAACGTGCTGCCGAGCGCGGTGGTTGGGAACGTTGTCATTTCAAAGCTCCCAATCCAAGTTCTCAGGCGATGTTATTTCTAAGGGAATGAAAAGGCATTTATTTGACTGAGATGTGGGGATAGTGTTTTGTGTGAAGTATTCTTATAGAAATTAATGTGATGCCGAGCGCGGTGGTTGGGAACGTTGTCATTTCAAAGCTCCCAATCCAAGTTCTCAGGCGATGTAATTTCTAATGGAATGAAAAGGCATTTATTTGACTGAGATGTGGGGAGAGTGTTTTGTGTTAAGTATTCTTATAGAAATTAACGTGTTGCCGAGCGGGGTGGTTGGGAACGTTGTCATTTCAAAGCTCCCAATCCAAGTTCTCAGGCGATGTAATTTTTAAGGGAATGAAAAGGCATTTAATTGACTGAGATGTGTGGAGATCGTTTTGTGTGAAGTATTCTTATAGAAATTAACGTGCTGCCGAGCGCGGTGGTTGGGAACGTTGTCATTTCAAAGCTCCCAATCCAAGTTCTCAGGCGATGTAATTTCTAAGGGAATGAAAAGGCATTTATTTCACTGAGATGTGGGGAGAGTGTTTTGTGTGAAGTATTCTTATAGAAATTAACGTGCTGCCGAGCGCGGTGGTTGGGAACGTTGTCATTTCAAAGCTCCCAATCCAAGTTCTCAGGCGATGTAATTTCTAAGGGAATGAAAAGGCATTTTTTTTACTGAGATGTGGGGAGAGTGTTTTGTGTGAAGTATTCTTATAGAAATTAACGTGCTGCCGAGCGCGGTGGTTGGGAACGTTGTCATTTCAAAGCTCCCGAACCAAGTTCTCAGACGATGTAATTTCTAAGGGAATGAAAAGGCATTTATTTCACTGAGATGTGGGGAGAGTGTTTTGTGTGAAGTATTCTTATAGAAATTAACGTGCTGCCGAGCGCGGTGATTGGTAACGTTGTCATTTCAAAGCTCCCAATCCAAGTTCTCAGGCGATGTAATTTCTAAGGGAATGAAAAGGCATTTATTTGACTGAGATGTGGGGAGAGTGTTTTGTGTGAAGTATTCTTATAGAAATTAACGTGCTGCCGAGCGCGGTGGTTGGGAACGTTGTCATTTCAAAGCTCCTAATCCAAGTTCTCAGGCGATGTAATTTCTAAGGGAATGAAAAGGCATTTATTTGACTGAGATTTGGGGAGAGTGTTTTGTGTGAAGTATTCTTATAGAAATTAACGTGCTGCCGAGCGCGGTGGTTGGGAACGTTGTCATTTCAAAGCTCCCAATCCAAGTTCTCAGGCGATGTTATTTCTAAGGGAATGAAAGGGCATTTATTTGACTGAGATGTGGGGAGAGTGTTTTGTGTGAAGTATTCTTATAGAAAATAACGTGCTGCCGCGAGCGGTGGTTGGGAACGTTGTCATTTCAAAGCTCCAAATCCAAGTTCTCAGGCGATGTAATTTCTAAGACAATGAAAAGTCATTTATTTGACTGAGATGTGGGGAGAGTGTTTTGTGTGAAGTATTCTTATAGAAATTAACGTGCTGCCGAGCGCGGTGGTTGGGAACGTTGTCATTTCAAAGCTCCCAATCCAAGTTCTCAGGAGATGTAATTTCTAAGGGAATGAAAAGGCATTTATTTCACTGAGATGTGGGGAGAGTGTTTTGTGTGAAGTATTCTTATAGAAATTAACGTGCTGCCGAGCGCGGTGGTTGGGAACGTTGTCATTTCAAAGCTCCCAATCCAAGTTCTCAGGCGATGTAATTTCTAAGGGAATGAAAATGCATTTATTTGACTGAGACGTGGGGAGAGTGTTTTGTGTGAAGTATTCTTATAGAAATTAACGTGCTGCCGAGCGCGGTGATTGGGAACGTTGTCATTTCAAAGCTCCCAATCCAAGTTCTCAGGCGATGTAATTTCTAAGGGAAGGAAAAGGCATTTATTTGACTGAGATGTGGGGAGAGTGTTTTGTGTGAAGTATTCTTATAGAAAAAAACGTGCTGCCGAGAGCGGTGGTTGGGAACGTTGTCATTTCAAAGCTCCCAATCCAAGTTCTTAGGCGATGTAATTTCTAAGGCAATGAAAAGGCATTTATTTGACTGAGATGTGGGGAGAATGTTTTGTGTGAAGTATTCTTATAGAAATTAACGTGCTGCCGAGCGCGGTGGTTGGGAACGTTGTCATTTCAAAGCTCCCAATCCAAGTTCTCAAGCGATGTAATTTCTAAGGGAATGAAAAGGCATTTATTTGACTGAGATGTGGGGATAGTGTTTTGTGTGAAGTATTCTTATAGAAATTAATGTGCTGCCGAGCGCGGTGGTTGGGAACGTTGTCATTTCAAAGCTCCCAATCCAAGTTCTCAGGCGATGTAATTTCTAATGGAATGAAAAGGCATTTATTTGACTGAGATGTGGGGAGAGTGTTTTGTGTTAAGTATTCTTATAGAAATTAACGTGTTGCCGAGCGGGGTGGTTGGGAACGTTGTCATTTCAAAGCTCCCAATCCAAGTTCTCAGGCGATGTAATTTCTAAGGGAATGAAAAGGCATTTATTTCACTGAGATGTGGTTAGAGTGTTTTGTGTGAAGTATTCTTATAGAAATTAACGTGCTGCCGAGCGCGGTGGTTGGGAACGTTGTCATTTCAAAGCTCCCAATCCAAGTTCTCAGGCGATGTAATTTCTAAGGGAATGAAAAGGCATTTATTTCACTGAGATGTGGTTAGAGTGTTTTGTGTGAAGTATTCTTATAGAAATTAACGTGCTGCCGAGCGCGGTGGTTGGGAACGTTGTCATTTCAAAGCTCCCAATCCAAGTTCTCAGGCGATGTAATTTCTAAGGGAATGAAAAGGCATTTTTTTTACTGAGATGTGGGGAGAGTGTTTTGTGTGAAGTATTCTTATAGAAATTAACGTGCTGCCGAGCGCGGTGGTTGGGAACGTTGTCATTTCAAAGCTCCCGAACCAAGTTCTCAGACGATGTAATTTCTAAGGGAATGAAAAGGCATTTATTTGACTGAGATGTGGGGAGAGTGTTTTGTGTGAAGTATTCTTATAGAAATTAACGTGCTGCCGAGCGCGGTGGTTGGGAACGTTGTCATTTCAAAGCTCCCAATCCAAGTTCTCAGGCGATGTAATTTCTAAGGGAATGAAAAGGCATTTATTTGACTGAGTTGTGGGGTGAGTGTTTTGTGTGAAGTATTCTTATAGAAATTAACGTGCTGCCGAGCGCGGTGATTGGTAACGTTGTCATTTCAAAGCTCCCAATCCAAGTTCTCAGGCGATGTAATTTCTAAGGGAATTAAAAGGCATTTATTTGATTGAGTTGTGGGGAGAGTGTTTTGTGTGAAGTATTCTTATAGAAATTAACGTGCTGCCGAGCGCGGTGATTGGGAACGTTGTCATTTCAAAGCTCCCAATCCAAGTTCTCAGGCGATGTAATTTCTAAGGGAATGAAAAGGCATTTATTTGACTGAGATGTGGGGAGAGTGTTTTGTGTGAAGTATTCTTATAGAAATTAATGTGCTGCCGAGCGCGGTGGTTGGGAACGTTGTCATTTCAAAGCTCCCAATCCAAGTTCTCAGGCGATGTAATTTCTAAGGGAATGAAAAGGCATTTTTTTTACTGAGATGTGGGGAGAGTGTTTTGTGTGAAGTATTCTTATAGAAATTAACGTGCTGCCGAGCGCGGTGGTTGGGAACGTTGTCATTTCAAAGCTCCCGAACCAAGTTCTCAGACGATGTAATTTCTAAGGGAATGAAAAGGCATTTATATTTCACTGAGATGTGGGGAGAGTGTTTTGTGTGAAGTATTCTTATAGAAAATAACGTGCTGCCGCGAGCGGTGGTTGGGAACGTTGTCATTTCAAAGCTCCAAATCCAAGTTCTCAGGCGATGTAATTTCTAAGACAATGAAAAGTCATTTATTTGACTGAGATGTGGGGAGAGTGTTTTGTGTGAAGTATTCGTATAGAAATTAACGTGCTGCCGAGCGCGGTGGTTGGGAACGTTGTCATTTCAAAGCTCCTAATCCAAGTTCTCAGGCGATGTAATTTCTAAGGGAATGAAAAGGCATTTATTTGACTGAGATTTGGGGAGAGTGTTTTGTGTGAAGTATTCTTATAGAAATTAACGTGCTGCCGAGCGCGGTGGTTGGGAACGTTGTCATTTCAAAGCTCCCAATCCAAGTTCTCAGGCGATGTTATTTCTAAGGGAATGAAAGGGCATTTATTTGACTGAGATGTGGGGAGAGTGTTTTGTGTGAAGTATTCTTATAGAAAATAACGTGCTGCCGCGAGCGGTGGTTGGGAACGTTGTCATTTCAAAGCTCCAAATCCAAGTTCTCAGGCGATGTAATTTCTAAGACAATGAAAAGTCATTTATTTGACTGAGATGTGGGGAGAGTGTTTTGTGTGAAGTATTCTTATAGAAATTAACGTGCTGCCGAGCGCGGTGGTTGGGAACGTTGTCATTTCAAAGCTCCCAATCCAAGTTCTCAGGAGATGTAATTTCTAAGGGAATGAAAAGGCATTTATTTGACTGAGATGTGAGGAGAGTGTTTTGTGTGAAGTATTCTTATAGAAATTAACGTGCTGCCGAGCACGGTGGTTGGGAACGTTGTCATTTCAAAGCTCCCAATCCAAGTTCTCAGGCGATGTAATTTCTAAGGGAATGAAAATGCATTTATTTGACTGAGACGTGGGGAGAGTGTTTTGTGTGAAGTATTCTTATAGAAATTAACGTGCTGCCGAGCGCGGTGATTGGGAACGTTGTCATTTCAAAGCTCCCAATCCAAGTTCACAGGCGATGTAATTTCTAAGGGAAGGAAAAGGCATTTATTTGACTGAGATGTGGGGAGAGTGTTTTGTGTGAAGTATTCTTATAGAAATTAACGTGCTGCCGTGCGCGGTGGTTGGGAACGTTGTCATTTCAAAGATCCCAATCCAAGTTCTCAGGCGATGTAATTTCTAAGGGAATGAAAAGGCATTTTTTTTTCACTGAGATGTGGGGAGAGTGTTTAGTGTGAAGTATTCTTATAGAAATTAACGTGCTGCCGAGCGCGGTGGTTGGGAACATTGTCATTTCAAAGCTCCCAATCCAAGTTCTCAGGCGATGTAATTTCTAAAGGAATGAAAAGGCATTTAATTGACTGAGATGTGAGGAGAGTGTTTTGTGTGAAGTATTCTTATAGAAATTAACGTGCTGCCGAGCGCGGTGGTTGGGAACGTTGTCATTTCAAAGCTCCCAATCCAAGTTCTCAGGCGATGTAATTTCTCAGGGAATGAAAAGGCATTTATTTGACTGAGATGTGAGGAGAGTGTTTTGTGTGAAATATTCTTATAGAAATTAACGTGCTGCCGAGCGCGGTGGTTGGGAACGTTGTCATTTCAAAGTTCCCAATCCAAGTTCTCAGGCGATGTAATTTCTAAGGGAATGAAAAGGCATTTATTTGACTGAGATGTGGGGAGAGTGTTTTGTGTGAAGTATTCTTATAGAAATTAACGTGCTGCCGAGCGCGGTGGTTGGGAACGTTATCATTTCAAAGCACCCAATCCAAGTTCTCAGGCGATGTAATTTGTAAGGGAATGAAAAGGCATTTATTTGACTGAGATGTGGGGAGAATGTTTTGTGTGAAGTATTCTTATAGAAATTAACGTGCTGCCGAGCGCGGTGGTAGGGAACGTTGTCATTTCAAAGCTCCCAATCCAAGTTCTCAGGCGATGTAATTTCTAAGGGAATGAAAAGGCATTTAATTGAGATGTGGGGAGAGTGTTTAGTGTGAAGTATTCTTATAGAAATTAACGTGCTGCCGAGCGCGGTAGTTGGGAACGTTGTCATTTCAAATCTCCCAATCCAAGTTCTCAGGCGATGTAATTTCTAAGGGAATGAAAAGGCATTTATTTGACTGAGATGTGGGGAGAGTGTTTTGTGTGAAGTATTCTTATAGAAATTAACGTGCTGCCGAGCGCGGTGGTTGGGAACGTTGACATTTCAAAGCTCCCAATCCAAGTTCTCAGGCGATGTTATTTCTAAGGGAATGAAAGGGCATTTATTTGACTGAGATGTGGGGAGAGTGTTTTGTGTGAAGTATTCTTATAGAAAATAACGTGCTGCCGAGAGCGGTGGTTGGGAACGTTGTCATTTCAAAGCTCCCAATCCAAGTTCTCAGGCGATGTTATTTCTAAGGGAATGAAAGGGCATTTATTTGACTGAGATGTGGGGAGAGTGTTTTGTGTGAAGTATTCTTATAGAAAATAACGTGCTGCCGAGAGCGGTGGTTGGGAACGTTGTCATTTCAAAGCTCCAAATCCAAGTTCTTAGGCGATGTAATTTCTAAGACAATGAAAAGGCATTTATTTGACTGAGATGTGGGGAGAGTGTTTTGTGTGAAGTATTCTTATAGAAATTAACGTGCTGCCGAGCGCGGTGTTTGGGAACGTTGTCATTTCAAAGCTCCCAATCCAAGTTCTCAGGCGATGTAATTTCTAAGGGAATGAAAAGGCATTTATTTGACTGAGATGTGGGGAGAGTGTTTTGTGTTAAGTATTCTTATAGAAATTAACGTGTTGCCGAGCGCGGTGGTTGGGAACGTTGTCATTTCAAAGCTCCCAATCCAAGTTCTCAGGCGATGTAATTTCTAAGGGAATGAAAAGGCATTTATTTGACTGAGATGTGGGGAGAGTGTTATGTGTGAAGTATTCTTATAGAAATTAACGTGCTGCCGAGCGCGGTGGTTGGGAACGTTTTCATTTCAAAGATCCCAATCCAAGTTCTCAGGCGATTTAATTTCTAAGGGAATGAAAAGGCATTTATTTGACTGAGTTGTGGGGAGAGTGTTTTGTGTGAAGTATTCTTATAGAAATTAACGTGCTGCCGAGCGCGGTGGTTGGGAACGTTGTCATTTCAAAGCTCCCAAACCAAGTTCTCAGGCGATTTAATTTCTAAGATAATGAAAAGTCATTTATTTGACTGAGATGTGGGGAGAGTGTTTTGTGTGAAGTATTCTTATAGAAATTAACGTGCTGCCGAGCGCGGTGGTTGGGAACGTTGTCATTTCAAAGCTCCCAATCCAAGTTCTCAGGCGATGTAATTTCTAAGGGAATGAAAAGGCATTTATTTGACTGAGTTGTGGGGAGAGTGTTTTGTGTGAAGTATTCTTATAGAAATTAACGTGCTGCCGAGCGCGGTGATTGGGAACGTTGTCATTTCAAAGCTCCCAATCCAAGTTCTCAGGCGATGTAATTTCTAAGGGAATGAAAAGGCATTTATTTGAGTGAGATGTAGGGAGAGTGTTTTGTGTGAAGTATTCTTATAGAAATTAACTTGCTGCCGAGCGCGGTGGTTGGGAACGTTGTCATTTCAAAGCTCCTAATCCAAGTTCTCAGGCGATGTAATTTCTAAGGGAATGAAAAGGCATTTATTTGACTGAGATGTAGGGAGAGTGTTTTGTGTGAAGTATTCTTATAGAAATTAACTTGCTGCCGAGCGCGGTGGTTGGGAACGTTGTCATTTCAAAGCTCCCAATCCAAGTTCTCAGGCGATGTTATTTCTAAGGGAATGAAAGGGCATTTATTTGACTGAGATGTGGGGAGAGTGTTTTGTGTGAAGTATTCTTATAGAAAATAACGTGCTGCCGAGAGCGGTGGTTGGGAACGTTGTCATTTCAAAGCTCCCAATCCAAGTTCTCAGGCGATGTAATTTCTAAGACAATGAAAAGGCATTTATTTGACTGAGATGTGGGGAGAGTGTTTTGTGTGAAGTATTCTTATAGAAATTAACGTGCTGCCGAGCGCGGTGGTTGGGAACGTTGTCATTTCAAAGCTCCCAATCCAAGTTCTCAGGCGATGTAATTTCTAAGGGAATGAAAAGGCATTTATTTGACTGAGATGTGGGGAGAGTGTTTTGTGTTAAGTATTCTTATAGAAATTAACGTGTTGCCGAGCGGGGTGGTTGGAAACGTTGTCATTTCAAAGCTCCCAATCCAAGTTCTCAGGCGATTTAATTTCTAAGATAATGAAAAGGCATTTATTTGACTGAGATGTGGGGAGAGTGTTTTGTGTGAAGTATTCTTATAGAAATTAACGTGCTGCCGAGCGCTGTGGTTGGGAACGTTTTCATTTCAAAGCTCCCAATCCAAGTTCTCAGGCGATTTAATTTCTAAGATAATGAAAAAGCATTTATTTGACTGAGATGTGGGGAGAGTGTTTTGTGTGAAGCATTCTTATAGAAATTAACGTGCCGCCGAGCGCGGTGGTTGGGAACGTTGTCATTTCAAAGCTCCCAATCCAAGTTCTCAGGCGATGTAATTTCTAAGGGAATGAAAAGGCATTTATTTGACTGAGATGTGGGGAGAGTGTTTTGTGTGAAGTATTCTTATAGAAATTAACGTGTTGCCGAGCGCGGTGGTTGGGAACGTTGTCATTTCAAAGCTCCCAATCCAAGTTCTCAGGCGATGTAATTTCTAAGGGAATGAAAAGGCATTTATTTGACTGAGATGTGGGGAGAGTGTTTTGTGTGAAGTATTCTTATAGAAATTAACGTGCTGCCGAGCGCGGTGGTTGGGAACGTTTTCATTTCAAAGATCCCAATCCAAGTTCTCAGGCGATTTAATTTCTAAGGGAATGAAAAGGCATTTATTTGACTGAGTTGTGGGGAGAGTGTTTTGTGTGAAGTATTCTTATAGAAATCAACGTGCTGCCGAGCGCGGTGATTGGGAACGTTGTCATTTCAAAGCTCCCAATCCAAGTTCTCAGGCGATGTAATTTCTAAGGGAATGAAAAGGCATTTATTTGAGTGAGATGTGGGGAGAGTGTTTTGTGTGAAGTATTCTTATAGAAATTAACGTGCTGCCGAGCGCGGTGGTTGGGAACGTTGTCATTTCAAAACTCCTAATCCAAGTTCTCAGGCGATGTAATTTCTCAGGGAATGAAAAGGCATTTATTTGACTGAGATGTGGGGAGAGTGTTTTGTGTGAAGTATTCTTATAGAAAATAACGTGCTGCCGAGAGCGGTGGTTGGGAACGTTGTCATTTCAAAGCTCCCAATCCAAGTTCTCAGGCGATGTAATTTCTAAGACAATGAAAAGGCATTTATTTGACTGAGATGTGGGGAGAGTGTTTTGTGTGAAGTATTCTTATAGAAATTAACGTGCTGCCGAGCGCGGTGGTTGGGAACGTTGTCATTTCAAAGCTCCCAATCCAAGTTCTCAAGCGATGTAATTTCTAAGGGAATGAAAAGGCATTTATTTGACTGAGATGTGGGGAGAGTGTTTTGTGTGAAGTATTCTTATAGAAATTAACGTGCTGCCGAGCGCGGTGATTGGGAACGTTGTCATTTCAAAGCTCCCAATCCAAGTTCTCAGGCGATGTAATTTCTAAGGGAATGAAAAGGCATTTATTTGACTGAGATGTGGGGAGAGTGTTTTGTGTTAAGTATTCTTATAGAAATTAACGTGTTGCCGAGCGGGGTGGTTGGAAACGTTGTCATTTCAAAGCTCCCAATCCAAGTTCTCAGGCGATTTAATTTCTAAGATAATGAAAAGGCATTTATTTGACTGAGATGTGGGGAGAGTGTTTTGTGTGAAGTATTCTTATAGAAATTAACGTGCTGCCGAGCGCGGTGGTTGGGAACGTTTTCATTTCAAAGCTCCCAATCCAAGTTCTCAGGCGATTTAATTTCTAAGATAATGAAAAAGCATTTATTTGACTGAGATGTGGGGAGAGTGTTTTGTGTGAAGCATTCTTATAGAAATTAACGTGCCGCCGAGCGCGGTGGTTGGGAACGTTGTCATTTCAAAGCTCCCAAACCAAGTTCTCAGGCGATTTAATTTCTAAGATAATGAAAAGTCATTTATTTGACTGAGATGTGGGGAGAGTGTTTTGTGTGAAGTATTCTTATAGAAATTAACGTGCTGCCGAGCGCGGTGGTTGGGAACGTTGTCATTTCAAAGCTCCCAATCCAAGTTCTCAGGCGATGTAATTTCTAAGGGAATGAAAAGGCATTTATTTGACTGAGTTGTGGGGAGAGTGTTTTGTGTGAAGTATTCTTATAGAAATTAACGTGCTGCCGAGCGCGGTGATTGGGAACGTTGTCATTTCAAAGCTCACAATCCAAGTTCTCAGGCGATGTAATTTCTAAGGGAATGAAAAGGCATTTATTTGAGTGAGATGTGGGGAGAGTGTTTTGTGTGAAGTATTCTTATAGAAATTAACGTGCTGCCGAGCGCGGTGGTTGGGAACGTTGTCATTTCAAAGCTCCTAATCCAAGTTCTCAGGCGATGTAATTTCTAAGGGAATGAAAAGGCATTTATTTGACTGAGATGTGGGGAGAGTGTTTTGTGTGAAGTATTCTTATAGAAATTAACGTGCTGCCGAGCGCGGTGGTTGGGAACGTTGTCATTTCAAAGCTCCCAATCCAAGTTCTCAGGCGATGTTATATCTAAGGGAATGAAAGGGCATTTATTTGACTGAGATGTGGGGAGAGTGTTTTGTGTGAAGTATTCTTATAGAAATTAACGTGCTGCCGAGCGCGGTGGTTGGGAACGTTGTCATTTCAAAGCTCCCAATCCAAGTTCTCAAGCGATGTAATTTCTAAGGGAATGAAAAGGCATTTATTTGACTGAGATGTGGGGAGAGTGTTTTGTGTGAAGTATTCTTATAGAAATTAACGTGCTGCCGAGCGCGGTGGTTGGGAACGTTGTCATTTCAAAGCTCCCAATCCAAGTTCTCAGGCGATGTAATTTCTAAGGGAATGAAAAGGCATTTATTTGACTGAGATGTGGGGAGAGTGTTTTGTGTTAAGTATTCTTATAGAAATTAACGTGTTGCCGAACGGGGTGGTTGGAAACGTTGTCATTTCAAAGCTCCCAATCCAAGTTCTCAGGCGATTTAATTTCTAAGATAATGAAAAGGCATTTATTTGACTGAGATGTGGGGAGAGTGTTTTGTGTGAAGTATTCTTATAGAAATTAACGTGCTGCCGAGCGCGGTGGTTGGGAACGTTTTCATTTCAAAGCTCCCAATCCAAGTTCTCAGGCGATGTAATTTCTAAGGGAATGAAAAGGCATTTATTTGACTGAGATGTGGGGAGAGTGTTTTGTGTGAAGTATTCTTATAGAAATTAACGTGCTGCCGTGTGCGGTGGTTGGAAACGTTGTCATCTCAAAGCTCCCAATCCAAGTTCTCAGGCGATGTAATTTCTAAGGGAATGAAAAGGCATTTATTTGACTGAGATGTGGGGAGAGTGTTTTGTGTGAAGTATTCTCATAAAAATTAACGTGCTGCCAAGCGAGGTGGGATTGAGCATTGTCATTTCAAAGCTCCCAATCCTAGTTCACAGGTGATGTAATTTATGAGAGAACGAAATTGTATTTGAGTGTGGTGTGGAGAGAGGGTTTTGTGTGAATTTATCCATAGATGAAACACGTATTTGAGCGCAAGGGCTGGGAGCATCGCTATTTCAAACTCCCAATCAAGTGATTTAACTTTTAAGTGAATTTAGTTTTTGAGAGAATAGAAATGCGTTTTGAGTTAGGTGTAAAGAGATTTTTTGGGGGCTGACGTATTTCCAAAGAAGTTACACGGGTCGATAGACAAGTGCGTGAGGATTGGAATATAAAGCTCCCTAAGAAGTTCTAAGGTAAAGTAGTTTCTAAGGGAATGAAAATATATTTGTTTGTTTGTATTTTATCTGAAATATTTATTTAAAAGTTACATGTGCCGTGCTACGAAGTGCAGTAATTTTACAATTTTAATGTTTTTAACTCCCGGTTTCTATTCTATTGTTATATAAATCTTTGCTTTTTTCTGTCCTTGAAATTGCACCTCATAAAGCATGTTATGTGTATTATTTGGTATCTGCATTTTTGTAGCAAACAAGTAATTTAAGTTTTTTTGACAAAGTATTCTGTCATGATACATCTTAGATCATTTTTTAAACTATTGCTCAAGGGGCGATGTTATTATATATGGTGTAACATTGTATATTCACTTTTTTCTGACAAAGTTTTTAGAATGAGAACATTGTTGAAAACTTTTACAATTCCCTATACTTTTTTTTAAATTTGTAGTAATTGTATTTCTATACATTAAGGCTTAGATTGGAGAAGTACAGAATTGTCATTTACTAATTTCGTCTAGTCTCTTGCGCATGTGTACTATTGGTTTCGTCACATGCAACGCAGGGAAACAGAAGACAAATTTGCTGGATTTTGAAAGTTAGCTCTCTGGTTTACCACATTCACAAATTTGTTCATTACTGTTGTTAGAACAAGACTTACCTTTTTTCCGCCTGCAAAATAGCCTGATATCTTCCTACTCCTGTTCTTTATCTGGTCTCTAACAAGCAATGAGTGTTGATTTGCTTCTAAGGGTGTTCTTCTAAATCCTTTTTTGGGTTAAGAATTCTACTTTTTGAGACTTCTTAGGATTGGACTAACTTGTAATTTAAAGGTAATCGCACACACAAGGAAATATCCTAATAAAGATTGTTTGCCTGCCATAACTGGCTACAAAAAGTGCGCTAAAAAAGTATCCTTATTTCAAAGCTATGCATTACCATTCTTTCGTTTTAAATATCTTTTGCCACAAATCCTTAAACTCTAGGCTTATAAAAACTGTATGGAAACATTACTGATTGGCTTGTTTCTTAGAGGCAAACTGAGATAACGTCAAATTAACTCGTAAAGTGACAGTAAATTTATCATGTAATTTATTCGGAGGTGTGTGATACATTCGTATGAATCCATGTACATATAAACCACCAATGAGGCATTAATTCTGAAAATGTCTTTTGAGTTCGTTAAGTTAATAAATCTCAGGTTTGCAGAAACTGAAATATTTCCTGCTATTTTGAGTTTTTTTGTTATGAAATTCCCGACGTTTTAAATATTTGTTAGGATAGTTAAAATGTAAATATGTACATAGATGCACGTTCAGTGCTCATTCAATGGTGCAATTTATGCAGATTACTGAACAAAAAATAAATTAAACCGTACTTTTTTATTGGGACAGCATAATTTTCTAATCCGCACAGCTGCATTTTCGGCCCCGTTTGATGGTCTTCTTGCCGAACTTTAAGTAGCGAGTTATGTCAAGTGGAGGCAATCCACCTGTGTTACGATTATTCCGATCTTTATGGCAACCTCGGCACAAGCGGAAAATTTAACTTTTCATTTTGAATATTCTAGAAAGTTCTTCTCGTATCCGTTAAACTGTCCTTTGATTTCATTGGTTCTATTAAATTTTCACCCAATTCTTTTCCGTTTGATTTTTTTTTTTTTTTTTTTAATTATTTTCATTTTATTTCATTGGTTTGTTAATTTTTTTTTACCACAATTCTTTTCCGTTTCATGTTTATTTGTATGAATTCAAGTGTTCAGCATCAGGTTGTATCGTTTCTTGCTATTTTTTTTTTGAATATCCTTACCTTTTTATGTTTGAAAATGCCTGTACTTAGTGTTGTTGACAAATTAGGGTTATGTGTTCCAAAAATAGCCCTTGAGCTGAATATCGCCTACTCGTGTTTTCAAGCTACTATGGGTTTATGCAGTTACCTTGACAGTCTAGGGTTTTGCCACACGTAGCGCCACCGGCAAGTGCATTTTTTTTACATTTACACATTGCATTTTTTTTATTTGCTTGGCGACATAAAAGGAGCGCCAAAAACGTGCTAAGAGCGTTGCCACCAAACGGGGCAGAGAATACATCTGTACCACTTAATCAATACTTTCGATAAGTTACTAACTTACCCCCGAACGCGTTCTACTAGCCTCGACGTCAGTCCTCTGTCTTGAGATTTATGCGACAGCATCCCTTGAGCATACAAAAAATCTTCAACTGCAAGGAGACTGAAAAAATAAATCCAGTCAGTTAGATTAGTGATTTCGAAAATATTTTAATACTTTCAAAATATAAATCAATAGACCAATGGTATCACAGAAAACGATTTAAAAGGACCCATGCAATTAAAGGATATTTTTAAAACAAAATAACCAATGGGAGGAAAGAAAAACTTTCAAACGAATCAATGATATCAAACGAATTTTGAAAGAACTTTCTAGACTATTAAAAATGAAAATTGAAAGTTTCCGTTTGCCGAGGTTGTCATGAAAACCACAACAACTGTAACGAAAGATGGGTTGCTTTAATTTATCATAACTCACTACTAAAAAAATTGCCAAACCGTTGTCATCACTCATAAACGTAGAGTTAAAGATGCTTAATCAATCGCTTCTCTCCGTTCCTTTGAGGTATATTGCTTTCTTATTCTTTCTTAGGGGATCATCCAGCAGTGAACATCTGAAGGAGACCTGGTCATTTAATTTAAACGCAATGGTTCTTCTAATTTTTGATCAAGTTATGCTATTAAATTAATTTTTACTTGTTTACTATTCAAAATTTTCCTTCTATGGAACACACGACTCAATGAATGCCGCACCCCATGACAGTATACATTAAAACGGTAATATGTGTCGTTGCTATATGTTCTTACATATGCATGGATTATGAATAATGAAATGTCGAAATATGCACCGCTGTATGTAGAAATAACGAGCGAGGAATATTGAAAGCTTTCTAATGGACTAAACAGAAACGTGTAAGGACTTACAAATGCTCCAAAAGTACGTAAAATTTGAGACATTAAATCGAGAAACAACGTAAGAAAATATATATAAACAAATTTAACATAAAAAAGAGGTATGCGAAATAAAATTTCCAAATGCGAAGTTAAGATTGATTTGGGTCTTGAAAAACAGAAAGTATTTACCTTTTGAACATCTTCTATACTTCAGACTACATTAGGACACTTATCTGGTTTCTTCAAAGCATCTGGAACAAAGTTTTTGATGTTTCTCTTTACGAATTCATGGTACGCACCGCAATTTTCAAAGATGGCGGCTAAAATGATAAAAGTTTCGTTTACTTTGAGCGATAATTGCAAAACCATTGTTATGAAGATGGTTTGAAACAATGTATTTGAATGTGATATCTTTACAGTTACAATGCATTACTATAACAATACAGTTTTACATTGTTGTAAGTATAATAAAACTAACAATGAGACTGTTGGCAAAAACAAATTTAGAAACTGCCAAATATAATATTAAAATTCAACTATTTAAATTCGAAAGTACAGAATTTAAATCTTAAATGTTCGGTAAAAAGCAGTTACTTCGTTGACTTCGCAAATATGCAGATTATCAAACTTAACGGGCACAGAAATCAATAAAATGTGAATCGCTAAATGCGAAGAAAACATGAATCATTACACTCACTAAAAGGATTGAAGATTCTGTGATTCATTTTAACGCGTATATTACACTAAAAATTAATACTTTCACAGTATCATGGCCTGCAGCGTAGCCAGGTTATCAAAATTCAACATTTTTCTAAATGAAGATTTACACTTTTTACCGTTTTATAGTTTAGCCAAGTCTTTACTTCCTTAAAATTTTCGTTAAAGTGGCGCATTTTGGTACAAGTTGAGAAACAATGTTTGAAAAGTTATGTTCTACAAATGCTTATGAGCATAAATAGCCATACGCAAGTATTCACATCTCTATTCTTGAACTATTCACGCTGCATTTGTCTCTTTGAAACCTTACTTCATGTTTTCTAATTTCGCAAAGAATGAATTTAAGGCAGGGCTCGAAATACCCGGGTGCACATGAAAATATAACTGTGCACCTAATTTTTTTCCCACTGTACATAACTGTGCACCTAATTTAAAATCTTAGGTGCACCTTGTGCACCTGTATTAAAAAATCTATTTCGAGGCCTGATTTCAGGTATTGGTATTTTTAATTAACGTTGTACTAGAGCAACATAACGGGTTATTGACGACGGTCGAGGATCATTCCCCTAACGGAAAGATGCGAGGACAACACCTCGTAATTTTGAAACACGGTCAGATGACGAGGTAACACCTGAGCTGGCACCCCACTCTCCAAACTTCAACACCACGCCAACATGGGGACATTTGAGGACACGACGGTTTTAACGTGCACCAGCCCCCTTTGTATACGACGGTCTTTGGCTGGATGCGAACTTACTACCCTCCGGTTGTTAATCCGATGATCTTTCCAACCGGGCTACCGTGACCCGATTAATTTAAGGATCGACTCGTTGATAGAATGACATATTTTGTTCAAATACCACTAAATAGTTGATACATCCACATTTAACCCTCATGCTGCGTCACACAGTGTGTCATTTTCGCAATCGAGGTGGACAAAATTATTACGTCAAAAATAAACTGGTTTCGAGCAATTTTAAGAGTTATCAAGGAAAAAATATTAGTTGGAGTGTATGTTTAACAATTTGTGTCAGTATTTAAAATAAAGCATGTGATAAAATTAATGAAATTTATTTATTTTGCTCCCTTCATAAGATAGCAAAAAAAAATTATATACTCTTGAATAATACTGAATACTTAAAAGTATTTGTTTTGCTTATAATAAAGCAGATATACGTACTAGAATATGCAGATGCATGGAATTAGAAAAACTCAAAGGGAAACATTTACTCGGAATCAACACTCCAATTTCTCACCCCTATGTCGCGACTAAATTTATCTGACGAACTCTCATATGGTTGAGCTTCCAGATAAATATCTACTTCCCTCACCAACTCGTTTGGTTTTAACCATTTTTCTCCCTCTTTGACTAGAATATGGGATTTCACGTGATTTGGCAATAATTCTTTTATTTTATCTGCCATTACCAGATCTTTTAAATCTTGTAACGTAGAAATACCTCGGCTTTTTAAATAGTATTCAAAAAGAGCTCTTATCCGAGCAGCGCATGGTACATAGTTTTCTCCTGGTCTTTTCCCACAATTCTAAAAATTCCTTTTGTGCTGCAATGGGGTTAGTTTATTCTCCCCTAAAACGCATTCTTTAATTGATTGATAATCTGTAAGTTTCTCGATACCTTAATTGTTCGTTAAACTACTAATAAAAATCTGACAATTTATGTACAATAATTTTTCCCCAATACTCTTCTGGTACCGAATAAACCTCAACGATCGTTTCCGTATAGTGGAAGAAAAATATCTAATTTTCAGTTCTTTGTGGGGGTTTTGGTAGTTGTTCCTTAACAAGTCTCACGTATTTAACTAGATCACCCTCCGACGTTACGCTACTCGTGCTTTCTAGTGATCTCCGGTTTTCCTGTTCTTTCAGTTTGATTTCTAACACTTTTAACTTAATCTCCTGTTCCCTTCCTAATCTCTTATCTTCGCGTTCTGCTTCTAATTTCCTTTCTTCGCGTTCTAATTTTTCCTGTTCTTTTTCTTGGCTCTCCCTCTCTTTCCTGTCATTAACAATACCTTCCAGAAGTGCCTTAACCATCTCTTCCTCATACCTTTCACTGCTACTTATGATTTCACTTAACCCTATCACTGTCATTCTTGGATTCAACTCCAATTCCAGTTCCCGAGCAAGAGAGATGAGATCAGCTTTCTTCGTTCTCATTAGAAAAATCATTTTCCCCTTTTTGCGTTAGATTATATCCAAATAATATAATACTTTATACCAATAATAATCTATATTTAACTTGTTATGTTAACCTTAACTAAACAAATTATTTATATCCTTGTATTCTATTGCCAACTTATTCTAGTTTTAACTCAGTTAATATTCTGTTGCACACTTCCACCTATATATAGCATTTACCGTATCACATCTACCTTTTTGTATTGTTTCTTATACACTAGGTTCCGTAGACAATTACACCAATTACATATATATACCCTAACACCAATATTAAGTTCGTTTTGGCCCTCAATACACAATAACAAAACATTTACAACACTCTTGTATCCTTTTAAAGTATACCTATACTTTTATACACTACAATAAACAACTTAAGTTAGATATTCCACGATGCAATCCTAAAATAATAATATTTTACCCTATTAAAATACCTCTTAATCATTAAGTTTCATCATTAACACAATGTTCTCAACTTAACGTTCAATAATATTCTTAAAACACTGACATGCATTTCTTGTGTAAAACCCACTGTTCAATTGAACAACAAAATTAAACTGGTGTCTGGATTTACCTTTATCGGACTTCCTTTGGGATGGCGTCGTGATCTTGTAGACCATTTGGAGTAGGTTTCGCTGCTGCTCCGAGAGTAGGTTTTGCACTTTCGCCGGCTTTCCTGGTACAGGCTTTTCTCCTGTATACCGGCGTATCCAACTCAGACAATTCACAGCATATGTCTTGCAGTTACCTTGCAGACGGCTTCCCTCGATCCTCTGAAGACCTTCCCTCGGTGTTCACTCGCAATTATCGACTATGGGGTCTCCGTAATACTCAGAGATTCCTTTCTGGCCGTCCGATAAGGAATCTGGATCACTACGCTCAATATTTTCGTCGGGTTTCTGGACGACAATCCTACCCGGTCGGGCCACTGTGACGGTTCTTCATTAGGCGGGTTTATTAATCCTTTGCCTTGTCATCCCCAAACAGTAAAACTAGTCCATGAGCATTTTTTAAATTCATTAACACTACATTTTGATTATTTGTAATAAGAATAATATATGCAGGATCTATCGTACACGGTAGGGAATAATCCCATCGATCTCCAGCGCAAACTAACGCGTCTGCTTCCTCGTTGGCCTTCGTGCCTCTTGTTTCACCCTTCTCCCAACGGGTTTTTACTTTTCACATACCGGAAGAGGACCCCGATTCCGTGTCCCTACTCAAACAAGGTGAGGCTACGGGGAACATCACATATAGTTAGAGGAAAGTCGGGTAGGATTGACAATGGCGGAAAGATGACGAATTGGATTTTTTACGAAAATTACGATCCTGTATCATCAGATATATCTAGCGACCTGTGTCACGCCAAAAGATTCCATTCCATCATGTGTGAGGCGAGAATGTGTTTTTGTATGGTTCCGATGTAACTTTTGGTAGCTGCTTGGTAAGGGTTTAAGCTGCGTTTAAGAGGTATTTCTTACTTATACATGTGATATTCGGAAAGTGCTAATCAAAACGTGTTCAATGATGTATCATTCTAATATTTTCGGATCATTTGTTGATGTCAACTTCAAAGCTTTATTGAAATAAATCGAGTAAGATGAAGAATTGGGTAGAGGGCAAGATGACGATGATGGGATTGCTTCCATACACGAGTCATAAGCTAGTCTCTTTATGTTTCGTTCTATGGACTTTCAGGTTTAAATCAATTGGTCCAAGTCTGCTATCCATTTCATCTAGGGACTCGTTGGTTTCGGTAAGGTCCACTTCTTGGGGAAGTCTGTAATAGCGCGCACGGAGTTTATCCACACTATTTTGTACATCCTTCTTGGTGTCCAGCTTCCCATTCAGTTCAATTAGACTGCCTTCAATAGCAGAAACAAATGTTTTTCTTTAATTTAATCGTTTTGTTTCCTAAGGCATCCTTGCCTATTCAAATTAAGAACTTTGGTTTGAACCATAACGAGGGCTGCTTCAACAACAATTAAATCCAAGGATTTTCAGTCAAATTCATATAATGTCCGTCAAATGAGCTGAACAAAAGATGAAGGGGCTAAATTTCCCGGCTGCTAAGTCCCGTCTACGTGATTGGGGACCTGGTTGCTGGAAAATTCCTTTGGAAGCAAACCGTGGATTGTATGAGGCACTAGAGATAGCTATTAGGTATACGTAAAATGTATTTACAATTAATAAATTATTTACACGATAATTTGGATTGGGAATTGGGGCGATCCCCCTTTCCATACAAGAGGTTGGGAGCACAGTAGTGCGTCCGTTGAGTTCGAATGTTATCTAGCGTCTGAGCACATGACGGGAAAAAAAATTTTGTGAAGCTATCGCCTCATTGACGAGCTTGCAGCTCGCCAATTCAACCATAGACACCAGGCTCCAACAACGTTCGTTGCTAATAGGGTTGAAGAAATTAGAAGACTCTCGTCGAGGGAAACTGGAGGTTGTTCCAGGATTTCATAATCCTGCTGATCTCGTATCAAGAATGTTCGGTTAAGATTCTCATCAAAGGACTCTGGCGGGAAGGACCTGCTTGGATTAGAAACCTATCAGAAGATTGGCCAAAATCTTAACATTTTCCGAATATGGAAGTAGTTAATTCAGAAAAGAAGAAAACTATTGCATCTGCAGCTGCTATAGTGGAGAAAAGTATTACCATCGATATTCGTCGTACGTTAAACTTGTAATAATTACAGCTTGGATAACAAGGTTTACAACCGACCTGAAGAAAGTCAAAGGTAAAAAAATATTATGAGATTTGAAGCTTGATGCAATCAAGAAAGCAGAACGTACATTGTTGAAGCAAGTACAAATGGACGTATTTAATGAGATGGACAAAATATTAAATTCTTTGCTAGTAATTAAAGACCCTGGTGGAATTTTAAGACTAAATATCAGAGTTTTTTCAAGAGATGAGCACAAAGACTTCCGTTTGCCTATTATACTTCCATCTAAACATCCAGTTGTTAAAGCGCTCATTATTTATGAGCATGAACATCTAGGCCATTCCGGAGTTCAGATGCTTATGAACAATCTCAGAGATAATTACTGGATTTTTAAAAGTAGAAAAATTATTAAAGTTATCAAGTCATGCGTCATTTACCGCAGGTTCAATGTTAAACCTGTTTCAGTATTGGAAGTACTCTTGCCCAGGCCCGTGCTGGCCAGGGGGACGTGTCTCCCTGCGCCCTTTGCCTCAGGCGCCCTTTTAAAACGAGACATCCACATTTGTAAACATCCGTGTTTCTCGTGTCTTCACAGGACACCGCTTGTTAAAAGTGCACGCCGGCACTATAAATATTCTTACTTCCCAAGTTGGGCGCTGCGGTGTATTAACAGGTACTTCGAAATTGAAAAGGCGTTGTTTTTTCATGGCGCCCTCAGTTAAACAGATACCTTGACATTGTAAGGCGCCGTGTGGTTTTTTTCAGAGCGCCTTCAGTTAAACAGGTACTTTGAAAGTATAAGGGCGCCGCGGTGTTTTTAGAAGTTGCCTTTTTGTTGAAGGTGTATACTGATATGATAAATATCCGTGATTTCCGAGCTGTACTCTGTAGTGTTTTTAACAGGTCACTCTTTGTTACACATGTTATAAATATACTTGATTCTCAGATTGTTAAGGTCGATGATTATAAAGGGGCTCGCCGACAGATATAGCAAAAGCTTCATAATTCATTAAAAGCTAGTTAAGGAGTTTATATATCGCGAGGAGTTCATTTAAAGACTCGATTAAAACGCACGCGATTTTTATGTCTGCAGGAATTCAAGATAAATTTAATTTACTGATACTGTCTCTGTTGAAGGAATTGATTTTGGAAACAAAATCGGTGAAATAATTATAATGCAAATTTTTTTGAGAGATACAAAATAGCTCAAATGTGTAAAACTCCTCCAAAATTTCTTATGGTACATAAAAAGGGAATATGAAATCAAATTTTCTATTCGAGAAAAAGTTTCTCGCAAAGACACTACAAGAGCAGCGTTTCTGAATCAACAACTGAGGCGTCCTTTTATGACCGTATATTTCAGAAAACCAGTAACTTTAAAGGTTTTGAAAATATTGTATTAAATACCTAGTTCCTAATTTAGCCATACAACCAACCAATGTTCTATAATTTTACTTTGGAGTTGTCATTTAAGGGACATGTCATGTGGGGTAATTTGAGCCGTTACGGGCCCAGAGCCATTACGTGCCCACAGTCCCACGGTGGCTGTCAGTGGCCCTGACGAGAAATTTCCATTTATTTACAAAGAAACTTCAAACTAATAATTATAAGTTATAACGCATAGATAAAGGCAGTACGTTGTTGCCAAGAACTTCTGGAAATGGGTTCTGTACATTTCTCTGGAACCTTTTGATTAGTTTTTACAAGGTGAATAGAGAAGCAGACGAATGTAAACATACCTTGAATGATAATTCAATTCACCGTGGTAATTTCCTTGAAATTGTGTTATTTCTCGGGAAATATGACCCAACTTAAAAAAACATTTGAATGTAGTAATCGCTAAAAGTGAACAACTTCATAAGGCTTGAGAAACTGCTGAGAACAAAGTAGCGAGAAGAGTAAGTTTTGTCCTTTTCTAAATAACAACACAATCATGAAAATTATTCAAATCATGGTGGGAAAAATGAAAGAACAAATACTAACAAGTGTAAAGGAAGCAGTAAAGTTCTCGATTCTATTGGACACAATAACAGACGTTTCGGACAACGATCAGTGTGCATTTGTAATGCGTTATGTAAAAGGAGACGAAGTATTTGAAAGGATGCTGTCTTTAAAATGAGGTACATCAACTATAGCTGAAAATCTTTTGACTTGGAAAATATTTCAAAAGAAGTGGATATACCAATTGAAGACTGGGTGGCAAACGCCTTTGATGGAACATCGAATATGAGTGAACCATATAATGGTCTTACTGCCAAACTATCAGATATAATACCAAATCACATACATACGTGGTGCTATGCTTATGTTTTGAACTTAGATCTTTCGGACACATTACAGGTTCTGCCCCTTACGGTCACTTTTTTTTGGTCTGCTACAGGAAACTCAAGTTTTCTTGAAAAAATCTCTGAAGAGGCAACAAAAATATCAGGGGAGGAAAACCCATCATACAAGTTGGAAGCCATTGGGGCTACTCGTTGGCGCAGCAAAAGTAATGCCTGCCTAAAATGTTTTGGAAGGATTGATGACTGGGTATCACCAAAGTCGATAACTCCATCACAACAACTCCAAAACAATGTTTTTTTACGAACTTGCTGTTACATTGCATATGATATATTTATCAACAGAGTTCAATGCCAATATTAAAAGCGAATGCGGGAGCCCTTTTTCATAAATTTACTTCATTTGAAATTATTATAATAGCTATGATTTTTTTCAGATCTTTAAAGTTACAACTCCCTGGTCGGATTACCTACAAACAAAAAATTTGGATTAAGTTCAAGCGTGGAGGTCAGTTGAATCGGCTGTCTCAAGACTCAAAGATGTTAGAGATAAATTCGACGAAACTCTACGCACAGCAAAAAATTTTGTTCAGAAGTTTAAAGAAAGAGTGGAGGAATCTTCCAATAAAAAATTATTGGAAGATATAAAAATTAAGAGGATGAGTTCAGAAAAGTGTGTGGATGAGAAGGGTAAACATTCACCGAAGGATGAGTTCCGAATTCATACAAAAATAGAATAGTGGATAATATTATACAAACTAAGGAAAAAAATTCACAACGCATAAAAATCTTTACTTCGATATGGGTTTGTTTGATTCTGAAAGATTTGCCGATGCTAAATTTGACCAGTTGCCTATAAATGCGCTGGATAAGATCTGAGATTTGATTCCTTCTTTGAATAAGGGGAAATTAAAAAAAGAAATTATTTCTTTTGTGACTGTTTGCCCTAGTATTTCCAAAAAATTCTTGAAGATTATAATACTGAGTCAGAAGAATATCAACACCCTGAATATGAGGAGGAGGATGACGTTTTTACTGCATGCAATTTTAAAAATCCATGTAACAACTGCATCAAATGTGCATTGGGAATAATAGTTGAATTCAATGTGTTCAGTCTCCAATATACCGAAACATACAAAGTTTATAAGTATTTACTTACCATACCTTTAACGCAAGTAAGCTGTGAAAGAATTTTTTTGAAATTGAAGAAAATTAAAAATTGACTGAGAGCATCGAAGACCAATAAAACTACGGAAGAATTTGACTTGATGCATACTGAGAGAGATATTTTAAACACCATCGAACCAGATTTTGTAATCAGCAAACTGTGTGATTCAAATTCCGAAATGAGTTCTATGAGGACACTGAAAAATTTCAAATGTACAAATAAATCAACTTTATCCAGTTGATTTTAGGATTGTAAGACAGTAGGGACAGCAGTTCTTTATGGGGATCCACTAAATGTGCACAGAAAATTATAGTATATAAAGTTAATTTATTTTTAGATCCATTCAAAAGAAAAGTTATTAGGAATTTAATTCTTAGAAAATTACCACTCTTTTTAGAGTATTCAAATTAATTCATATAAAAAACAGGTATACACTTTTTTTGAATTACCATACTTTCGGTTACATAAGCTCTGGGGTTTTAAGTGCTTAAAAGTAAAAATTAAACGTATGCAGCAGCTTATCTGCCAGGACTGGCAATCTGATACAATTTTGTTTTTCATGTCTTTGCAAGTTAAGATTTGGATCCTGATATTAACTTGTGCCTTTTACCGTGCTGTTCACTTTGAATTGTTAACATCAATCTCGACCGAAAATTTCCTTCTTGGGTTAAAGCGATTTATAGCACGCAGAGGTAGTCATCTATTAGGACAACGGTGCCAACTTCAGAGGTGCTACTTGAGAAAATGGATTTAAGAAAATTGAAGAACCAACCCCAATTTTGTGGAAATTTATACCTCCTTCTGCTCCCTGGTGGGGAGGCTTTTGGGAGAGATTTATTGGACTTATGAAGAAGACTTTAAGGAAGAACTATGGGGAAAACCTTATTGAATCATGAAAAAATGAATAATTCTTTGTGATTGTGAAAGCCTGCTTAACTCAAGACCATTTACTTATGTTTCGGATGATGTTTCGGACCTGATACCTCCGACTACAGCAATGTTCTTGCAGGACATTAGAGAAGTTGGAGTGCCGGAGTTGGATCAAATAGATGAAAATATATTGAAGAAGAGATTAACATAAACAGAGTACAAAAAGATCTGAGAAAGCGTTTTAGAACCGAATATTTGGGACAATTAAGAGAAATGCGTAAGGTAAAAAGAGAAATTGCATGAGAGAAGACGTAGTTTTGATGGGAGAAGACCACATCAAAATACTGAAATGGAATTTGGGGAGGAATTTGAAGCTCTACCCTGGCAAGGACAGCAGGGTTAAGGTAGCTCTAGTTAAAACCAAATTTGGCTCTGTTCTGCGGTACAGACATTATACCCACTAGAAGTGAAAGAGAAAGACACATTAATCTAGTATGTGCCCTACTAACTCTCCTCCATTTTCAGGTGCTAATGGAGAAGATTCTTTACCCTGTAATTTAGCCTTTGATGCAGTAGAACACACGGATGAGACAACCACTTCAATCCAGCCTTGTTCCGATGATCATGGCAATGGACTTGACCTGGAGACGACCCCCGAGCAACTTCATCCGCCATCTGATGTTTCTGATCCTGCTAGATCAGACGAACTTCAACCGCCGGAGCCTCGACGATCCCGCTACGGGCGAGTTGTAAAATTCGCTAAAGTGACTTTTGACTACTATTGAGTTTTTTTCTTGACTTTTCCAAGTGTCGAAAACGGCCTCCCGCATTCATAACTTTTGTTAGTTAACTTTAAGCGGCGCTGTCATCGCACTTTATTAATACTTGTTGAGTTGGTGCTTTAGGGCCCGGTTCACACATCCAATTTTTCAATGTGCGGCGACGCTGCGGCACCGTAGCCTATCTCTGTACACATAACCGTGAAATGACGCAAGTACTCATTTCGCGCCATTTGCGATAACTATTCTATCGAAGAAAACATGTTTATTTCGCTTACTTGGTGCAAAAAAAAAGTATATATTGAAACAAAATAGACATTACTGGATACAACCATTTATTAATTATTTATATTCCAAAACAAGGTACTTCAGAACGGAGAAGCGTTTGCGGCGAGCTGCGGCGCCGTGGGGAACTGCGGTACAAATTGCACGCAAGTTGGACGTGCGTCGCAGCAGCGGCGCCGGAGGCATGTGTGCACTACTCCATTGGATCAAATTGGATCTCAGACCGTACTTGCGTTGCGGCAGCGGCGCCGCATGGGTGGAGTGGTCGTTCACGGTAAGAAGGCGATTTGTCGCCAAATATGGTAACCTTCACCTTATGCGGATTTTCTTCACATCTGCCGTTTTTGTTATGGCAACCCTAACTGCTGTTACTGAATTCGGCCGCCATCTTGATTTGGCGACAAAAATTAGTTGGCGATAAACGTCTTACCGTGAACGACCACTCCACCAAAAACTTAAGTGCACAAGGTGCGCCTGTATTAAAAAATCTATTTCGAGGCCTTACTTAAAGGCAGACTCCTCAATCATTTTGATTCCTTGTGATTTACTTTTCGATGTGCTATAAAAATAAAGGCAAGCTCGGCCCGGATTTGAATTTGGAGGAGAGGATAAGTGCAAACTTACTTTTCATCGAAAGTTTTTTAATTCACTTTTAAAAATTCAACAACACCCATGAAACACGAAAAAAATATGCAAATTAAATTTATTTTAATCGTCTTTCAATGAAAAGCTATATCACAATTTTGAAATATATTTGAACTACAACGTAAGACAACTCATTTTAATTTGACGTAACTCATAACTTTAAAGTGATTTTTTTTTAAACATAACCGGTCATTTTATAAAAATAAAAAATTACACACCTTAATTAAAAGTGTTTTGATTTGTATAGTTTATTTATTTTTATGAAACATAATTCCACAAATCATTACGTATTCAATCAAATATTTAAAGAAAGTTGATCGAAATATACATATACCTCCAGATGATATTTTGTTGGAAATAAATAAATCATTAAAACCTAACTCCTAAACAACATTTCTGGAAAATGTAATATACCGGAACACATAAATGCAAACAGAAACAAAATTTCAATCTTTGAAAAAATGCAGAATTCTAAAAATAATAACATGTTTAAACGTGCTGAATTTCGACTAACTGAATATATTCTGAAATATGTAGAACAATTGACAAAAGACTTGAACAATATTGATGAAGACAGTAATGATTTATTAACAGAAAGAACAAATATTTATAATACTTGGGAATTCTCACATATGACCGCAACATCTTGCAGTCAACTTAAATACCCAAACACATAATACTAAATCAAATAAAAAAGATTAAACATTATTATAATGGTGCCAGATACCAAGTAGCAAAATTACGCTTTTATGATCAGAGAGTTCTTCTTTTAGACTTTTCGTGTTCAATTACTAAATGTATGTTATGTAAAATTAAATGTTTTAAGTATTCTTTATTCGTCAATCAAATATTTATAAACTAGTTACATCATCGGAAGAAATTAAAAGTTAGTTTAAACATAAATATTACAATTTCATTTGTTTAAAAAATTGTTGTTCGATCAATATTGGTAAAACAATCTCATCTGCGTACAGCAATTGTCTTATGATTAATCGACTTGATGTTATTTTTATGTGGCGATTTCGAATTGTTTTTGGCTTAGGCCTTACGTCAATTTTAGGCATCCTTTCTTAGTACACCTCCAGTATAAGAATAACCCTGAAAATTTTCAGCTTTCCTATGCCTTGTTCTTGTTAGTGATCAGTGAGTGATATATGGATATTATATATGTGGCCGGTGATTATGAAAATTTAAAAACATTTAGTTGATTTTTGCTAAATTCGTATAGCACTTGCCAAAGTTGTTAGTAAACAAAAATAATTAAAGAGCTTTTTAGATTAAACAAGTATTTTCTGAAATATTTTGTAGATATTTCTTTTTTATTTATCCAAATTAAAAATTTTAATACCTCGAAAGGAAATATATGACTTAGACCGCTTTCGTAATCATCGGTGCATGTATAGATAAATAATTTCTTACAGTAAATAAAATAAATTATTACTCACAACCTGCTATCCAAACCGCCGAATGTCTTCCAAGTTCCTTATAAATCGTCAGGGAAGAAATGTCGCTAAGATGATGCTTTTCACTGAACTTGAAGAAGTTTTATTCGCCACTAACACAGGATAGGTTTCCGAAGAAGATTTCTTAGCACTTGAGTCGACCTTAAAACTGAATCGGAAAGGCGAATTTTCAATTTTCATCAGACGAAATTGAAAGCGATGCTAACGGCTTGGAAAAAGTTTTTAAACTGAAGAAATTCACTGTTGTGCAAAGATTTAATAATACAAGTTCATTGTTTGGAAAATTGTTCTTTGTAGCGGAAAAACAGAGCACATAGTTGTAAGTTAATTGTTTAAATATATCTAGTTTCGAATCAACAAAATTTCTCTTGGGGAAAAATCCCATGAAATCATAAAAATTACAACTTTACTCTGAAATTATTATAGAAATTCAAAAGTTTTGATATTGGTATGTGGAATATTAGACGCTTTAAAGATCTGAGGGTATGGAAATTGGGTCATCAATAACTCGTTGTATTGCTCTAGTACGACGTTAATTAAAAATTACCAAATTATTACGGAAATTTTGCTTTTGATAAAGTACCTCATGAAGCATTACTGTTTAAATTGGAAAGGTTGGGGATTCAGGGAAAAACATTGATATGGATAAAGAATTGGTTATTGGGTAGAAAGCAGAGAGTGCAGGTAAAAGGAAAGAATTCACAGTGGACAGAAGTTATAAGTAGGGTGCCTCAGAAGTAGGGTGCCTCAGGGATCAGTTTTGGGTCCAATTTTATTTATAATTTTCATAGATGATATAGGTCAGGGGATTAAGAATAGAATCAGTATATTTGCAGATGACTTTAAAATATGGGGGACAGTAAATACCAAGTTACAGATAGAGAATTTACAAGGGGATCTTGATAAGATATCCGAATGAACTGTAAAATGGGGTACATGCCATTTAATATAGGGAAATGTCAAGTTCTGAATATGGGTTACAGGAACAGTGGAGCCGAGTATACTGTCTGCAGGGAGTAAAGGTAAAGGAGGGAGAAACAGTCAAGGATCTTGGGGTGATAATTCACAGGGATTTTAAAATGGGTCACCCATGTTCAGCTGCGGGTAAAAAGGCTAATAGGTTATTGGGGTATATTAAAAAGACTGTAACTTCAAGGGATACGAATATAATTTTGCCGTTATATAAGGGTTTAGTAAGACCACATCTAGAATATGCTGTACCATTCTGGGCTCCATATATGAGAAAGGACATAGAATTAATTGAAAGGGTTCAGCACAGAGCTACAAAAATAATAAAGGGGCTAGCAAATCTCGACTATAATAAACGTTTAAGTAAGCTAAACATGTATACACTGGAAAGAAGAAGAAGGAGGGGGGATTTGATTCAGCTTTTCAAGTTGGTAAACAAGGGGACACAGAGGGCTTAAATTTCAATAGGGATAACAGAACAAGGGGCCATGGGTATAAATTGAATGAGACACGTTTTAATAGGGATTTAAGGAAAAACTACTACTTTAATAGGGTAATAGACAGTTGGAACGCGTTGCCAGAGAATATAGTTAGTTCAAAGGGAGTGTACGAATTTAAGATACAATTGGATAGTCAGTGGGAATTGGGGAGTTCATAAACAAAGGACCAGCCTTGTTGAGATTGAGCCTGTAGCTGGTCGTCAATATTTGTATTTGTATTTGAAATCTGAAGTAAACATTAGTTCATTTTTACGAGACATAACGAGAAAATAATAAAAACACATTTTGCCCATTGAGATACAGACAGGAATTATTTATCTGAAGAACAATGGCGGTGTTGAAACCATATCGTCTATTAGCAACCGGAGGGTTGCAAGTTCCCAACTCGATCCAAACTAAGACCTTTGTGTACGTGGCCAGACTATTTTCACCTTACTGCGTTCCACGAGCTGGTGTTGACGGTTCTCTCGTGAAATGCGTCATCTGTCCATGATTCAAAATTACGGGGTGTTGTCTTCGAATCTTTACCATCGGGAATTGATCCCACAGTGGAGCAACCCAACGGGGGCTAGTGGTGACGGTCCGGGATCAAACCTGATGTGAAAGATCGAGGACAATTCCGCGTAATTTTGGATGCACAGGCAGGAATTCGAATCCTAAATACAGGAGAGTATACCACTAACCCCTTGGCTCTCTTAACTCGACACAGCTTTAAGTTTTTCGCTCTGGGGTCTTTTTTATGTGCTTGCAATACCTCTCAGCGTGAGCAGGAACCCCACTCTCTAAACTTCCATACCACGTCAATGTGGACATTAGGGCACGACAGATTCAAAGTGCATCATCCCTCGCGTACATGACGGTATTATAGTTGGATCTAGTTTCGAATTCTGTCAATATGCATTGTTCAGTTGCTAAAATAATAGGGCCAATCCGTTTATACATAAACGGCATCGCCAATATTTTTCAATTTAAATAAGATGTATAAACGAACTGGGAACTGAAGTTTTTTAAATTGGAATGGGGATATCAGAAGTGACGATTGGTATTCTAGGAATGAATACGTTTTAACTTGCAGCATGTCTAGTCACGATGGTGGCTTTAATAAGATTTGGCATCAGTTTCTTGACAAGAGTCACGTGCCAAAGCACAGTGAAGTTGGATTCAGATTTATGAGAAGCATAATCGGTGCTCCAATATGTGCGAGAGTACTCCAGATGGTTCCAATGTGTTAAAAAACTGTGTCGTGTGTTTTAAGGTCTCATTTGTGTCACGCGTAATGTCTATAGATTTGTAAATTTAAAAACTACGGGGCAATTCTCGCAAAAGTTGCTTTTTGATGACATCGACAACTTTATTTATTTGGGAAAGATTTGCCCTTTGGCACAGCCATGCATGATGAGTGCTTTGCTACAACAGCAACATATCGATGAACCGCAGGGGTTGTAACCTTTTGGCAGCAGGCCACAGGTGTTTGGACAACTGTTTGGCTTGTTTGCATAATCATGAAATGGCGGAATGAACGCAAAGAAAAGAGCAACATAATTGATTGATTGCCCAACTTCAAGGCATCCCACAGAACGGCAGCGCTCACTATTTGCGTTGTAGAAGCGACAGAAACACGTCGTCTTGAAAACTAATCCTACAAAAGTTGCAAACATTTTTATAGCACTTACATGCAACTCCTCTAACCCTTCACAATGCTGGCTTCTTATACGACTGCCTTTTTTATATGACGAATCTATGGTACTTCCAATAATGAAATTTGGCACATAGTTAGTGTGAATATTTTACAATTTTATAGTCCACCACGAATTTAAAAATTTAATCTAGAACATTTTAAAAGTAATGTAATCAGATATTTAATTATTATTGTGTTCCTCCGGATAGCAAGTCTTCAATTGGTATTGACTAAATCCGTATTTACAGTGCGTATGTAGCTGCCCGATTACTGGATATCCTTTATAAAAATTTAATGCTTTTTTAAAAGCATATTAACTTTTAGTTAGGATTATCATAATGTATAATACAAGAATATTTTTTTGTGTTTCCTCCATTTTTGGAACTGGATCACATTTGTGCAATACGTTGTTTGTTTTAGAGTACGATAGTTTGGATTATCATTTTTAAAGCATATTAAACTTTTAGTTTGGATTATTTGGATATCTTTTTCAAAAGCAGAGACCTGTTTCATAAATTTACTGTCGCTATGTATTCCGAGATTGAATCGGAGAAGGTGTTGTACAAACGACTGAATCAGATCACTCAGAGTGGAACAGTATGCACATTTGAGAGATGTGTTGATGAACGGTGGAAATGCTGCAATAAAAAAACTGAAGTACACAGAAATGACTAAACTTCCAAAAAGATATAAAAACCAAAAGTTCAAGTAAACGCTTTTGTAAACTTATACATTGCATAAATTATTGAAATTAAGTATTGCTATGCTTTCCAAAAGACACCCAAACACAGAAACAAAAAATAGCATTAAAAATCAACAAAATAACAGCATTTCGCAATAAGTTTTTTTTTTAATTTACAATATGCAAAAAAGGCAGTCATATAAGAAGCCAGCATTGTTAAGGGTTAGAGCATTGGCAAAATGTTTAAATCCAAGACTACCTTTTTTTGCATATTTCTCAAAAAACGAAACTCTAGGCAATTTTTTGTTTCTGTGTTTGGGTGACTTTTGGAAAACATAGCAATATTTAATTTTGATAATTTATCCAACATAAATTTACAAAAGCATCACCTTTAACTTTTGGTTTTGATATCTTTTTGGAAGTTTAGCGATTTCTGTGTACTTTCTGTGTGTTTTCGTTTTGCAACATTTCCATCATTCATCAACGCATCTCTCAAATGTGCAAACTGTTCCACTCTGAGTGAACTGATTGAGTCGTATGTAGAATACCTTCTCCGATTCAATCTCGGAATACATGGCGACAATAAATTGATGGAACATGTGAGCGTAGAACTACATAGAAGAAATATTCTTAGTGTGCATAAATGATACAAATCCAAGATTGGCGTGAGTGCAGTAAAGACCCTTTCAATACTGTGGACATTTTTAGGAAACCAAAGAAAACAAAAATATAATAATAAATTCATTTTTAAATGTTCTACATCAAATTTAAAATTTGGATTAAATATTGCTTTTCTTTCCATAAGACATCGAAACAAAAATGATAAAAATTTACTATACAAAAACCGAAGTACTATACAGAAACAAACGAAAGATTGCATAAATGAAACAAACCAGAAAGTGCCCAAAAGATCAATATAAATATCACTAAACTTGGGAAAAAAATACCCAAATAATCCAAATTAAAAGTGAATATGCTTCAAAAATCAAAATCCAAACTATTGTAGTCTAAAAAAGAAACAATAACAAAGGTATTGCACAACCGTTATCTAGTTCCAAAAATTAAGTAAGCACAGTAAAAAATACAAATATAAAAGATTAAAAGTTAACTAAAAGTTAATATGCTTTTAAAAAGGCAATAAATTTCATAAAGGATATCCAGTAATAGGGCGGCTACACACGCGCAGAAAATATGGATTCATTCAATACCGATACATGACTGTTGCCATTCGGAGGAAATAAAATAACATCAAATTAAATTAATTTTAAAATTTTAAGGTTAAATTTAAAAAATCGGGCTGGTTTATAAAATTGCAAAAAATATGTGAATTCATGTGTGCCATAAATTCGTCAGTACACAGAAACTACATTTTATAATAGTAAAGATAGGTTACACATGCCTATCAAAATCTTATGGAGTTCCGAGAAATGGCACAACGTTGGTAACCATCAAGGCTGGTCAACAATGCCCAGTTATAGTTCGATAAAACTTGGTAAGTGAAACCTAACCTCAGTCTACTTGTCTACAAACCCATGAGGTAACAGTCCAGGTTTTTAAAGTCAAATTTGTTTGGCAACCCATGTTTAGTTAGAAATGAATTTCAGCATATTTTTATACAAACTTTCATTTTTCAATTCATTGAAGTACATAAATGTGTCTACACCTATATATACACTGAAAACAAGAATTCAGTCAATAGTGTTAAACTTGCTGTTTTTAACAACTTAAAAAACAATTTTTATTTCATATTGATCTATTTAATTTGTACAACTTCTGCATGATTAATAAAATTTTGAGATTTTCAATTTTATCATGTTCATCTTTTCTTTGCAACTGTCAGTTTCATTATATATATATAAATTATATCTCTAACATTATAAAACAAACAGTTTGTTTCCTGCACGCAAAGTCCAGATGAATCTATAGCACTTACAGTAATGGGATTGGGCACACAAATATTCCAAATTTTTTGCAATTTTAGGGTCACAGCAAATTTGAAACATGAAAAAAAAAACACAAAAAGCTGCAATCCATGGAATATTCTCATATCTGGGGGATGGTTGAGGAGCAATCCCAAAGGAAAAGAACCTAAGACAGCTCAACATAATTTTGAACCACAGTAAGATGATGAGGTAACACCTGAGCTGGCACACTTCAACAACCCAAGGACACATGATGTCACATCAGATTTAATGAGCAACACCGTCTTTGGATTCAAACTCGCAACCCTAGTTGCTAATCTGTTACGTTTTCCATCAGGCTACACTGATTTTTAAGAACATCGATGGTTTTGGGGCGATGCATTATCAACATCGAAGTTTTAATTTTGAACATCGATGTTTTGCGGTCGATGTCGCATCAATAGTTACTAAACCAGTTTTAAGAAATAGGGAAAAAAGTTTAAATACACTGATTTTTAAGAACATCGATGGTTTTGGGGCGATGCATTATCAACATCGAAGTTTTCATTTTGAACATCGATGTTTTGCGGTTGATGTCGCATCAGTAGTTGCTGAACCAGTTTTAAGAAATAGGGAAAAAAGTTTAAATACACTGATTTTTAAGAACATCGATGGTTTCGGGGCGATGCATTATCAACATCGAAGTTTTAATTTTGAACATCGATGTTTTGCGGTCGATGTCGCATCAATAGTTACTAAACCAGTTTTAAGAAATAGGGAAAAAAGTTTAAATACACTGATTTTTAAGAACATCGATGGTTTTGGGGCGATGCATTATCAACATCGAAGTTTTAATTTTGAACATCGATGTTTTGCGGTCGATGTAGCATCAGTAGTTGCTAAACCAGTTTTAAGAAATGGGGGAAAATGTTTAAATACACTGAATTTTAAAAACATCGATGGTTTGGGGGCGATGTATTATCAACATCGATGTTTTAATTTTGAACATCAGAGTTTCAAAACATCGATGTTTTGCTGTCGATGTAGCAACACTACTAAGTACTTCCTATGCAATTTAATATTTTTATTATTTTAGTCTATAGGGTATCAAAATCAACAACCATCTAACAACAGCATGCAATTATTTGTGAAAACCAACCCGAAAATGTTTTGTCCATTTTTGGGGGTCCTTTTAGTAGGAGAATCGAGTACTGCGGTTAAAGTGTGGTCTACTCAGACGACTATTACTTTCGCATACTGTCAGTTGTAACCTTTGCAGAAAAAAATAATTGTTTCTAACCTGCTATTTCAGAAAGAAGTTTTGAGAAAAGAGAATCAAAAAGAAGCAAGCCAAGAAAGAGGCTAAGAGGCAAAAAAGAAAAGAAAAGCTACACCAGATCAACGGAGCACCCGATGCTGAATCGCAGGTGGTCATTCGTAAGATTCACAGTCTTGAAACCGAAAACGGCGTCCTGCTGAACCGAAGCGTTCTGTCCGTCGCACAAAGGGAGGAGCAGAACAGAACCTGATATTCGATCGCATGAGCTGTGGGCCTTTCAATTTCGGACGAAACGACATATTCGTATCGAACAACGCAGACTTGGGGTGCTTCATTCTGTACACCTTCATGGGACTGGAACTCAAAACGGATAAAGAGTTGTACAAGGCATGGGAGGACTCTGCTTTCCTTTAAATGAAGAATCGACTTCATCGTGGCTTCAGCACTTCAAACCTCCACTAATGAGAACCGACAAAAACTACTGTACGATGTATCTTCGAAACCATTTACAAAACTTTCTGGCAAAAATTTCAGAAACAGACTTTTGGGCATTTAATTAAAATGAGAGCATGTTTTATAGTTTTCATCTATTATGAATTTTCAATTTTAAAAATATTGAAAGCACAATTCATGAATTTCTATTTTAAAAATCAATCAAATGTATCCAATTTCCCTCCATTTTTGTATGTTTTTAGTGTTACATATTCAAGACATATTTGATCGATGGTATCCAATTTTGTGTCATCGGCCTTTTACAGGTGATGGTAACTTTTTTTTCCCAATTTCAAGCAGAAAAACAAAATATATCGTGCAAAGGTAGGTCACAAAAGTATGCACAAAGAATGCATAAAATTGACAAAAGAAAGTCGAGACAGAAAATAAATAGAAAAATTGGCTGTCCATCCGTCTTCTAGCTGGCCTCTGAGGTTCAGACAATAGAGATCAGTACACATTAACAATACACATTACAACGTTGTGAATGGTCTTTAAGCCCTGGGCCGTTCAGATAAGCATAACAATTTTTTTGGGATTACAGTTTGTAATAAGGGGTAGGTTGGTTGCTTTTAAGGCGCAAGAGCCATATTTGGCCATGCTGCGCCATATACAAGATATATAATATAAAGTAATGCAATAGGGGAAGGTAGGTATTTTAATTAACGTCATACTGGAGCAATACATTTGTCCGTTGTCATGCTCCAGGTTCGTCCAGGATCAAACGAGAAGGGAAAGATACGAGGAGGATACCACGTAATTTTGAACCATAATCAGATGACGAGGAAACATCTGAACTGGAACACCACTCTCTAAACTTCCACATCACGCAAAATTCATAGAAAAGCGCGTTTTTCTTGGAGACATACTACAAGTGTGTCCATAAAGTCTCTTTACAATTTCGAAAATATATTAAAAAGGCAAATGAAAATCATAACAAAATGAAACGTATGTATTTAAGGGTTTTTTGCCTCATTTAATACACCTTTTATACGGGCACCATGAGTTACAAGAAGCACATCAACACAGTACTCAGTTTCTTTCCATATTCGCTGTAGCATACCCTCATCAATGGTGCAATGGTAATGGCATGGCGATGGTATAGCAATTGCAATCTCATGGCAATGGCGATCTCATGGCAATGTCAATCTCACGTCAATGGCAATGGTAGGCATGGCAATGACAATGGTCATACGCGTTATCTTTAACATAACCCCGTAGAAAGACGTCTAGGGAGTGATATCTGGTAAACGAGGTGTGGCCAGGGAATTATGCAACTCTTTCCAATCCACCGGTCTGGAAATGTTTCAGTTAAAAACCCACGAGCATGCAGTCCCCAATGTGGTGGTGTATCGAACAAAGGTAAGGGACATCCCTAATCTAAAGAGAATTACGGATCCCATTGCCAACATTGATGAGGGTATGCTACAGCGAACATGGCAAGAAATCGAGTATCATTTTGATGTGCTTCGTGCAAATAATGGTGCCCATATAGACTTATTATAGAGGTATATAGAATGAGGCAAAAAAAACTTAAATGTATACGTCTCATTTTGTAATAATTTCCACATAGTATCTGTCTTTTCATTTGCCTTTGTAATAAATTTTTGAAATTGTAAAGACACTTTAATGTTACCTTGTACTATTTTTAATATGTAAATCGAAAATTATCAGAATATAAAATTTTTTTTTGCTACTGAAAGTTTGATACCGATTGTTTTTGAACGATACACTTAAAAAATTGATTTTTTAAATCCATTTTCGTGTTTTGGAAATTTTTTTTTACTCCAGCCTAGAAACTTTTTTTATACGTCGAGTCCAACCAAAGACCATCGTGTACAAAGAGGGCTGTTGCACATTCAAACTTCCGTGTCCTTAAATGTCTTCACGTTGGCGTGGTGTGGAAGTTTGGAGAGTAGGGTGTCAGCTCAGGTGTTGTTCTCTCATCTCATCGTGGTTCAAATTTACGATAAAATTACCGTGGCCCCTATTTGTAAACAATTTACTTGTCTTTACATAATCAATTGAGGTTTCATATATGTGTTAATTCCATCTAGCTTGAACTAAATTTAGAAATGGCAACACCATCATTGGCAAATTATGCGAGTTTTTATTCTATGGAAGGAAATCGTCGTGCACTACTTGAAAGTAATTCGTGTTAACAATGGCAAGAAATTCTTAAGGCATAGTAAAAATTTTCCAGCCCATTCGCATATTCGGGCTGTTTTGAGAAGAGTGCTTCTCGGAACGTACGCTCTTGACATGAGCTTCCTCGCTACTTCCCTGCGAGTTTAAGCCTTCTGAAGGCACCATTCGCCAGCACAGCCAGACCCTCTGCATACTCGAACACGGCCACGAGAGACAACCCTAACCACAGACCCAAATTCCCTCCCAGATGCGACCAGAACTCGGAATCGGAGAACATGGGCCTCTGGGCGTAGACCGTGTGCTCCAGGCTTCCGTAGAACACTTTCAACTTCGCGAACGACTTGAGGTCAGTAATAGAGCGTCTACTTTTCGGGACTTCGCTCCGGAACCTCTCGGTGTCGTAGATCCAGGGTTCGCAGACCGGGTCGGGTGCCCAGCCGAAAGAGTCGTCCGAGTCAAGCCGCCTCGGAGGCAAGGCAGACGAAGAGACCTGGAGATTGTACGTGGCACTGACGCACTGGAGCGGACACTCGCAGGGCAGTCCGTGTTCAGACATGTCTTCCAAGACGCCATCGAGGCAGAGCATCTGGGTCGTGTTTTTCAAGTCGCAGTGGGTCATGTGCTTGTGAGCGGTCAGGACGGGGTCGATACAGCCGCAGGTCGACAGACTGGTCCGTTGGGTGCAGGCCCGTATGCATTCGAACTGACTTCTCTCGGCCACGTCACTCTTGTAGTCCCTGCAACGGTCCCTGTACGGCGCTGGGAGTCTCTGGACGGTGGACAGGATAGTGGCCACCTGGGTCTCGTATCCAGGACTGATGTTGATGCCGTCCTCGCTCGGGTCGGGGTCCTCGTCCGGACTGTGGACGACCACCCGGACCCCTGCAGCGGGGGTGAGGTCCAGATACGAGTGGATCTCGACGTCCAGGTCCAGTTCCAGTCCTCTGTTCGGTCCTGCCCTGTTCGTCCTTAGGTGCTTTCCGGATGGTCTTCTGTTGAAGGTGAAGCAGTTGCCGTACTGCAGGCTCTGGAAGTAGGTGAAATCCTTGTGGGTGCAAACGGAAGAGTCGTAGGAGCACCGCCTCACCAGGTCGTGTAGCCGGTGGCCGTAGCACCTCCGTGTGCCGGGATCGATCTTCGTGAAGTTGTTCAGCAGATCCTGGGATTTCTGCTGGTATTTCCTTTCCATGCCGGTCGTGTGGTTGGAGACGGATGTGATTTTCTTCCTCTCCGAGATCATCAGCACCCTGGTGCGGATCTGGGTCCTCTGGCATCCGTTCCAGTCGAGCCCCTTCTGGACGCAGTCCCTGTGGCTCCTCTTGATGCGGTTGAGGTTGCAGACGGTGACGGCAGGGAACGACAGGTTGCCGTCGTGCACTACGGCGTCGATAAGGACGGGGTACTGGAAATAGACCGTCAGGAAGCCGTGCACCTCGTAGCAGCATCCGCAGAAGGACACCGCCAACACCAGCAGCCAGAACCTTCTACGCGTCTTAGTCGTCGCCTGCCCCACCCTCGCCATGGCGTGCACGGAAGACCTGCCGAGCAAAGAGGCTAGCAAACTCCCTGTCTTCAATTCAGCGCCATCGCTTGAATCGTCCTCGACTCCTGACTGACTTTTGCAATCATGAGTTCCTGTCTGTGATTGCTGATCAGTAGACGATTGACCCATTGGATCAGCAAGGACATTCTTCCTTTCCCATTCATCACTGTTGCCATCGTCAACGATGCTTAGTGACTCCATTTTACTATCAATTTCTAACGGGTTGTTGATTCATGGAATATCGAACCAATGAATCCCTTTCTGTAAGGGCACTCTTCCTTCAACATTCACCGCTGTTTGTATCGTCAACGATGCTTGGCGACTCCATTTGGCTACCATCAGCTCCAGCCTTTATCGAAGACCAACCGAGTGAATCAATGAAGACATCGCTGTTTCAATCGTCATCCACAGAGTTCCAGGCTTAGGCTGATCAGAGGAGTTCGACCGATTGAATCAACAAGACTTCACCATCAACGTGTCGCAAATCGTCACCGAGTCTGTTTGGAGACTTTCGAGCGTCTGACTGCAGTTTGGAAAAGACCTAGTTCCCTACGTTGTGACATCCGTTCTCGTAACTTGCTCATTTAACAACCCGCCGCAGCATGTATTTTTCATTATTTCAATTCCATTTGGGGAACATTAGCGGAACAGGTTGTTTTTTCAAGCCCACACACACAGCGGCTTGGCAATGCATGATCCTCCATTAAAAACGAGCGCGTGCATTCGTAATTCTCTATTAAATATAATAATGAACGCATCTCTCTCTCTCTCTCTCACTTTCGACAGAAGGGGAGAACCAATTTGCTGTCACGCCTTTCCTTCAGGGGCGTGGTGCAGAGACAACCGTGGCTCGGGAGTGGCGTCGAATGCTTAATGAGGCAAAACACATATTTAGAAATTAGGGTAGGAGAGAAGTAGGTATGCATTTTACTTAACGTCGCACAAGAGCAATACAACGGGCTATTGATTATCAACACATCAGCTGGTATCCCACTTTTAAAACTTCCACTGTCATTTGACGGTGGTTCAAAATGACGTCCGGATCTTTCTCTTCGGGATTGATCCCGGACAGTCACCAATAGCCCATTGTGTTGTCCGATTAAAATACCTACCTACCAAAATTTTGAAATTGAAAACATCGGATTTATTTGATTTAAATCGGATCTTTTATTTGAATCGTATTTGTGATTTTAATATAGGGGAAGGTGGGGTTACACATTTTTTATTTTCTGCTGTGGCTTCAAGATATGCATCTATATGAAGCAAACAAAGCCCTTAGAATGATCTTTGATCACTTACATACATTTTACATATCATAAAAATTAAAAAGAATAACACTTATTTCCAGTATTTAATGTTTTTGGTAGTGCTGTACATTGTAACACTGTGCCCCACTGTCTGGGTACAGTGTTATACAATGTGGGGTATAGTGTTACGTTACGTAAAAGTAGCAACAGTAAATATAAAGAATGGACTTTTATTAAAATTCATTTAAATTGAAATGCACAGATATCTAATGATTCCTTAATCAGGCTTAAAATAAAATACTACTTTTGATTAGTTTACGTTGCACTTCATGACTGGGTGTCGATCCTTTCCACTGCACTTCACGACTGGGTGTCGATCTTCTCCACTGCACAGCTTTAAATGTGAGGAAAACATTAACAATTATTGTAGCCTACAGTTGTAAAGTAGATGATAAAATATGATTAAAGAAATTGTAACAGACCACTGAGAACGATCTCTTCTATTAGAACCAAAACTTCACAATCTTATAGTACTTATTATTGTAATAATTGAGTTCACACACAGTTCCGGTAAATAAGATTTAATTAATGATTGAGGTGAAGCTGATGAATAGTTACAGATGAATATATACAGAAAAATATACTTTATGCCCGTCTGGCACAAACCACAAACATCGGTGAGCACGTCTTGCTCATTCAAGTAAGTCCTTTCAGCACATCCGAGGAATAACCTTCCTCTTTAATGTTTGACTTCCTTCTCTGTCGCTCGCTGCTCGCGCAGCCCATAGGAGGTAGAGGGCGCTGTTGGTGAGGACTGGGGAGGTTAGTAGTTTCACTCCTACAGATTCGGCCGTCCTGCGTACAGACGTCCTCGGCTGGCAACTCCACAACACATCAAATGAAAGGTATACAGAAAGATGAACCTGAAAAATACAAAAGGAAAAAAAAGGAAAGAAGGTATCTTGTTCTATGTACATTCACTAGCGCAGGTTATTCGACCATGGTTTCATATGGTCGGCAGCGGTAGATGTCTGGTTAGGTCCGTCATGGCATCCGACCTTTTCTACATCATACCGGTCGTTGAGTTTGACAGATGTGACTTTGTAAGGGCCGTAAAACTTGGCTCTCAGTTTTAAGCCGGTCCCATACTGAGTCCTTTGAATGGCAACTAAGTCATTCAGCTTGTAGAGATGGGGTTTCTTTCTCTTCTTGTTAAACTGTCTTCTATTTTCTTCTTGTAGCTGTAGGATGTTTCTTTTAGCGTCGTTCCTCATCTCATTACGTTCAAGCATCAGATGATTTAAATACTCTTCATTCAGTACTTCGTTGATTCTCACGTCTTCTTTGTTTTTCATTCTCGTTCCCAACATCAGTTCAAATGGGGTGTACTTGGTACTTCTTGATGGTGTACTGTTGATCACGCGTTGTACGTTGGAAACATATCTGAACCATTTGGCCGGATCTTCGTGAGAAAGCTTTGCCAAAACAGGTATTAGTATCCTGTGCATTCGTTCAATCTGTCCGTTTTCTCTGGGGATTCCAGTCGTGATTTTCACATGTTCTACTCCTTCATCGGTGCAGTAAGTTTCAAACTCATTTGCAGTAAAGGCAGAACCTCTGTCGGTAATTATCCTGGCAGGATTTCCAAATACCGTTTGCTGTAATTTTAATTTATCAACAGCTTCCTGTGAGGATGGCGATTTTACAGGGTAGAACCAAGTGAATTTTGTAAACGCATCTACGACAGTAAAAATATGTTGGTATCGTTTATTTGTAGACGGAAGGGGTCCAATGAAATCTATATGGTAAGTACTTAATGGAATGCTTTCTTTTGGTATAGGATTCAAAAAGCCTTCACCCTTACCATGCTTTCTATTATACAGAATACAATCTACACAATTAGCTATTACACTTTCGATTTTGTTTCGTACTTTAGGGATATAAAATTCTTGCTCTAGCATTTTTTCTGTCTTTGCGGTAGCAAAATGACCATTTTTATGCACTTTCCGTATAATTTCGTTTTGTAGTGCTTCTGGTACTACTACAAGATCTCTTCCGTTTTCAAATTTATACAAAATGTCGTTTTTAACAAAGTAACCCTTTTCTTCACCCTTCTCAACTAAGGTTTTTATTAATTTTATCTGTTCGTCTTCATTTTGAGCAGATATTATTTTAGTTGTTAATTCGTCTTGTGCTCGTGTAACGACCAAAACGGCGTTACGACTAAGAGCGTCTACATGTTTCATGGAAGTTCCTGATCTATGAACAATTTCGTAATCGAATTCTTCTAGGAACAAAGCCCAACGAGCTACTTTTGGAGCAAGCTCTTTCTTTGATAGTGTTTTCTGGAAAGCAGCGCAGTCAGTTACAATCCTGAACTTTGAACCTAACAAATAGTTCCTAAATTTCTTTAAAGATTCAATTACTGCCAACGCTTCGAGCTCGTAACTGCAATATTTTTCCTGTTGGGGTGTTGTTTTTTTGTTCATGTATTGTATCGGGTGTAAATTTCCATCATCGGTTTTCATTAACAATACAGATCCAAATCCGAGACTACTTGCATCAGTATGCAATTCCAGAGGTACTCCCTGTTTAAAAATATGTAAAACAGGTTTATGAGACAAAATGTCTTTCAATTTGTTGAATGATTCTAATTGTTCCACTCCAATCGTGAATACTTTTTCTTTTCGTAATAAGTCGCTTAATGGCTTAGCGATTAACGAGTATTGTGGGATAAATTTACGGAAGTATCCCGTCAGTCCTAGAAATGATTGCACTTGTTTTACCGATTTAGGGATAGGAAAATTTTTTACAGCCAAAGTTTTACTGGGTGATGGTTGAATTGTACCATTTTCAATTACATATCCGAGAAATTCTATTTTTCTTTTTAAGAATTGGCACTTTTTGAAATTAAGTTCTAGACCATTGTCCGCGGCGACTTTTAAAACGCGTTTCAGTTTTTCTAAGCCTTCTGCTTCATCCTGTGAAGGAATAATAATATCGTCTAAGTAAACTACGACCGTGTTGTCATGAATTAGTTCTCTGAAGACATTATTAACGAATCGCATAAATACATTTGGAGATGTACACAGACCAAATGGAGCTTTAACAAATTCATACTGTCCGTTATGAGTAACAAATGCGGTGTATTTTCTGCTAGCCTTTTCGATTTCCACATGGAAGAATCCATTTTTGAGATCAAGTGAAGTATAAACATTCGATGTTTCCAATTTATCTAGAACGTCTTCTATTAAAGGGAGAGGGTATTTATCTTTAATGACTTTCTTATTCAGTTTTCTGTAGTCAATACAGAGCCGATGCGAGCCGTCTTTCTTTTTACACAGTACAACAGGTGCAGCATAATTTGAAAAACTGTTTTGAATAATTCCCTCAGAAAGCCAAGATTGAACTTGATCGTTTATTATTTTTTGCTCCGCAAAACCACTTTCCGTTACTGGAATTTCATCATTCAGAACTATACTCATTTTGAAATCCGTTTTATTTATTTTTCGCGGCTCGTAATTTTGAATTTGTGATACCACTTCCTGTCTGTGTTTACTACTCATAATACCAGATAGATCAATTTCGTTCAAATGGATTGCATCGCTAACACAAAATAAAAAATCTTTCTCAAGTGCAGAGTTCGGATTAGTCATAACATGCTCGCAGCTGGAATCGTGCGGGGGGTTCATGACATTAAACACAGAGGATATTCTTTTTTGAATGCAGGGAGGCTTGGGGTTTGATAAAACGAAAGTGTGATCAGATTTTATTGCTACAAAGCTTACATGAAATGTATTTCTCATACCCCTAATTTCTACACCGTTCTCATTTAAGGAAATATTCAATTTGTTGAGCACATCAGTTCCAATAATAGCTTCAGTACACAGTTTTTTTAGCACATAAATATCACTTTCAACAGAACAATTATCAAAAGATATCTTAGTATGAAAAAATCCTAACGGAGAAATATTTTCACTTCCAATTCCTGTTAATGATACATTATTAAAGGATAAGTTTGGAGACCCAATTTTAATATAACATTCATAACTGATCATGGACAATTCTGATCCAGTATCTAATAGAGCATTTATTTTAAAATCTTGAATTATCACAGTTGTTTCGATTTTACTTTTACGATTGTTATTGCTAGTAATTAGAGCTTTATTTACATCTGTTTGGTCACAAAAAGTAGAAATATGTCCGAACTTAAAACATTTTGAGCATTTCGGACCTTCTTTCTTATTTAAACATTCAAAGGCTTTGTGCCCGTATAAATTACAATTAAAACAACGTATTTTTGCTCTATTTTCGTGCTTAATACCATAATTGTACTTATATTTTGATTTGTAATCAATTGGTTGAGCACTAACGACTGATGCTGCGTTTTCATGAACCTTGATAAATGGCTTTTTATTGATATTTTCATACGTGCTTCGGTTAGTTTCTTTTTGAAATTACGACGCGCAGTCTCATAATCATCTAATTTGTTCACTAGTTCCTCGATATTTTTAATTTTTGGCAGCTCATCTATAAAGTGTTCACGTACTTCTGAGGGTATTTTCTGTTTCAGTTGGTCCGAAACCAAAAGTTGTTTTAAATCTTCGAAAGTTTTGACGCTTAATCCGGATGTCCATTCATCAAAATAATTTTCCAGTTCAAAAGCAAAATCGCGCCAAGAGGCAGACGGTTCTTTTTTATGGGCAACAAATTTTTGTCGGAATTGTTCAGGGCTTAACTTGAAACGTTTTAGAAGCAATGTTTTAACATGACTGTATTCGTTAGCATCTGGATCGGGTTCTCTGGCAACAATATTGATAATTTCTAATGGAAGTAATGGGAGTAAATGCGTGACCCAATCTTCCTTGAGAATTTCAATACGATTTATCTGTCTCTCAAACAATGACAGATAGACACTAATATCGCTACCCATATTATAATGAGGCGTTAATTTTAACAAGTTTTGCGTTTTCGGGACTGTTGAAGAAACATGACTATCAGTCTTTACTTTCGCTTTAAGTTCTAATTTTCTCAATTCAAATTCTCGATTTTCTGTCTCTTGTCGTTCGGCAGAGATAACTTCTAAGCGAATTTTCGCAAATCTTTCCTCGTACTTATCATCTTTAGTAATAAGTTCCACTATCTCAGGGATTTTAGCACCAGGTTGTACAATTAATCCTAATTCATCGCTGAGATTTAGGAGATCAATCTTTCGTGCTCTTTGTAAGAATGTCATTTTCAAAAATTGTACTTACAAGATTGCTGTCCGGAAGATCAGAGTTCCAGGTGATATTCACTGTATCCACGTTTTTATGATGATTGCTGTCCAGGGGGTTAATCCACAGAAGAATCACACTGAATCACTCAGACAGTTCAGAGAATCCACAGAACAGTTCAGAGCACACGCACACAAAGTTCAGCATTTAATTCACCTGTTTTAAAACTATCATTAAAACACCTACTTCACACCGGAATGTCCGTGCATCCCGGCCGAACCCCCATTTTGTAATAATTGAGTTCACACACAGTTCCGGTAAATAAGATTTAATTAATGATTGAGGTGAAGCTGATGAATAGTTACAGATGAATATATACAGAAAAATATACTTTATGCCCGTCTGGCACAAACCACAAACATCGGTGAGCACGTCTTGCTCATTCAAGTAAGTCCTTTCAGCACATCCGAGGAATAACCTTCCTCTTTAATGTTTGACTTCCTTCTCTGTCGCTCGCTGCTCGCGCAGCCCATAGGAGGTAGATGGCGCTGTTGGTGAGGACTGGGGAGGTTAGTAGTTTCACTCCTACATTATATGGTTCCAGCGGAAAGGATCTACACTCAGTCATGAAGTGCAGTGAAAGGGATCAATACCCAGTCTTGAAGTGCAGTGGAGAAGATCGACACCCAGTCGTGAAGTGCAGTGGAAAGGATCGACACCCAGTCATGAAGTGCAATTGTTGTGTCCTTTTTAATAATAATAATTTAATTTAATGAAAAAAGAAAGGTTCGAAAACTAAGGATCACAACTTTTTTAATCGTATAGTATTTAAATTTGGAAGAAAAAACTCACTTAACCCTGTACATGAATTACATGACAGGAGATGTCGATATCTTAATTACGAAGAATTAAAAGATTAACAGGATATACATTGGGTGATCTTATGTCGCCAAGAGAATTCGTGAAAAACACAAAAGATAAGTCATAGTTTTAAATAACAATACCTAATGTTTATTGACACAGAAAAAAGGAATGACGCCTCTATTGGTTACATGAAAATGAAAACACAAAGAAATTATCAAATTGTTCTAGAACTCTTAAAAGGCAAGGGACGATAAAGAGGAATTAGGACTAAGAATTAACGCGGAGAAAAATTGTAGTCACGCGGAATTTTGGAAGAGTGGTGTTGGGACATTTTGTCCAATAAATACACCATCTCTACTCTGCAAATTGAAAAGAAGAAAAAAAAGAAAATTACTTAACAATTTGGCTCCATAGTTGGAATGGCACGAAAGCCACGCGACAGAAAGCGATCTAGCACATGTTGGTGGACGGGGAAAAGTCAAGAGAGAGTGAGTGCTCGTTTTGCGCGGGCTTTTATCTGCTGCGTCAGTGGCGTCTATCCATAGTTAAGGCTTGGAGGTAGCTAATTGCGAGGCTTGGAATTAGCATTTATGGAGACTTAAATGTAGCATTATGTCGTTGGAGACATAACACAGTGGAGAAGATCTACACCCTGTCGTGAAGGGAGTAAAGAAGACCGACACCCAGTCGTGAAGGACAGCCAATTCGGAAAAGAACGCGAGACGCCGAATCCCGAAAAAGAAGATTATAAGACCAAGTTTTGTGTGGAGAAGAGTTTTAGAATACCAAGTTTTGTGTGGAAAACAGTGAGCGACTACTTGCAAACCCGAAGTGGATCATATGCTGGGCAACACGACAGGTAAGTCTTGATTTATTTTAGAGGCAGAATTTTTGAAAATTAGTTGTATAAAATCTAAGTTAGGTTTCAAGTAAAAGGATAGTTAAATAGTTAACAATTAAGATATCGTAAGGCAGATTTGCAAAATAGGTATCGACCTAGGTCCTAACGATAGGGTGGTAGACATAACCACAACGATAACTGAGAGCCCGCTGTATGATGAAGAGTGGGTAAAGGCTCAACACCAGGTTATAGGAAAAGAACGGGCAAAAGCTTTAGAGGCAGAAGAACGGGCTAGGGACATAGAGACAGAACAACGAAAACGCTTTAGAATGTTCAAATTATAAAAACTTAGAGTTGGGTAAGACGCGGAAAGGAACAGTTTGGGGTCAGGTCCACCTAAAAATCCTAGGCCTATAAAAAACCTAAAAACGGTTATGCAAAAATTTGACCCAGAAAAATCAGAAATGGCCTTACATTTCACCCTTTTGAAAGACAGGTTAGAAAAATGTGCATAAAAGAGGTCTATTGAGTTACACATCTTCTGTACTTACTCCCAATTGACATCGTCGAGATAATTATGAGAGAACCCCTCGAAAAATCCAAGGATTACAACATGTTAAAGGTGTCCTCCTAGGTAGGTTTAAATTAATCCCGGAAACATTCCATAATAAATTCACGAAGCATCAGAGACGCCCCGGAACGTTCTGGAAAGATCTAGTGTTTGAGTTGAGGAGCTATTTGGAGGAATGGATAGAAGGAGTTGGAGTAAGGAAATTTGAAGGCTTTAAAAGTCTAATGATAACTGATCGAATTAAAAAGAGAGTTTCTCCTGAGATCAGAGAACACTTAATTGATCAATGGGCGACCATAGTCGACCCCGAAGAGCTAGTGCAAAAATTAGACCAGTACGAATCTGCGAGACGTATAAGTAGAAAACCTCTAATCGCTAGGCCCCCAGAAAGACTTTTTCCGGATAAAAACCGTATGGAAAACAAACCCACCATCGTCTGGAAAATTGAACACGAGAGAAACGACCGCCCGAATGAGAGAAATGCACCTCCAAATCAATTAAAATGGAGAAGGAAGGAGTTCGAACGGCGAACTGCACCCGCGTGTTACATATGCCATTCAACGAACCATCTAAGTCCACAATGACTTGAACTGAGAAAAACCCAAAATCACGAACGTGTGAATCATTTGGATATTGAGGAAAACTTTGCCCCCTCGTTTGCCTACTATCTAAGTGAGACAATAATAAATGGTGTAACCACCGTAGTATTGAGAGATAGTGGAACCAGTTTAGATGTCGCTCCAAATCACTTGGTGAGACCAGAAGATTAAACCGGAAAAACCGTTTGGTTGAGACAGGCGCTGAAAAATAATTTCCGATGTTTGACAGCTGCAAAAATGTGTATTGAAAGTGAGGAATTCGGAAAGGTAATTACTAAAGCAGCAGTAGCCGACAAAACCATCGAACTCGATCATTATCTTCTGGGAAATTCAAGGCAAGAACTACTCGAGGAAACCAAAAGGAATCCCCATCTAGTAAGCGCTGTAACGACCCGCGGTAAAAAGAGGACTGAAAAGGTGAGGCAGGACGGAGAGGTGGGAATATCCCCCGAAAACTATTTGTCAAACGTTGGGGAAAGTGGCTATCCCATTTAAGTATTGCCCCAAGCTGAGAAAGAAATCGCCCTCGTTGATATTTCACCCGAGAGGTTTTGTGAAATACAGAGGGCTTGTGGTGACCTGAGCTCGCTTTGGGAGAACGTAGCAGGATAAAAAATTAGCGAATATCGGGTTGATAAAGGCTTGCTTTTCCGAATAACCACGGATCACAGTGGGGAAGAGAAGAAACAGTTAGTAATTCCCGCGCAAATGAGATGGGGAATCTTGAAACTATGTCACGAGGAGGTCGCCGCCCATTTAGGTTCGACCAAAACCAAAGATAAACTACTAAGATATTAATTACTTTTGGCCGAATTGCATTAAGATGCGGAAGAGTATGTGAAGACATGTGACCCTTGTCAGAGAGTGGGAAAGCCAAGAATGAAGAAAAAAGCCTCTTTAAAATGAGTGCCGGTCATTGAAGAGATATTCTCTAAAATTAATGTAGATACAATACATTATATTTCATATTATATACGATTTATATATACGATACATTATTTTTCCTTATTCCAGTAAGGACAATATGTATTTGGTTACGGCATGTATGGCCTCGAAGTACTCCGAAGCAATACCGGTGCGAGCCATTAGTTCCGAATCAATGGTAGATTCCCTGATGATAATAATCAGTAGGTTGGGATTTCCCAGAGAAATTCAAAGTGACTTATATAGGCACTTGCTTCACCAGTAAATTGACCACTACATTCTTCAACAAATTTGGAATTAAAGTGACCCACAGTTCAGTAAGGCATCCTCAGAGTAATCCAGTAGAGAGATGACATAGATCAGTTAAGAGGACATTGAAGGGAAAACAAAAAAAGAATGAAATACAATGGTCATCTGAGATCGAAACCGCGTTCCAAACACTAAAGACGAAACTCACCGAAAAACATGTACTGTATGCTCCGGATTATAGAAAGGAATTTATTTTGCAGACTGATGTATCAGATAAAGCGTTAGTAATTATTATGGCCCAACGAGGACCAGACAATAATGAACGTCCTATCTTGTTCTTGAATCGGAAGTTTAGTCAGTGTGGAAAAAAGATTCTCCACAACCGAAAAAGAGTGTCTAACTATCATTTACGTAATAAAGAAATTGCGACACTATCTAGAGGGTCAGGGGTTTACAATCGAAACGGATCACAATCCTTTAGTGTGGCTGAGGACCCCAGGAAATAACCCCGAACTCATGAGATGGGCTATGGCGTTGCAACCATTTAATTATACCATAGTCCACAGAGCAGGGAAGGTTACTAAACACGCAGATTGCTTAAGTCGCGTGGAATAAGTAAACCTATCGATCGTCAAGAGATAGATTCTGTAAATAAGAATTGTATATAATTTTAAACTATGTGTAAAATAACTGTATATATTTTGTGTTTTTAATTGTTCTATACTGAATGGAGAAGAAATCCCTGGTCAGAAAGGGAGGGACAAATACTTGAAAGTATTAGCTTACTCTAAAATTGTCGGGATTTCTGTGTGTCTGACCTTCCCTTTCAGATTTTGCTCCCCAAGACATCGCAGAATCTCTTTGGGGGGAGGAATTCTGTTACGGAATCAAAGCAAGCGCTTGGCGGAAGAGTTGAAAGGATGACAAGACGAGACTCCGCAGAGGACACTTCAACGCATGGCCCCTGCGCCGGACGAGAGTTACCGAGCCGTGGTCAGGATATTGGATTTCACCGCGAAGGGGAAAGCGAGATGTCATTGTCCCTATGCCGACCGGCAAGATGCAGGGCAGAAGTTCATTTCCGCATGATCAGAGGAGACCGCAGAGACTTTTGTTCCTGCCGCCGTTTTGCTAATGCAGCTACCGGCAGAAGGGGAATATTAACTGCCAATGGACAGCCCGATTTGGAACCAGCCAACGGCGAGAGGACAAGTGTGTCGAATGAAACGAGAGGGGGGCCCCAACGACCCCCATGGAACTTTCGGAATCGAGAGACGAGAGAAAGTTATCGAGGAGAGAGGTCAACAGACCCGAGGGATCAAGCTGATCCGAGAAAGTGAACACCCGTTCACGGTTTCCGGTACCCCGTTCTCTGGAGAAGTGCTCGTCTCGAGCATCGGAAAAGGGCTAGAATAAGCCTGCAGAAATCGCGACTAATGTTCGTTGATTCTAAGAGAAATTTCCCGAACCGGCATTTCGTCTATCAGAGGTGAGGAAAGCTCAAACCCGAGATGCTGATCCTGCTGATTTGGAGCGGACATAGAACTTGCCGCTAGGCTCACAGGAGCTGGGAATCACTCAACCGATTGCCATTTCAGCGAATTCAACTGAACTGCGAATCTCGTACACGCATGCGACAACCCTTGGAGAAGCTCACCCGAGCTAGGAACCGTAATCGCCCGAGTATGGACTGGAGAAGGGCTCACCCGAGCCGGATAGTCAACTCGGAGTCCCAGGCCACGGACAATTCACCGTATTCGGCAAAATTAGACACCTGGATACCGGTATAGGACGGTATGCCCCATGTAGGAGGAATTTTGGTTTTCGTACTTTACATGCAGCGTAGAACGTGTGAAAAAAGTTGCATTTGTTTTAAGTTGACCTAGTGATGATCGTTGGCTAATGAAATTGACGTATTTGGCAGATATTTTTGCTAATGTTAAGGATTTTTGTCTCTCACTTTTCAATGAAAAGCAGTATCTGTTTTTGATACTACTGATAAAGTGGAATGATTTAAAAAGAAACTGAAGTATTGGGTAGAGTCAATCAATAACACGGAAGCCTGGATTGTTTTCCACTAACAAAAGGATTTGGTAAAGAACTCGAATCAGACATTCCTGTGGATATCTTAAACGAAGTTTGAAGTTCATCTCTTGCGTTTTATTAATACTTTGAACTCTTATTTTTCCAAAAGAATTACTATAAACATAAAAGATAACGTTTGGGTTGTAAGACCATACTCTATACCCCAGAAAACCATCCTGTCTGACATCACAGGAATATGAATAATTGCTTGGTTTTACATCAATTCCAGCGATAAGATCAAAGTTTGAAACTGAGAAATCAATCTCAGATTTTTGGTGTACGCTAAAAGATGAATTTAAAATCCTATCACCCTATTAGATAAAGCAAAACTTAATCTCCTTCCCTTCGCAACCACTTATTTATGCGAAAAATGATTCTCCGCATACGCCACTACTAAAACAAAAGACAGATCACGTCTCAATACAGAACAAAATATTCAGTTACAACTATCCAAAAATCAGCCAGATATAATCTCACTGTGCAAATCAAAACAGCCTCATCGTTTTCATTTCTGTTTCACGAAACCAAGTAAAAATTTGTAACAAACGTAATAATGCCAAATTAATAAAATAACAAATTGTGGATCTGCAATATTTGCCCTGAATTTATTTTCAAATGTTTTATTTCAAGTGTGTGTTTTCCATCTGCAATGGGAAATTAGTGCAGAAAAAAGTTAAATGGTGAAATCTAATGTCCTGCAAGCTAAAATGACGCAACTACCTAGTATCGACCGTTAATGCTATTTTGTCGTTCTATTTACTAAATCTCTCTCTCTCTCTCTCTCTCTCTATATATATATATATATATATATATATATATATATATATATATATATATATATATATATATATATATATATATATATATATATATATATACAGGGTGGTCCCGAATTCATGGTACAAACTTTAATGGTAGGTACAGGACATTGTAACAATGATTTATTGTATAGGAATGTATAGTCGCAAGTGACGCGGTGAGGCGTAAACAGGGGAAATAAAAGGAAAGAGAAATGGAGTGATCGGTTGGTATCATTGCCGGTAGAGGGCAGTAGATGTCTAGCCGCTGTTGAACATGATGCATCGCAGTAGGGAAAAGCGCCATTCATAATTGTGCTGCCGTAGACGATGGGTGACTTTACGTATGCAGAAAAAGCAGACATGCATTACATGTACGGCCGTGCAAATGGTAACGGCAGAGCTGCGTTACGAATGTATCGCGCGGAGTATCCTGATCGACGAATGCCGGATAGATATATATATATAGATATATATATATACAGGGTGGTCCCGAATTCATGGTACAAACTTTAATGGTAGGTACAGGACATTGTAACAATGATTTATTGTATAGGAATGTATAGTCGCAAGTGACGCGGTGAGGCGAAAACAGGGGAAATAACGGCTGAAAGGAAAAACAAAGATTTTATTGAAAGCGTTGTTGACAAGTGTCATGTTTACAGTAATTGTTCAAAATTGCGTCCACCAGTATCGATACATGCTTGACAGCGTCGGTGGAGCGATTGGCGTACACGTTCAAAGATGCCTGGTATTTCACGCACACCTGCAGCAGCTACAGATAAGCGAGCGACGAGATCCTCATCTGAGTCAACTGGAGTCTCATAAACAAGATGCTTTAGATGTCCCCATAAAAAGTAATCGAGGCTCGATAAATCGGGAGATCGGGGTGGCCAAGGGACTGGTCCACCACGCCCAATCCATCGAGTACCAAACGTGGCATTCAGGTAATTCCGTACATCAATGCTGAAGTGTGCTGGCGCCCCATCGTGCTGAAACCACATGCGGTTACGAATGGCGATCGGAACATCATGCAGCAGTTGTGGTAACACTTCTTTCAGAAAAATAAGATAGCTTCCGCCAGTGAGCCGCGTGGGTAGTAAGTATGGGCCAATCAAAAAGTCGTTCACAATACCAGCCCACACATTAATACTGAAACGTTGTTGAAACGCATGTCGACGCGTTGCATGTGGATTATCGGTTGCCCACACATGGGAATTGTGCGCATTAAAGACACCCTCGCGTGAAAATGTCGCTTCATCTGTAAATAGCACATAATCTACGAAATCCGGCTGCAACGCACATTGCTGCATCACCCACAGGCAGAAGTTCACGCGGCGAGGATAATCTGCCGGATTCAATGCTTGTACTTTCTGAAAATGGAAGGGGTGTAAGCGATTTTCGTTTAACACTCTGCATACAGTCTGATGACTCACACCTACGTCACGCGCAACAGTTCTTGTGCTTGACTCGGGTCTATCAGCCACAATGTTCAAGATGCTTTCTTCCAGCCTTGGAGTGCGTACAGCTCTTACTCGACCAGCGCCATGTCTGTTGACGTCGAACGCACCTGTTTCACAAAGTTGACGATGTAACCGTTGAAAAATTCTATGATCCGGCATTCGTCGATCAGGATACTCCGCGCGATACATTCGTAACGCAGCTCTGCCGTTACCATTTGCACGGCCGTACATGTAATGCATGTCTGCTTTTTCTGCATACGTAAAGTCACCCATCGTCTACGGCAGCACAATTGTGAATGGCGCTTTTCCCTACTGCGATGCATCATGTTCAACAGCGGCTAGACATCTACTGCCCTCTACCGGCAATGATACCAACCGATCACTCCATTTCTCTTTCCTTTTATTTCCCCTGTTTACGCCTCACCGCGTCACATGCGACTATACATTCCTATACAATAAATCATTGTTACAATGTCCTGTACCTACCATTAAAGTTTGTACCATGAATTCGGGACCACCCTGTATAGATATAGATATATATAGATATATATATATTTATATCTATATATATCTATATATATGTATATATATCTATATATCTATATATATGTATATATATATATATCTATATATCTATATATATGTATATATATATATATCTATATATCTATATATCTATATATGTATATATATATATCTATATATATATATATCTATATATCTATATCTATATATCTATATCTATATATATATCTATATATCTATATATATATATATCTATATATATATATCTCTCTCTATATATATATATATATTAAATCCAAATGCCACTCACACTCACTGACTCACTCATCACTGTATCTCAAGAACTACAAGTCGTAGGAAGCTGAAATTTTGCAGGGCTATTCTTCTAATACTGTAGAGTGCACTAAGAAGGGATTTAAGTACACTAACAAGGGATTTTGACAAATTCGACTCTTAAAAGGTCTAAAATTAACATAAGGCCTAAACCAAAAGCGAGTTGAAATCTGAAAAATGAATTCCCTGCGAAGTTTTTTGTCGAATTATTCGACTTCAGAATATATTTAGGAAGTCGAAATTCAACACGCTAGAACAGATATTTTTTTCAGAATTCTGCCTTTTTTAAGGATTATAATTTTGTTTCTGTTTGCATTTATGTGTTCCGGTATATTACCTATTGCAGAAAGATTATTTAGGAGTTAGATTTTGATGATTACCCGTTTAGGAAAATTTCCTGCAAAATACCACTATACGGGTAATTTCTTGGTGGTATAGGTATATTTCAACCAACTTTCTTTAAATCTTTGGTTGAATACGTAATAGTGTGTGGATAATAAAAATAAACAAAATATACAAATCAAAATATTTTTAAAGTGTGTCTTATTTAAGTGTGTCTTAATTCTTATTTTAAAATGACAAGTAAAATTTTTTAAATAACTTTAAAATAAGATGGGTTACGTTAAATTAAACCGGGTAGTCATACGTTTTTGTTCAAATATATTTCAAAATTTTATATAGCGTTTCATTGAAAGATGATTAAATTTCATTTGTTTTTCGTGTTTCATGGGTGTTATTGAAAGCTGTAATTCATAGTCAAGTAACTACATCTGTCATTCTAAATAAGTACGTGCTTTCCATTTAGAAACCGAATTTCTGATCTTAAAAATGGTTCTTAAAAGGGGTAAAAATAAGGGTTCAATTTAATACTGTATGTCTGTTGGAGAAAGGGGAATTTTTAATAAGACTTTTTTTATCTTAAAATAATATCACAAGAAATAATTTAGAAAAATTGAAATTTTTAATATTTGAGGTTGTTTACTCTATTTATTGAAGCTGTTCTTATGCAACTTGATATATGTGAATTAGCAAAAACTCAAGAGCAAAACTGGATGCCAAATTTATTAGAAGAACGTAAATCGTATTGGAAATATGAATTTTTCAATCTGACCAATTATAAATAATTTCGTTAAAAAATTTTTAATTTTTTAAACATGCAATCTATTTGGGCAATTTAGTTTATATATGCAGTTTTATAGTTAAGCTTGAATAAATTTATTTAAGGCAATGACCCTGATCGGAAAACCGTCAAAATGGAATTCCTTCCAAAAGGATGAAAAGGTTTTCGAAATTGCTTTAAAACCCTTGGAAATTATTGTGAAATATTATTTTCGGTAGACCTCTTTCGAGTTGGAGATGTCTCCTGCTGCCATCTAGTATTTAATTTAAACAATTTTGCATGCTGGGGTAAAGTAACTTCTAAAATCGATAGTTTAATTTAAGCTCGCAAAATTTTCGATACTAAAAAAAATTACTGTAATAATTTTAGGAAGTATCACTTGACCATCACAATTTTTGATAACCGTAGTATATCAATCAACAAGTATTTTTTTACAGATAGATATTTTCTCATTTCGAGTCGACGCACTTGATTCGTATCTTGATTTTTTTTTGCCATATTTTTGGAAAATCCTTGCAATCTAATGCGTATACTGAAATGCAGATGAGAAATTCCTATATTTTTATTTTGGTCTAAAGGACCATTTTCCAGATGAAGTATACCAGAAACAATACAAAGCGAATTATTTACCAACCGTAGATATAAGGAACTAACAAAAAGTATGAAAAACTTAGTAAAACCTACTAAACCGTAATATATGGATCCCAAGTGGAGTCATTTAATTTTTCAAATTGGCCTAAAATATAATTTTTCTCAAAAATATAAACTTTTGCTTCTGAAAAATCAGTACTTTTTAAGTGAACATTTCGAATATATGAAAAAAAAACATTTCCTGGGATTGCTTTCATGTTGTCATTTAGTAATTAAGTCAAAAAAGGGTTCTTTTAAAAATTCAAACAAAATATGCATTTTTGAAACTAATGCTCTGTTGCAGAGATACGAGAAAAACGCTTAAGGTAATTCAAGAAACTCGTAAACAATATATACCTGACAAAACGTCTATCATGAAGATACTATATATTATAATCGTAAAATTTTATAAATAGTTCACACGCTTCACCAACACACAAGACAACGTCAAATAAATTTACACTTTCCCTTCGGGATTGATTCCGCGCCACCATTAATCGACTACCTACCTAAATGCAAAGTCGCGCAAAAAAAAATCCAACGAGCTGCCTCCTTTACTTCCAGCTCTATTCATACCAAAGCAAATTCAAAAAGATCATTCAATAGGAATCCTCTACAAATTCAAATTCAAACAAATTGCATAAGGGGACGTCTTTATATCACATTTTGCAGAAACAACGCAATTTTCAATGGAAACACCATGCTTTTAAACCGTAATCAGATTTTGCATCAGTCAACTAGTCTAAATATGAAATTTCATGACTACTACCTTTATATCCGGAGGTATTTAATTCTAAAGTTGGTGTCGATTTCAAGGATCATTTCCACATAGAAAGTCGCAATTCGTAGATCGAGATTAATGGCCGATATCACTACACGAATTTCAGATTTGAACACTATTTCAAACGAATTTTTCAGTGATCCGAGAAGTATTATACAGAGTGTCCTAAAAGTTCCCGCACTCCAACTTTAAAAAAATCATTGCACCCGTGTTTTTTTTTTTTTTTAATTATTGAATTTTACTGTCTGTTTATAGCTCTATCGACTTTAACTTTTATCGTTTTGTTTTCTTCGCGCTCAAGTTATACGACAATTAAGTTCCACGTCAAATTTTGTTCTTCATTGCTAAACGAATTTACCACGCATTCAGAGAATTGCGCTGCTTGAGGCTTATTTTGAATGCAAACATATGAAAGATGTAAAGAATTTTTACAACATAAATATCCAGATGATGCAATACCGAGTGATACGCTCAATTAATTCTGTTATTTCGTGAGAAGTTCGGTGGAAGACGAACACAGGAGTGGAAGACGGAAAGTCGTTTCACCAGACTTTGCAATATTTTTCGTTGAGTTTGTTGCACAATCTCCTCATCAATCCGTGAGGCATTTTTCGCAACAAATGGGTACATCACGTGGATCAACACATAAGGCTTTAAGAGCTTTGCATTTTCGTGCTTATCGTGTAAAAAATGTTGCAAGAGCTAAAGCCCCTGGACAATGAAAAGCGGCTTTATTATTGCCGATGGTTCAGAGATTTATTCGCAACAATATCAACATTTTAGACAAAATATTTTTTTTCGATGAGGCATGGTTTCATTTAAGCGGTTACGTGAACATGCAAAACTCCCGCATTTGGGCGACAACAAATCCCCATTCATTAATACAAAAACCTTTACATTCTCATACCTGTTTTACACCTGTTACCATACATACCTGTTTTTTTTTTTTTTTTTTTTTTAATTTTACTTAACATTCACACAGTTTACTGAACGCTTTATTGTGACGAAATGGACAAGTAGGTATTTGCATCTGGAGCATCACAACGGGCTTTTGGCGATGTTCCGGTATCCGACCCGAATGGTAATGTAAATTTATTTAACGTCATACAACACAACAGGCTATTGACGACAGTGCGGGATCAATCCCCGAAGAAAAAGATCGCAGGACAACACCACGTCATTTTGAACCACGGTCAGATGACGAGGCAACACCTTAGCTGGCACACCACTCTCCAAACACTATAAACACTTCACACCAAGCCAACGTGAGTACTTTCGGCCATAACAGATTTAAGGTGCACCAGTCGCCTCTACACCATACGCAAACAAACATCTATGCACTGACCCAGATTCGAACCAAGAACCTTCCTATCCAGAACCTTAACCACCAGACTGGTGGGACAGCACTAGGTATACGACATCGACAGCAAAACATCGATGTTCCAAATTAAAACATCGATGTTGATAAAACATCGCCTAAAAAACTTCGATGTTTTTAAGCATCAGTGTATTTAACCTCCCCCCCCCATAACTTAAAACTGGCTTAGTAACGTCAAACATTAACGTTCGAGAGGGGGTGAGATTTAATTTGTCATTTGCCGTGTTTATTAATTTATAACTAAACTTTTTTTTAACTGTCAACACAAAGTCAAAAAAATTAATAAGAACAGTTAACAAATCTTTTATTTTCAAATTGAATAACTTAAAAGAAAATAATATTTACAAAAATTTGACATAGGTACTACTAACTAAGCAGATATATAACAATAATTATTGTTAGATGTTATTAATTATTTATCAACTTATGGGAGGGGGGGGGAACACAACAAACGTATTATTTATTTACAAAAAATAAAAATATAGGGGCCTATAAATATTTTAGGCCCTAATATTTGTGTTATTTACAGTTTGTAAAAAAAAAAAAGTTTGTTAACTTTCTCCACCTTAAGCCGACTTCTTTTTTCACAAACTATCCCACCAGATAAAAAATTTTAAAAAATGTTATGATGGGACAGATTTCGCCATCTCTGAGAAGTATTTAGTTGCGCGATTATTTTTTTAAATTTTTACTATGGTGCTTTTTTTATTCAAAAATAACACATCAACAACGTAAAAACATCGATGTTAAACAAACATTGGCTCCAATAAATCGACGGTGAATACATCAATATTTTTATAAAGCATCGATGTTTTGAGAACATCGACATCGATGTCGCATCGCTACTTTTCTGACGCTTAACTCTTGGCCAGTTTGGTCCAAAAGTATGTTCAGTTTACTGATTATGAAAATATTATGCTACTTGGTTATTTTTTTTTTAATTTTTATTATGGTACTTTTTTTTTATTTAAAATAAAACATCGACAAGTATAAACATCGATGTTAAAAAAAACATCGGCATCAATTCGTCGATGGTAAATACATCGATGTTTTGAAAACATCGACATCGATGTCGCATCCCAAGACTCGGCACTGGTCAGACGAAGAAGTCACTGATGAGGTGGTACTCCATACTCCCTAAACCTCCATACCACGGACGTCTGAGGCCACGACAGATTTAACGTGCACTATGCCTTTGTACACGACGGTCTTTGATTGGATTCGAATTCGCAATCCTCCAGTTGCTAATCCGTTACCCTTCCAACAGGGGGCGTCATCTGACCGTGGTTCAGAATGACGTGGTGCTGTACTCTATTCATTCCCTTTGGGATTGATCCCCGGCCGACCAACCGGTATAGTGGTTAAGGTGTTAGCCTCTAGATCGGAAGGTTCCTGGTTCGAATCCGGGTCCGGGCATGGATGTTTGTAAGCGTATGGTGTAGAGGCGGCTGGTGCACCTTAAATCTTTCGTGGCCGAAAGTCCTCACGTTGGGTTGGCGTGGAAGTTTGGAGAGTGGGGTGCCAGCTCAGGTGTTGCTTCGTCATCTGACCGTGGTTCAAAATTACGAGGTGTTGTCCTCGGATCTTTCCCTTAAGGGACTGATCCCGGACCGTCGTCAATAGCCCGTTGTGTTGCTCTAGTACGACGTTAACTAAAAATTACCATTACCATTGGGATTAATCCCGGGCTGTTGTCCATAGTCCGTTGTGTTGGTTCAGCATGACGAAAATACCTACCCTTCCATCCGGGCAACCGTGGCCATCAATCTGAACTATCGAAATACTATCACATCAAGAACTATTGTCAAAAATCGAAATGCAATCAGGCAGGAACTGTTTTGCTCGACATTGAAAGATACTTCTGCACACTCCCGATTTCAATGTATGCACTATGAACTGCATTCGCACAAATGTTGCAGCTTATCTGACACTTTAGTACCTAACACAGGACACCCATACCCGGCAGTCCTCCTTTTACAAGTTAATTGCAAAGGTAATGGCTGTGGAACCTGAATCGGTCGACAGAGAATTTTGTTTTGCGAACTATATTCCAATGAGTTCATGCAAAACTGACATCAACTAGAATGCCCTATTTTAGACACTCCACGTTCTCTGCTCTTACGTTGGTAGGTAGGTATTTAATTACCGTCACACTAGAGCAACACAACGTGCTATTGGCGACGGTCCGAGACCAATCCCGAAGAGAAAGATCCGAGGACATGTACGTTTGAACCACGGGTCAGATGACGAGGCCCCATCTGAGCTGGCACCCACTCTCCAAACTTTCCTCGTCCAAACGTCCTCACGCCAACGTGAGGACATTTGAGACCGTGACAGATAGAACGTGCACCAGCTCTTTTATACACGACCGTCTTTGGTAGAATTCGAACTCGCGACCCTCCGGTTGTAATCCGATGCTCTAGCAAATAGGAAATGATGAATTGCATATAAAAAAGATTATTCAATTAGAATGTCCACCAAAAGGGTCCAGTCCATTGTGTCGAAAGGGGTTTCGATATTAAGGGCGGTGAGAAGAGCTGATTCCGCTAAATGATTCAAAAGAGTAAACAACAGAATAAATTGACTCCTAGCGAGAATGCTGTTCTCGAAAACGAAATGGTGCAGGGAAAATTATTTTTATGTTTCAACCCAGGCGTTTCCAGACAAAAATACGTTCTCTAATTTTTCCTTTAGTGGGGAGCAGACATATGGGTCTATAGGCACCACAGGTGGTTGGTCCTTTCCATGTTAAAACAGGAACCAGAAGGAGTATGGAAATTTCAACGATATTTCAATAGGAAATTAGAGTAGTTTTTTATGGTGTTGAAATATAAATTTCCAAATTTTTTAATCGATTAGCCACTGCGTGGCCAGTACGGTGTTACCGGCACGGTTTGCTTGGCAAATCAACACCACGTACAACGGCGTAATGGCCTCACCATTGTCAAATGCGGCCAAATTCGAGATCCAATCGGTGCGACATTACAATCACTTGCGAAAATATAAATCTTTAGTTGAAAAATTATTTATTAAAAGAAAATCAAAAGTATAAGGTCTGGTGTAAAATTTTCCGCAGATTTCAAAACTGCTGAAAATTTTACAAAAAAAAAATCTAAATAATGCCAATCAAATTTTATTTACTTGTTTTACTTTCCTTCGCTAGAATCGTTTGAGCGCAGGAAATGGAATCTGTTGATTTCTCGACAGAGAAAGTCAAATTCGTATGGGAAAAAATATAAAAGTTACAATTAAAAAATTATTTATTTGAAGGAAATCATAATTTTAGGTTCCGATCTTATGTAAAATTTTCCACAGATTTCAAAACCGTTGAAATTTTTGCTTTATCTTTCGATCTAGGAGATAGAAAAAAGAATAACTCCAGTTGAAATTTTATTTCTTTTTTTCGACGCCTGAAATCGTTTTACCGCAAAATCAAACGGAAACAGAAAAAATACATTTAGAATTTGTCATTTATTTATACTGTTGCCATTCTGAGGAAAACACTAATAATTAAATTCCAATAAATTAATTTTAAAATATTCTAGAATAAATTTTAAAATTCGGGCTTCGCTCAAAATTGCAAAAACTTAGGATTACCAGTGTGCCAAATCTCATTACTGTAAGTGCCATAGATTCGTCATGACAGTACACGCACCCATACATGCATACGCACATACAAACAAACACTTCCTTTTATAATAGTAGAGACTAGTTGAATAACCCTAACTAGTTGAATATGCTTGGGTTGAAATGGTTAAATGTTGATTGAAAAATGAATTAGAATAATCGCTTTTCTTACATAGAAAATTGCGATCCTTTAAGTTGTACAGAAAATACTTTTTAACTTCGTTTTGGCTTTTTTATAGATTCTATAATTTACTTCGGATGCAAATATAAACATTTAAGGCTACAGAGTACCCTTTTTCAAAAAAATTTCCTACAGATAGTAACATTAAAAACAATTAATGACTTTTTTTCAGCTTAGATTATTAAACTGAATGCAATAAAAAAAATTCAGATTAATAAGAACCATTATTTTAAAATTAAAAAAAAACTGAAAGTTTTGAAGCTTTTTAAAATTTTATAAAATATTCAATTTTTAATATTTTTTAGTTACTTTAAGTTATTTATATTTTTTGGATAATTGTGGGGGAACAAAAGTTAGTATGGAATTGACCATCAGTCTCATTGTTGAATTTTAATAATTATATTTGTAGCTAAGAATGAAAAAAATATGAAAATTCTAAAAATATTAACTTTGCCATTTTTTTTTAAATACTAGAACTATCAGACCTTAATCCATACTAACTTATATAGTACATATATATGAAAGTATCTACAAAAAATTTCTAGACTGTATCTTGTACAGAAGAATACAAATCCTTAGGGAATTGAAAACACTTGCTTCCACACAAATAGTCTGAGAAAAATGCATTTTAAGTTTTTGAAGTCATAAAACAAAAACTAATAATGCAAGTAGAGCTCTATTTTTTAATATGTTTTTTACCAACTTATAAATTGCACTAAAACACTAATTTAACTTAATGTGATTGAATATATTTTACATTTATAAAATTCAAAATACTATATTTTCATATGGTCAAAAACATTTGTTACGGCAGCCACAAATTATTTATCTTAATCCTAACTAAATATTTTCATACCAAATATTTACCAAATTTTGATTATAGTATATTATCTATAACAATCGTAACCAAATATTGGTTTTGAAAAAGACCTTTTTATCAATATTGGTTAGCTAGTAATGAGACTCAGAAGAAAATGCAGAACATAAACTAACTGATACGATTTTAGTAGTGGAAGTTGAAGTAATAGCCATTTCACCTAAGAAATTGATTTTATTCAAAAATATTTTTGATTAATTGTAAGAATATAAAATTATATCAAAACAAAAACGAATTTAACCACACTCCCTCCTCTATGCTGTCGAATTTTGACACTGACAACACTCAGAAAACTTCAAATATCTTTAAAACTAATTGGATATCAGATCTAGAATTTTGAGGCAAGCTTCCCAACTGTATGGGTCATCGAAAAATGCAATAAAAATGTTTTCGATGTTTTTGTCATTTTTAGGGTATTGTGTAGCCTTAATTCTTGAATAATATTTTGCAAAATTCAAAAGATTAAGACATTTGAAAGGTATTGATAAAGACGATAATTATTTATGATTTATGAAATTTAGTGATGTCTCAAATATGACCAGCGAAATTTCCCTGTGGAAACTTAAATACACAAACACAGGATTCTAAATCAAATTTATAGAATAAAACATTAATTCTGGTTGACCAGATTTCAAATAGTAAATTTAAGATTTTGTGTTCAATGAGTTTTTTGTTTGTGCCTTTCGTGTTCCACTAAAAAATGTAAATTTTGATTTAAAAAATATTTTATTTTTTTTAGTTATTACTAAAGACCGGATTTTTATGCAGTACAAACAGTCAAAATATGCCATAAAATATGCAGTTAAAAATGCTCAAATATGCAAGTATTATGAAGTAAAAAATGACCAAATATGAAAAAATGCAGTAAAACATGACAAAAAATGCATTTTTATGCACTAAAAATTAAAATTGAAAATGAAAAGACTATATTTGAAGGAGCACTAGGAAGAAAATCAAATTTCAAATACTGATGCACATTTATTGCTTTTATATTGCACATAATTCTCATTAAAGTTTTATTAATGAACTACTAATAGATCAAAAAAGTCTTTAAAATCAAAGAAATAATATATACACACAAATTATATCGACATATTAAAAAAAAATGATATAAAAAAATATTTAAAAATACTATGGTTATTATGGGAGTAGTTATAACTTTATTGCAATTGCGAATATTTTAAGTTAATAAACAAGTATTTTTCTAAATTATCTTCTGTAAAATTATGTCTACGGTCGCTTAAAATTCTTTTACACGATGAAAAAGAGCGTTCCACATCCACAGACGTTATGGGGGGCGAATTTCAAGAAACTTAAAATTTTAGGGTCCCACATGTCATTTTTATTTTGTTAGGTCCCTTCCTCGCCTTGAAGGATTTTATTAATAGTTATCAATTTTGTCAACCCGCGAGATTTTTTTTCAACACCTGATCTATCTTTTCTTTAAGTATGTTACCAGTTTTGCCTGGAATTGAATTGATTTTCATTACCGCATCTTCAAGGATTGAAAGGCGGATCAAGGCTTCAAGGATTCATTTAATGTTAATCCCCCTTTTTTTTTCCTTCAAGATTTTGGATCGAATCTACTAAAAAGTAGCAATTCGTTTTAATAAATGTCAATGATTTAACGAGGTTTACGTTTTCTATTAATATGGATACTTTATCTAAACTTTGTGCGGAATCAGCATTACTTTTTTTTTTAATTTTCGAATCACTTCCGAATATCGGTTTCAATGCTCGGAGTAGAACAAAGCAGTAGACAGCCATGTGCCCCATCTTGTGAGCACAGGTGTCGGAAGTAACGAAACATTCATCAGTTCCTTGTTAACTACCACACGGGAGGGTGCTTTAACAAATATTTTTTTCCTTGTACAATAAAGGAATTTAATTCCGGAAAGGAATCTTTAAATTTTTCAGCAATAAGGTTAAGTGTATGGGCAATACATGTGACGTGGACTAGGTTTTTATAAAACGTTTGCAACAATTTTCCAGCCTTGATCATATACGAAGCCGCATCTGCCAAAAGTAACAAAACTCGATTTTCTATTCCGCTATCATTGGGATATATTTTAAGGCTAGAATTAATAAAACGGCATATTGTGACGTGATTAGTATTATCGAGGATTTTAGAAGCCAAAAGAAATGGGTGGCCAGCTTCGTGGGAACTCAATTTTCCAATTACAAGATTAACCACATAATTACCCATAACATCAGTGGTTTCATCGACGACAAGGTACACGTAATTCTCGTCTATGTATTCCCTAAGTTTTTGTAATGTTATTTTATAGCAAAGATCTAAGTAATTCTTTCGGAGAGTGCTTTCATCGAGAATATTTCGGTTCGTTCATTTCGAAAGAAATGCATTGAGGACGGAATTCTTCAGTTTAAGGATAGGAATGTCGGCCGAAATTAATGTCAGACATAAATCTTCGCAATAACTGTCTTCCTGCTTTGAGGTTGATTGTGATTGATTAAGCAAAACTTGACGCTTCGAAAATCTTTCTTTGGCGAAAGAATGTGCTCCTACATAGAAAAATTGAAATCAATGCACGAACTTAATCAAACCTAAATTTGAATATAAATTTTAAAGGTATGTACAATGGGGCCTCCCGTAACAATGGAGTTACACCCCTGAGAAACATCATGTTATGAAAAAACGTGTTACATAATTTATATGATACTATGAGGGAGCTTTTGTCTTGCTTTCAAATAATTTTTGGATGAATACATAATAGGTGAAGCCGTATTACTCGAGGGTCAAGTTTACTAGCAACTGCATATTTGTATGTGTGTGTAGTACATGTGATTGAAATTCTCAATTCACTTCTATAAAGACAATGGAAAGAAATAACTTACCAGTTTTAATATGTTGTTCTAGTTGAGATTTCCTCTCGAATGTGATATTTTTGCCACAAGGTTGGCAATATACGATCTGACGTCGTTCGTAAACATTTTTTTTTAATTTAAATCCTTCAGCCACCCTTTGACTTTGAACGAAAAAGATTGTGAAATTTTAGGCATGTTTCTGAACAACAGGCAAAGCACAACTGAATTAAATTAAAAATGAACGGATTGCTGTTTTGTGATTTTAAATCATTTTCTTTTTATATTCATAGAATAACTTCCTGTCTTTGCGTCCTATTCAGCTTTCGATCCTGAATGTTTATCTCATTTTTTTTAATTCTTCCGCCGAAAGTAACTTAGTTGTTTTCGCACACTGAGGCGCCCTTAGAACAGATTCTTTATATACACTGCTGTTTGTAAAAAATGCAACACCATGAAGGAATCATCCGAATGAAATGAAATTTGCAGCAAATGTCAATAATAAGATGTTATGCAAAATAGTAAAGTTTCAGAGTCACCACGCATGCGTGGTGTGAGCAGAACCCTCTGAACTGATGCTAAAAGCATATAAATAGAGGGCTGTAGCGGGACGTTGAAAATAGCGCATGGTTATTTTTTAGTGGCGAACGTTTAGTGACACCTAAGTATGCCTCCATGACGAAATAGGGTGAAATTTCAACAACTTACAGAGTTAGAATGGGGGAGAATCATCGGCCTTTGTGTAGGAGGATTTTCCTATCGCGCAATAGCAGCTCGTGTGCAGCGGAACAGTTCCACAGTGATGCAAGTTTGGAAGCAGTTGACCAACGAGCACTGGACAACTCGAAAAACTGGGAGTTGATGACGGAAAGTGACGTCAGCACGCGATGATAGACACCTGGTCCACATGGCGCTGATTGACTGTACAGCTTCCTCCAGGCAGTTAGCAGCACTTTGGTCTACTGCTACAGGTGTACTAATGTCGGCTTCGTCAATTCGCCGACGTCTGCTGCACCGTGGACTGCGTGCAGGGATTACTTTATACAGGATACCACTCACGCCAAACCATCGACAGCTGCGTCTGCAATGGGCTCAAGATCACAGAGCCTGGCGGGCTGATTGGCAACAAGTTGTCTTTTCTGACGAATCCCGCTTTAATTTCTGGAACCATGATGGCCGCATTCGTGTTAGACGCTACGCCGGTGAACACTGCCTTCCAGTGGGCGTTATCGAACGTCATAGTGGCTGAACACCCAGAGTCATGGTCTGGGGTGCGATTTCGTATCATGGACGATCTCAGCTGCTATGAATTGAAGGTAATCTGAGTAACAACAGGTACGTACGTGAAGTGCTAGAGCCCGAAGTCGTTCCCTTCCTTCAAGGCATCCCTGGAGCTATCTTTCAACAGGATAATGCACGCCCACATGTTGCAAGGAATGTTCGAGACTTCTTTTCAGCCCAACACATGCAACTTCTTCCTTGGCTTGCTTATTCGCCGGATATGTCGCCTATTGAGCACGTGGGATTTGGTATACCTCCACGACGAAATAGGGTGAAATTTCAACAACTTACGGATTTTGAACGGGGGAGAATCATCGACCTTCGTGAAGGAGGATTTTCCTATCGCGCAATAGCAGCTCGTGTGCAGCGGAACAGTTCCACAGTGATGCGAGTTTGGAAGCAGTGGACCGACGAGCACCGGACAACTCGAAAAACTGGGAATGGAAGACGCAAGGTGACGTCAGCGCGCGATGATAGACACCTGGTCCACATGGCGGTGAATGACCATACAGCTTCCTCCAGGCAGTTGGCAGCCGACGTCTGCTGCACCGTAGACTGCGTGCAAGGATTCCTTTATACAGCATCCCCTCACGCCAAACCATCGACGGCTGCGTCTGCAATGGGCTCATGAGCACAGAGCCTGGCGGGCTGATTGGCAACAAATAGTCTTTTCTGACGAATCCCGCTTTAATTTGTGGAATCATGATGACCCCATTCGTGTTAGACGTTATGCCGGTGAACGCTGACTTCCAGAATGCGTTATTGAACGTCATATCGACCGAACACCCTAGTTATGGTCTGGGGTGCAATTTCGTATCATGGACGATCTCAGCTGCTACGAATTGAGGGTAATCTGAATAGCAACAGGTGCGTCCGTGAAGTGCTAGAGCCCGAAGTCGTTCCCTTCCTTCAAGGCATCCCTGGAGCCATCTTTCAACAGGATAATGCACGTCCACATGTTGCAAGGAATATTCGAGACTTCTTTTCAGCCCAACACACGCAACTTCTTCCTTGGCCTGCTTATTAGTGTGGGGTTTGGTTGGTCGGCGTCTCTCTCGTGATCCGCGTCCTACAGCTTCAAAAGACGAACTTTGGGTGTGCATACAAAACAATATGGAATTATCTTCCACAAGCAGACATTCAACATCTCTTTCACTCCATGCCACGTCGTATAGCAGCACGTATTGCAGCGCGTGGTGGCTACACCAAATACTGATTTCGGACACTTAATATTGTTTTTCTTTTTTGCTTTGAAAATTTATTCATTTATTTATACTAATACAAGCCGTTTGTGTATTAAACTTCATTTAATTGTGATGACTCCTTCATGGTGTTGCATTTTTTACAATCAGCGCAGTATAGTTTATTGCTTGTTCAGTCTATATGCCCGTGATTACACATCATTATGACAATCCTATGATTGATCGGGTTGTTCTGCAATGTGCTTTTCTTTTCATTTTCATATTTCCGGTGTTACGTAATTATAATTACTCAACCGGCGATGTGATCATTTGGTTTGTTCCTATAACTTATTTTTGTATGTGTGCGGTACCATTTTCAAATTCTATTCTGCTTTAAATAAATGCAGTGTCTCGTCCCGAGATGCTCTATATTTCATCGTAAAAAAAGTGCTATAAAATTTGAAAAATTGATATTTTGAGTGAGGTAGGCAATATATGCAATAACCCTTCATTTATGCAATTTTATGCAGTAACCCCTCAAATATGCAAAAATATGCAATATAAAATATTACCTATGATATGAAGCATGATTCGGTTAGAAAATAGATCTCCTGACTCGTATGTGGTGTTAAACCAAATATGCAATTCCATAGGAATCCGGTCTCTAGTTATTAATCGCACGGCGTTCCTTGTGACAGTTATGCTTCTAGAGAAAAACGCACGTCTAAAATAAGAACCGCGTAGTATCATTTCAATTTCCTATAGTACGTATTTTCTTGTTCATATCCATTTATTGCAGAAAAGCAAACCTAAGATTTTTAAATTAAGGCTTCGAAGGGCACTTTTCGGACTACCTGTTTGCCAATTTTCATGGTTGTAAGTGCTACAGATTGGTCTGGTGACAGGAAAGTAATAGCCTATGTTTTCCGCAGTGTTCTAAAGTATAAGTGTACCAAATTTGGTGTGGATTGGTCAAAAGTTGTAGATTTGTACAGAAAATATACATACATATTTCCTATTTAAAACACTACCCTGCAATAATTGACTGGACGCCAGCGGATTTGCATAAAATCCGACTGCTTGTTTGGGGGTGGTTTTCGTTGTATGGCCTGGGACCTTTCCATGTTGTTCCTGGTCAATTGAACGCCGACGCCTACATGAACATTTTGGACAATCATGTTCTTCCTACGCTCTGGTAATTTTATGGAATGGACGCATGTTACTTCCAGGACAATAACGCTCCATGTCAGGTTGCAGATTCTGTCAAGCAGTGGTATCAAGATATGGATGTAAAACGTCTTCCCTTGCCTGCTCAGTGTCCCGACCTAAACCCCATCGAACATTTGTGGGACGCGTTAGAGCGACGCTTACGGACCAGGGAACCACGTCCGAAATCTACAGCTGAGCTGGCATCATTCTTGCAGCAGGAATGGACACAAATACTCATAGCTGTGTATCAAAACCTTGTCGAAAGTGGGGGACCATCCCCAATTAAAGCATGCATTATTTTCCTTATACCATCACATCTTGCTGTAAGTTCTATTATTGTAAGGTAGTGTATACTGTATATATAAGATGGTCGAACCTTTCCTCCTTTGAGTTTAGAAAATACATACACACTTTGGATTTGCTTACACCAAATTCAGTTCTTTTGATTTGAACTTCTTTATACTTTTGTTTGGGGGTTGAGGAAGGAATTTAAGTTGATCTGCAGAAGTCGAAACATTTTCAATGACACTGGTGTTATTTTTTAACTATTTAAACGAGTTCCAAAGTAATGTGACCTCTTTAAAAGTGATCAACTGTTCCAGATTGGAATAGTTTTGGTTCATAGCATATTATTCATTTTCGTTTTCAAGTTCTAAAATCCTGTTCTGAAATTTCTGAACATCCCAGTCAGAAGTATGAATTCCATTTTTGAGTTTTTTAGCCCTCTCATGGCTGTCAAGTTTTAATAATTAAATAGATCTTGACGGCTGTTTTTAAATTTGTTTCAAATATTTAAATGCATTTTTCTCTTATTGGGATTTTCAGCAAAACTGACGCCATCTTGATGAGGAGACATCTTGTCTAAACCTCTTGAGTTGACGAGAGAAGTAATTTGCATTTCTTGGTGGAGGCGTTGAAATCAATGCAGGAAAGTTGTTGTTTAGGGAGATAGGTAATTACCCTCGCACTGCAGCACCACAACAGTCAATTGGTGGCGGTCCGGGATCTATCTAGAAGGGAAAGATCCGTATACATTACCACGTTATTTAAACTACCGTTGGATGACGAGGTAAACACATGAGCTCCTTACAATTCACTCTCCACACTTCGACGCCAAGCTAACGTGAGGACATCGGAGGCCACGACAGTTTTAACGTGCACCTGCCCGTGGTCTTTGTCTGAACATAGTTTTGAACTCGCAGTCCTCGGTTGCTAATCCGTTGCTCTTCCAACTGGGCTAACGGTCTCTACTGCGAAAAATAATTATGAATTCTAAAAATCTGTTGGTAGCAAAAAAATATATTCTTTTCTGGAGGTTTTACACACAAAGCCGACCAACCAGTCTGGTGGTTAAGGTGTTAGCCTCTAGATCGGAAGGTTCTTGGTTCAAATCTGGGTCATTGCATGGATGTATGTATGCGTATGGTGTAGAGGCGGCTGGTACACCTTAAATCTAGTGTGGCCGAAAGTCCTCACTTTGGGTTGGTGTGGAAGTTTGGAGAGTGGGGTGTCAGTTCAAGTTGCCTCGTCATCTGACCGTGGTTTAAAATGACGTGGTGTTGTCCTCGAAACTTTCACTTAGGGGATTGATCCCGGAACATCGCCAATAGCCCGTTTGTGTTGCTCTAGTACGACGTTTATTAAAATTACCTAATCTCACCTTAACACACACACAGCCGACCAACCGGTATAGTGGTTAAGGTGTTAGCCTCTAGATCGGAAGGTTTCTGGTTCGAATCCGGGTCCGGGCATGGGTGTTTGTAAACGTATAGTGTAGAGGCGGCTGGTGCAACTTAAATCTGTCGTGGCCGAAAGTCCTCACGTTGGGTTGGCGTGGAAGTTTGGAGAGTGGGGTGCCAGCTCAGGTGTTGCTTCGTCATCTGACCGTGGTTCAAAATTACGAGGTGTCGTCCTCGGATCTTGCCCTTAAGGGACTGATCCCGGACCGTCGTCAATAGCCCGTTGTGTTGCTCTAGTACGACGTTAACAAAAAATTACCGAATTTACCTTAACACACAAAAAGTAATTTAATTTCTGGTTATATACCTGAACACATTAAAATTGACGAGATCAATTTTGTTTTGCATCAACAAACCAAAAAGTAGTTTAGTTAAAAATTAACTCACATTCGAGATCTTTATTAGATCGGATGGTTCCTGGTTCGAATCCGGGCACGGGCATGGATGTTTGTAAGCGTATGGTGTAGAGGCGGCTGGTGCACCTTAAATCTGTCGTGGCCGAAAGTCCTCACGTTGGGTTGGCGTGGATGTTTGGAGAGTGGGGTGCCAGCTCAGGTGTTGCTTCGTCATCTGACCGTGGTTCAAAATTACGAGGTGTTGTCCTCGGATCTTTCCCTCAAGGGACTGATCCCGGACCGTCGTCAATAGCCCGTTGTGTTGCTCTAGTACGACGTTAACTAAAATTACCATTTATCGAGATCTTTATTTTTCAAAAAATAAACTTAATTGACCAATTGGTAGGTAGTTAATTAACGTCGTACTACTGGCGGCTGTCTGGGATTAATCCCTAAGATCCGAGGACAACGTCACGTCAACGTGAGACAATTTGAGTCCCCTTTGTATATGGGGCTACCGGGACTGTTATTTGAACTTTCTGATAACAGTAGTCTGGAGACGTTCAATCTAATACTGGGAGAAAAGGTTCAATCCATTTCGTCGTAGAAATTTTTCACACAACAAACCTTACGAAAAGCAACTTTCAAGGACATCCGGTTAGCTGGAGTCCGGATGCAGCTTACGACTTCACTTTCCCGTGGCTGAAACTTTCGCGATTCCAGCGAGAAAACGGCCGGATATTGGCCGTTCCGGCGCAGACGATTCTCCCGTCTCCCGCGAACGATCGATCCTCCAGCCGACGCATGCTGCCCTCTGGCGGAATGCAATCGACGGAGCGCGTTGCGTCAGAGTAGCGCTCAAAAGTCGTTCGCTCTTTCCCGCTGCAGACGACACGGCACGCGACTCGCCCGACACTCCGCAGCGCTGTCCTCGCCTTCAGTCCGGTCAGGTGTGGATCCGAGCCCCGACCTTGGTCCGTCCGTCCGTCTAATCTGATCATGACAGAGTTAGTGCTCAATAAAGAACGAGTGATCAAAAACAACAAGAACACGGCCTCCCATTAGCGTGAGAGAGCAGATTATAAAAAGGGGTCGACGGAACGCAAGGAACTTTCATTCGAACGATGGGCAAGTCCGGCAGACCCGCGGGCCGCAGGAGGGAGTCTTCGCAGGCCGAGGAGGAGGAGGAGGCCTTCCAGCCCCCGGACGGCGGCTGGGGGTGGGTGGTGTGCCTGGCCTCCTTCTGGAGCAACGGGACCATCTTCGGGGTGATGAACTGCTTCGGGGTCCTCTACGTCAAGCTCAAGGAGAAGTTTGGAGAGACTCACGAAGAGGCCGCCTTCGTCACCTGTGAGTACACCTTCATTCCCTTAATTAGCACAGAGGCTTTTATTTATATATCTAAGGTTGCGTGTTGGACTTTGTGGGTCACCCCACGTGGGACAAGGGGGTCGTTGTGCTGAGCGAATTCAATCGCTATTGCTAAAGGACTTCGAGTTTAAGCTTTCAGACGTACCTCCATTCATTTTGCCCGAGTGACACTCGAAACTTCGATTTGCATTGAAGATGCTTGCTTCAATGTGTGTTTTCGATTGCCTTCTTAACATTCGAAGTATTCCGAAGGGGCTCTTCCTCTCAATAAACGCCTGGTCTGGACGAAAAGACGACAGATTTTTCTCTTCTCGTCCAATCCCTCCACAGTCAGAGGAGATACTCACGTGTTATTTACTTTTGTTATTTTTTGTCTTACTGTAAACGCGGAGAACGCGCTATCGCGAGACCTGAAGATCTTCTTCTGCTTCAATCCCCCTCCTACTCCGTTCCTCAATCCCTCTTTTGTTCCTTTTCATGACATTTTTAACTTGTTGTGTGTCTCATGTGTCGCTCAGCTTGGCCCTTCCGCCATTAGACCCCAAAGCAAACACATCTAGCATGCAGACGGATGTTTGGCTTGCTTCAACAACCGAAAAAATTGCCAAAATACCAATGAGCCATTCCCTTGAGTCCCTTTTAGGTAATTCAGTTGAAAAGTATCCTTGAAGATACACAAGTGAAACTTTGTCTTTCATTTCACTAACACTAATCTTTTCATTACTGGGTCGCGGTGGAAGAACAACGGATGAGCAGTCGTAGGTTTGCGAGTTCGAATCCAATAAACACTGTCGTGTACAAAGGGTGGGGGGTGCACGTTAAATCTGTCATGGCTTCAAATGTCCTCACGTTGGCGTGGTGTGGAAGTTTGGAGACTGGGGTGCTTGCTCAGGTGTTACCTCGTCATCTGACCGTGGTTCAAAATGACTTGGTGTTGTGCATGGATCTTTCCATTGAGGGATTGATCCCGGACCGTCGTCTATAGCCCGTTGTGTTGCTCCAGTATTACGCTAATTAAAAAACCTACCTTTCATATCTCACTCTCCACTCGGTTTGGACGAAATCCGTCCCATTTTGCTAATGACAATATAATTTGTCATCACGATAGTGCCGATTTTTTCTGATGACGAAATCAAGACATGGTCACTTTCTTTCTGGTGACGAGATAACTCGTCACACGAAGAACTGCTCCGTTTTGCAAGGACGAGATATCTCGTCCAGACAATCACCAGGAGGATCCGGTTCTGCCATTGTTCGATGAAGTTTCAAACTATCACTTCCTACACCTAATCCAAACTTAGCTTTAGCTTATGCAAATGTAATCAGTTTTTTCACTCAAGAGCCAGATTGCGGTCCGCCTTGACCCACGGAGGTTATCAAAACACCCTTAAATTGTTTCAACTTCTTTTGCACAAAAAGGTTTCGTAATCTGTCCCTTTTTGTGTGCCTTTTTCTCTCTGATGAGTGAGATTATTTTTTAGTTTGTCTTATTTATGCTTTTTCTCGTACGAGTGAAACAGCTGCAACCCAAAAGTACTTGATGGTGGCGATGGATAACACTGCTATTTATACCATTGAATCTCAAGTTCATTTTTGGAGTGGTGGCTAAAATTCGCCACTGTAGAAACTGCTCTCCCATTTAGCTGGCAGAGCACGTTCCGGGGTCTCGGTCTAATGAGCCCTCGTGAAGCAAAAAATGACCGTCCCACGCGCACCATTGGCTCCGTGTTGCACGTTCCATACTGTGGAAAGCTGATCGATCCCCGCATGGCGATTCACACAGCAATCGTTCCGGATTTTTATTTCAGTCCACAACCATGGAATGCTCTCTTTAGGCATACTAACCAGGGTGTAAAAAAATCAATTAATCGGATTTATTTGATTTAAATCAGATTTATTTGATTTAAATCAAGTATCGGATTTTTTTTATTTAAATTTCTGTAGGGCCTATAAATTTGTTAAATAAAAAATTGAGTTTTGGACATGACATGTAAACTAATATTTAATTAAGTAAACAATCGGAATTTGTGATATGGTAAATTAATATTTATTTTACTAAATATCATTGTGTGTTACATGACAATACATTTAAAACACAAGTTGACATCCTCCATAGTTTTTCTTGAGTAAATTAACATAATCATGTTAACAAATGTATCAGTAAGTGTGAGACCTAAATTAGTCTGATTAAATTAATATTTGTTATGGGTCACTACTCTTAAAGTGAAAGGTGACTGTTTCAGTGTGCATTTTGCAAAATAAAAGATGTTCATTGTGTTTAAACTTTCATCCTTTCAAATAGAAAGCTCAGTTGAATTTTTTATTTAATAAATTTTTAATCACATTATATATATATATATATATATATATATATATATATATATATATATATATATATATATATATATATATATATATATATATATAACTTTGTTATTTTGTATTTATGTCTCAATTAAAAAAAGTAGTTGAAAAATCACTATAGCTAAGCCATTGGTCAATCAATTAAAGGGGTAACAAGTAGTTTAGGCCTACTTTGTAGGGATTTTCTTTGTCTGTCTTGACATTTACGTAGATGTAAGCCTACTGCTTTATTGTTTGTAACATACTATTATGCATGAACATTGTAAAAACTTTCAAATAGATGTCAACTTATTTTTTACTTTACTGTTTGGCAGAATCCCTGACTCAACAGATTACTTAGTCCATAGACACCTCAGATTATTTGCAAGTGTCCAGTGCCAAACATTTTTTTTTAATCTCATCATGTACTCATCACCTCGTACAGGTGTAGCCATTAGTGCTGAAATCACCATGTGTGCAGAAAGTTCAAAGCATTTGACAAATTCTGTGATTTTTCTAGAGTGTATTTACTTAGTTATAAAAATGTAAGATTGGTTGTGATTTAAATCAATGATTTTTAAAAAAAAATCATTTGATTAAAATCATGATTTTAATCATTGATTTAAATCTTGACATCCTGATACTAACCGAAGAAATAGTGTGACTAAAATCAGGACAGCTAATGTTAACAAAACCTGTAAAACCGGAGGAAAATCAGGGAATTCTCAATGAACTTTTTAGTTGTGGAAAGATCAGGGAAATCTCAGATCCAATTTCCAAATTTCACACAAAATCAGGGAAATGTTAATAACTCAAACGGCTACTATTATCGTTTGTCTTATGACGACTACTTTTGAGAATCGAATCAATCGTATTCGACGAAATTGTAATTCGAATGAAGAACCCTGTTGCGTAATTTTTGAACACCGCGAAAATCGCCGCCGTTTGGCCAGCGATACAACGTGTGGTATACAATTTGAAATTTGTGTAACTAATTATGTTTTTTTTTTCATTAAATGAAGATTTTTTGCTTGCAATTACATTTTTGTGGAATTTGTTATGTATATTTGCATTTGATTTCGATGATAATGTAGGGTCAGATGTGATAAGTTCATTAACAAAATATTTTGTGTTTTCTCTCCAGTTTTTTTAATTGCTTTTGTAAGAGTTCTATTAAGGGCTCCAACCCTTACAAAAATAATTAAAATAATTGAAGATAAAAATATATATATTTGTGGAGATTGATCCTTTCATCCCATCTGACCCTAAATATTTTTCAAGATTGTGTGGATACTGTATATCGATACCAATCGCGGATCACAACATTTATCAAGGCGATTGTAAAATCAGGGAAATTTTTGTGACACTATCAGGGAAATCGGTGAACTTTTTTTCGAGGATTTTGTTGGCGCTTTTGGTGTGCCTTTTATGTCGGTATACTCTGAGAAATGTACTCTTTAATGCCTTTATAAAAAAAAATACTTGTATTCAGAGAGTATTTTTAGGATACGAAATTTCTCCATAAAATGCTTAAAATTCAGCCTGTGGAAGGAGTGTACACAGAAGGGTGTCTCGAATCACCTCGTGTGAATCGAAAGTTTTGTTTGAGAAGTTGGCAGGTCTGAAAATTGTCAAAAACATCATCTGATAAAGTGCACATTCAGCGGTGAAGCGATTCGATCGGTTGCCGAAGCAAACGAAGAACCTGTGGACAGGAGGCTTTGAGTGGGGACAGTAATACATTAATTCTTGTTCATTCCCTATGGTTCAAAATTAAATCGTGTCAGGGTTCCCACGGATCACGAAAACCGTGAAAAACGTAAAATCGGCAGGAAATTTAATTTTGTCCAAAAAGTCAGGGAAAATTACGCATTTTCGTCTAAAACCTGGAAAATCGCCTCAATCACCTGGTAAATTGATCATGGCTTCTCAGATGCTTTGAAGAATAGTAGCCAATAAAAGATTCGTATACAGTTTCGTGTCACTTTATTTTATGAATTGAATTTTTCAACCAATTCAAAAAGAAACGACTAATATTTAACAGGTAATGAATTTTGCTTCGTCCACGAGTTTATATTGAAGAATTTAATGCTTTGTGATACAATTCTTAAATTGGTTTTTATCTATTGGCTATTGAATGCTAAATTATTTCTTGGCTTTTCACCGTAGAAATGTCGTGAATTGCTTTAAGTACGACCTGGAATTTTGTAAACATTTGTATGGAAAACCTGTAAAAGAAGGGAATTTTATTTCTGAAACAGAGTGAGAACCCCAGGCGTTGTCTCGGATCTTATCCTTTGGAATGGATCCCGGACCGTCGCCAATAGCCGTTGTATTATTAATTAAATGCAACCAAAGTGCGACGTTAATTTAAATACCTACCTATCCAGACTTAACGGCGTATTCAAGGGATGTGGCCGAGGGGTTCGAGCCCTCAACGAATGATAGTTTTGTTAAAAGCAATTCAAAATACGCGCACACACAAAGCACTTCAATCTGCTACAATCGGAGTTTGGTTGATCCAAAGGTAGAAACAAACGTTAATCATACAAGCGAAGCTATCTGGGAGAAAGAGCCCAGATATTGCTTTCTGAAGAAATGTCTGGCCTGTTGAAGCTTTTCCACTCGGTTTGCAAGAAGACTGCGTGTACAAAGAGTAGCTATGACAGAAACAAAATTTTAATGACTGCGGCAACACAGGGAGAGAAATTAAGTTACAATGAATCGGCTAAAAAAGAGTCTTCCAAAAACACACGCTCCCTTGACCCAAATAGTTTCGGGAGTTGTGCTGTGGGTGAAAGATTTCTGTCTTGTGACACACACTGTTTACGTGAACATCTGTTTCGACCTGAGCAGTATATTCTTTGAGATTTCCATCAACACTGACCTGTTGAACGTGGGCTGTTTTCTTTCGGTAACCCGGATGTGATATGAAATAATAATTTTAAAAAATCAATTTACATGTGTAATTTCAAGAACAAAAGTAAATTTAAATTTAAAATAAACAAAAGGAAATTTTTTTTTAAATATTAAAAACATTTTAAAGATATTTTTGAAAATGAAAGTGTTGGTGGATCAGGGAGGAGCCTGACCAAGACAACACAAAATGGTGTTTTCTACGTATGAGCAAAATACGCTAAAAAATTGATCATGCACTCCCCCTAACACCATTAAAAAGCAAACACCCAAAACGAAAAAATACAATTTTAAACCATAAAAAAGAATAAGAAAAAGTACAATTTCAAATCATAAAAAGGAATAAGAAAAAGTACAATTTCAAATCATAATTAGGAATAAGAAAAAGTACAATTTTAAACCATAAAAAAGGAAAACGAATGCGAAACCTAATTCCCAACAACCGGCAATACTTAGCCCGAAGATCGCCATCAAATGTCATAATCTATATCGTACAACAAAACCTTAAGTTTACGGACACAGTTACGCTTTAAAAATATTCAAACCAAAGAATATTGTTCGCGTTTAGTTGTTCAGAAACTAGAGGGCTCCGATTTCTATTTTTAAAAATCGAATATAAAAAGATTGTGTTTGTTCTAAAGCTCGAATTTTGAAATAAAATTCAATTGCCATTTAATAGGAATTGAAAAAGGCAACCAATACTCTCTTTCTCCCCTCCAGAAGTAGAAAGCAGTTAGAATCGATCATCGGTTGTATAATTGTTGATATTAGCAGGAGGGAGTCGATATGTTCCATAGGGTCGTGCGTGTGGGAGAGCATGAGGTCGATGCATACCTTTTCACCCCATTCACGTAATTCTACGAGGGAGAACTTTCCCATTCATCCGCTCTTCTGGAGTTCGTTATACATCGGCTCATGTAAATGAGCGGTTACCATTCTACGCACGTAGACGTCAGCCGAGACGGCCGAAGGACGTTCCCTTCCAAGTGCGTCGTTCTCGGTTTCGTTTTTGTGTTCCGTGTTTACCGGACGGGGGCTGTCCTTCGCAGGAAGACGAACAAAGAGGAAGACTTTGCATGCTAGAAATCGGATGCAAACTCTTGTGGGATCCTACTTTTTCTTAAGACCCTCCTCGGACCCACTCACTCCCTGGGGTTTAGAGCGTTTTGTATGGTCCGGGGGTGGGGAAGGGGGTTGACCAGTACTCAGCACGATGTAAGCCCATCGGGGCCCCCACACCAACCAGCGAGCATTTATTATTGTCTAAGAGAAAGATTTTACATAGGTCAAAAGGACCAAAGAGGTTACTTGTTACCAGAGTATAGACTTTAATTGAGAAAAAGTAAGTCCTGAAACATGGCAATTCAGATGGAATATGAAGGAAAGGAGAGAACACCTCGAGAAGTGCTCCCGATACAACGTCTGGGTGGTCTCGGTCGCTATAGTAACGGGTCGTCTATTTCGAGTAGGGATAACCGAAGGGAATGACCCAATTTTAATTTGATTTTCGCTACTGATGGTGGCATGTTGTTAGTTATTTGTTATCTCCTCGACAACAAGGAAAAACCAAACGAAAATATTTGAAAATTGTCATCAAGTGAGCCTATTTGAGAAAATTGAATAGATTTTTTGAAGCATCCTTAATGGAAAATGGAATAAAGTCCTTTTCTACAGCGCGGATTCTGGACCGACGCCAATAGTCCGTTGTGTTGCTCCAGTGAGACGACGTTAAATACCAGACAGTTTAGTCCCTTCGCTTTGTATCTCTACGGACTTCGCTTGCACCACACTGGCTTGCGAAGAAGAAGGTAGTCCACACCGTTACGCCATTTGTATGTCCTCTCACACAAATGTTCCAGAGCACTGTTCCGGCAAATTCTTCTCGTACGAGAACATATCAGAAATGGAAACTAATGGACAGAAATAATTTATCATCCAACCCTCCAGGTGGTTACCTCGATGAGTACCAACAAATCTCATCGTCGAAACGACTAGGAAGTTCAAGAAATGATGGCTTCAGATGTGGGTTGTAAAGTGAAACAATTTATTTCTTTAATTCTCCTCATGAGCATTTCCCACGATACGAGGACAGCATCTCGTCATTTTGAACCACAATCAGATGACGAGGTCAACATCCATAGGAATTACAGCCACATCTGTAAAACAAATAAAATAATTAGGAAAATGTTAGGTACATTCTATCTCCTCGAAATTATTGAAATAAAACACGTGTTAAAGATTTATTCCTTCAATAATTACTAAAAATATTGTTTGAAATTCCCAAGGCCTGCAATGTTTTTATCGATCTTGAATGAGTGGAGTATATTTTTCAAGAGTTTGAAATTAGATATATTGCAAGGAATAAAATGTCTAGGAATTATTTTATTTTACTGGGCAAATTGTTTTCATTGATAATTTTTAATTTAAATAGTTTCAGTTCAAAATGAAAAAATAAATTATTCTTGATCTTCGTTTGCAATGTGGTAAAACGGAAGGGGAGTTACTTCAATTAACGTCGCACTAGAGCAGCACAACAGGCTATTGGCAACGGCCCTGGATTGATCCTCAAGGGAAAGATACGAGGACAGCATCTCGTCATTTTGAACCACAATCAGATGACGAAGTCAACATCTGAGTCCCCAGTCTTCGGCAAAAAGAATGTGAAAACAATTAATGAAGATATGTTCCTGAAAGATGTTGGAATAACTAAAAGCTGCGATAGTTGGTGTAACTTTCACATTACTAGTTATTCCATCAGTGGTTCGTTTTTCATAATTTGAAAATAAAAATAGAATCATTTAACAAAACAGAAAAAGAAAAAAAAATTCTTCATCTCGCTTTTGATATCAAAGACAATATGTACGCATACAAAAATAACGAAATGATTTTTTATGATAACGGTGAAGTTACGAATTCATTCTTTTCAGAACCCTATTTCCTACCGATCAAGCATTTCGATGATTTGCTGAAACCTTTTCTATTCACGAGCGAGAACTAATGCGATGCAAATGCGAGGGCAAAAGCTGAATGAATTTATCCGTATCTCCTGCCATTTAAGATTAGGTAAAATAAACGCTCGGTCTCTGACGTAACGGACATTTGCGTGGGTTTACTTATCACCGCATCGGGATATCTCTCTTCTTTTCCCACACCCTTTCCGCCTTTGAGACTTCTAATAAATCTATTTACACGCGACGCATTGCATCCATATATAAGTCAGATCGGGAATCTTCAACATGCGATTATTTGACTTATAGCCACTGCGTGGCCTGCACGGCGATGCCCGTGACAGTTCTTTTCGTGGGGTCAGGTGTGGCAACGGTTCAAGAGAGAAAAAAAAAACTAATAAATTCAATAAAAATTTTCTAGATTAAATTTGAAAATTTGGGCTTGACACAAAATTAGCAAAAAGTGAGGAATAACTGCGTGCCAATTTTCATTATCATAAGAAAAGAAATAAAACAGTAACGCTCGCCAACCCCCGGTGATTGCTACGAATTTAAAAAACAATCGCAATTGTCCATTATGTTGGTTCAGTGTAACATTAATTAAATACCTACCTAACAAAGTCGTGACGTCATTGTCTAAAGCACCCATATTCGTATTGCAAAAATAAAAAGGTTATAACTGAAAAATTCTTCATTTGAAGAAAATAAAATGGGTAAGCTATCCATCTGGTGTAAAATTTTCGGCAGATTTCAAATCCATTGAAAGTTTTAATTTATCTTTAACGATCCCAATTTTACAAAAAGGAACCAAACAATGCCAATCAAAAATTTTTATTTGTTTTGCTTCCCTTCGCTCGAATTGTTTGTGCGCAGGAAATGAATCTGTGATCTCTTTAACAATCGCGAAGGCCAAATTCGTATTGGAAACAAAAAAAAAGTCACAATTGAAAAATTATTTATTTAAAGAAAATCACATTATTTTAGGTATTGATCTGTTGTAAAATTTTCCGCAGATTCCATATCCGTTGAACATTTTACTCTGTCTTTAACGATCCAGGATATAGAAAAAGAGCTACAGAACTCCAGTTAAAACTGTTTATTTGTTTTGTTCGTCCGCTAAAATCGTGGCTCGGAAGAAAAAAAAGGGGAAAATTAAATTTAGAATTTGTGACCTTTTTATACCGTTGCCATTCGAAAGAAAACAATAATAATTAAATGCTAATAAATGTATTAAAAAATGTTCTAGATGAAATTTTTAAATTCGGGCTGTACACAAAATTGGCAAAAAATTAGGACTACCTGTGTGCCAAATTTCATTATTGTAGGTGCCATAGATTCATCAGGACACTGCGTACAGATACAACGAAACACTTCCTTTTATAATAATAGAGAAATAGACTCTCGAAATGATTTCTTTACAAAAATGTGGTCGTGTTTTTTATTGCAGAAGTATTTATGTGTGAAGGCTTCCTGGTCGCTTCTTAGATATTCGTGTTCGTGGTTGCTTGCATCCTTTTTTGTTAATTCGTTGGAAAATTCCATTGGAGCAGTAGCTTTCGGGGACGTCTACGGGCATCCAAATCCCTAAGTACCCGAGTGATATTTCCTCTCTTTCATTTTCATCCTCGCCAGCCTCTTCTTCTTCCTTCATTGCGTTGTATGTCTTGTAATTGGCCAAATAGGGCCATTGTGCCATAATACCCAGAATCAACCAACCAACCAATAAGGGAATCCCATCCATTATTTTTGCTGAAATCAACACACAGTGTGTTGCAATCATTGATTCATAAACTATACCGATAGCGGATTAGTAACTGGAGGGATGCGAGTTCTAAACTCGATCCAACCCAAGAGCGTCGTGAACGTTGGGGCTGGTACAGGTTGAATTTTTCTTGGCCCACTCAAGTTGGCGTGGTGTGGAAGTTTGGAGAACGGAGTTCCAGCAGCTCAAGCGTTGATTTCATCTGAGCAGTGTTTGAAACTGAAGAGATGTTGTGTCCGCTGATCTTTCCCTTCGCAAACCGATATGCAGAACCGCAGATTGAATAGGCCACAACAAAAAGAAGCAAAGTTTGGGGGATTCTTTTTTTTTTTTTTTTTTGCTTTGAAAAACAAATAGTAGGCGGTTCTTAACTCCTGGACCCCTTCTATGATTGTCCCTCTAAACCATGACGTGTGCATGTCGTATTAAGATGGGAGTTGCTCGAAACGGTGATCGAATCCATTTCACTGATTGATCTACGACTGCAAAACTATTTTCGCGAAGCAGAGAATAACTCAGGCAGGAATATTGCGCAACAGGAAGGAGGAGTAGGAAATTCGATAACTGTGCCAACTGATTGAATGAGTTGGCTCTTTCTATTTTTCGGATGGGTTTTTTGATGTTCCTGACAGACACACCTGGTTCGACCCCTTGCCAATTCTACTCTAGTTGGAGCTGTGGTTCCCCACCTGTGTGTGCTCCTCTCTTTCCCCTCAGTAAAATAAATAAAAAATGAACTCACCAACAACATAAAATATGTTGCAACACAAATGGTTTGATTTATTGAACTTTGGAAGAGCTTTTATGGATGCAAGTCTCGACACTTACGGTCATATTCACAAGTCTCGAGTTAACCTGGGGATCAGTTGATCCGAGGTTCAGAGTTAAATCGAGGATGATCAAGATCCGTATTCTCAAACATGGCGCAGAATGAAGTGGGTCGTCCATTTTGTTTTGTTTGCAGAATATATTGCTTCTTTCGCACAAAAAGATACCGAGAGTTAATTCGGCTATTTCTGGGGATGTTGAGAATAAATTGAGATGGGATGGATTACAAAGTCTTTTAAGTATAATTTTTTTTATCGCATAGACATTGCGCAAATGTTCAACTATCTACCCCCTCTTCGTAACACTACTCCTTAACACCATTAACTTGTAAAACATAGATTGTCCTAAGGGACTAGAAATTGACCATGAAAGGAGGCTCCACGAGTCGGAAAAGGTTGGGAGATTCTGAGTTAGAGGGATTTGGAAGGCTTCTTTAAGCAATTCTGTTCTGTGTAATATTAAATTTCATTTTTCTTTATTATCACGTTTTTTGTTGAACTTCAGAAAACAAACAGATTAAAAACCCTGACACATCTCAGTTTGTTACGTTCAGGGTTGGGTTGTCGAATTAACGTCGGTTGCACTGGAGCAACACAACAGGCTATTGACGACCTGTTGTGTTCACCGGTGAGAACAAAGTGACCTGAAGGGAGGGAGTCCGTCTCTACTTCAAAATAGCATCAGCGCAGTAATTGCATAATTTTAAGAATAATAAATTATCGAAAAACATAAATACCGTCCGTCAGCAATGCTTTGCTATGTCGCTTGAAAACTCTTGCTACATTTCACCCTTAACTTCTCTCGGATCTTTCCCTTGGGGATTAATTAAGGACCGTCGTCAATACGTTGTGCTGCTCCAGTACTACGTTAATTAAATACTACCTAACTTCTCTTAACTACTCTGAAAGCTGGAAAAAACAGCGTCTGTCTGCAAGTTCTGCTGTCACTCATAGCCCTCATTAAAGATTCCAATGCAACTTTCTTTCACAAATTTAAGTAATATTTTTTATTAAAAAGAACCTTCAGCATAAAATGATTTGAGGTCAACAAATCTATCTGGAGATTGAGCCCAAGTGATATGTGACAGAAAAAAATATCCAAATCCTGTTTAACAAAGTTTCGTGCAGTGGATGCATTAAATTGTATTTAAAAAACGAGTCTTTACCAAACGAGGGGATTGGTGTTAGAAAACAATCCGATTCTTATATACGAAAATGTTTTTTTTTTTTTTTTTTTTTTTCAAATTGCCTACATTGAAATTGAAAATACCAGATGCAGTATAAGACTTTTAGTTTTAACTTTTCTCTCTTTAAAAGAAAGAACACCTCTTTTACTTATGCAATTTGTATTTGGTTTCTTAACTTAAAATTTTAATAAAATATTTTTTAAATCATGTGAATCTTTACGTTCCTCTTTCCCTGTGATCCAAACTCCAAAGAACGGATCGTACCTATGAAACTAATCTGGTTTAGCAGTGAAATATAGGAAAGCACGGTCCTCAGCTTTCTACATAAAAACATACTGGAACCAATTGATTTTCCTACTTCAGAAAACGAAATTTCAAGGCCATAACGAAGCACCAAGTGCATTTGAAAAAGTGGATCACCTATTAAAAACATCAATAGTACACTGCTGGCCACCGTAAATGCAACACCCTGAAGGAAACATGCAAATAATATGAAATTTACAACATGCATTAGGTGAGACATGCAAATGATTAGAATTTCAGCGCAGACGCACATCTCGCGCGCCTGTGGCGCCACTTTAAAGCGCTATTTAAGGCTTGGAGATTTCGACGATTTCAAGTACGGCAATTGTTTTTTTCTTGTGATTTTTTCAAAAAACGATCAATTATGAGGTTCTTGAGTTCGACAGAGGAAGGATTGTGGCCTACCGAGATTGTGGATTATCTTTCAGGGAAATCGGTAATCGTGTTGGACGAAACCAAAAAACTGTAATGCGGATATGTGATCGTTGGATGCAGGGGGGTACGACGGACCGACGTCATCCAACTTAATGCACCACTTCACGTGATGACAGGCATATTGTGCGTATGGCAGTGACGGATTGCTCAACCACATCACGAACCCTAGCACAGCGCATTCAGTCTGTAACGCATCATCCAGTGTCTGCGCGTACCATTCGACGCCGTTTACAGCAGAGTGGTCTGTCCGTAAGAAGTCCATTGTTTCGTCTACCCTTGACACAGAACCACAGACGTCTCACAGGTGCGATGAAAGAAGGATGTGGACGGCAGAATGGAATGAAATTGTCTTTACTGACGAGTCACGCATCTGTCTGCAACACCACGATGGTCGGATTCGAGTCTAGACACTGTGAAGAGAGGATGCTGAACAGCTGCGTTATGCACCGCCACACTGGTCCTGCACCGGGTATTATGGTATGGGGCGGTATTGGATATCACTCTCGCACTCCTCTAGTTCGCATTGCGGGTACTTTAAACAGCCAGCACTACATCTCCGAGGTGTTGGAGCCAGTTGTCCTTCCTTACCTTCAGGGCTTGCCCACAGCCATATATCAACAGGAAAATGCGCGACCACACGTGGCACGCATTGTCCAAGGGTTCTTCGTCAATCGCCAGATTGAATTGCTTCCCTAGCCAGCTCGCTCTCCGGATCTTTCGCCGATAGAAAACATGTGGTCCATGGTTGCTCAACGATTGACCCAGATTACATCCCCAGCTGCCACACCAGATCAACTTTGGCAACTTGTGGAGGCTGATTGGTCTGCTGTACCCCAAGAACACATCCAAAGTCTCTTTGAATCAATGCCGAGGCGTGTGGCAGCGGTGATCTCCAACAATAGCGGCTACTCTGGCTACTGATTTTGGCAGGAACTACACTTCACAGAAGTCTATAAATTTAATCATTTGATACTTGGTCAAACATGATATCTACACAATATATACATGATATCTACACAATAAATTTTGTTGTGATATCTCTTGTCTTTCTTGGTGTTGCAATTTGGGTGGCCAGCAGCGTACATCGATTTTATCATGCATGTTTATTTTTAGTTTCAGTCTAATCACTTATTCAGAAAGCTGTTTGCTTCCCGTGGTATCTTCTCGGGATTGTAATTCCATTCGAATCACAAGAACGCTACTCATGAGCAAGCACTTCCTTCATAATTAATTCTATAACTTTAACGGTTCAATTTACAAATACAAGATTTTGAATATCGTTTGCAGAACATTTTTCAGAATTTTAGTTTTAAATACATGAGTATCGTATGGTCAATTTTTATCATAATTTTTTCTTTTAATTAAATATTATGTGATAAAAATAATTGTTCTGCTGTTGTGTTGAGAGAGAGAGAGAGAAATCTGTCTCTTTCCGTGGTATTTTCTCGGGATTGTAATTCCATTCAAATCACAAGAACTCTACCCATGAGCACTTCCTTCAAAATGAATTCTTAATTCTGAAACTTTTGACGGTTCAATTTACAAATCAATATTTTAAAAATCGTTTGCAGAATATTTTTCAGAATTTTAGTTTTGAACACATGGGTTTGGTTAATGTATTGTTAATGTATTATTGAGCGTATGGTTAATTTTTATCATGGGTTTTACTTTTAATCCAATATTATTTGATAAAAATAATCACCAGCTATGAAACTGACACTCATTCAGTCCACTACTTGTGCATGCAGTGTGCGCACATCAGTAACCCGCCACTTGAATCGAGCGCTTGTAAACTATTCTCCGAGCGCGTATCGTATTCGAGCAGGACTATTTTCCGATGCTCAGCCGAGAGAGCTCTAAAAATAACCGATCATACGACGGCCGGAAATGCGCAACGAACTTTCTCATGTACGCTGCTCCATGATCTCAACAGCCCTTCGTGCATTATTCATGCCGATATGCAGGCCACGTGTTCGGGGGGTCACGAGAACCGTTGCCTCTTTTTCATGGACAACATCTTCGATGCACAAATGTGTTGTCGTGGAAAAAACCTCGAAATATTATTCGCTCTGTCCGATGAAGTTGCCGTCTGACAGGCGTTTAAGTTGGCTAGCGCACCATCATGCTGAAACCACATGTGATTACGAACGATAGTCGGAACATCTTGCAGCAATTCTGGTAATACCTCTTCCACAAAAATTCGATAATGTGAGTCGCGTTGGTAGGAAATAGCCATTATTGCATTGCCAGATAATACATTACATTCACAAATCAGTCAGGTGACTACGAGCCGGGTGCACCTGCATTACCTGCTACCTTTGTGCACATGTTTTTTAAATTAGGTGCCACAGGTTATATTTTAGGTGCACATTTATCAGAAAAACGTAATATAAGGGCATTAAAGTAGTGTAAACTAGTTTTGGGTATGTTTATATATGTTAGTAGTAGATCGTAAATAAAAATATTTAAACACCTAAATTCTCCGGAGCACGGCTGTCGCGACAATCTCTTCAACAGAGCCATCTAGCAAATGTTTCCATCATCGGAAAGTTCTGGTGGCAGTGGCACAAGTAAAACTTCCTCCTGTATGAACCCGTTACGGCCCAGCGATTTTGTTTTCATATAGTGTGTATTTAGGAATTTTAATTACGTTCCTTTAGAGCTAGAGAGGTCAATATTAATATTTTGTTTAAACATAAATATAACATAACACGTTTCACCTCTTCTTTTTTTTTTAACGTTAGGTGCACTGCGTACATCTAGCGGGAAAAGTTAGGCGCACAATTTTATTTTCATGTGCACAGTGCACTTGTGCACCCGGGTATTTCGAGCCCTAGAGTAAAATGATATCATCTAGCCCTCAATCCCTTCTGACTTAGTCGCAGAATCGGGATCGAACGGTATCCCTCAATCAACCGCTACCGAATCGCAGATATTCTCAATCACTGCTACCAAATCACTGTTATTATGATAATTCAATAGCAGGTACGAACTGTGATTCAGAAGTATCAGTGATTGAGTAGCAGTTCCGTGATTCGCTTACCTTTTAGAAGCTCCTCTATATAGCAGTGCTCAGTCCTATTTGTATCAGTTTCGTCCACTTCAATTTGTATCGGTATAGTCGACTTCTATTTGTATCGGTACATAGCATTTCCCCCTCATATCCGCAGAAGTACGAGACATCGCAGATTCAAACCTCTATTTGAACTATTTTCGTCTGTGAGGACGTATCTTTCGTCCATGTTTTGATCTTTCGATTCCTTTGATGTCTCCATTTATCCTCAATCGTGGTACAGCAGGGCATTCCGTCTCGAAAACAAGAAAACAAGTGCGTCTGTGACGTGGGTCTGTTAATTACTCGATTCCTTGCGTCATCCGAGCAGACGCAACAGACAAATAATCTCATTTGGAAGAAGCTCTGATGGGCGGATGCTTCGTTTCTCATTTGCAAGACGGACCCAATGCGAAATTCCCGTCAGGATGGTGCTTGTAGGTTGAGAAATAATTACACCACGGAGAATTTATTTCGTGCAGAGGAAAACTTTCCCGCGCGAATACTTTCCATACAGTTCTAAAAGCATCTCTATGGAAAGTGGTCTATGGAATCCTATATGGAATTATGGCCTGTTTTTGTAACAGCTCAATATGTAGTAACCTCGAAAGAAAGTCTATAAATCGCTAAAACGTCTGTAGAAACCTTTACAGAATTCTATCTTTGGTTTCGCGACTTTAATTTTCTTTAGAACTTCTCAATAGATTTCTATAGCGATACATTTTTGTATAGAACTAGAGCTCATATTCTCTAAAGAAATCTCTAATCAATCCTTTTCTATAGAAACGAAATTTCGTCTCAATCTCGATACAATACCATGGTTTTAAAACGTAACGGATCAATTTTGTAATGTCTCTTGCTAATATTGAAATTGTTATATTTGACAAGACAAACTAAAACCATTTTCACTCTGTGACAATCGAATAATATTTCCTTGAATTAATGTTTCCTAACTCTTTCGCTTAATTTAAAAGGCATCCACTTGCTTAAATTTGCATATTTTACTTTTATAACACAGCTCAAAGTTTTTCTCACTTTAACATTTCGCCGAGGAGTAGCGGATTAGCAACCGGGGGAAATTCCAAGCTCGGTCCAACCGAAGACCTTCGTGTACGTGGGGTGGCTGGTGCACATTTAAATTGTAGGAGCCTCAAATGTCCTCATATTGGCTTGCTGCGGAAATTTGGAGAGTAGGGTAGGATCTCAGGCGTTGACCTCGTCGCATGACCGTGGTTCAGGTAGACGAGGTGTCGTCTTCGGATCTTTCCCCCTGGAATCGAACCCGGACCGTCGCCAATAGCCCATTGTGTTGCTGTTGTGGGACGTTAACTATCTGCCCATCCAGTGAGCGCACATTCGCTTCATCGGAGCCAGTAAGAGAGCCGTGCATTTTCTTGTTGATTGCTGAATTGGATACCAATAACCTCCGCAATCCGTTGTTGTCGGATGAGGTGACAAATGTGTGCTCCGTCGAACAAAGTCATTAGTCTGGTCTTGAACCCTCACCTGGACAAAGCAGTCGGCGTCATTCCACAGAATAGTGCTTCTACCACAGCGTCATTTTCTTTCACTTGGATCGGTAACCATGGATCCTCTGCACACAAAACCAGCCTTTTGTAACATGACGTGATTCGTCCGAAAAACAATTTATGTATTTGAAAGTGCAAAAAATTTGAAATAAGAAGGTATTTAGTAGGAAATTGTAAGAAATGTCGTACTCAAGCATCACAGAGGGCTATAGACTATCTAAAATAATAAGTATAAATTATCTCAATACTTATTCCATATTAATTTCGTTGATGGATTCAATAGTTCACAATGTTTTGCGATTAAGTGTTGATTTCAAATAAGTAATTTCTTTCAATGAGAAGGTAGGTAGGCATTTTATTTGACGTCGTGCTGGAGCCACGCAGCGGGCTAGCGGAGATGGTCCGGGATCAAACCCGAAGGGTTACTAGGACAACGCACTGGCAGCGCACTTTCCAAACTTCCACACCACGCCAGCGTGAGGAATTTTGAGGCCACGAAGGATTTGACGTGAACCAGAAAGTGTAACACGACGGTCATTGGCTGTACCTAGTTTCGAACTCGCGATCCTCCACTCGTTATTCTTCCCACCGGGCTGCGGCGCCCCGAATTTTACCAACAGTTATTTGTTAAAATCTTATCATAGTTTTTATTTTTTTTTTAAGTCTCGGTAATTAAATGTAACTTTTAATTTTGGTAGAATCGAATCGGAGTTTCAATTTTTTTTTTAATTCCTCTGGTAAAACATAATTGGAATTGTTTCTTTTAAATACCTCAACAGGTGTAGAGCAGAGTGCAGGGGCGGGTCCCGGAAGCAAACACCCGCTATTTCGTGTGCTCTACTTCTACCTGTGACGTCTTCTTCTACTCCTGCATTGGAACGATTCCACGAAACATTCGGTCGTTAGAACCATTCCAAAAAAGTCGTACGAGCCCATGACTCGCATCCCCATTCTTCCAAGGTCAGCGGATCCCAAGAAGAATAGGAGACTGAAAGGGTTGTGAAGAGACACAATCAGACACACCACTGCTCTTTCTGAAAGCGCCGAACATTTTGTAAATTGCCATTTTTCCACCCACAGTTCATCTCTGCCTGTCTAAGAACTGTGATTTCAATATTGGTTTTACTCGGCACTCACAAATGCTGTATCCCCGCTACAGGGCATGCATCTTGGAGGTATTCATCGAGGGGTGGCGTACGCTATTCATCGAGAGAAGCGAAATAGCAATGGATTGAATGTTCTGGATGAAATGTTCTAGATGAAATGTTCTATGGAATGTTCCAGATGGAATGTTCTAGATGGAATGTTCTAGATGGAATGTTCTAGATGGAATGTTCTAGATGGAATGTTGTAGATGGAATATTCCAGGTGGAATGTTCTAGATGGAATATTCTAGATGGAGTGCTTTAGATGGAATGTTCGAAATGGATCACATAAGGGTACGATGACCGCGGTATCCCGGTTGGAAGAGTAACGGATTACCAACCGGAGAGTTTCGAGTTCGAATCCAACCAAAGACCTCGTATTCTGATGCACGTACAGTCTGCCATACCTACACGCAGGTAGATATTTTAATTAACGTCGTAGTGGGGCAACACAACAGGGTATGGACGATGGTCCGGGATCCATCTCAAAGGGAAAGATCGAAGATAACCTCCCACGTTATTTTGAACCACGGTCACATGATGAGGTCACACCTGAGCTGGCAGCCCACTCTCCAAACTTCCACATTACGTCAACGTGAGGATAAGGGAGACCTCGACAGATTTAACGTGCATCCCTCGGTTCTAGTTTATTTAGGATAGAACATCTCTTTCTTAGTGTACTTAGAATAGTTACTCTTTAGTGCGCTTAGGATAAAACATTGTCCTAGTGTACTTAGGAGAGTACAGCAATCAATGTAAGTAAGGGTAATCAGTTCACTGAAGTTTGTGTTTCTGTGTGAGCCCCGACAACGGTCAGACCATCAGTCAGACCGTATTGAAGACAGTACTTTGCATGCATTGATATATTAGGAGTTAAAAACGAGCATCGCTCCTTGAAAGGACTTCCTGAAAACACTCCGGCATCGACTGAATCTGGGAAACTTGTTCAAAGATAAATAAAACACTATGATTAATATTTTTTTTCTGATGGATGTGCTTAGTTCGGAAATTTAAGAAAAATTACGGACAAGGGGCCTCAAAACTACTTTCGCCCAGAACTCAGAAACGTGTTGCTGGAAGAGCAACCAGAGAGTTGCGAGTTCGAAACTAGGTCCAACCCAAAGACCGTCGAGTGCAAAAATATGTCGAAGCTTCCAATGTACTCACGTTGGCGTGGTGTGCGAGTTTGGAGAGTGAGGTGTCAGCTCAGTTGTTGCTTCGTCATCTGACCGTGGTTAAAAATGACGTGTTGCTGTCCTCAGACTTTTCCACTTGGGATGGATCCCGGACCGTCGTCAATAGCCCGTTGTGTTTCTCCAGTAAGACGTTAATTAAAAATACCAATACCAATTCTACGAATAGGATGGTACAATTACTTTTATTACGCAGCAACTTACAAAACACTTAAACAAAGCGGCAGTTCAGAGAGCAACTGTCTTCGTGTTTATATTTTTGTGGGAGAAATATTTAAAAAATAATACTAAATAAGCGTCCTATTAATTCTGTTGCGTACTTAAAATTGGAGGTAAACAAGTTGTTATTCTTAAACTCCCTGTCAAAGAACGCGAAGGTGAACTTGGATTGGGCCGGTGAAGGAGTGAAAGGAGTGTTCGTTCGACATTTCCCACCTGAGAACACCTTGGGCTGGTTCTCTAGACATTCGGTTCATAATAAATCCCGAACAGGGTTACCCGATTATAAAATAAAAGGACAATCTGTTCTGAAATCCATTGTGATGGGGCATTCCAAAATTTTCTTAATAGCCGCTGTGTTTCCCTCTGAGACGTAAATTCAATCACCAACCTATCAAAATATACACAAATACCTATACAAGCCTGAATTTGCTTTCCATAAAATATATTGATTTACGCTCAACTGTGTGAATTTTTGAGCCCTCGTATCACTCACGAGAAGCATTTTCTGAATATAATGGGGTCGCTAACACGCTTTAACTAGCTCTAGTAAACAAAAAATGTGAACTTTGTGTTTGGTAATTTAACAATCAGAAAGTAATAATTTGGTAATTTTCAATTAACGTCGTACTAGAGCAACACATCGAGCCACTGACGACGGTCCGGGATCAATCCCCAAGGTAAAGATAAGAGGACTGCACCACATCATTTTGAACCACGGTCAGATGACAAGGCGACACCTGAGCTGGCACTCCACTCTCCAAACTTCCACTCCAACCCAATAACACAATCAGAAAGAGTGAGAAGATTGAAAATGAAATTACATTTTCCCGTTTATAAATCTTAAAATCAAAAATTTTAATATGAGCACCAAATACAATTAACAATCAGCTTGATAGAGCAAAACTGAAAATGGGTAGTTCATTAACGTCGTACTGGAGCAACTGAACGGGCTATAGGCGACGGTCCGGGATCCTACCCGAAGGGGAACAATGGTCAGATCACGATGTCGCTCCTGACTTAGCAACCACTCTCCAAACTTCTACACCACGCCAACGTGAGGACAGTGGAAGTGACGACAGATTGAACGTGAACCAGCCCCTTTTGCACAAGACGGTCTTGGGTTGTATTCGAACTCGTAAAACTCCGGTTGCTGATCCGTAACTCTTTCAACCGGGCTACAGCGGACCCAAAAATCCGAGGACAACACCATGTCATTTTGAACCACAGTCAGATGACGAGAACCCACTCTCTAGACTTCCACACCACGCCAACCTGAGGACATTTGAGGCCACGACAGACTTGAGCCTCCCCTTTTTGTGACGGTTTATGACCCCTTTTGGACCCTTTTTTCTATCCACTCCGGTGTAAAAGCTTTGTCGACATATATCGGCAACGCAAAGGAGTGAGCACTCTTCTCGCCCCTTTGTAGAAAAAAGTGATCACCATTCACCAAGATGTCGAGAGTGGAGGATGTTGCGCTTGAAACTGCAGTCTGCGTGAATGTGTCGAAACAACGGGCAAACTCGGAGGTGCGGGCAGTGCTGTAGTCGTAAATAAACCAGAGGGTATACCATGGGGGCCCCTGCACTAGTATAGGCAAGGCCCCTTGGTATACCCTCTAATGGTACACTCTTTGTATGGTACACTCTGATACCCGCAGAATTTTTTCCATGGAGAGGAGAAATATGTACTTACTAATTACACTTTCAACGGGGGGGGAGGGGGGGGGCAAGAAACATTTTTTTTTTAACTTGGGCGTTTTCATTGGTCTCTCATACCCAGAATAGTACACATTTCATCTAACGTAACATTCACGTAAACAGATCCTTTTTACCTCCTTTTCTACTCGGCGACAGTCACATGTATTTACATTTTCTGGGTCAAGCATGTATATATCCTTCAAAAGTTGACAATTTTCTTCATTAACATCAGAACAAAGTCTGAATTTCATTCTATCGACAATACTTTGAATGAATTGATTTTGATTAATAGGTACGATTTTGGAATTATGTACCAAGGTGATATCTTGAAATAGAAACTTTCCTTTTGCTTCTACAGCTATGTGCGTTGTTTGATGTTTCGCGCTATGTTTTCTAGGAAAAACAAAGCGGTGTTTGTAGTTTTTAATAAAAAGCAGAGGGTATACGGAATTTACTGGAAAAACCAGAGGGTATACGGCGTATACCGCCGTATACCCTCCACTACAGCCCTGGGTGCGGGGTGAGACCATCGTTCAAAGCGAGAGGCAAGCGATGAGGGCAAAATGTCACAGAGAGCGAACGAAAGACGGCGTGAGCGACCACGGTTTGCAGAAGGGCAGAATTTAGCGGTGATGGTCTGTAATACCGAAAGGGGACGAAATAGGGGAGCACTTTCATCCCAAATTTCGTCTCGGAGAAATGTCCTCCCAAAAGTTGCAGTCCTTTGATCTTTACAAACTCCTGGTCGAAAACAAAATTGGAGTTGCAAACTCGCCATATCGCCATCCCGGCACGCGATCTGGACAATAAAATGAGTGTCCATTTCTCGGAATAGTTTCGATGTTTGGAGGGGGACGCGTTTGCAACTCCGGTGTAAACGCGGCTTTAACATGTAACCACCCCATTCGCTATAATTCACGAACCACAGGTGTCGAAAGAGAACTTTTTTTTTATCTATAAGCCTGTTACAAAAACAGGTGGTCGTCGATGTATTTGTTTTAAAAGGAAGTCCCGAAGAAAGATTTCTCCAGTCCGCTACACGCAGAACCTGCGAAAATGCCGCCTGTTGCTTAGACGCAGATGATAACACCCTACGCTGGATCTAATCTCGCGACCGGAGATTGCGGAGAGCGTAACGACCTTGGGCTGGACATTAGACTCTTCCCCTCGCTGGGGGAGAACAGTGGTGAGGAGAAAAAAACTGTTTCCACGCAGACCCTTGTAATGAATAACTTTTTGGACATATAAAAATAACATTTATTTTGACTCAGACTTTACTATACATGGGTTTAATAATAATGAAAGCGTGAAAAGCAAGACAAAATGCTGAATTTCATAGTAATCGAATTGCTAGAGACGTCTTCACACGACGGAGTCCGAAAGCTAACTGTCTATAGTTCGATTCACAGGCGGAAACATCAAGAGCATTTGGGAGACTGGAAGGCTCGGAGAGACACTAGCTCGTTGTCCTAGAGTAGACACTCGGGCGCTTGGACGTTACAGTCTCAAGTTCAGAAAATCGGACGCACATAGATTTTTGATGAACGCTTGAAGGAGCGTTTGGACAACGGTAGACCAGCTGGAAGAACGTCGAATCAGTAACTGGAGGGCTGCGAGTTCGGAACACGGTCCAGCCAAAGACCATCATGTATACGGGGGCTGGAGCACGTTCAATCTGCGATGGCCTCACATGTCCTCACGTTGGCATGGATTGTGTCAGTGGGGTGTCAACTTGGGTTCTGTTCTCGTCGTCTGACCGTGGTTCAAAAGGACGAGGCGTTGTCCTTGGATCGTCCCCTTCGGGTTTGATCCCGGCCCGTCACCAATAGCCAGTTATGATGCTCCCAGTAGGACGTCAATTAAAATACCTACCTATCACGGAATACCTCTGGGGGTACCTGATCAGGGGGTTATCGGCCTCTGATTGGGATCTAAATTACGATATGTGTGAGTGAATGGATGTGTGAAAGGGACCTTCCTGTAAAACGGATACGTCATGTATGATGAAGTCCAACCGTACGGGGCAATGGCACCCCCTATTGGGCTATATATGGCCAACACGACAACAACAACCTATCACGGAGCGACCTTTCGTGAATGGTGTGCGCACGCATGTTGTCAGACAAAAAACTACGGGACGAAAGATGATCTGTCTTCGGCCTCAAAGAAAATGTTCAGTCATGGATTTTCCGCTGTTCATAAGTTTCGTACTTTATTCGTCTATATTCTTAGGCTCTAATAAAATATACTCTATAACAAAACAAATCGACGCACGAAGAAGGAGTTTTGCCGTGCTCGATCCACTTGGAACGGCGCTGACTGAGGTCGTACAGACTTTAGTGACGAGTCCCGTTTCCAACTGGGTCCTGACGGCAACAGCAGACTTATCTGGAGACGTCCAAGGCAGCGTTCGGATTCTGATCTTACTATCGCACGCCACACATGCCCCCCCCCCACAACAGGGCGTTACGATCTGGGGTGCCATCTCCTTTGATAGTCATTTCTGGCACACTTACAGCATAGCGGTACGTAGACGAAATTATACGACCGGTTGTGTTCCTTTTGCGACACCCCGGGCTTACTTTTCAACAAGATAATGCCCGTCCGCACACGGCACGTGTTGCTATGAATTGTCTTCAAGCTTTCACAACACTTCTTTGGCCAGCTAGGTCTCCCGATCTCTCTAACATAGAGCACATTGGAAGGCGTTTGGAACCATCCCGGAATGTTGACCATTTGGCCAGAAATTCCACAGGACACTATCTGGGAACTTTTTCTGTCTATGCCTCGCCGGGTCTATGCCACGCCTTATTGACTTCCTCCCTTTGTAACGGTCAAACTCTGAAATAAATCATTCAATTGTTCTGGAATTTGAATCGTTTGCTTTTCTCTGTATGTTTCAATCGGTTCCATTTGTTCGCAATCGGACAACTCCTTCTTGGTGCTTCGATTTTTTGTTGTAGTTGTAGAGTGTATTTAGAATGCGGAACAATGTTTTTGTGGGTGTATGTATGTGTGTGGGTGTATATTCTCTATACAAATATACACAGTTTGACCCATCCACACTCAATGTGGTACACTTATACTTTAGAACACTGCAGAAAACATAGGCTATTTCTGTCCAGACCTATCTGTAGTCATGATAATTGGCACATAGGGAGTCAAACAAGTGCCCCTCGAAGCCCCAATTTTAAAATCTAAAGTTTGTTTTTCTGCAATAAATGGACATGGACAAGGAAACACGTTCTACAGGGTTTGTGTACGAGTTGACACAGGGAAATGTCGCGGTCCTATTTTAGCTGTCGCGGTAGGAAAAACGTTCTTCAGAGTTTGTGTATTAACACAGGGAAATGTCGCCGTCCTATTTTAGCTGTCGGGGTAGTATTTGAAACCCGGGCAACAGTTACTCATCTAGTGTTTAGAAAAAAGACCAGTTCTACTATCGCACTCAAAATTAAAATATGCTTAAAGATGTCTGAGCTCTTTTGCTTGCAACATTCTTTGCTTGTTTCACTTTTCTCTGGAAGGAGAGGGTTGTTTACTTGTTTGTTGTTAGGTGAGAGCTAGGGGTGTTTGTGCATGGTGCTGTTTGTGTGTGTGCATGCGTGTTATTATTTGTTTGCGTTTTTTTTTTTTTTTGGTGCCTTGCGATAGCTGTTTATATGCGTGTTTTCGTCTGTTAATCTAGCGTGTTAAAAGGTTTGTGTATGTTTTTGCTTGTGAGCGACTCACGAGTGTTTATATCATAAACTAAAATAACTTTTCATTTTTGGTGCTGATAATGTGAATACTTCGAGACCTGCATTTTGAATTTTGAGATAACGGATATGGATTGTTCAATGCCGGAACTATCAATTAAACTCTTAAACCAAACGCTTGTTAGGAATTTAAAGAGGATATCGTCGTTTCAGCTCAGGGCTGTGTTCTAAATCTAGAAATGCGTACTTACCGTAATGGGCCTTGAAGTCAATCATCCTCCATTCGAGGAATATATTACACTTCGATGAAGGAAAGTGGCGCTCATCAAATTCTACTCGGCGTTTTTTTTTTCGCCCGGAAACCTCAAAAGCAAGTTCTTAATCGACTGCAGTAATATTGTTTCGTTTGTTACCTACTCATTTGCAATTTAAATATTCGTAAGTTTTTGCTAAATATAGAACGAAGTTTTAATTTCTGTTCCATTAAAACCCCTTCGTTCCAATTGCAGAACTACTTATTACCAACAATGCGTCATTTATTTAGATGCAATTGGGGCAACACAAAACAGTATTTATAAACAATTTTTTAGTATCGGTATACTTTGTGATCACCATAGGCATTGATTGTGACCTGAAGTCTCACAGACAAATGAGAAACAAGGTCTTACAAAGTTTGCTCTTTAATTTTCGGTGATACTTCTTGGTAGCTTTCTTATATTCCTTCCCTCATGACTCATAGCATGATTCCTCTGCGTGGGGAAATAATGTGTACCAGTGGTACTTCCGGTGTGAAAAATCGCGTGAATAGACTTGAATCATGAACGAGATTTGATCACTGATCAATGTTGAACCTGTCGACAAGCATGTAGCATCGAGTGTTTGTTTTTTTGTGCCGCCTTGTACTCTTCGCCCGTATTCTGAAATATGATCTTTTTACGAAAAAGACTGTTTGTGTGTGTGCGGGTGTGAAAAAATCTACACCGTTTGACCATCCACACAAAATTTGGTACTTTTATACTGAAGAACACTACGGAAAACTTAGGCTATTGCTCTCCTGTCTTCAGACCAATCTTTTGCACTTACAGCCATGAAAATTTGCACACAGGTAGTCGTAAAAGTGCCCCTCGAAGCCTCAATTTTGAAATCTAAAGTTTGTTTTCTTGCAATAAATGAATATTGACAAGGAAACACGTTCTACATGAAACTGAACACAGGGAAATTTCGCGGTCATATTGAGGCAAAAATAAATTTCATAAATCAAAATCTTCTTTATCAATATTTTTCTGTCTTTTTTCAAATTGGTCTATTTTTGCTCAGGAGTCGAAATTCAACACTTTGCATATCTTTCGTTCTTCAGAAATCTGCATGTTTTCATTGGAATTTCGTTTCTGTTTGCATATGTCTTAATCTTTTGCATATTACAATATATTATTCAGGAATTAAATGTATATATTTGCATCCGAAGCAAATTGTAAAAGCCATGAAAAAGTTAAAACGAGGTTAAAAAGTATTTTCTGTACTACTGAAATGATCGAAGTTAAAAAGTATTTTCTGTACAACTTAAATTATTTTTTACAACATTTAACCATTTCAACCCGACAAACGCCAGGTTATTCAGCTAATATCTCAATAAATGTGTTTTGCAACTCCGCATCACCTTTCTACTGAATTGGCTTTTCATTGTACTGGTCGCCAAAAGGCCTTTTCTACAATTTTTTGGCCGTGTGCTGAAAAGTGACTTTGTTGCTTAAATTTTTCACACTAGTATATATCATGCAAGTAAGGTGATGAATCTAGTGTATCTCATTTAACAAATGATTGATTCTATGAGCAATTCTTGCACAATATTTCTGCATATCACCGGTCATTCAAAATACATTCGTGACACATTATAGTATTTCCAGCATCATTGTGAATATGCCATCTCTACAACATTACATATCCTCTTTCCTCTTTGACTCATGCATCAGCATATTTTGCATAAAGTTCGATGAAATTGCGCCATCATATTCGAAGTCCATTTGATGCCAGCAAATCGAGTTCACTCTCTGTTAAGAGAAAGACGTTTTTCCAGAAATCCTTTTATTTACGGCAGTTGTGGTTGAAAACTGTAAACGTTTTATTTTTTGTTTCTGAATTTATCTATGAATCGTGTGATAAGTGAAAGAACTTTCGATTGCGCAGCACAGAAGAAAAAATATGTTTACCTGTTGTTTTTGTGATGATGATAGCGCTTGAAAGGATACTGGTGGATGGATTTGCTCTTCAAGGCAGCGAGGTTCTTCTTGAGCAGGAACGTATCTAGAGGGGGGCCCAATGGGCACTACTCCCAAATAAATGTTACTGATGTTACAAAAGTAAATGCTGAAGTTAACTTAATGTATGTAAATCGAAGTTTTGTCAAGCGCCCGTCAGTAGAATAATCTGAAAATAGTAACAAATATCAATAAGCAAAATGCTCCTATAACGTCATAGCACTTCGATCGCTTGCCGTAGTAAACCTAAAACGTGTTCTGGGTTTTAGAGTAGAAAGGGGTGGAACCTGTAGACTTGAAATATAAGTAGACTGATAATTGTTATTGAGAGGAGCGTCAAAAAAGTGTTACCAACATGTCGACTAGTTGTCACGTGACTGCATCATAGCTTTAGATTGCGTAAGGTAAGGACTGCGAAATTGGTGTGATTCTAAAGCGGCGTACACACCGGAGTTGCAAACACGTCCCCCTCCGAACATCGAAAAAATTTCGGGAAACGGCACTCATTGTAACGTCAAGATCTCGTGTCGGGGTGGCGAGTTTTCAACTTCAATTTTATTTCCCACCAGGAGTCGGTAAAAATCAAAGGATTACAACACTTTTGTGGGACATTTCTCCGAGACGAAATTTGGGATGAAAATGCTCCCTTATTACGTCCCCTTTCGGCATTCCTTGACAATCACCGCTCCCCTCTGCCCTTCGGCACCCCGTGGTCGCTCACGCCGTCTTTTGTTCGCTCATTGTGACATTTTGCCCTCATCGCTTGCTTCGACCCCATCTCCCGCCATACTGTCAGTGAGTGACCTATTCGATACAAATGGCGTAATGAATGGTGATCACCCCTTGGTGTTGCCGATGAAGTCGACGAAGCGTTTACATCGGAGTGGGTCCAAAAAAGGGTCAAAAGGGGTCAGCATAGGGAAACGTCCTCGCCACAAAAAGGGGGATAAAAATAGTTACAACCCCGGTGTCAACGCGGCTTTAAATCGCATTTCTATACTGGCGACAAAAGTTCTGGACTTTTCAAAATCTACTATCAACAGATGATCCGTCAAAATGGACCAATCAGATGATGAATTAATGGATGAGCGTCTCTTCCCGTCCCATGGACCAATCAGATGAAGAAAGTTCGTTTCTACCCAGTAGACGAAACCAGTCTACGGGGCACGTTTCTATTAATTTTGGACACATGATCTTGGGCATATAAAAAGGACTTGTAACTTTATAGAGCAATTGTGAAATCGCTTAAAGTTGCATGTTTGAAGTTCTGTTTCTCAAAAACTACTTTACATAGACAAACATATTTTACATTTTTACAATCTGTACAAAATTTTCTTTTTTTCACTTGAGCGACAACAATTATTTAACATTATATTTTATCTAAAATTTAGTTGCAAAAACGGCTTTGCTCCCTTTACTTTTATATTCCCTCTATGGGTGGAACAATAATAAAAGCTTCACGCTTGCTCCATTCATTCGCTTAGACAGGGAGACGTATTCCATGTGTCCATTCGGATCGAGTCCACCTGAAAAGATATTGTTGTCGAAAAAATTCTTCAAAAACACTTTGAAACCAGTTTAATCAGCGAAATTTGATTTCTACAGTGCAAACACAATGGAAGAAAAAACATGCTGTGTGACAGAGATTTATCTCCCTCCAAAAATGTATTTCTGAATGCGTGTCTGTTCTGGAGTGATTTTTCAGCGATCCGTCCAGGTATCCGGAGGGAAGGACGAATTTCTCGGTCATTTTCATTTTGGATGCAGTTCAGTGACACGTCGTGTGACAACGTTTATCTCTTTTTATGCTCATTGTACGATAGCTTTCGCCTTGAGAATTTAGACATGTAGGAAATGTGCAGTCATCCGATTAACTTACTTTGCTGTTGGAGACTGATTAAAAAAATTCAAAGTAGCTGCATTTCATACTTTATCATTTCAACTAGCTGAACAACCCGGCGTTTCTCGGGTTTCAAATAGGACCGCGACAGCTAAAATAGGACCACGACATTTCCCTGTGTTAACTCAAAAACAGACCCTGTAGAACGTGTTTCGATGCCATGTGCATTTATTGTAAGAAAACAAACTTAAGATTTAAAAATTGGGGCTTCGAGGGCCAATTTTTATGGTCGTAAGTGCTACAGCTGGGTCTGAAGACAGAAAAGATACAGCCTATGTTTTTCCGCGCCGACCAACCAGTATAGTGGTTAAGGTGTTAGCCTCTAGATCGGAAGGTTCCTGGTTCGAATCCGGGTCCGGGCATGGATGTTTGTAAACGTATGGTGTAGAGGCGGCTGGTGCACCTTAAATCTGTCGTAACCGAAAGTCCTCACGTTGGGTTGGCGTGGAAGTTTGGAGAGTGGGGTGCCAGCTCAGGTGTTGCTTCGTCATCTGACCGTGGTTCAAAATTACGAGGTGTTGTCCTCGAATCTTTCCCTTAAGGGACTGATTCCGGACCGTCGTCAATAGCCCGTTGTGTTGCTCTAGTACGACGTTAACTAAAATTACCATTACCATTACCATCTAAAGTATATGTGTACCTAATTGGGTGTGGATGCATCAAACGGTGTAGATTTGTTATAGAGAATACACACACGCATCCTTTTTGACATACTATACAGATATCAGTCTTTACGGTGAAAAACGCGTTTTTAATTGCACACTTGTCCTGCTGAAACGATGGGAAACGAACGTTTCGGATTCCCTAAATATGGGTTTAGTTTTTTTCTCGAAAACAAATTGGTTAATTTTATGGTATTTTAATTAACGTCGCACTGGAGCAATACAACGGGCTAGTGGCGACGGTCTGGGATCAAACACAAAAATCCGAGGACAGCACCTCATAATTTTGAACCGCGGTTAAATGACGAGGTCACACCTGAGCTGGCACCCCACTCTCTTTAAATCTTTCGTGGCCGAAAGTCCTCACGTTGGGTTGGTGTTTGAAGTTTAGAGAGTGCGGTTCCAGCTCAGGTGTTGCCTCGTCATCAGACCGTGATTTAAAATGACGTGGTGTTGTCCTCGTATCTTACCCTTCGGAGATTGATCCCGGGCCGTCGTCGATAGCCCGTAGTGTTGCTCTAGTGCGACGTTCATTTAAAATCACGGAATCACTTCTGGAGCAGAGTGGGTCTCGGACTGAAGCGTCGCAGTAGACAAAACACTTGATACTCCTCATTCGTTGACGGAAGTACTTGAACGGTGTTTTCCGAAAGTGAAATTGGCAGCGCTTTCGGGTTCAAGGAACGATCTCATTCCGAAATCGTCGCGATCTGTCGGATCGATGCCAGTGGGACGTCAACGGCTGATGATGTCCACATCCGATACCACACTGACCCATCGATTTCGGATTTCTAGTCCGATGCTGCTATTCCAGGCCATTACAGTCATGAGTCTCGTCGCGAAATTTTTTTTTACAAAAATGAGGCATTCGGAATTCCGGGTCACACTTCCGTGTGCCGCTGAGGTGTGAAGGGGAGAGGGTGCGGTGTTTACTTGGACTTTTAACTCGGTGGATAACGGACGTTAACTATTGCACGTGCCGATGCAAACCGAGTGTCCGTTTCTCTCCCCCTGAAACAATCTCGTCCTCACCGTGAGTGATAAGCGGATTGTTTGGCGAGTATGGACACGCAAAAGAGTGTGCGATCGATCACCGTTGGTAATTGGTAATTTTAGTTAACGTCGTACTAGAGCAACACAACGGGCTATTGATGACGGTCCGGGATCAGTCCCTTGAGGGAAAGATCCGAGGACAACACCTCGTAATTTTGAACCACGGTCAGATGACGAAGCAACACCTGAGCTGGCACCCCACTCTCCAAACTTCCACGCCAACCCAACGTGAGGACTTTCGGCCACGACAGATTTAAGGTGCACCAGCCGCCTCTACACCATACGCTTACAAACATCCATGCCCGTACCCGGATTCGAACCAGGAACCTTCCGATCTAGAGGCGAACACCTTAACCACTATACCGGTTGGTCGGCCGATCACCGTTGGAGACACGAGAAAGGAATCATGAGAAGGGGGGTGCCTGAAATGAGTGTGGAAGGTTCTGTAAACAGGTCTCCCTTGTCAGTTTCTTAATACTTTGGCCTGTATTCGCAATACATTGGCCTGCCACCAAAAGGGTTGCGAAATCTTTTTTCTCACTTGCGCACAGTGGCGAATGGTTTTGGGAAGTAGAAAAAAAACCACTCGAAACCTGAAATTTACAATTGGTTATTAACGTCGCGCTGGAATCCAATAGAAAACGTATTGGTATTTTTGTATTTTTTTAATTAGCGTCGCACTGGAGCAACACAATGGGCTATAGGCGACGATCCGGGACCCATCCCCTAAGGCAGTGCTCCCCAACCTTTTTATCGCCGCGGACCGGATCAACGTTTGATAATTTTAACGCGGCCCGCTGGGGGGGGGGGAAGACGTTGATTGTTTATATTTTAGATTGTTTTGATTTAATAATTTTAATTTAATTGTATTTAAACATGCCTTCAAAATAATATACAGTTTCACCAAAAAATGAATATAATGTGATTTAACATTTTAACTCACTAGAGCGCTAAATCAATGAGAACCCTAAGCTTGTTTCTTTGCAACGATACGGTTTCATATGGGGGTAATAGGACACAATGACACCCAAAGTGTGTTGCTTATGTCCAGTTTATTCCGTTGTTTTGTTTTGGTTGCTGTCACTGCAGAAAACCCCGCTTCACACAGATAGGTTGTCGGAAATGGCAATAGGGATTTAAGTGCTGTGGTGGCAATCTCAGGGTATTCCGCCATGACTTTAATCCAGAACATCGGCAGAGTTATTGTCTCGGACGTAGTTTTAAGGCCGCCTTCATTTGCAATCTCCAGCAGTTGATCTTCTTCTTGGACAGACATGCTAGATTCACCTCATTTGTTGACAAATGGGTTGCGGATCCATTTGATTTTGACAAATAGGTGCGGTATTTTGTGGTTTCTCAACCACAAAATACCCACGAAGCGCTCGAACTCTTTTAAAAGCAAAGACATGTGATCGTGCACCAACTAGGAAAATGAATATTTAGGCTCAGTCTCGCCTAAAATTCCCGCTAATGTCTGAAACATGTCCAAAATGCCTCTGTTCACGCGCCGTCCCCACAACTTCAGTTTGGCCTTAAATGCAGCTACTTTGTCTATCAACTTGAAAACAGTCGTCACATTTGTCAAAATTGGAAAATAGAGACATACAGAATTCAGAAATCATAATTGAACATAACAGAGCAAATTTCAAGTTCTGATTTAACGCCTCCTAATTTGAGTGGACATTTCATAGATAAGAACCACACAAACCCGAGAGAAATACACCACGGTAAATAAAATGGAAATAATTTAATGTTCCTAGGGCGGCCCGGTACCATTTGATCCACGGACCGGTACCGGTCCGCGGCCCGGGGGTTGGGGACCACTGCCCTAAGGGAAGGATCCGAGGACAACACCAGGTCATTTGGAACCACAGGTCAGATGTCTAAAATCATAAGACAAAGCAGTTGTAACGCTCGACTTTTCATACATTCCTCCGAGTAATAATCCTATTTCAAAGACGTATTCACGTCAAAAATTAAAAGGAACGACTATTTGCTGTCCTGTGCAATAACAAAGGAAACAAATTCCTATTTGAAAAGTTAAACCCTTTCATCGACTCAAGCTCAGAAATCATTCGAAATACCTCCATTCAGGGCCACGGTAGCTCAGTTGGAAGAGTAGCGGGCTAGCAACCGGAGGGTTGCGACTTCGAATCCAACCACAGTCGTGTACAAGGGAGCTGTTGCACGTTCAATCTGTCGTGGCCTCAAATGTCCTCACGTTGGTTGGTGTGGAAATTTGGAGAGTAAGTTGCCAGCTCAGGTGTTTCCGTGGTTCAAAATGGTGTCCTCGGATGTTTTCTTTCGGGTTGGATCCCGAATAGTCGCCATTAGCCCGTTGTGTTACTCCAGTGCAAGGCTTATTAAATGCCTACCTACCATCCGCATTCCTTCTGAGCCTCAAATCATTCGAACGCACATTCCAATTCGAACAGATCATCCTATATCTTTTTTTAAATGACTAAAAGAGAGGCGAATCAACATGAGATTTTTGTATCCCGAAACTGTAGCTCGAGGTGCCCGCTTTTATCCAGTTTCTGACCGTCCTTCTCTGACTACCCCTCTCAACTCGAGAAAGGAATAATGATCAGCCTCTCTGGACTGGACTTTGCACGACGGTAGAGTATCCCTTGACCTTGCATTTCAATAAAATGTAGCATTTTTGACACTACCAAAATGCACGATTTTTATCTTGAAGATTATTACTAATACAGAGTATTTATATATAGAAGTGGAAGGTCGTATGATATATATTGAGGAGGAGGGGCACATTTTACTATATGTGATTCTTTGAAATTAGAAGAACTTTTTGAGAAATCGTACGTTTAATTTTGCATTAAAAAAATCCGGTGATAACACTCATATTGGATTGTCGATATCATTTTGTTGAATATGGGCAATATTGAGTGAAGTTTTATTGTGAAGAAGACGTTAAGAGACTTTATCTGCAGACAGAAAGCAAATATTTTAACTTGATACTATAAATGATGTTTACTTTTCGCATTTGGGTTCTTTCTATCCAGAAATTTCTCATCCCATGCAAGCCCTAAGCATCAACTTCGTAATATTCAATGACAGAACTCCAAAGTTTTAACATATAAACAGCTGACAGGAATATTCGTGGTTCAATGTTCACAGATGGACTATCTCATTGTGTCTTCATATAACGTCTGTTCTTCATCGAAACTTGTGCTACGAAATGCAACTGTAGCATTTCCCTGAGAATGTTGTTGCCTCATTTACATTTATAAACCATACGGTCCTCCTTGTACAAGTTGCTCTGCATTGACGCTTCTTACGAAATATTCTCTCTGTAGTCAAACCAAAGAACAAAATGGCTGACTTGAAACAAAAACGTCCAGTGTTTTTTTATAGAGGACATACAGTGGGCGGATTAATATTTCGGCCGCCTAGGGGCTACCGGCAATTTGCCGCCCCCTCAATGTGCTATTTTTATTTTGTAGTTGTTTAACATTTTCATTTATTTGTTTGTTTTTCGTTTTTATTGATGTGACTTGTGTCTTTGATTTTTTTTCCCAAAACATTTTGCCACCCAGGGCTAAAGCCGCCATTGAGGACATAGGATACACTCGTAGATAACTTTGTAGAAAATGAAGATTAAACTGTGTAAGATCGCATTGATATATTGGTCTTCAATGCGCCGAAAAAGATTAATAGGCTTAGCATTAAAGCGGATTGAAAAGGATGTGTCCGAAAGCCTTGACATGTGAAGCATTATCAAGTTTCGCAGTAGTTAGGCCTGAATAATCGCTTAGTCTGTCTTTGTATTGGTGGTGCGCACTAAATTATGTGTGCAATTTAAAGCTTAATTGGGCTTTCACACATTTGACATTTCTTAGTATTATTGAGTGGTATTGGTATTTGCACATCCCTATCACTATTTTTTCAATTTGGCAATGTTTCTAGCTTTAATTATGCTGTCAAACTTATATTGAACGAAGGTTTACTTTGCGAATTTTCTTACTTTCCACACCAACCTAACTAGAGGACTTTCGGCCACAACAGATTTAAGGTGCACCATCCGTCTCTACATCATACGCTTACAAACATCCATGCGTTGACCCGGATTCGAACCAAGAACCAAGATACTCTCAATAAACCTTTCTACTATTTTTTTTCTCAACCGAGTGATAAGAAAAGATCCTTGTGTCGGATTTTGAACTGGAAATCTTGAAATTGCTCTATCGACTGAGCCAGTTCGTTGCTTTGTAACAAACTAGCTGAAGAACTCGGTGTTGCTCGAGTTTCAAATAGGGCCGCGACAGCTAAAATAGGACCGCGACATTTCTCTGTGTTAACTCATACACAGACCCTGTAGAACGTGTTTCCTTTTCCATGTCCATTTAGTGCAGAAAAACCAACTTTCGACTTTAAAATTGGGGCTTCGAGGGGCACTTTTAGGACTACCTGTGTGCCAATTTTCATGGCTACAGATGGGTCTGAAGACATGAAAGAAATAGCCTATGTTTTCCGCAGTGTTCTAAAGTATAAGTGTACCCAATTGGGTGTGGATGGGTCAAATGGTGTAGATTTGTATTGAGAATATATACACACACACATCCTTTCTTATATGTATAGATAGCTATATTTGCCATTTATCGTGATTTTTCGTCCTGATCCCATTTATTCTCATTCGTTAAATAAACTTTACGAACTTATCAGGTCAGTATGTTTAGATTTTTGTTAAAGACACTGTATGAGACTCCTATTACGTTTTGAACGAGTACAAAAAATACATGTGCACACGGGATTCGTATCACGCGCATTAGAGACTTTGTAACCAATATTTTCAATCACGTGCATTTGCTGTCCTCTTTCACCTCACGATCATCGAGCATAGTTAACTTGGGTGAGTAGGTAGGGAGATGATTTCGCGTCTCACTGGAGCAACACGATGGACTATTGGCGATGGTCCATCCCGAAGGAAAAGGATCAGATGGCAACCACAGCCGACCCACCGGTCTGGTGGTTAGTTCTGGATCGGAAGGTTCCTGGCTCAAATCCAGGTCAGTGCATGGATGTTTGTAAGCGTATGGTGTAGAGACGGCTGGTGCACCTTAAGTCCGTCGTGGCCGAAAGTCCTCACGTTGGGTTGGTGTAGAAGTTTGGAGGGTGGGGTGCCAGCTCAGATGTTGCCTCGTCATCTCACCGTGGTTCAAAATGACGTGGTGTTGTCCTCTGACCTCTCCTTTAGGGTATTGATCCCGAACCGTCGCCAATAGCCCTTTGTGTTGGTCTAGTACGACGTTATTTAAAAATTACCTTACCAATGACAACCACTTGTAATTTTTAAACGTGTTCAGATGACGAGATCCCCTACTCTCCAAACTTCCACACCACGCCAAAATGAGGACATTGGAAACCACGGCAGATTTAAGTTGCACCAGCCCCGCGTGCACGACCGTCTGTGTGGACCGGGTTTCGAACTCGCAACCCTCCGGTCGCTCATTCGCCCCTACTGGGTTCCCGCGGCTCTGCAATGTGTTATGAAGTGCGGCGATATGACAAGCTTGAAACATCTCTTCAAGCATCGGATAATGAGGGAAGGTCTATTTCTACGGCAACGGACTTTGTGGCGGGAGCTCTTCTCGTGGGACACAGTGCAACGGCCTATCGCACGAGTGTTTAAGGTGCTCTCGGATGTGTTGAGACGTCTCTGCGGCAAATCGATGCTTTTAAAAAATTAAGCATTATTATTATTTTTTTTTTTTTTTTTTTTGCTTTTCACGTTTTTATTATTTGCATTAGACCCGTGTATTGTAGTGTCTGAGTGAAAATAAATTGTATTTTTAGTGTCCAAAAATTGATAATTTTTTATTAACGTCGTACTGGAGCAACACAACGGGCCATTGACGACTGTTCGGGATCAATACCCTGAGGGAAAGATCCGACGAGGACCCCTCGTAATTTTTAACCACAGTCAGATGACGAGGCAACATCTGAGCTGGCACCCCACTCTCCAAACTTCCACACCCTCCCAACGTGTGGACTTTCGGCCACTACAGATTGCAGGTGCACCAGCCGCCTCTACACTATACGCTTACAAATATCCATGCACTGACCTGGATAAGCGCCAGGAGCCTTCCGATCATGAGACTAACACCTTAACACCCAAACCGGTGGGTCGGCTTAATGTCGAAAAAAGTTTGGATTAATTCTTCACAGCTGACAATAGGCAAATTTCATCTAAAACGAGAATCTGAAGCTATTTGCAGCTTGTTTTTCTGCCAATGAGTTCGAGGTCCAAGGATGAACGCGTGACCTTAGGATTTCGTCGCATAAAGGGAAATGCTTTCATCGCGCCCTGATTGCACAGTTACACGCTTCTTAATAAGTCCATGTAGAGGTTAAAAGGAGTTTTCAAAAGTGTTCCAAAAATGTGTTATGTAATGAGATGGACGAAATGTGCTCTCGTCATTCGTCGAATTCGATTCCTCCCCCCCAGACGACGAAAGAGTTCGATACCTCTGCATCGGCGAAGCTCTGCCAACGAAATCATCATCTGATTTCGGTGACTTCTGCCCGATAACGGGGCACATACTTCACTCTCACGCTCATTCTTGTCATGGCTAATTGGGCTGCTCTAGCGAAGAGCGCGTCTTTATCTGATGCGAAGCGAACGGCTGTGTGGAATGAGACGCTCCTATCTCAGTCAAAATAAGGAAGTTCGAGAGAACGCAGAGGCGATTATTTTTCGAAACTAATGAGTTGAGGCTGGATCGTATGATAAAGCTTCAAGAAACGTTTACGCATGCAGAGATGTCAACCTGTTGCCAGAAACAAGATTGCTTTCGCTAATTCGGGGCCTCAGTAACACGAAGGGTAAGAGCAACGGATTTGTAACCGGAGGGTTGCGAGTTCGAATCCGACCCAATACCAACGTGTACAAAGGGGGTTGGTGCACGTTCAATCTGTCGTGCCCTCCAATGTCCTCACGTTGGCGTGGTGTGGAAGTTTGGAGAGGGGAGGCTGCCAGCTCAAGTTCGAACTCGTCATCTGACCGTGGTTCGAAATGACGTTATGTTGTCCTCGGATCTTTCTCTTCGTGGGTTGAACCCAGATCGCCGCCAATGGTCCGTTGTGTTGCTCCAGTGCGACGTTAATTAAATACCTGCCTTCAGTATTCAAACATAGTTAATGTGTGGCCGACCAACCGGTATAGTGGTTAAGGTATTAGCCTCTAGATCGGAAGGTTCCTGGTTCGAATCCGGGTCCGGACATGGTTGTTTGTTAGCGTATGGTGTAGAGGCGTCTGGTGCACCTTAAATCTGTCGTGGCCGAAAGTCCTCACGTTGGGTTGGCGTGGAAGTTTGGAGAGTGGGGTGCCTGCTCAGGTGTTGCTTCGGCATCTGGCCGTGGTTCAAAATGACGAGGTGTTGTCCTGGGATCTTTCCCTTAAGGGACTGATCCCGGACCGTCGTCAATAGCCCGTTGTGTTGCTCTAGTACGACGTTAACTAAAATTACCAAAACCAATAGTTAATGTGTGATTGAGCCTTACCAGATAATGTGAAGGACAAATGGATGTCCAAAATCTGGTATCCATTCAAGGAAATAGTTGGTATATTTTCTCATGAATAGACTGGTACCGAACGTTTCGCGCAGATTTTGTTATTTCTAAAACCTCTACATTTAAAGAAGTAGGTAGGTAGTTATTTAACGTCGAACTCGTTGTCCCTAGCTAATGCAATGTTTTGTCCAACAAATCAGTTATTTTTCATACTTAAAATCAGGTTTAGTTAGTGGGTTGCGTAGGTAACGGAGATATTTTATTAACGTCGCGCTGATGCAACATAACGGGATATTGGCGACGATCTGGGATCAATCTCAAAGGGAAATATCTTAGGGCTACACCACATCATTTTGAACCATGGTTAGATGATGAGGTCACACCTAAGCCGGCACCTCACTCTTCAAACTTCCACTTACGCTCTTGCTTTGACAGCGATGTAGTTTCGTAAAAAGCATTTATTTAGAAATATCTTGGAAAATGTTTAATTCAGTTTTGTGGCCAATAGTGTGTCTCCAACCCTGGGCTCTTCTGCTTTTAAGGAACTTCATGATTTAGTTAAAAAACGTCCATTTATTTATGAGCTTTGAATTTCTATTAAAAATTCTCAGCTCATTCCTCCTATTACTATAGTAAGCTGAATATTTATTATTATAAGCCCCGTTCTACAAAACGAAACAATCGACTTCTTCCCATCGCGAATAAAGAGCATAATCTTATAGAAGTTCCGAGTCTATTCCCAGGGTGTTGTCTGAATCTAGAAGACAGAAGCTATGGCTGACAGAATTTATTTCCTGCACGCGTGAAAGTTGCAATGGCATACATTTTTTCCAATGTTAATTTCATAATTAACTAGCTGAATAACCCGGAGTTACTCAGGTTTGAAATATGCCGCGACAGCTAAAATAGGACCGCGACATTTCCCTGTGTTAACTTAAATACAAAAAAAAAAAAAAACGTAGAACGTGTTTCCTTGTCCATGTCCATTTATTGCAGGAAAACAAACTTTAGATTTTAAAATTGGGACTTCGAGGGGCACTTTTAAGACTACCTGTATGCCAATTTTCATGGCTACCGATGGGTCTGAAGACAGGAAAGAAATAGCCCATGTTTTCCGCAGTGTCTTAAAGTATAAGTGTACCCAATTGGGTGTGGAAATGTCAAACGGTGCAGGAATCAATACCAATAGGTCTGCCATGGACCGCCGGTCGTAGATTTGTCGATCTATTCATCTGGGAGATCGTCCAGTCTCTTTCCGTCCCGTTTCAGAGGGAACGGGAAACATTAATTTCCTGTTTCTCGGAGTCGAGAGGAGGAATGGGACCTTGAGCTTTCAAACAGAAGGAAGGCTTTTGGCGCTTTTACAGTGCCCCCTGCGGCCAAAAGATTCAGGATCCTACATTCCATAGGTCGTTATTTTAAAGCTCGATTACTTCTAAAATTCAAATGTAAGTAGTGTGAAATTCTTTGTGCTCCAGATCATTCCTTTCGAAAGTCGTGTAAAAGACGGTGCAAAAACTGCTTCACGCGTGATGGAGATAATACGTGAACGAGTGTTAATGTTTGCCGTGGATCTCTGCTGATGGGAAAAGCGAATGGCCGAGACACACACGCTTATTGCATCAGCTAACAAAAATGCTGATGCGCAGAAAATATGATGACATGGATCTCCGCCACTTTCTGACAGAGACTCTTAAGATTTCACGTTGGTAAAAGGGGCCTGTGTTTCTTGGACGCTCTTTTATTGTAATTTATTGCAAATGTAGATCAATAATTTTAGAACACCATTCAATTTGTTTAGTTGAACTAATGTGAGTCTATTTTAACGTGTTGACATGAATGTGTGTTGTGTGCTATTGTTGGATTAACCTTTAGCAGTCCACGATAATCCAAATCTACATTCCCTTAGATCGCTCTTCGCGAACCATTCAACATTACTACGCGGCATTAGTCTAATATTTTTTTTTCATTGGTAAAAAAACTCATTTATGAACTTGAGGTGGCAGCAATCTTACGAAAGTAATAAATCCTGATGAAAATTTTCCGCAGATTTGAAATCTGCGGAAACTTTTACACCCAATCGATACATTAGGTACTCCGAATTTTTTGCGAATTTGCAAGTGATGTCCGGATGGAAGTGGTGCTCATTCTTAAAATTATTGTTTTTCATTTTTAATGTTTTTAGTCTCAGAAAGAACTCAAACAGAACTGTCACGGGCAACGTCTTGCTGGCCTGCTAGTATCTGACTATTTTGAGAAAATTGCTTTGAGTTCTCCCCGCTGAAAAAACGTTAAATACGGGAAATATTTCGAAGCAATACCGTTAAATACAGAATTTTTTACCATTGAAAGTATAGAAAATTACTTGGGATCATAGAAAATGATGTTATATGCGGGAAATCGTTAAATGTCGGCTACGTTAAATAGAGGTTTCACCTATCTTTAGAATGCAGCGAACAAAATATTGAGATGTTCGAATAAATTACTAGACCTTTTTTTACTTTGAGAAAAGGCGCTACATGGTAGACCTGGTCAACGTATTACGCTTATTCAATTTTTGATGAATGTTTATTAAATTTGCTTTTTTATCCGCCTCGTTATTCTTTGAACTAGTCAACATTTTCATATGGCTACGAGAATTAACATCCACGTATTCAGTTGGGATTTTAAATATTTATCTTTTTCGCAATGATCTACTAGCCCTAAGGACTCATGGATAAATAATTGAATTTGAAGTGCTCTAGTGTGAATAAGTTTGCTCACGTGAACGAGCAACTTGCCAGTTAGTAATATATGTAACAAACGAAATATGTAAACAAACAGTTGGATTCGAAAATGGCGGATTGGTAGGCGTTGTTTTTTTTTATGTCAAAATAGGGGTGCTTATGCTTTGTCTTATGTTCCTGCTATTTATTGTCATCAATAATATAAATCGACCAGACGGCATCACCGAAAAATTCCTCAGTCATATATTGGTGACCCGGACGTGATATGAATACGCAACATTCTGATCACGTTACAACCTTAAACTAAAGGTTGTTCGAGTTCAAGTAACCAGTTCAAACACCCTCGCGTGTTGGTCAGACCTGGTTAGAGCCAGATGATAATGTCGGGGCACGACTATCGTTCAGCTTTAATCTTGTTTCCAGTACTAATTGAATTGAAGAGGTCACTTGTTTACAAAAGAGAAGGCGAGTGCTATCTTTCCGGTGCTCGAGATTCTTGAACTCGCTGATAAAGCGTCCGAGAAAAAATAAACACTTTCCGCTCCTCGGCAATGGGGCGAAATGTCCACACTTTAAATCAACAAACAAGCGAGTGTCTGAAGGTGCTCCTGACTTGGCGTCGAGAGAAGGGAGATCTATTTCCGAAGGATGGAGCGGTCGTCTCTTTTGCATGATCACTGTATTGGTGGGGGGAAAACAACTCTCACACATCGACCTTGCCCATGAGTAGAAAACGATGGAATAATTGAGCACGGTGGGGTTTGTATTCCCACAGTAGAACAAAAATGCGTCTCGGAAAACTGCAGTAAATTTTCTGTGCGACACCGATCTCTAATGAAAGGGTGAAAGATGGCTCCCTTCATTCGGCTAGGCCTCCATTTGCGATTTTTCAGTCGCAGAAATAAAACTCATTGTTTCAAATACAAGTGCACGCACTTGCGACTCAACAATCGCAGCGATTCACACGTTGTAACCGGTCCTATTTTCGCAGCGACACCGACTGTCGCTCTACCCAATGAATCACAGAGACAGGCGTGGATAGGCACGAATTGCGATAGTTGAATCTCAGTTCTGAAGCAATCTTGTTCTGGTCTCTGTTTAAAACACTCCAAATACTTGTATAAGATGTCTGACAACGAATCTACCGGAGATGATGGACGAATATTAATAGTAATTGATACCGAGTTACTCATTAAAAAATTGGAAAGAAGAATTTAAAGAAATTGAAGATTGTTATTAATAAACCAATTATTCCCAACAATTCGTCGTGGTCCAAAATGACGTGATGTTGTCCTTGGATCTTTCCCTTAGGGTATTGATCACAGACCGTCGTCAATAGCTCATTGTGTGGCTCTATTACGACGTTAATTAAAATTACCTTACCTTTTACCATAGAATTCGTCAAAACTACTTTTTGTCATTTGGTAATACTGGAAAAACTTTGCAGAGTGCTCTCACAAATCTTCAAATAACTTGTAAAACTGCCATTTCACTAACCTTTGACTTGTTATTGGATGTACACAATAACGACGCCTCCTCCGTTTACTTCTCGACCGAAGCAAAAGATCGATCGCACAATTAGTTTCAATGATATTCGTTGGAAAACTGTTCTGATTCAACGATTCATCTATCGTAGTGTGTGCACCTACACCTAGTAGATTTTCTGCGTAGATTGCTGTTGTTTTTTGGTCGCCGCGACTAGGTATCGCAAATACAGGCCTATCCTTAAGCCGCGTTTACTAGCAAATATTTTTCTCCTTATTTTTGTGACGAAGACGGTTTAGACACCTTTTCGACCCACTCCGGGTGTAAACGCTTTGTCGACTTTTATCGCCAACGCAAAGGAGTGAGCACTCCTCTCGCCCCTTTCTAGAGAAGAGTGATCACCATTCATCAAGATCTCGAGTGTGGAAGATGTTGCGCTTGCAGCAGCAGCCTGCGTAATTGTGTCGAAACAACGGACAAACCCGGAGGTACTGGTATCGTTCAAAGTGAGAAGCAAAATGTCACAGACAACGAATAAAAGATAACGTGAGCGACCACAGGGTGCTGAAGGGCACAAAGGAAAGGTGGTCGTCTGCAATAGCGAAAGGGGACGAAATAGGGAAGTATTTTTACCCCAAATTTCTAGGAAAAATGGCATCCCTAAAGTTGCAGTCCTTTGATCGATACCGACTCCTGGTGGAAAACAAAATTAGAGTTGCAAACTCGCCATCCCGACACGCGATCTTGGAGATAAAATGTGTGCCTTTTCTCGGAAAAGCTTCGATTTTGGAAGGGGACGCGTTTGCAACTCCGGTGTAATCGCGGCTATAGTTTCAATGTTTAGCTGTGTCTTTTCACCATCAAGTGTCTGACAAACTTTTTTCTCATAAATTTTAACTCTAAAATTCAATGTTGCCCGTACATTTATTTGACTCTCTTTTAGGGAACGGGTGATCCGTAAGTGATAGGTCCCATCCAGATCTCGTGGGGTAAAATTCTACCCCTTTTCCGCAACGAAACCCCCACATAGGAGGATTGATATTCAAATGAGCGTTAAGCTTTGGTTTTCTAAGAAAGTGGAGCCGTTATCTAACAGCCGTGATACGTCATGATGCCGCGGGCATAACTAGACGGCCGTCTAAACAAAAATCCAGACGTGTCAACTTAGACGGACAGAATACGTTGGAGAATGGGCAACACAGACGGCTGTCGTGGTTTATTTTATTCGAGAAACAAAACAAAGTGGTTTTTTATTCTCTAGTTTAAACTTTCTAACTTCGGGATCGTTGAAGGTAGAGTGAAAATTTCAACAGATTTCAAATCAGCGTAAATTTCTACGCCAGATCGATATCAAAAACAGTTTTATTATTCAATTATTTACCATTTGATTATTTAATTATTTATTAAACAATTAATTATTTATTTAAAGAAAATCACATTTAAGGTATCGATCTGGTGTCAAATTTAACGCAGATTTCAAATCCGTTGAAATTTTTATTCTGTGTTTAACGATCCCGATTTTACAAAAACGAATTAATCAATGGCAGTCAAAAATGTTTATTTATTTCTCTCCTCTTCGTTAGAATCGTTTAGAGCAGGAAATGAAATGTGGCCGCTACAAGAGAAAAAACGTTCTCCAACTGTTTGAGACCGCTATGACGACAGTCATGGAAATGACGGCTCCGATAAATTTCGTTACGCTCACAAACACCGCTCTCTAGGAAACCAACACCATGTGTTAGTATAAACAACATTTTAGTGACGTCAGCCACCGATACATCACGGCCGCTAGATCACGGCTAAGCTTTAATCCGCGTTTAGCCACCGCTAGATTCTGGCTTCGTACTGCCACTGGAGTATCCGAACGAAAGGATGTCCTGCATTTCATTTGAATCAAATTTCTCATTTTTAAGATCTTATCAAGATCATTCAGTTCATTTTGGGATTTCTCTCTTTTCTTTGGAAGAGCCCGGTTGAAAGAGCAAACGGACTGGCAATCGAGGGGTTGCGAGTTCGAATCCAACCCAAGACCGTCGTGTACAAAGGTGGCTGGAGCACGTAAAATCTGTTGTGGCCTCAAATGTACTCGCGTTGGCGTGGTGTCGATGTTTGGAGAGAGGGGTACCAGCTCCCAAGTCCACCAGGTGTGACCCCGTCATCTGACCGTGTTTCAAAATTACATGGGGTTGTCCTCGAATCTTTCCCGTCGGGGGATGATCCCCGACCGTCACCAACAGCCCGTTATATTACTCGAGTGCGACATTAATTAAATTACCTACCTACCTCCAGTCTTTGCAAAGGAACGAGTCTAAGATTTTAAAATATTCTGTCGGCATATGTAGGCGCTTGAGAAGGTTGCCATTGCTTACTTTACTTTTATATTTCCTCTATGGGCCGCGGCCTTTCATTTTTGGGGTTGCAATGAATTGGCAACCGGGGGGTTGCGAGTTCGAAACTAAGTCCAGCCGAAGACAGTCGTGTGCAAAGGGGCTGTTGGACGTTAAATCTGTCGTGGCCTCAAATGTCCACACGTTGGTGCGGTGTAAAAGTTTGGAGAGTGGGGTGCCAACTCAGGTGTTTACCTGAGTCATCTAACCATGCTTCAAAATGACGAGGTGTTCGGATCTTTCCCTTCTGGGTGGTTCCCGGACCGTCGCCAATAGCAAAATATTGCTCCAGTGCGACGTCAACAAAAATAACTACCTACGGTAGATGTTGCCCGCACCACCCCATAGAGGATTTTTTGGCGACCTAGGAGACCGCCATTCTTGCCTTTGCGTCGTATGTCATTCCTCCTAACGCGCTTTTCGTCATCTGACCGTGGTTCAAAAGGACATGGTGCTGTCCTCGGATCTTTCCCTTGGGGTTTGATCCCGGACCGTCAACAATAGCCCGCTGTGTTGCTCCAGTGTGACGTTAATTACCTACTGTAACACTCTATAGGCGGCTTCTCTGATCAAACGATATAAAGCAGATATATTCAAGAATTCCTTAATTGGAGATCAAAAAACTCTTTCAAATGATCAACTGTCCATAGCTAAGCCTAGAAATACTATTACAGCACTCCATTTGACATTACATCGTTCGTAAGGTTCTGTTCACTTGACATAAACCTTCTTTATCTGACGTTACACTGACATTACGACCTTCTTAATCTCAAACCCCTTGAGAGCACTCAAAATTCCATCGACAGGTGGTTTACAGCTGAAAGGCGGCTGGAATATGCCAGAGACCCTTGAGACCTGAGAGAGCGAGGACACGCTCGCTAACCTCTGCCGAACCCTTCTTGTCTCAAAATATCTGTAATTTTGCTGTACGTATCTGCTAAGCTTGTCAAAGATCTTGTTCTTTTACGCTACCATTTCTTACTGTCATCACTTCATTTCATCCGGTACACTACCTACCTCTGTGACGGTAGTGCACCAATACCTTTGTAACTCTTGCATTCTCTTGTCGGCTGACACGTCGGTTTTCTTGCAGCTTGGGTGGGCTCTGTGTCCATCGGCATGACGTTCCTGCTGTCCCCCGTGGCCAGCCTCCTGACGGACCGCCTCGGCATCCGGACGACGGCGTTCGTGGGCGGACTCATGGCCACCCTGGGCATGCTTGCCAGTTCCTTCGTGTCCAGCCTAGAGATGCTCTACCTCACCTACGGCGTGCTGCTGGGGTCGGGCGCCTCGCTCGCGTACACCCCTTCCCTGGTGGTGCTGGGACACTACTTCCACCGGAGGCTGGGGTTCGTCAACGGACTCGTCACCGCGGGCAGCTCCGTCTTCACCATGATTATGCCGCTGCTGCTCACCTACCTACTCGACACCATACAGCTGTCGGCCACCCTGCAGGTAATGTACCCACACTTGCAATCTACCTTCACAGTTGGTACAAACTACTTTTCACAATTGATTGCAATCTACCTTCACAGTTGGTACAAACTACTTTTGATATTTTGTTTTGCCTATTTTTAACATTTAAAACCTTGAACGGCCTGTTGTCTTAAAGGTAGAATTATTTTTAATTTCGTGGAACATCATAAAAATATATTTCTTTAAAAAGTTCAGAAAAGTATTGAAACTGCAGTGAAATATTTCCGCGAGCACACTAGCATTTACGTCAGGGATGACAAAAATAAAGAAATTTAGGAGTCAGCCTAATTTTTTAGGCCTTTTGCAAAACATATACTAATACTTTTTCGAACGCCGAGTATATCGCAGAACTCATTATACATGCAGTTGGTGTAACTGAGGCAATAAAAAATAACATTTTCAATGTCTACATTTGACATTTTGCTCCCTTTTTGACCTTTTTTTTATTGCCTAAAAAATCAAATTTTTTTTTCAAGAAAAATAAACGTTTTTTTCCAGAAAATCTAGGTTTCAAACCAAATTTTTTTGCGCGCCATGGCGACCTCTGATCTATTTCAAATTTTTTTATCTATTGGGGGAAGCGTAGTTACTTGTATCTAATATCCTGTTCAAATCCATTTCTGATTAATATGAGCATGATAATGCACACGATGACATCAATGTAACTCCAGATAAAATAAAAGTCCTCATGGACACATCTTCAAGTGTGTACGGAGGTCAAAACCACGAGGTACCCGATGTACCTTCCGCTTTATTTCTTTACCTTCTGCTTTCTTTCTTCCCTCGTTATTGTCTTGTATTTGGGGCAGTTTGCCTAAATGTGGCCTTTGTTCGCCAGAAAGCAACCAACATGGCTGCAGAGTAACCAACCAAGTCAAGCTGAAGGTAGCTTGTTGCTTAAAAAAGAGGTGTAGGAACTTTTAAATTATGGAGGATGTTCAGGTAGTGTTTGGCGCAGATTGCCAAACATGGCCCTGAAAACGAAACAAGAATAATCACAAGCACAAAGCAGCATTTCTTCCACTCTTATTGATGTTTCTTGACTAAAAAAACAAACACCTAAATCATATCAAACACAAAATTGAGACGAATGAATGTCGTGGTTGCTGATTACTCTTGCTTGTGTCCGTTTGCTGCCATTCATCACAATAAAGGGTGCCGCTTTCTGGGATTTCGAACGGAAATATGCATAAAACGACAGCAGGAGGTCAAATTGATGTGAACCATTCCATTGGAGCCTGAAACGAACGAAACGCGTGACGTAATCTGGGGCGAGCATCTCTGTCGCCACCTCTTTGTTTACCCTTTTCGCCGGCTGCCGCAGGAAGTACAAACACCGACATTAATTCCTTATTTATGTGTTCTCTCTTCTCAAGGTTCCTCTATCGGCAACACGAAGGCTGGGAATCAAGGCCGTGGGATAAGATTGGGAAAGAAAATATTTCATTTGAAGAAAAGAATGTTATGTCTTGACCAGATAGGGCTCTCTCGTTGCCTTGGGCCGGATAGTCGCGAAGCATGCATACTGATGAACGAACGAATCCATGGTCATCGAAGGTGTCCAGAATTTGCACGTCAAGTGTCTTGTGTGCTGCCAATCAACAATTTCTTTCGCTGTTTTGAATTGGGCAACTGCATTGAGTTTCACTTTTCCCTCGCTGTGCAATGACCTCGAGTGCGTCATATGTGTGCTGCTTGTACGGAACTCAACTGTATGCTGTGTTTCACGTTGGAGTGATTGGAGGGTGCCTGCTAAGGCGTTGCTAGGTTTGCCAGAAGATAAATATCAGAAAAGAGAACATTTGGTAAAAAAAATTTTTAAAAAGAGGACACGAAACGCACCCATTGTTAGTGCATGATTGGTAGGAATCTAATAAAAAAAAAGGATCGTCTTGGACGAATCTTAAATACATTAACCACAAACTGAAAGAAAATCTGCTGAACAAATTACTTATGTGTTTTCAAAATCTCAATGTAAATATTTATAAAATCGAAGATGTTTGCAACCAGATTGTTCACATTTTATATTTTCAAATATGCGTGAACGATTTAGGTACAAAGGTAAACGAGATAAACAAAGCGAAGAATGTTTAAACATGGAACTCAATATACACTGGAGATTGAACTTCCTATTATACGTTGATGCGTTTTAATTATACGTACGATTTTCGTACAATGTACTAGATCTAGTACGTATTTGAATAGCTGTGGTAAAACAAAACGATATACAGTCAGTATCGGCTGTATGGTCACCCTCTTATAAGGTCACCCCGCTTATAGGGTCAATTTTCTAAAGTCCCGTCTAACTTAATAGGAAACATGTGTTAAAGCGCACCGCTTATAGAGTCCTTTTATTTTCCCGGTTATCGGTTAAAGGGTCGGTTTTTTCATCTTTTCAATGAGGTTATCAGTTTTATTTTTGAAAAATGGTAATTGTCGTGATATTTCCAGAGGCGGGGAGCAACACAGGGAATGACCAGAAGAAGAAAAAAGGCTTAGCGACCCCGGATAGGACCTGAATTTACGCCTTTACTTCCCTCCACTTCCCCAATTTCTCTTTTGCGTTGAATAATCGTCGGTGTTACCCCCCCCCCTTCAATTCTCTTCCTCTCCAAGCACAACAGCTGGACATCTGTCTCTTTATTGGTTGAAGTTATCTCTCCCTGTTTGAAAAGTACGTTGAAATTTAGACGAAAACAGTAAAGAAAAATTTTGTTTTGATCATACGTGACGAATAAAAACGTTCGTTTATGTTAAAAAATTTTATTTGTTATTTTTTTTTTAGTTTGCTGACAAATTGTTCCTCTGCGCAAAATAAAAACAGAAACGAAAAAAATTAATTTGGAATCTGTGATCTTTTATGCTGTTGCCATTCCAAAGAAAACAATAATAATTAAATTCATTTTAAAATGTTCCAGATTGAATTTTAAAATTCGTCCCGCTCAAAAATTGCAAAATATTCGGACTACTTGTGTGCCACATCCCATTATTGAAAGTGACGCAGATTCGTCAGGACTGTGATAAAGAAAAGCAAAAAAACAAACACCTCCTCTTATAATAGTAGAGATAAGTGCATTGAATATAGATGCACGTACGTATGCGTTCTGTAATTAGATTGGTAAGGTAAGCTAATAAATTTCACTAAAAAAATATTGCATATTTCTTACTGCAGTTTTTAATTCATGAATTCATTTTTAAAATGTTCTTAGAAGTTTAATCATTCGTTTATGAGCACTATATTCTGATAGGTTGAGTATAATCCTGCCATAATTAAATTGTGTAGCATTGTTCCGCATATATTGTCACCCCGCTTATAGGGTCTGATTTTTCTGGACCGCTGAGCTGACCCTATAACCGATACTGACTGTAGTAAGTAATGTGAATATATCAGAGCGGAAAGTTTGAACTGTGAAAGGGGATTTTGTAACGCTATCCGGAATGATGGACAAAGAGGACAAAAAGGGAACAACCGAACAAAAAAGATCCGATTTAAAAAAGAGAGTGAAAAAAGATCCGAGCGTAAAAGGGGAACATGTTCTCTTTCAAAGAGATGGTCTGGCAACCTTGGGTGTTGCCTCGTCATCTGACCGTCTTCCAAACAACTAGGTGTTGTCCTCGGATATTTCTCTTCGGATCATCGCCAATAGCCTGTTGTGTTAATCCAGTGCGACGTTGCCTTAACAACCGACATTTCAAACTTTCTGCAAAAGATGAATTTAAGGAGGTGGTCAGGTTTCCGGCCACCACCCGATGCGATTTCTCTGGACTTAGGCCCCGTTCACATGAGACGTTTCAACACGCGTATGGCAAGACTAGGGGTTAGGTTAAGGGGACCGGGAAAGCAAAATTCGACTAAAAAATCAATTTCTATTTTATTGCTCCTTTATATAGTTCAAAATCTCCTCTTTCCAATGATATATCACACTAGGTAATAGAATAAGAGGAAGTTTGAAAATTATGCACGTTTCCAATAAGCACTTCACATCTGACACGGCCTTTCAAATGTAAACAAACAGTTTGTGGACATTTCTAATCTTTGTTGCTCAACAATGTATATTATATTTTTTACTTTACTTTACTCAAATTATTTTCGATAATCTGGTAACAGTAGAGTTAACTGTAATCATTTAGTTTTTTTCTAACTATTTTTATTAATTTTACCATGCGATATAAGTTAGCACTTTCTGAGACATGACATTTGATCTATTATGGACTAGCAATAAGGATAAATGTTGGTTTTCTGCACAATATGCAACAATCTGTCTGGGCAGAATATTTTTATTTACTGTCAAGTAACTTAAGGGGGCATAGTACCTTTGAAGCCAAAAATTGGTCATTTTTACATACTGTTTACGACTAATCATAAATCAATAAGTTTTGCTCGTTTTAGAGTGAACTTTTGATAAGTTTCATAAAAAGGTACTAATTTTAAAAAAATGCATTAATTTTTGTAATTTAATTAATAGATTTTTTTAAATAACATAAAATATTTACAAAAAAATGATATTTTTAAAAAACTTACATTTTGTTTCCCGCAAGATAATTTTTGAAAGAAACACAGTAGAATCCCAATTCTTATGTCAAATTGAAGCTAAATATTACCTCTATTTGGTGAACCTGAAACTTTAAAGTTATCTACTATTTCAATATTTTTTTAAATGTAAAGAACCAGAAAAAATTTAAATTATGAAAATTTTAGTGTTTATTATGCCAGATATTAAAATGTATGGATGCCATTAACATAACTGAGGTTCACAGAATGTGTATCTATAAGTAGAACATTCATGCAAAATATTATAACTGTACGATCAAAAATTTTTTTTTAATCTTGCGGGAAAGTGTGAAAATTAGAAGCTGAGAAAATTAAGTTTAAAGATTGAATTCTTATTATTTTCAATATAATATGTAGAACAGTGCTTAAAATGCTCCTGCTTCATATGTAGGACCTTCTAATTCTGCCAAATGCTCATTTATGGTTTTTTTTCTCATTCTATTAGCCCTACTGGCCTCTAGTGTTGATGACCTAGACTTGATCTCAGCACTTTTCACACGCGCATAATCAGACTGCTTAGCAGAAATGACAGAAAAATGTCCTAAATTAAACCCAAGACATTTCATTATACCAAGACGACCTGCCATTCCATCATTAAACATTACTACAGCCTCATTAACGGCTATCTCAACCACAGTTCTAGACGCTCCAGATGTTTTGGGACAGTATTTCCAAACAGTGGAATTAAAAGATTCATTTGCATTCTGAGTTTTACCACCCAGGCATTTTGTTAACAACTTTGGTGCAGAAAGTTCAGCAAATATGTGTTTGATTGCATCCATTATAGGGATTGGTACTGAATTTTTGTGTTTAAATGAATCACTTTTTTCAAACACTGCTTTTTGATATTTGCACCATGACGTGGTACCGAGAGGGCAGAAGTAATGCATAGGTGTATCATCAGTGGACCTATAATGACAATATATGGCCCAAATGGCTTTTCGCATATCTTCAATGGAACTATTGTTTCCACGAATAGCATTTCCATAGTACGTTGTAAATTTATCTATAAGTTTATCCGTTAAACGGTTTTTGCCGCTTATGCTTTTACCATCTGATAGTTTTTTACCACGATTTATCAGTTTCAATTTTCTTAACCTAGAACCCATCCGTTTCTGAATGTGTCCTACACATTCAACTTTTTCGACTGCATACGAAGCAGTAATTTGAAGCTCAGGAAAAGTTTTTGTGTCTCCATCGCCAATATACTTCACATACTTCACTTTCCTTTCGGACTCGGATCTTTGAAATATGCGTTTCATACCGTCAACTTCCATTTTGCACGATGAACCAAAATGGTTTCTTACACAGTGTGGTTGATGACTTTGTTTCCATTGATCATATGCTGATCCACTTTTCGAACCTTTCCACTGTTCACAGCCCTTACAATAGGACGAAAGAACTTCAGTATCTATGACCTTTCCGGTCACATCCCCAATAACGCTACACACACCAATACGAGAGGTATGGCCTCGCGTCTTCCATGTCCCATCACCACTGACACATATTTCGTTACTCGTCATCGCTGAAGTTTCTTCTATAGCTGCATTCTTCATTGAATTACTAGCTGCTTCAAAACAGGCCGCTTTAATTTTTTTCACAATTCTGTCGTAAGATTTTTGTGATACAGGTGGAGGCAAATCCATGGCTGTGCAAAAATTTTTCACACCGCATAGACCTAAGCCTACAGTACGCATGGCATAAATTAATCTTGTATTGATCTCGTAATCACTTTTTGTCGATTCAATATAAGGTGAACTTTTAAAGGATGATACTGAGGTGCATGACTTACATTCAATGTAAAACTCAGACACCAGTCCATACACAATTCTTTCTTTCAGGACTGCTTTAGATTTGCAGTCGCAGCACATCAAGAACTTTGATAGTTCTGACATCAAAATGTTAATGTTTATCAGTCTATAACCATTACTCTGATTAGAAATGTTTAATTTTACATCCTCAGAGCTTTCCAGAAGTAGCTTTTTCGCTGATGCAGATACACAAGGAACATCTGCATTCAATACTTCTCCGCTATGTTGATTGCCATAAAAATGACGTTTCCTTTGGCGAAAATCACTAGATCTACGAGCTGATTTAGTTGACATTTTACCAGTAAACACTGACAAAAAAGCTATTTATATTGATAGATAAAAATCAACGCTAAATCGTAACGTTTTGCAAAAGCTAACAGAGAAGAGAACACTTAGAATCAGCAAATATAGCAATGACAATATAGCAAGTATAACAAATATAGCAAGTATAAACACAGCTTAGAGTGTGAATTAGAATTGTGCCGAGTTGCAAACTTCCTTCTTATAGTTGAAACAATTATGAGAGTTTGGTAGAGTGGCTGAATATGAAATAATTGCAAGGTTTGCGTTACATTCCGAAATCGAAACTAACGGAAACATTAGTTGTTTACTTGGGATTTAAAGGGTTGACATTTACGTTTGTTAATGCTGTAGGCGTAATTTTCATCCGATTTCCATGCGGTTTGTTTTAAAACGTTCCTAACATTCCAAATTAATTTTTAAAAACATTTTTGAAAAATCGATTTTTTGAAGCAGCAAAGGTACTATGTCCCCTTAAATCCAAATCACGGTCTTTGTCCAGTTGGGAATGAAAGCTGGTGGAAATTTCAACGTGCTGTAGCTAAAAGTGATGTATATTACCATGATAAACACACACATATTGCCTTGCCTTATACTGCCTACATTTTGAAGACAATTAAATCAAATTTCAGAGACTTGGCGAATTCAGAATTGTTGAAAAAATGTGTTCACGGAAAGACTCAAAACCCAAATGAATCGGTGAACAATGTTATTTGGACTCGCGTTCCAAAAAATGTGTTTGTAACCATCCAAACTTTAAAACTGGGAGTGTTTGATGCTGTTTCCTGCTGCAACAGTGGAAATATTATAAAGTGCTATACATTTTCTAGAGTTAAAATCAATCCAGGCTGCCATTTTATACAAATTTTTGAGAAAACTGGACTAAGACCGTGTTATCGATGGAGAGCGAAAACTCTCCGAATACAGTAAAAAGGCCCGCCATAGAAAGAAAAGCATTAAAAAAAAATTGAAGATACATGTATTAAAAATGAAAGAGATCACCCTTTATATAAATCAGGATTTCATTAAGGTTAGACGCAAAATTATTTATAAAAATTCATTTGAAATGTTTAAATCCATTTTTCTCAAAACTTAGATTTTTAAGTTTCGTGCCCCATTTTCTCAGAGTCTACTGAACATAATGACTTAATATTTTTATGACATATTTGTGTTATATCTCTAAAGATTTTAACACGGGCATTTTTTGATTTTTTGAAAATTGAATTTTTTAGAAATTTAAATGTGTTAAAAAATGCTATCTAAAAAGTGATATTCAGTTAAAAATTTCTATAAAATTAAAATTTTTAAATAAAAAAAAAAGTGAGCTGTTAAAGTTTGTATAACATATCAGTCTAACCACCATAAAAATTTTGTGTTGATTACTATTATAGTTATTGAGAAAAAGGGTCTTGAATTTCGTGAATTTAACATGGAGGAGATAGAGTCTTCCCGGTCCCCTTAATGGAGTGATGAAAGAGACTTGTCTAATTCAAGTCCCCCAGCAAGAGGAGGGTCGGGAGTAGTACCATAGTACAAGAACAAATGCAGAGGACGAAAGAAGAGTTCAGTTTGGAGTACTTGCGATGCATGTTGATTTTCCGTCATGGGCCAGTCATCTAGCTTTGTACTGGAGTGGTGCTCCCGATCTGAGTGGGAAGCAATTCCTAACCAAAACATTTTGTAGAGTACAGTAAAATTCTATAGAGATTTCAACAGAGAGGAAAGAAATTTCGCTTCTATCAAAAAGAAATTCTTTATACATTTCTATGGAGTAAACGAGTTCCTCTCTATAGAATTCCATAGAAATGTATTTCTGTTGTTTTCTTTTGAGAAGTAATGTGAAACAAAAAAATCGATAGGTTGATTACCAAATCAATCAATTGAATTTATAGCGTAAAGCCATATTTGACTCTGCTGCGCCATACAAGCAATGGATATAAGACACACAAGTTTTACTAACACAGAAAATATAAATATAGTACAAAGTCCTAAATCCAGAATCCTGTGGACATTTTTGCCAGAAAAGCCTTAATCCAACCCTTCCACCACACGAATTTTGCGTTTGCGTAGAATAGCAGATATATAAATAGGAATAATTATTAAAAAATTAAAAATAATTTTTTTATACAATGCAACAAATTTTATTTGCAAAACTAATTTTTCAGTGTGGTATTTACTCTGAACAGGTCCATTATTTTGCGTTGTTTCATCAAACAGGTCCAGGTTTAACTCTTTGTTCTTTAAAAATTGTTGAAAAGATGGAAAAAAGAGAGGAAAAAAAACGCTGGTTAGCAAAACGTCCGAATTTTAAACAATTCTAGATTTCGGAAGTCCGGCTTCCGGACTTCGTACTGTACATCCGGAGAGAATACGGGTAGGTTCTTAGCGCAGTGGGTTTTACCACAGAGCCACGACGACTCCTAAAAGTAAATGATTTATAGAATGCTATAACGGTTTCCACAAACATTTTTACAGAGATTCCTAGAGGTTATTTAATAGACCTAATAGTAAAACGGATCACAATTTTACCTAAGATTCTTTAGGCTACATTCTCTATACAAATTTCTATAGAATTCTATTGGTAAGGTAATTTTAATCTACGTCGTACTGGAACTACACAACGGGCTATTGACGACGGTCCGGGATCAATCCCCTAAGTTAAAGATCGATGACAACACCACGTCATTTTGAACCACGGTCTGATGACGAGGCAACACCTGAGCTGGCACCCCACTCTCCAAACGTCCACACCATCCGAACGTGAGGACTTTCGGCCTTGACAGATTGAAGGTGCACCAGCCGCCTCTACACCATAAGCTTACAAACATCCATGCACTGACCCGGATTCGAACCAGGAACTTTACAATCTAGAGGTTAACACCTTAACCACCAGACCGGTTGGACGACTTAGAATTCTATAGAAATTTTTATAGAATTCTATATGAATTTTTATAGAATTCTATAGAACTTTTTATGGAATTTTTTGTAAGAATTCTATGGAAGGTTTTTTGTTACTAGATGACACGGTCACATCGTGAGAGAGTGCGTGCAGACTTCGAGTTGTGTCGGTGAGGTCTGGGGAAGTGCGTCAGCAGGAAGTGTTTTACTTCATTAAAAAAGACTGACATCAAAGCATCGGAAACCGTTGCGTACGTTTCGACAAGAAGCATTCTTTCACTGCGTGACCCGTTATAACCATCGGTCATATGAATGAATACTAGTTTATGAACCCTAACTCTTTTATTTCCAAGACACACATTGACAACACCTTCGAGAGTTGCGTGTGGAAAAACTGTGGAAGACCGAATGAAGTTAAAAGTATCTTTAAATTAAGTCATGATTGGTTGGTTTTGGGGCCTGTTTGACCCAGTTGCGCCAAACAAGAAAATTTCAAGTAATTGCAAAAAGAAAGGATGGAGAGAAGTATATAAAGTTCGTTCGGGCAACTTGGGGTCGCGATCCCCATGTTTACCAGAGGCAGCAAACCCCGTGGGAAAATAAGAGATCACTTGGGTACCTCGCGTTCGTGAGGCCCGTTCACACCCGAAGAAGATGTGCCCCGAAAGAAATTAATTCACGAGAATTCCAGAATTGAGTACGTCAAGACCGTTACATCACCCATACGTTACATTGAAAACCTCACACGCTGGATCCCACTAGTTCTGGAGTATAAACATTTTCTCTGCTGAACAAAACATTTTCCTGGAAAAAAATTCAACCGAAAGCATTTTTCTAGTAAAACTTTAAACTAAGCAATTTCTTAGAAAATAGTTTTGACAAAAAATTCCTGGAATACCTATTCTTTTTTCCATTAAAAATAGACCATCGAATTTTGCACGAATTTTTTTTTTTCAACGCTAACAATTTCCTTCGGAGACATTTTTTGGAAAGATTATTTTCACTTTGGTAGGAAAGGAGATGAATTCGTAAAACGAGCCTTCCAAAGTTTCACAACAATGAATTGAATAAAAAAATCGAGACGCGTTGGTAAAGGAATCACTTGCCGCACCAAAGGCAAAATTAAACTTCACTATTTCCCAAGTTCCGTTGCTTAGGATATGGAAACCGTAAACTGCGGCAGTGGCAAGTTTTGCGAGAAAATCGTGTACGTGAAATGGAAGGGGAATTCGGACTTTGTAAATAAACATGCGCAATAGAGGAGTTGCAAAATACCAACATTTTCATCACCAATTGAAATTCTCAATTCTCTTTTTAAAGTTCTAGTGTTTTCCGTTATTATTTTGTTTATGATGATAGAACTCAGATACATATGGCATAGAATTTCATCGATGAATCATTTGCGGTTAAATCCATACACGTGTTGCCCAGAGTAGTGGACAATGCAAAAAGTTAATCTCGCATTGCATATTGTCTATGAGCAATTTGTTTTGAGTAACATCGACACTGAAATCACTAGTAAGCATAAAGGGTGTATTAATTGGCATCTGGAATCATATTGGGTACGAACATTTACACTTGACCCACTATACCATAGTTTTCCGACGATGTTGGGCACGAACAAAGACTAAATACAGCACGTGAAACGCAATCTGAATGGAAAACTATAATTTACATTATTTACAAATTGATTGGTGTTTATATTTCCGATGTCCGCCTGTTTCAGATACTCTCTCTAATGATGGGTTCCTTGATGTTGTGCGCTCTCACCTTTCGTCCCCTCATCGTTCAACACCAAAGAATCACAGAAAACGAAGAACACACGTCTGACGAGAATCTCCAGAACAAAGTAAGTCCTTTGTTGATGTTCTTTGGATGCACTACGCTTCGTTTAGTGCACCGTTCGATACAACTAGAAAAGTTCCACTACACGAACCCTACCGGATGCAAGTAGACTTTTGGTTGAATCATCTCCACACTCATACAATGGAGTTGGACTAAGCTGGATACCTTTATAAACTATGTATTTGATTTAAAAGGTTTTCAATAACATTTGAAAAAATATTTACAGAATTATCAACACTCCACAATCGATGAACGAACGTTCATGAAGAAGAAAAAAGTTTCTCTTCACAGTTAGTTTTTTTTTTACCGGTGTTTAAACTCACCGCGTATAGCTGTCTCGAGTGCTCTATCGTCCATCACTTTTTCCAATGACTTCTGTCCTTCGTTTCCAATTTTTGTTTTTCACAGGGAGAGTCGCCTCCCTCTAGTAATGTTCAGCGGGTGTTTTCCAACGACACCTGCAACACTGTAGAAGTGTCAACTCCACACGTGCGAGTCCCCTCTTGGATCTTGGAACCGTCAGAAAGTGATATGTGTGAAAGGCAGGTGCAAAAAAGTCGGATGGCGACTCTACGAGATTTAATGTCTTTCTGGCCTGACACACGTGTTCCTTTTGAGGGCTTGTCCACTCTTCTCTAGTGGAAGGTCAACGTCACAGGGGATCAAGATGAATGCAGGCTCTGTCGAAGGACCACAAAAACCTTTTTGCCATTTACGTCCGAGATAATTGTCTGTTCTGCTCAACATATAAAAAGGGCCCTTAGAGGGTTTTTGTAGTGGGACTCTATCTCTGCATAGAAATACAAGACAGGTGCTAGCTCTGACTTGGGTGAGTGGTAGTGAGGCAACTGTAGGCGAGCTCTTAATTTCTCTGAAAATGTGACGACCTCTTGGTAGAGACCAAGAGCTCCTTGAGTTCGCTGCAACTTCACAATGAAAACTTGCATCACTAACTCATTCTTCTCTTTCAGGACATGTGCTGCGGTAAGTGCATCGACGTCTCCATTTGGAGGAACAAGAAGTATCTGCTGTGGGTGTTCGCCATTCCTACGGCCCTCTTTGGCTACTTCGTGCCTTACGTTCACCTGGTACGTATGACTAGATCCCTTTTCTTTAACCCTCCGTTTTGACGAGTCCGTCAAAATCTGACCAATTTTGCTAAGGGCGGGATATCATCAATACCTGATTGATAATGATGAGAGATCTCGTCATCAAGATAGTTCCATTTTTTGAATGAAGATGAGTAGAGTTGGTGTTCCAAATATAGCCCCTGTGCTTAATATCACCTACTTGTGTTTGCAAGCTTCTATGCGCGACATCTATGAGTTTGCCACTAGTAGGCAAGGGACAATTTATTTTTGTACTTGCGTCCCTTTGGAGGCAGTTTTGTTTCGATGAGATACCTCGCACTTAGCAAAATTGACCCGATCTGGGACGAGATACCTGGAAGAAACACTTGAAGGGTTAACCCAAAGAGTGAAACCCTCAGAAAGGTTCTTTCTCACTAGCAATTTCTTTTTGGTTTGTCACAGGTGCAACATGTGAAGGACATTCTGCCGAACGCCAACGGTGAGATCTTGGTGACCTGCATCGGTCTGACTTCCGGAGTCGGGAGGATCATCTTCGGGAAGCTGGCCGACTTCCCATCGGTCAACAGGATCATGCTGCAACAGGTGGGGAAACCATGCTCATAATGTGACACAACTCGTTGTAGACAATAGCAAGTGGTCTAGCAAACAATTTAACTGCTAAAATATATACTTAACTCTGCTCTGATAGGAAGTGGATATATAGAGTTGTATTTGCATATCAAATAAGGGGTCATCTTGGCTCAGTGGGTTTGCACACTGCGCTAGCAATCTCTAAGTTCTAAGTTCCATTTCTCCCTGGATACATTGCTCTCTCCTGTGTAAAGCCGCGTTTAAACCGGAATTTCAAATATTTTTCTCCCCCTTTTTGTGGCGAGGACCTTTTGCATTCCCTTAAGCTGACCCCTTTTTTCTACCTACTCCGGTGTGTAAACGTATGGGAAACACCAAGGGGTGAACACTCTTCTCACCCCTTTGTAGAGAAGAGTGATCACCATTCATCTCGCCATTTGAATCGAATAAGTCACTCACTGACAGTTTGGCGGGAGATGGTGTCAAGGCAAGCGATGAGGGCAAAATGTCACAGAGAGCGAACAAAAGACGCCGTCAGCGACCACGGGGTGCCGAAGGGCAGATGGGAGCGGTGATTGTCGAGCAATACCGAAAGGGAACAAAATAGGGAAGCATTTTCATCCCAAATTTCCTCTCGGAGAAATATCCCAACAAAGTTGCAATCATTTGATCTTTACCAACTACTAATGGAAAACAAAATTGGAGTTGAAAACTCGCCACCCCTACACGAGATCTAGACGATGCAATAGTACCGTTTACATGAGCCAAATACCCGGGTAAAAGGAGAGTAAAACCGGTTTTTTCTACTCAGCTTCCCCTGCGTGGAGAAAAAGTGAGGAAATACGCGGGTTGATTTCAACCCTAGTCTAGAGTGCCTACATAATAAGAGTGTCGACATACGGGAAACATTTTCTGATTGGCTTAGAGACCTTTTCTACCGCCCGAGGCGGTTTTTTCCTAGCTCCCGTAGACTTAACATGGGAACTTTTTGTGTGTTCGAGAAAAACGTGTGTATATTAAATTTAAAAGAAAATATAGCTTTTTCATGTTCCATTTCGTGTTCTAGAATGTTTATTTATTATTATTTTAGTGTTTTGTCAGTATAAATTTGAAGACTTTTTAAGTAAATAGCTTTTTTTGAACAACGTGGTGTTTCCCGCAATCTATTTTAGCGCGTTGTGCAATCCATCTGATCAATTACGCATGTAATTGAGCGTTTATATGATTCATTTATACCGAATGTATCCATATTATAACAATCAAATGCTTTTTGTTCTCCCTGAAATGATATATTAATTCGTCCAGCAACCTTATTTGAAACGATTCTGGTAGAAAAATGGCTGCCGCGCATGCGCATTGGGCCAAATTGGGTCCCTTGTCGCCACTCTTATTATATAGGCACTCTACCCTAGTCAAGTCCGGTGTCATTGAGATTACCCTCCTTTCCCATAATGCAACGCGGGTAATCTTCGTAAATCCCTTTCACCCTCGAATTACCCGGGTCGATTGGTTTGGTCATGTAAACGGCACTAATGAGTGCCGTTTCTCGGAATAGCTTCGATGTCTGGAGGGGGAAAAGTTTGTAACTCCGGTGTAAACGCGGCTTTAGTAATACTTTCCTTGTGTGTGTTTGTCCCTTACCTGAAGCTGTCTGTCTTGCGTTTGGGGCAGCTTGATCAGATATGTCCCTTGCGCCATATATCCAACCACCCGACATAAGAAGCAAAAGTCCCATTCGGGCAGTTAATCACAGCATTAGCCTACAAACGATGGTTGGTTCTGTTGGCGCAAGATCAGATCTAGCGAACCTGTGCAAAACACAAGACAGGGAATGTCAAGTTATTGTGAAAAGAAAGACTGGGGTCCAGAGAAATATCGCTTGAGCATCCTGGGTCGCGCAACCCCTGTGTTTGCTATAGGGAAAAGAATAGGTGTCATAGGGTTCGTGTAGCACTTACATTCCAAAAGAAGATGAAACTGAATTGAATTCAATGGCTAGTAACTTACATGACGGGTAGAAATTGACATCGTTTGATTTGATCAGCCAAACGGTATAAATTAACTATTTAGTTTAAAAAACATCAGGAATCTCATTCTTGTGATGGTGCGGAAAATTTATTTTAGTGATCACAGACACCTTTAACACTCACTTTACAAAACGACGTGGACTCAAAATTAACTCGTGTTGTTGTTTCTCATGCCTACACTGGCAGACCAAAGGAGTGCCAGGCCCGTCGAAGACGACAAGAGGCGAGTGGGGTGCGCCTCCCATGTAATTGAGCCCCATTGGGAGGAAGTCCGACTTTGCTCGACATACATGACACATACGTTTTACAGGATGGTCCCTTTCATACATCCATTTATTCACACATATCGTAATTTATATCCCAATCAGAGGCCGATAACCCCCTGATCAGGTACCCTCATAGGTATTGATTTGGTATGGGAACATGGGGGACTTTGTGACCACGGCCTATTTAACGTGCCCCAGCCACCATTAGTGAACACGGCGGTCTTTAGCCAGGTCGAAGCGCCGATCTCGCAATCATCAGAATTGCAGGCTCTGCCGAGGACAGAACCCACAAGCCTTCTGATGCGAGCCCGACGCTCTACTGACTGAGCTACCGCGGCTCAAATTAACTCGTTCACAGAATTTAAATTCCCGACATTCCGTACGCTGTGTCGACACATCCCGCACGCTAGCAACCTTCGTTAGTTTCTGTTCTCGCTTTTAAAAGTTAACTTACCTGTGCTGTCATCTATGAGCCAGGAGTGAAATACTGGTTACATCCTTTTATTTTCGCAAACAGTTGTATCCGTGCTCTTTCCGTCATCATCTGACCGTGGTTCAAAATTATGTGGTGTTGTCCTCGGATCTTTCCCTTAGGGAATCGGTCCCCAACCGTCGTCAATAGAACGTGGTGTTGCTGAAGAACGACGTCAATTAAAAAATTACCAATTACCGTGCTGTCTCCATGGCTCTCTTTATAGCAAACTGTTAATATTTTCTTTAACAGTTTCTAACTGTTATTCCGTTAAAACACTGTTGTCGAAGTAACACAGAGTGGTAACAAAATCCGGAAATTCTCAGGAAACTTTTTAATTCTGGAAAGATCAGAGAAATTTTGATACCTTAAACGGGCAAACTAATATCGTTTGTCCTATTTGGAGAGGCGCGATTACGAGTACTTTTGAGAATATAATCAATCGTGTTCGCAGAAATTGTAATTCCAATAAAGAAAATTGGCGTCGTAATTTTTGAACACCGCGAAAACCTCCGCCGCCGTTTTTTACCGCGGCGATACAGCTTTTTTTTTTTTATTATTTCCAATGGCAAGGCAGTACAATTGCGAATACAAATACAATACAAAGTACAGAGTTGACCGAGGTCATTTTAGCCTTATACAAGGCCAGAAGTGATGGTCACTTGTGAAGGGGCACCCAGTGGGTGGACCATCATTGTCCCTAACAAAGGCCAGCACAATTTACATCCATTCCCTAACCCCAGATTCGAACCAGGAACCTTCCAATCCAGAGGCCAACACCTTGACCACTAGACCGGTTGGTCGGCAGGCGATACAACTTGTGGTATACAATTTGAAAGTTGTGTATCTAATTATGTTGGGTTTTTTTGTGCATTAAATTAATATTTTTGCTTGCAATTGCACTTTTATAGAATTTTTTTATGTATATTTACATTTGATTTCAATGTATAGTATGATAATGTAGGGTCAGGTGTAATAAGTTCGTAATCAAAATATTTTCTATTTTTTCTCTCCAGTGTTTTTAATTGCTATCGTAAGAGTTCCATCAAGGGTTCCGACCCTTACAATAAGGCCACGTTCACATGAGGTGTTTCAACGCGCTTACAACAAGGGCCCTCCGTATAAAGTATGTTTATTTATTCCTCTAACTCAAGTATCCATCTTTGCGACCTTGAAGAGCGGGAGCCTGATAGCCTCGCCTCATGTAACAAGGCCCTAACAATTAAAATATCTGCAGATAAAAAAATTCAAAATATGTGTGGTAACTTTTTGCACGGATGTTGTTGGCTGCACCATCGCATCTCCCTCTCACCCGTGCGTTTGTGTTGCAGATCGCCTTCCTGTCGATCGGCCTGCTGACCATGGTGCTGGTGGTGGCGCGCCACTTCGCCGTCCTGGTGGTCGTGTGCCTGTTCCTGGGGCTGTTCGACGGCTGCTTCATCTCGCTGCTGGGGCCCATCGCCTTCGACGTAGTGGGGCAGAAGGGCGCCTCTCAGGCCATCGGCTTCCTGCTCGGATTCTGTTCCATACCCCTCACGGTGGGGCCGCCCATCGCAGGTACGGAAGAGGAAAGCAGTGGACATAAGTTAAGGGCAGGAAGCGGTCGCCCGGTTGGAAGAATAGCAGATTAGCGACTGGAGGGTTTCGAAACTCGATCAAACGTAGGGGCTGGTGCCGTAGCCTAAAATGTCTTCACTTTGGTTTGGTGTGGACGTTCGGCGAATGGGGTGTCAGCTATGGTGTTGACCTCCTCTGACTGTGGTTCAAAATAACGTGGTACTGTCCTCGGATCTTCGGTGGTGGATCCCGGACGGTCGCCAATAGTCCGCTGTGTTGCTCCAGTGCGATGCCAATTCAACTATCACCCCATAAATTAGGGAACTAAATAAAAATCGCGAAACATGGGATCGGTTTCAAACTGAGTGAAGGAAGCAATTGCCAACATCGTGTGCACTTGGCCGAATCACAGTGACGTGTCTGGCGCCACCTTGACTGGCTACAGTACTCCCCCTGGATGACACAATCGAATGGAAGGTTTCCAGGAAATATTTAGAGCAGGGGTCGGCAAACTTTTTTTTGGAAAGGGCCAGTTCGTAAAAATTGTAGGCTTGGTGCGCCAAACTCGAAGATATTTACGTAGGTAATTCCACTCATAGAGCAACAAAAAACAGGGTCAAACTGATTCCATTGCAAATTGCATGTGTTAGCGTTTACTCGACTTCTTTGAAAATATCATTGCCCATAGTTGTTCCGTGCAGACTATTCATAAAGGCTAAGTTCTTCAGTCCCCTCAAACTCAGTATTGATCCCATCAAATAAACAGCAGCACTTGGGCAGTATCCGTAATATCTGTCTACTCATCAAGAGCCAACGATAGCCACTTTAAATTTGTTGCCTTGTCTTTTATTTGACTCTTGATGAGGCTCCCGATGTCCTCAACTCTTCTGACAATTTTTCTCGCCGAAAGACTGACAGATCGAAACAAATATAATTTCTCTGGGCATATTTCTTCGACTGCCACAAGCAATTGTGACTTAATTGATTCACCGTCGGTAAATGGTTTCCCTTTCATGGCTAATAACTGATAACCGGCAACACTCGTTCTATAGCAAAGGCAGACAATAGAATACGAATATGCGACACCAGTAGTACCATGTGCGGTTATTATTCGCAATGCGGTCATTATCGGCCGTTGTGTTACAGCGCATAACTTGATTTAATTTTTAATTTTTTCATGTAAAAAAGTCGAATTAAAAACAGGTGGTGGGCCAGACCTGGCCCGCCGGCAGTAGTTTGCAGACCCCTGGTTTAGAGCCGCACGCCTTGGGAGGTCTGTTGGAGATCTGGCATTGACCACGAGAAGTGACGTATCCCTGTATTTATTTAATTGTGTTTTTGTGTTCGTCCCATCTAAATGAACGCGTGTTCATATCCGGTGCATTTCTTCGATAGTAAAGAACCATGCGCCACCGACCACGGCACGACACCCATCAAGTGATTTCACCCACCAACAAAGTAAAACGCACTTTTATGAGGAGATCGTTACTTTGCACACTTAAACTGAGAAACTAATTTCTGTGGAGTCGTTTTAAAAATATGACCTCGCTGCAACATTTGACTACAGAAATAATTATCATAGAGAGCATTCGTAAATCTCGAAGCGGGAAGTCAGATGCGAGATAGCTGAATGGAAGCCACAGGCTGCGGAACTAACTTCGAACAACTTGATCAGCATATCGGTGATCCACCCGAAGACAACTACAACCTCCATCAATGGAAATGACACTATCGTTCATTTCAATTGGCCAGCATGCTCTCCCGACCAGAATCCCATTGAGCATGAGCCGCTCTAGGGAGACGTTTTGCTAGGTTGGCAGGTAGTTATTTGAAGTCGCACTGTATTAACACGACGGGATATTGGAGACGGTTGGGGATCCATCCCGAAAAGCAAGGACCGAGGACAGCACAGCGTCATTTTGAACCACGGTCAGATGACGAGGTCAAACCTGAGTTGGATCCCAACTCTCCAAATATCCACACTACGACAACGTGATGACATGTGAGGTCATATTTAACGTGCAGCAATCCCCAAATACACTGAACCTCGTTTCAAACTTGCAACTCTCCGGTTGCTAATCCGTTGCTCTTTCAGGACTCTAGTCCGTTGTTATGAAAGGAACAGGTTTAGTGGTGACAGTGTACTCGTTTGGGGTTGCATCTCTTTAGGTGGATGGAGAAACTTCTATATACTACGGGGGAACCATTAATGTAAAAGAGATGATATTCTGGTTAGCATTGTTCAAGCCATGCGATCGGAGCTATTCATTTATTCTTTGAGCCTGTTTTGCCCTCAATTCACCTTTTGCGACAATACCTTGGAAATGACTCTATCGTTCATTTCGATTGGCCAGCATGCTCTCCTGACCTGAATCCCATTGAGCATGAGACGCTCTTGGGAGACCTGTTACTACCCTTAACTCTGCAAGGGGCTTGGAAATGCTATGCGGGAATTGGGGGGGGGGTTGCTGCCTACAGACCTTATAGACAACCCACATTAAGAGCAGGGAACACCGTTGTCGGTCGAGCAAAGAAACTATGCCCCTTTTGAATTATTTTCTTCCATTTTATTTGTATTTGTATGTTTATTCTTTGTATGTCACACGAGTAAATGCATATGATTAATCTCACACATTCTCGTTTTCTGAAGATTACACTAAGATTTTCACTCATTTTCATTCACATCGTTCGAATAGTTTTTGAGATGTATCGATTTTTCAATTTGTTTAGTAATGTAATTCAGGAACAGATCAAAAATCATTTGCTGCGTTTCGAAATTTTTGTTTATCAAAGCATAGCATGTCATGTTTTAAAAGCCTTTGTTGTTGGGCCATTGGGTGGCGTGACGACCAATAGAGAGCCCCAAGGATTCGTCTTCAACATAGTTGAATAGTGGCTTCTGCTTGCTAGCCAACCACCCTCGGCTGTTTGGCCATTGGGTGCCGACCCGTAGAGAGCCCCCTGGACACGTCCTCCTCGGTGTCTGGTCGAAGGGCGGGCACTGATGCAGGTGGGCAGCATCAATGGGATTTTGGGAGGGCAACAAGTGGATCCTGACATAGTTGAATAGTGCCACCATTTACTTATCTTGATGCTGTTGATCGGAGCTCAACTGAACGTATCGTTTCTTTTAGGTCTCCTCTACGATCACATGAAGAACTACAACGTGGCCTTCCTCGCAGCCGGAATTCCACCCATCGTAGGATCTATTCTCCTCTGCCTCATTCACAGGATTCCTCACGTGAGTATCTCTGCAATGAGTATCTGTATGAAATGACTGCACACACGGCCATCAACCCTACCATTTAAAGCATAGGGAAAATATACAGGTAGAGTGAGCACTGATAACCTTTTTATGTGACCCGAACGAGTAGTAACGGGACTCTTAGACTACTTTCGTTTGCAGAGTACTACCTTGTATTCCTCATCGCATTGATCCATTTAAACATTAGGCCTTTTTGGTGTAAACATAGAAACCGGAACACGAAGAATACTTCCGGTTAAGAACTAATTTGATGTGTCGCCGTTTGGCCGACGTTGACGTGTTTATTCCCTTCAACATTAATCATTCGTGTTGGACATTGAATGTGAAACTTCATGAAGCAGATATTTGTAACATATGCATTAGGCATATTTTCAGTCAAATAAAGAAAACTAAAAAAAAAAAAAATTATATATATATATATATATATATATATATATATATATATATTTCATTCTTGAAATGACGCGCTAAAATAGATTCAAATATGTCAAGTTACTTCACTTATGAAATGAAACGAGAAATACCATACAGGAAATATAAAAGGAGAGAGAGCAATGGTAATATTTTTATGTGCCCAGGTTCATGTGGCCAAAACTAGTAGTAATGTAACCTTAAACTACTTTCGTCAACTGGGTGGAACCTGATATTCTTCATATGATTGGTCCACGGAACGAGAGAAGACGCCCATCCGTTGATTCATCATCTGATTGGTCCAGTGATTGATCATCTGATAGTAATAGACTGGCGATTTCACCACTTTTGTCGCCACTCTTCAGAAATGCCGCTGCATATATCCACCCAGTCATTAGATGTTATCGCCAAGCGAGGCGATAAGGTGTTAAATTGGCCAGCCAAGTTTATTTTCCGCAGAACAGTCACGTGACTAATAGTCGGCATGTTGTTCACACATTTTGAAGCTCCCTCAATATCAATGCACAGTCTGCATCTATTTTACGTCCATGATTCCAACCGATGTGCTAACGTCAGTACGTCACCAATCGAAATTACAAAACATGAATTCCGAATAATAGTTGTTCGGGGCAACGCCAATTAGATTAAGCACCAAAGATTTCAAGGTAACCACTATGCGTATCAAACGAGAGCATTTGGGAAGTAGAAGTCAAATCTTCCTTTTACGTCCGATCTGTTTATTTATGTTAGAAATATTTCTTACAATAAAATGTAAAAAAAAATAAAGGGTTTTTTTCCATCTACGAATACACTACCTGTTTTGGTCCTACGATAGCTCGATTTGACACTTCAAGAATTAAATACAATTCATCACAACACAAAAAATAAAGTGGACTGTATACTTTTCTCGTTTATTTATTATCACCTCTCTGAGCTGCGCTCTCACAAGACACATTTCCTTTGTTCGATCCTCGGAACTCAGGAATGCTTCCGCGCCCACGCTCCAGACGTCACGTGGTTACAACTGCGCTAGCGACAGCAGCGCCCTTTCAAACGGTGGTCAGGCGTTGCACTCAACACTACCCTACAATAATCGACGGGACGATAGCGGATTTGCATAAAATCCGACTACTTGTTTGGGGGTGTTTTTCGTGGTATGGCCTGGGGCCTTTGCATGTTGTTCCTTGTCAACTGAACGCCGACGCCAACATGAACATTTTAGACTATCAGGTTCTTCCTACGCTCTGGCAATTTTATGGAATGGACGAATGTTACTTCCAGTATGACAACACTCCATGTCATGTTGCAGCCTCTGTCAAGCAGTGGTATCGAGATAGGGATGTAAAACGTCTTCCCTGGCCTGCCCAGAGTCCCGACCTAAACCCCATAGAACATTTGAAGGACGCGTTAGAGCGACGCTTACGGACCTGGGAACCACGTCGTAAATCTACAGGTGAGCTGGCGACATTCTTGCAACAGGAATGGACACAAAAAAAAACCTTGTTGAAAGTATGCCCAGAAGTGTTGCTAGTATAATTGCAGCACGTGAGGGACCATCCCCCTATGAAAGCATGTATTTTTCCCCTTGTACCATCCATTTTTGCTGTCCGGTCCATTATTGTAGGGTAGTGTATATAATTTCAATAATTGAATCAGTTAAGTTTTAAATGAATAAATTAAAGTTATGTTTATAATTAATTAAACTAAATACAAGTCTGGCAAAGGCATTACTGTTTATGGTTTTCAAGGTTGCCTCGCCAAAATGGCAATTGCATCCAAAACCAGATTACCGCGGACCTCTGAGTGGTGAGGGTCATGTGGCGAAATCCCGAAGCGTTTAGAAACAATTCACATTTATTATTCATTTCACCGTGCAGTTCCCAGGCACAGACTTATTATTCCTTACTTCTCTCACAAGCCTAGCCTGCAGTAGACCAGTTGGCAGAGTAGCGGAATAACAACCAGAGGGTTGCTAGTTCGAAACTCGATCCAACCAAACACCGCAGTGTAGGTAAGGGATAGTGCACGTTAAATCTGTCGAGGCCTCAAATTTTCTCGCATTGGCGTGGTATGGAAGTCTGAAGAGGCAGGGTTCCAGCTCAGGTGTCGACTTCGTCAACTGAACGTTGTTCAAAATTACGAGGTGGTGTCCTCCTATATTTCCTTCTGGGACGGATACAAGACTGTCGTCCATATTGCATTCTTCCTGCTGTGCGATGCTGATTTCCCCCTCCCACACACTCAACGCCTCCTCCTACTCTCAGAAGCCTGTGAGTATTTTTGGTTAACGTCGCACTGGAGCAACAAACAACTGGATATTGGCGACGGTCAGAGGACAGCACCACGTAATTTAGAACTACGGTCAGGTGACGAGGTCACACCTGATCTGGCATCCTACTCTCCATACTTCCACACCTCGCCAACGTGAGGAGATCTGAGGCCACGATCGATGAAACTTCCCGGCGGTCTTTGGTTGAGTTTCGAACTCGTAACCCTCCAGTTGCTAATGGGGCTACCGCGGCCACAGAAGCCTGTGAAACCAGTCCTTAAATTGGAGGACTCCACCTTTACAAACGGCGCTCTCTTAACCTTGTCGCACTTACCTCCCCTCTGACTAACCTCGGCGGGGCTCAGACCTCTCACCCTCGCGACTGCTGTCCGCTATTTTTATGTTCATTATACAATCTCACTGAACCAGTATTACCTCACTGAAGCACAGTTTTTTCGTTGGTTGACCTACCTCCAGGACCACGACGGCTTCGTTTCAGTGCGATATGGATGTAAACGGGTAAATTCCCGCCACTCAATTTGTTTTCGATGATCTTTCTGAACCATTTGAATTGAATTTGGAAAGACGGTCTTAACAAATTATATTTTCTTCGACAGGAGATTCACGAAGACACAGAAACGGCAGTCGTAAAGAGCAATGTGCCAGATCTCATCAAATCCAATGGTAAGGGACCAGCATTCTGTATTCACACGCATCATCTTTGGTTTCTTTGTCCGTTTTAAGGTCAAGCTAGTGAACAAGTGCAACTCCTAGCGCAATACGATGCGCTCAGATTAATCAAGTTGAAATGATTGCAACTTGAGGAGGAACGGCACGGAACCTGTGATTGGTTTGCGCCTAGCGCTTCCTTATTAGGATCCATCTTAACTCTTTTGGATTGAACCGCTGGAATCTTTGGTATATCTTTTACAAGATAATTTTCCTAGCAATGAATTGAATGAAGACAATGCATTCAAAGTAAGTCACAAACCTAGTCATGACCTAACAGAAAATGCATCAATCTGTACATTTAACTCCCATATTAAATCAAGTAAATAAATTCAACTTTAAATACAAATTAATTTATACTATCTCGGATCTTTACTTTTGACCTTTATTCTATTTTATTGCATGCTACTAATTGATTGAACAAGTAAATAAATCAATTTCCACTGACAAGAGGCAGAAACTATATCGTATGTGCACTTTTTGCATGCTGCGTTTTTTATTAACATAAACAAACCGTCTGGTATTGTTGCAAGTTCATTTTCGTCGCCGTGACTTAAAAGCAAAATTGTATTATTACTCTTACTAGAATTTTATGATTCGTTTATAAAATAGTTTTGTACTAAATTTTAATTTCTTAACCTTTCACGTCTTGAAAATGAATGTTCGACACTGTATGATATATTTTTTTATTCCTTCAAAGCCAGAATAAACTTCAAAGTTTCATAAAAAAAATATTCATTCAAGCAGCTCCTTTATAATAAACTTGCTGAATAACCCGGCGTTGCTCGGGTTCAAATGGTTTAATATTGTTTGAAAAATCAATTCGAATAATTACTTTCCTGAATAATATATTGCAATATGCAAGACTAATACATATACAAACAGAAACGAAATTCCAATGAAAAAATGCAGAATTCTGAAAACGAAATATATGCAAGGTGTCGAATTTCGACTTCCTGAGCTGAAATAGAGCAATTCGAAAAAGACATTAGCAAAATATTGATTAAGACGATAATGATTTATGCAATTTAGTAATGCTCAAATATGACAATGACAATTTCCCTGTGTTAAGTTTCCAGTAGAACGTGTTTCCTTGTCAATATTCATTTATTGCAAGAAAACAAACTTTAGATTTTAAAATTAGGGCTTCAAGAGCACTTTTAGATCGCTTCCAATTTTCATCGTCGTAAGTGCTACAGATTGGTCTGAAGACAGGAAAGTAATGGCATTTGTTTTCCTTAGTGTTTCAAAGCAGAAGTGTAACAAATTTGGTGGTGATTGGTCAAACGGTGTAGATTTGTATTGAGAATACACACACATATAACCTTTTAAAAATAGACTAGCCACTGCGTGACTAGCCCGTTGTTGCCCGTGGTGTAATGTATTAATCTGGTGTAAAATTTTCCGCAGATTTCAAATACGTTGAAGATATATTCAATTTAAAAATTATTTATTTAAAGAAAATCTCTTTTTTAGGTATCAATACAAATAGAAATTTCAAAAAATTTGAAGTAGATTTCAAATATATTGAAATTTTTACTCCATCTTTAACGGTTTAGGAGATAGAAAAAAGAACTAAGTGACTCCAGTTAAAAGATTTATCGTCTGGCTGATCATTCCTCCGCGCATAATCAAAGCGGAAACGAAAAAAAAAATTCTTCAAGTTCCACCCGCGAGGAAAAAAACTGGGCATGGTTCCAAAGTCTGAAGGCATGGTCTCGTGGGTAGGAAAAGTCTAAACTCGGTTGTTTCTTCTTCCGGAAGAAACGCGTTGAAGAACACGCAGAGAATAAAACTATTAAATTCATTTTAAAATGTTCTAGATTAAATTTCTGAGCTAGGGATGCGACATTGACAGCAAAACATCGATGTTCAAAATTAAAACATCGATGTTGATAATACATCGCCCCAAAAACATCGATGTTTTTAAAATTCAATGTATTTAAACTTTTTCCCCCACTTCTTAAAATTGGTTTAGCAACTACTGATGCGACATCGACAGCAAAACATCAATGTTCAAAATTAAAATTTCGATGTTGATAATGCATCGCCCCCAAACTATCGATGTTTTTAAAATTCAGTGTATTTAAATTTTTTTCCCCATTTCTTAAAACTGGTTTAGCAACTATTGATGCGACATTGACAGCAAAACATCGATGTTCAAAATTAAAACATCGATGTTGATAATGCATCGCCCCCAAACTATCGATGTTTTTAAAATTCAGTGTATTTAAATTTTTTTCCCCCATTTCTTAAAACTGGTTTAGCAACTATTGATGCGACATCGACAGCAAAACATCAATGTTCAAAATTAAAACATCGATGTTGATAATGCATCGCCCCCAAACTATCGATGTTTTTAAAATTCAGTGTATTTAAATTTTTTTCCCCCATTTCTTAAAACTGGTTTAGCAACTATTGATGCGACATCGACAGCAAAACATCAATGTTCAAAATTAAAACATCGATGTTGATAATGCATCGCCCCCAAACTATCGATGTTTTTAAAATTCAGTGTATTAAAATTTTTTTTCCCCATTTCTTAAAACTGGTTTAGCAACTATTGATGCGACATTGACAGCAAAACATCGATGTTCAAAATTAAAACGTCGATGTTGATAATGCATCGCCCCCAAACTATCGATGTTTTTAAAATTCACAGTGTATTTAAATTTTTTTTCCCATTTCTTAAAACTGGTTTAGCAACTATTGATGCGACATTGACAGCAAAACATCGATGTTCAAAATTAAAACATCGATGTTGATAATGCATCGCCCCCAAACTATCGATTATTTTAAAATTCAGTGTATTTATACTTTTTCCGATATTTCTTAAAACTGGTTAAGCAACTGAAGGTGCGACATCAGCTCCAATACATCGATGTTTTTTATAAAACATCGACATTGATGTCGCATCCCTACTTTTCAGACCCTTCACCCTTGGCCGCTTTGGTCTAACAGTATGTTCAGTTTGCTAATTATAAAAATTATGCTACTTGATTATTTTTTAAATTTTTATAACGGTACTTTTTTCATTTAAAAATTAAACATCGACAACGTAAAAACATCGAAAAGTATAAACATCGACTCCAATACATCGATGTTTTTTAAAAAAACATCGATGTTTTGACATCGATGTCGCATCCCTAGTTGGAGCTCGGATAATCGAGGTTGTGCTGTGATATTTATTGCCAGCATCTGAATGGTGTTCCTTCGCTTTTCAGACATATCCGTGACGTTCCCGGAGAAGATGGCGCTGACGGCCGGCATGAGGGAGGAAGGCGGCACGAGGGAACAGTGCGACGAGACCACACACCTGTGCACCACAACACATCCCGTGTCCATCCAGAGCACCCTCAACCAAGTGTAGCTGACGAGTGATATGACTTCAGCCCACTGCCAAAGACGATGGAATCTACTTTTATTTCGCAGGAGCTCGCAACTTATTTCGATGTCTAAAACTGAACAGAGTCCCCACTCACGGGTGGTTTTCCGAAAATTTCCCCCTATCAAACAATTTTGCCATATTTTTAATTGGGCTACCTTTTAGTCAAAACAGACTCGTAATTTTATAATCATAAAAAGTTTTCTCGACAACTCGATGGGTGGGATCTAAAAGAGCGGACTCCATAAATAATCCACGGTACTTTGCAGTATCTGAGTGAGACTTTTCCAAAGGGATGCAACAACTGATAGAAATTAACTGTTTGGCATAATTGTGATTGAAATTTAAAGAAATTGCTGAATGATTTAAGCAACTCATAAACGCGTTCTCCAGAGGTATTTTCGACCTAAATTATATTTGGAAGCCAATAGTTCTTAAAATTCCTTTTTCAAGAAATTTCTTGTTCTTAGCCTCCTCCAAAAGATTAAACCTGGCTACACTTCCACTTGCAAACACATTCGAAACTATAATTTTGTTATTTTTGTGCACTTCGGCAAAACATGCAGACGCATTGCTTTATGATTGTACATTATGAATAACCATACTGTTTTTATTTGACATGTATATCATCATAATTGGATGAAATAATAATTTTTGATGAGGTGAGAGTTCACACAACGCGCCCATACAGTTGTTATACTGTGTATATGCAGAGATCCCAACTACTACGGATTTTCCCTAGTTTCTACGGAAAGGAATCGGGTACTACGGATTTCGGAATCAATGATTTTTTTCTACGAAAAATTAAATTTTATTTATTTTTCACAACATTAATTTATTTATTTTTTCATTATTATTTTTATTTTTTATTATTATTATTATTATTGGTAAATGGGAGAAAAAGAGTGCTTAAATTTAATTATTAAATGTTTTTTATGAACAAAATTAAAGCCGATTTCTTGAATTTTTACTTGACTAAAAAATTCTTAAAAGTACGGATTTTTTCCTTTGGTAGTACTGAAAACTTCATCGCAGGTTGGCATCTCTGTATATGTTCTGGTGCCATCACTGCTAAATCTCGTGCCTTTAAAATGTCCTATTCTCAGTCTGGATAATGTGGTGATGGTTTTTCTATCGATGTTAATTTTGCAAATTTGTGGTGTGATCTTTTTGTGATACGAGTTTGACCAAAGCATTAGCATCAGTAATATATAGCTATTGACATTATAGTTCCGGTGAATACAGTTAATTTCAGTGAAAACAGTTAAACGCTGACTCTTTTTTTTTTCAATTTAAACAGTTTATTACCATTATCCAATCACAATATTACTGTTCAACGATGTTAGACGCGGCTTGTTGCTATTTGTGCCACCTGGTTTGGAGTGAGCACTCGTTCAATTAGGGGACAGGTTACACGAAAACAATGCATTCCCAAAATTAGCGTCAACCGTGGTTTCTGACTGAGTTTATCGTTCGGTGTCAGAAGAGACAGCATGAAAAGAATGAGCTAGAACAGAAAGTAATAAGATGACGAAACAAATCGACTATGACGTCGCCATACATGTTGCAACTGGAAGCCTTTTTCCCCTGGCGAGCTTCACAATTCTCGATCGCATGTTTCAGACTACTCTATTTCTTTCGAGTATTCAAAATAAGTTGAGGCTACTGCTTTACTAATATCTTAATTTACTCTATGTGTCGATAAACATCATCATCATTGAATAAGGATAGCAGTTCAATTGTTTAATGGACCATACGAAATCCGAATATGTTTTAATGTTAAATAAACTGAAACCCAATCATATACATTTCCAAAATCATTCATAACTTGTCATTCCTATTTGACTCGTTGAGTTTGCGCATGCGTACTAGCATTGATGATCCCTACTTAGACAATCGGACTGAATATGCTGAAAAATGTTGAGAGGATTATGTCACCTTTATCTCATGTTGAAGGAGGCTAAAGTACTTCTTACAGAAATTATAATTTGATCTTTCACATACAAAAGCGATCCAAACTCATTGAAGTCCTAAATTTCAAGTGGAACAGACCCACAAAGTTCATCGAAAAGGTCATATCATTCAAGCAATTTTGAAAGGCATAAAAAACGAAAAGAAACGTATGTTAGCAACATACTGATTCCAATCGAAGTTGTAATTAAAATTTATATTTGGAAGTTCATAATTTTTAATGACATATATTTGCCATGGAGAATGCTATTTTTATTCGTATTTACTGAGCCTTATAAGTACTTGCACAAGTGCATCATGTGATATATAATCCTTGTACATTCTGTTCAGTGATTCCATTGAAATGGTGCCTGATACGATGTGCTATTATTTGCGCTCGAATAATTTGATTGCACAAAACCTACAGTGAGCTGAGTGCCTGATATTTGTACACGGTTTCTTATCGCATAATGCAATGGACCAATGTTAGGGAAAGGAGCACGAGAAATGAAACATGTCTTTGGTATTTGCGATTATTTTAGAGCCTGTTATGTGTATTTTATGGACATTAAATGTGAATGCCATGTGTGTGTGTGTTTTGTATTTATTTCAATAAAGTTATTTTAATATTGTTTATGGGTGTAAATTTTCTTGCAAGACCAAGGATGTGCAAACATGTTAAGTTGATTCTAAGTTTTCATTCGTTAAGGCGGTTGCAATTTTAGTTCACAATCATGGATGACTGCATTTCCTTGGAACGACCACAATTGTTACGAACATAAGATACCCGAACTACTTCAACTGTGGTGTTCATTGATATTTCAATGACAAGGGAATGCTTACGATGGGGGTGCTCATGCAAAGACGAGACAAGTTTCTTGGATGATTTATTTACATGGGGAAGAAAATTGTATTCACAAGTGATTTTTTTTTCACGAGCTTCAAAATTTGGTTTTATGTTTAACAATGTAAACCAAGTTGCAGATCTGCATTCCTCGAACAAATCGGTTTATATATAAAAAAAAAACAGATATAGAATCAAATCAAAAAATTTTCTTTTTCTAATAAATTTCATTTCAACTGCATATAAACGTACGAAATGACGGAGATCGCGACAGCTACTGAAGTTATCTTCTCTCTAGCCACATGTAATTGGCACTTTTTAAGTCATACATCAAAGGGCCGCCCGATTGGAAGAGTAACGGACTATCAACCGGAGGGTTGCAAGTTCGAATCCAACCAAAGACCATCATATACAAAGGGGGCTTGAACATGTTAAATCTGTCGTGGCCTCAAATGTCATCACATTAGCGTCGAAGTCGTAGAGCCGGGTGCCAGATCAGGTGTGACCACGTCATCTGACCGTGGATCCCTGACCGTCACCAATAACCCGCTGTGTTGCTTCAGTGCGACGTTAAATGAAATACATACCTAATGAGCTTCAACACCTATTCAAAAATCGACTGACCCAAGGTCCACTGCTTTCACGTTGGAGCCGCACAATACCTGGCCATATGATCGAACAATGCTGCAGGGATCCGAAAGTGGTTCATTTTTGGCAAAGGAAAGAGAACACTTGTAACTAACGTTTAGTGAATAAACTTTAAAAGCAACCGACAATTTTTGTTTCGGGGAAGCCTCACAAAGTACTACTGGTCTGCAACACCAGTCGACATGTCAACTGACCCGGATTCGAAGCAGGAACCTTCCTATCAAGAGGCTTAACAACTTAACCACCAGACCGGTGGGTCGGCTGAAAGTTAAAAGAATCGCCTGTTATATCTATAGCCGCAGTCAAAAGGTTAACGTCGCACACAGCGGGCTGTTGGCGACGATCCGGGATCCATCCCGAAATGGGAAATTCGCCACACCTTAAAGGCCGATACGTTGCTCTTCGGGATTGATCCAGGACCGTCGCAAAGAGCACTGTGAATTCAACTACCGTTGCTCTTCACACTCACGCCAATGTATGTTCAACGTCATCTCTTAAGGCGCCTTCTCACGAATCAAGTTTAATTGACCGATTATAGTGGATCGATAAAAGTTGAATGACTTGAATCCGTTTTTGTTCACACATTTTAATAGAAACTGATCAGATTACAATTGAAAAATTAGTTATTTTTAGAAAATCCTATTTAAGGTATCGAAGTAGTGTAAAATTTTCCGCAGATTTCAAATCCATTGAAATTTTCACTCTCTTTAACAATCGAGAAGATACAAACTTGGCCTAGAGAATAAAAAATCACTTCGTTTTGTTTCTTGGATAAAATAAACCACGACAGATCGTTTGTGTGGAAAGAACTCGATAGCAGATGACTCGTCACTTAACTACGATAAAGTTTGAATGGGTCAAACTTTTCTTGATCCACTGAAAAGTGGATCAACTCTATTGAAACAAAGGTTCTCACTATAGTTTTACCATTCAACTTTTGTTGATCAACTCTAATCGGTCGATTAAACCATTTAAATAACACATCTAGTTTTCCAAACCTCAGACTAGTTTTCGGTAGTGAATACACAGTGAAAGGTTACACTTCGTTTCTCTTCCTTATAACTCAGCAAATAAACAAAAACTATATGCATGTCCATTTACTTCCATTTTCTGACTAAACAAGATTTCCAAGAAGGCGAATTAATCCCCAAAATTGCTACTAAATATTTATAGTGAGAATCGTACCACCAAACTTCGATGAATAAAAAATATAATTAGGAAAAAAAAAGGTATCTTTAAGTGAAAAAATCACTACATTCCCATACTCTTCCACTTAAAATAAATTCCTGCACCATAAACACTTATTGTGTGTGTAAATGGTTTTATTTTACACAAAAATGGTCTAGTGTTTTATTTCATTTGTATATTTTTGTTAGAAAATGAATTATTGTGATAAAAGTGGAACTTGCAAATCAGAAGAAAATATTAAACCTTATATGAGAAAACATTGTAACGTCATACACAAACCTTGAACCAACCCAGTCAGACCTGCCAACAAGTTAATTTTGGAAGTATTACAATTTCTACAAAAAGACTTGCAAAATTATAATATGAATTTGAATACATACACTAATTCTACATATTCTGACCCTTTAAATATATTTATACATGTTTAAAGGCTGAACTAGCCGTTTTCCATCTCTAATTTTTGGGGGAAAGAACGGGGAACCACAAACTATGATTTTTTTATACCAAAATGACATCAGCTATCCGATTTCTTGGCGTTTTGTCCGAAAACACACAATCTATTGGGTAGAAGACGATCCTGCGATTATACAGAATAGTTGGAGGTAAATTGAGCTCAGAAAGTTGGAATACTTAATTTATTTACTGAAGAATTTATGCATTCCACGGGAACATGTTGGAATCTTTTTTTAAACAAAAATTTGTTCTTAAATTCAACCCAAAATCAGCACACGCAAGTTGGCAGGTATGCTCGGTCTTTCTGTCGCAAATACGACCTGGCCTTTCGGGTAAACAAAATGTGTGGATACATAATGAGTGATACTTGAAATACTTAAAAAAAGAATATTTATTGTTCAAAGACAAGTGGCAAGGCAGCTGCATCACAGTATTTTCCCTTTCCTCAGACAACAGAAAAAATAAGTCAGCTGGACTGCCATAAAGCTTCGTAACAATACGGTAAAAAACTACAGATCATTTCGAGTCTTCCGGCAGTTGCTAGCTTCGAAGCCCATCCTCACATTATATGGTTGTACATATCCACTACAAATCACAGAAGAGAGGGGAAAAAAAGAGAAAATGACAATTAGAATCTTTTGCAGAAATCACAGCATGATCTTCTGCAACACCAGCACACATTGCTTCTCTGAAGACCAGATGTCATTTTACAAGAAATACAAAAGGGAGGCGAGACTGCTACATAATACATAAAAAACAGCAAAGACTGGGATATGTAAAACTGAAGACAACACTGAAGAAGCAATGTACAAATAAAACAGTGTGTGCAGAAAAACATGCATGCATATTATGAAAATAAATAACAAGAAAACAGAATTGAATGATAAATTAAAAGAAAAATATATAACAGGGCAATATGGAATGTACACTATAGGAAATGAAGACTAAAAGCAAGCTGGGAGAATGAAATACTAATTAGGAATACATAAAAACTAAGACCATAGAAAAGTATTGAGAAAATTAGACTGTTAGAGCATATCAGAAGAAGGGAGAAATATTCAGATATGCACAAATTAAGTTTCTCAACTCAATCCATGATCGTAAGTGCAGAGTCCAAACTTCCAGTGGCTTTAGATACCCCAGTCAACCTTTACATTAAAAACTGTTGTTTTTTACCTATCAAAATTAAAATATCACCTTAAAATGTACATTCTGTACAAAGTGCATTAGAAAACGAGAAAGCTGGATAATTTTAAGCATAAAATAAAAATAAACACATCAGGGAAAAACTAAATTAATTTGTTCATTTTAATCTGGAGTTTTTTAGATAAAGTTCAATTCAATGACAAAAGGTAAGCAAGATAAAGATAATACTTCTTTCATCTATTACATAAAAGGTTAGCTTTTATGGTACAAGGACTAGATCTTGCCATGCTTTGCTTATGGGAATTAATTATGTTCAAAGATAAATTGAATTCCTTTCAATAAAAAGAAATTAAATTAGCGACAAAATCATAAATTGCTATTCCCATATTCTTTTAGTAGACCCAAGAAACATCTAAAGTCAATGTTATCCCAGCAGTTTTTAATTAGCAATTTTAACTTTGAATTTTCAAAAATTATAATTTATTGCTTTGAAAATTGGTTGCTTCTATAGGGATTATGACAGAATGGCCATTCACGATTCCTCAGAATATATGAAGGTAGACGTCAAACATTTAAGATAATTTTTTTATGTAACTTTAACAAATTTCTTTGAACTAGGGGGCTCTGCCCCCTGCAAGCCAACTCCCGGAGATTGCTACGCAATCCCCTTTAGTTTGCTTCCCAAGCCAACACTCTTTTTGCAGAGTCAATCTCCTGAGAAACTATCATAATAACTCGGATGAACCCGATTTGACTTGCCGGTCCATGACGTCACAGCAAGGGCTCCGCCCCCCCCCTGGTGATTGCTACACAATCCCATTTGGTTTGCTTGCTTCTCTTGCAAAAAGAGATTTGGCTTTTTTTTTTTTTTTTAATTTTTAGCACTTCATGCACTCTAAATTAATAGCGGCATCAGTAAAAAATCCATCTCCATCTTGTTTCCTGTTCAATATTGAATAAACCATGTTAATCTTGTAACTTTCTGATCTGTACTTAATCGGCAAACCGTCCGAGAATAGAGTGAAAAAACGAGCATGACGTCACATCGAGTTTCAAGGACATCTGGCAAACACATTAGTCAGAAAATGTAACCTTTATTTCCATTAATCCTCCGCGATCTAAATAATATTTAATTTGAATGACCCACTTTTGATTGTATCAAATTAATTTACCAATTTCAAAAATAATTATACCGTAAGAAAGAGGACATACTAAGGTTCCCTGAAGAAAATGTCCCGATTTTTCTTGAATTAAAAAACAAAAATATTATTAGGAACCAAATTCAAATTTCTAAAAAAAAAAGCCTTCGTGCAAAAATTTATATTTAGAGGTACACTTAAAAAATCTTGGCTGAAGACTGAAAATTTGCACGTCTTTTGTTCACTCACGATAGAAATTTCTCTTTTCGACTTTAACACTTAATGTACCCTAAACTAATAGCTGCATCGGAAAAAAATCTTTTTCATCTTGTTCCCTGTACAATTTTTAACAAACCATGTTAATTTTGTAATTTTCTTATCCATACTTTATTGGGAAAAGCGAGTTTCAATCCTGCCGCAGCTGCAACTTTTTTTAATAGAGATTTTTATAACGTGCTATAATACAGCTTTCTCAAAGTACAGTAACATTTTTTGTCAAAACTGAACACAAAATTAAGCAATTTTATAAGTATCAACTCCACAAATTAATCAATTTCTGATCTTGCATTGTTCCACAAAAACAGTTACTAAATTTAAATATAATAAATTAATTTTAAGTAAATGTTTCTATTTTAGTTTAATTCTAATTCCAAGACAAGCTCTTTAACAATTATTAAGTACTCTACAGTTTGATAACAGTAATAATAATTTAAATATTTTAAAATAAATAATCTTGGTTGTGAAAAACTAGATAATTTATACATTATACACATTTTGGGTGGTACCACACATTTACATAAAAACTACGATGAAAAAAGTTTAATTCACTCCTCCACCCAACTGTAAAAACTGTTGGAAGCTTTCATGCTCAGTGAGGGGAAGTTATTTATAGGTCCTTTCAATAGCCAAATCAAACGTTCCAATCAGTTTACTGTTCATAGTAAGTACTTATTTATACGAAATTCTCATTTCAAAGTAAAATACTCAACAGCAAAGATGTCCGAAAATGCACTTTATTATAAACAATTTGTATCATGTCATAAATTACACTAAAACAAGCTGGGCTTGGTTACAAAAATGAATAATTTTGTAATATTATTTGAAATTGTTCTAAAAGGCATCATACACTTCAGCAACTCATCGCTTTTCTGTTGGCTAGACATCAACAGCAACTACCATGTGCAGTGATTAAGTGATAAACTGGATGTTTCACTTTTGGTCTCTAAAATCTTTAAAAAAATTTTCATCAATAATAATTTTTCTACCATTGTTTTAAAAGGAAAAAATAGAATTCCTCCAAACAGCTGATAATATGCAACTTTGAGGAATTAGGGCTTTCTTAGAATCCTAAACCATCAATAACCTTACCCTTGAAATATTATTCGTCATATTGTACTGTTTTGTGGTGAAATACATATTTCATTAAGGCAGTAAGTAACCAATTAAGATAATTTCCACACAAAAAAAAAACTGGGTTGAAATTAAGAATGGGGTTGCAGTCTAAACAAGGAAAAAAAAACTAAAGAAATTGAATACAAATCTCACCAAATTCTATTGAGATGCAAAATAGAATTTTTTTTCAAATTTCCTACAGAAATTTTGCTGCAATGGGGAAACTGCTGAGAAAGCTGCTTTTGGTGCTTGAAAGCAATTCACATGAAAAGGTAGAGAAAACACCATTTTTTCAGTTTTACTTTGAATTCAAATCTGAATAACTTTTAATATTGCATCAAAAAAATGTCGAAATTCGAAATTAAGCTGCAATTTTTTTACTGTCAAATTTTATTACCCTAGACTTAATAGGTCTATCATTAAATTAATATACAATTTTTTACTATACTAATTTTAACACACGGGAAAAAAGCTATTTGTTGGTAACATTTTGCAATTTCAAACTGATCCTATTAGAATGAAAAATAGAAGGCAATTCAATGTCTCCTTTACGATCTAGAAGTTCTTATTTTTACAGAAGCTGCTATACAGAATAGTTTACTTCAAACAGTCAAACTTTACTTCTACAGAAATGTGGTATTTAGAGCTATTAAGAAAATATCAATACTTTTAGAGGATTTTTTAAATACATATATGTAAGCTTTATAACTGTCTTTATAAAAAATGAATTTATTACAATTTTTTTCATGGGTATTTCTACCAAAAACAAAATTATTTTTTAATTTTGAATGTATTTTAAATAATTTCCCATTCCAACAACAACAATCAGACCATTAACTCAATGAAATATTTTAAAATGTAGAATGTATCATAATTTACCAATGTTCTTTAATGAATTACGCCAAACAATATTTACTGATTTCCACCAGCCATCATATATGAATTTTGCAAGAGAAAATTGAGTAGGTAAAAAAAAAAAAATCAGTCTAACCAGAAGATTGTGAAATTTTTTGACTCGCGTTACATCACCTTTTTTTATTAAGATATCTTAATACCCAAAAGATATCAAGAGCTATCAATGATAGAAGTCAACAAATTTTAAAGTGGAAGTAATATTTTAGAGTATTGGAACTAATTTGGACATGATTATTATATCTTTCTCCATTCAGACATTTTTTTCTCTACACTTTTACAACTTATCATAGTTGAACCATGACATTGTTTTGTATCTGTAAAACAGAGCTTAGGTTACTTTAATAACCAAGTGAATCTGTTCACAAAGTAAAACTTCTGAAACATGCTTGCATTAAACAGCTGCTTCAAAATATATAACTATATACCTCACTACAATTCGTCATTTGGTATTAAGATAAAATCAAAGCCTGATAGATTGACAAAAGTAAAACTGTTAGGTTTTCATTTGTCTCTCCATGGTAGATGGGATTTGATGGATCTAATGTTTGATCAAAATAAACTATGTTTTGCTCCATTTCTGTTCTGTCTATTTGGGAACAGGAGCCTATTATATTACTCTTGTAACAATTGTAATATTTTAGATACAATGGTAAAAAATATTCATATTACAGAACTAACGCAATTTAAGACACGGCTTTAAAAATGTAGCCTTCTAATCCAATTTTATATGAATAAATACTTCAATTGAGTATTCTCCTTCAGACATTTTTGTTAACATGTTCATGGTAAAAAATTCAATGTTTGGTTTTTTTTTTTTTTTAATATGTAGTAAAATAGCAAAACGAAATGCTGTGAGGTTTTAATTTATGACATCTCCCTTAATTTAATCTTTAAAAAAAGATAATTGTTTTACTTAAACCTGTCTGATCTTTTCACCTCACTCCATAAGTGGACACACATGAAAGTTTTTATCACAAAAAACATACTCTGCAGCTATCTGAAGATAAAATGTCACTTTATTTTCATACTTAACATGTTTGGATGATGTTACAATTGGAACTAGAGTGAATTCAGAAGTAAAAGAAAAGAAAAACACTCTAGGAAGTTGAATGTACTCTATCATTCAGCAAGAGATTACACACAAAACATATCTATACTAGTCCAGTGCTCACATGATGCTTCCAATTAAATGCAGAAAATATCAAATTAATAATGTGAATTACAAGAGTAAAATTAATGACTGACAAACAGTTTACATTTGGAATGAGAAGTCAATTTGTATAAAAAGTCTTACAAATTACAAGAGACACTAAGATTCACAGGGGGTTAAGAAATTGGACATGATGTACCCAACAGTTCACAAAACTGAATGAAAAATTGTGCTTCCTTGTTATAAATGTTGGTACTTCCATCCTCTTACAGCCATGCACATTCAAATGACAACTTTTGCACACATGAAACATTCTCAGAAAGAGATCAATACAGTAATGTAAAATTGCTACTAGCACAACTGGTTTGTTTTTTAAATAGCCCACAATAAAAGTGACAGTAAGCCAGCAGAGTGGGAGGGGGCCGAGTGTGGGAACAGGCTGGGCCAGCATGTGGTTCTTAAATATGAATTATTAGTAATGGGGGGGGGAGAAAAGAAACAAATGTTCCCACACTGTGCCACACCCACTCTGCCCTAACTGCTGCTGTGGATGCAAAGTTTTGTTTTAGAATTAGTTTAACCCCACTGCTGGCCAAAGGAGTCCTGGTACCACTCGACGTCGCCCCCAGAGGCGCCTCGTGGCTGTTGGGGAATGGGCTGGCTTCCCCAGGAGTTGCCCATAGCCCCTCGGCTGTTCTGGAAGCGGCGCTTGGAGGCCCCCTGGTTCTGTTGACCACTGTCAAACTTACGCTTACCGGCCATACTTCCCCTGGGTTTACCACCGCGTCCAGCTGGCTTGGTGACTCCGCCGCGGCCTGCTCCGCGGGGACCCCGGCTCACGACACCCCTCGAGCGCCCGGACGATGCTCGCGGAGGAGCAGAACGAGCCACTCTTCCTCCAGCTCGTGGTGGGACCTGGCAAACAGAGACAGACGCTCAGTACATGCACACATTGGCCAACAGATGGTGAAATGACCACACTTTTGGAAAAAAAAACAATCAATGGAGCCACTTTTAACCTTCATCACAACAATACAAATAAAATTGAACCAAGCAAGTAGAGAGCCTTGGCGTGTCAACAACAAGTGCTGCACAAAGCTCTTCCCCTTGTCTATATACAATACTGATTAGTCAACCTCATGGAACACAAATGTCTCACACTCAATTCTATAAAATCTTGCTTCTTGAAATTTTCCCTCTATCGAGATACCATTACGAAACTAGCCATTAAAAAAGCAATACAAACAACAGACTAAGCAGTCCATGTAAACTTTATTTTTATTACATATGAACTGATTGTCATATAATTCAAAACAAGAAACCCTTCATACACAGAATGCATACAATTGAACTGTCCCACACGTTTCGAAAGGAAATCGAGTACCGATTCTTATAAAGAGGGTCTATTAAGTAAAAGATTGTTTTTAAAACTCTTATGTTAGTAAAATTTCACTTTGATAAAGAAACAATAGGATGAAAACAGTGACCTTTAATCTTATTTTAGTGGCAATTTAGTACTTGAGTACTGTTCTTGTTATGAATACCCTAAAATTCAAACACTCTGAAAGATTAGGAATAAAAATTGCTTTTGAGCCAGAAATCAAAATAACTTTTGAAAAGAATTGCAATATTGATAATAAAATAATGAAACCTGCATAAATTTCATAACATAGTGAAGCAACTTTTAAGACACTCAGCTTTTAGAATGTAGTTATGCAACTTGTGGTATGAACACTTATTAAAATTTAGCAATGTATTTTCCCTTTTAACATAAGTAAAAATGAGAGAAATAGCAGTTTTATTCATTTACACAATGAGTTGGCTTTGCAATCCTACCAACCAAGGGATATAATTTAGGCACAATGCTGCTTTGAATGGGGTAACTTTCATTGAAATTCAAGTTATTGATGCTTTTATTGAAATTTGTTATTGAGGTTATTTGCCATCAAATCTGAGTTGACTGTGGGGTTTTGCTGAAAGAAAAATATTCTATCTTTGTATAATAGGTTTTAAAAAGACTTGTCATGTGATGAAAGTGGGACATTTTTTTTAATTGAACATTAAACTATATCCTGAAACCATTTCATTTGTTAGAGAACATAACAAAATACAATTGCTTGCAAATTGATATTTTTTCTACCAGGTCTCACATCTAAAATATTTCCAAGCAATACAATCCTTCTCTTTTCCTCGGATTTATTGAATATTGAAGTTCAATCATTTCGTTTTATCAGGATTATACAAAGTTACCCTCTTGAGAGAGTCCATGCCTCCTTAATATTGATATGAATGACATTCTTTGAGTCACTGGTGATAAAACACACAAATAAACTACTCCAGATAAAAGACTATCCAACACACAAATTAATGGAAAATGCAACAAAGAAAAACATTTTTTTTTCTCCAGTTAAATTCTGCCAATTCCTATTTCTTTGACTTAAAACACTTTCTAAATTAACTCTGCAAATCAAATTCTTAATTACATTTACTATCTGTATCCAGCACCACATGCATCTCCCATTTGAAGCTTCGCCACTGATTAATCAACTATTGATATTAGAGACTCGATTTACTAAAATAAATCTCAACAGTATTCGTTGAGTTTAAATCAAAATTCCAAATCATTAAAGCTTTTTATTTAAGGTACTGCAGGTTCAGAATCCAGCTAAATAAAATTCAAAACTTGGTTTGATTTGTCAAGAAATAACTTGCTACAGAATTATTCCATGTTGAATAAGCACATTTAAGATTGAGGCCTTAGGGTAACTGATTTTTATGAAATTAGACACGGAGAATAGTTTGCATGAATAACGATATCCAAAATATTTTGCTTGGGACTAGAATATTTTTGAATTTTCTGTCAGTTTTAGGACTTGCAACTTCATAGGGGAACTAGCCACTGTTATTTTCGAGGGTCATGTGTGACCACAACTTACTAACCCCCGATGATTGCTACGAATTCCCATTTGGTTTGCTTCGCAAACAAATGGGAATTCGTAGCCTATTGGATAACAGCCATCACTGTGTAGCCAGTGGTGGCCTCATCATTGACAAATGCAGCCAAATTTGAATTGACAAAATGCATTACTTTTGCTTGAAGCAGCTGGAGATTACTTTGATTAAACAGATATAATATAAATCTTTTTCAAAATCATCCTTAAAATCGGCCATTTCATTTGCAACAACTTAATAGAACTAAAAGGTTTCTACAGGCTAAAGGAATTTAAAGGCCTCTTCAAAATTTAAGTCAGTTAGTGCTACGTATACAAATATTGCTGAAGTTAGGAAGTCTGCTATTATTTTCTTTGCCTTCAAAACAACAAAGAAAAATTACAAAATAACTTTTTCTCCACTCTTTGCATACAAAATCAAATGAAGGAAAGCTGATGAAAACAATATTTTAGAATAGTAAAAAAGATCCATCACTTGCAAAAAATTGAGACTTGCCTTTTGAATCTTGAAGCATCAGTAGCACATAAAACATGATATCAGCCATCACCCAATTGGTGACTGATCTGGATAGGTCTAAAACTCGGTACCAAATTACAAAATTACCAGTATTACTGCTTATGGTTGTTATTGCCGACAACAACATTTGCTTCCCATTCTATGCATATTACGCTTTTCAAATGACAACAGTGAAATGAAACACAGTTCAACCTCGAATCAACAATGAAATTCCAAAAAACTTTCAACTCAAAAAGCAAAATATAAAAGCAGATCAAATAAGACTATAAACGACTGATAAATGAAACAAGGATTTGTGAGCCATGTACAATTAGAAATCAGGAAGTAAGATTAATACTTTTCCCATAAGAGCTGCTGTTAAAAAAATGCACTTTTCCACCATTTTACTTTTAAATGGTTTTTTTTTACTCTCTAAGGAATAGAAATACAATCACTAAATTACACCACTCTATTTGTTTGTTAAACATTAAGAATAATTTGAAATATTGTTTCCACTTCTAAAGATATAAAAATTTGAAAATACATTTGCAATTTGTAGAAAATTGGCAAAATTTCTACTTCGTCTAACTTACAGATATATGTTTATGGCTATTAAATTATATTTTGATTTTTTATTAAATCTTTTACTGATGAACGTAATGATACAAAAAAATTTAACTGAAGTCAATGACTTATTATATTATTGGTCTATTTTTAGTGTTAAAAATCAATATATGTCAACCACATAATAAACATTAAAAAAAACCTGTCTTCGTTACAATAGAAGTAGATCATACAAATTAGTATTGAGATCACTGCATGTCTAATGTACAGTTGAAATACAAATTAAAATATTTAATTAAATTTTTTATTGTGTATCAAGTACGATTTAGGATTAGATATGTTTGATACTTTTTCACTGTAATTCCGCAATTTATTGAAATAAATTGTGAACATCCTTGTAAGATATTAATGAAGCTTCCTAATTGACAATCTATGAAATTTAAACTCTTCACATTCAAGCAATTAATATTAAGGGTTTACAAATATGATTGGCCACTCATGAATCAAATTTTCACGATAGGGCATTTCCTTTTTCTTGTGAAATAAGGGTTTGGCAACATTCTCAGCTCCAATGCCTTGTTCCTACTCATGGCATGGTCCATAGGAAATTTTGTAAGTGACCAGTGGCCACTGAACTTGTTTCATTCAGTGGCCACTGGTCACTTACAAACGTTCACATATTTTGTAGAATACACACACATATATATTTATTTATATATATATGTGTGTGCATGGTCCAGACCTTTTCTTTCTTTTCTTTACGGTTTTCACAAAAAAAGGAAAATTGAAGGTTCCACAACAAATTAATGTTTTTAAGAAAGTGTGGAAACTGAAGCAAAAGTTTTCAGTCTCCACTTTCAAACATTCAGTTGCCACGTGGCGACCGTTAATTTTCACCTTTAGTCTATAGACAATTTTTGCTAACTTGTACCAACTCATGGTAGAATCAATGTTACGTTTAAAAATAAATAGAAAAACCAAATTGATCTTGTTGAGCATTGCAGACACTTAATTAACCTCCTTGGGCCACATGGAAAATCCTGTGTCGATGCATGGCAATGCAAGATGCTGTTTTAATTCAGATAGTTTTAAGATCAATACTTACACGCTCAGGGGGTGGAGGGGGAGCACGTGATGAATATGGTCGTGGTGGAGTGTTATAGCCATAATCATAGCCATAGTCCTGAAATGGAGGAACATCATAGAAGTCATCATAATAGGGGGTATCTCCATAGCCACCGCCTCCTTGAGCTGGGAAATCTCCATATCCATAATAGTCGTAATCAAAATCTAAAAATTGACAGTTTTTTTTTTAAGGGGGCAGTATTAAGATAGCGTTGTTATAGCAAAAAAAAAGTAAATAAATTACCATAATTTCGAGGGGCATTGGATGGCATGCGTCCTCCTCTTCCTCTTGGTGGTGTTGGTAACATTCCAACGAGCCTAAATCAATACATTGCTCAGTTAAGCTCAGATAGACATTTAAACATTTCTTTAATTACATAAAATGGCATGCACTTGCAACCATGTAAGCATCATACACATTCATATCATGAAAAAGCAAGTTATTTATTGATTACAAGATAGCAAGTTACTTTTCTCCCCAATGCTTAATTGAGAAAAAAACAAGTCAAAAGCATTCCTTTCTAATCTAAATCTAGAACATATCATTTTTTTTTTAATCACACAAGTAATGGTATATACATATGGCAAAATGATATTGCCATCTCATTCTTCAGTAACCCAAAAGAAAAATAAGATATTTGATACATATGTACAAATGCAATCAATAAATATTTTTATGACTTATATTAGCATGGGGCAACAATCAGGAACTTATTTTATTTTACTGACTGAAAATAAATGTGTTTTTATTAAGAGAAGAACTTTCACTTCGGTGATTTTGCAAAATGCAGAATGAAATTGAGCAAAGGACATGCATTAAATTTTGTTTTCGCAGTGGAATTTCTGCTACAAACACATTTGAAATGTTGCAAAAAGATTTTACAGACGACTGTTTATTAAAAACAACAGTATTCAATTGGTATAAAAAGTCCATCGTAGGTGATTCGCATGGTGGACCATCCATTTACGCAATGCATTATGAATTTCTATCAACTGCCTCTGACGGTCAATAAATATTATTATTTGAGTGTTTTGCGCCATTGGCATGAAGCAATTCCTTGAAAACGACCAGAATTGTGGCTAAATAACTCATGGGTTTTGCATCGTGTTCATGACAATGTGTCTTCTCACAATGCCATTATTCATGATCTTTTGACAAAGCATTCATTCCACATATACGGCTCCACAAGCTCTGTATTCACTTGATATGGCACCATGTGACTTTTTACTTCCACGGGTGAAATAACTTTGTGGTCACCGTTTCACAAAAACAACTTGGAGGCATGTTTTGAGGATTGAAAGAAACGTTGGCAGAAGTGCATTGAAGTCAGAGATTACTTTGAAGGAGAGATGTAATAAATTTTTGCAAATAGATTGATACCTTGTTTTGACAGCATTCATGGTACTTTTTGATCACTGTAGTATATATTTTTCTGGTCTTAACAAAGCATTAGAGATCATAGAAATCCCATAGTTGATGCATTTGCTTTATCACGACATCAATCCATATCTCTACTATCATAAAACAAAGTGTCTATTCAGTCCTAAAGGTGACTGAATAGACCTTGAAGCCTGAATTTTTAAATTAATTTATTAGCATTTCCCCCCCGTGTGGTTCTTTCTCTGCCACGGTGCATGAATGACGTCACTGAACCAATGGTAGTCAAAGCACAATTTTCTAATTTTCTCCCAGTGCAGTATTTTCCTTCGATTTCATTGGTTTTTATTTTTTCTTTTATTTTTGTAAATTGGAAGACAGAGATTTAGCGCTGAGACTTTCTAAAGCATAACTGTTTAATTTGGTTTTGATTTACGTTGATTGTCAGAATCAGTAAGGTTTAGCATTAAGACTTTTTAAAAGCATAAATTTCTTGCTTTTTTTCTTTAGCTTTGCGATTTTTTGAAGTAAATCAATTTAAAATGTATGCAATTTTTTGTTCATTACTGCTTGGTTTTGACTTTTTGAAGGTATAGCAATATTTTTAAAGATGCCACAAAGGACATGACAAGAATGCTGTCAATCTACTAACGCTCACGCTACTCAACGCTACTTTTTGAAAGTAAAGCTATATTTAATTTTTATCATTAATGAAATTTTTTTATTACTACTGTTTAATTTGGTTTTGTCGGAATCAGTGAAGTTCACCTTTAAAAACATAACTTTGTTACATGCAACGCCGTGCAGGTTCTTCTAGTATTGGATGAAAAATCCAGAGTTTCCATTATATATTTATGAATTCATTTTTCCCCCATACTAAAGCTAAATTTTGCACCACATCCCAATTACACGATTTCTTTGATTTGCCACACAATTCCAGGATTAGGCATTGCTTATTTCTCTTGCTATTCTTTTAAATATTGAGAAAATTTTCTATTAAGGAGTTCTCAGATTATTTAATATGGTTTGAAAAGCTTTAGCTCACTTTTCATTTTCAACAAGTAAAAAAAGAAACCAATGAAATATTCAGTTATTTGCAAACTGGCAAGACTTATAAATTATCAATTTCATAGCGACATTGAAATTAAATAACCAAAAATTCCATCCAAGTAAACAAAATCTAAATAATTGAAAACAGACTGTTTCAAAATTTTAATATTGTTTTCTCATAAGTAATCCATTGCGATATGCTCATTCTTTATGTCTTTAAAGTATTATATTTCAGAAAAACTACTGCTTTCCATACTGGAGACATTGTTGATACCTAATTTTCAAATTTCTTGAAAAAGAAAAACACTTACATTCCATTTCTCCCTAGTGTCTGCATCATTCTACGCTCCCTGTTCCTCAAAACTTCTTCCTTTTTCTTTTTATCAGAGGGTGGTTTGGCTAATGATACTTCAACAGTGGAACCTCCAAACTGTTTGCCAGAAACTGCCTCCATGGCTTGAACAGCTGGCTCTCTTTCAGCAAAATGAATGAAGGCGTAGTCTTTAATTTTTTTTACTCTGTCCACTTTTCCATACTCTTCAAACATTTCTTTCAACTTTTCTTCAGTGAGTTCTCCTGTCAAATTGCGAGCATAAAGTACTTTAACCTAAAAAAAAAAAAAAAATATGAAAAAATTTGTCATAAAACCAAGATATTTTGTTACATTATACATTTTCCTTGCTTCAATTCTAAACTTCAAACAATAGCAAATTTACTTTTGCAGTTCATACAATTTCTTTGCATTTTCTTTTGCAATAATGGTTTCATACCATTATGAATGCAATATTTAAATTACCTTTGACATTGTCTCATCATCTGGCTCTTCCTGGGGGTCAGCCCAGTCGACTATTATATCACAGCCCCAAACTTTAGTTCGTCCAGTTCCAAGTTTTCGCTTGGCTAAGGAGGCTGCTTTGTGAGATTCATATTCTAAGAAACAGAAACCTCGGTTTTTTCTCTTGTCATCGGGAGAACTGTAAATTATCACTTCTGTGAGCCCAACTGTAAAAGAAAAGTACAATGCTCTAATACATTACATCTCTTATAAACAAATGTGAAAATAAAAAGAATTTGAAAATTTTCCAAGAAAAGAGGCATAATGGCCGAAAAAAATTACTATTTAAAAATCAAGAAAAATACATTGCTAATATCAATAAGTAGAAGAAAGTATGAATCATAAAAGCGTAAAGACAAACTATTCAGTCATGCCTAAATCAGGGTTCATACAGAATTTAAAATATAAAATTAAGGAGTTTTTTTAGGAATCATAGAAGGTTTATACACACAATTTCAAGTGTGAAAAATAAAAATGTTTCAGCACTTTTAAGAACTTAATTGCACACTGAATACTATATTACTAATAACTCAAAACAATAAAATTATAATTTGGTATTACAACTCAACACAGATTTATTTCCCCCCTGCTCGCTGGAGTTGTTTTATCTGGGATGCTGTGTACAGTTCTAATACAGTGAAATCTCAGTATAATGCACTGCTCAGTTTAACCCCTTCTGGTATGATTTAATTCAAATTATATTGTTGATTTGGAGATAATTGTAATTCATCGTGGAATTAATAATGACGAGCTAGACTTGTCATTTTACCGGAAGGGGTTAAAGTACATATTTCTCTCAAATCCCAACTAAAAGCTCACAATAATAGAAATCCAAGCAAATTTGTTTTCTGGAAAAGTATTTTTCAAAATAAAATAGCAATTAAATATTTTTATGATGTACGTTATAACTGAGATTTCACTGTATTCTACAAGACAATACAAATGACAAGATTTCATGAAACATTTATTAAATATTCACAACATTTTTGTAACAAATTTTACATAGTTGTTTTCTTAACAAGTATTTGTGCATCTATTTCAACTACAGTTAAGCATTTTTCTGTAATTGTTTTGCATAGCATATTCAACTTGAGAAAGAATGAAAGCTTAGCCTCTTCTTTTTTCAGCATAAATATCAGCATACTTTTCACACTGAGCTGTCATTTTGGAGAGTGTCCCCCCCCCCCCCAATACTAAATTTCATCTTCAATTCCTTTGCTTTCAGAAGATTTCAAAACTTATTGGGTTTTCAAGTATTCCCTATATTTTGAGCGTGAAGAAGATGCTGAGTCTCGATTCTTTGGTTAAATTTAACATTTTTCTTACCACCACACAATTTGACACCAGTCTTTGAGAAATATATAGGACGTCTTTCAAATATTTTCATCTTCTATAGTTTTATTTATAGAGAATCCCTTTTCTACTGATGCTTGTCCATGAGACTAAACAAGTATCATTTTGATTAGGTTCCATAATTTAATATATTTTTTGTCTTTAAAATATGAAGATTAAAAGACGTTAACAAAGTTTTATGGTTAAAATTTTCAAATTTTACTTTATATTACATATTTTAAGTTTTTTATATTAATTTCATTAAAAAAATCCTCATATTGTATTTGGATTGCACCTCCATCTTCATCTGAAATTTGTTCTTTTTTTCAGGGATAAATAAGACAAAATACTTTTCATTTTATTCTTTGAATTTTCCTTGTTTTTAATCATAAAAGATGGATTAAGACAACAGACATTCTGTACCAGCTGATAATTAATTGGAAACTTTCCCATCACAGATACTATCAATTTCAAAATAAATTTAAACATTCATATTTTAAGAAAAGAGAATCTCCTTCTGTCAACAGCTTTTTAAATAATACTTCTATTAAAATTTTATCAGCAATAAAACCCAAGCTGACTTTGTGTTAAGACACATGCAAACTTTTATCACACAATTGGTTACACAATTTTCCGGGTGTAGTAAAATAGCAATAATTTCTTCATCCTTGATAAAGCGAAAAAGTTGAAGACATTGCTTAAGTAATTATAATATGTCCACAGCAAAAACTGGGAGCAATGATCTATCACTTTGATCAGGGGTGAAAACAATCAAAATGTAAAAAAAAGGAAAATATACGCAGCGTTATTTAGAACTACAAAAATAGCTGAATAAGTAGTATATCTGTGTACAGAACAGTGGTGCAGCCAAAAATTTTTTCTGAGGGGGGAGGGGAGGCAAATTTAGCTTGATTAAATCCTATAAAGTCCATGTGAGGTTGACCCGTAACCTCACATGGCTGCGCCACTAGTTCAAAATGTGTTTATGATATTTTTGCTTATTACTTAGCTTTATAAGCTCTGCAAAGTCCACTATAAACAATGAAGTTTGCCATTGGAAGGGGCACCTTACGCGTAAACTCAAATTTTGTAAAAAAGGAAAGGAGGTCGCGCATAAAACCATATTTCACACAAAAAGAAAAAATATCTTGGCAACTCTACAAAATAAGTTGCATGAAGTTGAAAATGTTACTTTTATGAATATTTTTGAACATCTCACCAATATTTTTAACAGCTGCAATTTTTCCAAAATCTTGATACAAAAATGAAATTGACAGGAAATAAAAATGTTACAAAAGAATAAGGTACAGATTCAGTCTACATTTATAGCAGTGGCAACGGTCTTGGAGCTTTTTTTGTGCACTTCTAGCAGCAAGTAATGACAGGTAAGGTAACCCACATTTTCATTATGGTTATTGCGGGTTTTAATACAACCTTGACAAGCAAAAAGTTTAAAATTTTCATTTTGAATATTTTTGAAAGTTCTTTTAAAATCCGTTAAACTGTCATTTGATATAATTATTGTCTTGGTGACTTGAGTGCGCCAAGGCTGTTGCCACCGCTAAAAACGTATACTGAAACTGTACCCCTGTGGTTAATAAAATATAACTTAATGAAGTTTAAATTTACAACCTACTTTTGAAATATAAAAAAAAATTTCAAAATCTTTAATCAATTTACGTTGGATATTTTTCTGTAAATAAGTCTTTTTTTCTAATTAAATCAAATAAAACTGAAAAATAATAAGTTGTATTATCCAAGAAATAATTAAAACATTCGTAAATATTGCCCTTAAAAGAAGCATAATTTTGAAAATTTCAATTGCAAAAAAATAGCTGCAGTCTGTTTAAAGCGGTGGCCAACGCCTTGGCGCACTTCTTTAGTTGCCAAAGAAAGAAGTTTTAACAGATTTTGAAAGTATACTGTCTAGAATATTCAAAACGAAAATTTTTACTTTCTGCTTACCGAGGTTGCCATTAAAGACGAAATAACCTTATTGGTTAAATAACAGAGCATCTTATTTTCTAGTAGAAAGAAAAATCACATTAAAAGCTGATCAATTTAAAATATCTCATTTATACCTTTCCCGCGCCATCAGGATGCAACACGGCCGCTAGATAACAGCTCCGCTTTCTTAGGAAACTGAAGCTTTACCTACGAAACAACGTACTCTAACTAGTACAAAATCCAAGTTCCCCAGGTTTGCCAAGCTTCTCACTAAGGACTCTTCTCAAAGAGGAATTTGCAAGATTTATCAGCTTGTAAAATTTAGGTGTGCATGTTGACGATATATGTCCCATTTGGCACACTTTACGTTTATAAAAGACAAAAGAGGGCAAAAATCGGAATTTTTACTTAAAAAATGATGAAAATCGGTCATTTTCTAAAAAATTTAAAAGTTGGAAATGCTTACAAAGGTTGAAAGAGGGTCATTCCATGTGAAAACACCCATTTTGAGAAAAAATTGTTGCACCATAGTCATGGATTTTTTTTAAATTTTTACCACAGATAGACATGACAGTAAAACCCTTAGATCTCAATTTTTTTTAACATTTTGGCCAATATTAGCCGATACAAAAATTTAAAAATTGGTCAATTTTACAAAATGGCAGCCATCTTGGATTTGCCACACTGTCTATACAGGGCCCTAACTATAGAACTAATTGTTCAAATTTAGTTATTTTGGTACCAAATGGAAGCCATTTAGTTCAGGATTGTGCACAACATACAAAACCAGTGGTAATTTTACATTTTAGTGGAGTTTTTTACTTGTAAAGTGAAAAATTCACTTTTAAAAACAGTCGACTTTAAAGGGCTATAAAAAAATGAACCCTCTTATTTTTCTCTTAAACTTTGTAGAAGTATTAACTAACATATGTACTTTAATCTGAGAAAAATTCAGAGCGTGCAACACATTTTTCATTTTTGAATAAAAGCTATTCTAATGACAGCATGGATTTTAAAAGGTGGTCATCTTACAGTGCAAAAATGACTATAACTGAAATTACAATGGTTAAATTTGAATTTTTATGATGTACTAATTCAAAGCAAGCTTGTATTATTTCCTGCTTATATGACATTACAGTATCAAATTATTTTAAATTTGTTTTATAGCATGGCTTTTTTTTTCAAAAAGTACTTTTAAAAAGCACCGTAGAAAAATGTTTCTATTTATTTAAATTTTTTTTAAATATTTTTCAAAATGTTATGCATTTTACAATATTTAATTCCAGTATTTTTGCAAAAAATTGCATTTATGCTTAGGGTGCATTGTTTCAAAATAACCAGAGAAATTCTTTTACATAATAGTTTATTGTCTTGTACAACACAAACACTCATAAGATACGGATTGATATAGGCTCAATAAAAAACAAAATTTATCACAGTTGACATACTTAAATATTTTAAGCTGGTCCTATATAATGAATATCATTGTAGTAAATCTAATCGTGTTCTTGAAATTGACAAAATAACGCTAATATTTCTGAGCACATTTTTTTTTTTTAAACAAGTCTTTTAAGATGAATGTTGAGCATAAATAAAAATGTTACCCACATTAACACAAAGTAAAAAGCATAAGTCCTTCATAATTCAAGTTGTCTTGTAGTTTTGTTGCTACCAATACCTCTTACGCAAGTGATTTCACTTTTTTTTACTTTAACACTTAATGCACCCTAAGCTAATAGCCGCATGAGTAAAAAATCTTCTGCATCTTATTCCCTGTACAATTTTAAGTAAACCCTGTTAATCTCCAAACTTTACTATGTATACTTTGTACTTTCTCGGTAAACCGTCTGAGAACACAAAGGGGAAAAAGCGAGCCTTTTTCCTCGCCAAATAAAAAGAAATCGTTTTTATGGGAATTGTTGCTACGATAAATTTGATATCTGGCAAACCCGATAGTCAAAAATACAATCCTGAAAAGCTCTGCGAATTTGCTCCACGAAATGAAAAATACGAAATTTGTGTCACCAACTTTTGATTGCATCGAATTTATTTATGAACCAATTTTTAAAATAATGGTACCGTAAGAAAGAGTACATTCTGAGGTATACTGCGCTATTTTCAAAATAAAAAACTAATAGTAATACGATATAGATATGGCAGTTTTAGTTAACGGTTGTAACAAATAGTAGCAAAAATATCCAAAGATTCCGAATTTTGTATGACCAACTTTTGATCGCATCCAATTTAATTACTAACCGATTTCAAAAATAATAGTACCGTAAAAAATAGTACATTCTGAGGTATACTGCGATATATTAAAAATTGAAAACTAATAGTAATAAAATATAGATACGGCAATTTAAAAAAAGTAACAAAAATGTGCTGATTTTTCCCGAATTTCAAAAAAATATTATCAAGAACCAAATTGAAATTTAAAAAAAACTCGACGAGCTGCAAAAATTTACGTCGAGCGGTACTCTTTAAAAAAAATTCACGACTGAAGACTGAAAATTTGTATGTGTTTTGCTCACTCGCGTAAGAAATTTTGCTTCTTCAATTTTGACACTTAATAAACCCTAAACTAATAGCCGCATCGGAATGAAATCTTAATAAGTGTCCAGGGAATACGATGAAGAACAAATCATGTTAATTTCGTTTTTTTCCAATCAGTACTTTCTCGGGAAATTGTTTAAGAATCGAGCTAAACAACACAGTTTTCAATCCTGCGGCGGCAGTAAAATTTTTTTAATATAGAGAGATACGCTGAAGTAATTCGTGTCAATAGTTGCATTGGTCTCATCGACCACTTCTTCAAGCAAGGCGTAGGCTGGGTTGCCCTTTCCTTGCAGTTTTAGATGTAGTTCATTTAGTTTTATTGTGGTATCTACCATGAAGTTGAATTTTTGCAGCCATTTGTCTTCTTCCAGTTCGAGATGGTCAATGCTTTTTTCATTGAAGAATGTTTTTATTTCAATCAAGCACAAAGCAATACGTTACCTCTGGAAAGCCATCGCACTTTATTGTGCAGAAGTAGGTCAGAAAACTGGCTATCTATTTCTTCAAGGAAATCTTTAAACTGGCGATGGTAGAGTGCTTTTGCCAAGATGCTGTTAATAATCTTAATTACCAAGTTCATAACTTCAACTATTTCGGCCGGAAATGTTTATGCACATAGCGCTTCTTGATGAATTATGCAGTGAAACGTTAGAATTTCGTGGTTTATTTTTTTCTGAAGAGTCGATGTTACCTCTCTATGTATTCCTGTCATACTTCTGGCTCCATCAGTTGCAAAATAAACTATTTTATTTATATCGATTCCATTGTCTTCCAGGCATTTTTGCACAGCATTTGCTATTTCTTTTCCACGAGTTTGCCCTGAGAGCGGTAGCAATCCTAGCAGTTCTTCTTTTGGACCTTGGGACGACATATACCCGACGTAAAGGGTCACTTGTGCCGTGTCTTTTATGTCGCAAGACTCATCTATAGCAAGTGATAAGGCAGAAGTCAGTTGAATGTCTTTCACTTGCATACGTGTTACATTTTGAAGACATTTTAGCAGTTTTATCTTGTACTGTTTTAGCAGATAATGGCGAATCTTTAATTTTTTCATGATTTCTGCTTTGTTTTTAAAATTGCAAAACAGTTCTTCAGATGCACGTATAAAACAATCTTTGACGTACTCACCATCTAGACGTGTTGTCTAGACTCTAGACGGTGGCTGTTTCGGTGAGACGGAAATGAAATGCAACTGGCTGAAAAATAAACATGGTCACGGAGTCTCATCTCTAAGAACAAAACAATAGTTCAAATTTATCTCATTACGGTCATGTTAAGCGTAGCGATTTGTAATTAACGATTATAAAAATAGAAGCTATTGAGAAAATAGGTACTTAAAAATATTTTTTCTTATTTTTTTTAAAGGTTTTGATGATGAATTATTAATTTTTTCGTATGGAACTGGAGAGCCGCAACTTTACATCAAAAGAGCCGCAGGTTGCCGACCCCTGCACTAGATGCATGAACATAATTTTGTAATCATTATATTCCTCACAGCATTTCAAAATCTTACCAATCCACCAATTATACACATATGCAACAATACAACATTACATACACACATGCAACATATTGTTCATTTTGGAATGTTGGTCTGGTGCTATTTGATTATTTTCTCCAATTCTAGTTTCCATGTAATTAATGCTTTGAATTCTGCCCATTGTTCATAGGTAATTTCACTGCATATTTGTAATTTGTCATTTTGCATTAAATATTCTTTAAGTATTTGTGGAGATGGACACTAATCACACCTGTGCACCATGCATGTTTCTGAATCAATGCTACAAACTAGTTTTTTTTAATAATGATACAGTCATTTACATGAATAGCATGAAGCGTAAGTTTAACATTTTGATGATATATACTAACACACATTGAATAAATACCTTTACTTCCAACAGTCACATTCTCTTGGCCGTAGTGAGCAAAATTTAGAAACATTTTTCGCACATTTGTTCAGTTCTTCTATCACTACTGTAGAAACCTTATAATCAGTATCCATGTCAGGTATCATAATCACTGCATCAGTATCTGATAAAGCCACCAAAGAAACACAATTTTGTACAACTTTTTTCCAGAAATAAGTATTTCAGGAATAAGTATTTCCGGATTTGCCAAAGATAAATCCAGGGAAATTATTTTCTGACATTTTGATCTTGAGTGTTTGTATGTTGGTTAAATGGGTCACATGTTTTCTGTTTCAACTTGTACCACTTTAAAAATTTATCCTTGGGAAACCTGCAGATACTTCCGCTTTCATAGATCTCTTCATCTGGAATTAGGTGATAAATTCTCCTTTTTAATACTTCTGAATCATAAGGAGACAATTTAAAGACAGACATAAACTCAGTACACAGTGATACTTTGAGTTTTTTGCAAACAAAACATTCCATCTCCAACATAGAACTCAAAAAGAACTTAGCAACTCTTTGATGACCTAAATACCTTCTACATAGTTTAGCAAACAATATTTAGTATTTAATAGAGTAAAAATTATTTTAACTATATTTTGTCAAACGATAATTTAATTCTCAATTAAATATAACATATTTTAGCAAAATCAATTTATTCATCTTTTTTATTTCAAATGTTTTAGAATTGAATTTACAATTTGTGTTTGAACGTTTCGTTTGCTATGCGTATTGATATATAAACATGAAATAATATGAGCGTGCTTTGAATTAGTACATCTTAAAAATTCAAATTTGACCATTGTTTTTAAGTTATGGTCATTTTTGCACTGTAAGATGACCACCTTTTGAAATCCATGCTGTCATTAGAATAGCTTTTATTCAAAAATGAAAAATGTGTTGCACGCTCTGAATTTTTCTCAGATTAAAGTACATATGTTAGTTAATACTTCTACAAAGTTTAAGAGAAAAATAAGAGGGTTCATTTTTTTATAGCCCTTTAAAGTCGACTGTTTTTAAAAGTGAATTTTTCACTTTACAAGTAAAAAACTCCACTAAAATGTAAAATTACCACTGGTTTTGTATGTTGTGCACAATCCTGAACTAAATGGCTTCCATTTGGTACCAAAATAACTAAATTTGAACAATTAGTTCTATAGTTAGGGCCCTGTATAGACAGTGTGGCAAATCCAAGATGGCTGCCATTTTGTAAAATTGACCAATTTTTAAATTTTTGTATCTTGGCTAATATTGGCCAAAATTTAAAAAAAAATTGAGATCTAAGGGTTTCACTGCCATGTCTATCTGTGATAAAAATTTTAAAAAAAAATCCATGACTATGGTGCAACACCCTTTAGGTGTCCCCATATGGAATGACCCAAGAATCTCATCCCTGTAGTTAGGATATGTTCACACTTTCCTTATTTTTCTGACATTTTTTTCTTTGGCTGTAATTCTATGATATTATTCAATTCTACAGAAAAAATTGTAGAAAAAGCAGAACTTCTCAGAAAAAAAAGCGGAAATCTGCTCAAACGCGGAAGACTTTCACCCTTGCTTTTATACAGTTCCAAGAAAAATTGCAAAATTTTGGCCAAAAATAAAAAATATTGTAGATTAATCATCATCAAATTGCCTCTAGTTGCTTCTAGAATTACAGTGAAAAATTTGCACAAGACCTTAGGATGTTCCAGTCTCAATTTATTTAACACGAGGTATATTGTCATTAGCAAAATTAATCAGATCTGGATGGTCGAGAAATTCCGTCGTAAAAACTTGGAATGTTTAAACAATGTACCGTCAATTTATAAAGGAAACACGCGAATTCAGAAAACATAGAACGAAACGAAGGAGAAAATTACAATTTTCAGACAATGCGAAAATTATGGTTTTAGAATTCTAAGTTTTGTCAATACTCAAATGTATCAATTATTTAGAGAAGAGCACTTTCAATATAAGGCATTATTGCTATAGCAACTTATTAATAAAATTATGTCACAGTGTTTTTTTATTTATTCTTTGTTTATATTGTTCCTCAAGTTCCTTTCAAAAAAATAAATCTAACCTTCATGCAAAGAAAAAATAACTTACGGCACTTTCCATATTCTTTCACTCTAGAAAAACTATAAAATTTGCTTTTGAAAGTTTTTGTCCTAGTGTTTCACTTGAAAACCAACGAATAAAAAATGGCATTTCAACTACAAGTCTCTAAATTAGAAAAGTTATCAAGCCTCTCAAAATGAATAGTTTTAATATCAGCATTATAATATACTAGGGGGCCTGCCCCCTGCTTGCTAACGCTCGCCGACCCCCAGAGGATTGCTTCACAATCCTCATTGGTTCGCTTCGCTCGCATCAATGAAGACATGTGTCCTAGCAGAAGGAATTGTTTACAAAATATGATATTCCAAAAAAATATTTTTCAAATCTAAATTTTATGCTGTTTTTCAGTAAAGATATTTACAGTACCTCTGGAATCAGAATTCAAATGGAAACTTTGAGCAAATTTTGACTCGAAATGTGAGCGTTGATTTGGAAATTGAAAACCCAGCATGTTGGTTGTGTGTACATTTACCCAGCACTCGAGACATCCACGCTTTTTCATTGTGTTTGTTGTCGAAAGTTGTAATGCAAGCGTCTTGTTGAACTATAATAGTTTGCCCCGAAACAGACCTTTTTTATAAATGACAATGAAAGATCCTCCATTTTCTTTGATTTCTATTATTTACTGCAACAGCTCGACTAAAATTCTTTTTTTTTTTCAATAAAATTTCATCCGATAACGCTATAAATTCAATTGTAGCGCGAGATTTCGTGATAAACAAACAATTGTACAGTGTTGCCAAAACGCAATAAATAATAACGTCATTTTTGGTTGCCACATAAGAGAATTATATATATAGATAATGAACAACATCATCCCATATTTTGGTGGCTCTTTCAAACTGCAGGACAGTTTTCAAGCCATTTATAATTACAAAACTTAACTGGGAACTTCTTCAGAGTATGATTTTTTGATAATTGTCCCTTCTAGCTAGAGTCCTTAAGAATCCAATACAAAGAACTTAAACTGCAGATATATTCCACTTAGTAATTGACACTCATTTCCTGAAAGCATTATTTAAAATGTGAAGTCCACAACTATCTATAGAAACATACTGTAAACTAAATACTTTTTTCAAATCACTCAGTAAGGTTTCATAAAATTTCCAATTAATGTGGATTGCAAATTTGCACTTGAACTGATCTGTATAGCTACGAAGTCGAATATCGGCATTTTCTATTCAGTGATTGGTCATTTGCACATGCGTGAAAACAGGGCGATTTCTCTTACGATAAAATCGGTTTGCTGATTCGATAACTGAATAAAATGTTTTACCATTTTGTAATCCATTTACATCCATCCAACGATGCGTGTTTTCTAGTGATATTGAAGTACACTTTCAGAATTGCGTTTAGAAAAAATCACATAACTTTTAAATCTTGCAACATGTTACACATGAAGCCAGAAACAGCTTCAATTTGGGTCGTATTCTTTTTAGATTAAGAATGCAAGTATTTACATATTAAGTAACAATTTATTAATGATGAGATAAAGATTATTTAAATTTTTAGGATCATATGTTACTTGAGTTTTTTTCTACCAAATGCATTAAAAAAATGTTTACAACGCATTAGGGGTATTTATATTAACTTCTACCAAATCAGCTTAAATGAACAGAACGTCTATAGGAAAATACAGGGAATTAACAGTTACTTATGCCACACATATGTACCCATTAATCATGTACATATCTGTAAGCAGTCAAACCTTGTTAGCACACTTAATAAACTGTTCTGAATCCTTGTCAAAATGAATAACAGTAATATGATCTCATTCTTCCAGATAGCTCAAACTACTTTCAACACAAGCTATTTTTTGACACTTGGTGCTCACATTAACAAGATTTGGCTGAATTTAATTGATGATAGCCTTTTCCTCCTGGGAAAATTTCCAGAGCTTGCTGCCAATACACCGCGTGCAACGTGAAGTATCCTTTTAGAATTGTAACGGAACGTTTTGGAATCCATTCTTGCGGTGGAACATAGCGCGCATTTCAAAATTGAAACCGAAAAAATATACAAGTTTTTAAGGAGTAGCACATAAAAATAAGGAGTTTTACGAGAGCTTAAAAACGAAAGTCCTTTTTAAGGAGCGTGCGAACCTTGCTTTTGTGGTACCAATCAGACGAGAGATGTTATCAGATTTTATACTTGTATTACAACAAAATCATGAGTGAAACACCTTTCAGATTGTTCACTGTTGTAAGTTGCCGAGTTAGTGAAAAAGACAGAGCACCAATTCGGCAACCATGGCGCAAAAGGAACTATCCTTAATTTTTGTAATTAAAAACGAACAAAACAAGAAACATTGAATCTAGAGACAACTTAAATAATAGAAATGTTGCATAAAGTTGATCAGAAGATTGTTCAACATCTGATATTTAGACACAAATGAGACTCAAATTTCATCTCGAATCAGTTACTCTTTCTGGGCAGTATCAGTATAGAGCAGTGGTCGACAAATTCATTAGTCAAAAGAGCCAAAGCTGTACAATGATTAAGATTTCTTTTAAGAGCCAAATTTCTTTTCAAGAACCATGTTTTTTGGAGTCGGTTTGAACTAGCTAACATTAAATAAAACCAGATATCATAACAAAAAAGTATTTTTTAAATTAAAATATGACAAACCCACATTTAATGTGAACAATGACCTTGCAAGCAGTATTCCAGGTTCTCAACAATAAGACAATTTTTCAATCTACTTTTGATACAGTTCAGGCTTGAAAAAGATTGTTTGCATGAATATGTTTAGCAAAAGAGTGAAAGAACAGAAAATGTAGTTTTTTTAACTGATCATGAGTCAGGAATACTATTCCAGATGTTGAAAATTATTATGTCTTTCAAAGCAGACTACTTTTTCTGTTAACTAAGATATTTATTTTTTTCTAATTTTTCCATAGCAGCATCAAGGCATTCAAATTTGGAGCTCCATAATTCTTTGTTTTTTAACTACAGTAATTGCATTTGAAAAGCGGCAATGTCAATATCAAAAGGGAAAAATTCAATTGTGTTACGACAGCACTGAGGTTTTTTAACAAAAGCTAACGTCACTATGCTATTTCTGAATTCCTGAAACCCTCTGTAGAAGATTCCCTCATACTTCCCTTCCCCAAACCCTTCTCAAGAAATAAGGAAGAGAAACGTTTGCTCTTGAAAGCCAATGTACCTTATTATGCAGCAGAAGATCCTGCGTGCGTATTCACTCACCATTTCAACTAAAAATTCTTTAAATTGGTGATGATAAAGAGCTTTAGCTACAATTGTGTTGACAATCTTGATCACTAATTCCATAACATTGCAAATTTCTTCTGGAAATGTCTGCACACAAAGCGCTTCTTGATGAAGGATGTAATGGTAAACAAGTATTTCGTGATTAAATTTTTCCTTCAAAATAGAAACAAAACTTTTTCTCAATCAAATCATACTTTTCTGCCTCATCTGTAGAAATTGAAACAATTTTATCGAGTGGAATATGTTTCTCCATGCATTCAATGACAGCAATGACCTTGCCACATGTTTGACCTTTCAGTGGCAATAATCCTAAAAGTTCTTAAGGACACGAGGACCAAATAAGTTGAACAAAAAGTGAAACATGCACTGTGTCATTTACGTATGTCACATGATTCGTCAACAGCTATTAATGAAGCTGAAACCAATTTAAGATCTACGATTTGCTGATTGGTTACATTCGAAGACATTTTGACTATTCTGTCTTTTACTGTTTTATAGCAAACAGTGGTAACTCTTAAATTTTTTTGAAAAAAATTTGTGCCTTGCTCTTAAAATTTCATAATAGTTTTTTGGAGGCATTTATAAAACAACTTTTATGTATTCACCGTCTGTGTATGGGGGAACAAACGAAGCAAGATTGATTTTCAGGATAACCTGTATTTTAAAAACTACAAGTTCATTATGGCCCCTGCCATTAAAATTTAAGGTTTGTAATATGAAGTCTTTCAGGGGCAGCTTTACTTCCAACTAATGAACATAATCAAAATTGCCCCCAACACAAAACAATCTTATGAACAGATATTTCGCTCGATAGAAGGCAGCACAGTCAACATGACCATGATATTGTTGACCTTTAGTAATGAAGAACTTGTAAACAAGTTAAGTTCGCTAGCAAATGTGTGAGCTGCAAAACATTAGAGATGTCGAAATTTGACAATTCTGTAAACATGTTGTGTCCACGTTGTTATGTCTATTGAAATATTTGTGAGTTTAGTGTCATGTAAGTGCTTCAAGAAGGGATTCTCCACACATGATTTATACACATTTAGCTATAGAAATCTTGGAGAAAATTTTCCCTGAAAAACTCACATGAAAGCAAACTATACTCTTATTCAAAATTTTTAAACTAAAAACCTCTAGCCAAGTAATATAACGTGGAACACATTATTGTTATTAATTTTTTTTTGGGGGGGGGGTTCAATTTTAAAGTTTTTCTTTCTTTAGATTAATATAGCTAAAGGAATAAAGATATCACAATTTATTAGACTATTTGCAGCTAAAGGAATAAAGGTATCACAATTTAATAGACTGAGTCTTGATATTTATCAAGCTACACAAATAGGATGAGCAGGATAGTCTTGAATTTGAATTTAGCTGCTCAATTTCAGCAGCACTAAAAATTTAAAATCTTTTTAAAACATCAAAAATTTATATAAAAATTTTCAAATACAAGGCCAAGACAAAAAAATTTTGACCAACAAAACTTTTGAAATTAATTTTAAGACTAGGAATTTACCTGTCAATTTAAAAATGCCAGGTTCAATTTTTTTTCATACCTGATAATTTACCAAATTCTTCAAAGATCTCCTCTCTGCTCTTGCTCTTTGGGATGTTACCGACAAAAAGCCGAAGATTTGGAACTGATACATTGACTTTCAGATTCTTGCCACTTTTGATTTCATAATTATCCAGCTGAAAGTAAAAACCAAACAACTTGCCAAAACCTTCAAAATTTAGAAATGACACATGCCAAATAAGATGGAAATTAAAATTTTGAATTTTTATTCAGAAATGTTTTTGAGTTCAGTTCCAGTAGAATTAAAATTTATAGGTAGCAAGAGCATGCTATTATTTAACAAGTTTTAAAAGAAAATTAGGAGACCATAATGCTACCAAATACTGATACCATTCAGTCTGAATTTCAGAAAAGGAAATTGAGTTTGCCTTTTTCTAATCTAGGCAAAACAATTACATTTTTGAAACACAATACAAGAAATGCTAGTTTCCTTACAGTATTTCAGTACATCAATTGGAAAAGTAACCTACAATTAAAGGATCTAATTATATAATATAACAAGTATTCGAATATTCAAAAAAAAAATTCAGAAAAGAAATAAATGGACTTGTAGAACAAGTTTTTAGTAAAAGCAGAACCACTTACTTTGAAAGAAACCTACTATGACATCATTTATCACAGCTCGTGCAACTTTAAATATTAACCATATCTACTTCTTCCACCCACCCAAATATAAGCATCACTCAAGCCTGTCGATAAATGAAGTCAAACCACGTTTTTTCCAATATTTACAGCTTGATTCAACTCTTGATTAAATAAAGTCAAAAACATAGTGCTACTAAAATTAAGCAAAAGAAATTGGGACAAATCTAAAATATTTCTTAACATCTGAATTTTTATAAAGATATCAAACAATAATCCATCACCAACTATAAACCTTTGTACATTGGTAAGTATACAGTCGCTTCATATTCTTTGATTACATTGCGTAATGGAGGTGTTAAGATCGAAACCTAATTTTAAGTGAATAGCATATGGTTAAGACTTTTATTATACAGAGTTCAAAAGTGGCAACAGTTAATGACCTTTATACCTATAAATTTTCTTTTAATAATTATGTTTGCAGATTCGGTTGTCATTTTTGATGCCTAATTTTTCTGTTGGTTTGGCACATATTTCCGATTCATCGGCTATTTATGCTTGCTCCACAATTTATACTCCTACTTTTAAATGCATCCTAATTGAAGTTCAGGTCATACACTATGTTAGTGCATATCCACGAAAACAAAATTAATTTTAAAAAGTACCAAGTAGAACAGAGAGGAAATGTTTAGGTTCTATTGATATTTAGCATTTTGTTAATTTTTTACCCTGTTATTATTTGAGGTACAAATAATACAATGGTTCATAAGTCACATTTCCTTGATGTAGACAGTTCGGCAAGCAGCAAAGTAGATTTGCAACTATGACTGTAGAAATAATTGGGCTTTTTTAACACATGTTTTCCTAATAGAGGCAATTGCGAGATAAATATTTTTGATTTAACTTAGAGAGCAGGGTTTTCTTATAGCCACTCAATTTATATTTTCTATTTAACCACTAGTTCAAAAGATCTGAGAATAAATAAATATTCAAAATTATGATGCTTACCCCTTTGCAATTAAAATCGAAACAAAGTAGTAGGATTACAAGTTCTAATCTATTCTAAACTTAATAGAATTTTTAGAAAACTTGGAAATTTCATGAAGTATTCAGGATTTATCAAAAAGTTAGAAGATCTTTAAAATGAACTTTCATTTAAATGAACTAAATTAATGTAATGATATATCATTAAAATAACATTACACAGAGCTGAAGTTTTGAGAGAAGATTCATATTACCTTTGTTACAACTCAAAAGTGAGAAAAGTACAGTAGAAAACCCATGTAAAAGTAGTACCCGTGTAAAAGGTAATACAGCAAGATAGAGTGCATTGAAAATAACTGAGTGGCATGGTTGGCGCATGTATAATGGTTAGTTCAAATTAAATTATTCCATAGGGCAAAAAGGACAAGATCATTAAAATCCAGGCTGCAGTTGTTTCAAAAATGCAATTGTGTATGGAATTAGGGGGATAACTTCAGTGGTAATTAAATTGTTTTATATGATTTTGGTATTTTAGATACGAGTACTGTTACAGAAATGGCAAGCCACTGCACATAGCATTTGAACCCTCGAGTGTGTATAATTCTCTATCCATGCATATTAAGTGCTAAGGGGTAAATAATGCTTTTGTACTTAGTGCAATAAACTGACCATATATATGCATCTAATGTTCCAAATGATGTGAATGTAATTAAGGCTGTGTTCTCACTATCGGGAAACGGTTTTTGAAAAGTAGAGAAGGTGGTGCATGCCGCCACAGATGGTCGACTAGCTTGCATAACTTGGAGGCTAGTGTCACCTCGTGTTGTAAGAGTAATTCATGTTCTTACCAAGTTGTCCTGTCTAACACCAGTTTAAGATCACAACATGGATCATGCTCTTTTGCAGTTTCAAAGTAGGCTTGAAAACAGCAAAAATATGGTATGGAAGAATTATGTTGCTATACGAGTTTGTTACCCGATATAAATCCTGTCGAGTGGTTGACGAAATGTTCTCAACACAGGGAAGTGCAAGCTGAAATAAGGTGCCACTGAAGGAGTGAGCACATTATTTCTCTTAGAGTTGGGATGGGAAGCCTTTTCCTGTTGGAAAGTCACAATTTGTTTGTCCTTGTAATCAAATAAGGCCAGTCAAAAAAACTTCAGATATACTTAAAAATTACCATTTTTTTAAATAAATTGGTTAATTTTAAAGTTGAACTAATCTTTTAAAAAACTTTGATGGCAAGCATTTGAATATTTGGTTGCAGAATGGTCCAGTTTCAGCTAATCCTCTAAAGGGGTGTCCATCATTTGCGGTGACCTTAAGAGAGCAGTGATTTGGGTTAGGTAGAACACAGACTCGCTACATTATGTTGAACTGTATTTTTCTTTCTTTAGCATTATATAAGCTTTCTTTAAAAAATAAAATGAAAATACCTGCTTGACAGCAGCTTGAGCAGCTTCACGAGTACAATATGTGATAAATGCATAGCCTCGATTCTGCCCAGATAAAGGATCCATCATAAGTCTCAAATCCCATATTTGGCCACATTTTTCAAATACTGGAATCAATTCATCTTCAAATATCAATTTGGGTATCTTGCCAACAAAGACCTATTTGAAACCAAAACAAACCAATTTTTAGAATATTTACAACCAAATAATAATCTAATACATCAAAGCAATCCATCAAAACAGAAATTAAGTAGCTAAACATCAAAACCAAAAATAAGGAGCACCTAAATGTAACTAATGACCACAACTACAATCAAAATAAGAAAAAGTAAATAAAAAATTAGTAAAGCATATTTTTAGAAGGTATAAAAAAGGAATTTAATTTATTTCAAATTCATCTCACTTAAATCTGGAAGCATGTGAAAAATGTTGAAGCATGAAGTTTTAAAAGTGACTGTTGGCTACATAATTTATAAAGTTTTCATACGAAAGACAAGTAATCTAACTACAGGCTACATCTATAACATAGCCCAACACTAACTTTGGTGCAGGGGTTTCTTAAAACTGATTTTGTGTATTTCATGTGCTGCAAACAAATATGACGTTAGTTTTAGTTTAGGCATTAAATTAAAAAACCTCTTCCTTGATAAATTTTGTAGAAAATTTTAATTAATTGAAAAAAACACAACACTCCTGTAAATCTACAATAGCTTAATTAAAAATTAGAAACGAGAATTTTTGAAAAACATTGATTTGGTTCCACACCGAAAGCTTTGTTTGAAAATCTTGAGTGAACTTGGTTTACACGACCTGTAGATTCCAACAGTAATCTTCCATCTAATGAATATCCCGTCTTCCCTGGTATAGGCCCTCCATTGTCTTTATGTCCTGGTGATATTGTAGAGTAAATTTAATGATTATAGACATTAAATTTGCTCTACAAATGCACCATAATTTCTTTCAATGCGACAAATGCATTAAACAAGCACAGGATATAACTGTAACCACAAAAAATCCTGACATTACAAAATGAATATTCATTCAGTCATGTCAAATTATTTCTTTAGTCCCTTCAAAAAGAATTGGAAATTAAAGATAAACATGAAAATCCATATGGAGTAAAGTTTTAGAACATATTTGCAAGTGTTTATTTTAATAATTACATAAGTTTTGGAAACAAAATAATATTTTCTTATTTTTATGAATATTTTTACAATGCATAATAGACTGAAATAATTTAGATATTGTCCCAAAGCAATTAAGTCCCATATGGTATTTTAATATGTTCTAATGAAATGGGTAATAGGGACAATATCAAATTTGGACTGGTAGTGAATGGGTTAAGAATTAAATACTTGCCTCACAGCCACTGCCTGGTGCAGGTTTTTCCCAATCAGGAGGAGGTCCTCCATATTTTCTTTGTCCTGTTGTGACATCTAAACTGTACCCAGTTCTATCTAAAATGGCCTGTTAAAAAAAATATTTTCAATTATTGAAAAGAAATCATGTTCTTTTAAAGGATTATGATGCATTAAAAACAAAATCAGGACTGTGGAAAAATTTGTCAATTATGCATATTGCAGGGTGTACATACAAGAGATATATTTAATTTAAATAACCTTTATTTTCTCTTCATCTGGGCCTTTAGTTGTCACTGCAGGTGTTCCCATTTTCGTTTTTTGTCTATATGTTTTCATGATTCCACACAAGTAAGCACTCTTATTCGATACATGTTCCAGACTGCTGTCCATGAATTCTTTCAGAACACTTAGAGCACCATCGACTGGGAATTCCTTTAAAGCTTCAAGAGCTCTTTCGTCCAGTTCAGAAAATGTTAATTTGCCTGGAGCCAGAAATTGTCATGAGAAAAAAAAAGAAAGATTTTTATAACTTAATAAATGAGCAATGATTATATTTCAATCATTGACAAACCAACTACAAAAATTACATAGCAAAGCTAATGCATCTATCATTATGCGAGTGCCACACAAGCATTACGATGAAAAGGCAAGAAAAACTTGTTCCCACTTTTATAGTGTTGGAAGGATAAATTAATTGCTCATAATAAAGACAAAACATATTTTGGCTGATGATATGAAAGGTGCAACTGTCGACCACACATTAAGAGAAAACTTCTATGGATCTAACAGACAAAAAAAATGAATTTCATACTAATTTAAACAGGGCTCATCGAATGAGTTGGATGGTAAACATTTCCCCTTAAGTTTCGGGTCCCCAGCTGTACCATAAAAAATTTTTAAGGGGTGAAGTGCCTTGGTATCCTGCTGTAGTATTTCCTTAAACTTATTTGGTTCATTCACCCATTGGAAATATTCACCTCCAGTTTGGGACAACAAGAGATTTGGCTCCTAGAAGTTGGGAGTCTGTTGCAATTACAATTGACCAACTAATGATGCTCTTTCCGCTCAGTGAAACCAGTGACTCACAAATCTTTCGTCAGAGGTTTAATAGATATAGGACCCATCCTTGATAGCACAAATGGTGTTTGTGCTATGCATGTGTGTATGTGTATATATATATATATATACATATACTAGCCACTGCGTGGCTAGCCCGTGCCCGTGGTGTAAGGTATTAATCTGGAGTACAATTTTCCGCAGATTTCAAATCCGTCGAAGATATATTCAATTTCAAAATTATTTATTTAAAGAAAATCATATTTTTAGGTATCAATCTAAACTGAAATTTTCCACAGATTTCAAATCCGTTGAAATCTTTAATCTATCTTTAGCGATTCCGATTTTACGGAAAAAAACTTTACAATCCCAGTCAATATGTTTTTTATTTCTTGCTCTCATTTGCGCGGAAATGGAATGGGACAGGAAATGTAATCTGTTTCTTTTTTTTTAATGCCAAGAGCAGAAGATACAATCTGCTTTGTGTTTTTTGGAAAGAGAAAGTTCATGTGACTTTACAATCTCGTGTAAAAATATAAAAATCAAGTTCCCAGTTATAATCGATTATTTGAGATAGTTGCATAGTTCATGAATTTTTGAAGGGGTGACTCGGAAGAGTGCATAGTTTAGAAGATGAATCCCACTTAGTCAATAACTAGTAATTAAATGCTTTCTCTGGGAGGTACATTGTTTAATTTTTGTTAGTTGGATCTAGGCTCTTCACTATCTAGCACTAATTGGATCAAAACTTTGTTATGTATTAAAGGGCTATCAATTGCAAAACAAAACCATACAGAAATGGATTTGCCCATCTCAAGGGATGATGCTCCTTGTTAGACACATGGTCTGAAAATATACCATCTGTTGTTTGAACAACATGTTGATTGCAAAACACAGTTGCAAGAAATGCAAAATTTATTGGTGGAGTGGTAGCATACAAGACCTTGGCGATTTTTCACCAATGAGGTAACCTTTGATTTCTTATAGTTTTAAGGCAACACTATTCTATTTTTCTTTGTATTGTTTCTGCCATTTCTTTAATTAAGTTGGTTGTGGTATGTGGTGCTTCATTCTTTGGATTTACGATGATTCCGGTATTTGTTCATTGATTATTTCATGTAAGTTGCACTTTTATTGGATTTGTAGTCTTTTTTTTTATTATTATTATTATTGTTTGTGATTATAGATTCATTTGCCTTTCATTTCCCTTGATTAGATTTTTAATTCTTATATTTTTGGAAAAATGTTTTATGCGGGTACACATTTAGACCCTATAAAGATATATATCAGTAATTTAAATTAAAAACACTAGACCATGCCCACTTAACTAATTGTATTAACTCTCATTTCTTTTGTAAAAATGTTTGATGGGAGTTTACATTTAGAAACTGTTAAGATATATTTCAGTAATTTATATTGTTGTACAATGAAATTCCTTCTCACTTGTGGAAAGGAGTACAAACCTCCACTTAAAATCCCAGAAAAGGACTAACTTATCTACAAAAATATTACTCATTACATCCATATATGCAAAAGTTCAGTGTTGATTTTGCTATATGGTCGCTGCCATCTTGACAAAATAAATGACTTGGCAATGAAGGTCTCATGTCCTATCACTCCACCAATTGATTTTCCAGTCCATAGATTATTGCAAGTAGAAGCTGTAGTTGGCATTTTTGTAAACATGTACAGGATCTCTATAACTAAATTTAAGATTTATTTGTAAATTTTGTACAAAAACCATACAAGTTGCCAGGTACTTGTGTTTTATCTATTAAAATATTCCCTGTCCCCCATTTACCACAGCAAATTTAACAATTTTGAGACAGTGACAACGCAAAATCAATTTTATAGAAAATAACAACTGTCATAACAAATCAAAACTGAACAATGTATTAAACATAGTAAATGTAACCTTTAAATAGTTCAAGTTCACCATTCTGATCGGTGAAATTAATTTACATAATAAATAGGTTCAAATGTCAAAAAATATCTGAAGCCAACTCACCATTGGCAAAGAGTTCTTCTAGTTTGGTCACAACACTTTCATTTAAACCATAGTCTGCAAGTTCTTTAGATTTGTTATCAGTGTCCATTGCTTCTCCATTGGCCTCTTCAGCCATTTCGTGATCATTGACATCATTTCCCTCAGCCATGCTACACAAGATAAAATAATTTGAACAAAGATGACAACACACCAACACACAGTAACTGATTACAATGACATTCAGTAACAAATGTAGAGTACTTGTTAAACTGAATGAGTGCCTTAGGGTTATGCTTGACACTGGAATTTTAGAATTTGACAAGTGGAGTTGCTTTATAAATGCATTGTTTTATTTTATGTTCAAGATGGTGTGAGGTTGGTCCTTCGAGACCTTGTCCAAAATGCATGGAATAATTTTATATATTTGTAACTATATCAAATTGTACAAAGCAATATTCAAACTATGATACTCGGAAACGTTAAAATAAATGTCACAAGTGCACAACAGAAAGACAGTTTAACTTTCTCAAATACCTTTCTCATCAAGTGCTGTAATCAAATATGGAAAACAAAATGTAACAGAATACATTACAACACCAGAAATAAAATAAAAACTATCCACCTTTATTCAACAGAAAAAACCTGCATTAGATCAGCATTCTTATTTTTTCGGCTCTTTATCAGTTTTCAAATTAAAGGATCTTAATTTTTGTGCCAACATGCTTGCATAGTTACCTAAAGCCATAAATCCACAAGATTAAATAAAGTTGGACTTGTGTCAAAAGCTACTTCTGTGAGCTCTACTCATTGTAAAATATCTTTTTCTGCTGTTTCAAGTAAACTAAAAATGCACTTAAAACCAAGGTGTAAAAATGTAATTTTTTTTTTCAAATTGAAATTTGGATATTTTAATTAATTTACTAACTTTTAGTAAACACATGTTGTTAAATAGAGGGCACACAAGGTAAAGTTGTATTGAAGTTCAATACAATTAATTCTGCAAACAAAGTTTGAAAATAAATATCCAGGCAAGTTTCTATATTAAGAATTTAAATACAAAACTTGGTGATGCAACCAATATTTGAAAAACATTAACTGAAAAGTGGTCCCTCTTGGAAATACCCAAAAACCTATCAAATGTTTATCAGCAATGATACCAATTTTAACTGTTAATTAAACACCAGAATATATTGTGTTTGAAATAAGTTAGTAATAACTAAAGTCACTATCTTGGAATCAAATTTCAAAAAACAGTGAACTGTCAAACCAAATAGAAGTGAATGCTTTTTTTGATGCTAGTACATGAAAACAAGAATTTTATTTTTAAAATAGAATAACGTGATGTTTAAATTGGTAGTTATTACTGAAATAAAAAAAATTGAAAACACAAAAAAAAACATTTCTTAGTTTACCCTTACGTTTAAGCTACAAGAACGCTAGTTCTTTCGACTACTTTTTTGTACATAATAAGCAATATTATCAAACGAAATAATATTACACGAGTTATTTTGATACACTGATACACGATAACACTTAAATTTAAAATATTAAGCGCATACTAATACAGTGGGGTCAAATAAAAGTATAATACAACGGACGATAAAGTTTTTAAAATGACAGTCAGAGGCAGATTGTGCCATTTTATGTTTCACATTGGATTTGACTTGATCTTTAAATGTTAAAAAAATATATCAACCATTACTTTTAGAACATAATACTCAAATAACAAATTTGGTTGTTGGAGTTACTCACTATGTTTTTTAAGATATCCCTAAAGTAATAAAGTCCCCAAAATAGAACCGAACCTAGTCAGTAAAGCTTGCGCGAGCCGGCTTTTCCAACGGATGAAACGTGCTTGCTATACCACGGGGTTCGAAAAAGTTAAAGAAAGGACCCTAACAAAGGAATTTTTTATGGCTATTATCACAGGGATTAAAAGCAACATTTCAGAAAAATTCAGTCACTTACCTTGATCAAACGACCACAACTTTAATTTCAAAGAACAATCCTTGATGATCAAAATCCAATATAAACAGATATACCGGTATTCCGCCAAAATCCCTTTAATTGGATGATCTTGACAGATTGAGCGTGTACGCGATACGCGCACGTGACCGGAAAGCAACCAATCGCTCATAAATTTGGTTTTGATTTTGTTCTCATAAAATACTTTTTCTTTGTGGATTATTTTCGGTTTTATCTTCAGCGAGGGATTTTCAGTGATTACAAGAAAATCGACAGTTTTTTATTTTTTTTAATTAACGTCACACTAGAGCTACACTACGAGCTATTGATAACGGACCGGGATCAACCCCTGAAAGGAAAGGTAAGGCGTTGATTGTGAGCGTAACGACGCCGGGCCATCATTTCCATGACTATCGTCATAGCGGTTTCAAACAGTTGGGGAACGTTTGTTCTCTTGTAGCGGCTGATACTTCATTTCCTGCGCACAAACAAATCGAGCGAAAGGAAGCAAAACAAATAAAAAAAATTTGACTGTCATTGTTTAGTTTTTTTTTTTTTTTTTTTAAACTAGGAAGCTCCGGGAATTGCTACGCAATCACCAGGAGTTGCGTTAAATTAAAGAGTTTATGTAATGTATTCAGCGATGTTCTCAAATTTAAAAAATAATAGTATTAAGCTGTAGATATGGCAGTTTTAACAAAAAAGTAGCGAAAATATCCAAAGATTCCGAATTTTTGTATGACCAACTTTTGATCGCATCGAATTTATTTATTAACCAATTTCAAATATAATTGTACCGTAAGAAAGAGTGCACTCTGAGGTATACTGCGATATTTTCAAAATAAAAAACTATTAATAATAAGATATAGATATGACAGTTTTAAAAAAATTTACGAAAATGTCCCGATTTTTCTCGAATTTCAAAAAAATATTATCAAGAACCAAATTGAAATTTCTAAAAAAAACTCAACGAGAGCTGCAAAAATTTACGTTGATAGGTACTCTTTAAAAAAACTCGCTACTGAAAACTGAAAATTGGTTTGTGTTTTGCTCACTCGCGGAAGAAATTTCGCTTTTTCAACTTTGACACTTAATAAACACTAAACTAATAACCGCATAGGAAAAAGATCTTTACAATTGTCCAGGGAACACGATGAAGAACATACCATGTTAATTTCATATTTTTCTGGTCCGTACTTTCTCGAGAAACCGTCTAAGAATCGAGCTAAACAACACAGTTTTCAATCCTGCGACAGCGGCGGCGGTAACTTTTTTTTAATATAGAGAGAATCGGGATCCGTTAAAGACAGATTGAAAATTTTAGCGGATTTCAAATCAGCGCAAAATTCTTCGACTGATCGACACCAAAACCAGATTAAGTTATTTACCCATTTACTTCTTTAATTATTTTTCATTAAATAATTATTTATTTATTTAAAAGCAAATTTCAATTAACGTCATAAAAGAACAACGCAACGAGCTATTAATGACGTTCCGGGGGAAAACCCCAAAGAGAATGATCTGAGGACAACACCTCGTACTTTTGAACCACGGTCAGATGACGAAGCAACACCTGAGCTGGCACCCCACTCTCCAAACTTCCACATCAACCTAACGTGAGGACTTTAGTCACGACAGATTTAAAGAGCACCAGTTTCGGTATCGGTTTTAAATATAGGAGTTGAGTTGTTTTATTTTTGAATTTAGGATACCACGGAATAGTACCACGGAATCGTTACGTCCATCTGAACTTATAAGATTTTGTATCCAAGCAGAGGGACTCGACATTCCCGTGTCTACTTCCCTGATGTCGGTATCAACTATTACAGTTGAGAAAGTGCATAGTTGTGTAGTGAAAATACTTCAATCTAAGGAATAAATTAATTTGGATTCAAATTTTGAGATTGAAGTCGTCACCATTCAGCGATCTGTGGGTTCCGGTCGAAACCGAAGAACTATTAACATTCCTATGGATCGTCTGAATAACTCGAAACTAACCATGCAAGCGCGCTGAAGCTGCAGAAATAGCATGGTAAGCAATATATTTTCTAATATGGTACCTCTCACCTGTTAACATGGCCAAAAGCATGTTTTCTGGAGCCGAAAAGTAAGTGTTGCGAGAAATAACTTGTTCGATTACGGCACGATACTTCTTAGGCAAGTACCGAGATGAGCTGATGAAATGCCACAGATGTGTAGCACCGTCCCTTATAGAACGACGAATCTTAATTCGGAACCATGAGGGTGCGTAGACTCTTAGAATGAATATAACCATAGTTAGCAACTCATTTGATGGTTCTTATGTAGCCTTAGTATTCGATTGGTAGTTGTTAGTCAGCGGGCCAAATTCAACCTTCCCGGTTAGCTAGATCTGAACAACAAACGCCAGAACTAATGACGCTGCAAATATCTAATAAATATTTCTGATTTAAACTGAGGGTGGTAGGTTTATTGTCACGCAACTCTGATCCAAAACTATTAAAAGCAACAGTTGAAAGCTTTTCGCATCAATGTCTCCAGTGTAAAATGTGGAACCAGATGACTTGCCGTCTATGGACTCAAATAGGTGTCATAATGGCAACTCATTGAAACGAAGTAAGCTGATAATCCATTGAACTGGCCTCTGAGGTTTCAATTCAAGCCTGCAAATAACACCATTAAACACTCCTGTGTTCACTAGAGTGCCGTCACACCCGAGAACAATAAGGTTGTTAAAATCATGCAATAAAGCACTTGTTACGTATTTGTAAATGCTATTAGATCTATCAAGACTATATCAACTTTCAAGTGTGTAACATGTCCCATGAACGTAGAACCAGGCTCCGATACAACACAGTAATGCGCTTCCACAATTGTTCTTTGGAACTACTTGTCCTCGAGTGTTTCTAATGTTAAAGTTTTGCCATGCCGTCCATCAAAATAGAGGCCAGATAGAGTGGAACGATTTTCATTTGATCTTGAGACCAATTTTTTGTAAATTCTCGATTTTTCCCTCTACATTTTATTTCTGTCTGTGACGAAGCCTGGTATCTGATTCTGATATTAAACCCAAATCTTGCATAACACTCGATGCAATAGCAGCCGTGGCTCTGTTGGATACAGCATATCTTTGACTGACAAAAACTATGTTATCCAGTTTTAAACGCATTTGTTCCACTTTTTTGGCAGAGCGCCAAACCAAGTCTGTCTCGATTGTGCATTGTACAAGCAGTAAACAGCTGTACAGAAAAGTACCGAAATGCGTCAAAATTTCCAAAATTCGATCCCGATGAGGTGGCAGACGACATTAACCTATAATTCTAAAAACTTTTATAGTTGCTGTTGTTAAAAACTAGGAACCTTTAAGCGTTACCCCAAATCGATCAACGAAATATGTGATTATTTATTAACTTTTATATTTTAATTATTTTTAGTCCAATTTTCGGAACTTTCGGCCCATTGAGGCAACAGAAGAAATCAACTCACAGTTTTAAGATTCCGCACGCTCTTTAATGATAATAGTACACAACTTTTCCGCACTACCGCAAAAATATCTAAGAATTTTCGATACGCCCTAATACTGATGCAAGTAGCGCAGGTTTTGGTGCCGTTCTGTTACAACAAGCAGGCGACGAAACTTTACAACCAGTCCATTATATGAGCTGTAAAACCACACCAACCCAGTCTAAATACTGTAGTTATGAACTAGAAGCACTAGCGGTCATCGAAGCACTAAAGAAATTTAGAAATTATTTATTAGGTAATAAAATTAAGATCGTTACTGACTGTTCTGCTTTTCAGAAAACCCTTGAAAAGAGAGATCTGGCTCCTAAAGAAGCTAGATGGCCCATGTTTTTACAAGAATTCGACTACGAAACTATACATCGTCCAGGTAAACAAATGCAACATGTTGATTCATTAAGTCGTAATTCAGTAATGTTAGTGACGCATTCGTATGATGAATTTACAGCAAAAATCAAATTTGCACAACAGGGAAACGAACATATTCAAGCTTTAAGAAAGCTAATTGAGGAAAATGAGAGTTGAGATTATTTGATTAAACATGACATTATGTATAAATACGAGAACGATCGTGAATTGCTGATGATACCAAACAGCATGCAAACGCAATTAATACTAGAGATGGGCGATCCGCTCAGGAGCTGACTCAAAGAGTTAGCTCTCTTGACGGAGTGAGCGAGCGCTGATTCGTCAAAAAAGAGCTATAGCTCTTTTTTAACCAATCAGGGCTGAAGAGCGGTAACTCTTTTTTAACCAATCAGCGCTTCCACTCTCGAAGAGTCTTTCCGCATGCGATCACCAGCTCAGTGATTCTTTTTGGGAGTTGATTCTTTGGGAGTTGATTCTTTTCGAGATTTTGGCTCTTTCGAAGAATCATTTCCGCATTCGATCGTTTGCGCTCACTGATTCTTTTGGGAGTTGATTCTTTTAAGGAGTTAACTCTTTGGATCTTTTCGATAACTATCGCTCTCGAAGAGTCAATTCCGCATTCGTTCTTTTGCGCTCCCTAGCTTTTTGTTACTTTTTTGAAGTTTCAAATTTTTAAATATCTATGTATTATCATAAATGTTATTTTTTTAAATTTAATTCAATTTTAGATTGAAAGGGTGTTTTTACGGCTTAAGTCATGTCACGCCTTTTAGCACTAATTAAAACTAGTCTTAAGGTTGTTATTAAAACATATTCTAACAGTTATTATGTTATTCACTTAACATTAATATAATAATTATAATAAAACCTTGATTTCTCGGGAGTGATATCATTTTAATAAAGCTACACAAAATTAAATTAAACGTAACTCGTTTTTATTGCATTGCCTTCACAAAACAAGGCATTTTGAAAATATTTTATTAAAAGACAGGGAGGGGACTTGGATTTAGAAAATCTTTGGGGCAACGAGAATTCGAGGGTATTATATACCTATATCTTAAAATAAATAGTTAAAAATCTTAAGTACTTAAATAAATTATTAATATTTTTATTATATGATTTTAAAATATCATTTAAATTATTAGGAAGTCTCATTTGGTAACTAAGTGGTTTTAGAAAGAAATCTTAATGTATCCAAACACGTCCAAGACACTTTTTTTAAATGTGGTATAGAAACATTTTAATGATATTTTTATGTTTTGTGTTTTAAACAATAGCAATGGGCTATAAATATTAAAAGTATATGTTAATAATTTTGTAAAAATATGATAATTATGTATGAAATTTTAAAGAAACGTGTCAAAAACTTCAAATGTGCTACATGAAAATCTATTCAACCAATTTGAAAAATGATGCTACCAAAATAAACTACATGCATATTTCTAGGGAATGAACTAGAATAAAAGGATATTTAAATAAACAACAATTTTACAAGTGATTGAAAAATGAATAGAAAATTTTTTATAGTTTTACAGTCCTACTTCTTAAATAAATAGTAATAATTTAGAAACTTTTGAACTCAGCATAATTATTCTAGTTCATTCACTTGACAACATTATAAATAACAAACTCTCAAAAGTTTACTAGAATCCAGTTATAAGTTTTTGTATTATAACATTTGAAGTGAGGAAATAATGCAAAAATATTAATTTAGAGTTAAAGGTAGTTTCAAGTGCATCGCTTGCTCCCTTGCGTTTGCTCTTTGTGTAAACAATTTTGTTCTTCCTTCTCTTTAAAAAAGTTCACTCCATTTCCAAAAGAGAAACCATTTAAATATTTGAAAAAACTTTCTAAAATTATATTTGCAAAAAAAAAGTAAGGTTTAAATTTTGATTTTGCCATGTTTTTGGCCTTTTAATGGTCATTTCCAGTGTTTTCCATTCTTACTTCTTGTTTTCCCGCCTTGATTAAAATCTTAATACTTCTTTAAGTAATTAACAGAGAAAAAATTAAATATGTTTTGGAAAGTCAAATAAATACTCTATCCAATAAAATCGAAAACTTTTTTAGAATTCTTGGTCAAAAATGAGATTTTTAACGTGTTTGGATATTTTAATTGCTACTTCTGTAATCTCAACGGGTTCATGACGGGAATTACAAAAGTAGAAGTGTCCTCAAAGTAATTTATTCTTTATGGACAATTTCAAAGTTATATGAATTGACATGGTTTTGGGCCATCTTATGCCTTAGCAATTAAATTTTACAGCTTAGCAGCCCTATGCTGCAATGCCTATCGTCCTCGGGCCCCGTCTCCCTCCTTTTGTTGATTTTAGAGGTAAACTGCGCAATTGCTGGATGAGTGAGTGTTTCAAGTGTTGTGTGCGTGGGTGTTTCAAGCACGCTTGGCGCCTCTTCGTCTGGACACATGCGCTCACGTGACAACGAGGGATGTTCGATGGCCCAAACATATTGTATACATTTCGATGTGTTATATACATTATTATATATCTCAAAGGAGCGGTGAGTCATCAAAAAGAGCTAGCTCTTTTTAGTGAGTTATCGGTTCCGATCCGATCCCTGAAAAGAGTCATTTTCCCCATCACTAATTAATACGCAATATCCATAGCCAAGGTCATTATGCTGTTGCCAAAACAGAAAGCATAATTAAAGAGAACTACTACATACCTCAGTTGCGAAAACAAGTCGAGACTGGGGAATGTGGGACCACTTCCGTAACGTCACTTCTCGCCAAAACCCAGTGATTGCTACGCATTCCCATTTAATTGCGAACAGATCTGAGAGACGTGACGTCACAATCTCTTGCGAAAATATCAAGGATATTCAATTGAAAAGTTATTTTTTAAAAGAAAATAAAATGTATTAGGAATCGATCGATTGCAAAATTTTCCGCAGATATCAAATCCATAGAAATTTTTATTATATCTTTAACGATCGCTGAAATAGAAAAAGCACTGAAGAACGTAAAAGTCGTGAAGTCATTGTCTAATGCGCCCATATTCGTACTGCAAATTAAAAAAAAAACAGATTTTAATAAGATAAAGAACAGAGAGCGCAGGAAATGGAATCTGATTTCTCGAGCTTAGATACATCGCTGTTATCCACTGCTTGAATATGCCTATCTTGTGTTTGGCGTAGCTTGTCCAAATATGGCTCTTGCACCAGGAAATCCTGTTGTAAGAGCATCGGATTAGCAACCGGATGGTTGCGATTTAGAATCCAACCAAAGACGGTAGTGTAAAAAGTGGGCTGGTGCAATTTAAATCCATCGTGTTCTCAAATGTCCATGTTGGCGCGGTGTGAAAGTTTGGAGAGCAGGGTGCCATCTGAGGTGTTGCCTAGTCATTGATCGTGGTTTTAAATTACATGGTGTTCGTCTTTTCCTTGGAGGTTTAATCTCAGACCGTCGCCGTCTGGTGGTTAAGGTGTTAACCTCTAGATCGGAAGGTTCCTGGTTCGAGTCCCGGTCAGTGCATGCATGTTTGTAAGCGTATGGTGTAGAGACGGCTGGAGCACCTTAAATCTGTCGTGGCCGAAAGTCCTCGCATTGGGTTGCTGTGGAATTTTGGAGAGTGTTGTGCCAGCTGAGGTGTTGCCTCGTCATCTGACCGTGGTTCAAAATTACCCTGCGGTGTCCTCAAATCTTTCCCTTAGGAGTTTTTACCCCGGAACATCGCAATAGCCTGGTGTGTTGTTCTAGTATGACGTTAATTAAAATTACTATTACCCATAACCGTCGCCAATAGACCATTGCGTTGCTCAAGTATAACGTTTTTTCAAGTACCCAAACTCCGAATTTTTGTAAGATTCTAGTAGGTAGGTATTTTAACTAACGTCGGACTGGAGCCACGTAACGGGTTATTGATAAGGTCCAGGATGAAACCCAAAGAGTAGCTAGATATTTCAATTATTGTCACACTGGAACCATACAAGAAACACGAAGGTAAAGATTCAAAGACAACTTCACGTCATTGTCTGCAACGGTCAGATGATGAGGTCAGACCTAATCTTGCATCTCTCTCTCTCCAAACTTCCACACCATGTCAACGTGAGGACATTTGAGGTCACGATAGATTTAACGTGCATGAGCTCCTTATAAACATGACAATCTTTGGTTGGATTCGAATTCGCAACCTCCGGTTGTTATTTTGTTACTCTAGCGAACGGGCACTGTGGAGCTGTGGTCCGTAAGATTCGAGTCGAGTAAAATCTAAAATCATCGAACAGCACAACTCTGCGATGTAACCATCAACACATGTTCAATTTTCAATTTCTTGTGGTTTTGCAGTAAGCAGTAATAACCATATCTTCTATTGGACCCATAATTAAAGTAAGAAAATGAAGTCGATCTGTGTTCGATAACATCTTTTCTGCATGAAATTATCAATGAAAACTATATGCAAGAAAGCATTTAATTTTATGAGATTCTATAAACACGATCCGCTTATGAAACTCTATTTCTACCCAAATTCCATTGACCATGAATTTACACAAAACTTAGCTCAAAAAGAACAATGTTTCACGAAACTAATCGCTAGTCATTGCCGTTTAACTCGATGGATTTCAAATGTTTTTTGTTTGAGCTTGATATTTGTAGTGGATCTGAAGGAGTTGTTAAACTAATCGTTTTTATTACCTTCAACTACCTTTTAACCATTTAAATAAAAAAAGATTAGAGAACAAAAACAGAATGAAAAGAACAATAGTTATTTTCTTTCATACTTTCAAGATCTGTAAAAGAAAAGAGTTGCCACTTCATGAAAGATAAATAGTTTTCAGAAACAACTTAGGATGTGCTATACACTCCCCTCCCAGTAAAAACTATTGGAAGACATAATTTTTTAAATGGGGTGGAAACCTGACAGTTCTTCCACTGCGTGTAGTAGCGTAAGTGTCTCTCATAAGCGAGATTCCCTCCTGAAGTTCACACGTTTTGTTTGCGTGGAAGTTTGGAGAGTGGGGTGCCAGCTCAGGTGTTGCTTCGTCATCTGACTGTAGTTCAAAATTACGAGGTGTTTTCCCCGGTCTTTCCCTTAAGGGACTGATCGTGGACCGTTGTCAATAGCCAGTTGTGTTGCTCTAGTACGACGTTAACTAAAAAATTACCCTCTTGAAGTTTGCGCTGGGGAGATGACCTTCATTATCCTTGGACATAGAAGTTTCCGATGACTGCTCTGTGTTATCATTTAGAATAAAACACGGATTTAGTCTGTTAATTGATATTCATTTGACAGTCCCTTTAATGTCGTCATCAAAGTATTAGGTCATCCAGAAAATTCTACGGGTTTTCAAATCGAAGTGTGCTTTGTTATTAGTTTGATACTGCTGGTAAGGAGTGACCTTGCTTGAAGCAGATATGTAACTTCAGTCTTTTCTGCTTTCAGTGCATAATTCTCGTATGAGTTGTGTCATAATATATGTTTCACTGCAGTGCTAACAATGGAGAACAAAAAAGTTCATTTTCGTCATATTATGCTCTTTTATTTTAAGAAAGAAAAAGAAAAAAAATGCTAATCAAATTGCTTGTAAAATGTGTGTTGTTTTCGGACAAAGTGCTGTTTCTGATGACACAGTTCGAAGGTGGTTTGATAAATTTAAGTGTGGAAATTTCAGCTTCGAAGATGATTTCCACTCTGAACGACCATCCTCTGTAAATGAGGACCTATTAAAAGATGCTATCACTTAAAATCTACTTTACACAGTTCAGGAACTATCACGCAGACTAAATATTCCAAAAAGTACAGTTCATGATCATCTGAAGAAGATTGGGTATGTAAGCTGCTACGATGTATGGGTACCCAGTACTTTAACACAACAGAATATGCTTGCTTGAATTTCGGCAAATCTTTGCTGAAACGAAATGAAGAAGTTCCTTTTTCGAAACTGTTCATTACTGGAGATGAGAAATAGATACTATACAATAATGTTATAAGAAAAATATCATGGGGTAAGTCAAATGAACCTCCCCAAGTAACATCGAGAGGGGGACTGCATAACAAAAAGTAATGATTTGTTTGTGAGACTACAAAGGAATTGTTCACTATGAATTGTTGCCACAAAATCAGACAATAAATTTAAAAAAAAAACAGTTCTCAAATGGCAGTATTAAAAGCAAAAATCGAAGCAAAGCGGCCAGTACTGACCAATCGTCAAGGTGTTGTCTTCCAGCGTGACAATGCGCGGCCCCACATTTCACTGAATGTCAGACAAAAGCTTATTGAGTATGGCTGAAATGTTTTGTGTCGCCTCCCCATATTCACAAGACCTTGCCTCTCAGTTTTTCTCCTCTTCAGGTCACTTCAAAATTCTCTGAACGGCCTGGAGTTCCACTTCTTTGGAGACTGTCAAATAGCACTTCGGCAACTTCTTTACAAATAAGCCCAATGATTTTTTAAAAAAGAAGAATTTTTCAGCTGAAAGAAAAGATGGCAAAAGTAATCAAACAAAATGGTGCTTATGTGATTCAATAATATTTTTTTATTTTTTTGTATTGCTTCGTTGGAAATTATCATAAAATCCCTGCAGATCTTTCCAGATGACCCAATATTTTGATGCTTGGTGTTTGATAACATAAGGGCTAAGATAAACTAGTTGTAAAGATAAAGTGGCCGCGTTATTGTTTATGAAATCATGCGAGCAATTCGAAAGGTGCTTCCAATTGTAGAAACCATATTTTTGGATCAGGTTTCCAAAACAGTGAAGTTTTTAATGGTAACTGTAGCGATGACCTGTGTGTCGAAGTATGACTTTTATTTTGTTTAATTAATGCTCAAGTCTGGTTGTCCCTAATGAAGGTTTAACTGTTTAATAAATAAAGATTAGAGAACTTTATAAAAGGAAAAAAAAACATTTATTTTCTCTTATACTTTCAAGATCTGAAAAATAAAAGAGTTGGCACTTCACAAAAGATAAATAGTTTTCAGAAATAATTTAGGAGGTTCTGCAGGTTGTACCGTTTTAATAGGGTGTGATTATTCCCTGTGAGTATTTCTCTCTGTATCAGTAAACTCTTCAGTGCATGTCCATTGCTTGAAGATGCCTATCTTGTGTTTGCCATAGCATGTCCAAATATGGATCTTGCGCCAGAAAATTCTGTTGTAAGAGCTTCGGATTAGCAACCTGATGTTTGCAATTTTGAATCCAACCAAAGACAGTCGTGTACAAAGTAGGCTGGTGCACGTTAAATCTATCGTGGCCTCAAATGTCCACGTTGGTGTGATTTGAAAGTTTGAAGAGTGGGGTGCCAGCTCAGGTGTAGCCTGGTCATTGATCATGGTTCTAAATTACTTGGTGTTGTCCTCTAGCTTGGAGGTTTGATCCTAGACCAGGTATGGGCAACCTTTGGAAAGTTGTGGGCTAAACTTTAGGATATTAACGAAGTCGCGGGCCGTAGATAATAGTTAGTTGTGAAAAGTAATAATGATAAAATTTATTTTATTTTACATATTTATATAGTAGAATGTTAAAGTTATATGAACAGAATAATATTGGATTGATTAAGTATTTACTTACAATATCCCACCAGAAATTAATGAGAAGCTTGAACTTGAGAAACAAGATAATCAATGTTGGGATCAAACCCACTAATACACACACAGGCGCAGAGTGTTTTCCAAATTTTCATCTGTAAGCCTGGTTCGATACTTCGATTTATTAGTTTTCATCATGGAAAAGAACTGTTCACATTTATAAGTGCTTCCAAATGCACAAATCATTTCTCTTACGAATGCTCTCATCTGTGGGTACTTTTCTTTGGCAAGGTAGGTTCTGTAGAAATCCCTTAGCTCCACGTCTTCAAATTTTGACATCAAATTTATGTCTTCCTAAAGCTTGATCAACTCCATTTATAGGTCCGTAGGAGCCATCTCTACGTCACTTTTCGTCAGAGTAGCAAAATGGTTAAAGCAGCTATCCATGTTTTCAAAGTCGGAAAATCTATTGAAAAATTGCTCCAACAGCGATTTTAGTTCTTCAGCATATTGAGTGTAATCAATATTTTTGTGACTAAATAGTGTTGAAAAATGATAGCAGTTTCCAGATCACATTTGTGCTTCCCACAAGCGAATTTTGTTTTGGAAAGCTTTCAGTTGGCTGTACAATTCGTTTACCAACTGACCTTGTTTTTGAAGTTTAAGTGACCCGTGATGTCAATTAGAAATGCTAAATCACAACCATTTCTGATCACTGACTTCAGGCAATGATTTTTTCCTTGATTTCCAAAAAATCGGCTATTTTCTGTCTAAGATCATAAAGTTTTTAAAGCATTTTGCCTTTGCTTAACCACCTTACTTTGCAAAAATATGTCTCATCACCATGTTCTGAAGAAAGGACATCCAAAAATGCTTTGAACTGGCGATGGTTAAGTGCACGGGATCGAATAATATTAACTGTCTTTATCACCACATCCATAACATTCTGCAATCGGATGGACTAAGAACACAAGTTTTGTTGGTGGATAATGCAACTAGGATTATTAAATTGTCCTTTTGTTCATTCAAGTCAACTTTTTTTTTTTCAAAATTCCGATGAAACCTTTTTGTGAACCAACCATCGAAGGTGCACCACTTGTGCAAACCCCAATTAATCTGCACCACTTTTAGTCCCTTTAGAGGCCAGAAATCTGAGTATTGATGATTTGTATCAGTGTTGTTTTAATAATCACATCTGCTAGTAAGGAATGGAATCAAGAAGTGAAAGGCCGTTTCTTGGATACAATCAATAACAAAATTTATAATTAATATTCCCGATTATCCGTGGAATTGAGTGGCGTGATGTGTCGCCGATAACTTGTCTGGCGACTTTAAAACCTCGTTTTGATTTAATTTGTTCAAAAAAACAGGCTCAGCCATCTCATATATCCAATATTTATTTCATTACTAATAATAACTATGAAAGGTTGGAAATACCTACTTTTACATTTTTATATTCAAGTGTGTCACAAATAAAAGGTTGAGAAACACTGACCCACGTAGTTCAGGCTTTTGTCACCCCCTCTCACTCTCTTGTTACTGAGAATATTTACTTTTTTTTTCAAGGGCGATTTTAAAATGTTTCGCGAGCCAGATCAAATCAAAAGCAGGGGTAGGCTGTGTATTGCCCATATATATCCTAGACCGCCCTCATTAGCCCTTTGTGTTGGTCCAGTACAGTCTTAATTTAAATATCTACCAATGATTCAGCTCAGTTTTGTTAAACTTTGCTGATAAAAAATTGCTAAACCTTCTGAAGATATCGATTCCCTTCCTTTATGGGCTTTCCCTTGAGGATTGATCCGTACTGTCACCTAGGGTTACTTAGGTATGGTAAAGTAAAAAGAAAGATTTACAAAACCTAATGTATGATTCAAATATATATCGCAAAGTTGCCATAATCCTGATAAAGTGGGATTGTCTTTGTCTACCACAATTTATTACAAACCTATTATTAGTATTAATTACAGTACCTATGCAAAAAAACAGTGCCAAATCATGACTACAAAGAGTCCATTTCAAAACTATTTTTTTCAGTGATTATTGTAAACCTATAAAAAAATTTTGGTAATGATCTTTTGGATAATATTCTTCAGTGCGAGAATAATCAAGATTTTTCTTTTCTAAATGCATAAAAAATAAAAATATGGCACATATTTTTTAAATCTAAGAATTAATACATGAGATAAAAAAAATTATTAAAATTATAATTTAAAAAAATAGCAGTATTTTGTTATTTTCAATGAACTATCTATTTAAGCATTTCTCTGTGTGAAAAAAAATCCCAAACTTTGCAGTATCTTATATTCACGCTCCAATTTTTCGCTATATGCGATCTTTTTAACATTATTTAATATTACAGATCCAAAGGGATTGACAAAAAGTCGTAATAACTGATATTTCGCTGTATCCGAGCTCGCAAAAAGTGGGCTCGACTGTACTAAATATACTTTTCCTGAGGATGAAAAATCTCCAAAAATTTTAAAATATTCATTTCTAGTCAAAATTAATTCTGTTAGTTTTATGTACTATTAGTTAGTTCATTTTGAAGAATTATTATACATAATAAGTGAAAAAAAAAAATTACGTTAGGCATGATAAATTAGTGTACATAGCATGTTAACTTTTCCTTTATTTTCGTGTGATATAATTTGCAAATTTTTATTTTATGTTGATAAAAATAGAAAAATCATGCCAATTTTTTCAATAAAATGTAACAATTATAACTAATTTCTATGACACAGTGCTTAAATGCATACATATACACTGCTGTTTGTACAAAATGCATCCCCATGAAGGAATGATCCGAATGAAATGAAATTTGCAGCAAATGTCAATTATAAGATGTTATGCAAAGTAGTAAAGTTTCAGAGCCACCACGCATGCATGGTGTGTGTTAGACTATGTTTATAAACTAGAACTAATATGCAAATCAATCGTATCACGTTTAGTCCTGCCCACTTCAGTCTGATTGGTTACTACGTTATCTATCCCTATTTGAAATGTATATATAGGATGACAGTGTGATTTATTGAATGCTTAATCCTCTCTTTTTTTAAAGCCTGTGGACAAGGTGAAGTACACTTATTTGTTACTTTTAATACTTTATACTATGTAATTTAAGTACTTTACTCTTAAATAAATAAAGCTCATTTTTTAAATGCTGTATCCGGCTTTTATTTAGACCGTAACACGAACAGTGTGAGCAGCTCTAAACTGATGCTAAAAGCATATAAATAGAGGGCTGTAGCGGGACGTTAAAAATAGCGCATGGTTATTTTTTAGTGGCGAACGTTTAGTGAGACCTAAGTATGTCTCCATGACGAAATAGGGTGAAATTTCAACAACTTACAGAGTTTGAATGGGGGAGAATCATCGGACTTTGTGAAGGAGGATTTTCCTATTGCGCAATAGCAGCTCATGTGCAGCGGAACAATTCCACAGTGATGCGAGTTTGGAAGCAGTTGACCAACGAACACCGGACAACTCGAAAAACTGGGAGTTGATGACGGAAAGTGACGTCAGCACGCGATGACAGACACCTGGTCCACATGGCGGTGAATGACTGTACAGCTTCCTCCAGGCAGTTGGCAGCACTTTGGTCTACTGCTACAGGTGTACTAATGTCGGCTTTGGGTGCGCATACAAACAATATGGAATTATCTTCGACGAGCAGACATTCAACATCTGTTTCACTCCATGCCGCGTTGTATAGCAGCACTTATTGCAGCGCGTGGTGGCTACACCAAATACTGATTTCAGACACTTAATATTTTTTTTTTTGCTTTGAAAATTTATTTGTACTAATACAAGCTGTTTGTGTATTAAATTTCATTTAATTCTGATGACTCCTTCATGGTGTTGCATTTTTTACAAACAGGTGTATATATATTGTGAATGGTAAATTAAATAAGCTCCATGTTCATTTCTGCAGTCAATAAAATTAAACAAATTACAATTTTCTGAAAAATTAGGTTTTAAATAGAAAATTTTCCAAATTTCAATCTGGAGTATAGTTTCAGAATATTTGTATTCTCAGAGAATATTCTTTATGAATATTTTGAGAAAATTCAGGTTCAAGATGGACTCATTTCTACTTTTGAAAGGAGGTACTAATGTATTCAAGGTCATATCACCACTCAAACACACTGTTAAATTAATAATACAATTTAGAAATCTGCTGGGAAAATCTGGTACAGTGGAGCACATCACAATTCAATCCTTTGATCCCTGTCCATTCTGCCCCTTTTCCTCTTATGTTCAAAGGGTCCTTTGAGACTTGTGGCTATGGGGGTATGCTAGCAAGTTGTAGGCAGTGCAAGTTCAATTCCTGCCAGGTTTGTTACCCTGGGTGACATTTGTGCCATAAAACTCTGAAACAAATCAAGGGGTCACCTATTGGCCGAATTGCCCCCTTGTGTGGAAAAGTGATGTGATTCTCACATCTATATATAAAATCTAATGTGTCCTTTCTTTTCCAGGGAAATTTGATCCTCAAGATGGCAAAAGAGCGAAAGGGTACTTTCAAAGTAAGAACTCTGCTGGAGATTGAGAAAACAGTTCAAGCTCAGTGGGAGCAGGACAATATTTTCGAAGAAGATGCTCCCTCCAATTCGAATGAGGTGGACAAACATTTTGTGAGTTTTCCATATCCTTACATGAATGGCCGACTTCATCTTGGACATACATTTTCCCTTTCAAAGTGTGAGGTGAGTTGGTTTCTTTTGTCAATGTCACTATTCAAGTATGTTTTCAAACTTTCTAACTTGTCACATTCTCTACAGCATTTGAACCAGGTGGAAGGGTAAATTTCTATGCCAAAGTTTATCTTGTTTCAAATTCCTAAAATCAATTTACATGAATTGCACTTGTTGATAATTTAATATAAAATTTTTTTACCACTTCAGGGTAGTGTGACATCTGGCATCCCACCCCATTGAAATGATCAAATCTGGGTAGATAAATATTCAAGACCACGTGCAGAGTACTGAATATAATAAGATTACTAGTCTTGTGAAGCACAACTTTATATTTTTTATTAGTTTTGGATTTAGTTCATGTAGCAATGGAAATTAATATTACATATGAATGTTTTGTTATCATGTTTTTTAATGTTAGGAAGATTTTAAATAATTTTAGTGCAGCTTTGATACAAAATTTTTTTATATTTTTTGGTGTGCTTTTTGTTGCCAAGGAAGGAAAACACTGTTTTAGGCTTAGTGAAAAGTAATGCAAATTTAACAAAAGTAAGTTCAAAAACAGAACAAAAACCACACAACTGATTATTTTTTCTTGATAAGTATTTTCTTTTTTGAAAAATCTACTTTTTATGGTTATAGAAGTTTGTCCAAATTTAATCATGTATTAGTTTTAAGTCTAATGGAACCAGTCTATATAATATGAATTTTATAAAAGATCATCACATTAATTCTAGCAAATGAGTTGAAGACATGGAAAATCAATAAAAGATAATGATTTACAAAAGTTAATAGGACTCAAATAATTGTGAGGTTGCCATAATCCAAAAAAAGCGATGTTGCTTTTACCTGCTACAACTGGCTACAAAAACTGTTTCAAAAGCCTTGCCACAAAAAAGTTTTCTCTCTAAGCTGTACCATAATTTTTAATGCTTGGTAATATTATAGATAAAATACTGATATTAAAAGACTAAATGCATAGTTGTAAATCTTATGAAAAAGACATCAAGCCAAATAATTGTTAAAATAAGCATTAAAACAGTATTAGTATTTTGTTCCATGTCTCAAATCAAGCCACATTTGTTTGAAGTTACAAAACGGACAATTCCATAGGTTAAACATATAGAGCAGCCAACATGTTGGCACATAGTTTTATGAGTTGTTTAGGACAATGTTCCACCTGCACGTGGAAACATATTTCATCAACTCAACTCATTTTTTTAAATGAATAATAAAGTTGTAGTTTACGGTTCTGCTAAATATGCTCAGTGCGACCTCTGGTAGCAATATGGGAGATGGATCCTACATATTTTATGGCTGTTAAGGTACATTAATATTCATTTTAGATTATGATCTCTAAGAGCTTTCATATGGAGAGAGACACATGAGATCCTACCACCCCTTAAAGGACTAAATGTTCTGTATTTTTTTATGTGTTTATATTAGGTCTTCACCCACATAATTAAAAAAACATTTTTCAGCATGGTCGTTTCAAAACGTCATATCATGTAGGTTTTTAATAGTGAAGTGTAGTTTTATTTCACATCCATCTATGTTAAAAGTTTCTTAAAAAGTGATATAATATAAAACTGGATCATCCAAATGAAATTCATTGGTTCAAAATGCAACTAACGACTGCTAATTTCAAACCCTGAGTTCATGTAGAAATTTTCTAAACATTCTCCTCCCAGAATCTACCTGGAAGATTCCTGGTTCGAATCTGGATAAGGGCATGGATGTTTGTAAGCGTATGGTGTAGAGGCGGCTGGTGCACCTTAAATCTGTCGTGGCTGAAAGTCCTCACGTTGGGTTGGTGTGGAAGTTTGGAGAGTGGGGTGCCAGCTCAGGTGTTGCTTCGTCGTCTGACCGTGGTTCAAAATTATGAAGTGTTGTCCTCTGATCTCTCCTTTAAGGGACTGATCCCGGACCGTCGTCAATAGCCTGTTGTGTTGCTCTAGTACGACGTTAATTAAAATTACCATTACCCAGAATCTACCTGGTGCAACTTGTCCACCTTTCGGACCTTGGGCCATTAAACCCCAGTCTCCAATCCCAGAATCTACCATCAACTTGTTGATAGGACATGCAGCCATATAAAAAGTAATAGGTGTATAGATTTATATTTTAATATGAATAAAATACACATGACTGTTAAGGGAATGAAAGACAGGTTTTGATGTTAAAAAATCGCGTCTTGAAGGTGTTTGTGACGCAAAAATTAAAGCTTTGGTGATCAGAATGAAATATGTGGATAAAAATCAGCATATATTAATTTCATGATATTGGCCTGAGGAAATTAATATACAAGATAAGATTTCATTAATCCAACAATTGCTGTCTAACGTAAATGTAATTTTATGCTTGTCAACATGCATAATGTGTGCAAACGTGTTCTATTACTCTTATCTTAGTTTAATATGCTATCTTTAAGAAACTGGGAGGGTAAAAGGATAAATGTGTCGGGGACTCAATCCTTGTCTTATGAAGAAGAATTTAGTGAGCTGCGATTTCTTTAGAACCCTAATTATGTCAGAATGATTCATATTTGGTGGGTTCGATGGAGTTATAGTAAGTGTAATCAGGTGCATCTGCTTTGCACGTTTGTACTAATTTCTAAAATTTTTTAATTTACTAACCTTTTCTTTACTGCGTACTTTTGTTATTCTAAAGTGTCTTTACGTTTTTATTACAGTTTTCAGCTGGTTACCAAAGAATGAAAGGGAAGAAGTGCTTGTTTCCATTTGGATTTCATGCCACTGGCATGCCTATCAAGGTATAGCTTCTGTAGAATATTTTGTTTCTTTTATTTCTCCAGTCCAGGAAAGGACTTTATTTCAAAAATGTTGTGTGAAAGCATTTTCTTTTCACAATCACCCATGTTAAGAAAAAAGTAATAGTTTGTAGTCTACCTTAAAATAAATAACTGCCAGATTGGTGTTTTTGGTATATAGTGTACTCAGTTCACCACTGAAAATAAACTCAATACAATAGTATTTATTGCAGTGTAACCTAATTCCACCATAAAGTATTTTCTTTCACGTGCTCACATTCATGTTGGTGGCAAAAAGAGTGATTATAAACACCCACTTTAATAAACGTAAGACCTTAAAAAAACCTGGTGACAAATACTAATCGCGACTATCAGCACACACTTCAATCAGTGGTTCACGATGAGCAGTTGAATTGTCACTGCAATGTTAATTACTACCAACAACTGTTTGAAGCCCTGTGATAACATACACTGCTCTTATTTTTATCAGTTCACTATTTGTGGCTGCTCAGTCTTATTCGAATAAAGTACAGCCACTACAAAAATTCACTTGCAATACAATAGTATATATGAGGCTATCAGAGCAAGTGGCCTAACCCACCAACATACTCAATGGAGATAAATGCAATTTTCTTGTCCCATTTTTTATATATTTTTGTTTATCCACAATATGATTTGAGATTTTAAACATTTGTTTTTCAGTGATCATAATAAGTTATTTTGTAATTTTAGAGGACTATTTGAATCTGCGCATTTCAAAAGTAAAAGGTCTCAATTAAAAGTAATAATAAAATGTTCGGGATTTTGTGGTTTAGGCCACTCTTGCTCCGATAGCCTCATATAGCAGTGTATCCTTTCTCCACTTTGAAGTAATTTTTGGCAGACAAATTGGGGCCATAGTAATCTTGTTGGAAGAGTAGCAGATTAGCAATCACAGGGTTGCAAGTCAATCCAACCAGACTCATATACATGAGAGCTGGTGGCTCTTTAAATCTGTCATGGCCTCGAATGTCCTTATGTTGACGTGGCGGAAGTTTGGAGAGTGGGGTGCCAGTTCAGACGTGACCTCGTCATCTGACCGTGGTTCAAAATTATGAGGTGTTTTCCTTAGATCTTTCCTTTTGGGATTGGGCCGACCAACCGGTATAGTGGTTAAGGTGTTAGCCTCTAGATCGGAAGGTTCCTGGTTCGAATCCGGGTCCGGGCATGGATGTTTGTAAGCGTATGGTGTAGAGGCGGCTGGTGCACCTTAAATCTGTCGTGGCCGAAAGTCCTCACGTTGGGTTGGCGTGGAAGTTTGGAGAGTGGGGTGCCAGCTCAGGTGTTGCTTCGTCATCTGACCGTGGTTCAAAATTACGAGGTGTTGTCCTCAGATCTTTCCCTTAAAGGGACTGATCCCGGACCGTCGTCAATAGCCCGTTGTGTTGCTCTAGTACGACGTTAACTAAACTTACCATTACCTTTTGGGATTGGTCCCCAATAGCCTGTCGTGTTGCTCCAGTGCAACGTTTACTAACTATTTAACTGTAGACAAAATTGAACAACTATCTTTCACCCGCTCGGCTAAAAATACTGAACTGATCTCAGTTGCGCATAGACATCTATGCCAGGAAAGTACCATTTAAAACCACCCACTGTTGTATTTCCTTGACCTGATGGAAAATATGTGGCTTGCTTTATAGAATGGAGGGCACTTGATGAGTGAGTATCAGTGTAATGTACTATTTTGTGTGTTACAGGCTTGTGCTGATAAGCTGAAGTATGAGATGGAGACCTATGGATGTCCACCTCAATTTCCTCAAGAAACTGCACCAGACGAAAGTGAGAGTGTTGTGCAAGAAGTAAAATTACCAGCTGATAAAGCCAAGGGCAAAAAAGTATTAAAGGCCACCTAACTCAAAATTTACTGCTTTATTCATTTGAATAATCTTAGCTCTTAATTTTATGTTTAGAGAAATCATTTGGATTATTGATTTCAATTTGAAAATTATTATTTTTGCATCATGCTATATTTTAATGTAATGATTATAATTATTACTGTAGCTGTAGGTATTTTTCATTGCAATTACTTGAGAAGTAATTAGATTAACAAAATGCGAAAAAGTGATTAGATTAACAAAACAAAAATAATTAGTAGCTTTAGATAATTAGAATGATAAAATGTTAGTAAAAGTGAAATTTTGTCCAATAAAGTTTGAAAAAGAAACTTCATTAGTAATGATACTTTGCAAGAATAACTTAAATGTTTTAAAGTTTTGAAATAAAAAATATATGAAACTGCCTCTGAATAAAGCAGCGTGATCTGTTAGAGAGTTGCATCATCCTACACTTGCATGCATCAAGTTATTTGATTTAATCTTAAGACAAATTCTAGCGTATTGTCACTGTCTAAATTGTTAGACGCACTTCAATGTTTTGTAAAATTTGTTAAGGAAAAGCTACTATCATATTTGCTTTGAAAATTAAAGACTAACGTTACAAAAAGTTACTTTGAAAAAAAAAGAATAACGAAACATGCAGTATAATCTCCAGGGTCCCACAGTTCAGGAAAACCTAAAAAACGTAGACATGTAAAAAAATTTAATTTTGTCCCAAAAAATCCAAAATAATTTTTTTTTTCCGCTGGCTTAAATTGAAGAATTTTATGCTTATGATATATTAAATCACAAATTGATTAAAGTCAAACATGTTGGATTATTTGAATAAGTTATTTCAAATCAAAATTGCTTGTGCTTTGTGTATTAAATTTTACAGTGCATAATTCTTAAATTTGTTTTTATTATTGGCTATTGAATCTGAATGCTAAATTATTTCTTGTTTTTTCACTTAAAATGTCATGAATTGTTTGAGTATGATCTGGAATTTTGTAAAAATTTGTCTGGAAAACCTAGAAAAGTCAAGGAATTCTATTTCTGAAATTGAGTGGGAACCCTGAATCTCATATTTATAGAGTTTTAATATTTTGTTGGCATAACTTTTGAGGCTATCAAAGCTTTGATTTGCATTGGCATACTGCATATTCATAGTCTTTCCTTTGTATGTAAGTCATGTTTCATACTTAAATAATTAACCTGCCTTGTTTGTCACATCTCTATTAATTTTCAATTAAAATCATATTGAGTATTTGGCACATATTCATACTTGTTTATGGTTCTTGCAATGATCATGTGATTTGAGGTCATAAAACGAATTATTTTTATAGAATATTAATCAACGTATTATACAGATTAGATTAGATAAGATCAGATAAGTGAACCAAAATATGCTGATCCTTGGATGTCAATCCATAAAATATTAAAGTTCATCTAATGATTTGATGAGACTACAACAGTTTTATTTGCATTATCCACATGGCTACTCTTTTAATACATGAAAGTGCAGGTAATGAGGAGGCATATAGGCTTTCAAAAATCACTTCTAATTATCAAAACAAACCTACTCTAACATGAATACTATCGACCAATACGCTTTAACTTAAGTTTTATTATATTCATGTTGATGTCCAACACATTTTTAATCTACCACTATTTGTTTTGAATTATTAATAATAATGCTATTGAGTGCGTTCATGCCTTTCTGCACTCTGCATTGCAGCTGCCTTTAGTCATTTCTATCTTTACTTTTGTTTTAAATTTGTTAATCTTATTTTTGATGTGTGTCTGCTTTCAAACTTTGCAGCATGATAGCCAGCCAACGAAGCTGCTTATGTGTCATTGAAGTTTTATATTGCTTTTAGAGTAAACTGGCTGCTAAAACAGGTGGAGCTCATTTCCAATGGCAAATAATGCAAAGCCTTGGACTTGCAGATGACGAGATTCCGAAATTTGCGGATGCCGAACACTGGCTTTGCTACTTTCCACCCCTTTGCATGCAGGACCTGAAAGCTATGGGTTTGAAGGTGAGAGCCCTTCTATAAGTTGATCATGAGCATTAGAGAATAGATTTCATTCATTTTTCTTTTAAAGAGAATTCTAAAATATTTCATATTTGCTGGTTGATTAGTTTACTTTCACGTCAAAAGCATGAACAAAACCATGCTTGATTACTTAAAGGAAGAGATAAAAATATTAGTTCTTGTCTAAAAACTTGAAAAATGACAAATGAACATAAAAACAAGATGATAAAACTGGTTGTGCTTCGATGGGCTTCCTGGCATTTCTAATTAAGACCTTCCAGGTCAAATTTAAGGGAGAGAATCTATCACTTGCATGTCAGATAAGGTAAATATAGATAAAGCTCCCTTAATTTTAACTGAAGAATAGATCTCGGAGCTTGCATCACTTTTGTGTGTTTAGAATCAAACTTATGGCGAATTGTGTCTAAAATAGTGCTAAACAATGGTGTAGTTGAGGATTTCTTTATTTTTGACCTATTGTATTGACATAACGTAGTTAAACTCAACAGAAAGATTTATGGAGCAGTTTTATAATCATATTTTTTTATCTTTGTTCGCCATTTTTTAAAGCTTTTAAACTTCTATGCAATTATTTTTTATACATCTGGTGGCATCAGTCTATTTATGAAAATAAGTTGCTTGGCTCTGACAATAGATCCAATAAAATGGGCTTTTCCTTTTAATTATGCTGGCTGTAAATTAAAATATTTTTCGAATACAGTGATCATGAAAGATAAAGATATTAGAATAAAATATGTTAAATAGAAAGACACTGTAGATCAGTCAGTGTATTATGTTTAATAACTTTTTGGTTAGTTTGTATCAGCTACTTTTTACCTGCCTTGTTATTCATTGAATGAATCAACATCTTCATTTGAATATGAGAATTAATATCCATGTAAACCCATATGCCCAAAGTTCAATGTTAATTATTATTTATAACTTACTTTTTTCTGTCAGCTATGTTAGGCATATAATTTGGCACATACTTACAAATTTCTAATTCTATTTCTTAAATTCACCTTTTGACCTACTTTTCCTGCTTTCAGATTTAAAATTTTTTGAACTAACAGACAAGTTTTAAAAAGGCTTTTATACTTATCTGATAATGTAAGAGTTGTGTATAATTGTTTTCTCAGAATTAATGATGCTGAAACCTTTAAAATTTTGTTGGGGTTCAGAGTATCCCTTCCATGCATAATGAAAGAGATACTCTGAATTCTGTGTATTTTTAAAATATTCTCTTGAGTTTGTTCTGCAATGGGTTCCTTTATGACTAGGGGGTCATTGTTGCTCAGTGTTCTGTTGTTCAGTGCCTACTGTTCTAAAAACCTGTGAGTTGTAGGCAGCGCAGGTTCAATTCTTGTCAAGTGCGATTCTTCAATGGGAGTATTTTTCTCTTCTGTGTCAGTAAAACTTTCTATGTGTGTATGTCCATTACTTGACATCTGTTTTTTATCTGACGCAGCATGGCCAAGTGTCAGGTGCAACATGGCCACATACAGCACTTGCACAATGAAATTCCAATAAACCAACCTGTTGCTTCAAGTTATAAATGTAGATGCCGTTGCCTATAAACGCCACCCTGTTATGTAGTATTAGTATGTATTGTTAGTATCAATAAAATTCTCGAATGAGAAGGTTGTGTCGAAAGTGCCTTCCTTGGAATAGAGAGAAATGACACCATGAGTATCGGCCCCAAACACAACCCATGTTTTAACAATCTTGATTACTATTAATACCTAAAATTCCGAAGGCTATTGAAGGAATTTGTTTTAGAAACTATAAAGATTCTTTGTAGATAATTTTAAATTCAGTTACAAGTAAATTACACTTATCCACAAAAATGTTTCTTATTATTTGGCAGAAGATTTACAAAGTTGGCTGAAGTAACAGCTGACTGTAAATGAAGTGACAAAGAGTGATCATAAATTTACTGCACAAAACATTTTTGTCACTTACCACTGAATCCCTTATGTGTATCCATTGGAAGTACAGTGAACATACAGAAATTGGACAAAAATATGGAAACACATAAAAAAACCATGTAACCTTACCTAATATGGTGTAGGAAAACCGTTGGCTTTCAAAAGACCTTGCTGTCTTCTCGGAATGGATAAATACAGATCCTGTATGCTTGCCCAGGGAATCTTGTACCATTCTTCCTGCAAAAGGTGGCAAGTTCAGATAACGATGATGGCGGTGGATAGCGATCACGCACTTTCCTCGCCAATGCAGACCACAGATTCAATAATATTGAGGTCTGATGACTGGTGGCCAGGGAAGATGTGACAAATCATCCTCGTGCTCAGAAAACCAGTCTTGGATGATGTGAGCTGTGTGAACAGAGGCTTTGTCATCTTGGAAGGCACCATCACCATTGGGGAACAAAGTTTGTACCATGGGATGGACTTGGCCAAAATGTTCACATAATCCTTTGCCTTTATGTGCCCTTGCAGAGTAATCATGGGACCCACAGAAAACCACAATATGGCTGCCCAAACCTTCACAGAACCCCTGCCATGTTTCACTTTTGGCAACAAGCAGTCTGTATTATAGGCTTGAGATGGCGTTCGCCAGACCTAAAGTCAGCCATAAGTGGGAAACAAGACTCATCCGACCAATTACTGTCTTCCATTGCTCCATAGTCCAGGCTTTATGACTTATAACACCACTTGTTACAGACATTAGCATCACTGATGAATGGTTTTTGAATTGCAGCTTGACCAAAAATACCCTGCTTATGGATCTCCCTTCTTATTGTTTTGGTACTCCCAGGGTTTGTGAGCACAGCATTAATTTCAGCAATAACTCTTACAGATGTGGTCTTCTTATTTTTAGTCACAATTCTCCTTAATGATTCGTATGTCATTATCACTCAACACACACTTTCGTCCGTGCTGTGATTTAGCGGATGATATTTTTCCGCTTTTCAAATATGCGGAATAAATCTTAGATACAGTACCTCTTGAAACACTAAACACTTCGGCTACCTTGCTTACGGCAGCACCCACCAGACGAAATCTAACAATTTGCCTACATTCGAAGTATGTTAGCTCTGAGATGATGCAATTACATCTTCAATTCATACAAATTTTTGAAAATGAAAGTGTTGGTGGATCAGAGAGGAGCCTGACCCAGACAACACAAATAGTATTTTCTACGTATGAGCAACAATATGCTAAAAAATTGCTCATAGACTCCACCAAATGCCATTAAAAACACACAAAACGAAAATAATAAGAAAACGAAATCAAACTCGCAACGGCAACTGGGAGATTGACGACACCAAACCCATTTGGTGCCGATCTTCGGGCTTGGTGTCCCTCATCGAACTCAACTTTTTCTTTCCCTTTTTATAAAATCAAATGCACTGCGAAAATATATAAAAGAAAAACATCCGAAGTATTTTCTTGTGGTCTCTATTCTATAATTTGTTTATGTATACTTACATATTACTAATATGTGTACACGTAAATGCCCATATATTAACTGCTGAATTTTATAAAAATCGGACGGCTTATTTCGAAATATCTCATTTTTGTGTGGCTTTATTTGTGTATAATTTTTAGTATATAGACTTGAATATTAAACTTTTTACATACTACTCTTCTTATAAGATTATAACTAATCTGTAAGAGCATCCCCACTTTGTCGAAAGTCAGGTATTAAATTGTCTAATCCAGTTTCTTCAATGTTTTATTTAAATCCTTATTTTGCCCTTAGAAAGTCCTTATTTTTAATTAGAAAAAAGAACGGGAACCCTGTCTAACTATCACTATGTTTGCTTCACTGAATAATTAAGACTAGTCTAAGAAGTAATTATGTTACTGCTTTTCTCATTTTAGATTGATTGGCGTCGTACTTTCATAACAACTGATTGCAATCCGTATTACGATTCCTTTGTTCGCTGGCAATTTGTGAGACTGAAGGAAAGAGGGAAGATTCAGTTTGGAAAAAGGTATCTTAATTTTCTCTCATCAATTGTGAATGAATCGGTTTGCGTGAAATGGCACCATCCTGAGAAAAAAACTTGGAGAAAAACTGTCGTATTAAAGTGTAAAAATGTATACCTAATATGTTATACATTAATACATGTGCATATATGTATATACCCATATGTTACATGCTTCTGCAATTTGTGCATCAGATTTGATTTTACCTCTTAATTACCTGCTTTATAAGTGTAATGCAGTGTCTTTTACATCAGAAATTTACATATTTTGAAACTGTTGTATATGCTGAAAAGCTGTCTATTTTTATGCTATCAGTTTCTGGAGAACTAATACTATATTTTACAATACAGATTCAGATTTTTTTTTAAATGTAAAATAAGCTTTATATGTGTATGTAATGTTTTCCAATTTCATCATCAATATGAGAGGATGGTAAGAGGCTAAAATTAAATTGTTACAGCATTTGTGACTAATTTTAGTTTGAAGCAAACACATTTTTTCTTAAATCCAATTCATTGGCACGTGGAATAGCAGCTTGTGTTAGAAATAAATGTGTAGACAATCAAACTCAATCAATTACAATTTTTTATAAAACAGAAGGTCGATTTTACAGCATATTTTAAAAAGTCAATCACTGCTTTTAACGAATGCTTCACATGAATCTTAAGTTGCGAATTAAAAGTTTCAATTTGTAGAGTAAGCAACCTTGACTTTCTGTCACGTACGACAAAACATTTCCAATTTTCGAACCTGCTATTATTCCAATATCAAAAAAAGTCTTATTAAAATTTCTATTTATTTATTACTTGAACAAACATTGTGTTAAATCAAATCCTAATGTTACTTTTTAAATTCAGATTCAGTTTTTCAATGGACACTATTTACCTATTGTTCCTGTGCTCACTCGTCCCTATTCGTAATCATATTGTGTTTCGCAGTTCTGTATTGTAATTTGCACTTTTAGTTTGTTGAAGAAAATAGGTATAACATCCAAAATTAAAACTATAGTCATTGATATTATTTGTAATAATTATTTTGATCCTTTTTTATTTTTAAATTTGAAAATATATACATGAAATGAATCTGTTGCATCCAGTGACCCAAATCGACTCTCGCTTGATTCATTACATTAAACAATTTGTTCAAACTAAACAACTAATTATGTATTTGGACCTATGCTGAGGGGAGCAAAATAGGAACATAAAGCTCTCTTAGATGTGCAATTAATTATATTACTGCAAGTCCCAACTTAAATGTCTCAAATGCATCCCAAATTTTAGTGTGGTGAATATTCCTAACTGTCCGTTGATCACCAAGATTTCGGATTGGTAGAAGAAGCAAAAAATATCACCCAAATTTTTAAGTTTCCAATGACTGGAACGAAGTGATAAGAAGTGTACTAAAGGGAAAAACTTTCTTAGCTCTCACAATGAAGAAGGAGCGCTTTTTTAATTCAAAGTGTTTGGAAAATAACATTACGAGAAGAATGATATCGTCTCTCGAAGTGTAATAGGTCATATGCCTAAAAGTTGCATTTTTCAGGAGAGCAAAAAAACTATCAGCTTTCCTTATGATTTCAGGGCTCCTAACATGTCACCTTTTTGACATTTTGTCACCTTTTCAAGGGTTTTAAGTTCTTAAATTCTATTTGAAGAAGAAAAATTCATTTTCTGTAAAAAAAAAACTGGGTTTGCACAAATTCAATTTCAAAATGTGCACTACGTTCCACCGCAAAAATGGATTCAAAAACGTACCGTTTCAGTTGTAAAAGGATACTTCACGTTGCCCACGGTGTATTAGCAGCAAGTTCTGAAAATTTTCCCACAGGAAAATTCTATCAGTAAAACGAAGCGGCGAAGTTTAAGGGAAGCAGGGCCATCTGCATGTCCGACCCCTCTTACCTAATTACCTAACTTGAGTGATAGAATCTTGAGTGGCATTTACGACTAACGTTTTCTTTCATAGTATTGTGTGACGTATCATTTGGCACAAGATAGATATTACTGGTTGACAGGGTCGAACATAAGGAGGAACCCTCTAGGAGGTCAGACGCTGACAGCTCGTAAAAGGTGATTGATGCCAGTGGTCACTTTAAAGGGGGATAACATCCTCCATACACAGATCTGAGGGCGGTCTCAACAGACCCATTTTATTTTCGGATTCTGGAATAAGACGAGAACGGAGAGGTCAAGAGACCGGACGGATCAAGCTGATATTAACTCAACTTTAATCCAGAAGGAGAGGTAATGCATTTAGTACCTTTGTCATCCCATATTGCAGTTTCTATTGTGGGTATGATTATGTCTAGAAGGTGTAGATACGTCGCTGGTAAACTTTTAAAGGACGATGGAATCTTCAATATATATGATAATTTACACTTGAAGGTGTCTGCGACAGTTTTTAAGGGGATAGATCATCAACCTCTCACACATTCTAAACGCTCCATAGAGAAAACTGACATCCCTGTCTATGGAACGGAGGCTATTCATGCGCTGCTCTCTGTGTGGCACAGAAATGAGGGCATGGAAATCTTAATTGACTTCAGCCGTCTCTGTATCCAGAGGGTTAAATATTGAAGGAGCGTTGCGAACAAATTGAAAATTGTTCTCTGTTATCATCGAAGTTGATCATTACAAATTCTTGAGGTTTTTTTTTAGTGAAAGTCAGTTTTTAAAAAGATTAATGACTCATTACTTTCTACCCAAAAAAAAGAACTAATTAACATTGGGACATGTAATATTCACACAGTACATAATGCTTTTCTTAAAGAGTTAGGGGAAGATGTGTCTGAGCTAGTTTTTGCGATTCACAGATTTTTTAATCAGTGACCTAAGCATAGGTCAACATACAAACAAATTCAAGAAGACTTGAAACTTGCCACTCATCATTTCATCAAGCATTGTTCAAGCAGGTGGCTAAGCCTAAATCCAGCTGCTAAAAGGTTGCTTGAACAGTGGATTGCAGTGCGAAAGTATTTTTTTGACTACATTCCAATAAAGAACTAAACATGATACAAAGACCAGAACAAAGAGGAATTTATTCGATGTTTGAAAATGGATAATTTGGAAGGTATATGTCCTCAGAAACTGTTGCCTTTGGCTGATATTGTGTTTGGAGATAAAATTTCTAGAACGCTTCAGAATGTGAAAGAGAAAGAAATAAATTTATTTTTTCTAATGGCTCAGAAACATTACACTGCCAGTGTTATATATCTTTTGAAAAAGTTCTCCTTCAGTTCATCTTAAAAGTTTATCCTGTCTTGATCCTCTTGAGGGACTCGGTGGCGAGAGTGTGCGACAAGTATTAGAAGTTGCAAGAGCAATTCCATGGGATGTTCCGACAGACATACTACTTAATGAGTGGAAATTACTCCAAAAAGAATTGGAGGAAGAAGGATCTAGAATGAAGACTATTGATGTTTACTGGAACCAGTTCTTCAGACTGCGAGACATTAGTGGTGTGGATCCTAAGTACCCAGTTGTGTCAAAGCTAATGAAGGCTGCTCTGTCACTTTCTCACGGTAGTGCTGATGATGACATTGAACGTGGCTTCTCAGCCTCAGAAAAAGCTTTGACAGGAGACAGAGCATCAATGTTAGATCACACACTCAATGCATTGATGAGGGTTAAAAGTAGTTTGGCAAATTTTGATAATCAACCTCGTTTGGTGCCGATCGCATCAAAGCTAATGGATATCGGAAGGGTTGCATATAAAGTCTACAATGTCTATTTAGAAGATATAAAACATAAGGCACAAAAAAAATTAGAGAAGGACTGGAAAGAAAAAGATAGACTGGAAGCAGAGAAAAAAATTTAGAGCAGCTGGCAAAGAAAAGAAAGGTGATAGAAGAAGAATGAAAACTTAAAATTATGCATAAGGAAGAAGATGAGGCATTGGACAGTGCTTCAAAATTAATAATGGAAGCTAATGATAGGCTCAAGAAGGCGATAAAAAGTAAAGATTTTAAGGAAGCAGCACTTGTTCAGGCAATGATTGAAGGAGCGGCAAAAGTCTCAGATGCTGCTGGTCAGACTTTAAAAAATGCAAATTTTTCTATTGAGAAGAAAAAGACAAAATTAATTTCAGACTTTTACAACAAAAAAATGAGACATAATCTTTCAAAGAAAAGGAAGAAATTCTTTAAGCTGTGTCAAAAATGAACAAATTAAAAAAATCATAGTTACAATTTTTTTATTTTTATGTTAATATTTTAAAATAATGTACTTTTTAAATGAAGAAAATAAAAATATTCTTCCAAAGAAAGAAAAGGAAAAGATAGGGGTTGCTGGAATGGATCTTTTTCTTTTCTATCCTTATACTTGAATATATTTAGCATTATTGGTTTTTTTAAACTTTTTTTGCTCGATTAGTCACTTTTTTCTGCTCGATTAGTCACTTTTTTCTACTCGAATAGTCACTTTTTTGGTTCAATTAGTCACCTTTTTAGGCCTTGAAACCTGTTAGGAGCCCTATGATTTGATTCTATTTTGCTATATACATTTGGTTGTAACTTTTATTGGATCAGCTGATGACACGAGAGATTTTGCCACCAGGTGGAAATCACAAAATGCAGCATATAGCAAGAGTAAAAGGAAAAAAATGGAATTTTTGATGTACAAACTTTTTGCACTTTGAGTGACAATATACAAGATCAAAGGGGAGTGGCTAAAAATCCAGTGGCTAAGGTTTGAGAGCTCCAAACATTTTTTTTGTGAGATACAAATATACAAACCAGGAGGGTACACCCTTTAATGAGCTGGACCTACAAAAAAGAACATCGCAAGTCTTGAACACTTTAGAAATGTTGTACCCGAACGGAAACTGTTTAAGTGTAGAAAAGAAAAAGGACCTTCTCCAACTCATGGCTTATACCCCCCCCCATGAACCATGACTTTAAAAAAAATCCTCGAATTAGTCCCAGAGCTGCTAACGAGGTCCACGTAAATCTGGTGGAGAGTGAGTGTGAGGAGTTGTTTCATTTCATGATATATCATTTTAGACTACATATTGTAAAATAATAATTTGGTTTATACAATTTGGAATAAAATCTACTTGAAAAGTTGTGAGTTGTCATTATAAAGAATTTACAAATTTCTCTCTATGTGGTAGTGAGTGGTATAAGTGATCTCACCAACAGTCATTTCTGTCACTTTACAAACACATGACATTACATAACTCCAATGATTAAAATTATTTAATTGAAATCATGCAAGGAAAAAGGATTGGAGAATTTTTTTCAAAGTTATTTTGATGTGTTTTTAATTTTTTTTCTCAAGGAAAGCGATAACATTGGAAGATTTTGTTTTCAGGTACACTATATTTTCTCCTAAAGATAACCAACCGTGCATGGACCACGACCGGAGCTCCGGAGAGGTAAATTTGTCTTAGTTTCTCTAAACTTATAAAAGTTTAAATAAGTATTGCAATGAAAGATTTGTGTATTGAATATTTATACATGAGTGTAAGTAATAATGACTACATATATTTAAATGTACACCAGGAATATTATATATAGTGTACATACATGAATGTAGATATGTATATACACTACACAGTAGGCCTGGGCGATGTTCAAATTTTTACATCACAATACATCGTTATGTTAACCAATGCATTTTATGCATAGCAAAAGCAAAACCTTATTCATACATCACTATATATATATATATATATATATGCATAAATATTTTTTTAAGTTCTTTCTTTTCTTTGCTATATAAAATCATGGTAGGAAAAAAATAACAAATAAAGATCTGCGTTGTATGTTTAAGAAACACGCATGATTTAAAACAAGATTTTGAATATATATATATATATATGTTCCACGCACCATATATCATCAAGTAGATTCAAAAATTAGCTTATTTAGAAAGAGAAAAACTTCTACATAGATAGAAATAAAGGGGCATTTGATTCCTCTTAGTAATGATGACAGCATATATAACCTATATTTCCACAGAAGTTCACAACAAAAAGGGATGCAAACGGATTGATTGTAACATCAAGAAACAAGAGAGGGTTTTCGGAATTCAACTTGAAATGTGCGTAATAATTTTTTAAAAATTGTACTGAATTTCAATTCCACACAAAAAAAATTCTGGAAACAAAAGTCATCATCAGGACACAAATGATTTTAAAAAATTCCTCATTAATTCAAAAAAAATTAAAACATCTTTAAAATTTGCAGATTTTGCAAAATTATTTTGTTTTTAAGTATTTTTAAGCAAAAAAACATTAACTAATTAAAAAACGTAATATAAAGCTTACCTAGATAAATTCAGTAAGTGAGTAGAATTATTCGTTCTATCTCAGTAAAAAACTTTTAAATTTCAATCTTTATGTGCCACCTTATTCCCTACAAAAAAAAATCAGCACAGAAATCACAAAATTAATTATTAAAAAATTTTTATTAGTTAGCCTTTTATCGGGGCATCAAAATCTAAGTACCGTGGTGGAAAATCGCACATGCACATAAATAAACATCATAATCGTGTTGATCTAAACCCAAATTTCCCCCAATGATGCTAAAATAACACGCTATCATCAACGCGAAAATAACACTAAATTTCACACCGAAAAATCATGAGATACTGATTAGGCAACTCAACGTGAAAATCCCGAAACCGATGTGGCGATGTCGACATCGGTTTTTCACGATGAATCGCGCTATGAAAACATCGATGCATCGAAAATCGTGACACCAGAAAACTATGAAATACTGGTTTGGCAACTCAACGTGAAAATCGAGAAACCGATGTGGCGATGTAGACATCGGTTTTTCACGATGAATCGCGCATGTGCTATGAAAACTTTGATGCATCGAATATCGTGACACCGGAAAACTATGATGATGCTCTGTGATTGGCTGAGTAACATCGAGAGAAACCATGATGATGTTCTGGGATTGGCTGCGTGACATCGGGAGAAACCGCAATATTGCCCATGCACTTTGAAAATATCGAAATCGTGATATTAGTGCTCTGAGATTGACTGTGTGACATCGAGAAAAACCGATATATTATGATACATCGTCATCGGGAAAATCGCGAAACCGATGTGACGATGTCGACTTTAAACCAGTTTTCCACAATGTATCGATACATCGTCCAGGCCTACTACACAGTTGAACCTTTTATGTAACATCCATAAGTAACTTTGACCACCCCCAACAGTTGTTTAACAGAAGTTCAACCCAAAGTGGTTTCCAATCTTGGCATCCTCCCTTTTTTCCCCACTTAAGTTACACTATTGCCCTTGAACGTTTTGATTTTAGAGTTGGCTTTTTCTCTGTACAACAAGATCTGTTTCCTATCTGTTAAAGATTCTATTCAAACCACCAACCCTCAGTGGCACATCACCTGGCTTCACTGACCCAAGGTACCCTAGTGATCTTTTCACATGGTATTTATTGACTCAATAAACATGGAAGTTGTGCTCCCTGGATACCCAAACTATCTTGTTATGTTCTTTTCCCACTAATCTATTCCTCAATGCCTTCTTTTCCCTTTCATGACATGTTTTACTTGAAGTAATCTTGTGTTTTGGTGCAGCTTGGCCAAGTGTGCCTTAAAACAACCTACCATCAAACTGGAATTTTAGTGCAGAGATAACACAGCTTTACTTGGTATAATAGGTTTATTGAAGTACGAACATAGAACTACACACACAACATACAACTAGACAAAGCATGCACGCGTCACAGAATATAAACAAGTCTAGTGTAGACACTCTAGATTTACTAAACTTCAGTAATTATATCTTATCACAAACCACCAACAGATAGGGATGCAACCCTTTATTTGTGAAACAGTTAATGTTGTTCACACTAAGGGAACTTTAAAATTCCATTTTGAACAACGCATGTGTCATGCTGAAAATAATGAATCAAGCAAATCTGCAATCACATGCCACAGTTGATATTTGGGCACCAGTTTCATTTCGAACTAGAAAAAGTACCCCTATCTTGGAGATCTATTCTCAAGTTAAATATCAGAGAAGCTTTTTCTATTTTTGCTTTATCAAACACACTAGTAAATGCTGCTAGTTCTTCTGTGCCTTTTCATGCAATCTGGAAAGGCTTAATTAAAAAGTGAGCTGTGTCAGCACTATTCTAGAATGACAATTAAACTTGAGTTTCTTCTTGTGACTGCTTTTCAGACAATGGTGGACCATTTTTTCTGTTTTTAAAATCGTTTTTAAGGGTTTTTCAATTTTTACTGCAAAGAAAGATTCTGATATCGCTCTATTGTATTTTACAAAAACAGAAAATCGTGCTGAGTTAAAAACTTACTGTATGAAAATTAAAATTGTATATTTTGAAAATCTTGCTTATGTAAGTCCCAAAATTCCACAGTACATGTTTGAAAATCTAATTTTTCCATTTTGTTTTACTATAGTTTTATAAATTTTATTTAATATTTATGCTGTGCATGCCTCTTTTTTTCTCCTGATAACAGGGTGTTGGACCTCAAGAATATACATTGATTAAAATGAAAGTGCTAGAACCTCTTCCTCAGAAACTGAGGTAAGAAAAAATGAATTCATATTATTTTATTGATTCTTTCAGAATGTCTGAAAAATTCCTGAAAATAAAAACAAATATTGATGCATATAAGTATCTTATCTCTACTATTATAAAAGGAAGTATTTGATTGTCTGTTTTTTTCGCGGCCGCAAAATCCTGACAATTCTATGGCACAGCAATGAGATTTAGCACACAGGTAGTCCGAATTTTTTGCAATTTTTGTGTCGCTGCGAAATTTAATCTAGAAGATTTTTAAATGAATTTAATAGTTTTATTCTCCATCGGTTTTTCAACGTGTTTCTTCTGGAGAAAAGAAGAAACAAACGAATCTGGACTTTTTCTACCCACGAAACCTTTTTTTTAATATTTTTGCAAGAGATTGTGATGTTATGTGAGCCTTCTCTTTCCAAAAAAAAAACATATTGCATCTTCTGCCTGTCATGTTAAAAAAAAAAAAGAAACAAATTTATTACATTTCCAGTCTTTTTCCATTTCTGCGTATGAGAGCAAGAAAAAAAAAACATTGACTGGGATTGTTAAGTTTTTCATAAAATCGGAATCGCTAAAGATCGATTAAAAACTTCAACGGATTTGAAATCTGCAGAAAATTTCACTTTAGATTATTACCTAAAAATATGATTTTCTTTAAATAAATAATTTTTTAATTGAATATATATCTTCAACGTATATGAAATCTGCGGAAAATTTTACACCAGATTAATACCTTACACCACGGGCAACGCCGGGCTAGTACCTTATAATGCTTAGAAAACAGTGATATTACTGATTCTACAGTTGATTAACTCTTGGGGCTACCCATGCACATATACACTGCCACCTGCAGTCTACTATGCAAGACTGTATTATGAAAAATTTCTAGAATTCTATAAAAATTTCTAGAATACTTTCGGATTATTGCCTGTTTTTCTATAAGCTCTATAAAGCAACGTGCATAGAAAATATAGAGAAATCTCCATAGAGAGAATGTCTAGAAACCTCTAGAATTCTATATAGAAGCTTATTTCTTTTGTTTAACAACTTTACTTTTCTATTGAACTATAGAAATGTATTTCTATAGAATCAGAAATCAGAGCTCGTTTTCTCTAGAAATCTAGAATTTTTTGTTTAGAAACGAAGTTTTGTTTTTCTGTAAAACTCCCTGTAAAATTTTATGGAACTATTACAATTTTTTGTAAGCCCTTTTTACCAGTTTTGGTCTTTTTGGCCAATAGAATGTTTGCCCTAATTCCTTCAACCACAAAAAGATGCAGTTGTTTTGTAAAAATGTGATGTAAGTGAAAGAATTAGTACTCAGAAATCATGTGATGCTCGAGAGTATTAAGGAATAATACTCTTGTCTAATGCAGCATTTCCCAAACTGTGCTCCACTGAGCCCCTGTGGCTCCTCGAGTGATTCTGAGGGGCTTCGTCCGTGGCAGTTATGAAGATGACAAAAATTAAATTACTGCTTCCATCTAGTGAGGAAAACAAATCTACTTCCATCAAACGAAAAGTACTTTCGCAGATAATAGTTTGGGTTCTTCTCGCTAGATGGAAGCAGTAATAATAGATAAATCTGCTTGTCACTGGAACCATTTCGATCTTTCTTGCTTGCCAAGTACAACTTACTCCATGATTCTCGAAATCTCTTTTATGTTCAGGATCTATCAAATGAAGATACCATAATTTTCCATATCCGTAGAACGAAATTTTCGCGACAACTTGACAAATCCACGTTTGTTGCCAAATTAGCTGTGTTAATTACTTTTGTGTGGTACCAATTTTCAGGTTCTTTTCATGAAGATATTCTATTCTGCAAGCCACTTCCATCTCTAATATTATAAAAGGAAGTGTTTGTTTGTCTGTCTGTTTCGCGGACACAAAATCCTGATGATCTATGCCAATTACAGCAATGAGATTTTACACACAAGTAGTCCAAATTTTTGGGTCGCGGCGAAATTTTTAAATTTAATCTAGAAGATTTTTAAATGAATATAATAGTTTTATTTTCTTACTGGTTCTTCAACGCCTTTCTTCCGCAAGAAGACTTTCCTACAGACCTTGCAGTCAGCCTTGGAACCATGCCAAGTTTTTTTTCTTCGCCCCAAAGAAAACTCAGAAAATTATTTTTTACGTTTCCGCTTTCATTTTGCACGCGGAGAAAATTATTTTTTTCGTTTCTGCTTAGATTTTGCATGGAGGAATATTTTTCCAGCTAGACAATAAATCTTTAAACTGTAGTCACAGTTCTCTTTTTTGTACCTCCTAGCTAGACCGTTAAATATAGAGTCTGTGGAAAATTTCAGTTAAGATTGATACCTAAAAATATGATTTTCTTCAAGTAAATAATTTTTAAATTGAATATATCTTCAACGGATTTGAAATCTGCAGAAAATTTTACACCAGATTAATACCTTACAACACGGCGTTGCCCTTGGTGTTGGTTTGCGAAGAAGCAAACCAACAAACAAAACCGAAGCAAACCAACACCACGGGAAAGGGCAATGCCGGGCTAGCCACGCAGTGGCTAGTCCTCTATAAGCTGTAGTCAGGGAAAACCTGGAATTGTCAGGGAATTTAACTTTGTTCAAAAAAATCAGAGGAAAGTCGGGGAAAATTATGAAAATTACGCATTTTTATCTAAAACCTGGAAAGTTGCCTCAATGACCTGGGAAATGACTGATCATGGCTTCTCAGACTCTTTGGAGAAAAGTAGCCATTAAATTCATACACAGTTTTGTATCACTTTATTTAATGAATTAAATTTTTCAACTGATTTGAAAAGAAACAGCTAATTTTTCAACAGGTAAAGAATTTTGTTGTGTTCACTGGCTTGAATTGAAGAATTTCATGCTTATGATACATTAAATCACAAATTGATTCAAGTCAATAATGTTTGATTACTTGAATAAGTTATTTTAATGCAGAATTGCTTTGTGTATTAATTTTTACAGTGTATAATTATTAAATTGGTTTTTATTTATTGACTATTGAATGCTAAATTATTTCTTGGTATTTCACCTTAAAAATGTTGTGAATTGCTTAAGTATGACATGGAATTTTGTAAAAATTTGTCTGGAAAACTTGGAAGAGTCAGAGAATTTCATTTCTGAAATTAAGTGGGAACCCTGTGTTCCCTGCTCGATGCCTTCTTCATTGAAAACTCGATACAGTGGGACAATTGCATTAACCTATGCAAAGATGATATTCCTTGCAACAAAAAATTACCAGGGTTTTTAAAGCAGGCACTTGCAAACGCTGTCACTTTGTTACAGCACGACATGTGCTGTGTACGCTGCTCAAAATACTGTGTCAGGATGGAAGTATTCACAAGTCATTGTTATTACACACAGAAGTACAATGGCTGTCACGATGTAAAGCAGTGTCCCGTTTATTTGAACTTCGAACAAAGTTTCTTCACTTTTGAGTGACCAAAACAATTTGCTAGCAGATTATTTGAATGGTCAAGAATGGTTGTGCAAATTATAATACTTAGCAGACAATTTTTCAAAAATGAACAAATTCAGCACATCCATACAAGGGAAACGAAAGACAATATTCGATGCTAATGACAAAATTGCCGCGCTGAAGAAAAAGATAGCGCTCTACATGGAGAGTATTAGGAATGAGGATCTGACATGTTTCTCCTTGACTTCAAATCTTTTAGATGAAAATAACATAACTATGAATGAATCATTGCCAGCAATAATAAAAGAATACCTTAACAATTTGCTTCAAAGTTTGAATTCATACTTTCCAAGGGACAGATCCAGGAATCAATTCGGAAGAATTCCGAGTGGATTGTAGATCTATTTTCAGTGACGTCAAAACCAGCAGCCCTTGCTGTGGTAGAATACGAGGTCATTGTAGACATGGTTTTGGACACCCGCTGTCAGGCATCATTTAAAGCAAACCACTTCCTGAATCTTGGCTCAGTTAGGGGTGGAACTTTCAACATAAAGTTCAAAAGTTAAATTGCTTGTACTGCCTTTTGGTACTATGTACCTCTGTGAAACTGCCTTTTCGAGGTATACGGCTACAAAAGATAAATATCAAGCTCGTTTGGATGCAGAATGCGATATGCATCTTCAACTGATTTCTGTGACCCTGGACAATGACAAACTCTGCCGCAAGACGCAGGCACATTGTTTACCTTACTTCAGGTATACATGTAGCAATTTTCAAATATATCTCAACTAGCTATATCATTTTGTAGATTTAAGTAATAAATAATATTGCCTCCACTTCTTTTTTACTATTGTTTCCTTTATTAATATAGATACCTTATTATTAATACTTCCGTATATGTAATATGCCTCATAGAACACAGATAAATTGAAAGATTAAACACTTCTTAGAGCTCCACAAGAAACTTTTGCTTCAAAAAGGTCTCTGTGGCTGAAAAAGTTTGGGAACAGCTGGTCTATTAGTATTAAGTATCAGATTAATTGTGGTTTTAAAGAGTTTAATTGAAGTTGTACAACTGTAATTATTAGGTTTAAAACAATTTAATTGTGTGATATTAATCAATAGAATGGTTCTGAACAGGGAGTTCTGATTGTTGTTGAGTCTTATTCAAGTTTAATTTGTTTGTACAAATGATAGTGTGACAATCAAGTAAAACAGAAAATACCTTTGCCATGTATATAAATTTAAACAAACTCCTTTTTTGCTCAGGTCCTTGCAGGTATATTGCCTTTAGGTGTGTACGGGCTTCTCTCTAGTGATCTTTTCCCTCCACTGGGTTTACTGTTGCACTTCCAGTATACCAAAGCAATCTCTCTCTGCTGTCATCCCACTACTCTGTTCGCCAATTCCTTTTTTCAATTCACAAAACTTTTTACTTATCGTTATTTTATATATGGCACAGCTTGGCCAAATACAGCCCTTGTATTTTAAAACTCCAAAACAACCAAGTGGTGGAAGAATTTAAGCAGTACTGTAAGCAGTTCACAGTCAATCGCATTATTTTGTTATATTTTGTCTTAGACAACACATTTCTAATGTTCTATTTTAGATAATCCTGTTATGTTACCTCTAATATAACCACTGTTTAATTCATAGTTTGGATTTTAACCTGATAAGTTTGAAATGAATTTGATATTTATAACAATAGAAATCCTTAATTTTGCAGCAGTTTCACGGGCTTTTCAGTATTTCTGGTGGCAGCCACGCTACGGCCAGAGACCATGTATGGACAGACCAATTGCTGGGTGAGGCCTGACATGAAGTACATAGCTTTCCAAATATCAAAGGGTGACATTTTCATCTGCACGCGAAGGGCTGCCCGCAACATGAGTTATCAAGGCTTCACATCTGAAAATGGAAAAGTGTCAGTTCTCATGGAATTGGAGGGAAAAGTACATATTTTTCTTTCTGATGAGTTTATGTAAATGCAACATAATTTATTTGATGTCTAAATGGGCTATTTTTTGCAGGATATTTTGGGTCTCCCTCTTAAAGCTCCTTTAACATCGTATGATGTTGTCTATACTCTTCCCATGCTGACCATCAAAGATGATAAAGGTAAAATGTTTAATTTTTCTTGAAATGAAAATCTTTTGATGTTTTTAGGTCTCATTTGTAAAATTTTTCTAATTCCACAAATGGCCAAAGAATTTGGAATGATTCCAAAAGAATAGGGCGAAAAACCAATAAAACTCAAAACTCTACCATGAAAAAAATTATAATGAAATAAAATTCCACAGCTGGAAAAAAAACCATTAATGAACCAATGGAATCAAACGACTTTAAATGGATTTTGAAAGAACTTTCTTGAATAATCAAAATGATATTTTAAAGTTTTTGTTTGCCTAGGTTGCCATTAAAACTACAATAACCATAAATGCAGATGGTTTGCCTTAATCTATCATAACTTGCTACTAGAAGTGCAGCAAAAAAAATCGTGAAGTCCATTGCCATCGCTATAAACATAGACTGTAGCTGTCCCCTATAGCAGTAAAGTTGAATAAAGAAAAAATTTTAAGTTTTTTCGGTAGTGAGTCTGCTTTGGAAATCTGAAGCAATTGGTTATCAGTTCCATAAAAAAAAAAAAAAAATCCAATTGATTAAAAAAAAAAAACTATTGGAGCAAAAGATCGCAAAACATTAAAATTATGGCGGGCACTCGATTGCTAATCATAAGCCACTACAAGGACGAAAGCGATGGCCAGTTGTGAAGGAGCACCCAATGACAGACATCGTTACACATAACTAAGGACAGCACTATTACATCCATGCCCTAACCCGGATTCAAACCAGGAACCTTCTGATACAGAGGCCGACACCTTAACTACTAGACCGGTTGATCGGCTACATCACTAAACATAAACCACAGTTCTAGCCGAGCGGGAGAACCGAGAATAGTTATGAAATTTTATGAATTGGGAAAAGTCTTTTGAAAACTAGAAATTTTGGACACTCGTCGTATTTGGCCACTAACCGTAAATGAAAGTATTTTTTCTATGCTTTATGATTTTTTTCTCTTTGTATCTGGGTGACAAATACTCAACGGCCGATCGTGCTTAAATTTCGCTTTGTTCTTGGATGTGCAATCAGTTTCCATTGTCAGCTTAAATGAGATCATTTTAAAATTAATTTGTTCTATTGAAATGCTCTATATATCTCTAATATTTTAAAAAGAAGTGTTTGTCTGTTTTCTGCATTTTTTTTTGGGTCAAGCGAATTTTAAAATTGAATCTAGAAAATTTTAAAATAAATTTAATGAAATTTAATTATTATTGTTTTCTATAAAAGATCAAAGATTCTGAATTTTTTTTCATTTCCGTGCTCATTTTGAGCAAAGGAATAATTTTCCAGAAGACGATGAAAAACAAATAAACTTTTAACTGGAGTTATTTTGTTCTTTTTTCTATCTCTTAGACCATTAAAGATAGAATAAAAATTTCAATGGATTTGAAATCTGCGGAAAATTTCACTTTGATCGTTACCTAAAAATATGAATTTCTTTAAATGAATAATTTTTAAATTAAAGATATCTTTTAAATTTCCGCAAGAGATTGTGATATCAATTTAACCTTCGAGTACCAAAAATAAATAGATTACATTTCCTGCACTCTTACAATTTCAGCGAAGGAAAGCATAACAAATAAAAAATATTTTTACTGGTATTGTTTTGTTACTTTTTGTAAAATCGGGATCGTTAAAGATAGATTGACGGATTTGAAATCTGCGGAAAATTTTACACCAGATAGATGCCTTATAAATTTGATTTTCTATTAATAAATAATTTTTCAATTAAATATTTATTTTTTCGCAAGAGATAGTGACGTCACGCTGATTGGATCACTTAATTCGAAATTGGCCGCATTTGACAATGAGTGTTGCCAATGGAATTCTGTTATGGCTGTTATCCAATGGGCTACGAATTCCCCTTTGGTTTGCTAAATTCGTTTTTAATATAGAGATTTATAATTTTTTTTCTCCCTTGAACCACAACGTTTTCGACCTTTTTGGAATTGTTACGGGCAACACCCTGCTGGCCGTGCAGTGGCTCGTCTAGTCAATAAAATTGCATTTTTTTTAACCGTATAAATTTATCATAGTTTTTGCACAGCTCTTATTATCCGTTTTGGTCACAGGAAAATGTTTTCTTCAAAACTTATTCGGTCTTCGATCTGTCTCAAATTTGACTCTTTTTAGTAAATGAATATTTTGTCACTACTTTTATATCGAAACCTCTGATGTGCCAATAAATGAATTTACCTCTTATTTTTATTTATTTTTTTATGAATTTATGAAAGTGTAATGTAAAATAATTACTGGGGTGAGTAATTTCCATTTCATAAGCGCACTGAAGCTGCAGATATTACAAGGTAAGAAATATAATTTGAAAAACAAACAAAAAATTTTAATAAAAATAATTTGGGAAATTTTCAAAAACGAAAGTGTTGGATCAGGGCTTTATCAGGGGAGAACCTGACTCAAACAACACAAAATAGTGTATATAGGTATGAGCAGCAATATGCTAAAGAATTGCTCAAACACTCCCCAAAGACTATTAAAAAGCAAAAACAAAACAATATAAAAGGAATAAGAAGAAAATGAAATCAAATTCGCAACAGCAGCTGATCAAACTCAACATTTCTTTCCCTTTTTATAAAAGCAAATGCACTGAGAAGAGATAAAAGAAAACATCCAAAGTTGTTATCTTTCGGTCTCCATTCTATAATTTGCTTATATACTTGCATATCTCTAATATTATAAAAGGAAGTGTTTGTTTGCTTCTTGCATGCAAAGTCCTGCCTGAATCTACGGCACTTACAGTATGGGATTTGGTTAACAGGTAGTACCAATTTTTTGCAATATCAGGGTTGAGACGAATTTTAAAATTAAATCTAAAACATTTGCAAATAAATATACTAGTTTTTTTCACCCTTACATCTTTGTTTCGTCCCACTCCGGCAATTGAAGAAAGGACAAAATTTTTACATTTTCCTCTATGACGTCACGTTACTATTGAAGTCAAGCCTTTCGGACCATGCCAAGTTTTTCACCTTCCGCTTTCACAATTAAATGGGAATTCGTAGTCTTCGTTCAAATGATTCCACAGCAAACATTTTTACTTGCATTGTTTAGTTCTTTTTTATAAAATTGGAATGGTTAAGATTAGATTAAAAATTTAAACAGGTTTGAAATCTGGGGAAAATTTTATACCAAATAGATACCTTATTATTAATTTTTCAATTAAATATTTATACTTTTGCTAGAGATCGTGACGTTATGCCGATTGGATCTCTTTGCAATTCGAATTTTACAATGACGAGACCATTACTGCGTTGCCCGTAGTGTTGGTTTGCGAGGCAAACCATAGTTCATAATATTCATAGTTTGGTTTGCCAAGCAAACCAACTGGGAATCCGTGATGGGTTTTATCCATTGATGATGGGATTAAATTCAGACTGAGTTTATTTTGAAAAATCTCATTTTGGTTTGGCATTATTTGTCTATAATTTTTAGAAAATAAACTTAAGTAATAAATATTTTACGTTCTATTGTTCTTATAAGATTAATTAATCTGTAAGAGCTTCCCACTTGGTCGAAAATCATGTTTTAAATTGTTTCACATACGGTTTATACACTTTTTTATTTGTCCTTATAAAGTCCTTATTTTGTCCTTAGAAAGTTCATATTTTGTCCTTAGAAAGTCCTTATGTTTTAGTTAAATAAACGAGTGGGAAACCTCTAAATACATATTCCCCCCTAACTAACAGAGACTTACTAATGACAAGTTTACCTTGATGAACCATGTCCCTTCCTCGTGTTACTTTTCTAACCATCCAGTTAAATAGTGTATGAGTATAAAGATGCACAACCAAATTCAGACATTGTCAAGTTGACCATATTTCGTTGAGATGTTCTGCACCCTTGAAAAAGTAAGATGGTAAATTCTTTTTCGAGATCGTTATTACCTCTGACATTCAATAGCAAAGCCATCAAATAGCATACAGGCAAAACAAACTGTTTTTATGCACAAGTGTTGCTAACATGTATTTTTTATTTTCTCTAAATAATTATCTGCAGATATCGATATGTAGTACTGCATATATAATACAACTTCATGGTTATACAAATTACTGGTATCCCTGTACAGATATATGCAATTATGATTGACTAGTATAAAAGTATTTTTCTAAATTTTAGCAAAAATGGGACAGAATTGACTTTTTTATTAAAAGGCAGGATTGCCAAGAAATATGAAATTGAGTATAAAACATTGGCAATCCAATGAAGTACTCCATTTAGAAAATTTTCACAATGGTTTCTACAGCACTGATATGTGTGTACCAATTGCTAAGGAATGTATGAGATAAAATGTTTGCTTATTTTCCTCTTGTAAATAAAAAAAATTCTTATTTGCATTTTTATAAGCTAAAATTGTTTCAAACCAACATTTATGTTGGTAACTTATTTAAGTTATGTGACTAAAGTTTAGAATCAATTTCCTAGGTACTGGAGTCGTAACAAGTGTGCCTTCAGATTCACCAGATGACTATGCTGCACTACGAGATTTGAAGAAAAAACCTGATCTTAGGAAAAAATACAACATTACAGATGAAATGGTTATGAACTTCAACCCAGTATGTTCTTTACGTGAAGGTCATATTTTTATTTTTTGGGGCATACTTTTCTTCTCAAGTTAGTTTTTAAAAACTGCAATATTCTTCTACAGAGTAGTGAAAAATACTTTTAAAACTGCAGGTTGTAAATTATTTAATTTTTGATTGGCAAATAGATGCTGCTTTCTATACCTACCCCAGGGCGCATCTCTTTTAGATGTCTTTACGTACCTGAGGTACTCTAGAGACCTTTTCTTTTCCCATAGGGTTTATTGTCTTTAGTAAACACTGGGTTCACTTTCCCTCGATACTTGTGCGATCCTTTTCAACTTTCATCCCACCACTTTTCCCTAATTCATCTCCTTTCACTAGAGCTTTTGCTTGACGTTGTCTGGTGTTTAGCACAAAAATTATGGCTTTTTCCATAAAACCTACAGACAATCAATCTATATCTATACTTCATGATTTATTAATTTTTTTATTCTACTAGGGGCTCCTATTAGTAACAAGATGTAGATATGATAGTTTTTAAAAAAAGTAACAAAAATGTCTAGATTTTTCCTACATTTCTTAAAAAAACTCAACGAGCTGAAAAAATTCGTGTTTAGAGGTACTCTTAAAAAAATCGCATCTGAAGACTGAAAATTTCTACATCTTTTGCTCAATTGCGTTAGAAATTTCGCTTTTTCAATTTTGCCCCTAAGAAACCCTATACTAATAGCTACATTGGAAAAAAATCTTCAAAGTTGTCCAGGGAACACAATAAAGGACAAACCATGTTAATTTTGTAATTTTCTAACCTGTACTTTCTCTGGAAACCGTCTAAGAATCGAGCTAAACAACACAGTTTTCAATCCTGCGACAGAGGCTACAGTAAATTATTTTTAATATAGAGAGATTATTATTAAACTACCTACACAAGTCTCACTTCAATCTAAAGATACAAATGGGAGGTGAAGGTTTTTTGTTATTTGACAACCAGCAGGAATTATGGTTTCCAGGCCTATAAAAATGAAAGGCAAGAGCAAAGGAATTTTGAATGTAAAGGATAAAATAGTTTTACTAATTATGCATGCATTAGACTAAGATAGATTAACAAGGAAGTAAATTAGCATAAAGTTATACACTTTATGAATGATCTTGTGTTGGTTGTCCCTGCTCACACACACACATTTTTAAAAGATTGACACAAAAATATACACACAACTTCCAATCACATACTGCAATTCAAAAAAAAGCTTGCTAACAAATAAAATCAAATTTCCAGTAAAAAGTTTTACAGTTTATTTTTCAATGCAATCTTCATGAACTACGTATCACTAAAAAATGCTACGGACTTCTTATCTTCTACTTACCAAAGATCACCAATGAGATCAACATTTTTACTCACTTTCAATACTAATACTGTTGCTTTCTACACAACTCTATTTAGCTTTCGTTAGACTGTAGTGGTTCTGGTGAGAAAGCAGATAACCTTCAGGTCCATTTTTAGAAAGCCAGGGGAAAAGGCTGTCATACACAAAATCATTATGGTGATTACCATAGACGGTTATTTGTTTGGCCTGCAACATCCCAGAGCAAAAAGGTGTAAATGTGGCCAACTATCAGAAACTTAATATAATTAAAACAACTCAGGTTATATAAATATGTTAATAAAACAAAGGTTTTAAAACTTACAGCACATCTTTGGAGGTAAAGGAGAGGAGGAGGCCTCAGTTGTCTAGTGCAACCGTTAATACCACCCTGCGCAACAGCACATTTACTAAAAAGCCAGTGATTCCCATATGGCACAAACAAAGTTGACCCATGGCCCCACACCTAAAAAATAAATTGTCCTAGTGTAGAACATGCCATTTTGAATTATCTTTAAAATTACAAATGCAATTGACTATCACATCATCTCAAATTGCAGGTATTAAGATGTAGAAATTCAAATGCAAAATTCCTGTGTATCTCTGTAAGTGCATGATAAAATCTGATTACAAAACAGCATTATCTGAAAAATTCAATACAGTACAATCAAGGAATTACTACAAAACCAATCAAGCCACCTGCTCCAGTAGGTGAGAGCCCTGCAAAATGTAGCATGGATTTGATATTGTGATTGCATCTATTTAACATTGGAGATGTATCAATTATTGCTAAGGTAGCACTTTTCAAATCAGGATTGAAATAAAGTTTGAGGAAGAGGAAATGAAGGGTAAAAGTAGTTTTATATTTAAAGTATTTAAGCTGAATAAAGTTTCGTGCATGGTATATTTCGTCTGTTCTCCTAGTTAAGAAATTAATCTTATAACTTTGCTCTTCAGATACCCATTATTGATATGCCTGGCTTTGGCTCATTGTGTGCAGAAGCAGTTTGTGAGGAATTGAAAATACAGAGCCAAAACGACAAAGAAAAACTTGCTTTGGCCAAAGAGAAAGTCTACTTAAAAGCCTTTTATGAAGGTGTAAGTATTATTTATCTTCGAAGCTCAACCAGTCCTTGAAACGAATTCAAACAACCATTCCAAAGCTGCAATAAAAATATTGGTGTAGAATGAAAAAAAAATTCAAGTTTGACTTTTGTGATATTTTTTCCTCTTGCAGTGAAGCTTTAATTGCTATATTCATTTTCAGATTTTATTTGAATTTATTATTTCTTTTACTCTAAATAATACATATGGCAGCATTAATATAAGACTGAATTTCAAAGCTTTTTTTATTTATTGGTCATGCATGTCAATACAACGCAGCACTTGAACTTGATATCTCCAATTTCAACAAAAATTGGTGAGAAGGTACTCTTGAGGTAGTTAATCAAAAATATTCTTCTGAAACAATCATTGAATTTATTTCAAAAGTAATTCAAATTGAAAATTTTAATTTGTGTGTATTTTTTGCCATTCTGTTTTTTAATATCTTGTAATATATTTATGTTATAAGGCTATTTTGGGTGTCAATTGAAAGTTTATTAAACAGGGTTCAATATTCAATGCAACTTAGCAGAATATTTTGCTCCAAAATTTAAATTGTAAACATAACAGTTCGCATCAATCTAGTATACACTAAGTTTCAAGTTCGAACACATAAACATCAACTATTTTATTTTTGCGCTTGTCTACCACTTAGTTGGTCACGGGTTCGAATCCTTGTTTACAAGTGTATGGATGTTGGTGATTGTCCTTGTTGGGAGTAGTCGAGGTTTACCTCCCCATGACTTTTGCTGGTTGTAAAACAAAAATAATAAACATGTTGCACTTGAATCCTATGTAATCTGGTTTCTCATTGGTCAATTTGTGAATATAAGACATAGCAACAACTAAGCCTTCATCTGCGTACTTTGATTACAACTACTTTGGCTGTTTCCAAAGGGCTGTGTAAATAGCGCAAGCTGAAAGTGGAAAAAAACAGGTCCAGTAAGATTTTCAAATTCGGAGACAGTGGATTAAATATATAGTTGAATAGTGCTCTAAATTTTATAAAAATTGGAAAAGGTCAGGTTGAAAATGATACTTTGCTGTGTTGATTTGATATGAAATGACATTATTGTTTATTTTATTTGGACTTTTCCTTAAGAATGGCCTCTTTTAAGAATCCAATTTTTATTCACTGGAAAAATAATTTGTTTCTGGATTAATCTTGAAATAATATGACTGATACATTAATTGTTTATACATTGCAGATTTCCCTAATTCCTGATTTTAAATTCTTCTGTGACACTTTATTTTTTTTATTGTTGTAAAACTTGTGTACTGGTATACTGTTCATTGTGTGCTATTTACAAATAGGTTTTGATGGTGGGAAGTCATAAAGGTCAAAAGGTCCAAGATATAAAAAAGTTGATCCAGAACGATTTAATCAATAAGGTATGTTTTGAAGAGTAAATATGCAATTCAATTAAAGTGAAATGTTGTTTCACTCTACAACGTGTTTGTATTTCTGATGCGACTATTTAAATCCTGTCTTTCTGGTTATCATTAAAGTTTGCATTATGAAATTCCATTTCTTTAATTGTTAGTTTTGATTTTGCAACATTTTTTGCATAAAACTACTAATTTTGCATTAAATGCAATACGAGTCAACACTAATATCTTTGACTTAAAGGGCTTTTCTTAAATTATGGATAGTAACATTTTGTTCTTACAAATAACTATCATATTCAGAGCCTTGTTATTTCCCACTTTTTTTTCAGTTTTTATTATATTACCTCATTTTTCTTTTCAGATAGTTAATTTTTTTCTAAAATAAATGAGTACACCATAATTTGAGTTTTCTCAAAACTGGCATTTTCAAACAAAATCATGGTTAAAATTGTCAAAATCATATTTTATCATCTATTACTATTACAGAAAATCTTGTGTTTTATGGGAATTTTGTTATGCTCAAACATCCTAGCACTCAGAACTAAAGCTTGTCTTAACTGGACAAATATGTCCCAAAAGATCTTTGAATACTCCTGATTTACTAGGATGGCTAAAGAACAAACTTACATATATTTCATTCCATAAGTAATTGCACTCAAGTTCTCTTAAATTAGTCAAACTTTTAAAGCTTTAAAGAGACTGATGAAAACAAGATAATGAAAAAATGAATAGTGTAAGAGGTAGGGGTGTTTACATTTATAACGGCTCATAATACATGAAGGAAAAAAAGGACTTTAACCTAAGTATTTATTTGAAAAGTTACAAACACGAATTACATTTACAAAACAAAGAAAAGAAGAAGAATATTTACAGAGAGGGGTTCCGAATTAACGTCGGACATAGCACATGCTACTCCGTTGGCAGTTCATCCCAGACTCACTAACTGAAATGTTTTCCACTAGGGGCGCTACAGGGATTAAGAGGGGGGGGGGAAACTTCACTGTCCTTTACACTCTCCCTCTAGTTCCTATTCAATGTCTCGTTGAGTGACCAGCAGTTTTTAAACTGTTTGCTCTGTCTGAGGACTGTTGGTGGTTTAGGGTTAGATCAAGGGCCTTAAGTCTGCCTCGTTTGCGTTATGGTGCCACCTGCACTGCATTTTTGTCTGGACACTTCTTCAAAGCGGACACATGATACCGTCCCATTGGTTCGTGAGGCTTGTCCACTACGGCCATTTCATATGATGTTGGGGACCTTTGGGTTTAGATGATGTACAGTCCGTCTCTTTTTTGGCTTGAACTTGGCTGGTTTTGCTTTAGCAGGATTGCTTTTAGGATGTAACGTAACACACACTTTATCACCAGGTTCATACTGTTGTAATTTGCGGCGTGTTTGGTCCGCATAGGTCTTTCTCTGATCCTGTTTGGTTTCGACTCTGTCAGCTGGGTTGGCTTCCACTTGATGATATCCAGATGTTAAGTCAATGGTAGACATATACTTGCTTGTCTTTGCATCATGCCACAAATCATCCATTCTCGGTAATGGATATGTATTGGGTAAAGTTCTCTCATTTAATTTCCGATAATCCACGCAAAGTCTATAACCACTTGGCTTCGGGAATGAAACCACAGGTGCGGCATAGGGCGACTCGCACTCTTCAATAACATCCCTTTTCAACAAGTCATCAATTTGTTTCTTCAACACTTATTTCTTAGAAGGCAGCAATCTGTACAGGGGGACAGATACAGGAGGATGATCATCGGTATTGATGTGATGTTTGACATATGGAGTAGCTTCTCCCCCTGGTTCAAAGATTCTTTAATATTGTTTTAACAGGGTGTTGAATTTGTTTTTTTCTTCACTTGACATCTGTTGACCTTCTTCTCTCAATTGGCAAGTATTTGATTCAGCATTTAACATACTCTTAATATCACACAGATTTGCTTCTTCAGCAAAAATCAAATTTTTAATGGGGAAAATCGTTGAAGAACCATTTGCGACCCTTCAGGTCAAAAACGACACCAGCATCTTGAAGGAAATCCATATATATTAGTCCTATATATTATCTGTATATAAAGTCCTATATATTAGACTTCAACTTGATTTTTTCTTCCATCAGTAAGTGTCATAGTGAGTAGGGTCTTCTGAAAGTCTGCACGTTCTTGTTTCAGAATTCGATACAAAAGGTCTCCAGCAATACAATGGTTTGCTCCGTTATCGGTACATGCAATACCCAACAGTCTGTTTACTGTGATATTCAATAGAGCTAATTAAGATAACTTGGCTAAACAGGATTGGAAGAGGACATTTCCAACTTGTGGGGAAGAGTTCGTGCTAGATGGACTGCATTTTGAACAGCGAGATTTGATTACTCCAGGTTCACCACATCCATAGTAGATACGAGCAGATCTGATCTCTTGCACATGAGAGCTGGGTTTATCATTTCTGGGATAAAAATTACTCTTCTTCGTTAAAGGTGGAGGTCTAGAAGTTTCACTTTTTAATTAAAATCCTTTTTCTTGACTGATGGCATGTCATGTTTCAACTATAGTTCTTAAATTCTCATAAGCATCCAGCTTATCTGCTAATTCTTCAGGTGAATTCCTCTCCGTCCATTCGTCGATGAAATGATTTTTGGACTTCTCCTTCTTGGTGTTTTCTTCTTAATTTGATCTGCTATAATGAGGGATTTCAAGTCTTCAAGTGTCTTGATGTTTAACGCTTCCTACCATCCTTCAAAATAGTCTCATAGCTCGAAGTAAAAATCTCTATATGTCCCTTCAAGAGACTTTCTGTGCGTAGTGAACAGTTGGCGGAATTTCTCAGCACTCAACTTATAGCATTTCAGTAGCATGGTTTTAACGTGCTGATAATTCTTCTATTCTTCCTCTGATTCTCTGGTTATTAACTTAGCCACTTCTGCGGGTAATACTTCAATCAGGTAGGCAACCCACTTAGTCTCTGGCAATTCTCCAGTTAATATTTTCTTTCTTTATCCAGTTCTGCCTGCTCTATGGTTCTCTTTTCTTTCTCTTCTCTTGGCTTTCTGTCATCGACAATGTTGGACAACAGGGATTTCACCATGTCTTCTTTATACTGAGGCGACTTCAATATCTGCTCGGTGATTTGTAGAATTCTAAGACCCTGGCCCACGACCAAACCCATTTCTTCAGCCAAAATCCTCAAATCTTCCTTCTTCGTTTTGGCAAGGAAGACCATTTTTGGAATGTTTGAATTTTAAAATTGTTTCACAAAATTAATATATTTTTTCGAAAGAGTTTATAACACAAATAATAAAAACTGAAATGACTTAAATGAATTACTCTTCTAGAAAAATTAGCAAGTGTGTAATAATACCAAAATTTCTTTAAAATCTTGACACCTGTGTAATTCTAAGCAGAATTACAGAATTATTTTTTCTTTTTCAAATATGTTCATGAATTAAAGACACATTTCAAACACTTTATACAAAATAATAATACAGGGATTGAGAGGGGGAAAGCTTCACTGTCTGTTACAATAGCTATTTTGGTGGTACAAAACATACACCATTATTGGGATGAAAGTGGCATTCAAATAGATCTTTGGTCCTGATGATGGATATTTTGTTTCACTGAAATACTGAAATAGCTATAGACCATTTATATCCTTATTTGTCTTTATCAAACCTTTAATGTTTGATGACCAGTTTATCTTAGAAATTTATCTTTTACTTTAGTTAACTTGCTAAAGGTGTTCTTGAATAATTATAAACATAGTAACTCCGTGGAAGGTTCGATTCCCGGACTGTTGAAATTGTATTCCCTGACTGTGTGTGATTCTTTAACTGCGTCAGTGTCAAATCAGAACAGTATTAATCAGTCAGTATCTTATAAATTCAGTTTGCATTTGTCTTCAGCATGCACTTGGCCGTCATCTCAAATGTTCGAGTTCGATCTGTATCCCGAATGAGTTTTTCATTCGCGAAAACGTAACAATAACCCTGTGAGAAAGTACTGATGGATCTTACATGACCCTCTATAAATTTCTACTCCGATAAAAGTTTAACAATTTTGCTCTGTACAACTCAAACATGCTGTTGATGTAAAAGAGGCTTAACCCAATTGGTGCCAAAATTTATTTTGTCGCTATAGCCGCTTTCCTTTAAATGCATTTAAAATACCATGAATCAGACCCAACCAAATACATGATTGACTAATTGTGTGCCTTGAGTTTGAAGTGTGAATTAAAGTCTTTTTTACTAACCTGTCCAATTTGTTTAGGAAGATGCAGTTCTGTATATGGAGCCAGAGAAGAAAGTGATGTCCCGTTCAGCAGATGAATGCGTTGTCGCACTCTGTGATCAGTGGTATGCAAGCATAGTTAATGTTACTTTCATGAAACTGATATGAACTGCAATGGCTCTCGAGGAGGTGACTCGTCATTAGCAAAACTTGATGGACAAAATATCTCATTCATCAAGTCCTCCTTTCTCGTCATTAAAAGAAAACTGACCAGATCCTGATTTTGTCCTAAAAAAAATCAGCAATATCTTGATGACGAGATATCTCTGCGAAACCACTTGGAGGGTCAAATGAACGATATTAATAATAATTAAGGCATGACATTGAGGGGGGGGGGTTAAGTGCCAAATCTGTTATTTCATTGAAATGATTCTATGGTCCAATGCCAGTAACACGGGAAAGGAGGTAAGTATGTAACTAACAAAGTCAGTTCCGAAAAAACCCACAAGATGTCACTAACGGAAACTTGATCACTCTTGGCTCTAAGAAGGAAGGAAGTGAAATCACCAACTTGCTAGTCATGTAAAATTTAGTTTTAGGCACTCTTTTCAATGTCAATACCTCAATTGTTTTGTTATCCAAATGTATACCTTCCAACTGTTTCAATATCCATAGTTTTTAATAATTCACCACAAAAAGCATCATTAAAAGATTGGCATTTTATGTTTTGCTCTTAAATTTATTTTTACATGTAAAATTAATTATTTTAGTTATTTTTTTTAATCCATTTAGTTGTTCTGAACTGTTTTGTCACATTTCAGCATAAGTATTTTAATGATATAAAGTAATCCTATGAATCATCACATTAGGTACGATGGGTAATATTGACAACTAATGCAAACTGGTGTTTGAAAGTTAAGCATAATAGCATATCTGCAAAGAAAGTACTGTAGAATAACTAGATTCTATTTTTCCTGACTCTACTACATTACTAAATCAAAGTTTTGTATCATGTGTAACAAGTATTATAGTATACTAGCTGAATAACCTGGCGTTGCTTGGGTAGAAATGGTTAAATGTTGATTGAAAAGTGAATTAGAATAATCACTTTTCTTACATTGAAAATGCAATTATTTAAGTTGTACAGAAAATACTTTTAAACTTCGTTTAACTTTTTCATTGCTTCTACTATTTATTTCGGATGGAAATATATACATTTAATTCCTGAATAATATATTGCAATATGCATAAGATTAAAACATACACAAACAGAAAAAAAATCTCGATGAGAATATGCAGAATTCTGAAAAACTAAAGATGTGAGAAGTGTCGAATTTTGACTTCCTGAACTGAAATAAAGCAATTCAGAAAAAAATTTAGCAAAATATTAATGGAGATGATAATGATTTTTGAAATTTAGTAATACTCAAATATGACCGTGACATTTCCCTGTTAAGTTTCCTGTAGAACTTGTTTCCTTGTCAATATTCATTGATTGCAAGAAAACAAACTTTAGATTTTAAAATTGGGGCTTCGATTGGCACTTTTAGGACTACCTGTGTGCCAATTTTCAAGTGCTACAGATTGGTCTGAAGACAGGAAAGTAATAGCCTATGTTTTCCGCAGTGTTCTAAAGTGTAAGTGTACCAAATTTGATGTGGATTGGTTAAACGGTGTAGATTTGTATGGAGAATACACACACACGTCCTTTTTATATATACACTATAACAAAAAAAAAATCGACGCACCAAGAAGGAATCATCCGATTGCTTTGAAATTTCGTATGCAAAAATGTTTTGACCAAATATGCAATTGATAAAATTCGGTGTCCTATGAATGGTTAGTGCGATCTCCAGCGCATCGGAACTGCTCATCCAGCAGATGTATATAAGGAGTTGTTCTTGAACTGTTACAAATTTTTGCTGCATTGCGATTTAGGATACCTTTTAACGACTGAAAAAATGCTTCACCGCAGGATTCGAGCTCATTACGAGCAACTTTCAGAGTTTGTAAGATGTCGTATCATTGGATTGAAAGAGGCAGGTTGGGCAAATCGGAGAATCGCTCGTCATGTGAGTCGAAGCGATGCGGCGATTAGAAGATGCAGGCAAGAGTGGGTGGACAATGGCAGATTTCAGCATCATGATGGTAGCGGTCGACGTAGGGCCACAACAGATCGCGAGGACAGAGTGATTGTCAGATCAGCTGTCACAGAGCCTGATTCATCGCTATCAACCATCAGTCGTGCGACCCACACACGAGTGTCCACCATGACCATTCACAGATGGCTGAGAGAGCGAAATCTACGCTCGTACCGACCGTTACGCCACCTGCCACTCATGCCTGCACACTGTTGAGCCAGATTACAGTGGTGCTTGGCTCGATCAGGCTGGAATGATGCTGACTGGGGACGTATAGTCTTTAGCGACGAATCCCGCATCCAACTGTGTCCTGACGATCATCAAAGACGTCGCCCAGTGCAGCGTGCCGATCCTGCTTTCACTATTGCACGCCACACAGGCCCTCAACAAGGAGTTATGGTCTGGGGTGCCATTTCCCTTGATAGTCAGACCCCTTTGGTCGTCATTAGAGGTACACTTACTGCACAGCGGTATGTTGAAGACATTCTGAGACCTGTTTTGCTACCGTTCCTTTCACAGTACCCTGGGCTTATTTTTCAGCAAGACAATGCCAGACCACATATGACACGTGTTGCTATGAACTGTCTTCAAAGCTTGTCAAACACTTCCTTGGCCAGCCAGATCACCAGATCTCTCTCCCATTGAGCATGTCTGGGATATGATGGGAAGGCGACTGCATCCGGTAGGGAATGTTGATGACGTAGTCCGACAATTGGAGGAAATTTGGCAAGAAATACAGCAGGAGACCATCCGGAAGCTTTATCGGTCTATGCCACGCCGTGTGGCAGCTTGCATCCAGGCTAGAGGCGGGTCAACACCTTATTGAGTTCGTTACTGTAACTTTGAAATAAATCATTCAATTGTTCTGAAATTTTAATCATATTCTATTCTGTACATAATTTTCCTATCCGCCAATTTTTGTCTCCATTGGACAACTCCTTCTTGGTGCGTCAATTTTTTTGTTATAGAGTGTACATATAGACAAATATAAAATAACAATTGCTTTTCTAAATTTGTAATGAGATTCATTCTTATAGTGAGATTAGGAAATGTGCTTCGTAATTACATTTTAGCCGGCATGTATTATAATTGCACAAGATGAAATGTGTACTGTAGGTTATATCTATTGTTACTGACAAGAAGCTCAGTGGGTATATCCACTGTGTTAGCAACCTTTGAGTTGTAGGCAGCACAGGTTTGATTTCTGTCTGGTTCAATTCCTTCCTGGGTGTATTTCTGTCTTCTGTGTCAGTGAAACTTTCCTTGTGTGTGTATGTCCATTACTTCATATTGTATGTCTTGTGTCTGATACAGCATGGCCAAGTATGATCCCTAATGCCATAACCCAACCGAAATGGGTTAGTGCTGGTAATCGATTTGCAGCTTTTGAAGCCTAGTGATTTTAAACTTAAGAGTAGGGATTCCAATGCAGTACGATTTTCAATCCGGACGGATTCACTCTAATCCAGCTGGAGCTGGCCGGATTGGTACTTTGTTAATAAGTCTATCTAACCAATATGTATTTTTCCAAAATCGGCTGAGTGAAAGTAAGTAAAAAGGATATTATTCCAAATTTACGAACAAAACGTTTATTTTAGCATTAGAAAATCAACTTTATTAATAATTATCCATAGGTTGGAAATCAATCGCCAACAATAAATTATAGTAACTACTAGTGCTACTAGTATTTAGTATTAAACGATTGATGTAGATCAGTTGTACTAGTTTCCACTCCAAAAAACATCAGTTTATTTTATACGTAGTACTTTTCTATTTATATGAAATTAAGTAGTCTCTATCTCTAATGTCGTTGAGCAAATGACATAAATTGTACCAAATCTTGTCTCATCTAATCTTTGGCAGTTTTTGGTCAACATAACAAACAAGGGAATTCTTAATTGCTTAAATCAAAGTTATATAGTAATGAAAATCACTTTTGAGTTTGAAAGAACAATCTTAAGGAAACAGATCATATTAATTATGTCATCCCCAAACCTACTTCTCAATGAACTGCAAATATAACCAGTGGCCGAGAAGGCCCTCTCAGCTTCGGCACTAGCTGGTTTAACCGTCATTAAGTAGTCGTACATAAGAGACAAATATTTTCCTTTGACTCTATTTCATATGAAGTCATTTCTTTCTTCAGTATTTTCTCAAAATCTGTTTCTTTTCTAAAGTTTGTCTTTTTGCAAGTCTTCATTTTCTTGTAGAATTTGCTTTTCTAATTCCTCTTTATTAAAAAAATATTATTGATAATTTAATTTATTATTTTTGCTAGAATTCTCCAAACTGATGATTGAAAAATATAAAATCGATTAATTTACAATCGATTGCTTAACAAACGATTTTGCAACTTTAAAGTTGGGTTCGAATAATCAAGAATTTAATTTGAAAAAATTCGAGTTTATCGGATCCGGACCGAATTTGATAGCTGTTGCTGGATTGGATTGCAATCCCTACTTACGAGTACAGTACAAAACTATTTGCCAGGTATCTGGACTATGGTGAACCCAGCTGGAAAGCACAAGCCACACAAGCTCTGTCGCAGATGGAGACTTATAGTGACGAAGTGCGGAGGAATTTCAATGCAACTCTGGACTGGCTGAAGGAGCATGCCTGCTCCAGATCGTATGGCTTAGGTGATTATGTTCTTTCTATTTCTTACCTTTTATATTTTAGATCATGATTGCCTATTGAGCTGAGCTATCGAGTTGTGTTTTACTCTCTGTTGTCATTTTTTGCTACACAAGAGAACAGGATCTACTCTCATTGACAAATTTCATGAAGTTCTATAGAATTCTATAAAAAAACAAAATTTTTTTTTCTATAGAACAACATTCTATAGAGCAAGGATGGCCAGCTACACTACCTTTGGTAGCCAGGAAGGGGTATTTGAAAGAGCCATTTTTAAAAATTTATCTTTGATAACAAGACAAACGGGGAAAATCTGAAAATTAGTTCAATTTTTTAAAGTTTACACACAGATCCTCCACCCCAGTCACCCGTTTGGAGCTACCGGAGCTTCAAGAAGATGAAGGTAAACAAAATGGTTGTTCAACTATTGAGTTTTAGAAACAGGTTCTGGAACAAAAATGTCGTAAAACCAAAGAGTATTCCCTGAGACTAATCTCAATTTTCGCTACTTCATATTGTTATTAATCTTTGTAGTCAACAATTAAATTTGTTAAAAATAAGCATCGGTCTGTTTTTAACTGATCAGCATTTAACTGAGCTTGTGCGAACTGCCCTAACATGTCATCAACCAAACTTTTGGCAGCTAATCACTAAGATAGACAACAGGGTGGTAACAGAACCTGGAAAATCAGGGAATTCTCAGGGAAAATTTCCAAAATTGACAAAAAATCAGGGAAATTTTGATAATTTAAGCGACTGCCACTATAGTTTGTCTTATTACGATTACGAGTGCTTTTGAAAATCGAATAAATAGTTTCGCCTAAATTGTAATTAGAACAAAGAACTCTGAATTTTTGAACGCTGCGAAAAACACCACTGCCATTTTTTTTTGCGTCTGCAGCATCTGGTCGGCGTGAGGCTAGCGATACAACTTGTGGTATGCAATTTGAAATTTGTGTAACTGAGATGATATTTTTTTTAATTAATATTTTTCGTTTGCAATTACATTTTTGTAGAATTTTTTATGTATATTTGCATTTGATTTTGATGAATAGTATGATAATATAGGATCGGGTATAAAAAGTTCATAATCAAAATAGTTTATTTTTTCTCTGGTGTTTTCATTTGCTATCCAACCCTTACAATAACAATTAAAGTATTTGTAGTTAAGAAATACAAAATATTTGTGGAGAATTATCCTTTTACCCCATCTGACCCTAAATATTTAAAAATAGTGTTGTGTGGATACTTCATATTGATACCGATAATGGATCGCATAATTTCTGAATGGAATTGTAAAATCAGGGAAATTTTTGTGGGACTATAAGGGAAATCATGAAAATATCAGGGAACTACTTTTCTAGGAGTTTGTTGCCACCCTGGAGAACATTCTTAAAGCATCCACAAGCAAATCTAATTTTTAAAGACTTTCTATAGGAGATTGTTTGATAGAGTCAACAATATTTTTTGAATACATTTTTACTTTTATGTTTTAGAATAACTTTGTAACAAGAAATAAAATAAAGCATTAATTTTGGACATTGATCAATTTTAGTTTATTAATAACTTTTAACAAGAAATTAAATAAAATAATTACTTTTGGACACTGATCACTTTTAGTTTAATTCATACTTACATTTTGCACTTATATTTGCACCACTCGCCTGAGAGAGCATGCTATGGCCACTCCTGCTGTAGAGATTTCTATTGAGAAAACAAACTGATTCTTTAGAAATGTATTTCTATAAAACTTCTAGAGATTTCTACAGTAGTACTATAGATTTCCACACACATACACTATAGCGATTTATTTCTACAGGTTACTTTATGAAGTTTATAAATAAATAGAACATAATTCTATAGGATTCTATTGACCACATTCTATAGAATTCTACACAAATTTTTCATAAAGGTATAGATTAAAAGGGATTCTGAATAGCTGGAATGTCAGAACTAAGATTCAAATCCAGGATATGTTTAACTAAGTGTCTGAATGCAAACCACTTGGCTGCAAGGTTGACCAATGGTGCGTAGGATTAGAAAAACTATTATTGAAAAACAGAAACATGTTTGTTTTTTAATTAATACTATTTTGTGGGATCAATTTCCATGCTGTACAATAGATTTCAAGCCTTTGTTTTCAACCTTTGGTTTCAAGGGATTGTTGAAAAATTAATAATTACTTATATGAAAATTTAATACGATTTGAATTAACAAACCTTTGGGATGTCTATTTGTACAAAGGTGATTACGCTAACCAGGAAAGGGCTGTCGTGCAAAATCCCACGAGGACCATCATATGGGATTTTTGTTTCTCTGATTCATAATCACTATTATCGCTTCTGTCACCAAACGATAAACTCTGCTTGAAACCATGCCAAAGACTACAATTGTGAGAATGCTCTGTTTACTTTTACCCTGCCCCTAATTTAAGGAGTAGACTCGTTCTGAATGCTGACTTGCCTGAGCTGATATATAGCAGAACAAGTACAAGAATTTACAATGTGTGTTCAACTTTTCAGGTACAAAATTACCTTGGGATGAAAGTTGGCTGATTGAATCCTTGTCCGATTCCACCATCTACATGGCATACTACACGATTGCACACCTGCTGCAAGGAGGGACCAAGTGCAGCATTGATGGGAGCAAAGGATCCCCCTTGGGAATCAAGTAAGTTATTGGAATACTGCACTTTAATGATGATGCCTGAGTTTTCTCAAATGAATTGATCATTGTAAAGTAGACTGATTCACTCCTACATGTTTCAGTTCTGCCATATGTCAAGAAACCAGTGTTTCCAAATTGGGGGTAATTTTGGATTGATATGTATTAAATACTGCTCATGTAAATATCACGTGTCTGATAATGCAATTTAACGGGATGTTTACTTAACCAACAGTTGATTGAAAGTTATTACAGGTTATCAGCGGGCTCAGATTTTGACCTAAAAAGGTATGAGAATGACCAAACAATTATTCACAAAATATTTACTGTTAGACATTGTCTTAAAATAAAAATATGTTTTCATTTTTGCACAGATATATCTTGGCAATAGATCCAAAAATTTGAGTTTCAAAGTTTATTTCAAAGCAGTGTTGTAAAAGAGTTCATAAAGGGTATCTATTTATAGAACAGAAGTTATCTGCAATAGTATACAGGTAAACACTTCACAGGATTCCAGGTGCAAATGCCATTGCAATCAATCTTGGTTATTCTTGGACATTTTTGCATTTTTCTGATATTTTCGATAGTTGGGTATTTCTTGTCTAGGAACCTGCCCGCTGATTAGTTTAAGCTTCATTAAAAAAATGAATATTCAAAGTTTAAAAAGCAAAAAAAAGTTCAAAACAGCCCACCCTCTTTCCAGTGTCATTGATTCACCCATCAATAGACCTTTGGCTTACATGTGAAACACACAAAGCCAACATTTTCTAGGCATGAGTTTTTTTTTAGCTTTTGTAGATCAGAATGTGATGAGTTTTAGACTGGTGATATCCAACAGGTTGCTTTTTCTTTGCATAAAGTTTAGATTTCTCCTCAAGAAGCATACACAAAAGTAGAATTTCCCCCTTCATTTTCTCAGAACTAGATTTTTTGTTTCAGTGTTTCTCTTGAAAGCCAATTATATGCATATTTTATTTTATGTTGAAAGGTAGGTTAAAATTATTCGCTGCTTGAATGCTTGATCTCAACTTCACAGTTTAGTAGGTTCTAATATGTTTCAATGGCTTTAAAATTAAAAAAAAAATGGCCCATATAAAAGATTTAAATTATAAATGGCATTGTAATGAAAATATTGACCTAATCAGTGCATATCTAGAATCAAACACAATCTGTCTATATGGGCATGACATGCTAATGAAAGGTTTTCTAAACAAAATGTGGGCCCTGATATCAACAAACCGGGGCTTTAACAAAATCAACTCCACTTGAAGGTACTGTTTTTTGGGCTAGCACAGCATTACAGACAAATTGTTTTTGCATTGTCTGGAAGATTAGTACTACTGTGAAGTTTAAATGTTGCCTTCTTAGACAGTAATTTGTCATTTCGAAGTTTCCACCATATACTCTTTTAGTTTAGCAGGAATCTTATTTTTATTCATATTGTGATCATGGATTGCATTTTTAGGCCCTCTGATCTGACACCTGAAGTCTGGGACTATATTTTCTTCAAAGATGCTCTCTTCCCAAAGACCAAAATAGAGAAGAGTACTCTACAAAAACTGAAAAGAGAGTTTGAGTATTGGTATCCTGTGGATATTCGATGTTCTGGCAAAGATCTCGTTCCCAACCATTTGACGTATTTCATTTACAACCATTGTGCAATGTGGCCATCACAACCAGACCGCTGGCCTAGATCTGTCCGTGCAAATGGCCATCTTCTTCTCAATTCTGAAAAGGTACTATTTCTCACTCAGCTAATTCATTTTTTGAAACAGGATTTTCCAAACTTTAGTTCACTGTTCTTTTTTTTTTTGTAGAAAACTTGCACTTTTACAGAGGTTGGACAAAATAATATGAACACTTGTGAAAAAATAGCACTTGAAAGAAACCTCTTGTATACTCCTGCCCTCTAGTGGTGAAGGGTACCACCTAATGAATGAGAAAGTACACACATCAGTCTGCTACTAGCAGTGATAGAAGTTGGATGCAAATTATATTCCTGTGTTAAAATTGCGTATGGCTGACCTCTCTCTCTCTGATTTCGAAAGAGGCATGATTGTTGGGGCCCGTCTTGCTGGAGCCTCAGAAACGATAACGGCCACCCTTCTAGGTGTTGGGAGAAGTACAATGTCGACTGTAATGTGAGCATATTTGAAACAGGGAAAAGCATCATCTAAAAAGCACAACTGTGGTTGAAAATCGAAGCTGAAATGACAGAGACAGAAGGGTTTTGAAGCAGACTGTGGCAAAAAAACAAACAAAAAAAACATGACAACAGCATTCCAGATAACATCTAAGATGAACACACATCTACAGGAAGCAGTTTCATTAAAAACTATCCAGCGTGAACTGCATATGGCAAATATTCATGGTAGAGTTGCTATTTCAAAACCATTGATTGCACCATGCAATGCCTTGAAGCAACGAATATGGTGTCGCAAGCATAAAAATTGGACACAACAACAATGGGAGAATGTAATATGGTCAGATGAATTGTCATTCACATTATTCCCGACAAATGGATGTTTTTACATTTGGAGAACGCCACCCGTCATTCAAATCATTCTCGACCAATCGACGTGTTTACGTTTGGAGAAAGCCACCAGAAGCTTATCAAGTTGACTGTCTTTGACCTGCGGTTAAGCATGGCGGCGGTTCAGTGATGATATGGGGTACGATATCACATTGTGGTCTTGACCCACTTGTTGTTCTGAATGGCCAAGTTACAGGAGAGGATTATGTCTGTATTCTGGCCGACCATCTTCACCCAATGGTGCAAACTGTGTTTCCTAATAAACGACCAGTCTTCCAAGATGATAATGCCCCCATTCACACCTGTGGAATTGCCCGAGACTGGTTTTATGAACACGATGATGAAATAGAGCACTTCCTCTGGCCCACTCAGTCCCCTGATCTCAATATAATTGAACCTTTGTGGGGTATTTTGGAAAACAAGCTGCACAGTCGATTCCCCCCTCAAAGTACACTTTCTGAATTAGGGACTTTTTTGGAATTTGAGTGGGAACGTATCCTTCTGAATGTTGTACGTGATTTGTATTTGTCAATTCCAATTCAAATTCTCTTTTCACAGGTGTTCACATTATTTTGTCCAACCCCTGTATATTTATTGACATTTAGCAACAGTATGAAATGGTGAAAGGATTAATGTTACACTGTTATATAGTTATCTGTTGTGTGTAAATTTGTTAGTAGGCCGATCTGTATCAGTTTTAACTGAATTAATACTACTCAACCTACTGATTCTTTTTCTTCTGTCACAATAGATGTCAAAATCAACTGGAAATTTTCTGACATTGTCGGAGGCCTTAGAAAAGTATTCTGCTGATGGTAAGTACCTGTTTTAAGTTGGGTGAAACTACCCTTACAAAAATTTTATACAGTTCCATAGAACTCTAAAATTCTATAGAGAAACGAGCCCTCAGAGGCACATCTTTAGGTGTGTACTGAAGCAGACCCCTCCGTACCGTTATTCAAAACCCACAGCGGATTAGCCAAAGGCTAGGGAGAACATCCAATAAGATACTTGAGGGGAAGGCCCTAGGACTCGCCGTCTGAAAAACCCCTGTCCACCTGGAACAGGTACAACGGGGAGTCATAGTTTCCTCTCAGGAAGTTTCTTATTAGATGTTCTCCCTAGCCTTTGGCTAATCCGCTGTGGGTTTTGAATAACTCGGTATGGAGGGGTCTGCTTCCACTCGAGGGAGAAAGAGGCATCACGACCCCGAGGTGATCTTTTGTTTCTTTCATTTTTTACCCTTTTTCATCCTTCCTCATTATGTTTGTCTGTCTTATGTTTGATGCAGCTTGGCCGAATATGATCCTTGTGCCATAAAACCTGAAAACAACCAACCACCTATAGAGAAACAAAATTTTGCTTATACAGAAAAAAATTCCAAGAGAAAACAAATTCGAAAGCCTGTATTTCTATAGAATTCTATTCAAAAAGGAAAGTCCTGAAGCAATAGGTTTTTTTTATAGAGATTTCTACAGACATTCTTTCTTATAAGATTACTTAAAATAACTTATCGAAAAATGGGCCCTAATTCAATAGGATTCTATAGACCAGATCCTGTGTAGAAATTGTTATAGAATTTCTGTAAAATATTTTTATAATGTTAGTTATGAATACATGCATCTAGTGTTAGAAGGTAGGAGCAGAGAGTTAGAAATGAGGAGAAATTCAAGAGCACCAATATATATTCCCTCATTTTCCAACTGTTCTACTTGGGTACAACTTAAAATATGTTTTATTTTTGTAGACAAGTATATAAACATAGTGTAGTAACTACAGCCTAGACTTCAAACTTTGATATGCCTAGAAGAATAAATGATTGATGGGTCAGAATTTACACCATACAAGAGAAGAAATTCAGGAAACTTAGACCTAAAAAATGACTGCATTCAAAAATCTGTTATCAAAATGAAATTATGGGTGTAAAATGTGACAAATATTGAGTATCAGTAGATCCCAATTACACAAAATTACTTCAGTTCCAACCTTGCCTCAAAATAACTCATAAATTTAGAACCTGTCATATTTTACTTGCAATTATTTTGAAACAAATTCTGTGTATAAAATAAGGTGGCTTTGGTTTGAAAAGCACAACATCGAATAAGAGTTTCATGGATTGAGACTTTAAGATTTTGTCTGTGTTCTGAATTGTACATGAATTATGAGAGATGACAGAATGTCACAGAAAAGTTACTTCCTGAGAGAAGTGGGACCAGCTGTAGACCGGTTGGAAGAGTAGCAAATTGGCAACCAGAGGGTTGCAAGTTCAAAACTTTATCCAACCGAAGACCGCCATGTATGTGGCGCTGGTGCATGTTAAATCTGTTAGGAGAGTGAGATCTTTTCCTTCAGGATTGATGACAGACCATTGCCAATAGCCCGTTGTGTTCCTCCAATGCAACATTAACTTCCCTTCTGGTAGAAGTGTAGGAGGAGGGTGACCTGAGTGTTCACACCCTTGCTTTGTGCATGAGAATAGATCAATGCTTTTTATACTGTTGCAACTGATATCATTGATGAAAAGTTGAGTAAGATTAAAAGAAAATTTTAAATATGTTGTATTGCAGCTAGGAATTTGAGATTTCACACTTCATACACTTGGACGCTTTCTATGGTGGGGGTGTAAAATCGGCTTTATAGTCCCAAGACCCAATCTGATTTTCACATCATTGGCATTGTCGAGTGGTTATATTTTAAGCTCAAGGAAATCTTTAACTCTGATATTATCAAATGTAGGTAGAAAACACACAGTAAAAATGGAAACTGATTTCCCTAATCTCGAATCAAACGAAGGTCATTCTTCGCAGCATCCTTCCTATTGGAAAAAATATGATAACTTCAGTTTAAAAATTATTTATTCAAAGAAAATCACATTTTTAGGTATCAATCTGATGTGTGACATTTTCCGCAGATTTCAAATCCGTTGAAATTTATACACTATCTTTAAGGGTCTGGGAGATAGAAAAAAGACTGGATCTGAGATAGAAAAAAGAACTACAAAACTCCAGTTAAAACTTTTTATTTGTTTTGTTCTTCAGCTGAAAGCGTTCAAACGGAAACATGGAAAAAATAAATTTAGATTCTGCCATCTCTTTATGGTGTTGCCATTCTAAGGAAAACAACAAACATTTAAAAGTGTTCTAGATTGAATTTAAAATTTGGCGCGACCCACAAATTGAAAAAATTTGGAGTACCTGTGTACGAACTGCGACTGAGTGTTATGACAGTTGTTATTTTTATGCCTAAGTTTTCAGATTATTTTCTCTTGTATGATGTAAATTTCAGTTAATCAATCATTATACTTTAACAATGTTAAATTTTAAATACATTATAATCTTAACAGTGAACAACACACTGAACTTTAATTAAACTTGCATCTTGCAATCAAAGTGGATCCATAGTAAAAAATTGCCCATAATGCAAAATCCACAGGCCTTAGTCATTACACCATATGTTTATACAATCTAGATAAAAATAATAATAAATGCACCAAGAAGGAGTTGTGTGATTGCAGTAAAAATTGGTGAATGTGAAGAACATGGATAGAAAAACAAATTATTAAAATTTCAGAACAATTGAAGGATTTATTTCAGAGTTTGACCGTTACAAAGGGAGGAAGTCAAAAATACGTTGGTCCACCTCTGGCCTGGATGCAAACTGTCACCTGGCACGGCATAGACTGCAAAAGTTCCCGGATGGTATCCTGCAGAATTTCTTGCTAAATTGTCTCCAATTTTCGGGCTAAATGGCCAACATTTCGGGATGATTGCAATCGCCTTCCCATAACGTCCCAAATGTGCTCTATGGGAGAGAGATCAAGAGCCCTAGCTGGCTAAGGAAGTGTTGGGAAAGCTCGAAGACAATTCATGGCAACTTGTGCAGTGTGCAGCCAGGCATTATCTTGTTGAAAAGTCCCTGGTGTCGCAAAAGGAACGGTAACACAACCGGTCACACAATATCGTCTACAAACCGCTGTGCTGTAAGTGTGCTAGAAATGACTATCAAAGGGGTTTGGCTATCAAAGGAGATGGCATCCCTGACCATAATGCCCTGTTGTGGGCTTGTGTGACATGCGATAGTAAGGGTGCCCCATGCTGCTCTGGAGGTCTCCATACATGTGTGTGGCTTGTCGTCTGGATGTAGTTGGAAACGGGACTAAAGACTATACGTCCCCAGTTAGCGCCGTTACAAGTGTTACGAGCCTGGTACCGCTGTAATTCTGCACCTTCTTGGTGCATCGATTTTTTGCTATAGAGTATACATTCACAAAATAACTTTGATTTCACACACAAGTAGGAAATTTTGACAACTAAGGTAAAATGCATTGGTGCAGTTGAGGCCTAAGTTTCTTCTCTGTCCCTGGTTTTCAACCCTTCTGGCCTAATTTATTTCTTTGTGTGCAGGTATGCGCCTGTCTCTCGCCGATGCTGGGGATGGCATTGAAGATGCTAACTTTGTGGAGAACATGGCAGATGCTGGGGTCTTGCGACTCTTTTCGTTTCTGGAGTGGGTCAAAGAAATGATCGCCACAAAAGATCAGATGAGAAATTCAAAAGTTCAAACATTCAATGATAAAGTATTTTCCAAGTAAGTTTGTTTCAATTTTGTTGAATCTTAAATGATATATCACCACTCTAGACCTTTGGGCTAAAAGTTCAGGCCACCTGGAGTTTTATGGCATTCCTGTTGCTTTCCATGTTGAAATGAGTAATACTTAATGTACCTCCACAGAGCCATAATGTTTTTTCATGTATTCATTGGATGTTGTAGATAGTTCAACTCCAACCACTTTGAAAACGTTTATCATAAGATGCCAATAAAAATAGGTTATTTCCTGAAATTAGTATTTCGAATTCTCTATTTCTCAAGGCACCATGTTGTATGTAATGCCCTATTTTACTTTTAACAATCCAAGGTTCCTTCACCTGAAGCTGATTGCATTTCCCAGTCTGGTCTTTCAAACCAGTCAATCACTGCATGTAAGAAATCTTAATAAAATTAGATGGTTTTAAAGTGGATATTAAAATTGTTTTTTCATTCCCATCAGTGACATAAACCATTGCATCGTGGAGAGCGAGAAGAGCTACGAAGCCATGATGTACAAGGAGGCACTTCGTATTGGATTCTTTGAGCTGCAAGCTGCACGAGACAAGTACAGAGAGCTGACTATCAGAGAGATGATGGATGCAGAACTGGTTTTCAAGTTTATTGAAGTTCAACTTCTGCTGCTCAGTCCCATTTGTCCTCATATCTCTGAACATATATGGAAACTGCTAGGAAAGGTGAGAATTGATCTCTGTGCACTGTTTTAATAGTTGGCATTTGTTTTGAATGCCACTGCTAGAGCTTGTGGAAAATATTTGGTCTCTTTGGATAACCATTGCTTGAATTTTTTTATTACATTGGTTATTAACTTGGTACGCTCAAGCAACTAGTAGCTTCATTGATAGACGAGTTTCTGAACAGTTTTTCAATAATATTTTCCAATCGATAGATGGTGACTTTTATTGAAATGTTATTGTTCAATCGTGGAAATAAAATAGGGTCAATTGTTACTGAACATGTCATTACATTTCATACATCATATTTTAATAAAGACTGCATCAATATTTCAAAGATAATCATCAATGGAAAAACTTCAATTAACTCTTTCAAAGATCCTAAGCCAAGCACATGGCTAGGTAGTTAGGTCCTCAGTGTGAAAGGCTTGAGTTTGTGAATCCTGATCTGGTTATGAAATGCTCATTGTGGTTTGAAATAGACTTTAAGCATAGGTTCCTAATCAGACATCTTTCAACAAAATTGACTGCAGAGTTGAAATTTAATCCATAATTACCCTAAAATGGTTAGGGTTGTTGTAGCCCACTCTGGAGAGTTACAGATTAGTGACCGGAGGGTTCCGGTCACTAATCTGTAACTCTCCATGTGCATGATGCTGGTGCATGTATGTTAAATCTACCGTGGCCTCGAATGTTCTCCCATTGGCGTATGTTGACATTTGGAGAAGGGGTGGCAGCTCAGGTGTCGGCCTCGTCATCTGGCCTCAGTTCAAAATTACATTTTGTCCTTGGATTGAACCAGTATCAGTAACCTACAAGTCACATTTGAGCTTTCAATTAAACAATGTTTTTCTTAGTTATTTATGAAGTTAACTGTAGTCTGCTCCCAGTCAAGTCATGTGGTTCTGAATGAGTGTAATAATGAAATTAAGGGAATGTTAATAACACAAACAAATCCACTATTGGCATCTTGAGATCTGGTTTGAAGCTTATTGCTCAGTACCAAAAGTGAAAGCAGGGTCGTGGTAGCCCGATTGGAAGAGTAGCAGATTGTCAAACAGAAGTTGGCAGTCAATCCAACCAAAAACCATCGTTCGTGTGGGGGCTGGTGCATGTTAAATATGTCATGGCCTTATGTTGGTGAGGTGTGAAAGATTGGAAAGCGGAGTGCCAGCTCACGTGTGACCTCATTTGACTGTGGTTCAAAATGACATGGTGTTGTCCAAGTTATAATTAAATTATCTTTATGAGGAAGCTGTGATTTGGATTGAGGCTCCACAATCTGATTGTTTACATTCTGCTAGTCGCCCCATTGGAGGAGTAGATTGGGCTGTGTATTGTGTTGTGTGCTCTATTTTTGAGCTTAGACCAATAAACCAAATTATTCCAATTTTAATCTTTGTCCATTCATGCCTTTTGTTCCATTTTTGCACTTGTATATGTCCAAATGTTATATTGTATGTGATTTAAAAAAAAAATCTCCTCTTCCTCGTCCCTCTAGTGAAAACTCTAAACCTTGGGTGAGTCGGAGGGACGAGGCTACAGTAAGTAAGGTGTTGTCCTTGGATCTTTCCTATTGGAACTGATCTGTATTATCACCAAGGCCTGATATATTGCTCCAGTGTGACGTTAATTCACCCACCTACTGAAAGTGACAGCAGCAATAACATGTTGGGGGAGGGGACAAGCCATAGTGATTACCAATCACACTTTTGTGTATGGCAGCTTTTCCTATCAAAGTTGAACATCTTTACAAATATCAACTGAAGGTTGACTGCCTTTCACTGCAGTTGCTCTTTGCCTTTCTTTAAAAAATATTGAGTCTCGGAAATCATTATCTTTGAAATATTTTACTGTCTGGGAGTTGCAAAATGCACCTTTAAAAATTATTTCACAATACTTAATCTCCTTGCACTGTTGGATGTACTTTCTCGGCAGCATTAATATCTGAATTTAATACTGTCCGTAGTCCAAACTTGTTTTGTTGATTACTTCATGGTGTCATTAAGCATGTTAAATATTTTTTTTCATAGACTGAAAGTATCATGAAAGCCCCCTGGCCCAAAGCTGCACCTGTGGACAGTATATTGCTGAAAGCATCTGCTTACTTCATGGCGGCAGTTCATAAATTTAGACTGAGAATGAAAACTTTAAAGGGCAAAGTAAGTGTTTTATTATGTTGTTCTTTCACTATAGAGGCTGTCGTAACTCAGTGGATATGCCCACTGCTCTGACAAGCTGCTACTTGTAGGTGGCGCAGGTTCAATTCCTCTCTGGAGGCATTTCTCTCTATTTTGTGTCAGAAAAATTTTCCTTTTGTGTGTATATATCCCATACTTAAAGTTTATGGCCTCATATGGCCCTTGTGCCATAGAAAACCCAACCAACCTTTGATTTAATGATGATCATTCTTACCGAGTCCCTGTAAATCAGTTTTTGTAAATGTTCATTTCAATGTGTTTTAAAATATTCGATCACCAGGGTTTCGTTTCAACCACTAATTATTTCACATGGTTCTTTTCTAATATCCTAGAAGTATCAAATTCTATTGAATTTTCTTTCTATTTTACACAGAAAAGTGCTGCTCCTGTTTCCAAACCCACTCATGCTGTTATTTGGATTGCCAGGACTTTCCCACCATGGCAATCACTGGTGCTTAAAACAATGCAGGCATTACATAAGGTAAGGACGTGAATTGTCCATAATAGCTGTTTATATTAAGTGTTTTTAACAATTTTATGATTTTTCAGCTTGTATTAAAGGAGGAGGCAATTAGCAATTCCTCTATTTATTACCAAGTCTCTTTCTTTCATAAAGTTTTAGTTTTCTGTTAAAAATATGATGCCGTATTTAATTTGGTCTTTAAACAAGAAAGCAATACCATCTAAAAATTGAAGCAATCTTAATTTTTTTTTCATCTCATTTTCTCAGAGAAATGTTTTTTTTTTTTTGGTAAATAAAGTGTTCCTTCTCTGTCATAAGAGGTTTCAGAGAATGTTGATTTTCATATATATATGTAATAATTGAGTTCACACACAGTTCCGGTAAACTTAATATAAAATTAATGATTGAGGTGCAGCTGATGAATAGTTACAGATGAGTATATACAGAAAAATATACACTCTGCCCGTCTGGCACGTCTAAGCGACAAACATCGGTGAGCACATCTTGCTCATTCATGTAAGTCCTTTCAGAACATTCGAGGAATAACCTTCCTCTTTAATGTTGGACTTCCTTCTCTCCACCTTCGCTGATTGCGCAGCACATAGGAGGTAGAGGGCGCTGTTGGTGAGGACTAGGGAGGTTAGTAGGTATAAATAGTGTGCAAGTTTATATTAAGTAAGGTTTTATAAGGTTGTCATAAGTGAAATGTAAAGTGTGATACTTATTTAACCAGTATTAGATACCAAACTAATGATTAGGAAATTTATAAGAAGGTGCTAAGAATCATGTTTTCTAAAAAGTTTATAATTTCTCCTGTTCTCTAATTTACATGTTTAAATTGTGGGAATTGCCTAACGTGCTGATATTTATCTCACAAACATGTCAGAAAGGATATCTAATTTAAACTGTTCTTTGTTTGCTAAATAAATTTTACTTTATTGTACGGAAACATTCTAAATATAGTGTCGTCTTTCTGTGTGTGTAATTGGCCCTTCCCTTTTAAAAATGGCAATTTTTATGTTGATGTTCAATTGGCAAAACTGCCCCTAGCATATTCATTTCTCTAGTTATTCCTTCAACTGTCCCAATATAATTTGATACATTCTATGTTTCACAATGTGTATATCTATAGTGAATTTTTTACCATATTCATTTTCAGAAACATCAGGGTCTACCAGAAAATAAAGTGATAGCTTCTGAGTTAGGAAAAATTTCAGATTTAAAAAAATATATGAAGAGAGTGATGCCATTTGCTCAAGTAATGAAGGTGAGAAAACTTATTATAGTCCAACTTAAAAACTTCATATCCACTTAACATGTGCATAAGTAATTGGTTAAAGTGTTTCATCATGTCTGAGTTACTGTAATATGTACTGTTTTTACTCAAGTTTCATGTCTTGATAAAAAAAAAATTGGCACAGCTTTGATATAGACTTTTTGTGGAAACGTGTTTGGTTCGTTTTTTGGTGTATTTTTTATGTCACCAAATAAGCATTAATAGAAAAAACACTATATAAACTTAACGTGGAAAATGTGACAACTTAACGAATTGTGACAGCTTAACGAAAAAAAATGCACACAACTGTTTTATCAAACAACTACAAGTATCTACAGTAGAGGTGCACAACCTGCGGCCCGCGAATCATCAATTTGCGGCCCGCAAGCTAATTTTGACTATAAACTTCCAAGACGATTTAAGTTAAGAAGCAAATTGACTGACAAATATTTAGAATCAGTCTTAAGAGTTTCGACTAGCAGTATTGAACCTAACATAACTAAATTAGTTAGTAAAACTCAGTATCAGCCATCCCATTAGCAAGCTATAACATAATTATTGTTTAAAGCTTTAGAAATTTTAATAATAAATATATTTGATGCTGTAATTTTTATTTCCAATTTTACTGATATCATTAAAATTTCTGATACTCATCTTTATAGCTCATTGTACTATTACTGTTATTAAATCTATAACCAAAATAATTTGCTGAAGTACATATGACGTTCTTGAGACACATTTTTAAAAGTAATTCTAAATGATTGATCATTGCAAATGTTTGTTAACTTCTTTTTTTAAACTATTCACAATATCATTCATTTAGCTCTAAGCTCCTAGATTTTTTTTGAGAAAACATTTGTAAGTTTAATCTTAAAAAAAATAAGTTATTAATTTTTTACTATACATATTAAGTGTAATAACAGCTGTACATAATTGGGTAGTAGCACTTTCATTGTGTCTGTGCTGTAACTTCAATTGCGCCCCCTCCCCCCATGTCTCAATCAACTGTGAGAGTGGCCCTTCTCCCAAAAAGGTTGTGCACCCCTAATCTACAGAAACGAAAAAATAATTACTTGCTCTGAAGTATGGTAGCAGAAGTTTGTTCAAGTTCATTCTGATATAGAAATTTGTCCAAGTTAATTTATTTGTGGATGTTATTAATGAAAATCGGTCTGTTTTTGACTTGCAAGTGGCTCTCACAATGCACAAAATAGTTGCCCTGCTAGACGAACTAGAATACGATTATCATATGTTAATTGATTTTGTTTTAATCATTTATCTGCGAGAGCAATGTTTTAAAATTTTATTATAACTATGGGGAAATATAATTTTTAACAGTTTGTGGGTGAATCAAGAAAAGTATAAACATAATTTATTTTAATTAATAGAGTCAACCCAATGTGTTGCATTTTTTTTAATCTAGCTTTTTTATGCTCTTAGGATGATTCTACTTTGAAAATGTGAAGCAATTAGTTATTAGTTCCGAAATTGATCAATTGAAAAAAAAACATGCGAAATAAAGATTGCAAAAACGTAAACCGTTATGCCATGTGCAATCCATTTCCATAGTCAGCTTAGATGATTATTTTCAAATTAATTATGTTTTATTAAAATGTTTTCTATAAATGTATTCAATAAAATTGCAATATTTTTAACATCATAAATTTTATAAATACATCAGTTTTTAGTAGCTCTTATGATCTGTTTCAGTTCACGGGAAAATGTTTCCTTCGAAACTTGTTCGGTCTCCGATCCAGTTAACTTTGACTCTGACATATGCAACTTGCAATCCTTTTCCATCCTTTTAGCAAATGAATAGTATGCTACTAATTTTATTTTATTGAAACCTCTGATGTAACAATAAATGAATTTACTTATTTTCAATTATTTTTTTATGAATTTATAAAAGCATTATAAAAAAGTTTCTTGGGGTGAGTAATTTCCATTTCCTAAGCGCGCTGAAGCTGCCGACATAACAAAGTAAACAATATAATTTCAAAAACAAACAAATTACAAATTTTTAAAAATTTGGAAATTTTTGAAAATGAAAGTGTTTGTGGATATGGGAAGACCTTGACCCAGACAACACAAAATGGTGTTTCATATTAGCAGCAATATGCTAAAAAATTGCTGATACACTCCCCCAAAGACCATTAAAAAGCAAATACAAAACAAAACGTCATGAAAAGAATAAGAAAACGAAATCAAACTCGCAACAGCAGCTGAGAAAATAGTGACACAATCCCATTTGGTGGTGATCTTCGGGCTTGGTATCGCCGTTTCTCATCAAACTCAAATTTTTTCTTTCCCTTTTTATAAAAGTGAATTCACTGGGGAAGAGATGTAATAGAAAAACATCCAAAGTTTTTTTCTTGTGGTCTTTATTCTATAATTTGTTGATATACTTACATATCTCTTCTCTAATATTATAAAAGGAATTGTTTGTCTGTTTTCTGCATGCTAAGTCCTGATGAATCTATGGCACTTACAGTATTGGGATTTGGCACACAAGTAGTCCAAATTGTTTGCAATTTTAGGGTAGCAGTCAATTTTAAAATTCAATCTAGAACATTTTAAAATGAATTTAATGAAATTTTTGTGGTTTTTATGGAAGGTTTGGGAGCAAAGGCGAGCAGGAGGCGCAGCCCCCAGTAAAAGAAAAACATCCAAAGTTTTTTTCGTGCGGTCTCCATTCTATAATTTGTTTACATATATACTTACATATCTCTTCCCTACTATTAAAAAAGAAAGTGTTTGTGTGGACTGTTGTGACAAATCTATGGCACTTACAGTAATGAGATTTGGCACGCAAGTAGTCCGAATTTTTTGCAATTTTTGTGCAAAGCCTGAATTTTAAAATTTAGTCTAGAACATTTTTAAATGAATTTAATTATTATTGTTTTCTTTAGAATGGCAACAGCATAAAAGATTGCAGATTCTAAATTCATTTTTTCCGCTTCCGTTGGTTCTCCGAGGAACAATTTATCAGCAGACTAAAAAAAACTTTTAATTTAGTTTTTTTTTTCTATTTCGTAGATCGTTAAAAATAAAGTAAAAATTTCAAAAGATTTGAAATCTGTGGAAAATTTTACATTAGATCAATACCTAAAAATGTGAGTTTCTTTAAATAAATAATTTTTTAATTGAAATTTTTATATTTTTTCCAATACGAATGCTGCTGTGCAAAATGACCTTCGTTTGATTTGAGATTCCAGAAATCAGATTTCATTTCCTGTGCTTAGCAAAACAAATAAAAAACATTTTGACTGGCTTTGTTTAGTTCCTTTTTGTTAAATCGGAATCGTTAAAGACAGATTAAAAATTTCACCGCATTTGAAATCTGCGGAAAATTTTACACCAGATTGATACCTTGCATTTAATTTCCTTTTAATAAATAATTTTAATAAATACAATTTGTAAGTACATAGATGGAATGAAGGCACGATTTCAAGCATTGTTCATCTCGGGTGCTGGGCAACTTTCAAAAATAGTTGTGAGGGTCTTGAATTGAAAGTATTACAGGACTACCTGGTTGTAATTAATGCTGTTTATTTGCAGCAATCTTTGACCCTGTGTACATAAAGGCCACAATTGAGTCAGATCGCGTCTTTTACACACCACAAAATATGTCATAACAATGATCATCATCTTCTCACATCCTGGGCTTCATTAAACAAATTCACGCAACTTAACTGTGCAGTGGTTGAGGAACTTCCCAAACGCCATCTATTGGGTTTTCTTGAAACCAACAGTTGGTTGTTTAAATTATATATGTTATAAATTGTAATTTGAATAAAGAACCGTGAATTTCTAAAAATTTTCTTTTAGGAAAAAGCTGAAAGTCTTGGTATCAGTGCCTTGAACCTTTTCCTAGATTTTGATGAAATGGAGATTCTCCAGAAAAATGTGGAATACCTTTTGAATACTCTGGATGTAAGCACCAAACATTCCACATAAATGTACTGATTGGCACGTAGTTTGCTGTAATGGTAACGACACATTTCCTGTTTCAGCTGGAAGAGATTTCTCTAAAATATACAGATGAATCTCAAGACAAAGCTCTGGAGGATTGCTGTCCTGGCGAACCCTTAATTATCTATTCTACTGCGGTAAGGAATTATGCAACTCTTTAAAAGTTGTGACAACTTTTAATTCCAATAGTATTAACCAGAAGCTGTTAAAACTTACTCAACAGAGGGTCACATTGAAGGGGTTTAATTAATCATTTTTAAGCTTTCCAGACAAATCTATTGAAATGTTAAACATGCAAGTAGAGCATGATAGCAAAGGTAAAAACTCTCAGGTAGAGAATATGCTTGGCATACAATAAAACATTCTAGAACTGGAAACTAAAGTTGCAGTTAAAAATTAAACAAAAAAAATTTACATATTAGATTAATATTCGTTAGATTCTGGCACCTTTCACTTTGAAATCGTGGTACTCCCTCGGCAATTGGTTTTCAAACACCAATCCTAAGAAAAATAAGGTTCAAACAGCTTTTACGCAGAAGCAGATACAGTAACCCCTCAACCTATCTCACTTGTTGGATTATTTAAATTGAATGATTTTATATATTTTTTAATCCTGATTTATTAATTCAGCTTTGGGTTTTCTTTTTCTGTATTAAAATTAAATAATGATATTGAAAAAGAAATAACCTGGTACCGAACACATGTTAGTTAGCTGTTTTACCACTATGACTACTGTATTTCTAGAAAGAATATGTTCTACATAGCTGTTTGAATTTTGTTTTTACAGCTAAAAAAAGTTGTGTAATGAATAGGTACAAAATTTAAATTAAGTTATCAAGTAAAAAATTGCTATTAATATGTATCAAAATATAATTGTTATATATTTCCAATGGTGGGTACAAAAGATAAAACTGAACACGAACAACAGCATGTAATAAAAGGCAATAGAAGAACGTCTATGGACCCATTCTATTTCCATTCGGTCCCTCGCTTCCCAGTATCGTATCCACAAAGTTGTAGCAGTGAGTGCAGGATGGACAGTGTCGAGTATAGTCCATGAGTTCCTGAAGGTTGCAGAGCTTGTAGCGTGGATCGTCAAGGATGCCAATGCGATGTAAATGCCTTGCAAGGCAGTCGTGACCAGTAGCGAGGCGGAATTCTGCTACGACTTTCATCCTAGGCTAGTCAGAAAGATTTTGTATATTTTCCCACTAGAATTTCTGGGGATTCTTTTCTGAGAGCTCTTTTCCCAGGTTCTTCTTAAAAATTGATTTAATGATTGTCTTTACATTATGAAAAGGGATTTCATCATTAACAGTTTGAATAATCGCTGCTCATTTTTAGGTCAGCTTTTTCATTACCTTCTATGCCGCAGTGGGCTGGTATCCACTGCAAGCAAATAGTCTTATGATTGCGAGACAGAAAACTTAGGAGAGACCGGCAATTCGCAATTAAAAAAGAATTCAAATGAAAGAGTAAAAGCAGCAAAATGACCCAAGAATAATTTTAAATGCTTTGATCTTACAAAAATTCGCTATGTTATATTTCCTAAATTATCATACATATTAATGTTTGACATAAATCAATACTATCTAGAAACTATTGCCATGTCTCCTGTTTTACAAATTTTAATTTATAGATGCAACAAACCAATTAATATAATAGAAATACTCTTTTTAATTTAAACAAAAATCATGATTTTTTTTCACACCAGGAAGGTTTGTCGCCTCATTCCTTCCACCTCAGTGGTCCTTAAAGAATGAATACATCTCTAACGTGCTGGAAAACCCTGTTGTGTAGTTAACAGACTCATCTGTGTGAAATTAACTTCTAGATAAAATTTTAAAATTCGGGCTTCGCAAAAATTCGAACTACCTGAGGTATTAATCTGGCAGGGCTTATAACACGTCACTTTTTTGTTCTTTTGTCACTTTTTCAGGTGTTTAAGTTCTTAAATTCTACTTGGAGAAAACAATTTTTAGTGTGCAATTAAAAAAATTAATTTTTTTCCTCTAAAGTCAAATGTCAATCTAGTACATATTGTGCAATTTCGTTTTGCGTTAAAACTTGTTCAGTCAGAAGGGGGGGGGGCAATTCCCCTCCTTTTCTGAATGACGCCTGGGTTTCCACCAAAATCAAATCTTTTTTATATTTATTTTGAGGTAATCCTAATGTGATGCTCCGGCTGCTATAATATTGATTTTGTTTCGCGAAAAGAATTGAAGCCTCAAGTATCACATTAGATAAGTGATTTAAGATAATCTTGCCATCAAATAACCAATAGCAACCCTCTAAAATACAGAGCAGCGGAATATAGTTTCCTTCCTTCATAATTTCCATAAAGACAGTGGAATGCTGTTCCATCGGATTCCCCCACAACACCCTTGGTCACATACCATGGTGCTAAGGAATTGGATATAGGAAGAAGAGAGTTGACGTTGAAGCTTAGGGAAGATGTGTCTGAACTAGTTTTTTCTGTTCACAGATTTTTTAATGAGTGGCCTAAGCGTCAACATACAAACAAATTCAAGGAGACTTAAAACTTCCCACTCACTATTTCATCAAGCAATGTTCAAGCAGGTGGCTATGCCTAAACCCATCTGGTGAAAGGTTGCTTGAACAGTGAATTGCAGTGCGAAAGAATTTCCTTCACTACATTCCAATAAAGAAGCTAAGCATGATACAAAGACCAGGCTACACGAAAATGGTTCATTTACTTTGAAGAGAAACTATGAAAGTTGAGGGGATATTTGTCATATCAAGGGCAAGTATATATAATCATGTGACCAAATTTCTTCAGAAAAAGGTACCCCTAATACATAACCTTCATTCTCAAATCAAATTGTTGATAATAACAATTTTAGGTAGGATCTACAAAGAGAAATTTATTCAAGATTTGAAGATGGATACAATCGAGAGAGAAGATATATATGTCCTCTCAGAAACTGTTGCTTCTGGCTGATATTGTGATTGGAGTTAAAATTTTTAAAACTCTTCAGAATGTGAAAGAGAAGGAAAGGAATTTCCTTTTTCTAAGGGCTCGGAAGCATTACATTGCTAGTGTTAAATATTTTTTGAAGAAGTCCTCCTTTAGTCCATCTCTCCTTAAAAGTTTATCCTGTCTTGGTCCTCTTGAGGGACTCAGTGGTGAGAGTGTTGGACAAGTATTAGAAGTTGCAAGAGCAATGCCATGGGATGTCCCGACCAGTGCTGTAGTCGTAAAAAAACCAGAGGGTATACCATGGGAAGGCGAAACATGTACTTACAGCTTACACTTTCCGGGGGGGGGGGGGCAACTCCCCCTAGCGCCCATGGAGATCAAAGGACCAGGGAATAAGTTTGAATTAATTCAAGTTTAAATTATTGAGAGAGAAAATGCCTATATTAATTTTATATTACAGAAAAGGATCTGCGGAACTTTGAAGAAACTTCGACCTAAGCAGAAATTTGTGTTCACAAGGTTCGAATTTACTGTGTTTATGCAAAGCAAAATGTGCAGACTAGCATTGAGTGATATTCAAATTTGAAAATATCACTATATTAATATTTAACTATGATATAAAATAATTACAGGAAATGTTAAGAGAAAAATATTTAAATACATAAAAAGTAGGATGTAAATTTTTTTTAAAACAAATTTTAAGGTCTACCTCTATTATTTTCATTGAAATATTTTCCAAACTGCTTGATAAGAGAAATCCGTCTCTGTCTTTTTGAAGCACATTCTCTTGATCTATAGTCTACTGAAGAACACTGGTTGGCTAACCAAGAATTTACAATTTTTTTCCGGTTGAAAGTTTTGTATAGGTGGTCCATTCGCATTAATAAACATTTGGAGATGTTTGAAATCAATAAATATGATCTCAAATATGTAACACTCGTTATTCATTAAACTAATCCCGCACTCGGCCGTGGAACATGGTAATATTTCAATTGTTCTTAAAAGAGGCTTTAAATTTTCTGGAACAACTTGGGCGTTTTTATTGGTTCCTCAAACACTGAATACTGCACAATTTCATCCATACCAAAAAACGTTGACATATCTTTTTCACCTTCTTTTCTCCATGGCAAATATCCCCATTATTTATATTTTCTGGATCAAGCATGGATATATCCTTCAAATTTGACAATTTTCTTCATTAACATCAGAACAATGTCTGGATTTCATTCTGTCGACAATACTTTGAATGAATTGCTTTTGATTAATAGGTATGATTTTGGAATTATGTACAAAGGTTGATATTTTGAAATATAAACTTTTCTTTTACTTCTATAGCTATCTGCATTTCACGCGATGTTTCCAAGGAAAAGCAAAGTGATGAACGTAGTTTTTAAGAAAAAGCAGAGGGTATACGGAATTTTCTTGCAAAACCAGAGAGTATACGGCGTATACCACCGTATACCCTCCACTACAGCCCAGGTCCCGACAGAAATACTACTGGATGAGTGGAAATTATTCCAAAGAGAATTTGAGGAAGAAGGATCTAGAATGAAGCCTATTGATGTTTACTGGAACCAGGCAAGAAGGAAGAACTGGAAGGCACAAGAAAGATTAGAGAAAGAAAGAAGCAGATAAATTTTTTTTTTAAGTAGCAGGCAAAGAAAAGAAAAGTAATTGAAGAAGAAGAACGGAAACTTAAAATTATGCTTAAGGAAGAGGATGAGGCATTGGACAGTGCTTCAAAATTGTTAAAGGAAGTCAATGATAGGCTCAAGAAGGCAATAAAAAATAAAGGTTTTAAGGAAGCAGTACTTGCTCAGGCAATGATTGAATGGGTGGTATAGTGGATGATGTTGGTCAGCAGACAGACTTTGAAAATGCATTTTTTTTCTCTTGAGAAGAAAAAGACAAAATTAATTTCAGATTTCTCTCTCTATATTAAAAACGTTGCCGCTGCAGGATTGAAAACTTGCTTTTTTTGCTCGTTTCTTAGACAGTTTTCCGAGAAAGTACGGATCAGAAAATTACAAAATTTCAATTTGGCTCCATATTATATTTATTTTTATTCGGGAAAAATCAGGACATTTTCGTTACTTTTTTTTAAACTGTCATCTATAGCTTATTACAGTTAGTTTTTAAATTTGAAAACATCACAGCAAACCTTAGAATGTACTCTTTCGCTTGTTGCAATTATTTTTGGAAGTGGTTAATAAATAAATTCGATGTGATCAAAAGTTGGTCATACAAATTTTGTATATTTTAGATCATGGAGCGAAAGCGAATTTTTAACTTCACGGAAATGAAGATTACATTTGTAACTCGCATATTTGCCAGATATCAAATTTATCATAGCGACAATCGTTGGTGAGCGTAGGGGGCGTACTGCGAATTATTAAGATAGTTTCGCCGTCGCAGGAGATTGACTCTGCAAAACAAGTGTTGGTTTGTGAAGCAAACCAAATGGGACTGTGTAGCAACCTCCTTGGGGTTGGCAAGCAGGGGGCACAGCACCCTAGTTCTACAAAAAAAAATCAGACAATCTTCAAAGAAATGGAAGAAACTCTTCAAGATATGTCAAAAATGAACAACATATTTAAAAATCATGATCACAAATAATTTATTATTATTTTTTTTAATATCATTTTTAAATGAAGAAAATAAATATTCTTCCAAAGAAAGAAAAGAAAAAGATAGGGGTGACTGTGGGGAGTATTTTTTTCTTTTCTATCTTTATACTTGCATATATTTGGCCTTATTGTTATTTGTCACTTTTTTTTGTTCGATAAGTCACTTTTTTCATTCGATTAGTCACTTTTTTGTTTGATTAGTTACTTTTGTCACGTTTTTACACCTTAAAACCTGTTAAAAGCCTTGATCTGGTATAAAATTTTCCACACATTTCAAATCCATTGAAATTTTTACTCTATCTTTAACGATCACGAACATAGAAAACCACGAATAGTCCTTTTTGTATTCGTAATGAATGTCTTCGTCAAATGTGGCCAAATTCGTTTTGCGAAAATATGAAGGTTACAGTTGAAAAATGATTTATTTAAAGAAAATCACATTTAAGGTATCAATCTGGTATAACATTTTCCGCAGATTTCAAATTTCTTGGAATTTTTACTCTATTTTTAATGATCCCGAAGGTAGAAACATGGATTAACAAATAAAAAGAAATACATTTTTATTTATTTTGTTTCGCTTCACTGGAATCATTTGTGCTCAGGAAATAAAAGGAAAAATTAAATTTAGAATCTGATCTCCTCACACTGTTGCCATTCCAAGGAAAACAAATAATAAATAAATGCCAATAAATTAATTAAAATATGTTCTAGATTAAATTTTAAAATTAGGGTTTCACATAAAATTAGGACTATATGTGTGCCCAATTTCATAACTGTAAATTCTATGGATTCGGTATGGACACTGCATACATGCAGACAGACACTTCCTTTTTTAATAGTAGAGATGTTGTATTTAAAAAATATATATTTCATTGCCTATTACCAAGATATTGGATCTGGCCCATGCAAAGTGCTCTGGCATTAAAAAGGCCTGTTTTTTCTTCTTCTTTTTTTAAGTTGTTAAAAACCTTAATATTTGCTTGAAAACCTCGTATTTTTAAAGCTCCATCATTTTACAACAGTACAAATTCTACTTCATCTACATTCAAATACCAAATGAAAGATTCTGGACCAGGTCATGTCGAATTTATCTTTGTGTAGTGGGTGTCATTTTAACTCTAATGTACTTTGAAGGACATAAATAATTGTTCAAAATATAGTATTGCAATCCACATATATGTATTTTTAATTTTAAAAACAGCGTCGAATAGTTATAATTTTGTTTTAGGCTTAAAGTGGAAACTGCCATGGACTGCAATTGTAGTCTGCTAAGGTGTTAATCGTTCTATAAAAAATATCAGATAAATTAATCTTGTGTTTGATCAATGAACTGTTTAATTAAATCATAAAAATGGAGTTTACTAGCTCTGTGGTGCTATTTTAATGTCATTCACAATTTGCTTTTCCAGCCTTCGGTTCCACTGCTGCTGATTAACCAACAACCTCACACTGGCTATCTTGAATTCGAACTCCCCATCTTCGACGGAATGACCGTGTCCAGTCTTGTCTCTCGTGTCTGCAAATCACAACGGATACCAGGTACATAATATTCCTTTCTTAAACCAACCAGCCAAATGATGGTTAGAGGAATAGAAACGTGGACAAGTATGGTTTTCGATACCTACAGAATAATCCTGCAAGCTTGTGTAGTCCATGTTCCCATTGTATTTCTGTAATGCTCCTGCGAGAGTTGCCAAGCATTAGACTGGTGTACCAGCTTTCTCTAGCACATCAATGTATTTGCAACTGAGCTTCAAGTGAAATTAGCTCTCATTTTTGCCTTAGAAAAATATTGAAGTGTGATCCTCACAATTATAAAATTTCCAGCATGTTTTTTACTCCCTTTCTAAGAAAAATGCCTGATTCAAATGAAAGGATAGAACCATGCACAAGGTTATATATATTTTTTCTAATTGAAAAAAATTCTAACTAAATGCACATGTAACATTTCTAAACATGCATCTCAAAATCCCTTTTTTTGAAAATATTTTCTTGTCTATTGAGAAATTTTTTCAACACTTTCTAAAAAATTGATAAGGAATTCTATTCATCAAAAATCTTTAGCCTTTAGTGTATGGATTTAACAAACTGACCAAGACATTGTATGGAACGAGTGGCACACAAACAAGCAAGCTGCATGGTATTCATTGAGGCATTTGTTATTTCCTTCATTACACTCAAAATTTTTTTGTTTTTATCTCGACTCCACATCAAACACATATTTACACTGACAGGCCTTGTGTTTAGCAAAATATCTCTGTAGATCCTTTACCATTATTCATATTTTACTCCATTTACCTAACATTAGATTTTTAACTGGTATGTTGTGTTACCTTCATGTCTTAAACTGAATCAATTCATCTGTGTTGCTTTGGTTAACGTTTCCATCGAAACTTTGTCATTTACTAATGTTGCTGATGGGATATATTACATTTATTCTTGTGATTAAGTGTTATCGTTGTTTTCATGTAGTGAACCTTCGTATTTTTAAATCTAAGTTTTGTATTTGGTTAATATTAAAATTATTATTAATATTATTACTAATTTAATATTTTATTTGCTTTCATTGGGTTGTTTTTGTCTTGCGTTTAGTTCAGCTTGTTCATTATTGAACTCTACTCTCGAGTTGTATATCACCATTTGAAAATTTTGAACAGCCCTACCATGTTAAAAGTAATTCATTTTTTATCTTAACAGATTGCACAAAGGTGAAGCTGTACCGGTATCAAGACATAGTGAAAGGACCTCGCACCATTCCAGTTATGGGACAGACAGAGAATGGGAAATCTGTTTTGAATCCAGATTCCAAGTTGATCATTGAACTTGAAAGAGCTTCTGTTTCACTAGAAGAAAATGGGCAAAAATTTGAAATAGGACCTCAAGTGTCTTATGTGATAACGTGATGTTTTCTAATTTAGTATAATAAAAATTTGGACTTGATGTGATTCTTATATACTTTTGTAGTATCATCACCCCATGATTGGTAGCATCAAAATTGTACGAAATCATACACAAGGAGAAAACAACCAACAACTAAGACAAATCACATTCTTATTATTCAGAAATCAATATTTACATTTCATACAGCATCAATATATTTCCATACATCGAGATGTGTATATCACGGCTTACCCTTGCTCTCTCCCCCGCAGTTTCCAAATCCCCCAACAGCAAAGGCCAATCGGCGATCCGTCGGGAAGAACACCTGTAGAAGATGCTTCTATTTTCGCCTGCTTTTTCTCAGCTCGTAAGACTCGCGGAGCAAAAACAACAGCTGTGTTGCAGTTGGCTCCAGTATTTCACGATCTCACACTCTACAATTTCTTGAAATCCTGAATCTAAGCCCACTTTGATTTTGGGAATAAATTCAGAAAATTTGCTAAAGCTGCTATTTGGGATCAAATATAATAATTTCAGTCATGCTGAAGGTGAAAATTTTACAAAAATGACTAAGAAATATACAGGGCTCCTAACAGGTTTCAAGTTCTAAAAAAGTGACTAAATGACATTTGACTTGAATGTTGTAAAAGACGAATTCTGTTCTGTTTTGAAAATGTAAGTTGTAAAGTAAAAAGTGTAAAAGTTCAAAAAATGTAAGTTGTGCCTGCGTATTTTTATCACTGATCCAACTGCTGTCATTTTATATTTAGTTTTTAAATGTATTTGGTTTCATAATAGACTATTATGTTTGGTGTAGTGCGGCTCCCGAGACAAAGTAGCTGACCTTGGGTCAGTTGATTTCTGAGTAGGTGAGAAACAAGTTAGAAGGCTGTCACACTCAAAAGCTTTAATGTCGATCTTCAGATGTTTTCTTTTCACCAACCCATTATCAATGCTACTGGTTTCGGCAGCAAACGATTAACTTCGAACCTGCGCTAAAGACGCCAATTGTGGATAGTAGTTTTGTTTATCACCATTCTCTTATTTTAACTAATACTTATTTAAAACCATGTGACGCGAGTGCCCTCTGAGAGCCGTACTTTGGAGTTTTATGGTGCAAGGGCCATATTTGGCCAAGCAGTGCCAAACAAGACCCTATGAATGGAAAAAAAGGGTTGGGGAACAGAGTTGGATGAAAGCAGAAAAAGATTGCTTGGGTATCCTGGGTGTGCGAACCCAGTATTTACTACTATTTTAAAGACAGTAAACCCCATAAGAAAAGAAAAGATCACTAGAGTACCTTGGGTTCACTCTTTGGAGAAGGAACAAAACAGGTTTTTCTAGTAGCTGATTTAAGTTGGATTTTTAGCAGAAAAGATTAGGTACAGCTGCAGTCTATGTTTATAGTGGTGGAAACGGCTTTGCCGTATTATTTAAAAAATCTTTCTTTCACAAATATTTTTCTTTTTACAACAGAATATGAAAGCTCCAAAACACATTTGTGAATGTTTTGAAAAATATATTTTATGAAACATCCGTAAAAAGTTTAAACTGAAATTTTTTACAAAAGGAAGTAATTAGCTTCATAATAATACCTGTTACGTCAGAACGGTACCGTGAAAAAAATTATGATAAAAGAAAATTCTACAACTGCCTACAAAAAAATTCATAAGGACCAATGCAATCAAAGGATATTTTAAAATTAAAATGACCAATGGAATCAAAAGGAAATTTTTAGTTTCCTTTTGCCGAGGTTGCAGTGAAAACCGCAATAACAGTAAATACAGATGGGTTGCCTTAATCTACCAAAACTCACTACTAGGAGTGCACCAAGGCTGTTGCCACCACTATAAACATAAACTGCAGTTGTACCAAAGAGTGCTTTGCAACCCCAGTGTTTATTAATGACAGTAAACTCCATGAGAAGAAAAGATCACTAGAGTTCCCTCTTTGGGGGAGAAGGGGCAAAACAGGTTTTTCAAGCAGCTGATTTTCTGTGCCAAAAAATAACAAGGAATATGAAATTGGAAATAATTTATAATTGAGGGGACATTTTCGTGGACTGCTTGATTGCATTGTCAGAAGAGAATGGACAGGTTTTGATGTTGTATTTCACTGCTGAAATTGCAAATACGACTGTGATCAAAGATAAATCATTAAAAGGCATAAGGTGGGAAAACTATCAGCTTAAATTACATAAATAGCACAATGTAAACATGATGCATCAAGTTTATTACATGAAAGACAATCAGTGAAGATCCAAATATCTGATGGTATAAGAATTTGTCTGTTTAATATTTTAGCAACTTGAATATAGTTGAAAACCTTTTCTGACCCATTTAGCAAAACTACAGGCAACCCTCTTACAGATTCCTACAACACGGTACTAAAATTGCGACAACCCTCGTATAACACAATAATAATTTCTGTATGACACAGTTTAATTTTTACCTATTGTTCGTCAATTGGATGGTTAAATAGAGACCCGTTGTGATTTTTTTCACTCGTCTGTTCTGTCTTGTTCTATCCATTCTGTCTGTCTGTGACCTATACTCGTCCACACGGTTTAATACATAGTTAAAATGTTTTTTAAACTTATATGAATTTACTTATATTATTTAATGATCCCTTATATAACTTTATTTAAAATACAAATAAATGTTTACTTTTTACTGTTTTTAGTACTCCGTATAACACGGTTTTAGTTTCCTTATTACATGGAACGCAATCTCTACTTTTATATAATTCTTCTAAGTTTCGCGTAACACAGTTTCTATACAACACGAACTATCCTATAACACTGTACCAAATATACAAAATTGTATGACCCCATGTTTTGTATAGCACGGTTTCCTTATAATACGGTACCATTTGACCCTGTTATAAGAGGGTCCCCTGTACTTTAGTATAAAGAAAATAGAATTTTTTTTTTAATTCTAACCATGTTATCTCCTCAACCTTTTTTTATTTCTTAAATTACTCATTTCAGAGTTCTTTAATAATAGAAAACCAACTGAACAATAAGAAATGAAAATGTGAAATTTTGGTTAGTTTCTAAGCCATTATCAACCTTAGAGGCACATCTTGAGTTGAGTGTGGGCTTCTCTCATTGACACAAAGTATTCTAGTGATCTTTTCTTTTAACATGGGGTTTATACTGTCTTTAATGAGCATGGGTTGCACTCCCAGGATACCCAAGCAATCTTTTTCTGCTTTCATCCCATTTCAGTTTCCCAATCCTTCCACAACAATTTTTACTCGGTGTTTGGCGCAGCTTGGCCAAATATGGCTCTTGTGCCATTAAACTTAAAAACAAACCTAGCCATTATCTTCATTGTGAATTAAATAAGTGATTAATTTATAACCTTAATACCAAGTGGTTGCTGTAGGAATTCTCACACAATCTCTTGCATTAGAATGGTGTAGTATATTAGGGAGTGAAAACATATGTACCAACATATCAGTAACGGTGCAACCATTTGCTGCATGTCCAATCAATGTGTGGCTTGCCTTAGCCATCAACAGTATTAAAAATGTAATTTGTTTTCTTGTTAGACACTTAAAGAATGTAGGTTTTGATTCATGGCTCTACGGTCATTTTTTTTATATAAGGACTTAATGACCAAGATCTGTCACTTTAAGTGAATTCCCACCCAATGAGCATTCATACCTTAACTAGAATTCTAACCTAGTAGACCAATTGTCTGGACACTAACCGAAATCTGATTGTTAGGCAAATGTCAAAAACCAAGTTTTTCGAAACATTTAACTAATTTTTTATGTGAACATTTTTTGGCAGGTTTTATGCTGTCTAATCTGAAAAAATACTATTGTCCTTCGTGAGATCCTTAATTTTAACCTTTTTGCCCCATAATTTTTTTTACTCTTGTACGATTACCTACATCATTTTAAAGTAAACAAGATATCGCTCGATACAGTAGGAATTGATTTTTCAAATCAAGAGCAAACAATTCAGGTTTTGGGGTATTTGGCCATGCTGCACCAGACACAAAACAGCAAACAATTTAGGGAGTTGTTATAACTTCGGTACACTTACTATTTTGTAAATATCTAAAAATAACACACAAGAGCTTGTTTTTTCGTTTAATACACAATTCTCGTATTAGATATTTGATTCAGTTACACTTTAATAAGAATTTAAATTAAGAAAAACAGTAATTAATAGTTTGTTAAATGTTGAACAAATGGAGAGCTAGTCAACAGACTCCATTTGCCAGAGCACTTGCCTTACATTGTAGTCACTTTAGATAGCCCCTTTTTTTTTTCATCTGAACTTTCAGACCTCTGGACTAAAATGGTTGTTTGGTTTGGGTTTTAGGCAGAAGGGCCGCATTGCACACAAGACAACTTCAAGCAATGGACACAAAAAGTTTTACTAGATTCCCCACCCACCCCCCAAAAAAGGGGGCATTTATGTAAAAGAAATAAAATATTAATTTTCCCTCATGAACAAAATAAAAAATGAGATTTTTCAAAATAAGAAGTCTGATTTTTACAAAATTCAGCAGTTAATATGTGGGCATTTACGTGTACATGTATCTCTACTATTATAAAAGGAAGTTTTCGTCCGTCTGTTTTTTTTTTGCCCGCAAAGTCCTGACGAATCTATGGCACTTACAGTAAAGAGATTTGGCACACAGGTAGTCCAAATTTTTTACAATTTTAGGGTTGAGGCGAAATTTAAAATTAAATCTAGAACATTTTAAAATGAATTTAATAGTTTTTTTCACCATTCTTCATTCTACTGCAGTGAATCAGAGGAATAAAGAAACATCAAAAATTAGACGTTTCGCTCTCACGTGTCCCCTTTACGTCAGCCTTTGGAACCATGCCAATTTTTTTTTTCCGAGGAGAGAACAAATTCGAATGACCTTAGTTTCTTTCGAGATTCATTCATTTGGATTTACTGCGAAATGGATTCCAGTGAAGCAAAAGATTGCTAAAGTTATCACTGGCGTTCTTCAGTGCTTTTTTTCTATATCAGCAATTGTAAAAGGTTGAATAAAATTTTTAACAGATTTGAAATTTGCAGAAAATTAAACACCAAATAACAACCAAACATCAAGGTGTTACAATTTATTGTAAAAATTTTTTAAATATATATTTTTTTAAATAATTAAATTAAAATACTCATTTAGAAAAATCAAAATGTGTTTATATTAACATAGAGTAGCTTTTTGTTTAATTAACGAATGTAATGCAAGAGCCATTAGAAATTAAAAATCTATGAAACGTATAGAATTTCCACGTGCATTTTATCTCTCCTTGCCAAAAAGGGCGAATTTCCTCGCTTATAGTTGACTTCTTCTGACATTGTAACCCTAGTTTCTACGACAACGGCAGCGATGCGGTCAACATAGCCTTTACTCTACTGCCAAGTTAGGGTGAAATAGACTATAGTATCCTCTATCAGGGCAACTATTTTGTGCATTGCGAGAGCCACTCACAAGTCGAAAACAGACCGATTTTTATGGGTTTTCAAGTGTATTATGAGCTTATCAAGAAATGACCAAGGATTTGTATATCGCGTATCAAGGGTTGCCATTCAAGCAAGCCAGTTCCCAAATCATCACCAAAACCGTACTTGTAAGCAGTTTTATCGCCGATCAGCAGCTAAAATGAGGTCGGAAATATTGTAAAAAAATACTGTCATTTGAAAATTGAATTTTGTTTTCAAAGGAAAATAAGCACTTTCTAAGGACTATTGATGCAAAATAAGCACTTCTAAGAGCCCTAAGAAATGGAAGGTCAAAATAAGCACTTAGAAGCACTTTGTAAGCACCCGTGGGAACCCTGATGACTAAATGGCTTAAATTTTATATTCGTTTTATGTACATGGAAATTTTGAACTGCATTCATCCTATTTTTTCAAATGAAGAAAACATACTTGTTTATCTTTTTGACACTTAAACTTTTATCCATTAAAAGATCAAAATGAGCATAGTCAAATATTGAATTTTTTTTTACAACTTGTTATGAAACAATGAATGTCTAAAAATCTGAAGATTGTAATACAAAAAAACAGATGAAGCAGAGCAATCTGGCATGCCCTAATGAATTTTTAACTGAAAAAAAAAATCAACCACATAAAAGGTTCAAATCTGAACTAGTCGGAAGAAGGGAGATTCTTATTTTATATTCAAACAAGTAAATTCTGTTAAAATGCAACTTTTCAATATTCATGATTTTAGAATTTTACTTTCATGAAGAAAAAATTATTTTTAAATTAAAAATTATAAAAATAAAGTTTTAAGGTAAGTAGTTAATTAACGTCATACTGTAGCAACACAACTGGCTATTGGTGATGGAAAGATGCAAAGATAACGACTTATAATTTTGAACCACCATCAAATGACCTGAACCTGCACCCCACTCTACAGTTGCAAATGTGAATTTATAATTTTTGTGATCCCATAACCTCTGTATTTTAATCTTCTTGTCACTATTTCATGGATCTCAGATGTTTTGGTAAATAATGCTTGTCAGTATATTAATAAACATTTCTTAATTTTTTATTACTTGGTGTTTGCAAATATTATTTGTACCACAAGGCTTGTTTACTCTTTTAAAAAACTTGAAATAACAGCGATGTGTGTAAAAAGTTTTTGTTAAAAAGACCAATAATGAAAAAAATAAATGATGGATTCTTTAATAATAAACATGAAACATCACAAAATAACTCAAATATAATAAAGCCTTAAAAAGCGAACCCAAATCAATTAATTCAGCCACGATAGGTCTTCTCAAATATGAAATTTTCTTACAATTTTGTTGAAGGCTCGTCTTTTCTTCTCAAGCAAAATTGTGTTTGCATGACAGCAATGTGCATGTAAAATATTTGTTAAATAAGACCAATTATTAAAATAAATAAACGACGAATCCTTTAATAACGAACACGAAACATCACAAAATGACTCAAATCTGATAAAGCCTAACCTAAATCAATGAAGTCACAACGGCACAAAAGGTTTTAAAAATATAAAATTCTTCGAAAATTTGTTTATTTAGACACCAATGAGAAGTGAAAAGAGGACAAAGAACAAACGAATCCGCAATCACCATTTCTTCTTGTGCTCGTCCATGCTGACACCCCCGGGACCCAGGTACACGACCATGAGCAGCCCCCCAATGACCGACATGGTCTGGAAAAAGTCATACTTGAGGAAGTCGCGCATGGGCTTGAAGGAGGGCAGCGTCCACCAGGCGTTGGAATAGAAGTTGACGCAGGACAGCCATAGCACCAGGACGAGGGCGGACAGCTTCGTCTTGTACCCCACCGTGACTAGGACCATGAGCGCTGAGGCCACAATGTTCTGGATCACCTGCAGTGGGCTCAGCTCCAGCTTCAGGACTGTGATGAACATGAAGACCAGCAGGATGCGGCCCGTCAGCTGGAGGTAGTTCTTGGGTTTGTTCTCGCCCAGGGTGGGAATGCCCGCAAACAGGCTCTTGCCCTCCACGCGGCTCTCTGCTATCAGCAGGAGGAGGGCACCCACCAGCGACAGGTTCCTGCAATACAACCAATGCTTTTTGAGTTTTGAGGTCGGTAGAAACGAAACAAGAGTGCAAGGATTCAATAGAATCGCAATTTTAAAAAAAGTTGTTCAATTTTAAAATAAGGTAATTAACCTAGTACTGTGGAGCATAGACCATTGGATCAATTCCAAAGGGTTATTTGTTTGGGGCAGGGTTCACACGGGTCAAGGAAAACTTGAACAACCTAGAATTGTCAAGGAGTTTACTTTTGTCCAAAAATAAATCAGGGAAAATTATGAATTTTTGTCTAAAACCTGGAATATTACCTCCATGACCTGGAAAATGATCGACCTTGGCTTTTCAGACGCTTAGGAGAAAAGTAGCCATTAAGATGCATACAGTTTTATATCACTTTATTTTATGAATTCAATTTTTCAACCGTTATTAAAAGAAACGGCTAATATTTTCAACAGGCAAAGAATTTTGTTTAGTCCACTGGCTTAAATTGAAGAATTTCATGCTTATGATACATTAAATCACAAATTGGTCTAAGCCAATAATGTTTGATTATTTGAATAAGTTATTTTAATGCAAAATTGCTTTGTGTATTAATTTTTGTGTAAAGAAAGCTAATATTTAACAGGTAACAAATTTTGTTTCATCCACTTGCTTAAATTGAAGAATTTAATGATACATTCACTTATGATACATTAAATTACATATATGTTGGATTATTTAAATAAGTTATTTCAATACAAACCTACTTGTGTTTTGTGTATTAAATTTTTGCAGTGTTTAACTCGTAAATTGTTTTTTATTATTAGCTATTGAATGCTAAATTATTTCTTGGTTTCTCATCTTAAAAAATGTCATGAATTGCTTAAGTATAATCTGGAATTTTGTAAAAATTAGCCTGGAAAAAAGTCAGTGAATTTTAATTCTGAAGTAGAGTGGGAACCCTGTTGAAGGATTCATGGCGGCTAAGCTGCTCTAAACAGAAGACAACAACAAGTTTAAAAATGTCATGAAAGGGAATACAAGATTGGAACAGAGTAGTGGGATGATAGTAAAAAGATCGTGTGAGGATCCTGCGTTTACTAAAGACAGTCAACCCCATGGTAAAAGAAAAGAACACTGTAGTACCTCAGATCCATGAAGCCTATATACACCTAAAGGAAGATATGCCCCTGAAGGGAAAAATCAGAAGACAACTTTGTCATTTTGAATCACGTTCAGATGATGGGCCTACACCCGAGCTGGCACTCCACTCTCCATGCCAACATTTAAGGCCATGACAGATTTAGTATGCACCAGTCCCCAAAGTACACGATGGTCTTGCAACACTCCGAATTAAAAAATAAGGAAACCCTGACATAAAACCAATCAATATATTTTGATTAATAGTGTAAAAAAATAAGCATCAATATAATTTTTAAAAACAATTCACCAATCAACATAAATGGTAAATTTTTGTATTTGTTCTAGATGAACAGTTAAAGTTTGTCAAGTGATGGATAACGTAATGCAGAAGTAATAAATTAGTCGAAAAATCTATAGTTGGAAATGTATCCTTTTAATAGAAGGAATTTGTATTTTGACATTTTTATTTTAATATTTAACCATGCACAAAACTATGAGTTTTGAACAAATTGCTTTGAAATTGAAACTAAAAAGTTTCTACATATTACGATGTGATTTCAATTAACCATACCCAGGGCTCCTAACAGGTTCCAAGGTCTAAAAAGGTGACAAAAGTGACTAATTTAACCAAAAAGTGACTAATCGGGTTGAAAAGATGACAAAAAGTGACTAATCGAGTTGGAAAAGGTGACAAATAGTGACTAATCGAGCAAAAAAAAAGTGACAAATAACAATAATGTTAAATATATTCAAGTATAAAGATAGAAAATAAAAAGATCCTCCCCAGCCACCCCTATCTTTTCTTTCCTGGGAAGGATATTTTTATTTTCTTCATTTAAAAAATATATCCTTTAAAAATATTTTTAAAAAAAATTAATTTTTAATCGTAACTATGATTTTTTTTATTTCTTTATTTTTGACACAGCTTGAAGAATTTCTTCCTTTTCTTTGAAAGATTATGTTTCATTTTTTACGTTGAAAAAGTTTGAAATTAATTTTGTATTTTTCTTCTTAATAGAATAATGTGCATTTTTTAAAGTCTGTCTTTGCTGACCAGCATCATCCGAGATTATTGCTGCTCCTTCAATCATTGCCTGTACAAGTGCTGCTTTCTTAAAATCTTTATTTTTTTATTGCCTTCTTGAGCCTATCATTGGCTTCCTTTAATAATTTTGAAGCAATGTCCAACGCTTCATTTTCTTCCTTAAGCATAATTTTAAGTTTTCGTTCTTCTTCTATCAACTTTCATTTCTTTGCCAGCTGCTTTAATTTTTTTACTCTGATTCCAGACTATCTTTTTTTTTCCTGTCATCTAAATTTTCTTGTGCCTTATGTTTTATATCTTCCAAATAGGCATTGTAGGCTTTATGTGCAACCCTTCCCATATGCATTAGCTTTGATGTGATAGGCACCAAATAAAGTTCATTGTCAAAATTTGGCAAGCTACTTTTAACCGTCATCAATACATTGAGTGTGTGTTCTGACATTGATGCTCCGTCTCCTGTCAAAGCTCTTACTGAGGATGAGAAGCCATGTTCAATATCAGCACTACCATGAGAAGGTGACAGAGCAGCCTTCACTAGCTTTGACACAACTGGGTACTTAGGATCAACACCACTAATGTCTCACAGACTGAAGAACTCGTTCCAGTAAACATCAATAGGCTTCATTCTAGATCCTTCTTCCTCAAATTATCTTTGAAGTAATTTCCACTCATACAGTAGTATGTCTGTCGGGACATCCCATGGCATTGCTTTTGCAACTTTTAATGCTTGTCGAACTCTCTCAACAGGACCAAGACAGGATAAACTTTTAAGGCGAGATGAACTGAAGGACTTCTTCAAAAGATATTTAACACTGGCAATGCAATGCTTATGAGACCTTAGAAAAAATAAATTCCTATCCTTCTCTTTGATATTCTGTAGCGCTCTAGAAATTTGATCTCCAATCACAATATCAGCCAGAGACAACAGTTTGTGAAAACATATATCTTCTAATTTATCCATTTTCAAATCTCAAATAAATTCCTCTTTGTAGAAGATCCTAAACAAAATTGTTCTTGTCAACAATTCAAGTTGAGAATGAAGGTTTTGTATTAGAGGTTCCTTTTTCTGAAGAAATTCGGTCACAATTAAATATACTTGCACTTGATACGACAAATATCAGCATTCATAGTTTCTCTTTTAAATAAATGAACAGTTTTTGTAGCCTGGTTTTTGTATAATTTTTGGCTTCTTTATTGGAATGTAATCAAGGAAATACTTTCTAACTGCAATTCACTGTTCAAGCAACCTTTCAGCAGCTGGCTTTAGGCTTAGCCACCTGCTTGAACAAAGCTTGATGAAAAGGTGAGTGGGAAGTTTCAAGTCTTCTTGAATTTGTTTGCATGTTGACCAATGCTTAGGCCACTGATTAAAAAAATCTGTGAATAGTAAAAACTAGTTCAGACACATCTTTCCCAAACTCTTTTAGACGTTTAAGAAAAGCGTTATGTATTGTGTGAATATTACATGTACCAATGTTAATTAGTTCCATTTTTCGGGTAGAAAGTAATGAGTCATTAATCTTTTTAAAAACTGACTTTCACTAAAAAACTCAAGAATTTATAACAATCAACTTTGATGATAACAGATTGCGATTTTCAATACGTTCGCAATGCTCTTTCAATATTTAACCCTCTGGATACGGAGATGGTCAAAATTTTTGCATTGTCTGGTTACGGAGGGGGTTGGAATCTTTCAGATTTCAAACTCTTGAAGAAACAGCTGAAGTCCATTAAGACTTCCATACCCTCATTTCTGTGCCACAAGGAGAGCAGTGCGTGAATAATCTCCGTTCCATAGACAGAAATGTCAAGGTTGTCGATGGGGAGCTTCGAGCGCTTAGAATGTGTGAGAGGTTGATGATCTATCACCTTAAAAACTTTGCCGAAGAAATCTTCGAGTGTAAATTATCATACATATTGAAGATTCTGCCGTCCTTTCAGAGTTTACCTGCGACGTATCTATACCTTCTAAACATAATCAGACCCACAATAGAAACAGCAACATGTGATGACAAAAGTTCTAAACGCATTACCTCTCCTCCTGGGGGAAAGTCGCCCCCAGGAGGAGAGACCGGTTCAGCCGTGTTTCAGTTTGCTGCTTCTTTTGGCTGTTTCCGTAACACAAAGGTAGTAGCCGCTCCATATGCTGAGGGTTAATGTTGAGTTAATATCAACTTGATCTGTCCGGTCTCTTGACCTCTCCATTCTTGTCTTATTCCAGAATCCGAAAATAAAGCGGGTCTGTTGAGACCGCCCTCAGATCTGTGTATGGAGGATGTTATCCCCCTTTAAATTGACCGCTGGCATCGATCACCATTTACAAGCTGTCAGCGTCTGACCTTCTAGAGGGTTCTTCCTTTTGTTCGATCCTGTCGACCGGTGATATCTCTCTCGCGCCAAATGATATGCCACACAATAATATGAAAGAAAAGCGTTAGTCATAAATGCCACTCAAGGTTCTATTGCTCAAGTTAGGTAATTACGTAAGAGGGGTAGAATATGCAGATGTCCCTGCTTCCCTTAAACTTCGATGCTTCGCCTTACTGATAGCCTTTTCTCGTGGGAAAATTTTCCAGAACTTGCTGCTAAGCGGGCAACATAAAGTATACTTTTACAGCTCAAACGGTTCGTTTTTTAATCCATTCTTGCTGTGGAACGTAGCGTGCATTTCGAAATTTAATTCGTGCAAACCCTGTTTTTTTAGAGGAAATATGAATTTTTTTAATTGCACACCAAAAAATTTTCTTCTCTAAATGGAATTTAAGAACTTAAAACCCCTGAAAAGGTGACAAAATGTCAAAAAGGTGACGTGTTATGAGCCCTGCATACCAAATGTTACTTTCAATCAAGGTTGGTTGGCTTTGGGATGTCATGGCATAAGGACCATGCTGTGCCACACACAAGACATACAATATCGAGTAATAGACTCACACAGTGAAAGTTTTACTGACAGAAGAGATAGACATCCATTTAGCAATGCACCTAACAGGAATTGAACCTTCACCACCTACAACTTGAAGGTTGCTAGAACAGTGGGCATGCCCACTGAGCCTTGATACCCCCCCCCACTATCAATGTAAGAAATATCAATAATTCAATCATGGTTGAAAACTTACCTTAAAAGGAAATGCAAATCCCATAAAATGCTGTATGCAATGGTCTGAAATAAAAAATGAAAACATTAAAATCGAATTTGGCACTATTTAAGAAAGCTTGCATACAAAATGTGAGGTCACATGAGAAATACCCCCCACACACACAGCTTGGTTTTATTTGGTCTTCGATACCAGCTGGTAAAATAAAAACATGTATTTGCAACTGATGTACTTTTAGAGTAAAACAGGACATCATTTAAATCTGACAAAATACTTATGAAGGATATATTTTTAGTTTAAAATCTTTTTATTAATTCTCAGTAATCTCATTTAGATTTACTCTGCTGTTTTCTCAAATATTCCAGGTTATCAGATATTTTACGTGCAAAGTAGTTGAAGTGTAGCTGTAATCCTAAGTAGGTTGGTTGTTTTTAGGTTTTATAGCACAAGGGTCATATTTGGCCAATCTGTGCCACTCCTATTTTATACCTTTTCTGTTTTGGAGAAATCATGATTATACTTCCATTTCGCATTTATGCTTTCGTTAAAGATGACAGACAAAAAAAATCAGTTGCACAATGAAATGTATTTTACCATTCAAAATATACCTAAAGATCTGTTTTGACTGAAAAATTATGTCCAAACAGTTAAGAAATAAAAAGTAAGCTCAAGAAAAAAACTTCAATTCATCATATTTTTTGCCATTTCAACATAAAGTATTGCCAAATCATAGATGTCAATTTTTCGTTTAAATAAAATTTATAAAAACAGTTCAGAACAGGGTTACTTTTACAATCCTCTTTGGCACGATTATCGATTATTTGATGAGTTTTAGTCTACAAATAGTTTGTTGGAGCAGCTTATTTGCCAAGTTCATTGGAAGAAGAAACTTATTTTATGCAAATTTTATGGTTGGTGGCCAGAAGCCACACAAACCGTGGTTAATCTCCTCAACTTATGATTATTTTTTTTTAAGTTAAGGTATAAATCTTTTCTCCAGTGTGTTCTTTCAGATATTTTTAATTTGTGCAAGTAATGTTTTGATTCAAAATGGTCTTGTCATAGCCTACTTCAATCAAAAACAATATTTTTAATTTTATTTTAAAGGTTGTTGGTTGGTTTGGGGTGTTATGACACAAGGGCAATATTTAGCCAAGGTGCGGCAAGCACAAGAAAGACAATGTCAAGTGCACATGAAAAGAACGGATCACAAGGGTATCGCGGGTTCGTGAAGACCATGCATACCTAAAGATGCACCTCAAGGGAGGGTCAAAAATTTTCGGAAAAAAACTAATTTTTTAACAATTTTGATCATACATACATTTTTAGTCCTAGTAAAAAAAAATATATATATATATACACACATATATATATTTCCTTTATTTAGGAGGGGAGCTGATATTATAAATTTTATCACAACCTCCCACTTTTAAAAAAAATTCTGCCCCAACTGATTCTCCCCATTTTGTGAGCAGCTTGTTATCTAGGTTTTATATTAGCATCTGCACCAGTTCAGTTAGTGAGAATCCACTGGAAATGGTAGAGACACCCACCTGCAAGAAAACTATGAAGAAGAGTAGTCCACACGCAGCGTCCACCTTGAAGCGCGCCAGCACCATGGTGGAGCCGACCAGCTGGCCCACCAAGTTGACCAAAACGAACGCCGAGCCCAGGAACCAGCCGATGCCCCAGGACACGTTCATGTAGTCCCTCTGTTCATTCCACTGCATCCACATGCGAAAGCCATCCTCCAGGAAGGTGCTCACTAGGCAGAGCCGTGCCATCGTGGGCAGAATGTGTTTGCCATGCCGCAGAACCTGCAACAGTTGGAAACTTGACATTATACAAACTCTGCATTGCTCAAAACTAGTAGAGCATCTGGGGTAAAGCTGCTGATGTCTATTGATGGCAGTGTCATAATTTATTTCACACCTTCAATTTGTAATAAATATGCACATTGATATGCACATCTCAATCCCCTAAACATAATTAGTCAAATATAAAGCATCATTTTAAGTATTTAGGATGTTGATTCTTATTTCCAATGAAATGCATGCCGTAGAATTCACCTGTCTGATAACAATTATCTTTTGAACATCCCTCTCAATTACATCCCAGTCAATTGTACAAAGGTAATACAATATTTTTTATCTGTAAATTTAGTACAGGTTTGATGTTAAGACATTTTCGTGTCAATGTGTTTGGAGCTATTTTTGGCGTGCTTTTTATAATGCTGAATAATTTCTTAAAAAAACACTTAAGGCTAGCATAAATTGTTTAAAATAAATCAGAACATAAGCAGAATATAATAAAAAAATTAACGAAAATAATTTTTTAAATAGAAAAAAATAAGATTATTTTTACCTCAAATAGGTAAGTATTCACTTCAATAAAAAAAATCGTTACTTTTTCTAAAATATTGTTATAGAAGTGTCCAAGTCAAATATTTTATTAAAATTTAGTCTAAAGGAACCAGGCTATATAATATGAATGTTATAAAAGATTAGATTAATTCTAGAAAACTAGTTATTCAGTCACAGTAAAATAAAAAAGATAATTTATAAAAATTAATAAGATTCAAAGTGCAAGGTTGCCATACTCCTAGTAAAGAGGTTGCCTTTGCCTGCCAGAACTTGTTACAAAAAGCATGCTAAACAAATCCGCCCAAAGCATTGCCTCAAAAAGTCTATGAAAGCTGTACCAACTTGTCATCATGTTCATTCATTTTCCTTTCTGTCATGTAGATTTCTCATTACCCTTCTCAGAGTGCTGAACAATTTTATTAGGGCCTCAAGCTGTAATATGTCATTTTCGTACAAGTTTTGCAGCTCCATAGTTCAACAAGAATGTATTTAAACAGTGACAAAATTGGAGAATCAATCTTGTATCAGTTTATGTACATTAATGAAATATATACAGGGTTCACAAGAGTTTAAGGTCATGTTTATGATGAAAATTTAGAAAAAGTTATTTTGCTGATCTGTTTGGATTAAAATTTATAATATTTCAAAGTTGCTGACAAATCAGAAGAAACAATGAATGAATGGGTTCATAATGTAGCAAAATCCATGGAAGGTCAGGTTTTGCAATCTATTATTCCAGTCAAGTTATACAAAGAAATATCAGTTGGTACGAACTTTTATACAGGATTAAACAATCATGTAATCTGGCAGCATGAACAATCTGAATTTAATGTCACTATCTTGTGAAAAGTATAGGTAGAATACTGCATTTTTAGCCTACACTATAAATTTCAATATTCACGGCAAAACTATTTTTTCACGTTTTGTTAACCAATAAAATGATCCCCAAATGAAACAAATGTTGGCATTGAGCTCTTACCTGATTGAGTTTATTCAAAAAAGGTACCTAAATACAAAAGAGTTGTTCAGAAATAAAATAAAGAACACCATTCAAAAAGTTTCAAATATTCTTAGGTTTAGATAGACCAGCATAATTTTTCGTCATATGTTCTTGTAACTAATTCTGCATGACATCGATTTGGCTGTATGAGCTCTAGTTTTGGGTAGAGTAGATGATATCAAAAGCCAGGCACCTGGTATTGTCATTAACCTTCTGAATTTTATTTTAAATATTAAAGTTTGTCAATACATTGTACAAGCCCAAAGGGCTCATCAAGATCACAAATGTTGTGCTTGAATATTTGGCATAACTGCACCATGGGTCAAGTCATCAACTTCAAGCTTTTATCGCATTACGTAATCAGATTACATGTGATGGGTGAGTGTAGTGTTGTCAATAAATGCACAGGGGTTTAGTGTGTAGACTTACTGCAAGGATCTGGTAATAATGATGAACAGCAACAAAGAACATAAAGGTAAGTCAGCAAACACAAATCACCCTAAACATTTAATTCTTGTCATAATATGTTGAAATAATGTTAAGTAGCTTACGTAATATTATATTAGTAGCAATTACAGTACAAAATCCAGATGTTTTGCTAACCAGTGGTTTTTTTTCTCACTTTTTACTATCTTTCCAACACTTTACCCATCCAACAATTTCTAAAGAACACAGCGTTTAACCTGGTCCAAAGGTTTATGGTTCAACACATTAATCATTCCTCTTGTCAAATTCCGGCACCGCCAATCCTGTTCGAAAAATAAAAATACAGACAGCCCGCCTATTAGGTCATTCGAAATATGCATTGAAACCCTTAGTGTAAAACGTAAATTTTATTTCACATGATCTTGACATCAGGACATGATGGCCAAACAAGTCTATTCTAGTGTCGTTGGAACATAAAAATCTGCTAATGCCCGAGGTGACCAACTTTACCCGTGAAAAGTCAGTAAATGCTCGAACATCAAAGGCCTGTGGGTTGCTTGATGTGGTAGTTGAAGATTTGTGATGAAATAGCGTGAACATGTGATAGAACTCAATTGGTCAAAAGGAAATGACTCATTATGGTCATTCTTTTTTTTATGATAGCAGAGTAAAAAGGAATTGAAAATTTTATTCATCGAGTTTCTCCTTTTTTTTTTAAATAAATTGAAAGCTAAGATTATGTTGAAGAGACCTAGCGATACTGCTGTTAAGAGGGACAAACGAAAGCATAACTCTCTTAGCATTAATGAGAAGGTGGAGCTTTTAAAAAAAATTGGACCCCAGTTCTCAAGTTGTGACGAATATGGCATTGGGAAATCAACAGTGTATGATCTGCAGAGGCAAAAACAGACGTCATGAAATTCATCAACTACGTGTGTGTGGTGAACGTGCATCAGCAGATCATGAAGTAGCAGAACAGTTTGTTGACAGCTTCAACCAAATAGTTTCGGAATAAAACCTAACTCCGAACAAAATTTACAACAATGATGATACATCTTTGTTTTGGCAGTATGCGCAGAGGAAGACATTTGTGACGGCTGATGAGAATAGACCCACAGGCATTAGATGCCAACAAGACTCACTGTTTTAACCTGTGTGAATGCTGGGAACACGTACAAGTACAAGCTACTTGTTATTGGCAAGTGTTAAACCACAAGGAATTAAAATCAAAGGAATTAAAACGTTCCCTGTGCTTTACAGGTTCAATAAAAGAGCCTGGATTACATGGGAAATTACTACAGATATGTTTCAAAATCACTTTGTGCCGGAAGCATGTGTCCATTGCAGAGCCATCGGTTTTCCAGACAATGACAAAATTTTACTTCTTTTGGATAACTGCACTAGGCATCCCCAGCTGATCTGTTTGAAAAAGAATTTTTGTGATCCCCTAACCTCTATATTTCAATCTTCTTATCACTATTTCACGAGTCTCAGATGCATTATTTACCATAAAACAAGCATTAATGTAATAAACATTTCTTAATTTCTAATTACTTGTTCACAAATATTATTTGTTCCCCAATTGTTGTTGGACATACAAATTCAGGATTATGCAAATATTGATTATTTGGAAGGTCATACTTGTGTGTTCAACTCCATTTAAATACAACTTTGTGGTAACAGAAACTCAAAAAATATTCAAATAAAAAATTTCAGCCAAAGTTAAAACTACTATAATAAAAGGTATTTTAAATTAAATATAACAGGATTGGTGTAAGGCATTATGTAAACAGTTCAACAAGGATTTCTCCAGTACCATCTGTATACTAGAAATTCTGTAACAGTTGATGGATCAATTGGGATGCAAATATAGTTCAGCTCTGATCCGTTGGCATTTTTGAGGCATGTTGTTTTGAACAGGTCTATTCTAAATCAAAGCAGATCAAACAAACATGTTCCAATGATTGCATCTTTAACAACGATTTTGATCGACCCTCCTGGTGGTTGACTCTAGGTGAGCTGTCTTGTCATTAGCAATGACTTGAGCAGATCTTGCCATTAGAAGAAAACCGACCAGATCTTGATCTCAGCGGCACTATCTTGTCAAAACCACTTGGAAGGTTAAGAGTTTTAATGATGGGTGCAAACAGACTCAATTCTGGGTCTTTCAGTAGAACCAAAGCAGTCATTAAGGTTCATGGTAGGCCAACAAAATATTACTTTCTGAATTTTAAATTCATAAATTAGCCAAAGATAAATAATTTTTAAGTGTACAATGAATTTCGCCTCAGAAATATAACTATGTATATTTTTAACGTTTAAATAAAGTATTTGAAAGTAATGTTCTTGTCACAATATATATTTTTACATTGAATTACATTTGTATATTTAATTTATTATGTTATATTTGTATATCTAATTGTATGTTTTGTATAATCTACATTTTATTGTGTGAAATTTGGAGGTGTACATTCACTTTTCAGAGCATATGCCTTTTCATAAGAGCTATCAGGGATCAGTTTTGGGACCAATTTTATTTATAATTTTCATAGATGATATAGGTCAGGGGATCAAGAATAGAAGCAGTATATTTGCAGATGACTTAAAAATATGGGGGACAGTGGATACCAAATTACAGATAGAAAATTTACAAGGGGATTTTGATAAGATATCCGAATGGGCTGTAAAATGGGGTACGTCATTTAATGTAAGGAAATGTCAAGTTCTGCATATGGGTTACAGGAACAGTGGAGCCGAGTACTGTCTGCAGGGAGTAAAGGTAAAGGAGGGAGAAACAGTCAAGGATCTTGGGGTGATAATTCACAGGGATTTTAAAATGGGTCATCAATGTTCAGCTGCGGGTAAAAAGGCTAATAGGTTATTGGGGTATATTAAAAAGACTGTAACTTCAAGGGATAAGAATATAATCTTGCCATTATATAAGGGTTTAGTAAGACCACATCTAGAATATGCTGTACAATTCTGGGCTCCATATATGAGAAAGGACATAGAATCAATTGAAAGGGTTCAGCACAGAGCTACAAAAATAATAAAGGGGCTAGCAAATTTTGACTATAATGAACGTTTAAGCAAGCTAAACATGTATACACTGGAAAGAAAGAAGAAGGAGGGGGGATTTGATTCAGCTTTTCAAGTTTGTAAAACAAGGGGACACAGAGGGCTTAAATTTCAATAGGGATAACAGAACAAGGGGTCATGGGTATAAATTGAATAAGACACATTTTAATCGGGATTTAAGGAAAAACTACTACTTTAATAGGGTAATAGACAGTTGGAACGCGTTGCCAGTTGAAACATCAACATTTCATAATTAAATGTTCCACTTTTTATTGAATGATTTGCTGTACAAAAAGCAAATACAAAGGGAGAGTAAAATAATCATACCTCATCCACAAAACTTTCAGCTACTTGCAAGATCTGTTTTTGGTCAACCCCTGCCATTTTTCACAGGCTACCACTGCAAAGGAAACATTTCTTAAGGTTAATGAAATATTTTAATTTGGAGAAATAATTCAAGTTGACATTTTGTAATCTAAAATACATTATACTTACTGTCTACTGTTTGTGCAAAGCATGTATAAAACAAAAAATTTTGCATGATACACTGGTGAACAAAATATAGGACAACTTAGGAAACAGTGCTTCACACATACCAATTAAAAAATGGTCTAACGAGTTCATTATGATGCTGTGTGGTAACATACTACATGGCATGGTTGAGTACCAGGCTCACATGTCCCTCCGCACCACATACACCACTAACTGAGAAAACAAGACTACTGCACACTGGTGAACAAAGTTATCTTTACATGCATAGAATCAGATTTCTCAGAAACTGAACTAGACATATCATAACACATAAATACAAATGAAAAATTAAGAACATTACATGATATAAAACTGTGCCCGAAACAATAAAAAATGGCAATAATATACGACAAGGAAAGTTCAGAAAAAAATTAAGACTTATGAATTTAGTATGGAATGTGATCGCCCCTGACTAGTACACACATATCCCAACATGATTTCAAGCTGGCAATGTTGTTAACCACAGTTTTGGGAATTAAGTTTCACTCCTCCAGCAATGCGGTCTTCAAGGCATTTCTACTCTAGGAGGAGTATGTCTCTGTGCAATTGCTTTTCCAAAGTAGTCCCATAAGTTTTCTATTGGGATCAGATCAGGAGATTTTGCTGGCCAGGGCATTCATTCAATTGCTTTATTTTCAAGGAATTCGTCAACAAGGTTCATTGATGTGGATAAGCATTATCATTCATAAATAAAAAATCAGATCCATATGCACCTTCGAAAGGTTTTACATAACGAATCCATACAATTCCAAGACCTCATCCCGATATCTCTGGCCGGTCACAGATCCTCTGTTGAAAAAGTATAGGGGCGTAAAGTCCCTTGATCACTATTCCTCCTTATACCATCAGTCACATTCTATAATGTTCGAAGGAAGATTTCGCGTTTGACTCCCTACAGATATAAAAATGTTTAGAATTAGATGTTAAACTAAATCTTGACTCATCAGTAAAGAGAACATGATTCCATTGGTGTTGACTCTTTGCACCAATTAAAGTGATCCTCTTTTGTTGCGAAAACAGTGAAACACATACCCTTGACTATCTGGCATAAAGGCCTTTTTCATTAAGCCTTCTGTACACAATTTGCCGGGACACAGCAGTTCTTTTGACAGCTGCAAGCTCTGAACTAAACTGCCAAGCAGTAGACTTCCTGTTACAACGGGCAATCATTGCCTTAAATCGATCTTGAGAAGCAGTTGTTATACGTTTACAATCTTGTTCAGGCCAGCTTACAACAATTATAGAGTTCTGAAATTGTTTCCAAAGCACAGACTGTATGTCTTGAAATATTCACACATCTCACTGCTTCCATGATTGTCTGCTCTGCTTCTAAATGGCAGATAATGCGCCACTTCAGATTCTTCCAAATGGTACTTAGGAGCCATAACAAACTGTTTCGAGTCCTTATACACTGAAATCAAATGCTGTATTGCAGAAATTCACTTTGCGCAAAGCGCTTGATTCACCGTCGGATGACATAAACCTTGATTTGCATATCAGTAACTGATCACTTTTGATAGGATAATGCTAATTACAGGGCTTATAACAGGTCAAAAAGTGACTAATCAAACAAAAAAAAAGTGACAGTAAGTGACTAATTGAACAAAACAAAAAAACCTGACTAGTAACAATAATTCCAAATATATTTAAAAAATATAAAAGAAAAAGATCCACCCAAGTCAACCCTATCTTTTCCCTTTCTTTCTTTGGAATGATATCTATTTTCTTCATTTAAAAAGCATATTATTTTGAAGTGATAGTAACAAAAAATATATATTTTTTTTAATCATGATTTTGAAGAATGTTGCTCATTTTTAACATAGCTTCAAGAATTTCATCCTTTTCTTTAAAAGATTATGTCTGATTTTTTTTGGTTGAAAAAGTCTGAATTAGTAATTTTGTTTTTTTCTCAAACGAAAGCGTATTTTTTAAAGTCTGTCTTTGCTGGCTGACCAGCATCATCTGAGACTTTTGCTGCCCCTTTAATCATTGACTAAGCACAAGTGCTGCTTCCTTAAAATCTTTATTTTTTTATTGCCTCCTTGAGCCTATCACTGGCTTCCTATAACAATAAGAAGCACTGTCCAACGCCTCATCCTCACCATAATTTTAAGTTTTCGTTCTTCTACCTTATTTTCTTTGCCAGCTGCTTAAAATTTTTTTCTCTGCTTCCAGTCTTTCTTTTTCTTTCCTGTCCTTCTCTAATTTTTATTGTGCCTTCCGTTTTATATCTTCTAAATAGGCATTGTAGGATTTATATGCAACCTTTACCATATCCATTAGCTTTGATGTGATCGGCACCAAATAAGGTTGATTGTCAAAATTTGCCACACTGGGTAATTCCATGTAAATGTCAACCCAGAGACCATTTTTTCATCTTTCAGTATATATATTGTGTTACATATCATTTTAAAGATAATGTCTCAAATTTTTCTAATATAACTATAGAATTTATAAAATATTGCTCCGAGTCCATAAAAAATGACTGCCAACATGACATATGAATTAACCAAAAAATCTTATTAGTTTCCTAAGTTTTCATATTCATATTTTATCAATAAAAATGCAACTAACAATTCAATTTTTTTTAATCATAAAAACATTGTTCTTTCCTCTGTTTAGCAAAACAATTTATTTCTTGTTAGGAGATAAATTTAATATTGCAAAGGTAAATGGCGTTTAATCCGATTCACTTGTTATGTTAGTCACAAAAACATAAAATAAGTTCCATTCCCTCCAGAAAAACAAAAATTTTAAAAGTTTTTTTTCCTTGATGTCTTCTATGCGATGGTTACAGTTAGAAAGATGCTATTGAACATAAATAATTTTCTTTTTTTCTGGCAACAGTACATGTGACTAACATAACGTAATTATTTATAAAGAACTAAATCGAGAGCAAACATTGAAATTAATTTAAAAAACAAATTAATATATTTCATTCCACACTATAATAAATATAAAATTATATATGTATACATAAAATTATATAAATAAATATAATTATAAATGTAAAATTTCATATTTATGAATTGAAGACACGAAGTTAAAGAAATGCTGATGGGTCAAATCAAAAATATCTTAAAACATACATAACACATGGAGGCAAGCTGAAGAGTTGCAGAAGCAGAATGAAAATTTAAGTACAAGAGAAATCATTCTGCAAACGGATTTCACTGAAAATTATTCGATAAAGCATCAAGATGAAGTAATTGAGGCACATTGGAATGCAGGGCAAGGAGTTTCTGTGACCATTTATACAGTTATTTATTTTCGATGCATTGCTTATGAGGATGTACCTGAGACACAGTGGAAGTAAACATTTTTAACAAAAGAATTATAAATGACTGCACTGCAACTTGTGCAATTAATGTGAAATCTGTGATTTTATGAACAGATGGAGCTGCTGCTCATTTTAAAAATAGATACTCCATGATGACCTTAACTTCCTTTAACGTCTACATGTCGTGAAATCTTATAGAATCCTATCATGGAAAGGGTCCACATGATGGAGTAGGTGTTGTCGTAAGCACATTGTGTGGAACAGAGTTTTGAGAGGGCAAGCTATTGTGGGCAATGCAAAATAATTCTTTCTCGAACTAACTGAAACTGAAAACAAAATGCTTGTTTGTTGGTAAAACTGACATGATGGAAAAGAAAAACAAATTCCAAATGTTGTTTACGAATGTTAATCCAGTGGAGGTATTCAATCATCACGATGTGTTGTTAACATGGGAAAATTTAAAGTATGCATACTTCAAAACACAGGAGATGACATTCTCATGAAAGAAGTAGGAGTCTCAAAAGAAAAACAAACTGATGTTACTGTTAATGATTTTGAAGTAGATTTTTCTGAACTGTTTCCGGAAACAGAAATTGTGACATTGGGCGATTTTGTCGTCATGGAAATTATAACTGCTAAGTCGAAAAAATACGTCAGGCAGGTGTTAAACACTTATGAATATGATTATTAAGTGCTGTTCATGAAGAAAAGCACTGAGGCAACTTTTGTGTTTCCCACAAATGAGGAAAAATCTTGGGTTGAAACAGCACAAATTATTAAATTTTTGTCACAACCCACTGTAAATTCATTTCGACCTTATTAATTCAATTATAAGATTGAACTATAATTTTTATGTGTACATATGTAAAAACCTCTAATAAAATCCTATTTGCATTTTTACACTTGTGTTAATATTATCTGTAATACTTAAAGTTAAATGTGTATTCACGTGTTATGTTAGTCAAATGCAAGTTTTATCAAAACTTTATTTCTTTGTATTATAATTACAACATATGTCGAATTTGTACTTAGTAATATAACAAGAACCTTTCACAGATACTATATCAGAAAAAAATAATTAGTTTGCTGTTTCAGATCCAGAGAATTATGACTATGAAAGTTAATACAATATCCTAGGGTTGCATATCCGTTATGTTAGTCACATTGGTCAAAAAGCTTTCCGAGTGTCCAAATAAACAATTTTAAATATTATTTTTGCATTTACTAGCATAAAACCATCTGTCCAAAGAAGAATAACACCTTGTTTAAGGTATTATGACAAAAATAAAGTTAGTGCATAGAAAAAGACATTAAAGAAATCTTTCAACTGTTATGTTAGTCACCATGGAATTACCCCACTGATTTTGACTCATCAATGCACTGAGTGTACGTTCTGATATTGATACTTTGTCTCCTGTCAAAGCTCTTCTTGAGGCTTAGAAACTATGTTTAATGTCGGCAGCACCATGAGAAGGTAACGGATCAGCCTTAACTAGCTTTGTCACAACTGGGTACAGGGTGGCTACAAAAATTGAAGTAAAAAGTTCCTTGAGTTTTCCCTGATTTCCAGAGTATTTTTCATGAAATTCCCTGAGTTTCTCCATCCGTTCGCAGAACAATTCTTCGGTAACTATCATAAACTTGACACTTGATAACTAAAAAACTATAGACTGATAGATGAATAAAAATAAGATAATAAAAAAAAATATTTTTACTGTATTCAAAAAAGACCAAATAATATAAAGTTATAAATAGAATATTTAATTTTAGATTTTTAACTATTTTGATGTGTTTGTAAAAGTAGTCATCAGCCCCTGAATCCGTCAATGGCGTCAGCACTCGGTGCATCTCTACTATTATAAAAGGAAGTGTTTGTCTGTCTATCCTGTACGCAGTGTCTTAACGAATCGATGGCACTTACAATAGTGAAATTTAGCGCACATGTGGTTAGAATTTTTTGCAATTTTTCTATCGCGCCCAAATTTTAAAATTTAGTCTAAAACATTTAAAAATTAGTTAATTGGAATTTAATTATTATTATTTTACTTATAATGGCATACGGTATAAAGATATGACATTCTAAATTTATTTTTTCCGTTATGCAACGATTTTAGCTGACAAACAAAACAAATAAAGTTTTAACTGGAGTTATGAAGTTCTTTTTTCTATCTCCTAGATCGTTAAAGACAGAAGAAAAATTTCAACGGATTTCAAATCTGCGGAAAATTTTACATCAGATCGATACCTAAAAACATGATTTTCTTTAAATAAATAATTTTTAAATTGTAACTTTTATATTTTTTCCAATACGGATTTGGCCGCCTGCGCCGTGAAGAATTCTACCTTCGTGGTTAAAAAGATCGGATTAATTCATTTTGATTTCCTGAGCAACGGATTCGAGTTCGTTCGTTCTGGTTCGAACTGGCGTTCTTCGTTGCTTTTTTCTATCTTTGTGATCGTTAAAGATAGAATAAAAATTTCAACGGATTTGAAATCTGCGGAAAATTTCACAATAGATCGATACCTAACAATATGATTTTCTTTAAATAAATAATTTTTAAATTTGACTTTTATATTTTTTCCAATACGAATTTCACCGCCGAGAAGAATGACCTTCATTTGATTCGAGAATTTTGAAAAGTAACGGATTCAGGTGAAGCAAAAGAAATAAATAAAGTTATGACTGGCGTTCTTCAGTGCTTTTTTCTAAATCAGCGATTGTTTAAAATAAAATGAAAATATCAACGGATTTCAAAGCTGCGGAAAATTTTACACCAGATAGATACCTTATACGTTTGATTTACTTTTAATAAATAATTTTTCAATTAAATATTTATATTTTCATGGGAGATTGTGACGTCACGCCGATTGGATCTCTTCGCAAACGATTTTGGCCGCATTTGAGAATGACGAATCCATCACGAAAAGAACTGTAACGGGCAACGCAAACTTTTGAACAACAAAAAACCTCAAGAGTTCGAAAAAATAATAACTTCTAACACATATGTATTAAAAAACATATGCATAATATAAATGAGTACTTTTCCGTTAGCCGGGCGCAATTTGGGACCAAAATCAAAATCGCATATCTATGTATTTTAGAAAACAAAAAAGATTTTTTTTTAAATGTTGATTAAATTGGAACCGGATGTTTAACTTTTGCAAGTTTTTCCGGCCGTCAGTATTTTTCAAAGCCGCAAAGCACTACGTTCCTATTATTGACATTAGAGAACGTGGCACGGCTGTAGACTTCGGTTACAGGATTTCCGGCCGTTACAGGTTTAATAAAACAGTATAACAATGTATACAACTCTTTTTTCTGGATGTTTACGTAAAAAAAACACTTCTCATTTTCGGAATGAAAACAAAATTGGCGACATTTTGATTTTGGTTCAAACTGGCGCCCGCATGGCTAACGGAAAAGTACCAAATGGGCGCCATTTCCAAACGAAATTCCAACTTTTTCCCTGAGTTAAACGAAACTTCCCCGAGTTTTCCCTGATTTTTCCAGAAAATGATTCTTCCCTGAGAAATCCCTGAATTCCCGGTTCTGTCGCCACCCTGGGGTATTTAGGATTCGCACCACTGATGTATCGTAGTCTGAAGAACTGGACCCAGTAAATATCAATAGGCGTCATTCTAGATCCTTCTTCCTCAAATTCTCTTTGGAGTAATTTCCACTCATCCAGTAGTATGTCTGTTGGGACCTCCCATGACATGACTGTTGGGACTTCTAATGGCATTGCTCTTGCAACTTCTAGTAGCTGTCATACAGTATCACCACCGAGTCTCTCAAGAGGACAAAGACAGGATAAACTTTTAAGCAGAGATGAACTGAAGGAGGACTTCTTCAAAAGATATTTAACACGAGCAATGTAATGCTTCTGAGATCTTAGAAAAAAGAAATGTCTTTCCTTCTCTTTCACAATATGTAGCGCTTTAGAAATTTGATCTCCAACCACAATATCAGCCAGAGGCAACAGTTTCTGAGGACATATATCATCCATCTTCAAATCTTGATTAAATTCCTGTTTGTGGATCCTACCCAAAATTATCCTCATCAACAATTCAAGTTGAAAATAAAGGTTATGCATTAGGTGTTCCTTTTACTGAAGAAACTCGGTCACACGATTATATATACTTGCACTTGATACAACAACTATCACCTCAGACTTCATAATGTCTCTTCTAAGTTAATGAACAATTTTTGAGTAGCCTGGTCTTTGTATCATGTTTGGCTAATTTACTGGAATGTAGAGAAGGAAATACTTTGGCACTGCAATCCACTGTTCAAGCAACCTTTCAGCAGCTGGCTTTAAGCTTAGCCACCTGCTTGAAGAATGCTTGATGAAATAGCGAGTGGGAAGTTTCAAGTGTCCTTGAATTTGTTTGTATGTTGACTAACGCTAAGGCCACTGATTAAAATATCTGTGAATAGAAAAAACTAGTTCAGACACATTTTTTCCCCAAGCTGACTCTCCCATTCTTCCTATATTGAATTTCGTAGCAGCAGGCTATGTGACCAAGGGTATTGTGGACGGATTCAATGGAACAGCATTCCACTGCCTTTATGGAACTAAGAATTGTTTTCTTCAAGCAGAATTTAAGAACTTAAAAACACCTGAAAAAGTGACAATAAGTAACGCGTCATAAGCCCTGTAATTAGGCTTGTATATCACACATTCCCCGTAAAAATGGATTACATCGATTGGGTATTTCATGGAATTTAATTAGTTTTGGGTATGTTAAGATAATTTTGGACGCGAGTGTAATATTCCCTTAACATTTGGCGGTGTATTATGATAGCAAGGTGTTTATACAGTGAAGACCCCCTGTAGAGGGAAGGCCCATATTACATTTTAGGTGTTCTGGTCTCGTATCATAGCGAAATGTTAATTTTATTTCCTTTAATCTATTTATGTGAAAATGGATTCTACGTTCCTTATAAATCAATTGAAATAAGACCTGATATGTGAGTAAAGACACTGCCATTAATAAATAATATAATTACAAAAACGTTTAGAGCGTGTAAAAGACATTGAATTGCACTATATATTGGAAATTCCATCCTGTTGAAACGACAACAGGCTTTTTAGACCTTTTTTTTTAACCATCTGTCTCTAAGAATCCTGTGTTCACAACACTTCGTTTTATAAAATGAAAATTTTCACTTATGGCCAGTTGTACAAAGCCTGTTTGAGTGTAAGCTCTCCTGACAGCCTAACGATTCTGCAGTCAGAGGGGTGAACAAAAAATATAGTTTAAAAGGAAGTTTTATAAAAAAAAGAGTCTTTAGCTAAATTTACAACATTGTTTAAATTAAAATGTATGGTGCTACTTATTTCCCTTTCCCTTATAAATCGAATAACTTCATTACTATTTCTTAGTACTTAAAAGCAATTTTCTGTGATGATCTTAAAGAGTACTCTGCAACGAAGCCCGGATATTAAGCCAGTAATCAATGAAAGTGCAAAACAAGATGACCCAAAATGTACGTCATTGACCTTCTGATAAAAAATTATATTTACACAGATCATTCCTTTACTGAAAATACTGGAATTACCCTTTATCTAAAAATAACTACCACACTTCTTTGAGAATTATCTAGAGATCTTAGTATTGATTGGTAAACAGTGGAACAGAGATTGTTTCAACACAAGTATTTATTCATAAAAATGGTTAGAAATCTAAAATGACAATTTCCAAGCAACCCTACAGCCAGGTATAATTTACGGCAGACCCCTGTTCAAGGTCGCAGTTGGTAAACACTGCCCTAAACATATTTTCATAGGGTCTATTATACGATCATCTATAAAACTTTTATAATAACTATTGATGACAGTTAACTTTCCAAAAACACATCACTTGTTGGACAAATCATGAATAAAATCTGGAAATTTCACCACAATCTTTGGGCATGTTTTGGTCCCAATGTAGTAAAAGGATCTAGGGTACTAGAATGGTTGCTAAAAGCACAAGCTAGTTGTTCAGTTTCCAGCTTAATCTTTCACAACTTGCACAATTCTCTTTGGGTACACTTTGTATTTTAACCTTCACATTGCAAAGTCCTTTATCTTAATTAATATTGTATATATACTGCTTTCGCTGAAACTTACTTAAGTTGATCAGATAAAAAATTTGTTGCGACAAAAGGGTTAGGTTAGTTGATCTACATCAGTGGTTCCCAAAGTGGTCCCTACTGACTCCCAGGGGTTCACGAGACCGCTGATGGGGTCTGTGGCAAATTAAAATTAATTTGAGGGTACATGGACAAAGTTGGGGGATCCATGAAAGGTTTAGTATAAAGTAAAATAATTGTGACCCATTTTCATTATTATGATAGTCAAAATAAATAACAATAAATAAAATTACAGAGATTTTTACGTCCCGAGAAAAGAAATAATTTGTTTTATTTTATTATATCTTAAATTTGCCTTTTTTTTTTTTTTTACTGATAACAGTATGATGTGAGGCGAAGAAAAAATGCAGATAATATATACTGTTGAATACTTAAAATGTGGCTTTATTCCATCATCATGGAAATAGCACTTTACTTATTTGTCTTCTTGCAATAAAACTTTGTCAAACGAATCAATCTAAACTTAAGAAACATTTCACAAAAGTCCAAAGCAAAAAATAAATATAAAGATTTAACTTTTTTTAAAACAGTCAAATAATATTTGAAAACACTGTCATTGCGAAAACTCTTAGCGACAACATCTGTGCAAGACGACTATGGACTGCATGCTTTTTATAACATTTCTTTACTTATTGCAAAGTCCTAAAAGCCGCACACCATTGGTGAAGAACATATTATACCAGTTGTAATTGAGGTAATACGCACCATGCTGTATAAACCAGCTTTTGATAGTATAAGAATTTCACTGAGTAATAATACAGTACAAAGAAGGATTGACGAAACATCTCAGTGCATAGAAAATTCTTAAGAACATCTGAATTCTCAATACCAGCTTGATGTGGCAACTTTGCCAGGGAACGAAGCTTTACCTTCAGCTTTTGCAAGATTTGTAAAAGAAAAATTTTTCCAAGAATATTGTTATTTATCAAATGTTTGGAAATTGATACGAGAGGTGAAGCAATATTTAATGAATTAAATAGAGTTTTCTATTTAAAAGCTATACCCTTTTGCAATATTCTCTTTGTTGTTAACGATGGAGCTCCGGCAATAGAGAAGTTAATACAATCAAAAGGAATGCCTTAAATGCGAGATAATTTGCTCAACTTTTCTTGGAAAATGATGAAGATTATAATAGTTTACTACTTAGCATGGAAGTTTGTTGGTCTAAATATGCATGTTTGGATCAATTTCATGCACTCTTTGATAGTGTTGGTATTCCTGGAAAGTAAAGACAATGATTTGCGGCTTAATTTAATTAATTAAAAAAATGACAGCTTATATCACTCAATTGCCAAATTTAACTAAACCAATTTGAAGCTACAAGGTAATCAATTATATTTAATCAAAATTAAAAGTATAATATCTGTGGTTATTACAAAACTTTTTCTATACAACTTGAGTATAGAGAATGCTTTCAGTTTCCAAATCTTTCAAAATTGTAAAAACGAGATTTTAACACTTAACTGTTCTTTATTCTGGCCTCAGCCAAAGATTTGAATACATTTTTCGCATGGTTATCCCTGATTGGGTTATGGACCCTTAGCAAGTAGACCCACAGACAGATGAATCCATACTAATACAGGAGCAATATATTGAATTATTCACAAATGAGAAGCCGAAACCAATGTTTGATCAAGGATACCACAAATTCTGGTTACAAAACAGATACCAATTTGATATCATGCATTATGGGTTATTGTACAGAAGATGTTGATTGCTTTCCTGTCTTTTTATTTAGTAGGATGTAGATATAATGCACCTATGAGCTTCATCATGAAAAAAAGAAACCAACAGGAAATTAGTGCTTGTGTGCTTGTGGAGACTTACGAATGCTACTCACTAACAAAGAGCCTAACATAAGTAATCTCAAATCATCCCATCAAGTTCACCCATCTCATAAAAAAAAAATGTGATTTTGTATTTTAAACAAGTCATAATTTCAATAAAGACGACAAACTGATATTTTAGTAAATATACAGTAGTAGTAGCATTTTTACTACTATATATTACAGTAGTAGTATATTAGGGTACAGCTACACTCTACGTTTATGAGTGATGGCAACGGCTTGGCGATTTTTTTTTGGCGCGCTTCTAGTAGCGAGTTACGATAAATTAAGGCAAACCATCTTTCGTTACGTTTGTTGTGGTTTTCATGGCAACCTCGGCAAACGGAAACTTTCAATTTTCATTTTGAATATTCAAGAAAGTTCTTCCAAAATCCGTTAAAGTCGTTTGATTTCATTGATTCGTTTGAAATTTTTTCTTTCCTCCCATTGGTTATTTTGTTTTTAAAAGTTTCCTTTGATTGCATTGGTCCTTTTAAATCGTTTTCGGTGATACCATTGGTCCATTTATTTGTATTTTGACAGTTGTGGAATTTTTATTTTATTATAATAGTTTTCTTGAAAGGATTAAGAGTTTTTTTTTTTTTTTTTTTTTTTACCATTTTCGTATTCATTATTTTTTTACGGAAGAATTCTGACGTTATCAGGTTGTATTATTTCTTGCTTTTGTTTTCTTTTGTAAATCTTTTTCTTTTTCAACATGCCCACTGTTTTTGGTGTAATTGATAATTTTCACGGTATTCTTACCCAACATTTGTAGCTTAGTTTCTCTGCTGGTTCACAAATATGTTTTGATATGTGCTTAAACTTACTACTTTTTGTGAAAGTTTTTAAAAAATATACTTTTTAAAACGTTCTGAAATGTATTTAAAAAGTGTGTTGTAAAAAGAAAAAAATTTGCGACAGAAAAAGAGTTGAGAAATAATTCTTTCTTGGCGACTTTAGAAAATCGCCAAAAAAAATCGCCAAGGCCGTTGCCATCGCTCATAAACGTAGAGTGTAGCTGTACCTATATTAGTAAATACTACTACTTTCAATAAATACTAATTTTAATAAATGCTACAATAAAAAAATATACAACATTTATGTTTCAATAAATAAATACCATTCAAGGCATGAAATTTTAATTTGTAATTTTTCTATCATGCAGTCATGTTGAGTTATTCTACTTGGGGGTTCATGGTCAGGTTTTTGCTATAAGAGAGGTCCATGGATATACTAAGTTTGGGAACCACTGCTCTACATGAACATTTACTAACCGAGGGTCTAATGTTTAAAGTGGATTACAATGCATTGAGAATTCGTATTCCTAGACAGAAATTTAAATTTATAGCCTGAGGTGCAAAAGCCAGAATGCTAATTTTTATTTGGCCACCACTTGACCCAGTTTTGTGAAGAAATAACTGATTAAAAGATAAGCTATGTTGTGGAAAGATAGGCTATGCAGAAAACTGGTGGAAGAATGCACGATTATTTAAAATATAGATCCTATGCAATTCTTCATACTGTAAATTAAATTACTCACAAAAGGCGACTGTTTGAAGTTCGAATTGCAAGCATTTCATTTTTATTTGAAAGAGAAATAAAATAATAACAAACAAGTGAACCTTTTCCCGATTACTTCCGTAGTTTCTAGAGGCATTAATTAACGATGGATGTGTGAAATTAAAAAGGTCCTTTTTATAAGGAAGTAGAATATTATTGCATCGATTGAGAAAGAATGTAGAACTATAATATATTTTTATACGAACCGGATGCTTTCAATTTATGCTTTTCAGATTCGTAGTCGCTTAAACTCATCAACTCGTACGATTATCAGTTTTAAATTTTTTCAGCCCAACTCTTACATCTGCTTCCGAATTCCATGGGTTTTATATACATGGACCAACACCTTACTTGGTATGTTGATAAAATCACGATTTATGCACTTCAAAACTATGAGAAACCTTCTTGAAAAATCATTTTAATTGAATATATATCGATGAATTTTTACCGTTTCGGCGAGTGCCACGTCGTTTCACGCTTGTAATATTTAGAAGAAACAATTTCGGCGATATCAGTTCGAGTAGCAGTTGTTTTTTGTTTGACAGTTTGCAGTACTAGAATCAATGTTTATGAAACCGAAAGTTTCGTTTTGAAATAAAGGTCAAAATTCATATCACATCCATATGAATGTACATATTTTATTTATTTTGACATATTTCCCAATTTTTAGACTGAACTTACAACTTTGAAATTTATTTCATTCTGAAAATTGTTATTATTATTTTTTTAATTGACTTATTCTAAGGGATAAATAATCTGATAAAGAATTTCGAGAAGAACTTGAAGAGATTTTGAAAAAAAAATTTCCTTGGAGGATATTATTTAATGGACTTTTAACATCTGCGCCGGCGAACTTAAAGTACTTGTGGAAATCTGATGATGTTGCCACTATTTGGTACCCCGGCTTGTTAGGCTTTTGGTGAGTAATGGCTTCATCATTTGGTCATTTCTTTCTTGCGATCTACTGGTAATATTGAGCAGTGATTGAAATGAATGTCTAAGTAGCTTGTTTTAATCATTTATTGCTTTTTGTGTATCAAACGCTTAAAATCATTCTTTTCCAGATCCTTGTTTGTTGGGGTGTCAAGTGGTGACAGTGACGTTTGACGTAATGCTTTCTTGAAATTTCTGCCTATCTTCTTCCGAGCCATGAAGTACAATTTTACATTTATTCTAAGCACATGCCTTAATACAACTCAACTCATACGCACGTTTATGAAATTGTGAAATTACATCACAAACAATTGTTCATGTGTTGAACTTCTACTCTATCGTCAGAGACGTAACTAAGTAACTGAATAAACAGCATCCGTCTTCACTTTTAATCTAATAGATAATATCCTTCCTCTGTCCTTGTGCCGCATTTATTTGCTTAGAAGCAACAAAATGGTAAATTTAGGAGATGTTTTCCCGGATTTTACAGCTGAAACATCAGTCGGCGTTATAAAATTTCACGATTGGATTAAAGATTCGTAAGTAAAAGCTCTGTTTAACAATCCATCATTTGTGAAATGCGACAATTTGATTCTCACGCGAAATTACGCGTTGTGGAATATATTCTTTAAACCTTCAGCCGTCTACCTGCTGAGAGGTAATGTCCAATTGCAACAGTGCTTCCAAAATATACATGTTTTTATTCCCATCTTCAATTAGAAATTGTAATACTTTTTTAAGTGTTTTTTAAAAAACTCTTTGAGTTGTACAGTAAAATGCACTGACTCGAACATTCTTGATATTACAAAATCAATGTCCGAAAGAATAATTTCTGCTTTCATTAGTACCACCCTCTTATTTCAATGTTTTATCAGAATAATCAATGTGACTTGCAGAACAAAAAAAGTCATGAGTTCCAATAATTTAAACTGGATCTGTCTCTAGGAGGTTTATTAGTACCAACCACTAGTTTTATGTAAATATTGAAATCATAGACATAACATCAGAAGAATGAATTAAACTTGCTTCACTACTATATATTTTACGCTTCAAAAATTAACCTATATACATCAACGAAAATTTAAAGGAATTCTACAGTCATCACATTCAAAGTCTGCGAGGCTTTAAACTAGAATGAATCTAAAGTCTAAGATCTAATAAATCAAAATGAACGTTCCTTCCTGTTATACTTAATTTTGGCATGTGGATAGCTCGCAATTTTGCATGTGGGAAGTTTCAATAGGAACGTCAGAACAGTTGCCATTGGTTGTTGATTTGGAAACAATTGCGAACTCCGCCACCAGATTCAACGAAGATTTTGCTGATTGAATCGGAATTTAACAACTCTTCTGTAGTGGGTTGTCGCTACTGGCAGTGTAGTAAAATGGTCAAAAGCTGCAGAAATGACTTTATGACTTGTAAATCTTAAATATTCCATGCTTCAATTTTGAAAATCACAAGTTTTGAATTTGGAAATTCAATGACTGAAACGAAGTGTGAACATTTTTAAGTACTGAAAAAAAGCACTTTTTCTCCAATGCAAGCTGTAGGGCTCATGATGCAACAGATGTGTAATTAATTGCATGGGAGCAAAAACTTAGGATGAGAAACGACAGTTAGCTGTCCATTCTTGTTCTTACATGTTTGGGCTTTAAACTTTTTGGCCTTTCCATGTTTTTTCTTGCTCCTCAAGAAGTACTATATTTTGAGGGGTACTGTAATTGCTGCACATGAATTGAACTTTTTTTTCAGGTGGGTTATTTTATTTTCTCATCCAGCTGATTACACTCCAGTGTGTACCACAGAACTAGGAGAATGTGCAAAACTTGCACCCGAGTTCGAAAAGCGTGGTGTCAAGTTAATAGCCTTGTCATGTGATGATGTGCAAAGCCATATAGGATGGATAGAGGTTTGTGATACATTTTAGTTTAAATTTCAAAACTTGCTTTGTTAATTAGGTGTAAAATTAATCATTCTCGATACTAATTAATTTCGGGTGGGAATTCTCCAAACTAGATTTTATTTGGTATGTTTATGAGACTTAAACACACTTGGGTTGCATACTAAGATATTTAATGGAACAAATTCAAATGTGGAAGAAGAAAGCAAAATATCCTTACTCAGTTTTAAAAAGATGGTTGCTTCCGTACAAAACATGTGCACTGCACAACCATCCTACGTTCCATTAGACAGGTAGACATTGGAATTTTGACGTCATGCACAACGAGGTTGTGAAAGCAGTTGGTAAGAAATTTCGCATTGCAGATTCTAAAATTGTTGTACAATTTGAAAAATTTATTTAAAATGGATCTTCAAAGATATAAGTATACAGTCACTACATTAGCACACACTTCTGCATCTTATATAACCTTGGACCTCATTGCAAAAATTGCCATTCAGGTTAGAAATTGTCAGCGATTTGTTGAAAATTAACAGCGCTTAGCTTTTAGCACATATCTATTGGCCATTATTGTGTAGCTCTGACAAGAAGGCTTAGATCAGATGATTTCTGAATAGGTGTGAAATACCTATTCAAATCTATTTTTATTTTGCATTTGTGGCGAATTTTGATTTATATTTAATGCAAATTACAAGGTAATACTTATGACATAAATTAAATTTGTGTTCAAGTATTCGCCTACATATAAAATTCAATATTTGGTAAATATTTTTTAAAGGTAGCACTTGTTAATCAATGTATGAATTTAAGAGTTTGTTGTGCAAAATATTTCTTATTGAGATAATTTCTTTCTCAGGATATCAAAGCTTATGCCTGCCTAAAAGGTGGATTTCCATTCCCAATCATAGCAGATGTCAAGAGAGATCTGGCAGTGTCCTTGGGAATGTTGGATCCTGATGAAAAGGACAAAGATGGACTACCCTTGACATGCAGATCAGTATGTTAATTTTCTAGATCAACATCATGCATTCATCACTCTTGAATGCTTTCTTTTTGGCTTAAGCTAACTACTTTTGAAAATCGGGCATGAGAATCTTTCACGTTTCTGCAGATTTCTGCTTTTTTTGTGTGTGTGTGGTTTTTTTTTTCGTGTGTTCTGCTTTTCAGTAATTTTTTGCCTTTTCCTAACCTGCTTTTGCCCGTTTTTAAGAATATGACGTCATTAGTGTTCCTTGCCAATGGGAGTATATTTCAAGCTTTGAAGAACCTGATGCTCTAGTGATGTTTTTATATACTAGGGGGTAGGAATGGGCAATGTAACGATACATCGTGAAAAACAGGTGTGAGGTCGACATCGCCATATCGGTTTTACGATGGCAATGCATCATAACATCGCGATTTTCCGGCTCTTACATGGCCATCCCTTAAGTAGCGCAGATCTCGCAGTCATTGTGATATCCCGATTTTTCTCTATCTCACACAGCCATCCCTTAGCTAGTGCAGATCTCACGGTCATCGTGACATCACAATTTTTCCCAATCTTACACAGCCATCCCTTAGCTAGCGCAGATCCTGTGACATCGCGTTTTTCCCCGATCTCGCGGTTTTCCCATGTCCCAATGTTGTTGCTCAGCGGCAACGATATTGATGCTCTCTTAGTGCATGCGTAGTATCTGAGTTGGCCTAATCAGTATTTCCTGTGGAAATTTTGTGTTTTTTTTTTAGCATCATCAGAGAAAAATTTTATTATTGACCGACAACGATTACGATGTTTATTTACGCGCATATGCGATTTTCCACAATGGTACTTAGCTTTTCAATGCCACAATGAAAGGCCTATTAATGAGAATCTTTTGTGATAGTTGATTTTGGAATTTCTGCGCTGATTTTTTTTTCACGAATTAGGTGACAGGTCACAGATATAAAGATCGAAAATTATAGTTTCAATCTGTCAGGGAGAGAATAATTCTACTCTACTTGCTGAATTTATCTAGATCTTTAATGAGTTAAGTTTTTATCCTTAAAAGTACTTAAAAAAACAAAATAATTTTGCAAAATCTGGGAATTTAACGGTTTGTTTTCATTTCTTTTTAATTAATAAAGAATTTCTCAAAACCATTCATGTCCTAAGGAGGACTTTTATTTCCAAATTATTTTTTTTAGCGAAATTAAAATTCAGTATAATTTAAAAATTTTACAGCAAATTATTTTGTTTATTTTAAGTTGAATTAAAAACCATTCTTGTTTCTTGATGTTACAATCACTCCATTTGCATCTCTTTTTGTTGCGAACTTCTGTGGCAATCTAGGTCATATATGCCATCATCATTACTTAGGAATCAAATACCCCTTCATTTCTATTTATGCTGAAGTTTGTCTCCTTCTAATTAAGCTAATTTTTAAATCTCTACTTGAGCCTATATGGCATGTGGAACACAAATATACACATGCATAATCTTGTTTTAAATCATGCGTGTACAACACAGATCTTTATTTGTTATTTTTTCCTACCACGCTTTTTTTTTAGCAAAGAAAAAATAACTTATTGCTATGTAATCCCATTTGGTTTGCTTTGCAAACCAACACTCCTTTGGCAGAGTCAATCTCCTGCGATGGTGAAACCTCCGCCTCCGTTCCTTGACATCACAACGGGTTTCGTCGAGGCTTTCGTTCCCGTGAGCCTCAGGATAAAAATTAATTATACATAAACCAAAGTACTTACTATACAGAAACAAACCAAAAATTGCATAAAAGATCAAAATTAAACAGCGCTTTGCTTTGAAAAAGATATCCAAATAATCCAAAATAAAATTTAATAGGCTTTAGAAATGATTTTACCAAACTATTGTACACAAAAGAGAAGCAATAACAAACATATTGCACAACCGTGTTCCTATTCCAAAAATGGAGAAAGCATAATTAAAAGATACTTATAAAATAGATTATGACAACACACAAACTAAAAGTTAACGCTAACTGAAAGTAAATGTGCTTTTAAAAAAAGCAATAAATTTTTATAAAGGATATCCAGCAATCGGCGAGCTTTAACTCAATACCGAATTGATTGAAGACTGTTGCCTTTCTGAGAAAAACAATAATAATTAAAATTTTCATTACATTAATTTTAAAATGTTCTACTTTAAATTTAAAAATTCGGGCTGTACTAAAAATTTTCTGAAAAATCAGACTACCTGTGTGCCAAATTTCATTATTGTGAGTACCATAGATTCATCAGGTCATACAACACAGAGACGTAACAAACTTCAAAAAACTTCATTTTATAATAGTAGAGATAGTCAGCTGATGTGCCTTGCCCCTCTGCCATGCAGCTGATTGAATTTTTTTTTTGCATGTTAGCTAACTAAGGAAAGTTTCAGCTTTGTTAAAATCACTTTTTGAATATTTATTTTTGTCAAAAATCGAACCCTTCCATAACCACCCCACCATGGACATGGATAAAAAATTCAGATTGACAAACAAGTTTTTAAACGATTTTTAACTGTTCTAAAAAATTTCATGTTTCTTTTCAATACTCCCTGTAGATATGACAACAGTAGGGATATTTTAGAACTGCTTACTGGTTTCAATATATTATCTTGTTGAATAAAACAATGCATTATTGGATTTTAACAGGTTTTTATTATTGGTCCTGATAAGAGATTGAAGCTTTCCATTTTATATCCGGCTACCACGGGAAGAAATTTTCAGTAAGTCCTTTGCATAATGTAGTAATGTAATTGTTCTGCATAAGAGTTTCGATTTTATAAATACACATGCATTATTTTACTATACATATCTACACATACATTATCTTGTTCTGTAGTATGATTCAAATATTTACGTAAAAAACGAGTATGACATTAAAAGGAAGAAACTAACTCTCTTTTGAAATTAGGGTTTTCTTGTTTGTACTGGTCGCCATTAATAAAATCATTGACACAATCTAGTAACATAGCCAATTAATTCATTTATGTGAAATGTTTGTTATGATTAACCCCTTCTGGTACAATTTAATTAAAACTAGCCACTGCATGGCGTTGCACGTGGTCAAATGCTGCCAAATTCGAATTACAAAGAGATCCAAATGGCTTAATGTCACAATCTCTTGCGAAAGTATAAACATTTAATTGAAAAATTATTTATTAAAAGAAAATCAAACGTATAAGGTATCTATCTAGTGTAAAATTTTCCACAGATTTCAAATCCATTGAAATTTTCAATCCATCTTTAACAATCCCAATTTTACAATAAAGAACTAAACAATGACAGTCCAATTTTTTTTATTTTTTTTTGCTTTCCTTGCTGAAAGCGTTTGAGCACAGGAAATGGAATCTTATTTCTGGATTGCGAAGGTCATATGAAAAAACAGATATATAAAAGTTACAATTTAAAAATTATTTTTTAAAGAAAATCATATTTTTAAGTATTGATCAAATGTGAAATTTTCCGCCGATTTCAAATCCGTTGAAATTTTTACTCTATCTTTGACAATCTAGGAAAAACAAAACTTTAATAAGGGATATAGCTAATAGTCCTCAAGCATGTGGTATTTTTCAAAATATTATGGCAGGTGCAAAAGAATCCTGCATTGTTTACACTGCTAGGGAGTCTCACTTCTAATTTTATTCTTGTAGCACACACTGCTTTTAGTAGGTTTTCTTTTATTCTGAGTTGAAGGAATGTATTTTGGAAAATGTACCCATCTTTTGGATTACAACCTAACCGGATTATCACTATACGAAGGGCGTCCATGAGTTTAATAATCCAGAAGTGTAACTCTTTTAGAATTTCCTCTGCTATATCCAATCAAAAGCTTTCGATTTCGTTGGTATTGTTGATTTTTTAAATAAAACATAAATTGTAGAGTACAATGTCAAACATTAAAAAAAAATTATATCCTTTCATATATTTTTGCATAATTGGTAAACACGCCAACAGTTGATCATTTTTATCGGCGCCTTCCATTCCATTATTGTATACAACCACACAACTTGGTTTTAAACATTCTACTCGTCTTCATCTTTCTCTTTTTCCCCATATCCAAGATGTCAGCATTATGATATTTGCTGGTGAGTATATATACATTCCTTTTGTCAGACCATCTCAAAGCTAGTAAACCTTAACTGGAGAGACTTTGAACTTCTCCTTTTCTCAGTTCAGATTTTGAAAGTTCAATTTTAGGAAAAAATTTTGAGACGAATACCAATCATCCCAATATAGTGTATCCTTTTCCTAATATATGATTTGATATTTCCTTCACCACACTTTCTGATGCGGGCTTATCACCGATCTTGTCCTGACCTATATATATTTTGAACTGGCTACAATATCCTGACTCCGACTCACACAGTTTATAAAATTTTATTTCAAGTTTTGCTTACTTGGATGCAATAAGCTGCACAAAACTCAATCAATCTTTATATTTCATCAATGACTCGTCAATTCATATCCTACTTTGAGAGTGTAAAGGTTAGTAAATTTATCATTTAAATAATTTACTATATTTCGAATCTTTTTCAATTTATTGTTATCGTCTGCTTTTTCATTATTTGCAAAATGCAAGAAGCGTGATATAGATAAGAACCTTTTGAGAGGCATAGTCTGTGAAAATATTACTGTATGTACTATTGGCCTTTTCAACCAGTACACTTTTAAATCTGATTTGTTTTATTTGTGACTTAATAATGCGTAGCACGAAATATGCTTTCATTTCATCAACAGTTGCAGGAAACCATTCTACATCTATTTTCTTGCTTGGACAATGTTCTTCATTTCTTGTTCCGCATACCTATTAGTTTTTGTTGATAATATTTCCCAAAAGTTCATGTGCAGCACTTCTTCAAAAACCTCTAATGACTTTGGATTAGCACCTAGTTTTCGCAAAGTCAGACGTTTATACTAGGCACTCCCGTAAATTTCTTTGTTTCAGGCACATTATCTATTTCCTTCCAAATCCAATCTTCTGATGATGTGTCTGCGATTCCAGAACGTTCTCTATCATCACTTATTAGTCGCCTAGCACGTTTTCACCTTCTCGGTAATATCTCACTATGATTAGTTTCATTATCAGAATCGGGTAAATGTAACTTGATTCTTCTGATTTTTCATAATTGCTCCAATGACCTTGACCTTAGTCTACACTACTCTTATCCATTATGGTGTTTATTTCACAACACATATTTCCTTTAGCAAAAATATATATTGGCCGATGTTCACACTAAATTTTTACAAGCATGAAATCTCAGTACCAACAGTTTGGCCATGACGTGTACTGTTCATTTTCGAAAGCTGTATCTACCACTCTGAGACAATTGCACTTTGCAAAGGGGTGATACGCTGAGATGGACACTTCCCAAAGTTCTATTATCATATTCACAGAGATGCCAACTACTATAGATTCTCCGTAATTTCTATGGAAGTGAATCGGGTACTACGGATTACGGAATCAATGATTTTTTTCTACGGAAAAATTCAATTATATTTATTTTTCACAACACATCAATTAATTTATTTATTTCTGTATATATATTTTTTTGGTTAGTGGGAGAGAGTGTTTAAATTTAATTATTAAATGTGTTTTATTAACAAAGTTTAAAATTTTTAGTAATGTGATACAATTCTTTCATACACAGTAATTGGTTCTATATATGTGTTTTCATACATGATGTACCTTACTAATTATAAATAATATAATGTGTTGCATATATCTTTCAAATTTGTAATTAAATACTTGAATTAGTGATATATGGGTTATTAAAGCTGATTTCTTAAATATTTACTTGACTACTGAAAAATTCTTAAAATTACGGATTTTTTCCTTTGGTACTACTGAAAACTTCCATCACAGTTTGGCATCTCTGTATTCAATAGTAACTTTAGTCGCGTGACGAGTGTAGCGCATCATTGTGCGGAATGTTATGAAAAACCAATGACGAGCTAAACTCGTCATTTTACCAGTAGGGGTTAATGTTCTCAAATCAATCTGTAGTGCTATTGTGTAATTCCATAATTAGTGATGAAATAGTTATCTAAGTTTAAATTAAACATCTTTATGCATTTTGTTTACTTTTTGTAGTGTTAATTTTTTTTTGCATTTGATGTCAAAGAAGTTTTAGTGTAGTCTATAGCAAGTCAAAATTTCGCATTGCTGGTTATAAAAGTCGGTTGCGTTAAAATCCCTGTTCTGTCAAAACACAGGATTTTTTAATTGCATTAAAAAAAAAATTTAACATACAAGAAATCAGATATAGCACTATCCATTATTTTCAAAAACAACCTGCATCAGCTGGTGTACAAATTTGACCCATTCTGTTAATTTTGCTTCTGAAGGGCTGTAGTAATGTTGGGAGGAATACCAAAGGGTTGTGCAAATTTGAAACTTGATCCATCCAAAGACGTTATGAATGTGGGTGCACTCTAAATGTGTTGTGGCTTCAAAATGCCCTTGTGTTGGCATGGTGTGGGATACCAGCTCAGGTGTTGACCTTGTCATCTGACCGTGGTTAAAAGTGACAAGATGTTGTCATCTTTTCCTTCAGGTTTGATCCTGGACAGTCGCCAATAGTCCATTGTGTCACACCTGTGCTATGTTATTTCAACTACCTACCTGTTCTTGAACCTTTTTAAAAAAGTAAAATCTATCTGAAGATGTGCTTTAATTACATAGCAGGCACTGTAGTTCAATATTGTATCCTTCGAATAGAATAGCAGTTTCAAGGAAAATACATACAGCTGCATTTCCTGAACTGCAGACTGTTGCCCAGTACAAGTTCACTAAAATGTTAGGAAAATACAACTTTTTTCATGTTAGCATTGATGATGTTCTTTCAGAGAAGTGCTTCGTGTTGTGGACTCGTTGCAGTTGACTGCCAACAAGAAAGTTGCCACTCCATGTAACTGGAAGGTATGTATTTCTAATATACTTATTTTTTTGAACATTCTTGTAAGTTCTAGTTAAAGTAAAGGAGGTGCCTATTTTCTTAAGGCAACCTCGGGTTGTGCCATCCGTATTGTAACGAATTAGCAACACGAGGGTTGCAAGTTCGAATGCAACCAAAGACCGTCGTGTGCGAAGGGGGCTGGTGCAGGTTAAATCTGGTTGTTCTCGCATTGGTGTAGTGTGGAAGTATGTAGAGTAGGGTGCCAGCTCAGGTGTTGCCTCATCATTAGACTGGTTCAAAATTAAGTGGTGTGGTCCTGAGATCTTTCCTGTTGGGATTGATCCCGGACCGTCGTCAATAGCCAGTTGTGTTGCTCCAGTACGACGTTAATTATAATACCTACCTACCACATTGTGTCCCATGTTAAAATGAATAATGGTGTACCTTTGCAGAATCTGGTTACACTCAAACAGCACAATTTTTTTCTTCTGTTATTATAATTAATATATGTAGCATACATTTTTTGGAAAAACAAGTTATATGTATGTATTTAAATACTCAAAAGTTCTAAAATGTGGATTAGAATCCTAAGATTACTCCATAAAAATTTCAAATGTTTACCTTTTTTTTATGTGTAAAGAAACTTTTGAGAAATAAACCTTTAAAGGTCACAGGTGGAAAGGTTAACATCTTTTTTTAATTTTAATGCTTTCTAAATAGCCATAAAAATAGTACATCATTTTTCAAGTGTTTTTGTAAAAAAAAACCTTAAAATAATATAAGTAGATATTAAATAACCTCATTTTTTAATTCCTTTGGTTATGAAATTAAAAATCTTTAAATGTGTGGCTGTGACATTGTTGCTTTCCAGCCAAAAAGGTGAGAATTATTTGTCAGTGCAATATGTTAGTGATAAAAATGTAGGATTTATGGGTGTCAAACTTTTTTTAACTTGATAGCTACCATAAAGTTATGCATAACCTCAAGTTTACTTTATTTTCAGATTAAAAATACAGAGAATCGGGTAGCATGGATTCGGGAATTAGCTGTAAAATACGCCTCTTTGAGATTATCAAATTACCACATTGGATTGCTAAATAACCTATTGCAAAACATGTTACTTGTCTCATTTGATATTTTTATTAGAACAAACTAAAATATTCCTTGATATGGGAACAATTAAAAACACTACACAGCATGAGATGATAGTTTACAAATGAAAAATAATCATAAATTATACATTTAAGTACTACAAATGGGCATGTCAAGACATGTAAGAATATGTGGAAATTAGTACAAAAATCTAAAACAGATTGAACAGTATGTCATGCAACATATTTATCTAACTGACCCAACTAGCAGTGTTTTTCTTTTTAAAGCCTTCTTTAAATAGCTTAAAAAGTAAAATTTCATGTATTTTTATGCTTTGATATCCTCCCTATCTTATGATGAGCTCCCTGGTATAGCATGAAATAAATTGTAAATATGCAGCATTACGTCGAATTGACTTATCACATCACTTTTCGCTGATTTGTCTCCAAAATTCTTAACTTTTTTTGAAACAAGAATCCTTCCAGTCTTTTATTTTTTTAACCTGTCTGGTGAAAAATGTAATAAAAGATGTTATGCTCTCAATATTCATTAAGTGAGGTTTAGCAGTGTACATTCTGTTCTCAAGTGTAACTTTTCCTCCACAGCAAGGAACTGAGTGCATGGTGCTGCCTAACATCAAAGAAGAGGAATTGACGAAACTCTTCCCTAAAGGAGTCACTGTTAAGGAAATGCCTTCTGGGAAGACATACATGCGTTTCACTCCACAGCCCTGATGTCCAGAAGAATAAGAGACATTTTAATGCATTTATACTGTGGACCAGCATTTATCATTAACTGCAAAGCATTTAACAAAATATTGAAATATTTTTATCAATAAAAGTTGTATCAACTTTAAAATGTGGGGTTTTTTCATCCTATACCTCCTCCTGGATCTCGAACCCACTGTACAGCAACTTTTTTCTGAACCTTCCCTAGAATGCTGTTTTTCTTTACATTGAAGCACAAACTTGTCTAGAGGTGGTAAGAGCTATTATTGCTGCATCATAAATCTAATAAATCTATACATGAAAGTGGAGTGTTTGTATACAGAATATTTTCAACCCATTCCAAGTTATTTATCTGTTTCGGGGCCTACTAATCCAAAATCTGTGTTGCGCATTTATTGTCTGTGTGTACCCGTACTACTACCAAATGATTTAATATATTTTCCAGAAACTTTGCATACTGTGAGTACGTACGTTCATTTAGTGACTGAACTTGGTTGCATAAGTCTTTCTGTTTGTCTGTTTTTATAAGAGTATCACAGATTTTATTCCATGTACAGTAAAACTCCAACTATCTTAATCGCTTTAAGAAAAAAGAAATCGACAAAATCTGCATTTTTTAAAAGTTTCTTACAAGTGAATGATTAAAAAAAGTGTACTAGTGTAGCGATAGTGGACAGATGACGAGTCACCAGTCTTGTCACTTTCGTATGTGAAAAGGCGAAGCTTTTTGTAAAGTAAATCGAAGGTTTGTCTTGTTTTAAGGCAAGTGATAGGTGGCTACGGAATTTTAAATTGAGTCACAGTATCCATGAGTTAGATGTACGTGACGAAAAGCTATCAGCAGACCCTAAAGCAGCAGAAAACTTTTTTTTTTAATTTAAAATGGAAACAAAATTTTATGACACTGGATTTTTACGTAACAAAGACGAAACAGGCCTTATTTGGAAGGTTTAGTCTAAAACAACTTCAGCTTCTAAAAGAGAATCCAGTGCTCCTGGTCATAAGGTTAGAAAAGACCGTATAACCCTGCTAAGAAGTGCTAACTCTATGGGAAACAACAAAATATTTCTTCTATTAATAGACAAACCAAAAAAAAAAACTTGGGCTTTCTAAAATGTAAAAAAACTTCCTCTCTTTTATCAAAATCAAAGGTATGGATGACTTACTTTGTTTACCAAATGGTAGGATGACGTTTTTATACCAGAAGTGAAAAAATAATCAAAATGCCTTAGGAAAAGAAGTCAAGATGTGAATCATTGACAATACACTCACCCCACAGAACACTTTGAAAGAGAAAATGGACGTTTCGAAATACTCTTCTTGCCGCCAAACATAACGAGTTTGTTGTTGCCGATGGACCTATATTGGTTATCGAATATATAAAGTGCAGCGAGTAATAGTCTATTGTACTGATCCACTAAAGACCGATTGCCGAAATAAATTTCAGCATGTACCTGATTGGAATGTTTGACAGTTCCCAGGGTTCGATACAGTGATATCCCAGATATTCAAATCGTTGTGTAGAGTAATTAATGGTCACATTCACATAGAACGTATACAAAACTCTCCTCTACCATCCGACAACCTCTACATAATGGGTCATCTATAACACCCATAATGTTGAGGTGTCTATTCAGGGTATAGTGGCCAGTTAGGAGGCCAATAGCTATCCTTATTTCTTTCCTACCTAAATTAAGCAGCTCCCTTGATCTAACCCAAGGAGACTGCTGATTGAGCTCTTTGGCTTGTCTTTGATTATTAGATTGGAAGCCATGTATGGTAGGACTCAGCAAGGAGCAAATCCCTTATAGTCCCTCTGACCACATTGTGAGGCAGACCCAAAATAGGCTCTAGTCCAATAATTAATATTTCAGACCCATGTTTTGCTAATTGGTTTGTCGTTTCATTATCTTCAATGCCACAGGGACCCAGACATGAGAGGCTTTGTTTCTCTTAGCCAGGTCCTCAAGCGCATTGTGACATTCCCACACTGCTTTTGAGGAGAAGCAGTGACTTTGCAAAGCCTTTAGAGCTGCCTGGCTGTCAGAGAAGATTTTTATAACCCTCTAACTGCACCTCTATTGAGGCAGTTGTAAGTACAAGCAGAGATCGCCAGAACCTCAGCCTCATATATTCTATTCCACCAAGCAATGGCCCCATAGTTTTTCATCGGAACAAGAATCCCGGTATGTATCCAATGCACCACTCTCGGTGTTAGACCCCAGTTATTACCAATGGCACGTCTACAAGCCCAAAACACTCTTTTGGCCTTGCTCGTGCAGTACTGGCGATGTGAGCTCCATGTCAAGGTCTTATCAAATATTACTCCTAGATATTTAACCTCATCTGAGTATGCAAGTGGTGTTCCAAAGAATTTTATCAAGTGCATATCTCGTAACCTGTTCCGGGTGAAGAGGACTAGGCTAGTTTTGTTGTGGTTAACAGACAAATTAACCTTTTTGCAACAAATTTCAAATTTTTTAGGGCAGTGTTCATGGGTTCCGTTACCGTTTTTTGGAACTTCGATCTTATGACCAGCGTTATGTCATCGGCATAACCCAGACAATAGAGGCCCAAAAAGTGAGTCCTGTTGAGGAGCTCGTCAACCTCAAGGCTCCATGTAAGGGGGACAACACACCACCCTGTGGGCAGCCTTTACAGTTCCCCACAGTTAGCGTGTCTCCCAGTAAGGATGCCTGAGCTATCCTTGTATCGAGCATGTTTTTAATCCAGGCGCAAACCAATGGATTAACATTTCGAGTGATGAGGGCATCAATAATTACGTTCACCTGAACCTTATCAAAGGCTGCCAAGGCAATTTCTTTTCTATTGACTGCTCTATCAAGGACCGTAACAAGATCGTATAGAGCAGTTTCTGCAGATTTCCCATGCTGGTAGGCGTGTTGAAATCTCGATAGGGGTTCGGGTTTTAGAACCTCGTCCCTAATGTATCTATCGATCAATTTCTCTATTGTCTTAAGAAGAAATTATGTCAGACTAATAGGTCTGAAGGCTTTGGCTTCACTGTAACATGTTTTACCTGGTTTAGGTTTAAAAATTACCTTGCAGGTTCTCCATGCATGTACCCGTATACCACGCAAGATCTATAAAACCTGCATAAGTGTGGTGTAATGATGTCTTTGCTATGTTGGAGTAGAGCAGGTATAATGCCATCTACACCAGGTGTTTTGAAGGGCATGAATGAGTTAATTGCCCATGCTTTTCTTTTTGGAGTAATTATACTTCTAGCCAGTTCCCAGTCCTCCTTCCCTCTACGTAGCAGGGGAATAAGTGGAACTGTCAGTTCATCATTGATGTTTGTGACTGGAATCGGGGAAGTGCACTCTAAGCATTTCTACCAGGGTGCTCCTACCGTTTTCCGTGAATGTGCTATCGTCCTTTCTAATGGAGCCCAATTGGCACTGATTGTTTTTGGTCAGTACTTTAGTCAGCTTAGCTGCACTAGATATACTGTCCACTTGGCCACAGAAGTTTTTCCATGACTCCTGTTTAAGTTTCTTTATAGCCTTGTTATAGTTGATGAGTGCCTCTTTGTATTTTGACCACTTACCTGTTTTTTAGCTCTGTTAAAGAGCCTTCTGCAGTTCTTTTTAAGACCACAGAGACTTTTATTCCACCAAGGAGAGAACTCGCCTTGGTAAGCTTGTGGTGACTGCCTTACAATTTGACTGATAGGACTGGAGGATGGACTGCTACACGGAGTCAACAGCCAATTCCAAGTCCACCAATGAGGGAAAGTTGTGACTCCTTCCCATTTTGTGTGCCTGGGATTTCTTTGATCCTGCTGAATATTCATAGCAGGACCTGTTATAGACATTTGGCTCTGTCTATGGTCTGACAGTGTGGTACAGCCAGACACATGCCAGTCCTTTATGCAGTTAACTGCTTTAGCATTACAGGAGGTGATGTCAATGACTTCACTTCTGTTGCTGTTGACAAATGTCGGTTTGTTACCTGTATTGAGGATAAAAAGGTCATTAGATAAGAAAAATTCTATTAGTTCCTCACCTCTTTTGTTGCAGTTGGAACTGCCCCAAATGGTGTGGTGTGAATTTGCGTCACATCCCACGATAAACTACATCCTAGTGCGTAAGCAATGCTTGACAAATCTTCTGGCTGAAGTCGCTAGAGGAATTTCTTCTTCATATGGAAGGTACGCTGACATGATACATGTGGCATCCCCGTTTTCACTGATCGCCTTGATAGCAACATTGTCCCCATCAAGGAAATCAGCCATAAGGAGGGCATTAAGATTTTTATTTACGATGATACATGCTCTCGGTTTGCTGCATGAGCGATCGAAGAATAGATTCCCACAGTTGCCCAGGCCTAGGATCCTTCCATGATTGACCCAGGGTTCCTGTATTAGAGCAATATCTATCCTTCCTTCTACCAGTCTCTTGCTAAGTAAAGCTGAAGGAGACTGGCTATGGCGAAGATTGATTTGTGCAATCCTTATGGGATTGCCTGTTTTCCTACGGGGTTCAGACATAACTTAACAGAGTTGTTAGGTCATAAATAGCAACAAGACTAATCCTTAGTGAGAAGTTTAGTCCTCTCTGGCTGGAGAAAAAGACACAGTTGTTTTGTCTGATCCTGAGTCAGATAGCACAAGATCATCGATTTGTCTGAATAATGACCCAGTGGAGTCACTAACTGAACTGGAAGGAGATGGTGGCTTTTGAGGCCCTGCTCCTGTACCTGCTGTCGGAGTCATTTCCCCAGAAACTGGTTCCATGGCTACTGAGCTCAAATAATAAGCTTCAGGTTCATCACCCACCGTCTGCACCAGCGGTTCCATCACAGCTTCGTCCGATGCAGGCTTTGAAGCCACCTCATAAGACTCTGCAGATGGTCCCGCTACAGTATCATCCAGTGCAGGCTGGGCCACATCACTAGATTCTGCAAGTGGTTTACCCAAGGCGGCAGGAAGGGGGGGGGGGTGCGAGTAGCATTTGGATCGGACAAGATCTTACAAAATCCTTTCCCGAACGCTCCTGTGAAGACCTCGAAATTTCACTCTCGTAAGAGCTGGGCTGATCTTTGGTCCATTTCGATAATCCACCTAGTATAGGCACGATCCCAAGCAATGACCTTCTCACGGATTTTCCATTCATTAGTGTTGGGGCCTGGGTTCAAACGGGCAAGCCGTCGAAGCAGTACCTCTCCATCTGTGGTGAAAACATCACGGGTTTTGAGGGCTATTTTCACTGGTTTGGGAAGATCAGCCGCTTTCAGTACCCTGTTTTTAAAGTCACCGACCCTCTCCCATCATAGTTAACTTGTAGTCATTGGTACAGTGAAGCATGAGGGCACCGTTTAGTACACCTGCGGTTAGAAACTGAGGGGCCATTTGATCAAAATCCATAGAATCGATATTCCTATCGATGTCTCTTTGAATGTTCATACCATCTGCAGGAAACGACCTTGCTTCTGGAAAGGCTTCTTGAACGATGGTCATTCTCATAACTGCGGCTGCTTGACTATACGACCATGGAGCAGATGTCCTTGGTCGCTAAGTCTGTACCGAGGTACTAGCAGGGGAGCGAGTACCATCATCTGGCCTACCTCTTTTACCTGCTGGGGTCTCCTACTGCTGCTGTTGGAGCTTTCCAGATTCAGCACAACGAATCTGATTTAGTCCTCTCCTGTGCTTATATTTCTGTGTACTAGGTTAAACATAGAGGGCTTGACTACTTGTCTTCCGGATGGTGTATTGGTTGACGCGGGTCTTGAGGCTACACAGACGTCAGAGAATTTTGTACTAGTCGCAGGCCCCAAGGGGCCACAATCGACCAGTGGTTGAGAGCCAGTCTCGCTACGCACCTCAGTGGTAGATCCCAGAGGGATGTAGTAACTTTGGTCAAGTTTTGGCGGTTTTTTGGACGATTTGACCCATGTTTTTTTTTTTTTTTTAAATTTCGATAAAGCATAGTTTTACTGAGGGTAAGTAAAATGTCACCGCCTGTATGGACCCTTTATGCAGGCTTAAGGCTTATTACAACGTGGGTCGCCACTTTACGAGGTGAACCGTTTGCGACAACTTTTAATCCCGGACCTTGGACTTAGGTTACCTTTTATCTGCCTTCTCCATCATATCCGTGGGGTCTTGCAAATACAAGACTGCACACAGACTATCTGGATCTCGACAAATTATGCCAAGGACAGTTTAGGCACTCTCCTTCTTTCTCAACTGGGCTTGGGACCGGCTTTGCCGAAGTTCAAGACAACTGTTAAAGAAACTTAATAGAAGATGAAGAAAGCATTGCGGATCATCTAAAAAAGATTGATTTAAAAGACATCTTACATGGTGGCTGAAGCATGGTTTGGTGAAATCAGCCACATTAAGAAGAGCTTGGAACAAATTGAAAGGCATTTTAACCAAGGAGGAGGTACAGAAAGAAAGGGCCATGAAAAGCAGGAGTAAGAGAATGAAGTGTCATTTGAGGACAAGAAACTGAAAATTCATGAATGTTCCGAGTGGCAGTGCAGAGGACTAGCCGAGTGGCTGGTGTGTGATTCTGGATTCCAAATTCTCAGTGAACATGAACTCATTCAAATTGTGAGAGAACTCATTGATGACCCGGAAGATGACGACACTATTGCTACTCAACCAGACGCAAGACAGTCGGCTAGTAAGACGTTTGAGTGCCTTGACACTTGGCTGCACGGAAACGAGTAAAGAAAACGAAACCACTGACTTTGACCTATATGTTCAAGCAATTTAATACAGTATGTAAGTACAAAGTGTAACAAAATTAGTTTGCATAATGAAGAGCAAAATTCGTTTTTACTAAGTGACCGTTTTTCATGAATTATCCAACTATCCGGATAAATATTAAATTCTTTGTCGCATTCAGGTGTGGCTTATTTGACACGTCATAGTCAAGCAACTTGTATATCTATGTTAAACATGCTTAAATTTATTGAAACAGTGATAAAAAAAAACAAAAATTAGTTTATTATTTTTTAAATAATGGTAATAGATAAACGACTCATTAGTTTTAAATTGTATCATAAGACTGACAGGATTATTTCAAATTTTATTTTTAAATGCCAATTTTGTAGAATTTAGCTTGGGTACTGCATTATTATTATTGCTTTGTCTATACTTCACTTTTAAAATGAATTCTTTTTCTACTGCATGTGTCACCAAATGGAATTTTCAAGAAATACGTGTGTTTGCTTTAAAAAAGAGGGATCTTGACTTCATCCACATAGCCAACCAAACAGCTGTAATCTTCAGTAAGAGCAATATTCCCCACAGAACAGTGAAATCAGAAGCTGAAAAGGCAGTCGAGTCACATAGTTTTGAAAGAGTATGTTCTTTAACAAGGCCAGGTTGGAACGTAAGCAAAACACTTCCACAATTGCTATCGGTAGCACAGATTTTAGTACTTTATTCAGTGCTGTAAGCAATAGTGATGACAATAAGTTGGCAGGAGAAGATCACTCATGGCAGCCCTACTAACCTTTCTTACCAATTTAAAAATAGACAGCCTATTCGTTAGAGCCTAACTAAAATTTTGTCCTAAAAGCAGGCACTTAATAAGAAAATAGTTTCAACATCCAGCTAGAGAATATTTGACACTTTGCCTAAAGTAAGGTAATGAAATCTTCCAGTGCCATGTGACTTAGGAGCCAAGTATCCTTGTGATGGTTATAATGGCTTCTATGAAAGTAAATGATTTTTTAAATAAAAGTCGACTCGTTAGTTTTAAATTGTATCAAAGACTGACAGGATTAATTTATTTTAAAATACCAGTTTTGTGGAATTTAGCTTGGGTACTGCATTATTATTTCTTTGCATATGAAAACACACATTTAAGAAACTAATTCTTGAATAAAATATTACAAATGCCATCAGTAGAAAATGGTATTCAAACATAGTGGGATATATACGAACTTATAGTAATGCTTTTCAGTATTATATCAGTACTTAGTTAGATCGCAAAATGTGATTGCGTAATCATTGATGCAAATGTGAATGCAAAATAACAAATGGTTCCATAGAAATAGGAATTTTAAAATGACCCTCAAGCAGAATAGCAGTTTTAATTGATAAAGCAAAGCTGTAGAAACATAATATTTGAAGATTAGCAATAAAAATTATCGAGTTCTCAGCATTCATTTCAATTTCTGCCTTCAAGATATTACATAAACTTTATGTGGCAAATAATATTTACTAACTCGTATTTTAGCTCTTGATTTGAATTAGTAAGTTAGCAAAAAATAAAACAATGATCTTTAACTTGTAAAAAGAGTTTATTTCAAGTATGTTATTTGGTGCAGAATGTCAGACGACAATGGCAACAAAATACTTTCGTGTCACAAAAATCATAATTGTGTGCTATTCTAATATTATTTTGTTTTGTGGATATATGTATAAACACTTGATAGGTTAGTTGAATGCACTTTTAAGGCACAGAAATCATATTTAACCAAGCTGTACCAAATGTCAAGTAAATAGATGTACACACAGGAAAGTTTTGTTGATGCAGAAGAGAAAGCAGTACACCTAAGAAGAGGAATTGAACCTGTTTCGCTAAATCCTAGCACAACATACAAGACCACTAGTGGTAGGACCAGAAATTTGATGATAGTTACATTTTAAGGCTTATTATTATTATTTTTTTTAGTTTTTTCAGGATGGAGGAACAGTGATTCTCATTTTTTAAGGTTCATTTGACAAAAACAAAGTCTAGTTTGAAATTACTTAATTGATCATTTTTTTAATGTCAGATAAACTGTTTTAGGGAATATTTTCCTTTTAAACTCATAGGGCAGTTCCAAAGGATACCTTGAGGACTATTTTTAAGATTGTTTCATTTTTAAATATTTTTATGTTTGGGGCTTATATATTATTCACAATGATACTAAACAATATTCTAAAAGCTTTTATGATTTTCTTGATGTGGGTCACAACCTAAATACAAACAGAAACTTAAGTGTCAAAAATGATGAATAAGTCAAAATTTGATCACCAGAACAAAATGTATTAGTGTAAAATAAAACTAAAAATGACCACAAATTTCAACTGATGACTGAAAAATATATTTACATTTAAATACAATTCTCGTCAGACATAACCATATCATGTTGCATATCATATTCTATGTAATTTTCACTAAAAACATGAGTTCCTGTTCAAAGCATTTCCTATGTGCCATTTTTGATAAGCTGAGCAGTATTCAGGTGTTTACGACAGTGATTTGTAAACATTACTTTTCGAGCAAAGCATTTGTTGCATACCTCACATTCAAAAGGTTTTTCCTTTTCATGTGTTCGATAATGAACAGTCAAAGTGCGTTTTTGTGCAAAACTCTTATCACACAAGCTACATTGAAATGATTTCTCATTTGTGTGTGTATGATAGTGAATGCTCAAAGAATCTTTTCGTGTAAAGCCTTTTTTGCATACATTACATTGAAAAGGCTTCTCATCCATATGTGAGATATAATGTCTATCCAACACCTTTTTTTGAGAAAATAACCTATTACAAATATCACATTGAAAGGGTTTCTCACCTGTATGTGTACGATAATGAGTATTCAGTGTCTTTTTTAGAGTAAAGCATTTGTTGCAAACAATGCATTGGAAGGGTTTCTCATTTGTATGTGTGCGATAATGAAGAGTCAGTCCCATTTTTTGTGCAAAGCATCTGCTGCACACATTGCACTGAAAAGGCTTTTCATTGGTATGTGTTCGATAATGAATACTCAATGAATCTTTTCGAGAGAACTGCTTTTCGCATTGGTCACACTGGAAAGGCTTCTCATTTGTATGTATACGATAATGTCTCTTCAACATCCTTTTTAGATTGAAGCATCTGTTGCAGACATCACATTGAAATGATTTCTCATTGGTATGCCCCCAATAATGAGCAGTCAATGTTCTTTTCTGTGCATAAGTTCTGTGACATTTATCACATTTAAAAGTCTCATCTGGGTGGAAAGATTGCTTATTTGGCTGAAAACAATGTTTGTCCAGAGTCTCTTTCTTATTGAAGCATTTGTTTAATGCATCCCTCTGAAATGGTTTCTTACTATCATGATGGTTTCTTACTATTTTTCTTACTTTCTTCTCTGTATCCTGCAAAGGGATCTTTTCCATGTTAGTTTCTCTAAGTCAGAAATTAAATTTTTATCTCTTCAATTTCCCAAGTATAGCTATGTTACTCATACGTTATTCACAATACAATTTCGCTGTCAAAATCCGTTCGAGTAGATGAAAGTGAAAAAACTAAAAAGGTGAATTCTAATAAAAGTGACACTCCAGACATTTTGTCGGTTCCCCAAAAAATTGCTCGTCGAACAGGTGTGACTGTTTACAGCACGGAATTTTTCACCAAAACTCGAGATTACTTTGATATTTAGCCCAAACACTTATATCGGAAAAAAGCAGTTTTGCTTTCCAATAAAAATCAGCTATTGAGATCACCAAATTGTTGGTAACAATTTCCAGGTTCAAATTTTCAAATAATTCGCTGTGTGTTGATAGGATTTGCTTTAGAGATTTCTATGAGCTTTTATTTACATTTTGTTTTAGGACGTTAACAGTTTAAGGATATGCTGGATGACGAACGTGTTGAAGTCGTAATGTTAACCTCTTTCCTTAGAAAACTTCTGACGGATTCCAAAAGTCAAAACTACATGGTGGTGTCCGCGGATTTTTCACTTTGAAGGTTGATCGTCGCCAATCACCCTTTGTATTGCTCCAGTACGACGGTAATTAAAATACCTACCTACCTTAGAAAACTTAAGGGTTGCGGGCCGACCAACCGGTATAGTGGTTAAGGTGTTAGCCTCTAGATCGGAAGGTTCCTGGTTCGAATCCGGGTCGGTGCATGGATGTTTGTAAGTGTATGGTGTAGAGGCGACTGGTGCACCTTAAATCTGTCGTGGCCGAAAGTCCTCACGTTGGGTTGGCGTGGAAGTTTGGAGAGTGGGGTGCCAGCTCAGGTGTTGCTTCGTCATCTGACCGTGGTTCAAAATTACGAGGTGTTGTCCTCGAATCTTTCCCTTAAGGGACAGTTCCCGGACCGTCGTCAATAGCCCGTTGTATTGCTCTAGTATGACGTTAACTAAAAATTGCCATGTAAAATTACCATTTAAGGGCTGCGGTAGCCCAGTTGGTAGTGAAACAAATTTGCAACCGGAAGGTTTGGAGAGTGGGGTGCCAGCTCAGGTGTTGTCTCGTCATCTGACCGTGGTTCAAAATTACGAAGTGTTGCCCTCAAATCTTTCCCTTTCGGGACTGATCCCGGACCGTTATCAATAGCCCGTTGTGTTGCTGTAGTACGGCATTAATTAAAAATTACTAATTAGCAACCCGAGGGTTGCGGGGTTCGAATCTAGCCAAAGACCGTCGTGTGTTAAATCTGTTGTGGCGTCAAATATCCATGGTGTAGAAGTTTGGATAATGAGGTGCCAGCTCAGGTGTTGCTTCGTCATCTGACCGTGGTTCAAAATTACGAAGTGTTGTCCTCGGATCTTTGCCTTAAGGGACTGATCCCGGACCGTCGTCAATAGCCCGTTGTGTTGCTCTAGTACGACGTTAACTAAAATTACCAATTACCTACCCTTTTTCTTTCATCCCGAACCGTCATCAATAGACCGTTGTGTTGTTAATTAATCGTTTGGTAATGTGATTTGGCATTGGATATCACCGCTAGGAATGCGAGACCTAAACTCAGTCCGTTTCCCTCCTAACGTATCGAAAACATCAGGGGTAGTAACACATCTTCTCTGAGTGAATCCGTTATTGCGCGCAAGACTTCTTGATGCACGTTACTATTTTGACCGGTTACCATCGCCAACGAAACGTTAAATAATGGACATTGAACAGCAGAGCCAAAAATACCTTTCACATAGTCGGTCCTCCTTCCGTAGATATATCTGGTATCAGAATTTTCCTGACCACCGTTATTTCCGTACCCGAGTTAATTAATGCATTAGCATCCTTGCCATTTACACTAAGAGGTACTTTTTCCAGTTTACATAACTGTTCACCTATTGTACTTCTAGCTGCCACAGGGGTTCAGAAAGAATATACCCTAGCCACTTCAAATTTCGTGTCATCTAGTTCTTTTCGTCTACATTATGGGTTCGATTTACCTGTGCCTTTTTCTTTTCCCCTGGTTGATATTTCGCACGATCTACTATTTGAGGACAATTCCTTCTAAAATGTGTTTTTGATTTACATACATAACACTCAGGACTTTAAAAGGGCCTATTAAATCCATTTGTTCTATTCGGCACAAAACTACCTGCTGCCCGAGCATTCTGCTTCTCATCGTCTTTGTTCCTATTCCGATTTCTGAAATCGAAATGTTTACTATCATTGTAGATGTCATTACTTAACCAGTACGATTTTCTCTTGACTGAAAAAAATATATCGCTCTCCTTACCCAAATCCTTCGGTTCAAACCAAGAGTTTCCTTACTTGATACCGACATGGACAGTTGTTTCATTATCCAAGGTTTAATACATTTTATCAGCTATTATCACAATTGATTCAATTTTTCAAAGTCCTTAACCCATATTAAACTTATATAATATTCCCACATTGCAGTCAACATAGTCAGGGCCGGATTTAGACTTGATAAGGCCCTAAGCTATTTGAGATATGGGGCCCTTTATTATAAGTTCAGATATTGCATGTCAGTGCCAAATATGATTTTCGGATACCTATAGGGTTAAACTGAAATACGATTAAGAAGTATATAGATAGTGAATTAATAAATCTTTAACTTAAAATTATTTTTATTCATGACAAACTTAAAAATGCAAACTCTGGTAAAAGGAAACAAAAGTTATTTTAAAAGGCACTATTTACAAAGGCTTAATATCTAATCTATTGAAGCATGTTATAAGGATCAAGGAATTATATTAAACTAAAATATTTTCTTTCTTGCCTTTGCCAGAGCAAATTCACTGATGACATCATCAAATGTTAAACTGCGTATTTTGTCACTTTCTATGCACATGAGACTGATGAAACATAATTTATCTTGTAATTGTTGTTCTAAATTCATTTTTTATTCACTTCAGCTGAAAAAAAAAATATTTCTCCTGAGCAATTTGCAACCATCATACTAAGAAGCAATCTCAAAATTCCTTCTACATTAGGGAATGCTGATTGGACAGACTATCCTATTCCGCTGAACCATAGGCTTGACTATGTCTAACATATTGATGAAAATGTTTGACTTCTCCTTACAAGATTCATGTCCACATCTTCAGGATATGTTTGGCATAAAGCACTAACTCCTTCACGAATCTCTTCTTCTGTAGCTTCTAATTATGTTAAGAATGAAAACTTTTTTGCAGCGTCATTGTATACTGATACCCTCTGTGCCTAACAGACTTGACTCTAATGCATCCATCACAGGTATAAATGTTTTGATTCTAAACTTGTTTCTTGGCTCAACGTTTTCTAAAGTATCATTGATATTCCTTCTTCTATGTCTGCTTTTCTTGTTATCATCAGGCAATTTTTCCTTTGCTTTTTCTTCGAAAGGATCGAACATATCTCTGGAACCTTTAACAAAATCCGAAAGTGAAGCATACAATTCCGTACATACATCTAGACTAATTTGGGGGTATTGTAAATTATTCCAGAAATTATTCCATCATAACTATCAAGTATTGCACTTGTGGCCATTGAATATGCTTCCCATCTAGTCTTTGAAAAAGACTTTGGAACTTTTGAATCATCTTTGAAGAATGAAAACAGTACTGCCCATATATGTGTAGATGATGAAAAAAAATTGCATATTTCTTGAACAATTCCAAAAAAAAATTCTGCATCTAAACAACAGTCAACTTCTGCTCTACCAACAAGATTCAGGGAATGACCAGCACATGGAATATACATAGCATACTTGTCAATATTCAATATTATTTCTTCCATACCCTTGTATTTTCCAGACATATTGGCAGCATTATCATATGACTGGCCTCGACACTTACTAAAATATATTTTGCACTCATTTGTAAGGTAGTTGTACACCATCTTAGCCATACTTTCCCCTGTGTAGCTACCCATCTCTAGGAAAGTTAGAAAACGTTCAATAGGAAGCCCATCATCTGGTGAAACATACCTCACAATAAAGGTGAGCTGATCAATATGGGACCTGTCTGGAATGGCGAATCTACAGATAAACTGAAGTATACTGCAGTTCTTTAATCATCCAAGATTGAGTCTCTTACTTTATGTGCCATAATTTAAATTAATTCATCACATATTGTTATAGAAAGATGTGACAGCTGATCCTTTATTCCCAAATTTTTTTATATGGCTTGCTAGAAAAGGATCAAATTTTGCTATAAGTTCGAGTAATCCAAAAAAATTGCCATTGTGAAGAGAATTAAATGTGTACTTATCTCCTCTGAAAGGTAAACCACTCTCTGCCATAGTAATTATGACTGCCACAACTCGTCCAAGAACATTTTTCCAGTACTGCCGTTTATTATTTATCTGTTCTGCTAGTTGGCAGTCAATTGTTGAACCACATTTTCTTGTGAGATATGTTACCGAAGCTGTTCTATGGTCTACAGAGTTTTCATGAATTTGAACTAAATAGGTGTTGCGCCAATCACAAAATCCATCAGATGATAATGGAATTTGAAAATAGTTTACACACGAAACAGTATACACGACCAGTTGTTGGCGAATTTACTAACCATTCTCTGCAATATTTAAATAAAAAGTCAGAAATATTGTATCGTCTGACGTCTCACACGAACTACAAAAGGTCAGCGCATGCTCGAGTGTAGGCACAGGGGAATCCCCTTGTTTATAGTAAAATAAATTATATACTTTACAAGTTCCATTTCTATTATAAAACAATAATGAAATATTTTTTAATTTACCGAAATTACCGGCATTTGCTGTCGAAATTTATCAGTAATTTCGGTAGTCATAATTACAGGTTATCGGTAATGCAAACCCAGGTCACAATAGCGCTTTGTTCTTCGGAAAGACGCCCTAAAAATAGGGTGAAGAGTATGGGACATTTCGGACGTGCGGTATTGGGACAAATAATGCTGCAGTATATTTAAGTATATATGACAATTGCTCACTCGGACAATTTTTTGGGGGCCCCCAAGAAAGTGAGGGCCCTAAGCTATAGCGTGTCTAGCTTATACGTAAATCCTGCACTGAACATAGTGGTAAATTGCCCGTATGTTTCATCCGAGTTTCGTTTTGCCCTTCTAAAATTTTCTAGGCATGTCTGAGGTGACGGTTTATGTTCTCTCAATACTAATTCTTTAACTGCCTCATAATCTCCATACTGTTTTTTGTCTAGGGGTCCAACTATGTCCATGGACACAAATAATCCAGGACGCTCTACTAGTGACATGTCTTGTAATGGAGCCTTTTCGGCAGTGTAACTTTTATGTCGGATGCATATGTCACATGACAAAACATAATTTCGAGTGTCACTGTGCATTCCTGTCCAAAAATATTTTCTGCTCACCAACTCATATGTCTTTTGAATACCAACATGCGAAATATGGCAAATTTTTTAAATTTTGTCCCTTAATGTTTTAGGAACAATGTTAGCATGTAAAATGTGTTTATTAGGAGAATATACCAACAGCCCTAACGGTGATAGAAAGTAACCTCTTTCCTTAAAATAATTAGCCTGTGATGAATCTTTTATCTGGTTAATAACATTTTTCGTATAATCATCTTCCATTTGCTCTCTGATCCATGTGTCATGAGATATTTCTAATGCGGGATCACTCGCAAGTGTAATGTTGTTTATCTCTTTTGTTTCATTGAAATCTTGGAAAGGTAAAATTAATTGATTATCATTCGTCACTGGTATGACATTTACTCTGAGATTGGGATCAGGACTTCGTGACAATCAATCGGACAGAATATTTAAATTGCCAGGAATGTGAACAAACTCAAATGTGTATTCACTAATTGCCAACAACCAACGTGTTATGATATCTGCCGGAGAACTAGTTTTCCGGTAATGCATCAAAGGTTTACTATCACTGAGAATCACGAATTTCCTATTGTAAAGGTATGTTTTGAAGGCAGTAATTCCCTTATAAATTGCAAAGAGTTCAAGCTTAATGGCTGGATAGTTCTTTTCGGAAATTGAAAGCGATTTGCTGAAATATGATACGGGATGTAATGTACCACTGTATTCTTGCAATAGAACTGCTGAAATACCCTCTTTACTAGCATCTGTGTTCAAAACAAACGATTTATCCCAATTAGGAAGTTTGACGAAAGGCGTAGAGAAAAAGATTTTCTGTAAATCTTGAAAAGCTTGATCTTGTATTTCCGTCCATTTAAAACAACTGTTTTTGATGGTAAGTTGATTCAAAATGGAAGTTAATTGAGCATAATTAGGAATGCGGTTCCTATAAAATCCGCATAACCCCAAGAATTTCTTAACCTGTCTGACATTTTTTGGAGTGGCAAATTTTGTAATTTTAGCTATGTTGGATTCGACAGGGGTAATGGTTTGATGTGACACATGAAAACCTAAATAATCAATGGATTGTTTAAAGAAGACACATTTTTCCGGACTTAGTGTGATATTATATTTAATTAAAATTTGAAGTAGAGCTTCGAGTTTTTGGGTCATTTCCACAAAAGTGTTTGCTCCAATCAAGAAGTCATCCTGATAGGCAAAAATACCTGTGATTTGTTGTTCACGCAATTCATCAATAAGTTTGTCAACCAACGACTGAAAAGTTGAACTTGCACTTTTTAGGCCGAATTGCAATCGTGTGTTTCCAAAAGAGCCAAAGGGTGTGGTAAAAGTCATGATATCTTTTAAATGATCTGGAAGCATTATCTGCCAGTAAGCAGACTTCAAATCTAAGATAGTATACCATTGATACACAGAAATTTCATTGATTAAGGAAGATATTTTGGGTAAAGGGTAAGATGAACATTCAATAACTGAATTTAGGAGACGTAAATCTAACGCCATTCTATATTTGGGAGGCGCATTCGGTTGAGAAGGGTCAGCCTTTTTTTTTACTAGTAGCATAGGACAAGCCCAATGTGAGACATTCCTGTAAATTAAACCCGCTTCAATTAACTCATTAAGTTGATCTCTGACATTCTGCTGGAGAGATTGTGGAATTTCAAATGGTAAAGTTTTAATAGGGTTTGGATTCCTTAGTGTAATGTCTGGCGTAACCGCATCGGTAGCCCCTAGTGTTTTCAAAGATTTACTGAATGCAGCAAAATTGGTAAGCAAAATTGTCCTTAATTGTGATTTCTGCTGATAATTTAGATGATCCAGTTGAAAATCGTTGGGAGACAATTCCGATTGGCGCAATCGCAAAATTTCATCGGATGCCGTAATTAAATTGCATTGAAGTGATGGCTCTTTCTCCCTAAATTCTTCGCCATGAACAAACTCAAACTCACGTGTAATCATTCCCATTTTATACCCTTTGTTTAAATGAATCGTAGAATCATTATTATTTTCGATGTAAATATGAAAAGTACCATTACATTTCTCATGTATGGAGGTGTCAATTACAAAGTCCTTTAAACCATTAGGAATAAAAAGAAAGCATGTATCAGATGGAAATTGATCGTCTTCAATCTTAACAGATACTTGTGTAATCTCTCGTGGTGGAAGAAAAGTTTTAGACAGAATAGTTACATGGCATTCTTGATTACGGTACAAATCTGAATCAGCATTGTCATAATTTGACAATAGATTGGAACTAAAGTTGTCAAACCTAGCGACACGTAATTTAGAATCAATCATCACATTATGCCTTGCTATAAAATCAAAGCCTAGAGAATCCCATCAAAGTTCAAATTATCAATTTGGGAAACATAGAAGGTATTTTTAAAGTGATGTTTGTCTATTTTGGAAGAAATCTGAGCGCAACATGAAAAATCCAGTTTTGAATTAACTGTTTTTATCTGCACCTTTCTTGAAAGGTATTTAACTTTAGCGACATGTTTTACAATCTCAAGAGTTGTCGCTGGCAGTAACGAAATTGAAGACCCTGAGTCTAGCAGCATTCTTAAATTATTTCCACTAAAATTTACATTAATGAGGGGTAATTCCGCAACATTCTCATATACATTAAATACATAATAATCTTCTGTTTCAGTGTGCTTTGAAAAGGTCTGCAAATAATTAAACACACTTTCATTTGAACTCTGCATCTTAGAGTTAAAATAATTTCTAAGTTCAGATGTAACATTGACAGACGGCTGGTAACAGGAGAGAGGGCGAGCGCCGTCTAAGCATCCCTCCTTATGTAGTTTAAATGACTTTGCACTCTAGGTGACTGGTATTGGCTGCTACCGCCCCGGTGATAATTTCTGTTATACGAGGGGTTTGGTGGAGCTCTATTTTGTTCGGGCGTTTGTGCTATTAAAAATCGACAATTTGACTCGCTGTGGTTCAATTTGCCACAAAAAGAACATGTTTGTGCACTAAAATTATTTCTGTTTGATATCTGATTAGAGAATCGACGAGGATTACGCAACGTCGATCTGATATTTTCTGTTTGTGGAGCACTGATCTGTGTAAAAATCTCACATTGAGATAGTGGGTGGTCGTTCCCGCCACATAAATTGCATCTCGTGAGACACTGAGCTACAGCTATACTGAGTTGTTCTACTTGTGCCTTAAGGGAATCCATTTCAGCTGACACATTATGTGCATTAAGTGTATTCACTTGAAATTGTGGTGCTTCATTATCCATGTAAAACATTGCTGCCTTTTTTACAAGTGCAGAAAAATTGGTGAGGTCACAGTCGAGCAATTTTTCCTTTAAACATGAAGGAATCGCTGTCATAAATTGTAATGACATTAATTGCGCCATGGCCTTGTCATCTTTTACGAACGCATATGCTCTCTGTGCCGCTACCTCAATTCTATACGCGAGATTTCTAATTGATTCCCCTTCCTTTAACTTGATTCCCTGAAAAACTCTAACCTTATGTCCTGGTGTGGATTGTTCCTCAAAAAATTCAGTCAACTTATTGCAAGCCTCAGCAAATGTAAGCTGCTTAAAACAGGCTGGTGAGTTTGCAAATAAGTCCGCCGCTGCACCCGAAAGCTTTGATTTAAGGAACAGGGTTGCGGCTTCCTCCGGCCATCGATTCAACTCTTTGAGTTCTGATACTTGGTGGATGAACCATTTAAGTTTATTAGGGTCTCCACTAAAGGGTTCGATCATAAAATTAAAATCTTTGTGAGGTACACTACTGGTTCTCGGCAAAGCTAGATCCTTATTTTGAGTCAAAATGGCACTATTATTATATGGCACCGCGTCAACCTGCTCATTGTCTGTTAACTGGCTCGTTGGAACTGCCGCCATTACATTTACTAGCTGGTTACTATTTAAACCCTGATTGTCGTTGTACATTTCGGTGGAAGAATTACTAGACTGGTGATCTCAATGTTGGCGGCATTCTGATACATATCATACATTTTAAAAAATCAAACACCTTGAAAAATCATATACCTTAAAAAATCATATACCTTAAAATTCACACTTTTTAAAAATCATAAACAATACAACAAAAATTTCTTGTGCTAGTTTGCAACACTAAATGCACATCTGAGATATGTCAAAATTACCCTGACTATTTAACTCAGAAAGACCGAAATAATATCTTACACGCATAAATTTCAATTTCAACTTAAATAAATTTTACGTGACACAACCCAGATGTGCATACCGCATTGAAAAATCCACCCATTTCCACAGGTCAAACGGCACCAATTTTGTACTGGTTATTGTACCCAATTTTGTTCTGGATACCAATATCCAGTTTTGACCTCAGATTCGATCGAAAATAAATGGAGTTCTCAATCGGTATTGGATAAAAATAGGAACATACCTTTATATATGGTGACCATCAGGTTGAAGTGAAGCATGGGGTATACAGGTTCCTTCTTTTGGAGTCAGGTGGTTCTTTCCATCTAATATCTAGAGATTTCTAATATTGGTGATGACAAAGTAAAGTCAGCCGTTTTCTGTGTGGTAACTTCGTTTATTAATTTATTCTTTCCATTCGTCGATGGTAAATTCTTTTTACAGTAGTTACCATATTTCTGGAAAAATAGGTGGCCACAACCGAAAGATGCTCTCTTTTTTTCTTTTTTAGCGTTTTCGTTTCCTGTCGTTCTCCTCTTCTGACCTTCCCTCAATATTCAGGGTGCTAAGCCCTAACCTTGCCAGAGGGTCAATCCTTCCATTGGCCGAGTCATTGCGCCATTTCAAATATCAACCTCATTGCGTGAAGGGTGAAAGCGCACACGTTCCATTTTCTCGGAATCGAGGGGGTCTCCTCAAGTTCAGGGATTTGTTAGGGGAATGTACATTGACACAAATAGCTTGTAGGTTGTGTTTCCCCGCTTTTAGGGCAAAACAATATCTGATGTGATTGTCATATCACACTATTCAAGGCAGTGCAACAGAGTGTCCTTCAATATCTTCCAACTACATCTATGTGTGCCGTCGTTCCTGGGTGCAGTGCGTCGTCATAAAAATTTACCTCCTACATTTGTCAGGGCCATCGTACCTGATCGTCGAATCTGTGAGTACCCTTGATTTTCGTTTTCTACTGAGTTCTGGGGCAGCATGTTTCTTTTGTTGTGATTATAAATGTGTGTTTAATTAATTTCCCTTAAATTTTGACTGTTGTTCTTTGTGAGGAGATACATATTTAGCTTGGCTATTGAATGTGATATACGTTAAATTTGAACTTTGTTGAGAGTAATTAGGTTAAATTATTATTTTTTCTGTGTATTGCAAGTAATTATTGAGTTGAACCATGACTTACTTAGCCAGAGCTTTAAAAAATTATTTAATTCTTCTCGCAGAAAACCTAGGAATTCGTGCCGGGTCCGAAATGAATAAGAGTGAAATCAAAGTTAATTAGGGAAAATGTAGATTACGATGAAGAATGCACAAAGGCTATGTTAGAAATGATCCAGGAAGAGAAAAAAAGGGAATTAGAGAGGGACGAACGGGAAAAAGAAAGGAATTACGAGTTAGAAAGATTAAGAATTACCAATATTGATAACAGTAGGAAATCTACTCCAAATCCAATTGAGCAATCTCTAAGGAGAGCTTCCCCGGAGGTGAAAAAGATGATGCCTAAGTTTAACCTAGAGGAGACGGACATAAGCTTATACCTAAATATGTTTGAGCTTCAGGCAAAGAATATAGGGATTGTAGAGTCAGAATGGGCATCACAACTGTTATCTATATTACCACTGAAAATAGGGCAGATAGTTTTGCGTGAGTCAGAACAAGACTCACGAGACTATAAACGTGTTAAACAAATTCTATTAGAAAGATTCAAATTGAGCCCTGAAACCTTCAGACAAAACTTCGCACAGCACACTCGAAAGGCAAATTCGAGATGGGTCGATTTTTCATACGAATTGCAGAGTTATCTGGAGGGATGGATTAAAGGGTTACAGATTGAAACTTTCGAGGGTCTAAAACAACTCATGATTACGGACCAGATTAAAAGGCGAGCCAATAGCGACGTTCGCGAACATTTTTTGGATGAGTGGGGTGATATTGTATCCCCGACAGAATTAGCGGAAAAATTAGACCGTTATGAATCTGTGCGTCAGCACAAAAAGAAGGAAGTTCAGGTGCGGAAACCAATTGAGGGACATTTTAAAAATATGGGGAAGGAAGATTTCGGGAAAACAAACGAACTGCTTTATGCCGCTCCGCACAGACGATCAAATTCCTTTGAGGAAAAAAAATTAAAAGAGTTTGATAGACGGAAGACACTGAGGTGTTATAACTATAATTCCGAAGAGCATTTGAGGCCAAATTGCCCGTTGCTCAAGGGAAGAGGATCAGAGCCCCTAAATAATATAGAGTCTTCCGACGATGTAGAAAAATGGTTGAGACCATATTTGAGTTCTGCAAAAGTAAATGAGTTCCCAATTACCATTCTCAGGGATTCCGGGGCAACATTCGATCTGGTAGCCCAAAAATATGCTCCTCCTGGAACATTTACCGGTGAGGTTGTGTTTTTGAAACAACCTCTTGATGTTCAGCCAAAGTGCCTACCGGTAGCAAAAAATGAATTGGAGGGTTATTTTAGCCGGGTCACTACAAAGGCTGCGGTGTTTGAAAACGCTTTGAACCAGGATAAATACATTTTGGAAAATCGCACTTATGAGCTGATTCGCGAAAATGCGGGGAAAAGGAGCAAATTAGAGGAAATCAATGCACTTACGCGTTCACAAAGTAAGCGTGAACAAACTCATGTAGAAAACGCTGAGAACATCCCAAATTTGGTTGAAATGGAGGGGACTGATAACCCATCCTTACAATCGGCTATTGTGAGTAAAAAGAGGACATGTCAAGAGGACGACCCGGCAATCATTAACAGCGATATTCCCGACTGTGAACAACGGTTTCTACAGTTGAACCAGGACTCTGGAACGGGGGGTGAAAAGTTGACCTGTGACCCGGGAGAGTTGGGGAAGTTACAAATGGATTGCATCAGTCTTCAGGCCATTTGGGAAGGGCTAAAGGAAAAGAAGGGGTAGGATCGAATCTGTATTCTGTTGAAAACGGGATTCTTTACCGAATACAAAACACGCACTTGGGGGAAGCGCGTAAACTAATTGTTGTTCCTAAAGTATTTCGGGAAAGATTAAAGGAATTATGTCACAATGTGGGGGCTTCACATTTGGGAGTGACGAAGTCACGTGGCCGATTGGCACGGAATTTCTTCTGGCCGGGGTGTCACAAAGAGATCGACGAATATGTACGTTCGTGCGATTCTTGCCAACGAGCGGGAAAGGCCTTTGACAAAAAGAAGGCTCCCATGAAGCTAGTGCCCATAATTTCGTGAGGTTTTTTCCCATATTATTTGCGCCTGACTTTGAACGAGAATTCATCATACAGTGTGATGCCTCTGACTCTGCAATCGGGGTGGTCTTGACACAACTGTTTGGGACAGAAGAACATCCAATCTTATACCTTAGTCTAAAATTTAGCCCTGCAGAAAAAAACTACTCTACCATCGAACGCGAATGTGCAGCTATCATTTTCGCCATTCGTAAACTACATTTTTATATAGATGGCACCAGTTTTAAAATTGTCAGTGATCATAAACCATTGAAATGGCTAAAGACTCACTCTGGCACGAATTCTAGGATTCTCCGATGGTCATTAATACTCCAACCGTATAACTTTGAAATCGAATACAGGGCCGGTAAACTAAACCAAAATGCAGATACGCTTAGCCGTATAACAGGAGAATAATGTGTAATGTAAAGGCTTTTTGATTTCTTTATCTGTAAGAATATTTATTTCTTGTGTGTTTAAACCGAGCTTGTTGTATTGAATATGTTCCTTGCTATAACCTAGGGATTATGTTAATTTGTATGTATATGTATATTTGAAAAATTGTATGTGTGTAGTTAAGTCATAATGCTGCCTGCCTCAGATCTCAGGGAAGGGCGAAATTTATGGCCGGGATATCTCACCAAGGTAACCCTTAATTATTATCTAAGTGTGGGGGAGTTGTGGTGAGATCCACACCCTTTAAGGATTACTGTCGAGGGAAACCCGTGGGAAAGGATTCTATTGAAGCAGGCAGCTTCTTTGTGGACCATCTCTCCGATTCTATGCTATCCACACCCGTAGGGAGTTTCTCGTGGTAACGGAATGTGTCGGCGAGTTCGGACATTTTTTGGACTAACCGACAAACGAGCCAGTCGGTTCCTTTGATCCGTACCCTAAATAGAAGGAATTTGTCCCCAGCTGTGAGGTCAGCAAAAGAAGGGGACTGGAAGAGACTTTCTGGACTTCTTAGTCGGACTTCTGGAGAGAGCGTACGGTGTGCCTCTTTCGTATGATCTGTGATAGATCTCTGTGCATCTAAACGAGTGATGCTTTTCACTCTCCTCAATTTTTGAAACAGCATTCCTTCATGTAAAATTGTATAAATTCTTTTATCTATTCAAGATATAATAAACTTATTGTATCTTGTTAACGGAATGTGTCGGCGAGTCCGGACATTTTTTGGACTAACCGACAAACGAGCCAGTCGGTTCCTTTGATCCGTACCCTAAATAGAAGGAATTTGTCCCCAGCTGTGAGGTCAGCAAAAGAAGGGGACTGGAAGAGACTTTCTGGACTTCTTAGTCGGACTTCTGGAGAGAGCGTACGGTGTGCCTCTTTCGTATGATCTGTGATAGATCTCTGTGCATCTAAACGAGTGATGCTTTTCACTCTCCTCAATTTTTGAAACAGCATTCCTTCATGTAAAATTGTATAAATTCTTTTATCTATTCAAGATATAATAAACTTATTTTTATTCTAAAAATATTCTATGTTAGGCTGGGCAAAACGTCACAGCAATAGAATATAAAGTGGTGGCAGCGGTGTTGATTCGATCCCGCCACCTGAAGATTCCTTCGGTTTGTGATATCACTGTTCCAGTTGTGAGACAATCGTGCATCGTTTAAAAACCGTCCGGTCCTGTATGCAAGTCTTTTTCTGAATTGATAACATCGGATTCCAGATCGTTGGCTAGTGCAACAGTATCTTCGTCAGCGTAGTTTCCAGTTCTATGTGCCAGCGCCATCGTTAGTGGACTAAGACCTGGACTAAGACCGTGTTATCGATGAAGAGCGAAAACTCTCCGAATACATTAAAAAGGCCCGCCAGAGAAAGAATAGCATAAAAAAAATTGAAGATACGAGTATTAAAAATGAAAGAGATCACCCTTAATAGAAATCAGGATTTCATTAAGGTTAGACTTAAAATTATTTAGAAAAATTCATTTGAAATGCTTAAATCCATTTTTCTCAAAACTTAGATTTTTAAGGTTCATGCCCCATTTTCTCAGAATCTACTGAACATAATGACTTCATATTTTTGTGACATATTTGTGTCATATCTCTTAAGATTTTATTTTAACACGGGCTTTTTTTTTTAAATTTTTTTTTGAAAATTGGATTTTTTAGAAATTTAACTGTGCTAAAAAATGCTATCTGAAAAGTGATATTCAGTTAAAAATTTCTATACAAAATTAAAATTTTTAAATAAAAAAAAGTAAGCTGTTAAAGTTTGTATAACATATCAGTCTAACCATCATAAAAATTTTGTGTTGATTACTATTATAGTTATTGAGAAAAAAGTCCTTGAATTTAGTGTATTTAACGGAGGAGATGGGGCTTTCCCGGTCCCCTTAAAATACATATATTTTTTCGACGAGTTGTACTCAGCGTTACGAAAATTATAGAAGGGGTACACATATGTCAAAAGTTTGGGAAACACTGAAATTTACCAAAAAAAATATTCATAAGCTTCCATTTCGAAAATAAAAATCGTAGAGATCATATATAAAATGTATCTCAAATCGACAATAAACATGAAAAAATTATTACCCGTCTACTAAACGAAACAAATGATGCTTTCAAGGTCAGACTCATTTCCTGTCCGATAAGAACGAATACTTCAAATCGAAATCAGAATATCTTATTTCAATACAAAATGGAATAGCTTAATAAATTTACGTATAATTAAAATCTTTACAATACATTGTTAAATGTATCGGTATACATATTTTCAGTGGTTAATTTATTTTCACCAACTTACAATAGTAAAAAAAAAAAAAAAATTCAAGCCGAAAAAAATTAAATTAGTATGTGGTTATAATTTTGTATTTCGATTCTAAATACTTTAATGCCTGAAATCTCAACTATATACACATATCAAAAATTTAATTATGAACACTTTTGAATCCTTGGTTTTGCATAAAAAGAAACAAGCACCACTTACCCCTTTTTGACGACGAATAATTCAAAACAACTATTCGTGAGTTCCCATTAGTGTGGTACGTCCACGCACACTTTCTTTTGTCCGTTGTCCAGTTCACTTTCTTTTGAACATGAAGTTCTCACGAACGACGAGTACAAGTCCCATTTCACTGTGTAATGTACGTTGTCCCCAGTTCACTTCCTTTTGGACATGAAACTCTCACGAACGACGAGTACAAGGACTAGTAACTAGGACTTCCCCAGTCTAAACTCGAAATTTTCATTTTTACTGCTGACTTGATCCCACCGGTGCCACCAATGTTGTATGGATTCTTTCTGTTGCTTCCCAAAACATAAAAAGTCAAGCTAGCAGTTTTAAATCCCAAGATAATTTATTACATGAAAAGGGACACGATACAAAACATTTAAAAAACGCAAACAGAAATCATTGTGTGATATATACACTCCATAACAAAAAAATCGACGCACCAAGAAGGAACCATCCGATTACTTTGAAATTTCGTATGCAAAAGTGATTGACCAAATAAGCAAATGATTAAAATTTGGTGTCCAATGAATGAATAGTCCGATCTCCAGCGCATTGGAACTGCGCATCCAGCAGATGTATATATGGAGTTGTTCTTGAACTGTTGTTAAAAATTTCTGCTGCATTGCGATTTAGGATACCTTTCAACGACTGAAAAAATGCCTCGTCGCAGGATTCGAGCTCATTACGAGCAACTTTCAGAGTTTGAAAGAGGCAGGTTGGGCAAATCGGATAATCGCTCGTCATGTGAGTCGAAGCGATGTGGTGATTAGAAGATGCTGGCAAGAGTGGGTGGATAATGGCAGATTTCAGCGTCATGATGGTAGCGGTCGACATAGGGCCACAACAGATCGCGAGGACAGAGTGATTGTCAGATCAGCTGTCACAGCGCCTGATTCATCGCTATCAACCATCAGTCGTGCGACCCACACACGAGTGTCCACCATGACCATTCACAGACGGCTGAGAGAGCGAAATCTACGCTCATACCGACCGTTACGCCACCTGCCACTCACGCCTGCACACTGTCGAGCCAGATTACAGTGATGCTTGGCTCGATCAGGCTGGAATGATGCTGACTGGGAACGTATAGTCTTTAGCGACGAATCCCGCTTCCAACTGTGTCCTGACGATCATCGAAGAAGTGTCTGGAGACGCCCAGGGCAGCGTGCCGATCATGCTTTCTCTATTGCACGCCACACGGGTCCTCAACAAGGAGTTATGGTCTGGGGTGCCATTTCCCTTGATAGCCGGACCCCTTTGGTCGTCATTAGAGGTACACTTACCGCACAGCGGTACGTTGACGACATTCTGAGACCTCTTTTGCTACCGTTCCTTTCGCAGTACCCTGGGCTTATTTTTCAGCAAGACAATGCCAGACCACATACGGAACGTGTTGCCATGAACTGTCTTCAAGCTTGTCAAACACTTCCTTAACCAGCCAGATCACCAGATCTCTCTCCCATCGAGCATGTCTGGGATATGTTGGGAAGCCCACTGCATCCGGTAGGGAATGTTGATGACGTAGTCCGACAATTAGAGCAAATTTGGCAAGAATTACCGCAGGAGACCATCCGGGAGCTTTATCGGTCTATGCCACGCAGTGTGGCAGCTTGCATCCAGGCTAGAGGCGTGTCCACACCTTATTGAGCTCGTTACTCAAACTTTGAAATAAATGATTCAATTGTTCTGAAATTTTAAGCATTTTTTATTCTGTACGTAATTTTCATATCCTCCAATTTTCGTCTCCATCGGACAACTCCTTCTTGGTGCGTCGATATTTTTTGTTATAGAGTGTATAACGACGGTAGCGCAGATTAACTTAATGCGAAAGATAAAAAATCGGTCTCTTCCCGCTAGTCTTTTTCAAGACTCTCCCTGATCCTGGCAACCCTTCTCCTGGCTGTCGCGCTCGTCACTCGCCAACCGCTCCAGTTGGAACTTGCCAATCTATCCACTTGGCGACAGCTTCCTGACAGACTTCATAAGTCTTGTAAATAAATTATTGCACAGTATACCATATTGTACTAGCCGACCCTTTTTCTCTAACAAGTGGACGTCGGGAATGTGCATCATCATCAGACGGTGACAACAACAATTTCAGTGGTTGCACGAATGCTTGTGACAAAGTTACGAAAGAGAGTTTTTCTCATCAGCGGCCGGGCGTTCCGTTTAGGTCCGCCCCTTTCCTCCCCCTTGTGTCTGGCAATTTAATTCAGGGATGCGATAAACCGTTCTGTGGGTTTTCAGGAACGATTTTCCTATCGACACAGCTGGAGTTCCGTCGGTTCCCTAATCCCATGTCTGGAATGGAAATTAACTTTTTAGAACTCAAGTCGGCATTACAGACGGTTTTTGCATCTGTGAGGGTGGGTGGGTCTTTAGTTCTGTTGAGGACAAAAACATCTCTTGCAAGGGCTCGGAAATCGTTCCTCCTCCCGTTCGCAGCTGCGGTTCTGCGGATCCAAAAGAACGGGGATCTGAGAACTTTGAGACAGTTTGATTCTGAATTCGAAGAGAGCCATTGGTATTTTGGCTCCAGGCAGGTTTTTGATGTCGATCTCTGTGCCCTAACTTTATAACTTGTTAAGTTACTTTGTAAATATTTTAATTACCTAAAAAAATTGTTTAATTTTAAAACAGCTATCCGTTTAATTGTTACATGACGGTACAACACTTAGTAAGTAAATGAATATTTTATTCAGATAAATATTTTGTCATTTTATTATAATACAAATAACATTTTTCTTCTGTTCATAGTAAGAAATGTTACATCAGCAAGATACCTTTATTCATAGCAGTAAAAATTCATATATTTAATCATTAATTATACATTTTTTGGCATTCAGAACTGGCACCTGACATCCTATTAGTAGTGAATAAAATCTCAATTTGTTCATCTCTTGATCAGCATAAGATAAACAATAATTTTGTTTTTGTAAAAGCAGTGACAATTGGAAACCAGTGCAGTTTCTGAGCTTAAAAAATGACAAGTTAAGAGATGAATGGGTTCTAAGTAAGCACCAATGTAATCAAGAATTGGGATGGGTATGCTATTTCCTAGCTTCAAAGCAGTACCTCCTCACCAATTTTCATTCTACCCAAGTCATCATGGCCACCATTAATTTTCACATACAAACCACTGCTATTCTATGAATTTCATCATGATACGAAGAACTAAATTGTTAGAACCTATCAACTCGATACTTCTCTTTCCCTTGCTCTACAAAATCAACCACAATGATAACACTCATTATAGGTTTTTCAGATCCTATTAATTTTTTGCTGTTCCTCTACTCTTTATAAACTTTAAAAATTCCTTTTTCAGTCACTTTTCCAAGCCATTATTTCTTTTGATTGGAAATAAAATTCTTCAGTTTATCGAATGAAGTCATTTTCAGATACTTCTTTCTGCAAAGAATTTTTGGAGGGAAATGTAATTTGGGGATCACACACATTTTACAACGGAGTTACACTTTCTGATGAGGCAACATAAATTTGTATGGTCGAGAATGCTTCTTTACCATGCTCAACACATAGGAGCTTCATTTCAATCATGCTGCTTACATATCAACAAAAGGAGTGACTGCCTACAAATCAAAACTGAAGACTCAATACTCCCTTAATTAATGCGAACATGCTGGAGATATAACACGTTATACCTTCCTTCATCATTGGTAGATTAAATGCGTTAGCTTCTTTTCAATTTTCCTCTTTCAAGTCAGTCTAATTAGCCCTCATACTGTAAAACATGACCATGACTGAAATCAATCTGCTACAGTAGAACTCCAATTATCCGAATCAATTGGGACCAGACTCCATTCGGATAATTCACAAAAAAAGGGTTATTTCTTAATAAAAAATGAATTTTGCTTTTGTATGTAATGTAGTTTAATGACTGAAAACTATTTTGTTTACATTTTGAAAGAAAAATCAATTGACTTGAATGTGCAAAAAGACAATTTAATAATCCTACATTTGCAATTTCGTTATTGATAGCATCCGAGAAACGGCCTTATACTTCTTGATTCCATTCCTTACTAGCGGATGTGATTTTTAAAACAACAATGATACAAATCATCAATACTCGGGATTTCTGGCCTCTAAAAGGGACCAACCACTACTGGAGATATTTTTCATGAGGTTAAAAGTGCTATTGAACAGTATGGTTTTCAGTGGTGCAAATTAATTGGGGTTTGCACAGATGATGCACCTTCTATGGTCAGTTCACGAAAAGGATTCATCGGAATTTTGAAAGAAAAATCAATTGACTTGAATGTGCAAAAAGACAATTTAATAATTCTATATTGCATTGTCCACCAACAAAACTTGTGTTCTAAGTCCATCCGATTGCAGAGAGTTATTGATTTGGTAATAAAGACAATCAATATTATTCGATCCCCCGCGCTTAACCATCACCAGTTCAAAGCATTTTTGGATGACCTTTCATCAGAACATGGTGATGTGACATATTAGGTGTGTAAGTAAGGTGGTTAAGCAAAGGCAAAATGCTAAAAAGATTTTACGATCTTAGACAGGAAATAGCCGATTTTATGGAAATCAAGGACAAATCATTGCCTGAAGTCAGTGATCAGAAATGGTTATGTGATTTAGCATTTCTAGTTGACATCACGGGTCACTTAAAGGAGTTGAATTTGAAGCTTCAAAAACAAGGTCAGTTGGTAAATGAATTGTACAGCCATATAAAAGCGTTCTAAAACAAAATTCGCTTGTGTGAAGCACAAATGTGATCTGGAAGCTGCTATCATTTTTCAACACTATTTAGTCACGAAAATATTGATTACACTCAATATGCTAAAGAACTAAAATCACTGTTGAAGCAATTTTTTAATAGATTTTCCGACTTTGAAAACATTTTTTTTTATCCTACGCCCAGCTCAAGGCCTTTCGGCCATACGCTGTCTTGCCGTCCAATATAGAGAATAAAGTCCTTGGGGAGAAGTATCCCTGGTGTCAATGTCCTGTAAATTAGAGCACTCCGCAAGGTGTTGTCTGTTCATAAAACCATCGCAACAAAGCGGACAGATGGGCTAGGTAGCCACCCCAATCTTATGTAGGTGTTGTTGGAGATAGTCATGTCCGGTTAATAAGCGGAAACAGGCCACTCCCATCCCTCTTGGTAGATCAGTAGGGATTCTTCCCTTGTTACTCAATAGGCAATCCCAACTCCTTCCCTGTATATCCCTCTGATACTGCAGTTTTTTTGTTTCTTGAACTGAGATTTTATGCAAGTCCTGCAGTTCCGCAAAGGGAGAAGGTTGGGGCAGGGAGAGGGCCGATTTAGCCAATCTACTTTGAAAACATGGATACCTGCTTTAACCGTTTTGGTACTCCGATGAAAAGTGACATAGAGAAGGCTCCCAAACACCTACAAGTGGAGTTGGTCGAGCTTCAGGAAGACATACATTTGATGTCAAAATTTGAAGACGTGGAGCTAAGGGATTTCTACAGAACATACCTTGTCGAAAAAAAGTACCCACAGCAGAGCATTTGGAAGCACTTATAAATGTGAACAGTTCTTTTCCATGATGAAAACTAATAAATCGAAATATCGAACCCGGCTTACAGATGAAAATTTGGAAAACACTCTGCGCCTGTGTATTAGTGGGTTTGATCCCAACATTGATTATCTTGTTTCTCAAGTTCAAACTTTTCATTAATTTCTGGTGATATTAAGTAAATATTTAATCAATACGATATTATTCTGTTCATATAACTTTACCATTCTACTTTACAAATATGTAAAATAAAATAAACCTTATCATATCATTATTACTTTATCACAATTACCTATTATATACGGCCCGCGACTTCGCTAATATCCTAAAAGTTTAGCCAGCAACTTTCCAAAGGTTGCTGTTGATGGTCGCCCTCAGGCTACCACTCCATTAATTTTAGCCCACTGAATCAAGGCACTCAAACGTCTTACTAGCTGATGGTCCCGCGTCAAGTTGAGTAGCAATGTTGTCGTCAATGAGTTCTCTCACACTTTGAATTAAATCATCGTCACTGCTAATTTGGAATCCAGGGTCCGAAGAATCACACACCAGCCACTCCCCCATGTCCTCTTCACTGCACTCGGAACATCCAGAATTTTCACTATGATATTTCATAGGTTCTCAACTGACACTTCGTCCTCTTCGTTTTTATCATTCACCGATAAGAAACAAATTAAAATGCGGATTTTGCTGGTTTCCTTTTCTCTCAAAGCGATCTGGATAATTGGCGATTAAGATAACTGGAATTTGGAGTTCTACTGTATTTAGTGGTAGTTTGTTAAGATTCAAATCTGTTTAATCTGTAATTTAATTCCTAAGCATACTAAACATCAAAATTGTTGCCTTCCTATTATTTTAATCTAAAAGAGGTCTGAAATTATACCAATCATTCGTTTTTACAAGTTTGATTGTACAGAAACTTCCAATATTAGACCTTGGGACTCGTGATCCTCAAGTACTTTAAATTCGAAGATGGTTTTCTAAACGTCTCTTTAAAATTACACTATTAGTTAATATTAAAAAAGAAATTTTATTCGTTTTGGGTGACATTAGTTTATTATTATTGATTTTCTTAACTCAAATGTCAACTTTATCGCTATAAGAGTACTAAAATTAGATCAAAACCATATTGACTTCACTTGATTCATTTAATATATATTTTTTTAATCTATGATAGAAATATAAAACTGATTTTTAAATTGAGTTAAAACTTATAAAACAACTATTAAAATAGTAACCAATTACTAAACTTGCAAGTAAAAATTTCAGCAGGAAAAGCAAATATTCATTCATTAGTTGATCATTTTTTAGCAAATTAATAAAATAATGAAAGTTAATTCCATGCAAAAAAATAGTACTCACAAAGCAAGAACGAAACAGTAATATGCTTGTTACATGCAATGTGTATTACATATTAACTATCTACATAAAAAAATATCGGCCTTTTAGATTTGTTTGTAATGTAGATACTTTACACCATCATATCATATAAAAACCCAAAATATTAATGCTATGAACAAAAACGATAATTGAGAATATAAACGATAAAACAAATTATGCTGACAATTTCGGAAATAAATTCTCAAAATCTTGGATTTGTTGTAACAAAAATTATGAGAACTTTTCAATATCAATCATTGAAATACAAATGAAAATATTAAATGGAGTTCGCATTTATTACCTAGACCTCAATATACGAATTTTAATCTAAACAAAATTTAAATAGTTCCTTGTTTTCAACCCCTTTATGTTTCAAACAAGGAACTATTGAAGAGTGCAAAGGAGTGAAAAGTAAGAAATCCCAGAAGTGATCTTAACAATATTACAACCTTTTCCCTCAATTTCCATTTGGACAACACTATGAAAGGAAAGTCATTCATGACTCGATTGAATGTCAGAAATCGGTAGCAGAAACTCAGGCATCAGAGGCAACTGAATATTTTTCCTCAGTCAGATTAATCAGAGACTCAGTAATTTTAAAACTATTTCATTTTGAGGATACCCTCAATCACTGGGTAATGATAGGTAATCTGAATTGAGTTTTAATGCACAAGGGTCATACTTAAGCTGCACCAAATGTCAAGTAAGTGGATATAAATACAGGAATGTTTTAATAATACAGAAGAGAAAGTAATATACTAAGAAGGAATGGAACATAGTTAAGGAGGAATTACCTCCTAAATGGACACCTCACCAATTGCTAGCACAGCAGGCAAACCCACTGTACTAGATCCAGTGTAATGATAGGACCTGAACTTTTTCTTCAAGGTGAAGAGCCATTGTGATTTTCGTTTTATACATGTTTTGTAGTTCATTTGAGAAAGACAAATTCTAGTTTAACTGTTCAAGTATAAAATTACTTAATTAACAATTTTTTTAAATGTAAGTTGGAAATGTCTTAAGGAATTTTCTCACTTCAAACTCAAAGGCAGTTTCAAATAGATATTTTACATTATGGTTTTAAGGACTGTTCACAGAATTTTTATACATTTAAAAAATATATTTATGTTTAAGGCTTAGTAATAACTCAATGATACTAAACAATATTCTACAAGCTTATTTTCAAAGCATGTATAGTATTCCAGATGAAGGTCACAGAAATAAACAAACACAATGAGGACTAGGTCTATAAAATTGATCTTCAAAACAAGATTTATGCGTGCAAAATAAAACTAAAGACCACTAATCTCAAACCCAGGCTGGAAATAAAATGGACTAAAAAATGCAATTCTTTTTAAAATTCCGAAGAATATTTCATCTTTTTCTAACCTTCCTAAATTTTCCAGTGCAGCGTTTATATGTCAGACATAACTGTATTATGTTACATATCATAGAATATACTGAAATAAAAAAGTATCCGGAATGCTTTCTTAAAAAATATATATATACAGTGGATATCATCTGCAAACTTTTATCAAATATTTTTATGACTTATAAAAACGTTTGGCAGTCAGGGATTTATTTAATTTTATTGTCTGAAAATAAATTTGATTTTAATAATAATTTTCACTTATTGATATTCTAAAATGTCAAATGTAACTGAGCAAAGAACATGGATTAAATTTTGTTTCCACAATGGAATTTCTGGCAAACACATTTGAAATGTTGTAAAAAGCTTTTACAGATGACTTCATGACAGAGAATTGGTGCTTAGTGCAATAAGAGACATTATTTCACAAGTTCCTATATTATTCGTCGCAACGACAAGTTAAAAACAACTTGAATTGTGGTGAGATAACTCATGGGTTTTGCATCATGATAATGTGCCTTCTTACAATGCCACCATTATTCGTGATTTTTTGACAAAGCATTCAACAAATTCGGTTCTACAAGCTCAGTATTCACCTGACATGGCACCATGTGACTTTTTCTAATTTACGTGGGTGAAACTCCCTCTTTGTGGTCACTGTTTTGAGTCCATAGATGCAATCTATATATATAATTCTCTTACGTGGCACGCAAAAAAGACGTTATTTGTTATCGCGTTTTGGCAACATTGTACGATTGCTTGTTTACAACGAAATCGCCTCAATTGAATTTATAGCGATATCGGATGAAATTTTATTGAAAAAAAAAAAGAATTTTAGTCGAGCTGTTGCAGTTTAAAATTACAAATCAAAGAAAGCGGAGGATCATTTCAGGGCCATTTAAAAAACGGTCCTATTCAGGGCCAACAATTATAGTTCATCAAGACGATTGCACTATAACTTTCGACAACAAACTGAATGAAAAACTGTGGGTGACTCAAGAGTGTTTTATGGAAATACACACACAAACAACATGCTGAGCATTCCATTTCCAAAGCAGCGCTCACATTTCGACTCAAAATTTGCTCAAAGTTTTCATTTGAATTCTGATTCCAGGGTCCTGTATATATATTTACTGTAATACAGCAAATTTAGGTTTGAAAAATATTTTTTTGGTACATCATATTTTGTAAACAATCCTTTCTGCTAGGACACGTGTCTTCATTGATGCAAGCGAAGCGAGCATAGGTTCGCGTAGCGAACCAATGAGGATTGCAAAGCAATCTTCCTGTGGTTGGCGAGCTTTAGCGAGCAGGGGGCGGGCCCCCTAGTAAATGAAAATTCAATACGAACCTGAAGGGGTTTCACAAAAATTACTTATGCTTTGAGGATTAGAAAATACGTTGGCAGAAGAGCATTGAAATCTGAGATTACATTGAAGGAGATTAAATAAATTTTAACCAATAAATTGATAACTTTTACTTTATGACAGCATTCCGGGTACTTTTTGATCACAGTAGTATATCATATTTTACATGTAATTTTCATTAAAAACTTGTTCCTGTTCAAAGCATTTACTATTTGCCACATTTGACAGGCTGAGCAGTATTCAAATGTTTTCGACGACAATGATTTGTCAATGATTCTTTTCGAACATAGCATTTGTTGCAGATCTCACATTCATAAGGTTTTTCGTCTGTATGTGTGCGACAATGAAGAGTCAAAGTACGTTTTCGTGTGAAGCTTTTATCACACATACTGCATTCAAATGATTTTACGTGTATGTGATAATGAATACTCAATGAATATTTTCGTTTGAAGCTTTTTTTGCATACATCACATTGATAAGGCTTCTCATCCGAATGTGAGATGTAATGTCCATCCAACGCCTTTTTTTGAGAAAAATACTTTTTGCAAATATCACATTGAAAGGGCTTCTCACCTGTATGTGTGCGATAATGAATATTCAGTACTGTTTTTAGAGCAAAGCACTTATTGCACACAATGCATTTGTAGGGTTTCTCATTTGTATGAGTGTAATAATGAATAGTCAGAGACTTTTTGTGTGCAAAGCATCTATTACACACATCACACTGAAAAGGTTTTTCATCGGTATGTGTGCTATAATGAATATTCAATGACTCTTTTCGTGAGAATTGCTTTTTGCATTGGTCACACTGGTAAGGCTTCTCCTTTGTATGTATACGATAATGTCTCTTCAACATCCTCTTTTGAAAAAAGGATTTGTGACAGACGTCACATTGAAACAACTTCTCCTTGGAATGTAGCCAATAATGATCAGTTAATGATGTTTTCCGTGCATAGGTTTTGTGACATTTATCACACTTAAAAGTCTCATTTGGTATGAAATATTGTGCATTTGACTGAAAAATATTTTTCAACCGAGTCTCTTCCTTAATGTAGGATATGTTATGTGTTTCACTTTGAAATGGCTTCTTACTTTCATGACGTGGAGGTAATTGTAGACATAAAACCCCATCATGATCAAAGCCTTCCTTGTCTGCATCGTACTGCAAAGGTTTCTTTTCCATGTTAGTTTTTTAAGTCAGAAATTGAAGCTTTTTTCTTGAGTTTCTCAACCACAGAAGTGGCTGTAATTCTTGCGAAATTCGTTACAACGACCAGTTGAAAACAAACTGAATTGTGGTGAGATAACTAATGGTTTTTGCATCACGATAATGCGTTGAGATAAATTCGGCTGTGGAGGTTTCCAAATTGTTGATAAACTCGCTGTTAATAATAGGATTTGAGAGAAAAATTCAACCAGTGTTTTGTTTCGGGATGTTACATCATAAAAGGACATGCTCATAAATTCAGTCAATAAAGTATGCTGTGAAGTCATAATGTAACCCCTAACGAAGAAGATCTTATTCTTTGTAGTAAAAGTAAGTATGGTATTTTACTTGAAAATTAATCCATCTAGATCCAACCAAAGACTGCATTGCTTGCGGAGTGGTACGAATTAAAAATATTGGGGCCCTCACGTTGTTCGGTTGTGGGAGTTTAAAGAGTAGGGTGCCGACTCAGGTGCGTACCTCGTCATCTGACCGTGGTTCAAAAATACAACGTGGTCAACTCAGGTAATTCCCTTTATGATTGTTTGGCTTGGCGTGGTGTGGAAGTTTGAAGAGTTGGATGCCAGCTCAAGTTTTGACCACGTTTTGAATATTTTTAGAAGTTGTCCTTGATTTATTGTGTGAGTATGTCCTTGAATATATGTTGTATGGCTTTTTGGCAGGGGGTAGTTTTGTAATTACCATAACTTGTAATTAACATTACACAAAGTACAACTCAGCTAACCAAGAATTAAAGCATTTTTGCTTCAATTAATTTTGGATTGGTGTGGAAGTTTGGAGAGTGGGGTTGCCAGCTCAGTTGTTGCTTCGTCATCTGACTGTGGCTCAAAATTACGAGGTGTTGTCCTCGATTCTTTCCCTTAAGGCTATGATCCCGGACCGTCGTGAATAGCTCGTTGTGTTACACTAGTACGACGTTATCTAACATTACCATTCCCATTCAATTAATTAATTAAGATAGCCCTTTGTGTTGCTCTAGTATGACGTTAACTAAAATTACCATTACCATTACCCATTCAATTTTTTAGCCCGTTGTGTTGCTCTAGTACGACGTTAACTAAAATTACCATTACCATTACCATTACCCATTCAATTAATATAGAGCGTTTTTATTATAGTTTTTAACGGTGTAGCATCTATATGTATCTTAGAAGCATCGGTGTATGCTGGGTTAAAAGTATGTAGCATCTATGAATGCTGAGTATAATCTTTCTTTTTTAAAAGCTCTATATCTAAACCTGGCAACCGTATAGTCTTCACCACTTGCGAGTTTGATTTTTGCAAAGTTACAACGTGACGTTTGGTCCTAAATTTTTATTTGATATTGCAAATTTTCAGCATTGGCACTCTTTAGGTAAGTTGTTTAGTTTTCATTACTTTGAAACAAAACACGAAATCTTATGCGTTTGTTCAAATGATGCCTGTGTGAGATCTTAGGGTCGTGATCACATCTGGAATCAGTGTAAATTTTTAAGTTCGATCTTAAACCTTAAAAATATTTCATATTTCAAATCTCTTGAAAAGGAATTTCATTGAAAATAATATTATTTCTCAACAAGGAGCGAATTTATTGTTTTGTCCGTATGACTTACAACGTATGTGTATAAATAAAGCGGTGCTCCAGATTGTTACATGTGTTGTGTTTTCGCAAACGTACCATCATGCAAGAAAGAAGATTTTCTTAAGTTTTAGTCTTGCGTGGTATAAAATCAGTTGAACCACAAACTAAAGAAATCCATTTGGAATCTAATCTTATTGCAGGGTTTATCTTGTATGTGCTTCAAACATTTTAAAATGATGCATATCAAGCAATTAAGGGTCATTCTGAAATTAAGTGGAAATTTGAGTCGCCTGCATTTTTTTTATGAATTTTATGCATTAATTTATTTTTATACAGTAGTAATATATCTTAATTAAGGTATATTTTCATCAAATAGTGTTAAAAGAATAAATATTTTCATATTTATAATTGATTAAGTAAATTAACCATGGAAAATGTCACCTCCATGGCCGTCCCTAGCCCTGTTTCTAGGTTTAGATATAGTTGAAACTTAAACAGTGTAAGAAATTCCTTTATTTAGTAGCTCTATTTAGTGTTAAGAGTCTTACTGTTACACAATGCACTTGAAAATATTATATTTTTAATTAAATTTAATATTGAAAAATCAGTAAATTCCTTTGTCCTTGTTATTTCTGTCAGCTCTGCATAAAATGTAAATAATCATTAAAAAAGTCTACTAGAAAGCAGCACATGTCTGAAAGTGTAATTAAAAGAAGCTCTAATCAGCTATCTTTACTGTAAGATATCTTAGACTCAATAGTAAGCATTATTTTGTCTGTTTCTTATCTTTATATTTGAAAACTCGAGTTCTTTTTACAATGTCACCTCCATGGCATTTTTTAATTTTATGTTCTTTCATTTATTGCTGAACTTGGCAACAAATCGCTTTGTTACCATGAATGACAACTCCACCAAATCCTTTAAATTGTCGTTTGATTTCATTGGTTCATTTGAATTGATTCTTTCTTTGGCAAATTTAGAAAAGTGCCAAAAAGAAACGCCTAAAGCTCTACCCAACTAGGTCTCTTAATTAGTATTTTTCAAGCATAAAGAAGGGCTGCAGTGATTCAGTGTGCTAGCAACCTTCGAGTTGTAGGTGCAGGTATCTAACTTTTAGGTTAGATTCATTTCAAGGCATTCCTCCCTAGTTGTTTCCCACTGAGTGTCTAGCTGAGTAGAGTACAGCTCCTGCTCCATAGAAGTTCAAAACAATTGTAAAGAATTCTTCAAGTTGCTGAAAAGTTTCTTTATTTAAAAAAAGGATATTTTAACAATCTGTGTTTGATGCTATCCTTTCTAGAGCAGTGTTGGCCACCAATGCTTGAGAAAAGTACAAATAGGCAACATTTTAAATACTTCACAATTCCAGATTCAACAGTGACAGTTGTGTTTGTGTGACTAATTCTGGCTCATTGGCCATTTATTATTCCTTCTAACAATTTTTACTTTACTCTTTCTAAACTCCACTTCTACTTTTTTAGAGATCTCAAAATGCAAAAGGTCATTATACACCTTTATCATTAGACGGTTTGAAAAATAGTTTTCTGTTTCTCAGGCAGCACACAGGAACAGTTATTTGCTGTACCTGCTCTGTCCCCTCCTAGACTATGGCAGTGTTGGATTTCATGATGACCAGACAGGGCCCTAATTTTGTTAACATTTTTTGTAGGACAAATAAAATGTGGTGCCGATGAGAAAAGGGAGTTATTTATGATTAGGTTTAGCTTATTTATGTTCTAACCTAGAGGTGCACAACCTGCGGCCCGCGAATCATTAGTTTGCGGCCCACAAATTAATTTTGACTAAACTTCCAAGAGGATTTAAGTAAAGAAGCAAATTGGCTGACAAACATTTAGAATCAGTCTTAAGAGTTTCTACTAGCAGTATTGAACCTACCTAATTAGTTAGTAAAACTCAGTATCAGCCATCCCATTAGCAAGCTGTAACATAATTATTGTTTATGCTTTAGAAATTTTAATATTAAATATATTTGATGCTGTAATTTTATTTCTAATTTTACTGATATCATTAAAATTTCTGATACTCATCGTTATTGCTCATTGTACTATTACTGTAATTAAATGTATAACCTAAAATAATTAACTGAAATACATATGATGTTCTTGAGACATATTCTTAAAAGTACTTCTAAATGATTGATCATTGCTAATTTTTGTTAACTTCTTTTTTTAAACTATTCACAATATCATTCATTTAGCTCTGTAACGAGCTCCTAGACTTTTTAAGAAAACATTTGTAAGTTTAATCTATAAAAAAAAGTTATTATTTTTTTACCATACATATTAAGTGTAATAACAGCTGTACATAATTGGGTAGTAGCCGACCAACCGGTCTAGTTGTTAAGGTATTGGCCTCTTGATCAGAAGGTTTCTGGTTCGTATCCGGGGTCTGGCATGGGCGTAAATTGCAGGGTGTCAAGATTTAAATCAAGGATTAAATTCATGATTTTAATCAAATGATTTTTTGAAAAAAATCATTGATTTAAATCACAACCAATCTTACATTTTTATAACTAAGTACTAAATACACTCTAGAAAAATCACAGAATTTGTCAAATGTTTGAACTTTCTGCACACATGGTGATTTCAGCACTAATGGCTACAACCTCATACTGATGAGCTTTTAAAAAAATGTTTGGCACTTGTTGGACACTTGCAAATAATCTGAGGTGTCTAAGGACTAAGTAATCTGTTGAGTCAGGGATTCTGCCAAAAAGTAAAGTAAAAAATAAGTTGACATCATTTTTGAAAGTTTTTACAATGTTCATGCATAATTTTTAAGTTACAAACAATAAAGCAGTAGGCTTACATCTACGTAAATGTCAAGACAGCCAAAGAAAATCCCCACAAAGTAGGCCTAAACTACTTGTTACCCCTTAGGCCTAAACTACTTTGCTTAGCTATAGTGATTTTTCAACTACTTTTTTTTAATTGAGACATAAATACAAAATAACACAGTTAATGTGATTAATAATTTATTAAATAAAAAATTCAACTGAGCTTTCTATTTGAAAGTTTAAACACATTGAACATCTTTTATTTTGCAAAATGCACCCTGAAACAGTCACCTTTCACTTTAAGAATAGTGACCCATAACAAATACTTATTTAATCAGACTAATTTAGGTCTCACTTACACTTACTGATACATTTGTTAACATGATTATGTTAATTTACTCAAGAAAAACTATGGAGGATGTCAACTTGTGTTTTAAATGTATTGTCATGTAACACACAATGATATTTAGTAAAATAAATATTAATTTACCATATCACAAATACTGATTGTTTACTTAATTAAATATTAGTTTACATGTCATGTACAAAACTCAATTTTTTATTTAACAAATTTATAGGCCCTACTGAAATTTAAATAAAAAATCCGATTTTTTATTTTATCAAATAAATCCGATTAATTGATTTTTTTGAAAAAAATCATGATTTTTTTTTACACCCTGGTAAATTGTACTGTTCTTTGTTAGGGGTAATGTGGTCGCCCATTGGGTTCTCCTTTACAAGTGGTCATCACTTCTGACCTTGTAGTGGCAAAATGATTACAAATCAACAATGCCTGCCATTGGATAAAAAAAAAATAGTAATTAGGTATCAGAATGTTCATTGTGTCTGCACTGTAACTTCATTTGCGGCCCCCATGTCTCAATCAACGATGCGAGTGGCCCTTCTCCCTAAAAGGTTGTGCACCCCTATTCTAACCTAACTCCCGATTTAAAGAATAAGCATCTTCAAAATCGCATGGCACTTCACTTTCAACTCGCTGGAGCAGAACTATACTTGTGTACTGTTTCAAAATATGTTTGGGTACGACTGCATTTTATGCTTCATTTACTGGCAATACTTGTAGCATATTTTTTGGAGTGCTATTATGTCAATTCTTACACACACACAAAATGTTTTCTTTCTCATCAAAAATTAATTAACGTAAAAAAATTTCAGACGTTGCCATAAAAAACTGGAATAACCTTAATAAAGATGGGTTGCATTCAACTGCCATAAATCGCTTCCAAAAGTGCACTGCAATGTATTTGATCTGTGCCTGAACTTTGTGACTAATTGTGTTTGGAGGCTTTTTTTTCTCATGATGGACTTAACATTCATTTGTATTTATATATACAGAACAGACTTTAAATGGGCTTGACAATATCTTACTTTCAATATGTCTCTTTTTGCCTACTAAATATGTACTTGTGATGTCTGATCTCAAAATTTGCACTTTGTTCTTTCAGGTAATACAAGATGAGTAGGTTTTTTGCAGTATCGGATTCAGAAAGTGAATCCTCGTCATCTGAGGAGGAACAGCTTCCTCAGAAAGCTCAAGGAATCACTTCGTAAGTCTGATTTTTCTTTTGTTTAGTGATATGTAAATGTGTTCATGCATACCTATTGTGACATTGTGAGAAACTCCGTTGTGCTTGACCTTTAGGAAGGGTCGCTTGCAGGCCAGGTTCTCACTCCATTGTGTCCAAATTAGTAAAGGAAGGAAAGTAAAAGAAAGTCTGGAAGCAGAGAAGAAAAATTTTAAGCAGCTGACAAAGAAAAGAAAAAAATAATAGAAGAGAACGAAAACTTAAAATTATGTGTAAGGAAGAGGATGAGGCATTGGACAGTGCTTCAAAATTGTTTAAAGGAAGCCAATGATAGACTCAAGCTGGTGATAAAAATAAAGATTGTTAGGAAGCAGCACTTGCGGAGGCAGTGATTGAAAGGGCAGCAAAAGTCTCAGATGATGCTGGTCAGCTTTATAAAAACTTTAAAATGCACTTTCTTCTCTTGAGAAAAAAAAGGACAAAATTAATTTCGGACTATTTCAACAAAAAAAAATCAGATGATCTTTCAAAGAAAAGGAAGAAATTTATCAAGCTATTTCAAAAAAGAACAAAATATTTAAAAATCATGATTACAAAATTTTTTAATTTTTTTTTTTAATATTGTTTTAAAATAATATGTTTTTTAAATGAAGAAAAGATAGGGGTGGCTTGGGAGAAACATTTATTTTCTATCTTTATGCCTGAATATAGTTGTCATTATTTATTATTTGCCGCTTATTGTCACTTTTTTTGTTCAATTAGTCACATTGTTATTTTTTTTGTTTGATTAGTCACTATTACACCGTTAAACCTGTTATAAGTCTTGGATTTATTTGCTTGGCATTCGATGAATCCCCTGGTATGCCTACAAACCTCTCTGACATGGGATTGCTATGTTTGTATCCTTCCTGACTTTTTACAGCAATTCATGTCCTGCATAAATTCTGATGATTTGATCTCTTGCCACAGGGCACAGTGGATGCTGCCATATGCAGGTCTAGACATGCCAAATTATGATTAGACGAACACTCATCTTCTACACTTATAAAAAAACTCCTGCGTGCCTCGTCATATTTCTGCAGATCTATACTCCTTTTCAGGACTACCAAGTATTGGACTGGTGTACTAGTTTTTTTTTTTCACAGAACATACAATGCGACTTGGCTGTTAGACTTTTGATCCATTGTATTTTTTTAGCATGGGTCAAGAAATGACCAAAAAGAATTTGAATTTCTAAAAATTTTGATAAACATTCCATTTTATTATTGGTTATGTTCCGACTAAAAATTATCAAACTTGGGAGAGTCATTGATATCAAGTATTACCCATTCCTGTGTATTAAATGCACCAATTTTCATCTTTTCAGTGCATTTACGTTCAGTGATGAGGAAGAAGATGAGAAGCGTGTGGTACGAAGTGCCAAAGATAAGAGGTACGTATACACATTAAAATGTTATGCAATTAAACTGAATAATTTTTATGAGAAAACAATTTGAGAACTTTTAGCGTAAGGTACATAAAAACTAAATGTGATTCTGTTGATTTCAGCGTAATTGAATATATCTTACTAGCATATGCCGATTTAAATCAGCATAACATAGTAAATCAGCATGGCATGGTTTAAATTAAGTGATTTTTATTTAAAAAATCATTTAAATCAAAATTTTAAATTTCATTTTTCTTTCTGTAAGGTTTAGTAATGTTGGAAATGAGATAACTGAACAAGATGCATGCAATTTAATTCAAATAAAAACTTTGCTCTTGCTGAGTTCACCCCAAAATTATATTGCAAATCATCTTCCCTTTACATGCATTCAATTGAAATTTTAAATGTAAAAGTTAATTTGCTCATCTGAATAATTGATTGTTAACAAAATAGACTAGGGATTGAAGCGAAAAACTATTTTAATGATTATGATTAATTATAAGCTTAAAATTCCACTGAATTGGCATGTTCTGAGGGTTAATATTATGCTGTTCATAGAGAAAAGCTTCATTTTCTTGTATGTTATGTATAGATCCTTTTTGCGTGCTTGGAATATAACTTTGAAATATTTATCAACACTCAAGAGAATATTTGATTTTAATTTATGGATAGTTTCATGTTTTCTCATTTTTTTAAACTATTTACTTACGAGTTACATTTTTAACAAACACTTTTTGCAAGCTTTTTGTTAATAAGTAAAAGGTATTTTTTCATTAATTTTGCAAGTTTCTTTTATTTTCTATTGGTGACATGATTTTTTTAAATCAAAAACACGTATACAATTCATTCATATATGATGCAAAAGAATTTTTGAAATGTGTCTGATTTTTGATTAATTTTTACACCAATTTATAACATGGTGTTAGTGAGCCCTCAACAATATCTATCTAGGTCCAAAAAATTTCATGTTAACAGTTAAGGGTTAAAATCATACTAATCTAAACTGTTTAAGAACCGGTGGGAAAACATTGCTTAATCATGGCATTTGTTGTGCTGTTCTACTCACTCCCATGGGATTAACATTACTAATTCCCCTATATCATGTTTTAATCTTTCAAAAATTACCCTGCTATATTTCCCAATACTTCAATGGTGCATAGTAAATATTAATTTTTAACATAAATCAAAACTATCTAAAAAACTACACTGATTTGTATGGCTCACATACAACAAGTTTAAATTAGATTGGTAAGGGATTAATTAAAATCTGACAATTTTTTCATTTCCTTTCATTTTTTAAATTTTTAATTAAATTCAGTTTTAATTTCCTGTTACCACAATTAACTTTTTCAGATATGAAGAGTTGGTTGAAATAATAAAGCTCATAAAAAATCACAAGAAAATCAAAGATATGAGCAAGTTTTTAACAAGTGAGTATGAAGTGCTAAAAGTAGAGCTATTTGCTTCTTTCATAATAGTCTTAAGTTATTTTTAATAGGTAATGGAAAATGCAGATTTGAAAACTATGTTACCTTGTATTCATGATTGCTTTTTCTATATGTTATCTACTTATAGGTTTTGAAAACTTGACACGAGCGTTCATCAAAGCACGGCCTGTAATTGAGAAAGAAGAAGGTGGCAACGTCCCTAAATTCTATATTAGATGTCTTGTAGAAGTTGAAGATTTCATTAATGATGTGAGTACCAAATTCTCTCTCCTTAATTGGAGATGGGTACTTAATTTATTTTTCACTTTTTGAAACAAGAATGATTCTTATTGTTATCTGTTCTGTTTTAGTGTTGGGAGGACAAGGAAGGGCGTAAAAACATGTCCAAAAACAATTCCAAGTCACTAGCAACTCTGCGCCAAAAAGTTCGCAAGTACAATAAAGATTTTAAAGGCGACATATCAGCTTACCGTACTTCGCCAGAAGCAGAAAATGAAGACAAGGAAGAGGAAGAAGAACAAGGTTTACTCAAATTACTCTTGTCTTATATCTAAAATGCACTTTGGATGTTTTTAAAACCTTCATATATTTATAACATACTAGTCACTGCGTGGCTATCCCGACGTTTCCCGTGCCCAACACCACGGGCAACGCCGAGATGTAAGATATTAATCTGGTATAAAATTTTCCTCGGATTTAAAATCCATTGGAAAATTTCATTCTATCTTTAACTATTCCGATTTTACGAAAACAAACTTTACAATCCCAGTCAAAATGTTTTTGTTTTTTTGCCCTTATTCCCTCAAATAGAATAGGGCAGGAAATGTAAGCTGTTTCTTTTATTTTAATACGAATTGCAGAAGATGCAATCTGTTTATTTTTATAAAGCGAAAGTTGACATCTCAATCTCTCTTGCGAAAATATAAAATATATATTCATTCTAAAAATTATTTATTTAAAGAAAATCATAGTTTTAGGCTAAGAAATTTTTATTATTTAGGTTTAGTTAAGTGAAATTTTCCGCAGATTTCAAATCCGTTAACATTTTTTCTCTTTCTTTAATGGTCTAGGAGATAGATAAAAGAACTAAGTGTCTCCAGTTAAAAGATTATTTGTTTTTATCTTCTGGCTGGAAAATCATTCCTCCTCGCAAAATCAAAACAATCCAGTCAAAATGTTGCTGTGGAATCGTTTGAGCGGAAACTATGTGTTCCCATTTAATTACGAAGAGCGAAATGAAAAAACTTAGCGTGCTTTCATAGGCTGGCGTCAATTGTGACATGACGTCAGAGGAAAAAATAGAAGAATTCCGTTGTTTCTTCCAATGCCGGAATGGGAAGAAACAAAGTGCCAAGAAAGAAAAAACTACTAAATTCATTAAAAAAAGTTCTAGATTAAATTTAAAAAATTTGCCGCGACCCTAAAATTGCAAAAAAATTGGACTACCTGTGTTCCAAATCCCATTACTGTAAGTGCCATAGGTGATCAAACTAATCACTTCTTTTTCATTAGAAAAATATTTGTTAACTTTTTTATTGCTTCTGCAATTTACTTTGGATGCAAATATTTATACATGATATATCAATTCATATAATCCATTTTACATTTATCGAAGTCCTGCTGTAAGACAAACTACAAAAATTTAAACTAAGGTGATTACTGCAGAAGTCGATTTTATGTATCTGAGTCGATTTGACTTTGATTACAACTTCTGTCATAGTTTTGCATTAATTTTTCCTATCAATATCTTTTTTACTTGTGGCACTCTTGCACCAGGGATTTATTGTTTTCATACTTCATTATTATGCTAGGATCGCTACTTAAATTTTTACGATATTCATGTTTAATTTATTTTGAAGCAAATTCCATTCAGTGCCACGTGTAATGATAGAGCTTGTTTTAAAAATAAATGTCATTTCAAACAATTGAAGTGTTGAAAACGAAATAAAATGCTGAATTAAACGAATATACTAAGTTAATTCAAGATTCCTTGGTGGATTCACTTCCGTTTTTTGCTTTAGGCTCATTTCTCTTTTCTTGGAATAATGTAAAAATAATATTGATATTCAAACTTTATTGGACAAATCTGATTTGAACTTTCGATTTTTTTTTTATTTTTTCCCCGTATCAGGGGAGGTTACTTTTTGAATTCTGTGTAATAATCTAATGCAGGGCTCAAAATACCCGGGTGCACTGTGCACATGAAAATAAAATTGTGCACCTAATTTTTTCCCGCTAGGCGCAGCTGTACACCTAATTTTGAAAACTTAGGTGCACAAGTTGCACCTGTATTAAAAAATATATTTCGAGGCCTGATCTAATGTTAGTAATGCATGTTTTTAAGTAGTTCATTCACACAAAATCTCAAAGAGCAGTTTTAAAGCGTTCTTTTTTTTTTTAAATTCATTGTTGATTATTTACATCTCAAAAATGCAGGTTCCACTTATTTGTAGTTTTGTGACATTCTTTATTAAATTGGTTCAATGGCAAAATGAAAAGTCTCAAGTGAACCTGGGACTTAAGATTTAAGAATTTTTAGAACACAGAATTTAGTTTCACAAAGTGAAATTTTAATTGACTTTCACTGAAACTCACAAGTTTTAAAAATTGCAGAATCTGGAAGTGACTCTGATGATGATGAAAAGCCTGTGGATTTCTTCAAGAAGCCTTCGAAAGCTGAAAAGGAAGACGCAAAGTCCAAACTTTTAAAAGGATCCGATGATGATGTAAGTTTCTTATCATTTGGAACATTTGTTAAAGTACGAGGTTGTGATTTGATTAGCTAAACACATGATTTGCGTCTTGGTCTTATCCTGGCCTTGCACCAAAAAAAAAAAAATTGCCTCATTTTAAGGAATTAACCAATCCTTGACAGGTTTCTGAAAAGAGTAAGAAAACAAAGTCACTAGGGGATTTTTTTTTTTTTGTCTTGGAATAGTGTTTTGCCTTTACTTGCTTTTCTAATTAAGCTCTTCCAGGCCATATGTGAAGGATTGAAACTTGTAATGTGTTGCTTAAAGTAAAAAAAGATTTTAGATGAAGTAAAAGAAGACTTCAATATTTGACTTCAGAAAATGGATACCAAAAATTGAATTGATGAGAAAGCTCCCAACTGCATTGTGAATATTTCACTTTGAAAGATTTTATTGAATTTCTAACAGAAATATCTGCAATCCAGTTTTAACGTTTGTGTTTTCAGAACCTCTGAAAAGAAAGATTGTATTTTTAAAATAGTTCAAAAGACAGTAGGTACTTTTCACATTAGCAAAGCACTTTTCAATTTAAGTAATTTCTTGTACTTCTTTAATTTTAATAAAGATCTATTAATTTTTGTCTGGATAATGCTTTTGAATTACATAACTTTTGTTAAAATTCGTAGATGACCAAAGTAGCTCATTTTGACGCAGGACAAAATTTATTTTTATGTAAAGATGATCTTCGTTGTCTGTTTAAAAAAAGCAACAAGAGAAGAAATATATATATATTGTCTTGATTGCAATTGTAACCAAATTCTAGTGTTTAAGAAAGCTAATCACAGGATTAAGAAAAGATTTCTATTGCCAGTGGAGTAATTTTTTTTCAAAGTTTATGAAGTTAGTCTTATAATTTTTCTAAAGGTGGTTAAAACTTGTAATTAAAAAATCTGTCTTTCTGGGTTCTTTTTTTAAATCTGAAGAAAATAATTTTTAAAATGCAAAGGCTTTTTCAAGCTGCTGACATCTGGACTATAGTGATCCTTCCAGTCTGATGTACTCATACAATACATATACCTCATTTGTACATTTAATTGTAATTGTTTTATATTTTAATTTTTGGAAGATATTGGATTGTATTCAGGTATTAATTTTAAAGTATCTACTTAAAAATAAATATTCATGTATTTGCTCTTTCTATTTAGGAATCTGATGACGATTCTATTGATTGGGGCTCATCATCTGATGAAGAAAGTTCCTTGTCTACAGATGATGAAAAATATGGAGGAAATCTAGCAACTAAGTTTTTGAAAAAGTATGACCATAATTTTAAAACATGAGCTGTTTATTCCCCACCATAATTCAAATAGGAACTTTTAAATAACTGCAAAATCCAATTTCATTTGATATGTATGACGGTGCTGAAACACTAAATTTGAAGTCCCTTGAATTAATGTTTGGTATGGTAATGTATTGTACCAAAAGGAGTGTCTTAATTTGTGAAAAGCAACTCACATTTTAACGCTTTGTATAATGTACGAGTACAACACTGAATTAGTTTCCTTCAAAAATAGGGCCTATGACACACTTATATTTTGCACTGATGAATAAAAGAAAATCATTGAAGGCAAGTTCGTTTGACTGGGTCTGAATGCTAGGGTAGGCTATGAAAATTTATCAAAAAATACTGATCCTGAGCTTGTGAAGTTCGGATATTCCTTCCTGCATGACTCATGACGATTCCTTTACGTAGGCAAGTAGTGAGTGGCGTCAATGCTTCCGGTATGAGAAACTGTTTGAAAAACTCGAGCCATCAAGGATTTGAGCAGTGTTGAACTTGTCGTCAAGCATGTAGTGTCATGTGTTTCGCTTTGTGTGTTGTATTGTGTTATTCTTCGTGTGTGCCACTATGTTATGTGTAATGAATGTGTAATGCCAAAGAAAGTCTTATAACCTTTTTATGAACCAATAAGCAATTCTACAGGGTTATTTGCATTTTCTTATACAGCACAAAATCCGGAATCCTACAGACCTCGGCCATTCCAGATTTTGGATTATTTGCAGTTTTTTGTTTTAAAAAACCCTAGTCTAATCCCCCCCCCTCCCAGCACGTAAATTTTCCGCTTGTTATATGCATCCAAAACCCATTTGATTACTAAAATAGCAAATATGTAAATAGGAAATTTTTTTTTTTAAATAAGAAAAAAAACTTTTTAATACAATGCAACAAATCTTCTAATTTTTCTGTGGTATTTACTCTGAACATGTCTGTTATTATGCATTGTTTCATTAATTTAGTCCAGGATGAACGACTTGTTCTTTAAAAATTGTTCATAAAGGTGGAGGAAAGAGAAAAGTGAGAGAAAAAAACGCTGGTTAGCAAAACATCCAAATTTGGGACTTTGAACAGTACAATCAAATGAATTATCTTGTCACTAAAAAATATCCACTGTCTCATCCTTACTAACTCTTTTTCAGACAGGGAGACAAAGATGAAAAAGAGGCCACCAGACGAGAGAAGCGTGGCAAAGACAGGAGGGAAAGGAAGAGAGATGAAGATGATGAGGGATGGGAGGAAGTGAAAGGAGGAGCACCTATCATAATGGTGAGAGGCCAACCTTTTCTGAGCAAGGAGCATTCTCATAAAATTTCAGGTGTTTTGAGGTTGTTTCAGGAGCAATGCGAAAATAAGGAGTGCAAGACCATCATATTTTTCTTTTAAAACATTCATATAAAAATCCCTATTTTAAATAATTTCTTTTAGCATATATATAAAGGATAAACGATTACATGTATACATAAAAGTTTTATCCTTAAATTATAGAAACAAAAATCTAATACACACTAACCAATCCCTCAAAAAAAATCTTTAGAAATTCTTTCAATGAATCTTTTGTGTGGAATAATTTTAGGAAAACACAAGTCAAATTTCTTTGAACACACAAAATAAATTTAAAAACCTAAATTTACAGATATCCAACTACCGATATGACAGAGACAAGTGTAAGAAACACTCACCACTAAAAATAAATTGCTTCATTGATTTCTTTTAATAAATTTTAAATACACTAAATAATAAAAGGAAAAATAAAATATATAATTATGCACATTTCTATTCATGTCATTATTTAGGCCCTATGGTAAAAAATACTTTTGAGCAAATTCATTTCTCTCTCATAAGGGAAATTTCCTTTTTCCCTGCATTGACGTGGTTTACTGAGTGAACCATAGGTTACGTGGAATTGTGGATTTTCAATGCTTTCGCGAAGAAACTCTGGAAGTTCCGTTGAACTTAGTAATTATTTGTCTTCACGATTTTTTCACAGTTGTACATGTTTCTCTAATTGCCTGAGGATTACGATAGCCTCTTATGTAAAACCCTCAGGGTACATCTCCTTTCAGTGAGTAAGGTCTTCATGGGCCAGAGATACCCTCTTTTTCCCCATGACGTTTGCAATAAGAGCAAGAATGAGGCTCTGGATCAAGGCAATTCATCTCCTTTTTCATTACTGTTAGTGCAGTGGCATTTGCATCAACTCCCATATGAAGGAGCTTTTCACAAACAATGTTCACCCTCTCCAACTGTTAACAGCTTATTTTTTGCATCTGGACTTTTTCTGGTGTTGGGAAAATTTGTTTTTAATAAGCTAAATTATAAAATCAGAAAATATTAATGAAATTAAATATTTTCGTATACTTCTTGGAAAGGCTTCAAGTACCTCCAAAGGTACGCCGTACCCTGGTTCAAATAGAACTGGCTTGCAGAGTCCTTGCATTTTTTAAAAATGCTTAGTTTAAGTATACTACAAAAGTTTGCTTTCAAAATCAACTCAGTCTTGTGCTTCTCTTAGTGTAGTTCCCTGAACTTAACCAGTCGGATCTTTCTTGTGGGGCATTGATTCCGAACCGCGTTGATCCATTGTGTTGCTCCAGTAAGACGTTAATTAAACTGCCTACCTACCAGAACGTATCCAGATTATGAGTCTTCAGTAGAAAAATATTTTCTGGATTTTTGTTCATAATGCCATTGCTCAATTTGCAGGTACTTGGTATTTTACAAATGCTGACAAGTTGGATGCCAAGAAAACGTGAGAATCGAGGTTAATTTCATTTTTTTAACTACAAATACAGGTCTAGGCATTTATTTAAATTCATTTGAACCATAAATTGTGATCCAATGACAATTGTGTTACAAAATATGACTAAAGCAACAATTTCAAAACTGCATTACCTATTCGGAAAGAATGCGGCATTTGACAATTTTATACTTCACTGCGTAAATTGTCAGGGTTCCCACGGTCCTTGAAAATTCCTTAAGAGTACTTGAATTTTTTCCCCTTACTAAAGGCCCGATTTTAATAACTAGTAGATAATTGTGTAATTTCATCTTGCATTGAAATTTGTCCAGACTAGTTTCCTCCACAGCAGGTGCGCCATTCTGAATCAAGCCAGTGTTTTGCGCTTTGACACTACGTGATGTACTAATAATGCTATGTCTAGGTCGTCCATTTTTCACAGCATACTGTCTGTATAAGTTGACACATGGTCTCCGTTAAGACAGCTGCCTTGTTATGCCCGTCATATCATGGTGTATCACGTCCGCTAGATAACAGCACCTCTTTCTTAGGAAACTGTAGCTTTAGCTGTCAGGACGTCATCAGAAACCTAGCATGCATCCTAAGAAATAAAGCCAAATTGTTATTACACAAATATAAAAGTTTTAAAGAAAATCACATTTAAGATATCCTTTTGTTGTAAATTTTTCTGCAGATTTCAAATGCTTTGAAATTTTCACTCTATCTTTAATGATCACATAGGGCTTTTTTATTCTGTAGTCTAAGCTTCTAAACCAGTCAAAACTTTTGATTTGTTTTGTTTCTCAAACAAAATAAACCATGACAACCGTCTGTTGTAGGCAGTGGACGACAGCAAAATGAAGATTGTGTTGTGTAGATTGAATTGTGTGCAAGCTCCCATACTCTTCTTATCACCAAAAGAATTTACTGTACGATATTTTATCGCACGACCGAAATTCATGTGTGCATGTAGCCTGATAGTTAGCATCAAGTAAAGAAGCCCTCTTTGCAAAAAAAATCACAGGTTCTGTGAGAAAAGAAAATTTAAATTATAACCAAAATTGATGATAACCTTTATTTTTTTGACTATCGGTAGTTTAAAAAAATATGTATATTAAATAAATTTATATTTTCCTTTTTAATTCACAACTTTTGTGTTTGCCTTGTTTTATGTCTATTATAAAAAAAAATTTTTGGATAAAGGTGTGGGAACCATGATTGTGTAACAGTATTTTTTTTTGCACTGAAGAAATATTTAGATGGCAGTATTTTGATGTTTCATTACAATGCACCTTATTTTCTGACCTAACAACATTTTATAACCAAACCAGCGACATTGGCTCTAGTATTTAAATTGTATTGCACAGCCATGTGCCACTTAGATTTTGAGTTTTATTTTTTTTCACTTGGATTTCCAAAGTGTTTTTTTTTTAAATGTAATATATCTTTTCAACCTTGTGAAATTGTATTGTTGAAACTTAACTTTTTGTGCAGGAAAAACCCAAAATGTTTGCCAAAGATGCTGAAATCAACCACCAAGTAGTGATGAAGAAATTCAATGAAATCTTGGCGGCTAGGGGTAAGAAAGGAACCGATCGAAGTGAACAAATTGATTTACTGATTGAGCTCCTGAGTGTTTGTGAAGCACACAACCTGGGTTCTGGAATCCTCCTGAAGATCATGTTTGCCATCATCTCAGCCATTTATGACTACAATCCTAACATTGCAACATGCATGAAAGCTGATATGTGGCAAAAGTATGTGGTGCCCTTTTTGCCTTCATATGAATTCTCTGTCTACTAACTAGTAAAATGTCCTTTGTTTCTGTGACTATAAAAAGCTAAGCTAAAATGGGTATGTGGATATTAAGAGTAACGGATTAGCTTCTAGGCGATTACGAGTTCGATACTTGGTCCAACCAAAGACTGCTTTGTTTGGGGGACATGTAAAATCTGTTTTGGCCTCAAATATCTTTATGCCAATGTGGAATTTTTGAGATGGGTGCCACCACGGGTGTTGACCTCTTCATCTTGTTGCCTATAGCCCAGTGTGCTGCACCAGAGTGTGATTAATTACCTACCTTGCTAAAACCAGCAGGGTGTTTATTTTGTACTAAATTGTGTCAAATGCTTCTTGTTTCAAGCTGCTCCTAAAAAAAAGCATTTTTTAGAAAATGAGCACCAATATTCTGGAAAAATAGATTACTGGAATTTAATCGATTTTTTAGATGAAAATTAATTGATAAAATCCTACACTAAGATTTATTATTTTTTAATAGTTGGTTATTAAAAGCTGGTTCTAATGTAATACACACACATGTTATACATATATATTCAGGGTTCCCATGGTCCTTAAAAGTCCTTGAATTTTTTTTCCTAACTAGGGGCCCTTGAAAGTCCTTGAAAATTACGGAACTTGGTGGAAAGTACTTGATTTTTTTTTTAACTAGTACATAATTTCGTAATTTGTCTTGCGTTGGAACTTGTCCAGGCTAGTTTCCTCCTTTGCTCAGACTAGTACTAGGTGCGCCATTTGAGTGTCATACTGAATGAAACCGGTGTTTTGCGCTTTGACACCACGTGATATACTAATAATGCTACTTCTAGATCGTCCATTCTCCACCGTATTTTGTCCATCTAACTTGACACCTCTGTTCTCCATCAAGACGGCCGCCTTGTTATGCCCGCTGCATTATGACGTATCACGGTTGCTAGATAACAGCACCGCTTTCTTAGGAAACCGTAGCTTTAGCAGTCAGTACGTCATTGGAAACCTGACACGCGTCCAAAGAAATAAAGCCAAATTCTTATTGCAAAAATATAAAAGTTACAATTTTTAAAAAAAATTCAAGAAAATCACATTTGAGATGTAAAATTTTCTGCATATTTCAAATCCGTTGAAATTTTCAATCTATCTTTAATGATTGCAAAGATGGGGCTTTTTTATTCTCTAGTGTTTCTATCACCAGTCAAAACATTTTATTTGTTTTGTTTCTCAAACAAAATAAACCATGAAAGCCATCTGTTGTAGTGGCAGTGGACGTCAGCAAAATTGAGATTGTGCAAGGACACAGCAAGCTCCCGTACTATTCTTCGTGCCACCAAAGGAATTTATCGTATCATATTTTATCGCAGGACCAAAATCGATTGGTGTGCAAGTAGCCTGGTAGTTAGTATTGAGACAAGAAGCCCACTTTGCAACAAAAGAAAATCACAGGTTCTATGAGAAAAAAAAATCCAAAGAAAACCAAAATTGATTATAATCTTTCTTTTTTGACTATCAGTAGTTTAAAAAATCAAGTAAAAAAATTGTCTTTTTTTTATAAATATATATATTTCACATTTTCTTTTTAATTGACAACTTTGGCATATGCCTTGTTTTAGGTCGTTATAAAAAATTTTAGGTCCTTGAAAAATATTTTTTTGGTTTTGAAAAGTCCTTAAAAGTTCTTGAATTTTTTTTGAATAAAGGTGTGGGAACCATGCTATTTGTGTCCAGACCTTTTCTTTCTTTTGTTTATAATTTTTTTTATAGTCCTCGGGGAGGGGGGGGGACTTAAAATCAGAGGTTCCACAATATAAACTAATGTTTTTAAGAAAGTTGATTTTAACAAAAGTTTTCAGTCTCCACTTTCAAACATTCAGTCGCCATGTGGTGACCGTTAATTTTCACCTTTATTCTGATGGGAAATATAGATTTCATTTCAGAAAATATCCATACTTTAACATTTTTGTATTTATGATTCTGGTTAGTTCCTGTTGACAATGGCTCCAAAACTTTTTACTCGTGGGATGAATTGTCAAAATAACTGCTTCAAAAGGTACATGAAATCATACCTTAGAAATCCTTCTGCTCCTATTGTTTGAATTTCTGTTATTATTTATCTGTTAAATATTTTTCATATCAATTTTTAATTTACTTTCAAATTTCTTTTTGTACGTTTATTGTGTTGTGTGGTAAAAGTAATAAAAGCAATATTAGATTTTTAAAAACCTCAACTTCTATTAAACAATGAGTATTTTGACAATGCATGGATGTTAAATGGACTAAGCTAATTATAAAAGCATGGTTCTGCAAAAATGTCCGTCTCTGTTACTATGTAAATATTTATTGAGCCCTTAAAAAGAATTTGAATTTAAATCAATTGTAAGAAAAATGCATTGAGTGGTGTTCTTTCTGTCTGTTAGGTGCCTTGACTACATTAACCAGTTGTTGGACATCTTAATTGAGAATCCTAACATTGTGGTCGGAGAACACATATTGGAAGAGTCCGAGCAGCTGGTGACGCAACCCTTTCGTGTAAAAGGATGTTGCCTCACTGTGGTGGAACGCATGGATGAAGAATTCACCAAGATGTTGCAGGTAGGATACTTGACCTGACTAATACCAAATGCTTGTAGTTTCTGTTGAGTTTGTTATTTGGAGTTCCTTGAATTGTAGATTTTAAAGTTTTATATATCTTTATTAAGATATTATAAGGTATACATTTTTGCTTTCGCCATTTTTTCTCTGAAATTTGAGGCTTTATTGTAAAAACCTCGTTATATGTTTATGATTCAAAGTATTGTCCATCATTGGCCACTACTTTCTCCCATCTTTACGCGGCAGAGTATGAATCTCGCGTTGAAAAAAATGATCATTCTTTGAATGAAGCGATCCACAAATCGGTCCAATTTTTTACTTCATCATAAGACCGGAAATGCTGTGCAGCCAGGCCGTGTGCCATTGATTAAAACACGTGATAGTCAGAGGGAGCAACGTCTGGAGTAGGCCTGGGCGATGTATCGATACATCATGAAAAATCTATGTGAGGTCGACATCGGTTTCGTGATTTTCACGATGGTAATGTATCGTGATATCAGGATTTTTCCTGATCTCACACAGCCATCCCTTAGCTAGCACAGATCTCGTGGTCATCATGATTTTTCCCAAACTGAAACAGCCATCCCTTAGTTAGCGCAAATCTCACGGTGATCGTGGAATCGCGATTTTTCCTGATCTCGCGGTTTTCCAATGTTTGATGCTTTTATATGTGTCGACATCGTCACATCGGTTTCACGATTTTCACGGTGAGTTGCCAAACCAGTATCGCATGGTTTTCCGATGTTCTATGTTTTCATAGCGCATGCAAGATGCATCGTGAAAAGCCGACATCGCCACATCGGTTTCAAGATTTTCGCGTTGAGTTGTTTAATCAGTATCTCATGGTTTTCCTGTGTCACGATGTTCGATGTTTTCATAGTGCATACGCGATATCTGAATTGCCTATTCAGTATTTTCAGCGGAAATTTCGTGTTATTTTAGCATGATTGGAGGAAATTTGGGTTTAGATCGACACAACTATTTCGGTGTTTATTTATGCTCACATGTGCGATTTTCCACCATGGTCCTTAGATTTTCTATGCCGCGATGAAAGTTCTACTAATGAGAATTTTTTGATAGTTAATTTTGTGATTTCTGCGCTGATTTTTTTTCTTTTTTTTTTTGGGGGGGGGATATGGTGACACATAAAGATTGAAATTTAAAGTTTCAAACTGCGAGAGAGTGAATTAGTTACTGCTTTTTTTTGCTTAAAAATACTTAAAAACAAAATAGTTTTACAAAATCTGCGAATTTTAAAGATCCGTTTTCATTTTTTTTTTTAAATTAATGAGGAATTTTTCAAAACTATTTGTGTCCTGATGATGACTTTCGTTTCCAGAATATTTTTTTTTGTGTGTGAAATTAAAATTCAGTACAACAGTTAATAATTCCCACAATAAAGTTAAATTTGAAATATATATTCTAACAATATCTTTTTGAATTGTGTTTTAAAGTATTGAATCACGAAGGTGGTGGATAATGTGATGAGTGTCTTTGTAGGGCTGTGATGCTCACTCCCCTGAATATGTAGAGAGGCTGAAGGATGAGACTGTGGTCTGCAAAGTTATTGAAAGACTTCAGGGCTATTTGGAGAGCAGAGGGACACCATCTGAACTGTGTCGCATCTATCTGAGGCGCATTGAACATTTGTACTATAAAGTAAGCAAAAAATCTTCTGATTAATTTTTATTAATTTTACTACTAAATGAACTCATAAATCTTGTTATATTTCATTTGGTATGTATCAGTTTTATCTCTGGTCATATTTTTCTTGGTTCCAAAAGAGACATTGTCTGTGCCATTTGCATTTACTAGTGCTGCCATCTGTCAATGCTTTTATTATTTCGCAAGTCTGTTATTTTTATTTTTTAAATGCAATTTTTAAAAAACTATTTTCATATTAAGAGTAGTGCCTTTTCATTATTATGTATCAAGACAAAAACAGAATATTGTTAAGAAAATTAAATTCAAGGAAGGATCAATTATTTGCTTGCTGTTTTATTCAAATAAGTACTCAAAAGAGGTGTGTGAGATTTTCAAATGTGCTCTGTTGATTCACCTAGCTGTGGTCTATTAGTGTTACTTTATATTCTTTCATTTTAATCTGTAATATAGTGATGGAAAGGAAAACCCACGCTATATAAACTCGTATAATTTTGGTTACATCATTTTAATTTTTTTTTTTTCCTTTTCAGTTTGATCCCAAGGTATTCAAAAAAATCGAATCGGCCGCTCCCAAGACCACTCCTCTCATAGAAGCCATTCCCGAAGCACCCGAGGGTCAAGAGCCTTCTCAGTTGGAAGTGCCGATCCCAGAAGACGTGGAGACGAGCGCTGACGTCATAACCAAACTATGCAAGTTCATATGTGCCAAGGACACGACCGACAGGATCCGTACACAGGCGACGCTTTTCCGCATCTATCACCTTGCACTGCATGATCAGTGGTTCCAAGCCAGAGACCTGCTGCTCATGTCCCACTTGCAGAACACCATAGAGCACTCGGACGTCACCACCATGGTGAGCATTCGATCTCTGGTCATGCGACCTGGGTTTTACTTTTAAAAACTAAATACAAAGCAATGTTTTTTTTTAAATAGCCACATCGTAGCTATTGTAGAAATGTTCAAGCAGAAGACCACATTAGTTAATTATAAATGTTTATTAGTACATTGAGAACAGTTACACGATTGGGACAAACATTTAAAGTCAAAGAAAACATTAAATTACATGAAAGTTAGGTCTTAGCTAGAAACATCTTAACACATCAGCGTGACATCTTAGTAGCTATCTATATAGAGGGCGCTTTAGCAGGGAACTTTAATTGGGCGAGAGGGGTTTGGCGGGAACCAATCCCTACACTATTATAATCCCTTTTCCCTCCTAACAGCAGTTGGGATGCTGTAGCCCAGTTGGAGGAGTAGCAAATTGAAAACCAGAGGGTTGCAAATTTGAAACTCTGTCCAGCCAAAGACAGTTGTGTACACACAGGGGCTGGTGCACATTAAATCTCTTGGAAGTTGGATTGTGGGGTTCCAGCTCATCTGACTGGATCAAAATGACAAAGTGTTGCCCTCAGATCTTTCCCTTTGGGAATAATCCTATACTTTCATCAATAGCCCTGTTGTGTTGCTGCATTGTTACGTTAATTAACTATACTCTGTTTCACCTTAACTTGTCAGTAGAGTAAAGGCTACGTTGACCGCATCACAGCCGTTGTCGTAGAAACTAGGGTTACAATGTCAGAAGAAGTCAGCTATAAGCGAGGAAATTCGCCCTTTTTGGCAAGGAGAGATAAAATGCACGTGGAAATTCTATACGTTTCACAGATCTTTAATTTCTAATGGCTCTTGCATTACATTTGTTAATTAAACAAAAAGCTACTCTATGTTAATATAAATGCGTTTTGATTTTTCTAAATGAGTATTATTTTTAGTTATTTAAAAATATATATATTTAAAAATTTTTTACAATAAATGTTGTTTAAAAAAACAGTCTATTTAAAGATGTGATGAACCATAAAATTCATTTTTTGAATTTACTTACCTGAAAGCTAAACACCTTGATTAATACTTCTTTTTTCAATTTTAATAATTTTATTAAAGGAAATTAATCCAATTTAATTACTCCTTTGGTCTTACATTTGGTTGGACAAGGTAGGGGAGAGTGCGTCGTCTGCTAAAATATGTGTTTTTCTTAACAGCAAAATATAGTCTCCAAATTAAATCAAATTTATTCTGATATTAAAGAAAGTAAATAACAAATAAAAATACATATAACATAGAGGATATAAAATACATTCACAATAAATAAATAGAATATAAAAAATACAAATATAGTGAATACACATACAATAATAAAAAAAATGAAACCATTTTAAAAATTAGAGTTAAAAAAAATAAACCTTATATGTGTGAAACATATTCTGAAACTCGCGGAACGGTGTCGGGTTGATTAGTAGTAAATTATTAATTTTATGAATAATTTAAAATAGTTTACAAGAAAGTGTACAGAAGAAACCAATCTCTTTCATGAATAGTAGTTACAATGAGAAAACTATATTTACGTTTTACTTATTCATCACATGCATTTATACATCATCAATATATGTAAAACATAGCAAACATCATAACAAATCTATTTACATTATAATATACTTATTCATCACATGAATTTACACATCATCATCACTTAACATTTCCGAATCGCTATCAGACTCACTATTAAAAGAAATTACCAAGTTCTTACTTTCCCAAATATCATCCACAAGTCCATCTACTTCCCACATGTATTTCTCTTTTTCAGTAACATGGTTTATGCAGTTTTTCCAATTTTGTACAGAGACCTTTTCAATCCCTTGGATGACTAAATCCTTCACATCGTTCAGTTTAAAAGTCTTGTTTTCCCTGGCAACGTGTCCTTTTACTTGACTCCATATCATTTCAATGGGATTAAGCTCACAGTGATACGGGGGAAGTCTCAAAACCTTATGTCCAAATTTTTCGGCAATTTCTTCAACTCTGTATTTATCAAACATATGTTTGATTTCGCTAACTTTTTTCAACAGTTCAATCTTGATCATGTCCTGGTTCCACGTAATGTTTTTCAACGATAGCCATTCTTGAATTGCACTTTTTTTCCAAGATGTCGTCGGAATTTTTTCTTTCTTCACCGAGTGATAGGGGGCATTGTCCATCACTACAAAGCTGTTTCGTTTCAATTTAGGCATGATATCTTCAAACCACTTCTCAAAATGGTTACCATCCATTTCTTCGTGGTAGTCACCGGATTTTTTTCCTACAAAAATGTCAGCCGCATCAGGTACAAATCCTTCATCACTTCCGATATGGGTAATGATGAGTCTTCTTCCTTTTCCTTTTGGTGCAGCCAAGCCTGTTGTCAAACTTGAAGAGGAAGCTTCATTGGTGCTTTTGATGTTTTTGTCTTGCCATACTCGACTTTGTGAGTGTCCTTCATTCACCCATGTTTCATCTAAATAATAGATTGAAACATTTTCATTCTTCAGTTCTCTAATTTTTCGTAAATAATTTCTTCGCCATAAAATTATGTCGTGTCTTTCTAAAAGCATAGCCTGCCTTTTTCGCTTTTCAAAGGAAAATCCCAAATCTTTCAGTATCCTGTACAGTGTACTTCGGCTAATGTTTGTCGAAAAAATATCCTTATCATTGTTAATTTCATTTAGAACTTTGTCCAATGTAGGAATTTCATTTCGACGAAAACAATCATGAATTTTTCGTCGGATGCACGATAAAGTAAAGTTGTCATATTTCATCATTCTTGTTCTTTTTCCAACGGCATAAGGTCGTTTTTTTCCTGGAGTACTCAAAGGACTTGTCGTCTTCTTTTCTTTTTTCAAACGAAAAACAGTTCTTTTGGAAACACCAGTTAGTTGAGACACCTTTCCGACGATTTGGTTAATGGAATCACTATGGTTTTCTTCTCGAAGTCTAGAATAAACATTCAATATGTTCCTGCGAGCTCCACTACCAATTGATTTTCTTTGCTTTGATGGCGTATACAGCTTGGATGGTGACGTTCCTTTTTCAGCCATGTTCAGAGTATCAAACACACTCCAATAAAATAGCACAAGAGAGATATGAACGTAAATACACACGCTAGCAAAGACGCAGAGCGAAATGGCGCAGACTTGGCCGGAAAGCGTATTTAGCTCGCCAGAAATGTTACCATGGAAACCGGTTTAGAATTCCGTTTCGGATATATTCATTCGCTTCGGTCAAAAATAAATGCTTTTTACAAATAAATAACCGATTATAAAGGTTCAAAAATCACTCCTTCATTGTAGGACAATTTTTACACGTTTATATGCATTTTCTTTATTTTAAATTCCAAATCAAGTTGGAATTATTTTTCATGCGGATGAACATCATTTCTGCCTTTCCCAATACTGACAAGTTAAGGTGAAACAGAGTATACCTACCAAACTAACGGCAGGCTTTTTTTTTAGTAACATTTTCCATAACAAATTCCTAATCTGTTTTTCTCATGTTCATTTAGATTATTTACAATCGGGCGCTTGTTCAACTGGGGTTGTGTGCTTTCCGGCATGGAATCATAAAAGATTCTCATGCTGCTTTACTTGATATTCAGAGTGGAGGAAGAGCTAAGGAATTGCTTGCTCAGGTAAAATTTTCTTATCATTATCTGCCTTCTTTATTTAATTTATTATTTTATGGTTTTTGAGTTGTGTAAAAACTGAATTGGTATAGAAGTGTATGTACACCTGTATAGTCTGCTTCCTGAGCGAAGGCAGTGGTTTTTGAATGAGTATTCTTTAAATTAAGTCATAGGTTGAGACGTAAACAGAGCACTTCCACAACTGGCATCCTTGTTGTGAATTTCAGCATTTGCTATCGCCATTCATGCCCTGGGTATGGCGACCCTTGATATCTATTGAAAGATTGACCCAGTTCAACCACCTTATTGTGTGAGCAGTACCATAAATAGGCTATATTATGTGTTGTACTCAGTAGTGCAGCAACCCTTTACTACTGGGGGTGCCCAGATGGAATTTGCTGTATGAATTTTGAGTATGATGAATTGAGTTGTATGAATGAGTAGGGGACAATTAAAAAATACTTTTCCTCAGCTGTACATCTAATCAGCCAAGGAAACCTTACAGCGACAGAAATGTTAATATGTGATTTTTCCTCACAACTTTGAAGCACAATGAAGTGTGTCTTGTTTGGTTTTTAACAAACATAATTGCTCCTAGAATTACTGCCATTCTGAAATCGTCGTAAAAATCGAACAAGTTTTATTTCTGTATCAAAATAGCATCCATGATAAAATTACTACAACGAAACATTGGATAAATAAAACACAAACATGAATTGTATCTCGAGGGTCAAGTGCAGAAGACTGTCTTGACATTGATATTTCGATGGATCGTGCACGAAAATCAATGGCATATACACATTCCAGTCACATTAATGTGACCACCTGTCAAAAGCCAGAATAACCACCTTTGGCAGAGCGGACCGCTGCGAGACTCAGGAAGAGAGTCAATTAGGTTTCTGATGATGAGTGCACCCAGTGAATGCCAGGAAAACATTCCCCAAACCATAATGCTCCCTCCTCCTGCCTGGATCCTTCCGGCAATTGTTGCAGGGTGTTTGCTTTCTGACGTTTCGCGCTTTGTACGCCAACGACCATCTGTCCAATGGAGCATAAAACGTGATTCATTGGGAAAAGCCACCTGTCGCCACTCTGGACATCCAGTTGCGGTACTGCTGTGCAAATTCCAGCCTTCGTCGCCAGTGAACAGCAGTCAGCATAGGTGCATTAACCAGGTGTCTGCTGCGGAGACCCATGCACAGCAACGTTCGCTGAATCGTTGTTGAGGATACACTCTTGGTAGCCCCTTGGTTCATCTGGGCGGTCAGTTGCTCAACAGTTGCACGTCTATTCGCCCGAACGCATCTCCGTAGCCTTCGTTCGCCTCTGTCATCTATAGCCCGTGGTGCACCACATGTGCCATGCCGCTGAATTTGAGTAGTGCCATTTGGCCATGCACGGTATACTTTTACCACGGCGGCACACGGACAGTTCACAAAATTAGCCGTTTCCGAAATGCTTCCACCCTTGGCCCGAAAGCCGATAATCATGCTCTTTGGGACGTCGGATAAATCACTACGTTTCTGCATTACGCCAACGATTGAAATGCTTTCCGATGCCCTAGGACATCCTTTATATACACTCCACTGCAATGTGCTGCCACCTGCCTTTTGTGATTGGTTATTTCACATTGACGTCGAAAGTAGGTGGTGGTCACATTAATGTGACTGGACTGTGTATATAAGCTGATCTGAGGCTAGCATCTATGGGAGGCATGTGGAAGGGAGAAAGATTCAGTTTTAAGGGTACCCACTGCAGGTGACAAACGCCACTAATCAAACAAATACGATCTTCAAATTCAAGTGTATCTAAAGTTTACAGAGAAATGATGCTTTGAAACTTCAATTTAACATCAATATAGTGCCGACCAACCGGTCTAGTGGTTAAGGTGTTGGCCTCTGGATCAGAAGGTTACTGGTTCGAATCCGGGGTCAGGGCATGGATGTAAATTGTGTTGTCCTTTGTTAGGAGGTGATGATGGTCCTCCCACTGGGTGCTCCTTCATAAGAGACCATCACTTCCGGCCTTGTAGTGGCCAATAACTATGTGCATTTCTGCCCGCCATTAGAAACAAAAACCCATCAATATAGTACTTGCCAATTACTTTTGTGACACAGTGTTGGCTGCTTGAGGTTATGAATAAGGAAAGACTTGGATTCAACTATGTATACTTTTGTTTCATAGGGATTGTTACCCCAACGCCAACATGAAAGAACTCCTGATCAAGAAAAGATTGAAAAGAGAAGACAAATTCCATTTCACAAGCACATCAATTTAGAGCTCCTGGAATGTGTTTATTTAGTGTCAGCTATGCTACTTGAAATCCCATATATGGCTGGTAAGGAAACATTATGAAGTGAACATTTTTTTCTGTGCATGTGTTCATTTACTAATTTATTCATTCATTTACTAAACAAAATATTTCCATGCTATGAAACTCAAACTTAATATTATTCCAATGGTTAAAAATATTGACTTAAGAAAACACAGCTTGCTATAAAAGAAAATGGATTGTTGCATTTCAGCAGCATCTTTGAAATTGTCATTGTTCCTGATATTTCACTAAGGAATATAGAAATTTTTGCTAAAACTAGGAGCTAAATATTTCTATTCCGAAATTAAGTTAAACTTTTCCTTGTTTAATTTTAAGTAATATTATAGATTTTGATGGGGGGGGTGAGTTGGATTTTTAAATTGTGTGCATTTAATATAAGGTATCTAACTTTATCTGAAGTATATGCCCTAAACTTTAATTTCTTGTGTCAGAATGCAATATTTTTTAACATTTGGATTTTATACAAAAATACAATCTTACTTTAAATACTTTGAAGAGGTACTTTTACTTTTTTTAAATACTTTTTTTACTATAAAACTTTGAAGGTAAGTTTTGTAACATAATTTCTAACATAAAAATTTACCAAACTAAAAAATTAATTATGTGAATTAAAGAATTTTGCCTTCAATTCCATCTGATATTTTCAGGTATAGATTATTTGACTTGAAAATTTTCTGAAATTAAATTTTATATTTTATTTCGAACTTTATAATTCCCTTGAACTTTTGTGTCATTTTTGTTTAGTACATCAAATTTAATATTGATCCTTTTTTCAGCCCATGAACTGGAAGGTAGACGTAGAATGATCAGCAAATCTTTTCACCATCAGTTGAGGAATAGTGAACGTCAAGCACTAGTAGGTGAGTGGAATGATGTGTTTTAGCACTGCTTACTCTGCAGCAAAATATTACAGTATTTGATTAGGTCAATCAGTCACTTGCAGGTATCAAAAACCCTTTCATGGCAGAATTTGCTTTTTCTGTTAGAAGGTGGAATTCCTAAACCCTGAGACATTAACTATCAATACTATCTAGAAACAACACTGATTTGCATGTCTTGTGTCTGACAAGTTTAGACACACAGGAAACAAATTCGCACCCTGGACTTAAGACTTCTTAAAGGCTATGTTTTTATTAGTTCTTTATTTTACTGTGAGACTGAATTTTCTATCGTTAATGACGAAACCAATGTAATTGGCTTCGTGCATAAAGCCTTTTGGGTGCAATTTTTCCCTATAAAAGAAAATTTCATAACGTTTTTCATTTAAAGTTGCGTATTTGCGAAAATAATTTGATTTTTACAAAGCTTTCTTATTTTGACGTGCAATGTTTATAAAATAATGCCAAAGTTGGTAAACAATATTGTAAGTTTTAAATAAATTAATCGGAAACAATAAACACAATTCCCAATATTCTTTCAAGGTGTATTAATGTTCTGTACTAATGAATGCAAATGTTCTCTGTTAAGGTCCACCAGAGAGTATGCGAGAGCATGTAGTTGCTGCATCTAAAGCAATGCGTGTGGGCAACTGGCGAGCATGCAAAGATTATATCATTAATGAGAAAATGAATTCCAAGGTAAGCACTTGAAGATTTAGAAATTTGTAAGGATTTATTTAATGAAATACAGAGTCCCCACTGTCCTTGATTGGGCCAGATTTTTCAGTTTAGTTTTTAAGGGTTCTTAAAAAACGTTACTGAAAGTCCTAAAAGTTTTCCAAAGCCTTGTTGTTTCTTATCCTCCAAAATGGTCTGACAAAGTCAGACCAGGTCCAAGAATCGGTTGACACAGAGAAAGTCAATCACAAGAGGAGATGAGTATATATCCTCCCTAGAGAGGTCCATGCAATCCAGGATGTGCACAGCAGAAGCCTGGTGTGCGTGGTGCTTTGAGCATCTAGCATAGAGTTTCTTGCCCTCAAAAAATGAAAGACATTTCAATTGGCCGCTGGTAAGATTTGAGAGACTGGTCTGGAACTGTCTATCACACAAATTTCCAAAGCCTTAGTTTTTACAAGTAGAACACTGCATATCTTATTTCACCTGTGTTCAATCGAGGTTAAGGGTTGTCAGATGTCAATATCACAAAATTTTCGTTTAGCTAGATGTTTTTCAAGCTGGGTTAATGAGATCCAGATCTAATACTCCTGAAAATTTCTTCACCTGTGCACTTGGGCAACGTTATCCCAGTTAGTAGATTAGCAACCAGAGGGTTGGAAGTCTGAAACTGGATCCAAGCAAAGGCAGTCATATTTACATGGGGTTAGGGCGCTTTAAATCTGTTATAACCCCAAATGTCTTCATGTTGGCATGGTTTGGAGAGTGGGATCTTTCCCTTCGGGTTCGATCATGTACCGTTGTCGGAAGCCTGTTGTGTTTGCTCCAGTGCAGCATTAAATTAATTACCTACCTACACCTATCTTCAATGGAATGATTAATTTTGCACTGACCACCTTTCCATTTTCATGCAGGAATCCCATAAAATCTTTTTCATTTTCTCAAGATGACTTGAGGGACTATTTCTCAAGATTTAAAATTCCCCCACTGTTACATTGTAAAGCTGAAACTATCTTTGTTTTTAATTGAAGGCTGATGTAAACATCATTAGCACTTCATAATGACACTAGGGGGCTCCTCCCCCTGCTCTCCTACGCTTGCCAACCCCTCAGTCGGCAAACTGTCTGAGAATCGAGCGAAAAAATGAGCATGACATCTTAACGGGTTTCAAGGGCATCTGACGAACCCGTTAGTCAGAAAATGTAACCTTTATTTTCGTGGATAAGAATGAACGCAATTGCTCTGTGATCTAAAAAATACGAAATTTGTATGACCAATTTTTGATTGCATCAAATTTGTTTATTAACCAATTTCAAAAATAATTGTACCGCAAGAAAAAGTACACTCCAAGGTATGCTGCAATGTTTTCAATTTTAAAAACTTGTAATAAGATATAGATATGACAGTTTTAACAAAAAAATAACGAAAATGTTCCGAATTTCAAAAAAAAATATTACCAGGAACCAAATGAAAGTTTCTAAAAAAAACTTGACGAGCTGCAAAAATTCACGTTTAGAGGTACTCTTTTTAAAAAATCACGACTAAAGACTGAAAATTTTTACATCTTTTGCTCACTTGCGTTAGAAATTTCGCTTTTTTAATTTTGACGCTTGGTAAACTCTAAACAAAAAGCCGCATTGGAAAAAAATCTTGAAAATTGTCCTGGGAAACATGATAAATGACAAACCATGTTAATTTCCTAATTTTCTTATCTGTACTTTCTTGGGAAACCGTCTAAGAATCTAGTGAAAAACTCAGTTTTCAATGCGGCAGCTGAAACTTTTTTTTTATATAGAGAGATTATTTTTTAAAGAGAAACCAAGCAACCTGAAAGATTATATTTAAGCCTAATAGTATTAATCAAAATGGAAGACACAAGTAGTCCATTGCAAAATTTGAAAGCCAGAATAGCTCGCATGATGGCTCTATCTTTCACTTGGTAGGTAAGTCCACCAGTTGCAACAAATGGATATTTCCAATACTTAGTGCAAATGTACTTCAGAACTACATTTAGCTCATTGCATTTGTTTTACTATTTTTAGCTTATTGAACCTGACCCAGAAAAGCTTTGGCACCAGAAAATATAGCTTAAAGATCAATGCAAAAATTAATTTTTGTAGTGTTACATGTACTTAAATGTCTTTGTGAGCAACTAAAAATCACTTCTATACTCCTAACGTCATTATAATCACCACAATAAAAAATTCCAGCTTCCATGGATTAAAGACATTATCAATTGCTTATTCAGTCTGTTATGTGTGGTGTAAAAAGGTTAAAACAAGTGGGCTTTCCAATGTATTGATTGTTCCTCATTGCCTCTTGTTTCGGCCCAGATCCACTATTTTGAAAGCTGTGATTGTATTGCAGGTATGGGACCTTTTCCACCAGGCAGAGAAAGTGCGAGAAATGATCTCTCAGAAGATTCAAGAGGAAGCTCTCCGCACGTATCTCTTCACCTACAGTAGCTATTATGATTCCCTTTCTGTTCCAAGACTTGCAGAAATGTTTGAACTTGATCAAGCAGTGGTGCATAGCATTCTGTGCAAAATGATTATCAATGAAGAGTTAATGGTAAGTGTTATACTTTTTTAATAGTATTGCACACCCTTTTGTGAAGTCTTGGTAAAACGTGTCTTTCCAGCTCAGCCTCAAGTCATGATACTATGAATGGAAAGTATCCGAGTCAGCATTTCCCTTCATGAGTGCCAGGGATTGCTAGATTGTTGTTAAACCTAGTCAACTATGCAGCCATTAAGTGATGGTTTAAATGGTCGGAAGGTTAGCAACTAGAGGGTTGCGAGTTGAAACTTGGTCCAACCGAAGACCGCGTCGGGAACATGGGTGCTGGTGTATGCTATATTTGTCATGTCTGGTTGATGTGGAAGTTTGGAGAGTGGGATGCCAGCTCAGGTGTTAAGATCTGATTTTGGTTCAAAATGACGAGAAGTCCCGTCTTTTCCTTTGGAATTGATCTTGTATCGTAGCCTGTTGTGTTGCTCCGGTGCGATGTTATTTAAACAACTCACCAATATGCTCCCACAATATCTTTTTCAAATGTAATTGCTGATTGTTGCATGGTATTTAACACCATTCATTGTTTCCAAATCTCTAAGAACATAACGATAGTAAAGAACAGAGTTACTTTATCTTCATAACGTCCAATTTAATGCAATTATCATTAATTTTGCACTTTTGAACGGATTTTAAATCTGCGGAAAATTTCAGTTTTAATTGTTACCTAAAAATATAATTTTCTTTTAATAAATTTTTTTTTTCTTCAATATATCTTCAACGAATTTTAAATCATCGGAAAATATTACATCATATTAATACCTTACATCACGGCGTTGCCCGTGCAACACCATGGGCACGGGCAACGCCGGGCTAGCCACGCAGTGGCTAGTACTTCATAATTTATTGAAATGTTCCAAATGATGTCACATTACTTTAGTTAAAGCATAATTAAATTGATTGTTAAAGTGGAGCTTGCTTCAAATTGGTAGTGAACACCTGAACTTTACTTTAAAAGAACTTTCTTCAAATGTCATACATTGTTCAGATAGTACTGTAATTGCTTAAGTGGAAAGAATTTCTGTTGATATTAAACTTAAGCAATGTCATAAAAATCTTCTATTTTTTCTCTCTCTTAGGTTGGCATGTATAAAAACCTATTTTATCCTAGTACAAATAGACACTTAATTTTTCAAAAGGTGAAGCAAAACTTAGAGGTTTTAGTCTTGGTCTCTTTCTGATTTTCTGACTCTATTTTCTTTCTATTAAAGCGCTTATTTATTAAATAGATTTTATAGCATTACGATTATATATGGCAATATCATCTCAATTATTTTACTTGAGTAATATGTGTATTTGTAGGCCTCCTTGGACGAGCCATCACAGTCTGTAATGCTGCATCGAACAGAACCTTCTAGGATACAAGCACTCTCGCTCCAGTTGGCAGACAAGGTTTCTTCCTTAGTTGAACAAAATGAGCGTCTGCTGGACCTCAAACAAGGCTCCTTCTTCAGCAGGAATTTAGGTACACTGTTTTTATTTATTTTATTTTGTTTTTAAAGTTGTGCCATATTCAATCAAATAGAAACGAGTATAAAAATTGTATGATTATGTCTGTAAATTTCAAATTCTAATGTGAAATGTTACTATTGTGTTTGGTGAACATTGTATTGTTGTAATCATCTAAATTCAAGGGGCATATTTTGTAGCAATGTCATCAAAGCCAGGGCTGATTACTATCACCTTACTGAGACAATTTTGGCTTGCACTCTGCTCTTTTAAGCATTATACCTTGAACACAAATTCAACTCAATATTATTTTATTTTGCTCTGTTCCCTTATCAATGATATCGTTCTATTTCATTTCTCTGTAATGCCTTAATATGTGTATACACATGTGAGCAATTAACTTTGCGGGAAAAGTACATAAAAAATACTCATCTTTCTACGTTCAATTTAGCCAACTGAAATTTTATTTGAATTTTACAATAAACTCGCTCTGCTAATAATCTTGGCCACAGTGATAAGCATGGCCAAGATTCGGTTTATGTATAAAATTGACCTATGGCACAACCAGAAATGTGAAATCCTGGATTAACCTAAGAAATCTCTTTCTGCTTTCATCCCACTACTCTGTTCCCTCTTTCCTGTCAGGCATTTTCACTTGATGCTGTCTTATGTTTGGCACAGCTTGGCCAAGTGTTGTCTTTGCGTCTTAAAAAAACACCCCAAACAACCATTGATTACTTTATATTGTTTGTCTTGGGTTTGGTGCAGCTTTAAGAAGGTGACACTGCAAGTTCTTGTAATCTTGGTTATGCTTGGACATTTTTCTAATATTTTCAGTGAACCAGTACATGTTTTGTTTTGGGAAACACTGCTTTGTTTTTGGGTTAACATTTCAATAGTCGAATTGTAGGGTGCAATTATTTTTTTTTTGTCAAGACTACAGAACCCCCTTTCTAGCATATCCTCTTTCCAATGTAAATGATCCTCCCATTAATTGAAAAGTATATAAAGAATTAGTTTTACCCTAGAGTAAGGTGAGGGATTTGGTGGCACCAGAAGCTGACAGATGAGTTATTTGTAATGTATTTTGGAGTAAAAATGAAACAGTGAATGAGATTACGACCCAGGGCAAAATAAATACTCAAAAAATGCTCTAAAAACTGCATATCCATCATCTGAAAATTGCAAACAAGGTTTATATCTGTACTGTTAAGTGTCAATGAAGTGCATACAAAAAGTTGACGTCAGCAAATACCATGCTCTAGTGATGAGTGTCTGCTATTTTACTACAAACTTTTGTATCTTTGTGCAACAGTTTGTGTCATTTACAACCCACTATGAATTCTATATTTTTATAGTTTGTTTTTCAGCTTTGAGTAGTAAAAGCCATTGTTTAAGAGTTTATCCAAAGCGTTCTGTCTTTTATTGAATAATTAGCTTAAAACAAAGACTGATTTAGTATTTTGTTTGAATTTCAGACTACAATTTTTTATTATGAATTTCAGACTACAAAAATAGTTCAGTTGGTAGGCTAGTACAATTCGATTTTCTTCGTCCTTGTCAATTCAATGCAGTACCAAGGGACTTTGATCTACAGTTGACACCCATAACCTCAGACTAAGCGTCTTAATGAAACTTCTTTTGGATAAAAAAATATCTACCATACGAAAATTCAGAAAATAAAAAATAATCATCTATATACAGGTGATCACGATTCAAGTTGGCCTATTTCAAAGCAGTGTGAGACCAAAATATTTATACAATTCAAAAGATACATTAAAATATTTTCCGAAACAAAATTCGTAAATTGTTCTTTAAGGTTTGCTTTGCAACAAAATAGATGGATCTGAGCACAAATAAACAAAGACAAACCTAAAATATGCCATTGCAAGCAAACAAAAGCAATCTGATCTGCATAACCAGATGGTTTATTGTGAAAATATTGCATGTTTGGCAGACATAAAAAACCATTCTCTGCTGTGGAGTGATTGCAGTCAGCCATTGAGCACTGCTCGTCGCCTTTAAATTTTACTCCTCAACACATTGAACAATATTCCTTACATCACTAAAGATTGTCTATAGCAGGCATAGCCTCTATCGTATGTATGTAGTTGATTAACGTCGCACTGGAGCAACACAGTCAACTATTGCCGACCTTCCATGATCCATCTCAAAGGGGAAAGTCCAAGGACAGCACCTTGTCATTTTGTACCACAGTCAACACATGAGCAGTGCAAGGTCAATTTGGAACATGCTCTTTTTAATTGGGTTTTGCTATGTAATTTTGGAGAAAATAGTTTTTGCGTTTTTACTTGCAGAATTCGTTTGCATCATTTAAAGAGTGCCTTCATATTTTTGTGTCAATCTGCTCATAGGTTAAAGTTTCAGAGTTGTGCTTTGAATAGGCCTCCTTTAATTACAATCACTCTGTATTGGGTATCCATTAGTCCAGATATGTGGAGTTCTCCTGTAATTAAAAAATTATAATAGTTTTTACAAACTTTTAACACTTTGCGGACGTTTTTACTTTCCTCTTTTACGTTTGTTGCATGAATAATTTACTGAGTTTATTTTCTTTTTCTTTCTAGGACAACAATCTGGCAACAGAGACTCTAATTTCCAAAAGAATAATTACAATCAACAGGACCGAAATTGGAGTAAGTAAATGCTTTAATCATCTGGTTTTTAAACTGTTCTAATATTAATTTGTTTGGACTAATTTTTGTTTTGTAATTATAGGTCGAAGACCTGGGCAGCGAGCATACTAAAATTACAAACTTTCTGTTTTTTGACTCTTCAGATCAAAGCAAAACACAATAAAGAACAATTGTCCGTAAGAAAGACATAGTTGCAAGTATTTGCTCTGAAGAACTCTTACCATATTGGACTTTATTAATGTGTGTTAACATACCCCAACATCTGTCTTATTCTTATTTGATAGGAAATAAATTGTCAGTATTTATTTTTACTGAAAATAGTTGTCTTAGTGTTGAATACCCCATCAGTTTGCCATAGTAATTCTTAATCAATAATGCTGTATAAAATTTGAGGAATAATTTTTAAATATTGCTTAGTTTTTAAACTTTTGTCATGGATAAAGATTGCATAGTTTTATACCAATACATGTTTGGTAGATGCTTTTCTTATTTTTATAATTTCTTTTAATTTTATTGAAAATTTGTTAATGTTTTAATATGCATGTATCAGACTAAAATTAGGTAAACTAAGTGTCAGTTAACATCCAGGAATTTATGCGATTTCAACTCTGGAAGTGAAATTTAAAATGACTTTGTATCAACAACCTTTTATGAGAACCAAATTGTGCATCACATATTTTCACTGCTAAACACTTGTGATTGAAAAGGCCATTGAATACTTATTTTAAAATAATGATTTTTTAATGTGCTGAACCAATATGTACCCTACCAGAGCTTTTGAAATTACAAAATCGGAACGCTCGACAAATTATTATCAGATTTTTTAAAGTCGATATTCAGTTTAAGTTGACAACTCTATTCTAAACATGATTTTTGTTTAAATATTTTCTAACAGAAATGTCCTGTAAATGTGTTTTTAATTGAGTGTGATAAGACTGAAACATTAGATTCTCTTACAAACTGAAACTGGTATATGTCTTGAGCTTCCTTTCAGTGAAATTTTACATCTGATATCATAGAAGTAGCAAAGCCAGCTATACACGTTTGTTTAAATATAAATTAGGTATTATATTATAGCTTTTCATGTTTTATTTTGGTTAAAAGTTAAAACTAATACATGGTAAATCAACTCAAATGTTCATGTTTCTTAACTTTCTGTAAACGAAATCTGAGCTACCTTAACAGGCCTCCCAGAGGCAACTAAAAATGCAACTATTTTCATCACAAGGCAACTTTTTTTCTAAAGGGGGAAAAACGAAATATCGATATTTGTGTTATGGTGACGTGGCCAAAGAATTAACTGTAGATATTTATACTTTCATAAGAAAATTCTCATCAAGATGGGAAGATTTTAGAGAGGTACAAGAAAAAGCCAAATGCGAAAAAAAAGCTTCGTCAAACTACATCAACAAGTTGGTTGACAATGTGACCAGCTGCCGAATATCTATTAGCTCAATGGCCTGCAATTGTTGATTACTTTTGGACTTCATTCCATCTAAACAGCCAACACTGATGCAGTCTGAGAAATACAAAATAATTTCTAGATATTTAAAATATGCAGATATTAAAATTGAGTTACAGTTTGCAACTGAAAGTGCTGATCTATTTGAACCTTTTCTGAAGTTTTTTCAAACATCACCATTGATCCACATTTTAAACACCGAATTGAGGGTATTGCTGAAAATACTTGACGGCAGAATTTGTAAGAAGGACACAAATGTGAATAAAGTTATTTCTACTAAGCAATTGTTGCCTATAGCAAAGGTATATTGTGGGCAAAAAAATATGGGACTTGATAGTTGATCTAAGAAGTTCTGATCAAATTTACGTGTAACATAAAATGCAGGCACACTATTTTAGCAGCATTTAACTATCTTCAAAAAAAGCTTCATTGCTTAGTGGAAAATTCCTCTCATATTTTCAATGTTTACAACCAGTTGAAGTTTTTAAAGAAAGGAGTGTAAAGTATACATGCTATATGCAAGAGCCCTATCATTTTTGATATCGATGAAGTAAAAATAAGATGTGTGGCTTGTTTTGCAAACTGACTTTGTACCTCCTAAAGATTTAACACACGTTAGAATTGACCACATGTGGAGAAGCATAATCGAAAAAGAAATGCAATTGGTGAAAAAAAATATCCAAATGTAACATCACTTCTAAAAGTTTGTCTTACTTTCAGTTATGGTAATAGTGACGTTGAGAGAGGATTCTCAGTTTCACAATGTGTCCTCTCGGAAAAGAAGTCTGAAAAAATGTTAAATGCCAGATTGAATATCTGAGATGGAATAAAGGAATTTGAGAATGTTTCGAAGGTGTTAATAACCAAAAAGCTTTTGAGTAGGGCATACACTTCTTGTAAATCCTACTTATTTCAAGTTTTTGGAAGAGCAAAAGAAATTAAAGTAACAGAAAACAAAAGTTGATAGACAAGAAAACTGTAATTGTTAGAAAAAGAATTACATGAGAGAAAAGAAACAATTTCAAATATGGCATCTAAGTAAAAGCAAAAGGAGATGCAGTCTTCTGCCAATTCGTTATTAAAGGAAGAGAATGACCGCTTTAAAAAAGCTATAGAAAAACAAGACCCAGTTAAAATGGGCATTGCTCAAGGAATGCTTTATACAGCTGAACAAATGCATCAAGAGAGGGAGCTGGAAAGAAAAGCAAGTACACTGAACAGTGTTGTTCAAAAAAGAAAATCTACCCTTGTTGTGTCATCTTTAAAAAAAAAAATCCCAAAAACTTACGTTTATTATTTGTACAATAGATCGCAAAAAGTGGAAAAGAAACTTCTGTGAAGTTTGTACTGTCATTAAATATATTCTATCCAGTCCTGTAATTTTAAGGCATGTTTCTTAACGATTCTTTATTTATAAGGAAATTAATTGTTTTTGTTTATTTTAGTTCATTGATTATTTTTTATGAAATATTAGCATTTTATTTGAATCGTTTGTGAAGGTTCCATTTGTGGTTGCCCTGCAGCAACTTTCTGCATTTAATAGAGTGCTGAATTTTGTATAATTGGGGAGACTATTTTGGCTACTATTTTTCACACGAGGCAACTAAAGTGACTATTTTCATAGTTAAGAACCACTGGGAGGCTTGACCTTAATTATCGTTGAGTATTGAACACAATTTTTCTTCCTGCAAAGAATTAAATACATGTTTTAAGAATGTTTGCTGATCTTGTAATATTAATTCTTCTCTGGTACATAGAAGACACTAACTGGCATTCTAAAAATCAAAACTATGGAATATGCCTTGTGCAATAACTTCATGACCTCAAAACAGAAATATAAACATGTTTCATTCTAAAGCTTTTTAGAATAAGCAGGTCTAACTTAATTGTCATATTTGGCAATGAAAACCTGAAGTAACCTCTAGTGCTGTGGTTCCCAACCTTTTCTCTCCAGTACCCCTTGATTAGACTTTTATTACGATTACCCCCTCTTAATGACCCACCCAGTGCTGTGGATAAGAAGTGTCCTTGTGCCAAGAATTTTTTGAAACCCACAAATCTCCTACGCAGTCCTAGCCATAGGTTCCAGGTGCAGAATTATATTCAGTGTTCTGCAACACAACTCCAAGCAATTGCCATTGTTCTGCAGGCATTTTGTCCGAATTTTGAAAACTGCATTCAAATAAAAAAAACAGACGGAAAACACAATTATCGGCTAAATATGTGTTACATATTTATATTAATAAAACATTAAAATTAATTTACTTACTTTATTTAAAACCCAAGGCATACTTTGCAATTATGTCGATCACTTTAAGTTAAGTAGTTTGTTATTGACATAGAAGATGTGTAATTTATAAAGTGTTTGGGGTGGTGTAGTAGAGTTTGTTCCGTAGCTAAAAAAGACCTGGCGACTAGCGCCATTTGCTCTGCAGAACATCGTAACTTATGATTGAAAAAAATCGGCCAAAGTTTTGATAAAATTAAGGAAAAATTGTTCTGCGACACGTACGTCACAGTTTTAAGCCCAGGGGCCACACGGTGCTAGGGTCTTTTGAAAAACCGCCTCTAGTAATATAATAGGTAAGCTAAATAATCAAATTAACCTATTGACATTTATAGTCTTATTTTTGGTTTTAAATTTTACAATTTGTTTCAATTTTGGCGTTACTCAAACCTTCTATTCCCCTTTGTTTTCAATATATTTTCATGCGTAAAAATTATTTTTAATCACTTTTTCATCCATTTTTATTGCATTTGTTGATTGAAGAAGCTCAATCCATACAACCAAATTTTTACCAGCAATGATAGTGCAGTTTCATTTCTAATGAAACATTATATTTTAGTTAGCGAGCAGATCTGAAGCCTGTGCGAACGTGAAATTTGGTTGATAATAAAATACACTGCTGGCCACCCAAATTGCAACACGAAGAAAGACGAGATATCACAAAATTTATTTTGTAGATAACATGTTGACCAAGTATCAAATGATTAAATTTATAGAATTCTGTGATGTGTGGTTCCTGCCAAAATCAGTTGCCTGAGTAGTCGCCATTGCTGGAGATCACCGCTGTCACACGTCTCGGTATTGATTCAAAGAGACTGGATGTGTTCTTGGGGTACAGCAGACCAAGCAGCTTCCACACGTTGCCAAAGTTGATCTGGTGTGGTAGCTGGGGATGTAATCTGGGTCAAACGTTGAGCAACCATGGACCACATGTTTTCTATCGGCGAACTATCCAGAGAGCGAGCTGGCAAGGGAAGCAATTCAATCTGGCGATTGACGAAGAACCCTTGGACAATGCGTGCCACATGTGGTCGCGCATTATCCTGTTGAAATATGGCTGTGGGCAACTGGCTCCAACACCTCGGAGATGTAGCGCTGGCTGTTTAAAGTACCGGCAATGCGTACTAGAGGAGTGCCAGAGTGACATCCAATACCGCCCCATTCCATACATAATACACGGTTTAGGACCAGTGTGGCGGTGCATAACGCAGATGTTCAGCATCCTCTCTCTACGGTGTCTCCAGACTCGAATCCGACCCTCGTGGTGTTGCAGACAGAAGCGTGACTCGTCAGTAAAGACAATTTCATTCCATTCTGCCGTCCACATCCTTCTTTCCTCGCACCATTGGTGGCGGAGACGTCTGTGGTTTTGCGTCAAGGGTAGACCACTCTGTTGTAAACGGAGTCGAATGGTACGCGCAGACACTGGATGATGCGTTACAGACTGAATGTGCTGTGCTATGGTTCGTGATGTGGCTGAGCGATCCGTCACTGCCCTACGCGTAATATGCCTGTCATCACGTGAAGTGGTGCACTGAGGTGGATGCGATCGAACACGTCGGTCTGTCGTACCCTCCTGCATCCAACGATCACATATCCGCATTACAGTTGTTTGGTTTCGTCCAACACGACTACCAATATCCCTGAAAGATAATCCACAATCTCGGTAGGCTACTATCCTTCCTCTGTCGAACTCGGATACTTGATCAAAAGATGATCGCTGTTTTCTACGAGGCATAATTGATCGGGTTTTTTTTTAAACCACAAGAAAAACACAACTGACGTACTTGAAATCGTCGAAATCTCCAAGCCTTAAATAGCGCTTTGAAGTGGCGAAACAGGCGCTTGTGATGTGCGTCTGCGCTGAAATTCTAATTTGCATTTCTCACCTCCGCTAATGCATGTTGTAAATTTCATATTATTTGCATGCTTCCTACAGGGTGTTGCATTTATGGATCCCTTCTGTATCTTTTTACTATTTGGGTAATACTTGGTAGCTATATAATGTAGTTGCAACAAAATATACTCTTGCTTCAAAGGCTATTAGGGTAATGACAAATGCCTGCCATTTTTGGAATACAGTACAAAGTCCCAAATCCAGAATCCTCCGGACCTCGGCCATTTCGAATTATTTGCATTTTTGTCAAAAAATGATCTTAATTTACCCCCTTTCCAAAAATGAACTCTTCTTTTAAAGAACTCCTCTTGGTGAAGCAACGATGGCCAAATGGCTAAATTCACTTACCATCAGATTGGCGTTAGCGGCGGAGGATGACTTCCCGAGTTCGAACCCAACTAGCGGAAATATTTTTAGATCATCCAAATTATTTTAAAACAATTCCAATTTAATTCCTTTTGATTCTAAATTACTTTTCCTAATTTTTAATACCCTTTTTTATTTTTCCAAACTTCCGTTGATTTTATATAAATAATCTAAAAACCACTCCTGAACTCACTACCAGCTGATATTTTTCCGCCCCCTTTGCTTTAGGATGATGGTGTCGTATCCATCCCTGGTTTAGGACCATTCTGATGTAACAAAAAGCATACATAAAACACTAACTTATATAATAAAAGGATACAATTTTCGGTTCAAAATGTTAAAACCTTTCGAAAACCGTTCCTATCAGTCAAAGAGATCTGCGCCAAAACGTAGATAAATAGCCAAATGAAACACCTTTAAGTCTCAGGCACATGATCATACCAGCCAATCAGAGTCAACTTGTCGGACACTTCCGCTGTACGCTGAGGCGCTTGTACGTAAACTCAACCGCATACCAATTACCTGAAAATGTAGGGCAGTGTGATGAATTTTGTGGAGCTTTAAGATGTTTCAACAAGATTTCTTTCATTTTGTACAGATTCTCGTTTCAGTAGGTCGGTAGTTAATTAACTTTGCACTGAAGAAACACAACTCACGTGATTCAAAACAAAAATAAGCTTTTTCTGGGACCCAAAAAGTATGTTGAATTTTAAAGTTTCCGAACTTAGAAATGTAAGCTGTTTCTTTTATCTCTTCTATGGTTGTGATGGGTAGCAAGTATGAGGTTCTCATGTTTAGGTAATAATTGGTAATTTTTAGTTAACGTCGTACTAAAGTAACACAACGTGCTATCGACGACGGTCCGGGATCAATCCCTTAAGGGAAAGATTCGAGGACAACATCTCGTAAATTTGAACCATGGTCAGATGACGAGGCAACGCCTGAGCTGGCACCCCACCCTCCAAACTTCCACACCAACCCAACGTGAGGACTTTCGGCAACTACAGATTTAAGGTGCACCAACCCCCTCTACACCATACGCTTACAAACATCCATGCCCTGCCCCGGATTCGAACCAGGAACTTTCCAATCCAGAGGCTCACACCTTAAACACTAGACCGGTTGGTCGGCAAAGTTTGGCTCTCATGTTTTGGAATTTACTGTTTGTAAAGTTCTCAGTGTTTCGTTGAAAAATACTTCGAGAGTCGTTTTCTTCATTTAATGTAGAAACTAAATTGTTTATTAGCAAAAGCTTAAAAGTGCAATTTTTTTCAATTACGGATCCAGTTACAATTAAAATGCATCTTGAGTCTTTGGTTATCGTTATGATGAACACCTAAACTCCTTCTCGGCCATGGCGGTCTTCGCGCGTGGAACATTTAAACACAAGGAGTGAAATAAGTAAGTCGCAATCGGGTATTTTTTGTGTGCCATTGGTTGCTTTTATCTTCTCATTTGTGTGGATTTTACTGAATTTGTGACCATTGTTGCAAGGGATTTGTATTGTTCATACTTCCTACACTCGTGTAAGTGTTGACACATTGTTTTTTATGCGTGGCCATGCTTTCACGTCTGATTATATTGGTTCACGGTTGGTTATTATTTTAATGTTGAGGAATTACTTTGTAAAATGCTCTCACTTGCCTTCGATGAAAATGCAACAACAAATGATTTTTCACTCATGTTTGTTGTCACATTGTAGTGTTGTCTTTAGATTGGCGATATTAATGTTAGGTATGATGTGTATGTTATAAATTAATATTCTGTACATTCTCACAAAAATAGCAGTTCTCTTTTACAACATATCAAATGAGCTTTTATAATGATATGTACTTATATATTTAAAGTGGTTTTGTGGATTCATAAGGTACTCAAAAAAATAATTGTCTGCTAGGGTAAACCAGCCAGTTCCCTCCAAATTCTTCACATGCAGGCAGTCTTAATGGCTTTTCAATAGGTCATTTCTGCGTGATATTTGTCACATGTTTTTGAGATCCAATAGAATAAAATAACTTTTAAAATACAAAACAGATTTTTTTCAATGAAAAAATATTTCTTTAAGCTTTGAAATATTAAAAATAGTGCTAAAACTAATTTTAACAGTCTTGCGTACTTGTACTTTTTTTTACGTTGGACTTTTGATCACTGATCATTTGTCACTACAAGACCAGCATCGATGAGCCAATTCTAAAGGGTCAGCCTTTGGGTGGGTGGTCATCACTACCCCTAACTAAGGATATTACTTTTGCGTCCATGCTCTAACACCGGATTCGAACCAGTAACCTTCCGATCCAGAGGCCAACACATTAATCACTAAACTGGTTGGTTGGTGCGTACTAGTACAAAAACCTGAAATGCAATCACAAATTAGTTCCATTGAATTTTTTCACGAATAAGATGCTTTAATTGGTCACAAAAATAGCTGGTACACTTTTTATTCATTAATTTATTCAAAATTAGCAGTTTCTCTCATTGAATTGGTTTACGCACTTCCGCTTTCGTTAATAGATTGTAACTCCTATTCATCAAATGTTACAACTACCACATTCCAAAAAAAGTACACTATTTCACATCATATTTAACATTTTCCAAAGCTAATACTATACATATATGTCAGTCTGTTCAGAGCGGGACCATCATGAAGAAAAGGCATTAGTTGTCTTTCAATTCTATTATATTGTATTTGAATTTTATTTTTTTTTAAAGCTGGAGACGAACACATATTCTCATATTTGAATTTCTTAAAATAGATTTCGGAGCATTCTCGGTTCTGTATAACTAAACACAAACAATATCTCTTTTGTATACTACTTCCATTTTTTTTTTTAATAGTTTGCATGCAATAAGAGGTTAGATTTATTATAAGACCACCAGACTCGTATAATAATTACAATGATTAGTCTGATCACCTATGGCACTTACAGTAATTGGATTTGGCACACAGGTAGTCCAAATTTTAGGGTCACTGCAAATTTTTTAAATTCAATCTAGAACTTTTTTTAATGAATTTAATAGTTTTTTCTCTCTCGACACTTTGTTTCGTTCTGCTTAGATAATGGAAGAAACAACAGAATTCTATTTTCTCCTCTGATGTCACGTCATAATTGACAGTTGGGTGGCAGTTCATGTGTTGGCCATCTGACCGTGGTTCAAAATTACAAGGTGTCCTCATATTTTGTTACAGTATAGCACCAAATTTGGCACCTTGTAGAATATTTGATGTGCCATTTGTATTTCAAAATTAAAGTATCGCCATTGGAATCAGTTGATAAGTTTTCCGAAAATTTAATTTGGCAAGTAGATTTCTGGTAAGATTTCACTCTGGTGTGGGCTATTTTCTTTTCAAACATGAAAGAATATCATTATGTTCAGGGTGCAGAAATTTGTTTCAAACAAGTCGTTTTGTTAAGCACAAATTTTCCTTTGTAGTACTGAGGTATTACTCGTAATTCAATTTTTCTAGCATTATTTGACTTGAGATTTTTATGCAATTTTTTCCAACATGATTAAACTACATTACTTTGTGTGCTTTGCTATTAGCTTCTAATCAAATAAATAATGCTATCTCTAATAGCACTTATAATTATTGCGTTCATTTTGAACATTGATTTCTATGCTGTTATAAAAATCCTACAGATGTTTTCTGGGAGATCTGAAATTTCGACGAGTCAGTGATTTTTTTATTCCATGTAATCTGTACTCTAAATCATTGCAACAATCTACTGTAAATGTAAAACAATGAGCTAAAAGAAAAAAGACATTGAAAGAAAAAACATCCATAAATGTAATTGAGTTATTAAGTTCCAGGCCCTTGTCACTAATTGTCCTGTTTAAGAGATGGTGTTTCCAAAGATAAAGTTGAGGTTGCTAGTGTTTTGGTAAGACCTTTCATAACTTGTGTAACTTGAATTTAATTTCAGCTTATTATTGAAAATTGATTCCGAACATTGATATCCATTAGTTTATGTTTACATTGAAGAATCCTTTTGTACTTACCCAATTAAGCTAAATATATTGAAATTGCTGCCTAGTCAAGTATTTTGGCAAGTAAGTAAAGAAAAATATGGAATTGCCATTTTTGCCGGACTTTCTGTTCCTAATTGCAAACCCTGGCTATATACATGTTTTATTTGTTTTAAACTAGATTTTTATTTCAGATCAAAGATGGCATCTGCCCTAACATTCTTTTAAACCAATTATGCTTTGGAGTCCAAAGTTCATCAAAATTCACTTACCTTTACCACATTTCATTGCTTCTCATTAGTTCAGTGGTAGCATTATAAATTTCAACCGAGATGTCAAATACATTGGTGGGCTCTGTTCCATTTTATTCTCAAGACCTCTGCACCGAAGGACATTATGCTTACGATTCTTTTTCCATGGGGAAATGTCAACGACTTGAGAAGGATGATGGCAACCTGACTTCAAATTGTCTTCCTCAGGATGAGAACAAGTACACCAAGCAAAACCACTCCGCCAAACAGTCTGCGTCCCGCAAAAGGGAAGCAAGCAATATTCTTGTTGACTGTGTTAAACGTAGAGACAATTTCCGAAACATTGACTTAATTTCCAACGTGCCTTGTGAATCCTTTGATCTTCATTATGGTGACATGTCAAGATCAGTGGATGAACTGGTAGATGAAAAAGTGTGTATACCTGATGAATGTGAAGCTGTTTCGCTCGCCAACATGGACTTTTCTGATTCCTCCTCTGTGACAGATTCAGGATTCGACAGTTCCAAGAGCAGTTCACCTGTTCACAACCTTGACACACCCAGGTACTACATCTTTTTGGGATTCTTGTGAACTGTCCCCTTTGTAATTTTCTCTTTATGAATTGTATAGTAATTCTCAAAACTAGTTCCATTTATGTATTTTTAAAACTACATACTTAGATTTGCAGCTATTACTTCTGGAGTCAACATTTCCAAAAGCAGTTCTGTCCACAACCTTGAAACTCTTAGGTACTATAGCTTTTGGGATTTTTGTGAACTATCCCCTTTTGTTAGGCTTTTCCTTATGAATTGTTGTATAGTAATTCTTAAGACAAGTTCAATTTATATTTATTTAAAAAGTTCCAGACCTGCATATTTTCAAAAATTTTCAAACTAATGGTAAACGTTTCAATGAATGGTTATTGAAATATTTCTTCTAACTATAAAAAAAAGTGAGAATAATGAATAATCTTTGTTTATTAGATAAAGCAGGGTTATGATTTTTGATCAAAACTATTTTTGTGCCTAGTATGTTGTGTTTTTAAATTAGTGTTTATCTCCAACTTTTTACTAAAACTGATTAAGTTCATTATTGTAATCATTATAATTTCCAAGAACTTACCACCATTCACTATAAACCACAAAATGTTACATAGAATTAATTTTGGCTTTGCAATGAGGAAATGATGCCCTGCAAAAAACATTGGCATTGATTTAAATTAATCATGTAAGCTTTATAAACTTGGGCAATTAACAAACAAATCCTACCTACATGCACTGGAACTTCAGGGTGTCTTTGAGACCTGCTTTTAGAAATAAAAAAAAGAAATTTCAAGTATAGATAGAAATGTTTGGAAATTTCATAGATAATCTGTTTCATCATTAGTTGTCACCAATTTGTAATTCTAGAGTTTGCTTTTATTCATTACTAAAATGTTTCACATTTTTTTATAGCTGTTTGGAAAAGGACATCTGCGAGATTGGAATGGATCTCGGTAAGTATTAAAAATCCATATTCAGTATAAATAATGTGAATTTTGATCTTCCAATCTTACTGCAGTCATGTGTCCATATGACAAAGACATAAGATTTTTGGGCAACAATTCCCTAAATTGAATTTTTTAAAGAAACCAATGCTTTTGGGGACATAGTAGAAAAAATTCTATGATAATTTTGAATCTTTATCTGATACTAGCCACTGCGTGGCCAGCACAGCTTTGCCTGTGACAGTTGCTTTTGTGAGGTTAGGTGTGACCACTATTAATGCTCAACAACCACCTGCGTTTTCTACACATTCCCAACACCACAGACAATGCTGTGCTGGCATGAATGAGTAATATAGAAATGACAATTATTTAACTATAAAATATTTGATTCTCGGCAGATTTCAAATTTGTTGAAAAGTTTACCCTATCTTTAACGATCTAGGAAATAGAAATCCAATCGGCGTGGCATCACAATCTCTTGTGAAAATATAAATATTCAATTGAAAAATATTTAATAAAAGAAAATCAAATGAAAAACAAAGGATCTAATGTAAAATTTTCCTTGCCCGTGACAGTTCTTTTCGTGAGGTCAGGTGTGAGCACCGATGATTGTTGCCTACTCACATTTGACAAAACACGCTAAAATAAAAAACTTGACACTTCCTACTTCTTACCAAGGTACGGGTGACGTTACATTTTAGAGCGAAATGCGGAAGGTGAAAAAAAACTGGTTTCAAAGGCTTATCTTCCAAAGGTCAGTGGGTAGGGCGAAAATATATAAATCGTGGTGCTTTTTCTGTAACGGAAGAATGAAAAGTGAAAAAACTAATAAATTCATTTTAAAATTCGGGAGCAATAGAAAAATTGCAAAAAATGTGGACTACCTGTGTGCCAAATCCTCATTATTGTAAATGCCATAGATTTGTCAGGACAGTCCACGCAGAGACACACAAAAAAACATTTCCTTTTATAATTACAGTGATCTCTCACTAAGTGCATAAGTAAAAAATCAATACAGTGTAAATAGTATATTGTTAATTAATACCATGTATATAGTGTATTACGTGTATAACTTCCGTTTATTATTTTTGAAGAACATAAAGAAAATGGAAATGCTTACACATGCAAATTTCGTTTTACTCCTATTACTTTCTCTCAAAATAATTTACAATCGATGATTGTTTTTGTTTTCGTAAATTTTCAAAGACTTTTCAAGTTTGTCAAGACGTGAAAAAGTTCCTTGACTTCCGGAATTCAACTGAAAATAGTCACGCAGAGTTTCTAACGCTACTGTGCGAGTTGGGGGAAGCTTTTGCCACATCTTCATCTTTGTCACCACTATTTATTTCAGTTACAATGTCTCCAATTTCCCGCAGTTGAGCTGTGATTAAATTTTCATCTGCATCAATGAAATCGTTGAAAGTTGTACACATAGCGAGTCCACCAAATACAGTATGCCAATCTTCTTTGTTTATGTCATTTTCACAATTTTCATTTTCTGGCTCCTCGCTTTCATTTTCTGCTGGAAACGAAAATCCCGCTTTCTTAAAGCAGCTTATAAAACACTTGTCGATGATGTTTCTCCATGTTGAACACAACATGTAAATTGCATCAAGGACGGTAATTTGCTTCAATTTGTCTTTCATTGCACGTTTTGTTTCTGACGCAGGCCAGAAGTTGCAGATTAACTGCCATATTCACAAGTCTCTAGTTAACTCGAGGATCAGTTCATCCGCGAGTAAGAGTTTACTCGAGGATTATCAAGAACGGTATTCTCAAACGGAGTGTTAAGTGATCCGGGGATTTATATGAGACGCTTGCTGTGATTGGCTACTACAGTCTCCTCACGATCACGTAGTAATGTTTATATTGGTTACGACGCCCGAATCTGCATTCATACTGATCAAGCACATACTTCGCCGTAGAATTGAATCCAAATTGTAATTCAATAGGACTCGCACAGCTTTTTAATATAGGTTTGGGAAAAGAAATGCAAAGGTATTTAATTTCAAATTGGATTATTATGGAAACTTAAATTTTTCAAGAAAGAATTGTACACAATGTCTTGACATGTATGTAATCCGATTATCTTTGTTCTTGGCAGTATGGGTGTGTGTTGGTGTCGTGAAAAGTAACTTGCATCGTCAATTTTCTGTCATTCGTAATAAATCAACAGAATAATTTTTATTCTACGACAAATTTGTATCTGCCATGGTCATATTCTACCGTTCGCTTTCTCCGGCTTTGTGGACGGAGGTGCTGCAAATCTATCGTTTCGCCAAGCTGCTTGTTTAAGATTATGCAGCTACCTTTATTTTTTTTTCTTCTTCTTTTGGTTCTTAAAACAGCAAGGTTTTTTGATCTGCCAATGACCAATGTGGGAATTTTTCTGAGCCATCGGCCTTGCAACACAGCAAGGCATGGTTCTTCCTTGATTGTTAAGGTTCTGTCAGGCATCAATTTATAAAAAGGTCCAGTTTCGTCACAATTGTAGATGTTTTTTGGTTCGTCATTTACTAAAGTAGCCAAGTCTTCTTTCCATTGTTCTACAGTTCCTTCATTGATACTCGCACTTTCCCCAGAAAGGACACTGCCAAGCCATGCCTATTTTTTAATTTTTCGATCCATCCATGTTGCAGAAAAGTTTTCCATTTCAAAACTGTTTGACAAATGTACGGATGTTGACAGGAATGTTCGAGGCAAGAGCTTCTTTAAACCATAGCAACAAATTCTTCGAACTTTCTGCCTTGAATTCTGCTTTTTTTTTGGACTGAATTCCACATTCTCAATGAGCTACTTTTATCGCCTGATATTTTTTGAAATCCCTCTCAATGTCGATTCTGTGACATTAAAATGCTCCGCTAAAGCTTTTTTCGAGGTGCAAGGATTTTCTTCAAATTTTTTTTAAACATCCATTTTAAACAAAAGCGACAATTTTGTTCTTTTTGCCATTTTAAAATGCAACTATCTAATCCAAACTCCAAAAGATGGTTCAATAACAATCAATGCCCCGTGGTATGTACTGTGCTAACCACTCTAAAATGGCTGCTGTATAAATGCGACTTTTACTGACATCAGTCACAAGACCCCCCACACCCCCGTGTATAAGGTAGACAAATTTTTTCCTGGAATCCGAACGATAGGGGAAGGGCAAGGGTATGCATTTCTAGAAGCCGAACAAAAAAGTATAAATTCTTATGATAAGCAACACCTGACTTGAGAAACCTACTTTTTGAACTGAAATTTTTTTTTTGACGTGCATAAGTGAGAGGTGTTTTTTTTTATTTCGGCATATAAATGAATAAGATTTATTGTTTTCCTATATACCTGGCTGGGCCGCGAAAAAAAACGTGGATAAGTGACAAACGCACAAAAAAAAAAAAAAAAACGTGTATAAGTGAGATCACTGTATCCAATATTATCCTTTTCAGATTTATGTCTATAAATTTCATCATATTGAACTATTCAATGTTTTAGGGTTTGAATTTATTTAATATTATAAATAAAAAAAGACAACTTGTGTTTTATGTAGTATATGCATGTAATAAAGTCAAAACACTTTAAATGTTATAAACATTCATCCAATCAGGGAATCATGTTATCTGTGATTGAACGAAATAAAAAGTTATTTAGATTTCAATACTACAAATGAGACTTCTCTGTCTGAAGCCACATTATTTTAAATTTATTGTCTGAAAATTGAAATATATTACTCTTTTCCTTCCAGATGCCATTGATGATGCCAGACAGAAATTAGACTCTGAGGAGAAACCATGTCCAAAATCAATGACATCTAGTGCTACAGAAGACCTCTGCAGTCTTCATCTCTCAGATCCATCCACTGCAGATATACAGACAGTGACGGCCAGGTCGCCATTTGTCGAAAGTCTCTTCAAGAACTTGCCATCCATGATCTATTTTTCCACCAATGATGAAGCTGGTAATGTTGCTGTTTTCTCAAGTTTGATATTTGCATGGATCATACACCTCCTTTCATTACAATTTTTTGCATTTGATCTCTTAGAATTCGTTACACAGCAAGGATAACTACTCTGTATTTATGAAATTGAAATTTTGAAAGTAAAAGTTAATTCACTCATCTGATAGTTGAATGTTGAGAAAATAGAGTATGGATCACAGTAGAAAGCTATTTGAATGATTATTCTGACTGCAATGATGATTTTTTTTTATTACAAGCTCAAAATTTGACTAACCTGTTCTGAAGAATATTACACTTGTTTCATGGTGTTCATAGAGAAAAGCTTGATTTTTCTTATACGTTATGTATAAGCTCTTTTGTTTGTGTCGAATATTCCGGAGAAATATTAGTCTGCTCAAATTTGTAAACAGGCATATATATTTCAAATTTATGTATTTTCATATTGTCTCATTTTTTACTGTTTACTTACTAATAACAATTTTTTTTTTACAAACAAGTTATTTTTGCAGTCTAAATCAGAAGTAAGAATGTTTTCACAATGCAAGTTCCTTTTATTTTACACTAGAAACTGCATGGCCAGTACGGCGTTGCCAGTGACAGTTCTTTTCGTGGGGTCATGTGTGACCACTGCTCGCTTAACCCCTGTGATTGCTACAAATTCCCGCAAACCAAACGGAAATTCATAGCCTATTGGAATGAATTCCCTGCAAATTCCAATTTAGTTTGCTTCACAAACCATGTTATGAACACCACAGGCAAGGCCGTGATGGCCTAATCATTGTCAAATGCGGTTAGATTTAATAATAGACATAACGTTGGCCATGGTGTTGGTTTGCTTCGCAAACCAAATGGGAATTTGGCGTAATGTCACAATCTCTGGAGAAAATATAAATATTTACTTGAAAAATTATTTATTATAAGAAAATCAAACGTATAATATACACAGTCCAGTCACATTAATGTGACCACCACCTACTTTTGACGTCAACGTGAAATAACCAATCACAAAAGGCAGGTGGCAGCATATTGCAGTGTAGTGTATATAAAGGATGTCCTAGGGCAGTGCTCCCCAACCTTTTTATCGCCGCGGACCGGATCAACGTTTGATAATTTTAACGCGGCCCGCGGGGGGGGGAGAAGCTGGGGAAATACGTTTATATTTTAGATTGTTTTGATTTAATAATTTTAATTTAACTGGATTTAAACATGCCTTCAAAATAAAATACAGTTACACCAAAAAATGAATATAATGTGATTTAACATTTTAACTCACTAAAGGCTAAATCAATAAAATAGTTTCCCAACCACAAAAAACACACGAAGCGCTCGAACTCTTTTAAAAGCAAAGACAGGTGATCGTGCACCAACTAGGAGAATGAATGTTTAGGCTCAGTCTCCGCCTAAAATCCCCGCTAATGTCTGAAATATGTCCAAAATGCCTCTGTTCACGCGCCGTCCCCACAACTTCAGTTTGGATTTAAATGCAGCTACTTTGTCTGCCAACTTGAAAACAGTTGTCACATTTCTCAAAATTAGAAAATAGAGGCATACAGAATTCAGAAATCATAATTGAAGCTCTAGTAACAGAACAAATTTCAAGTTATGATTTACCGCCTCCTAATTTGAGTGGACATTTCATAGATAAGAACCGCACAAACCCGAGATAAATACACCAAAGTAAATAAAATGGAAATAATTTAATATTTCTTGGACGGACCGGTACCATTTGATCCACGGACCGGGGGTTGGGGACCACTGTCCTAGGGCATCGGAAAGCTTTTCAATCGTTGGCGTAATGCAGAAACGTAGCGATTTATCCGACGTCCAAAAGGGCATGATTATTGGCTTTCGGGACAAGGGTGGAAGCATTTCGGAAACGGCTAATTTTGTGAACTGTTCGCGTGCCGCCGTAGTAAAAGTACCGTGCATGGCAAAATGGCACTATCCAAAATCAGAGGCGTGGCAAATTTGATGCATCACAGGCTATAGATGACAGAGGCGAACGAAGGCTACGGAGATGCGTTCGGGCGAATAGACGTGAAACTGTTGACTGCCCAGATGAACCAAGGGGCTACCAAGAGTGTATCCTCAACAACGGTTCAGCGAATGTTGCTGCGCATGGGCCTCTGCAGCAGACGCCTGGTTAATGCACCTATGCTGACTGCTGTTCATTGGTGATGAAGGCTGGAATTTGCACGCCAGTACCACAACTGGACGTCCTGCTGACAAATCGTTCCTTGGATAATCAAACGGAAGCGGAAAATATAAATTTAGAATCTCATTTCTTTATGGTGTTGCCAGTCTAAAGAAAACAATAGTAATATTAAATTAATTTTTAAATGTTCTAGGTAAAATTTTAAAGTTCGGGCGCAGTAGAAAAATTGCAAAAAATTCTAGCTACCTATGTGTTGAATCCCATTATTGTAAGTGTCATAGATTCGTCAGGACATTCCACACACACAAACACTTCATTTAATAATATTAGAGATTGGTGACCCGATTTTTTCTCAAAAGTCCTGAACCAATGAAATATTTTATAAGGATAATTCTATTCATTTTATTCATGTATGATAAATACATAATGCAAAAAAATTCTGAAATCTGTATGATTGAATAATTTAATAATTTTGTATTAATATAACAATGTATCTAGGGAAATAATATAGCAAAGGTCAAAAAAAAAAAAAAAAGGTACAAATTATGCATTCAATTAAAAAAAAAATTAATTATAAAATTATACAAAACTATGAATTAAACAAACACAAATCAATGCTAGAACGTTTACATATAAAACTAAATATGATAAAATATTTTCAAAAATAAATATCTTCTACAATATATTTGAGCTGCCCAAATCCTTTTATACCAATTCAGTTTGGGACTTCTACTTGAAACATCTGACCTTTGAGCTCCCAATTCTGATATTGAGATAACTGATTGTTTATTCTGCTATATGGTCGAAAGTACAAAATAACAAACGTTTGCTATATGAAGAGAAAATGTGAACTAAAAGGGAAAATAATTTAAATGTGCATTCTCTCTGATGACTTTTAAAAATTATTTCAGAAATTCATTATCCATAATAGAGTGAAGTATGAGGATATAGGGTGTACCATCATGTAAGAATTAGACGGACAGCTGTTTTAAAATTAAACTATTTATTTAGATATTTAAAATAGTTACAAGTAAGCTAAAAGTTAGGGCACAGCCATCGACAATCGAAAACCTGTCTGGAGCCAAAGTACCTATGACTCTCCACAAAACTGAGACGTCTGTCTCTCATCGAATTCAGAATCAGTCTCTTTCTCAAATCCCCGTTCTCTTGGATCCGCAAAACCGCAGCTGCGAACGGGAGGGGGGTGAATTCCAAGCTCTGGCAAGAGATATTTATGTCCTCAACAGAACTGAAGACACCCCCACACAGATGCAAAAACCGTCTGTAATGCCAACTTGAGTTCCCGAAAGCTAATCTCCATTCCAGACATGGGATTAGGGAACCGACGGAACTCCAGCTGTGTCAATGGGAAAATCGTTCCTGAAAATGCACAGAATCGTTTATCGCATCTCTGAACTCAATTGCCAGACACAAGGGGAAGGAAAAAGGGGCGGACCAACGGAACGTCAGGCCGCTGACGAGAAAAACTCTTTCGGTATTTGGTCAAAAACACGTGCAAACACTGAAGTTGTTGTTGTCACCGTCTGATGTTGATGCACATTCCAGCGTCCACGTGTTTGAGAAAAAGGGTCGGCTAGTACCATATGGTACAAGGGTTTGTACATACATTGAGGGGAATGAACCACCTCCTTCATTTCAAGCACTATCCATACTAGAGCAAATTCAAAAGTATCATTCAATGGGAAAAAATGTCCTACAAATTCAGCTGGTTTTCTATCTTCTACAGAAAATAAAAATGTTTACCCTTGCGGGAAGATTCCTAGAAAATGGAGGGATTTTACATTTTTTTTTTTACTTAGATAATGCTTGTGTCCATAACTTGATAAATATCCTCCTTAGAAAATGATAAAAACTATTTTCCCTTTGCATTCGTGTTAAATTGAACACCTCTTTCTAGGAGTAGAAAGATGTCATTCATTTCACATTATATTCATGATCTTTTTTATTTTCTCAGTAAGTGTCATGCCTGATCAAGTAGTTCCATTGTTGAAGTGGAAGCTCTCTGTTATTACACCAGTCGTAATAAAAGAAGTGGTTCTGAAAACTGGCTTCAGTTTACTGGAAGGTAAGTTCTGCAGCAACTAGTGAGATTTCTTTCATGACTATATAGTGTGATAAAGGTTTTTGTATCTTGGCCAGTTTTAATTGACCTGGTGTAACTGAGTGGTTAGCACAACAGATCCAAGGTTTGAATCTTGGTATGCATGTAAATACCTGAAAGTGGCTTGGAATCCATTTTAAGTTTAAGGTACCAGTTTAATATGTCCTTTAGAGCAATGTTTCCCAAAGTGTGGTACGCATACCCCCAGGGGTACAGGAAGAGTTTGGTGGGGGTACGCGTTGCACCAGAGTTTGGTGGACTGATTATCTGATATTTCTCAAAGTCATTATTATGCATTCCAAGTCGATGAGTCCACTGATATTGCGAATTTTCCAAATATTATAGCGTTTGCTAGATACGAAAAAAAATCAAGAAATTCATAACGACTTTTTATTTTGCCAGCCTTTATTAGGTCACACAACAGGAGAAGATATCTTTAATGTTATGAAAAAATTTATGCAAGAGAACAAAATTGATTGGAATAGATGTGTTGGAATAAGCACAGATGGAGCAAAAAGTATGGTTGGAATTAAAAACCGTCCTTTGAATACACGACTTTTTTCGCAAATATGCGAAGAAATGGGAAGTAGTCATACCCAGCTTCTTTATCATACCGATGTTCGTTGGCTATCTCAAGGAAAAATTCTAAAACGATTGTTTGAACTTAGACATGAACTCCAATGTTTTCTTAATGATAGATTTGAGTTGAGAAATTGTTTACATGGCTGTAAATGGCTTTGTAAACTAGCATACTTAACAGACATATTCTCTGTTTTAATTGCTTCAAATTATCGTTACAAGCCAAAGAAATTTCATTGTTTCACGTTCAAGATAAAGTAAACGCTGCCATCGCAAAACTAAAGTTATGGCAAAAGAGAGTTGGTAATGGAGAAGTAGACTCGTTTCCCTCTCTTCATGAGTTTATAACACGTTCGACAACTAAAATTGATGCTGATACTCTGAAATGCATAATAATTTGGAGAGTTTGCAAGTGGGCTTGAAAACCTATTTCCCTGATTTAACCAAAAATATTGAATAGATAAGATATCCGTTTAACATAAACACAACATCCATGCCAGAAGATTTGTCGAATGCGGAAGAGCAATTGTTGGAATTGGCTTCAGATGGATTCTTGAAAAATAAATATAAGGAGAGTACTTTAACATCATTCGGGTTACAAATGCAACTTGTGTATCCGGTTTTAACAGAAGTTCTAAAATACATCTTGCCTTTTCCAACTTCATATTTATGTGAAGTTGCTTTCTCAGCATTTGTAGACATTAAGTCGAAAAAAAGGAACAGACTTTTGGATGTCGAACCACATCCACATTAAAATTAACAACCAGGGAACCAAATTATGACGATCTGTTATCTCAGCACAAACAATTTCATCCTTCTCATTGATCCAAATAAACGTTCTTTATAATATAACTTTTATTCATATTTTATTATGAATAATTTTATTTCTCTTTTCTTATTATTTTGTGTATGTCACACAAAAAAGAAATAAAATACATTTTGATTGTTATTAAAATACGTCTATTATTTTGACGAGGGGTACTCAGCGTTACGAAAATTATAGAAGGGGTACACATATGTCAAAAGTTTGAGAAACACTGCTTTAGAGCAACAAACCAAACTGGATATTTTTTATTTCACTTTGGTATGCAGAAAAGACGTTAACTTTAATTCTTACTTGAAGCATTTTTTTATACAAATGCGATCTACAGAGAAAGAAATGTGGAAAGCTACTGCTTTTCACTTATAGTGAATTTCTTATTACATTTGAATTGTTCTTTAACATGTTTCATTGAAATTTGCTGTAAACAAATCTTGAATAATAAAAAATCTTACGCATAATAGTGAGTTAGATTTCCTTTCATTTAGTGAAGTGTTCTGAATACCATGCTGTTTTTGACAACATTAGCTTATCTGTCCTGCTTTCACAACACTTCCAATTGTACCAATAAAAGGTAGAATTGGTAGTTTTCATTAAGACATAATCTTGATGTAAAACCACTGTAGCATCTATATCTAATTTACATAGGTATATATATTTTGAAATTATCATGTTTCACATGCAAAGTATAAATTTTAGATCAATACATTACAACATCTGTACTGTTACTCTAACAGTATACATTTTAGTCTAAGTTTATTTAGCAGTTTACGTACAAGTCTTGGAAATTTTCAACACATCTTTTCAATTAAAATTGTTGATTAAACTGCTGAATATAATGCAAATTTTTAAGACTTGTCTAAAAATGAATGAATTGCAATTTTAGAAGTTGATTTCTAAGGTACTGTAACGTAGATTGTGCAGTTTGAGCTTCTCATTACACTTTTAATAGCAAAATTAAAATATTTGTTATACTGCTAATTGTGTTTAGGTCAAAAACCAAATCCAGTTTCCCACAAAATAATTAAACTGCAAAAATGGCAGGCCATTTATTTACAATTTTATTTGTTAATAAACAAACCTGTATTGAACCATTCAAAGTGGCCAATCTTGTGAGTTTGTCTAGCGAGATTTTCTGCATTAAATTGTTTATCAAGGATATGTTTGTTTCATAATATTTCATTATCTTTTAAGCTGACACCACAGATGATTGGATTGGGACATGGGGAAAACACCTGAAGTGCAAGACCTTTAAAAGGATCAAACATTTTCAGAAGGTAGGAAACCTATAATTTATCAGATGTCATTTCATGGAATCTGTTTCTGGTATTAGTTAAAGAATTTAAATATTTTTATATTTGGTAGCATACTTTCTACTTTATAGAAAAGAAACTGACATATTTAATTAAGTAAATAATAATATTTTATAATGCATTGTCCACTGACCATCTATTAGTATCTGTTGGGGCCAAATGCTGCTACATGACTGGACCTGGTTGCTGATATATTCCATAGGTTTCAAATATTGAATTTATGAGATTCAAGTGTGAACCATAATATTTATTTACAAAACCATGTGCATCAAAATTGAAAAAAAATGTCACACCTTTTTCAGTAATGCATGTCTTTGAAGGTAATAAAAAATCGTTTACTGCAAAAGAAATAATTGCAGTTGTACTATGTTTTTAATTATCGTCTGCGGCTTGAGGGGTTTGTTTTTATTCAAAATGGCGTTTTTAACGAAGCAGTGGTTCGAAAGCTATATTTATGCTCTTAGAGAAATATTCATATTCCGTTATCCAAAAACGATGTGAGAGTCATGGTTTTGTGATATCTAAAGCGTCGATAGGTGATATCGTCAACAAGAAAGGGGGAAAACGTCAAATTGGAGCCTCAAGTGGGACAGAAATTCCAAATAAGTATCGGAGGAAGAAACGGACATCTTCGACTATTGCAAAGGTACGTTGTTTAATGTTAAAAGAAAATCTCCCTAGTCAAATGACAGTTGCAAAATCATTAAAATGCTCAGTGTTCACAGTAAACAAAATGATAAACGTTTATTTAAATCTTAACAAAGTGAAAAAACGCAATGTGCATTGTCTTTCTCCAAAGCATATCACTGAACGCAGGACACGCTGTCGAATTCTATATGAGAAACACTTATCCAAAGAAAAATGGAAAAAAATTGTCACAATAGATGAATCATGGGTGTATTTAAATGATTGCAGCAAAAAAAGAGCCATTTATTATCATAAAAGGGGAGAGAAAAATTTAAGTACATGGTTCACAGAATCGAAAGAAAGTTTTTCTTAGGGATTCATGATTGTTGCTGGTTTTTCATATAATGGCAAGTTAAAAATAAAGATATTAACTCCAAATACTATCAGGAACATATTTTATCGCCAATTTTTCTGAATGAAATACATCGCTTTACCCACAGTACCATCAATCTGTGGAACTCCATCAAGACAAAGCTAGCAGTCACACATCAAAATCCACTGTAAATTTCCTAAAAGAAATGGAACGAAAAACCGGTATCAAGGCCATACCCTTCACTGATATCCCTACTAAATCTCCCGATGTATCACCTATGGATTTTTGTGCTTTCAGACTTTTAAAATCTGCATTATCCAAACGTCGTCCCACAACCCTTACAGAACTCTGGAAATCTGTTCAGGAGGAATAGGATAGAAAACCTCTTCTGACACTTCAAAAGGCATTATTATCCTGGAAATTACGGTGTCGAAAGATAGTTCAGAATAAGGGCTATCAAATAAAACATTTAAAACACAAGAATTTTATGTAATTTAGTTTTGTGAATATAATATACATTGTATAAAAAATGTGTGAACAGCCTCTGTATTAAAAACAAGTTGCTAGTAGAGCATACATACCTACCTTTAATATTTAATGTACTTTCAAGTCATATAAACGAAATTATTATTTGAAAACACTTATACCTGGATATTCCCTGAATGGATTAAAGACAAAAAATATGCTGATCACAACTTCAGATGCAACAGCGTTGTTGCTTTTCTTGCATCGAAAGTATTACTCCCAATATCTTTATGACTAGAGGAATTCTTGGAGGTTTTTAACTGTAGAAATCTTGGTATTTTGAGGGGCATGCAAATTAGATTAATGTTTCATTGTTTTCAGGTCAACCATTTTCCTGGGGGTTTTCACTTGGGCCGAAAAGACAGGCTCTGGGAGAACTACAAAAAAATGCAAAGCAAGCATGGGGAAGATGTTTTTAATTTCTTCCCTGAAACCTACATATTGCCTGCCGACCTCAAGGCTCTGAAGCAAGCTTGGGGAGGCCACATAGAGAAATGCTGGATTGTGAAACCGGTATAAACTTCATATTGTTTTTCAGCAACAGAATGTAAACACATAAGAGTTTATTAAGATAATTTTGTGATTGGAAAATGTGCCTCTCTTGCTAAATGTAAATATGTACTAAATTTTAGTATGGCACAAGCTGACAAGTATTTATTTTTTGGAATATATATGAGTGTTAGAAAATATTTTTGTTTGTTTAATAACCTATTCTCCCAAAAAACTTATTTTTTAAGAGTAAAAAAATAATAAAAACTTGAGAAACTTGTCGTTGAGAAACCAACGTTATTTAGACTTCGACTTGACTGGTAGATGGCTTTATTTATAGAATCATTTGCAAACAGATCAGAAAAGATGTGTCTTGCTTGTGCTAAACCTCGAACTGTTGACTTTAATGTTCTACTTCTGATTTCTTTTTTAGTGTGCTTCAGCACGTGGAACTGGTGTAAAAGTAATTTATAAATGGTCTCAAGTGCCTAAAAATCTTCCCTTTGTTGTTCAACGGTGAGAGAAATTGATTTTGTTTTAATGCTGTATTCTTTCTGTCCTTCCTTCATTTGCTCACTTGTATTCATTCTTTTAGATACATCAGTGACCCCTATCTAATCAATGGAAGCAAATTTGATTTGCGATTGTACGTTTTGATTTCTAGTTTGGAACCCTTAAGGGTTTATCTCTTTGAAGATGGACTGGTACGCTTTGCTTCTGAAAAGTAAGATTAAAAGGAATTATTTGTTTATAATATCTGGGCTAATTCTGCTAAATTTGAAATAATAGCAGGGCTCCTAACACGTCACTTTTTTATTTTTGTCACCTTTTTGACATTTTGTCACCTTTAATTCTATTTAAAGAAGAAAATTTTTTGGTGTGCAATTAAAAAAAATGCAATTCCTCTAAAAAAAAACAAGGTTTGCACAAAATCATTTAGAAATGCGCGCTACGTTCCACTGCAAGAATGGATTAAAAAATGTACTGTTTCAATAGTAAAAGGATACTTTACGTTACCCGTGGTGTATTAGCAGCAAGTTCTGGAAATTTTCCCACAGGAAATGGCTATCAGTAAAAGAAAGCGGCAAAGTTTAAGGGAAGCAGAGCCATCTGCATGTCCGATCCCCCTCATACCTAATTACCTAACTTGAAAAAATAGAATCTTGAGTGACATATACGACTAACGTTTTCCTTTCATAGTATTGTGTGGCGTATCATTTGGCTCTAGATAGATATCACCGGTCGGCAGGGTCAAACAAAAGGAGGATTCCTTTAGGAGGTCGGATGCTGACAGCTCGTAAATAGTGATTGATGCCCGTGGTCACTTATAAGAAGGGGATAATAACCTCCATACACAGATCTGAGGGCGGTCTCTACAGACCCATTTTATTTTCGGATTCTGGAATAAGACGAGAATGGAGAGGTCAAGAGACCTGACGGATTAAGTTGATATTAACTCAACGTTAACCCAGGAGGAGAGGTAATGCGTCTAGTACCTTTGTTATCACATGCTGCAGTTTATACTTTGTGTCTGATTATGTCTAGAAGGTATAGATACTTTGGGGTGAACTCTGAAAGGACGATGGAATCTTCAATATGTATGATAATTTACACTCGAATTTACTTTGTCAAAGTTTTTAAGGGGATAGATCATCAACCTCTAAGCGCTTGAAGCTCCCCATCGAGAACCCCGACATTCCTGTCTACGGAACGGAGGCTATTCACGTGCTGCTCTCTTTGTGGCCAGGAAATGAGGGCATGGAAATCTTAATGGACTTCAGCCGTTTCTTCGGGAGTTTGAGATCTGAAAGATTCCAAACCCCTTCGTAACCAGAGAATGCAAAAATTCGGCCGTCTCTGTATCCAGAGGGATAAATATTGAAGGAGCGTTGAGAACGTATTGAAAATCGCAATCTGTTATCATCAAAGTTGATTGTTATAAATTCTTGAGTTTTTTAGTGAAAGTCAGTTTTTAAAAAGATTAATGACTCATTACTTTCTACCCGAAAAAAGAACTAACTACCATTGGGACATGTAATATTCACACAATACATAATGCTTTTCTTAAAGGTCTAAAGGAGTTAGAGGAAGATGTGTCTGAACTAGTTTTTACTATTCGCAGATTTTTTAATCAGTGTCCTAAGCGTTGGTCAACATACAAACAAATTCAAGAAGACTTGAAACTTCTCACTCACTATTTCATCAAGTATTGTTCAAGCAGGTGGCTAAGACTAAAGCCAGCTGCTGAAATTTGCTTGAACATTGGATTGCAGTGCGAAAGTATTTCCTTGACTACATTCCAATAAAGAAGCCAAACATGATACAAAGATCATGCTACAAAAAAATTGTTGATTTACTTAGAAGAAAAATTATGAAGCATGAGGTGATATATGTCGTATCAAGTGCTAGTATATTTAATCATGTGACAGAATTTCTTCAGACGAAGGAACCTCTAATACATAACCTTCATTCTCAACTTGAATTGTTGACAAGAACAATTTTGGGTAGGATCTACAAAGAGGAATTTATTCGAGATATGAAAATGGCTAAATTGGAAGATATGTCCTCAGAAACTGTTGCCTCTGGCTGATATTGTGATTGGAGATAAAATTTCTAGAGCGCTTCAGCATGTGAAAGAGAAGAAAAATAATTTCTTTTTTCTGATTGCTCATAAGCATTACATTGCTAGTGTTAAATATCTTTTGAAGAAGTCCTCTTTTAGTTCATCTTTCCTTAAAAGTTTATTCTGCCCTTGTCCTCTTGAGAGACTCAGTGTTGGTGAGAGTGTACGACAAGTATTAGAAGGTGCAAGAGCGATGTCATGGGAAGTCCCAACAGACATGGATAAGTGCAAATTAGTCCAAAAAGAATTTGAGGAAGAAAGATCTAGAATGAAGCCTATTGATGTTTACTGGAAACAGTTCTTCAGACTGTGAGACATTAGTGGTGTGGATCCTAAGTACCTAGTCGTGTCAAAGCTAGTGAAGGCTGCTCTGACGCTTTCTCATGGTAGTGCTGACATTGAATGTGGCTTCTCAGCCTCAGGAAGAGCTTTGACTGGAGACAGCATCAATGTCAGAACACACACTCAATGCATTGATGAGGGTTAAAAGTAGCTTCCCAGATTTTGACAATCAACCTCATTTGGTGCCGATCACATCAAAGCTAATGGATATAAAAGTGTTGCATATAAAGCCTACAATACCTATTTAGAAGATATAAAACATAAGGCTCAAGAAAAATTAGAGAGGTACAGGAAAGAAAAAGATAGACTGGAAGCAAAGAAAAAAATTAAAGCAGCTTGCAAAGAAAAGAAAAATGATAAAAGAACAAAAACTTAAAATTATGCATAAGGAAGAGAATGAGGCATTGGACAGTGCTTAAAAATTATTAAAGGAAGCCAATTATAGGCTCAAGAAGGCGATAAAAAAAAAAGATTTTAAGGAAGCAACACTTGCTTAGGTAATGATTGAAGGAGCGGCAAAAGTCTCAGATGATGCTGGTCAGCAAAGAGAGACTTTAAAATATGCACATTCTTCTATTGAAAAGAAACATTAATTTCAGACTTTTACTACAAAAAAAATTAGACATAATCTTTCAAAGAAAAGGAAGAAATTTTTTAAACTGCGTCAAAAATGAACATTACAATTTTTTTTATGTTAATATTTTAAAATAAGGTACTTTTTAAATGAAGAAAATAAAAATATCTTTCCAAGCAAAGAAAATAAAAAGATAGGGGTGTCTGGGGATGATCTTTTTCTTTTCTATCTTTATACTTGAATATATTTAGCACTAGCCACTGCTTGGCTAGCCCGGAGTTGCCCGTAACACCATGTGCAACGCCGTGATGTAAGGTATTAATCTGGTGTAAAATTTTCCGCAGATTTCAAAACCGTTGAAGATATTTTCAATTTAAAAATTGTTTATTTAAAGAAAATTATATTTTTAGGTTTCAAACTACAGTAAAATGTTCCGCAGATTTCAAATCCGTTTAAAAAAAAAAAATTGTAATCTATCTTTAACGATTCCGATTTTACGGGGGGAAACTTAACAATCCCAGTCAATATGTTTTTATTTCTTGCTCTCAGCAAAAAAGGAATGGGACAGGAAATGTAATCTGTTTTTTTTTTTTTTTTTTTAAATGCAAAGGGCAGAATATGTAATTTTTTTTTTTTGGAAAGAGAAAGTTTGGTTAATGTCACAATCTTTTGCGAAAATATAAAAGATATATTCAATTTAAAAATTATTCATTAAAAGAAAAATCTTATCTTTAGGTATCGATCTAAAGTGAAATTTACCGCAGATTTCAAATCCGTTGAAATTTTTACTCCATCTTTAACGGTCTAGGAGATCGAAAAAAGAACTACATAACTAAAGTTAAAACTTTTTTTTCATCCTCTGCTGGAAAATTATTCCTCTGCTCAAAATGAAAGCGGAAATGGGAAAATTAAATTTAGAATCTGTCATATCTTTATGCAGTTGCTATTCCAAAGAATGCAATAATGATTAAATTCATTAAAAAATGTTCTAGATTGAATTTTAAAATTCGCAGCGACCCAATAATTGCAAAAAATTTGGTTTATCTGTGTGCCAAATCTCATTGCTGTAAGTGCCGGTCGATGTAAGTGCCATAGAATCGTCAGGATTTTATGGCCACGAAAAAAAACAGACAAACACTTCCTTTTATAATATTAAAAATTATTGTTACTTGTCACTTTTTTTTTGCTCGATTAGTCACTTTTTTGGTTCAATTAGTCACTTTTGTCACCTTTTTAGAACTTGAAACCTGTTAGGAGCCCTGTGATAGCTTTCATATTAAAAATATATTGGATATCTATGTATTAATATTAATATATATTTATAACTGCAAAATATGTCAAAATAAAAGTTGACTTTAAATTGAAAAGAAATGAAACATGGCTCTTGTCTTTTCGCATTTTAATCTTTTTTAAATTGTGAAACTTATAAATGGGCAACCATTCACAGTTCAAAGAAGTAAAATAACTATTGTAGAATGTTATTTTACTTAAAAAATGTTCCAATGTTCTCTTTCTCAATATCTAACTCAAAGTGAAAAAGTGAAAATTAATCTTCAAAGAGAAAAGACGCCTCAAATACAAACGGAATTATTTTAGCCCAATTCCTAACCCTGCCTTTAAGATATCTTACCTTTCTGACATCTTTCAGGGTGACTTACCTTTTTGGCCCTTAATATTTAATATATTGAGTATTTCATTTATTTGCATTTAATGTCTAATGATTGATAAAACATAGACCCCCTACTACCAGTGAACTCGACCGGTCGGATGGTTTATAATGTGCATCTTTAAAATACTCTTAAATATCAGTTGCTCATAAATTTGTGGTTGCAGGTATTCATTGGCCAATAAATCATTTTCAAACAGATATATCCATCTAACTAATTACAGCATCAATAGAAAGAGCTCCTCGTACACATCCAATGATGATGAAACTATGTGTCAAGGTCATAAATGGTGAGTAGGTTTTTTACTTTCTGCTTATAGCCAGCATTGCTTTAATTTATACATGTTTTTATTATTTCATGTAAAACTAGCGAAACCTCTGGTATTAAAGCCAGTTTTTAGTCCCCCTCCCCCTGCTTAACCTCTAGACTACGTTTGGTACAACAGTTATACTGTCTCAACAGTCCAATGCTTTTGTTCCCTTTTAAGGGTTCAACGATAACTAAAATAACCATCACCCTTTTAAAGGTCTAGCCATTGTCAAGTTAATCGATTTCTATAGAAAAGGCGATGATTGTGAAGTCAGACTTTCCTGAAATAGAATTGCAAAAATCAGAAAGGCCTTTGTTGCTGTCTTTATTTACAGTTTCTGCACTTTACCCTGCCTCACAATCTACCCAAGCAAAATTGATATGTGTTGGTGAAATCTATCACTTTTACATATTTCCATTTCAGACCTCTAAATGAGATAAAATTATCCCAAAATATATTGCTGCATTTTGATTTCTTATGGGCATTAATTTTTATTTCCAATAAAATGCGTGACATAAAGAATTGATCTTAGTGATGTCACTCTGATTACCTTCTGAATGTCTGCCCAATTTCGCCCTGTTCGAAGGTGAATCAGCATTTTTAAACTAAACCTATATTCACACCCACATAAACCTATATTCACTTTTCCATGTTTTAGCAACTTCGCAGCACAAATGAGGAAGCATGTTGAAATTAAGTGGCAAAATTGGTGAATGAATCCCACAGCGATCGATTTTTTTTTCGTTACTAACTCGTATGTTAGTTAAATATATGTAGATGCTTTAATGATAGTAATTCTTGACAGACTCGATCTTGCAGGTCCCTAAGGTCCTTTTGGACCTACATGTCCAATAGTGGTATCAATGTGGCGAAAATCCAAGAGACAATCACAGACATGGTCGTCAAAACTGTCATCAGGTATGAGTATGCTCGATGATTCAACTTCTAACGAAATTTTTTTATTTGTTAATCTGATCATCTTTTTCTTAATTAGCACTGAAGGGCCACTATCCAGAATGTTGAAAACTCATGCCAGGAATTCTTACAATTGCTTCGAGCTCTTCGGTTTTGATATCATGTTGGATAAGAACTTACAACCCTGGCTCCTGGAAGTCAATACCTCACCAAGGTCAGTGTTTTAGAACATATTGGAATGACTTTTTAACACATTCCCTGCCACAAGTAGTTTTTCCTACATACTGAAACCTGTATTTCCAGACCAAGTGATCTATAATTTTATTTGTTTTCAATATGAAATAAACTTGTTTTGTGTTGGCAAATGGCCGACCTTTTGTGCACTAGGACATTCGAACACATGCTCTCCAATATATTTCCACAGTGCATTTAGAAACCATTGGTGCAAGGCTCTTGTTCAAATGTTTACCATACAAAGCATATTCAATAGAGATGGGACAAGAAACAGTTGTGGCCATAAGCAGTCTGAACTTGGCTACCTTTTCCCTTTGAGGAGTGTGTTGGAGAACTGCAATGTCATTGCAGAGGATGCTCAATGGCATTCCTTCAGACAGCTTCAAATTATTTCCTGTTTGACATGGTGTGGAGAGTCAGCAAATAAGATAATCTTGTCATTAAATAACCAATAGCAACCCTCTAAATACGGCACAACTAATAGTTTCCTACCTTCGTAATTTCCAAAAAGGCAGTGGAACTTTGTTCATTCTCGACTTGAATTGTTGATAAGAACAATTTTGGGTAGGATCTACGAAGAGGAATTTATTCGAGATTTGAAAATGGCTAAATTGGAATATATATGTCCTCAGAAACTATTGCCTCTGGCTGATATTGTGATCGGAGATAAAATTTCTAGAGCGCTTCAGAATTGGAAAGAGAAGGAAACAAATTTATTTTTTCTAAGGGCTCAGAAGCATTACATTGCCAGTGTTAAATATCTTTTGAAGAAGTCCTCTTTCAGTTCATCTCTCATTAAAAGTTTATCCTGTCTTGATCCTTTTGAGAGACTCAGTGGCAAGAGTGTTCAACAAGTATTAGAAGTTGCAAGAGCGATGATATGGGAATGTCCCGACAGACATACTACTGAATAAGTGGAAATGACTCCAAAAAGAATTTAAAGAAGAAGGATCTAGAATGAAGCCTATTGATGTTTACTGGATCCAGTTCTTCAGACTGCGAGACAGTGGTGTGGATCCTAAGTACCCAGTTGTGTCAAAGCTAGTGAAGGCTGCTCTGTCACTTTCTCATGGTTGTGCTGTCATTGAACTTGGCTTCTCGGTCTCAGGAAGAGCTTTGACAGGAGACAGAGCATCAATGTCAGAACACACACTCCATGCAATGATGATGGTTAAAAGTAGCAGTTCTAATTTCAGATTTTTTCAACAACAACAAAAAATGAGACACGATCTTTTAAAGAAAAGCAAGAAATTCTTCAAACTGTGTCAAAAATAAACAAATTTAAAAATCATAATTATGTTTTTCAAATTTTTATCTTAATATTTTAAAATGATGTACTTTTTAAATGAAGAAAATAAAAATATCCTTCCAAAGAAAGAAAAGGAAAAGATAGGGGTGGCTGGCGAGGATTTTCTTTCTTTTCTATCTTTATACTTAAATATGTTTAGCATTGTTGTTATATGTCACTTTTTTTTTGCGTGATTAGTCACTTTTTCTTTTTTTTTGCTTGATTAGTCAAATTTTTGGTTTAATTAGTCACTTTTTTAGACCTTAAAACTTGTTAAAAACCCTGTATTCATTAAATTCTGTAACATGCTTATTTCAGTACACACAGCCTGAATACTGATACTCGCAGTAACTGCTTGGGAGGGAATGGGTTAATACTTTTTTCTGATGAGTGTTTAACTTCTGTTCTTTTTGTTTTTGCAGTTTGCACACAAAATCATTACTGGATTCGAATGTAAAGGTAAGCTTTTTTTTTGTGTCAAACTGAAGAAGGAACAGCATGAAAGAAGTATAGAATTTCTTCTATGTTTGATCAAGTATTTGGAGTTATGTGCAAAAATGAAGGAATAATTTTTAAATTTCCAATCTTTATGAATGATGGTCATAATTTATTGATAGAAATTTCTCCATTTCTTTAAAATGCTGTTAGTTTTTTTTTTCTTATTACATTTGTTAAATGCATTCAATACATGTATAGATATTTGAAATATAAGAATATTTAGTTTATTTTTAAATAGTAAAATTTATTAAATCGGTGTGGATCATGCTATTGCAATTTAATGTGTAATTTCATATATTTGAATATTTTTTTTTACTTTAGGGGGCATTGGTAAAAGACATGCTCAATGTTGCTGGGTTCGAAATTCCAAAGAAATCATCCGATCCTAATGATAATAGGTAATAAATTACTTTAATGTTTTTGAACCCTTGATTAGTGTTTAATAACTGGAAATTTCATTTATTCTATCTATTTATATAAATGGGACATAAGATAGATAAATATTAACGGAATTTGCTTTGCAAAATGTTGTATAAGATCAAGCTAGTCTGTCTAGCCAAAATTCACTAAAGCAAATTTAATGAACTTAAATTAGCTGTAGAAATTTGTTATTTTAGTAAATAAAAATATTTTTCATAAAAGGCTTAACTGTGACTAAGTGACTGAATTGATTAAACAAATAAAATGCTAGGGCATTTCCATCAATTTTATGTAAAAGTAGCCACTGTGTGTCCAGCACGGCATTGCCCATGATAGTTCTTTTCATGGGGTCAGGTGAAACCACTGATCGATAATGCTCGTTAACCATTCATATTTTAAAATATTCTAGATTGAATTTAAAAATTCAAGCTAGGCACAAAATTCACAAAAGAAATTAGGACTACCTGTGTGTCAAATTTCATTTTCATAAATTAAGAAAACAATAACGCTTGCCAATTCCCAGAGATTGCTACTCAATTCCAAAAACGATTGCAATTGCCCATTGTGTTGGTTCAGTGTGACATTAATTAAATACCTACCTACCAAAACAGTTCTAAAGGACGAAAAAGTCATGATGTCATTGTCTAATGCACCCATATTCGTATTGCAAAAATTAAAAAGTTACAATTTAAAAATTATTTATTTACAGAAAATCAAATGTTTAAGGTATCAATCTGGTGTAAAATTTTCCGCTGATTTCAAATCTGTTGAAATTTTCTATCTTTAATGATCCCAATTTTACAAAAAAGAACTAAAGAATGCCAGTTAAACAATTTTATTTGTTTTGTTTTCATGTACTCTTGGTAAAAAAGTCTTGGAAAAAATGTACTTGAAAATACATTTATCTTGATAAAGTACTAAAAGAATAACTGTTGAACTAGAGTGATACTCTAGTTCTTTGGTTTATGGTGAAGTATTTATGAGGATTTTTTTTCAGCATTTCAACATCAATGGGCAATCGTCACAAGCCTGTCCATTACAGATGGCTTTCCCATGAGGAAAGAAGAAAGCATGCTTTTTATACATATAAGCATGCAGAAGCGGTAAGTGAAATAATGTTTTCCTAAGCTTTTTGGTAACCAGTCATGAACATGTATTAATTTTTTCCATTTAGGAAGATTAAGGTAATAAGTATCCATTTTGCATACATGCAGCACCTACCTGCCAATTATTATGTATTGATCAGTTTCTAGGTTTCCAATTGCTGTCAATAGAAGTATAAAAAACATTTGTTAATCTACAAATTGTAAAAAGTTAGGTATTTTTTGTTATTGCAAAAACTATTTTCAGTACCACATTTTTTCTAGTTTCTTTTACTTTGAATTTTTTTGATAAGAGGGAGACTCCTGAATATATTTTAAATTTCTGGAAAACTGAAAATATGCTGTAATTTTTGTTTCTGTTCTGATCAAAATTTCTGATATCAAAAACACAAACCAACAAAAATGTTCCAGAATCATTTCATGTTATGCTGCAGAAAAATCATAAGTTATAGCAATTCTCAAGGTGATTTTGCATATGAGTATTTTTCCTGCTACTATGTTCCGTTACAATTGCTAATAGATGAGCAAAATTTATTTATTATTTTTTTAAATAACTTTAAATTTATAAAGTAGGAATTTTTGAACGTGAACTTCTATCTATCATGTTGTGTTGTTACTGACCCTGAGCATAAATAAAATTACACCAAGTCTCTTAGCCCATTAGACGTGACCCAAAACACCAGCTCAGGGTGGTAAATATTGTTAAACTATTTTGATACAATATTGTCTTGTGGCTATTTTCAGAGCCAAAATTATAAATATGTCATAGAAATGTTAATTTTTAAGTTTGTCCATTTACTTGATGTTTGGTTCAGCTTTGCCAAAATGTGGCCTAATGCTATAAATTACCAAAACAGCCAACCGAAAAGTGTGTAAACCCTGTTTTTCCAGGAATGTGACATTCTGAAGAATCTGACGCTTGACGACCTGCACTGCCTCATGGAGAGTGAGGACGAGCTCCAAAGGAGGGGATCTTTCCAACGCGTCTTCCCCACCCACGAAACTAACAAGTATTTTATCTACTTTGACCACATACGCTACTACAATGTGCTACTGGACACCTGGGAGCGAACATTTCATGCCAATAGGACAGAAGGTAAGAGGTGTAAATTTGTTTCGCAATCTCATGAACTCTAACCTATCCAGGATTTCCGCAGGTCAGGAAAACCTGGAAGTGTCAGAGAAATTACGAATTTGGTTGGAAAGTTGAAATATTGCTTCAGTCACCTGGGAAATGATTGATCATGGCTTCTCAGGCGAGAAAAGGAGTTAATAAGATTCATACACAGTTTCAGATAACTTTATTTTTATGAATAGAATTTTTAAACCTATTTTAAAAGAAACAGCTAATATTTAACGTGTAAATAATTTTTTTTCGTCCACTGGCTTAAATTGGAGAATTTTTTGCTTATGATACATTAAATCACAAATGGGTTTTAAGTCAAATATGTTGGATTATTGAATAACTTATTTTAATGCAAAATTATTTGGGCTTTGTATTAATTTTAACAGTGTATAATTCTTAAATTGGTTTTTATTATTGGCTATTGAATGCTCAGTTATTTTTTGTTTTTTCACCTTAAAAATGATTAGAATTGCTTAAATATGACCTGGAATTATGCAAAAATTTGTCTGGAAAACATGGAAAATAGGGGAATTTTATTTCTGAAATAGAGTGAGAATCCTGCTATCACACAGAGGCTTTTTTTTTTTTTTAAACTAACTCACAGCTTAGAGTACAGCTGTACTTTGGAATGAATGATGTATCTTTAAATTAAATGTGTGAAAAAGTTTGCCAGTTTCTCATTTTTGCTAAAGATCAAACATTAATTTTAGGAGTGCAATTTCTTCAAGACTTACGCGAAAATCTCGCACGTCTCTCATCAAAAAGTGAAGAAACTACCGTCGTGCAAGATTCGGCGGAAGTAGTGGTGAGTTATTCATTTGCTCTAAATCTTGTGTGGTGTTACATTACGAGTGCTCATGAAGAATATTTAGCTGGTATGGTTCAATTGAGATTAATGGAGCTTGTTAATGCTAAGGTTAATTATATAACAACCTTTTTCTACAAGTTTTTTCAGTTCTTTGCAAGAAACAGTTTGACTACTCAATACATAGTATTCTGGTAGGTTGTAGAAGCTAACAGTATGTGGAGAACCATGTTAAAGAACAGACTTTTATTAATAGTTATCACTTTACACAATGTTTACAAAAAGAGTCGTCTTCATTTAACAACTTATCTTTCTTTTTTGAACACACCACCTGACTCTTTTCAAGCAATAACGTTTCAGAAAGAAAATCGGGCAATGTATGATTCATCCCACCTGCTGTAATAAGCAACAATGCAAGAGGGATATAAAGGTGCCTTATCATCTTGGAGTCTTGCACATACTAAATGAACATGCTGCAGAATAGTTTAAATTGATAAGCTACTGTGCATATTAGAACACACATGTATTGTGACCACCAATTATTTTGCTTATTCTTCACTCCTTGTGAAATGTCTCAACTGCTTGCTTAGATCAAATGGTAGGTTTGAAATTCATTTGAGTAAACAACTAAAACAGGGTTTTTACGGTCATAAAATGCTTAATTATCAGGTGGGAAGCAGCTAAAACAAATCTAGATATTCAGCTTGTAATAGATTAATTCAAAAGTGTGATCTTAGGCACAACACTATGTATCACAGCTGTACAAAATATTTGTGGCATTTAATCATCAATTTTTATTTCACTTAAAATATCTAACTGTTTTGTGGCTGTTACATGAATTTAGACTATTAGAAGTCTTATGTATTTAAGTCTAATTGCTTTTAATCTCTCAACAAGCTATTTTCACTTAATGGCAAATTCAGTAATGAATTTCTTTTTATTTTTTAATCTAGAAATCATCTGAACCAGTCTTAACCATAATAGGTAATTTCTCCTTCATCACTCCAATCTTCTTTTATTCTCTCTATGCTGTTGTCTCTTAAATGCCACAAAATGTTGTAAAAGCTGTAGGTCACAATTTTTTGTTGTACTGGATAGCAAGTCAATACTGGTAAGTTGTCAATGACTAGTAATTGATGCTTCCTGTCGATGGGTTTCGTTGTCACTCCAGGTATTATTCTGCTTCGAGTGTGTATTGTTAATCAAACTATTTTTAACCAACTTTAAACTTAAAATGTATTATAAAAACTTATTTGAACTCTTTTTTAAAATGGTGTTAGTAGTTAAAATCATATTCTCATAGTTTTATATACATTTGAATCAGAATAACAATTACCGCAGTTACCATACTCAATTTCGGCTTTTAAGTTGACAAAAAATTCTAGTAGAGTCTCCTGATTTGGAAATTTCTTGTTACAACTCAAGTTTCACTTTTCTGCTGCAAAACCCTTAATACTGAACTTGTTTTTTAAAGCAACTCAGAGAAAAGTTCAACTTGTAAACGTAAATGCATTGTACAATTATATTTGCAGTCCAAATGTTTTTAATTAATCGAAGCAGGCTCCTACATAAAAAAAGTCATGAATACTCTCACTAAACTCGGCATAAATTCTAATTCAAACCAGAAGCATTAGATATGGAATTGTAAAAGTTTCATAAGATATTATAAATATTGTTTGCACTCTTTTCCTTCCTCTTTATCTTGCAACTGCCTTGTTTTAAAATATTTTTTAATATGCTTATTGCACTTTTTATAAAAATTAAACTTTGCAAACAAGATTTTTAGGGAAAGATGATCAAAATGAAACCCATTTTAATTTCAGCATGAACTTTCATTCAAAATCTAATTCAACATCTTTTCCTTCTGCCACTTCGCCTTCAATTAGGTTAGGTGTACGGCACTACAAGCAACCATTTTAGTAACTAACATCCTCTACTAGTTTATCATCAGTCCAGTTAGTCATGCTTCAATTATATGGACATGATGGCATCAGTCCTCCTTGTCTATCTGAAGCCCTCCCCATGTTCTCCAACTCTAACACAAGGATGTCAGTCCTTTGAACACCCCCACTTTCCGTTCAAGGGTAAGATAATCCACTGTCTCCTCCTGGCTAGCATTTTTTATCTGCCCATATAACCTCAACTACCTCTTATTCATCATATCGTTGTTGAATCGTTTCTGGACTTTTACCTCAAATGCTTGTGATGTCTTGTAAAATGCTCTCTGGAATCAACACCATTTCTGACGTGAGCCCCGGCGGACTAGCATCCTGAGGGTCACAAGTTCGAATCCAACCCAAGACTGTCATGTACAATGGAGCTGGTGCATGTTCAATCTGTCATGGTCTCAAATATCCTCATGTTGACGTGGTATAGAAGTTTGGAGAATGTGGCGACATCTCAGGTGTGACCTCGTCACCTGATAGTGGTGCAAAATGACGTGTTGTCCTCAGCTCTTTCCCTTCGGGGTTCGATCCTGGACCGTGTCCTGTTGCTCCAGTGCAACATTAATTCAATACCTATTTACCACTTCTGATGCCTTTATCTTTCCTGATGGTGCGTACAAATGCTTGCTTTTTTCTAAATATTGTGGGTAGTCTTTTATCTGAATCTAAGGTGGGATAGTAGTGGGTTGTGGTAAATTTGTTTCAAATAAACTGCACCCAAGTGACGATTTTGGGGGACAAAAGTGGCAGATTTCAAGTGAATACAGAGTAATTATATTTAAGAGATGTATGAAGGTTAACACTCTTGGTTTACAAAGAGATGTTTGCAAGAAAGAAATGGAATGTTTTATTTAGAAAAATAAAGCTTGTATCAGATTCCATGCCCAGAGTTGTGGGACTCGCTTGCATCCTACTTCTTTTCGCACGACCTGCTAATACATACAGTATTAGAGTAGACAATTGACTGGAGACTCTCGAAGGGGACTGACCTGAAATTCCTGACAGTACAATTGCAAAAATTGTAGAGTGCTTTTAAACCATATTTTTTTACTTCAGAACTCTATTGGGATGTTTGTCGATTGATGTCCGGAGAAGGGTGTTGGATAAAAAATTATTTAAAACTGCACTCAAACCTGTTTTTGTGCAGTATATGAAAAAAATTTATGCAGTGCAATCTACTTACAGTCCTTTCAAAATTTCATTCGAATTAGAACATAATTGACAAAGTTATCAATAAAAATTACTTAAATAAAAAAAAATTTAATACGTACTTAGATTGCTTTATACAAGTGGCTAGTGAAACAAAGTAGTAGTAACAAAGTAACACTCTAGTCGTCGCAAAAACTGATCACCGACTACATGGTAACTCAAAAAAGGTCAGCACTAAACGAGTGCGAGGTAGTATCTTCAAGTGAGAAAAGTGATTTTGAACCAGTTCACCACAAGAAAATCTACATATTGGCAGACTACAAAGGATAATGGTTATATATTTTGAAAAGTTTTGTATGTGTAAAATAAGTACACATGTAAATAAAATATTTAAAAATGTTTGCATGTGTATTTTCTAAATGAGATTCCAAAAGGTTTGACGAGATTCCATGTAGTTGTCAAGCCTTGTGTCTTGATTTCGTTTAAAATAGCAATTTCTAGTTATTTCGTAAGGTTTTTGAGTTATTTTCTATGTGAGACTTTTTTTTATGCGGACCCTATTCACTGCATAAAAAATACTTTTTAAATGCGTTGCAAAAAAATATTTTTTTATAGCTACTCGTGAAGTTTTGAAAGATTTTTTTCATGTGGTCCCTATTCACCGCACATAAACGGGTGTGAGTAAACAAACAATTGGGAAATATTGTTTCTGTATTTGTAATAAAATGTTGAAAACAGTGTTGCTTCAACTACGAGCAAAATGGTTTTTCCTTTTGTTTCACAAAAAACCTTTGTTCTGGTCTGAGCATTTTACCAATCATAGATAGTGTGAAACATTAGGAACTTGCTTCATAGGTTTGATCAATTTGTTTCTTTAATAGCATAATTTTAAAACGGTTACAACATCAGCAAACTTGCAATGAATTAATTCTATAGCTCTGAGACGATTCCATGGATAGTATAGACACCTAAAATAATTTTGAAAATATCCTTTCTTTTCATGAATTAGTAAATTTGGATTTTCCCTTTCAAGTGAACTTCTATTTAATCAACTTGGTAAAATACTGGCTAAAATTTCTCTATTTAGCCATTGAAGGTATTTAAACAAATTTTACGCTATTGTTCGTCACTGCGGTACTACAGAGCACTTGCTACATGGTTACATAAAAATGTTATACAATTCGCCTTTTAAAATGTGATTTTCAATGAAACTACTTCGCATGAACGGGTTAAGTTATTTAATATAAATTTATGTATTTAGCTATACATTTATATCAATTTTCCTTTCTAAATTCTCGAAATAAACTTGGTTATTTTTGAAGCTTAAAAAACGTTGAACCAGAACAAGTTATAATTATATTTATTATAATACAGTTGGTAAAACAAGTGCTAAGGAAAAGAAAAATTTATACTTTAGGTTTTAGGGAAAATTGAACTTTGAATGCATAAAATATATAAGAGATTCTGCAGAATGTGTGGCATCAATTCTGTGGCACTAATATAAAATTTTAGTATATTAGCAATCAATTGTACAGTTTGTATTGTAAATAAAATTCAGACAAGATTTTTTATTTCAGAGCATTGAAAGAGACTAACCAATAAAAGATTGAAAGTGAAAAATAGTAAGTTTCTCTCTTTATAGAGGTCTTTTTGTACCTGCCAACTGTTATGAAATGTCCCCTGGTTTCTGATAATGAACTATGGCTCCAGTGGCTCTGCCTTGTCCACTGCTAACAAACCGAGTTATAGGCCGATTCTTCCCTGCCAACCGGTCTAGTGGTTAAGGAGTTGGCCTCTGGATCTGAAGGTTCCTGGTTCGATTCAGGGGTCAGGGCATGGATGTAATTGTGCTGTCCTTAGTGGTAATGATGGTCGTTCTTTGGGTGCTCCTTCAAAACTGACTATCGCTTCCAGCCTTGCAGTGACCTATAATTAGCAATCAAGTGCCCGCAATAATAATAAAAAACTATGTCTAAAATTTTCATTTTTTGTGTATGTTTTTGTTTTTCTCACACATTTAAGTGTTAAGTTGGGGACATAACCTGTATTCAAGAGAAACTTTTCTCAGGGTTCAATTCCTATAATGACCCTGAGCTTAAAGAAAAATTTTCTTTTGTGTGTATGGCTTTTTACTGTTTGGCCAAATCTGGTCTGCCATTAAAGACCAGCCAACCACTTTCCTCAACACAGAAATTCAACATGTTGTTGCATTTTGGGATCACCTGTTTATAATATTTTCGAACTGTGACCTGTCCCTACATGTAGATTTACACTAATAGAAAAAGTATGTATGTAGATGGGATTGTAACAGTTGAAGTAAGCCATTCGTGAAATCTTACTCATTTTATTTCTTCATGGTTACTAATAGAATGATTAACCTTCCAGCGGTATCGGCCTCCACACCAACGTGAAACGTCGCGGGTATTTCTTAGATACTCTGTTTTGAAATGTAAAGGGTGTTTTTATTGAAATTATGCTTTAAATAATATCAATTCAAATTTCTTTATTTAAAATATAAATACTGCATTTATAACTAAAATCGGCTCTCGTGTACCTCCCCACATACTCTGGTTTTTACGAGATCTTGTCTATAAAGAGTTCTGACCAATTATGCTAACAAAGAGGTGTCTCGTCGTCAAGATGTTGTTGACTTTTTCAGGATGACGAGATCAAGATCTGGTCCGTTTTCTTCTAATGACAAGACAACCACCCTTTAAAGCAACCACAATCCTGAAAATGCTTAACCCCCTTGGGTACAATGACTGAGACTCGTCATGCACTTGTTTTGCCTTAAGTTATAGATGACGAGTCTAATTCGTCATTCAAACCGGGACAAAATTAAACATGAACATTCTTGTTCATGGCAAGAGGGATTGGTGTTAAGAGACTCCTCGAATCAAATTATTCAATCATCCTCTACAAAAATACACTTTATTTAATGAATTGATCTCTCTTATGCTGTTGCCATTCTTATCATACGAAAATATAACAGTTTAAAGTGTGCAAATAATAATCCAAACTACTTTTCAAATAAATCTACCTAGGGGGTTAAATGCAGTGTTGCTTAACAGCTTAGTATAAGGTTTATAACACGTTTAAAGATGTGACACTTTTGATAAATGGGTGATATGTTGAAGTTTTAGATCTCAATTCAGGTTACAAAGTACTACTTGAAAAAAATCGAATAGTCTAAAAAAAACATTTATGGATTCATGGTTTTGATGTGTCGACTTTTGTCAAATATACAGTGCATGTGAATTGAATCATTCATATTTGTATTTATTGTTACATTGAAAAAAAAAAAATTTTGTCTTTGTGCATTATGTGTAACTTGTACCTTCTTTTTCTTTGCAGTACTGTGAATTTATAGTCAAGAGAAATCCATGAACTTTCAGTTTTATTTCCTCCTACTGATTGTTTTATCACTCCTTCCATTTTTAGTCTTATAAGCTGACTGGATTTCCAGTGTACCCTTGTTTTCTCACAAGAAACCTATTTTTACCATTTTAATATATGAACTGTAAATAAATTGCATCTATAAAAACCTGAATAAAGTATTTTATTTTTCATGTGCATCAAGTACCTAGCATTTCAACGCATAGCACTCGTTCGAACTACTGAGTTCCTTTCACTGTATACACAATACGTAGTTAAATACATAATTTAGACAGTGCAATATTTTGTTTTTAAGAATGTTAAAAGGGTTTAATGATCCGAGAAAGCTGTGTGCGCTCCGACAAGAAGGCTACACCTATTAAAAAATGGCCAGGTCCATTTTTGAATGGGTGTGAAAGCTCATTAAAACAGTGTATGTGGTGGCTTACATAAAAGCATGAATGGCGATCGCTGTGGATGTTTCTCCAATGCTTTGTTATTACTGCATTTGCTTTCGGCAATGATTGATAGAAAACTCAATAAAATGTACTTTAAACGACAGTTCTGCAAGTACTTTATTTACGTTACTAACCAATCTTCTTTTCTTGCATAAATATCCTATTTTTTACATGTAATCTTCAAGAAGCATTTATTGTGTAAAAGCAGAATTAGCTGTACATACCATTACTGTTTTACAGACTAGGGAATTAGTAGTTTCGTGTAGAATATTGAAATTTGACAAATAGAATTAACAGCTTTAACCTTTAGCAATAGATTCTTCCCAATTATTAACTGGTGCGATGTCCCTTGGAAATACTCCCTCAGCTGAAAGGGCAATTACTCTAAAAAGAAAAAGAAGAATTTAGGTAATAATTGGTGAAAGTTTTGGAATATTTAAATTTTTCTTGAAAGTTTCTCTATTTTAGTTAGTGGAGTATTACATGATTTCTGTGGTGTGTGAACTCCTAAATAGTATTGGAGTTGGAAAATGTTGGTGTTATTAACATCAAATTTCAACCAGTTGGGCCAAAATGTTCTACTTGGGTGTATATAAATATGACTAGGGATTGAACTTGGATATGCTCCTATTTAAAAGCATTTTTAGAAAGAATAAACTGTTGGGATTTGCACCAACAACGAGAAAAATAATAAATTTATAACTGGGTTCGAAAACGTCTTCAGAGCGAAATAATTTGGTGGAAATGTAACTAATTTCGAACCATGAAGTGGCATTCCACATCAGTTCAACCAGGGTCCGACACGCATGATCTCAGGTTTTGATGAAACTTGGCATGTTTGTTCCTTTTATAGATATAAGTACACATAAATTTTTTTTGCTCTATCTCAAGCGGTTTTTGTTTTACAGCTTGTTAAAGTTTATGGAATTTTGTGGTTTTTATTGATCAGATGGGGGAAACCCAATTTGTTCTTAAAAGAAAATAAATTGTATCTCCCTTGTTTAACAACCAATATTGAAGAAATTTTTTTAAGAGTATACATCAATATGTAAGGAATCCAGAAAAAATTTAATTTTTCCTGCAAGTATCTTATACATGGTCAGAAAAATTCCATACGGGTAAAGGACAATCAAAAGTATTTTTTTATTCTTCTAAAAAAAGATATGCTCTCCCACATGAAAAAATATAATGAATGGTTTTTTCACTTTAAAGATAGAATTCACTCGCTCATTTTCTTGAAATCGTTAAATTAAAAATACAATTTTAGTGAAATTTTAACTAAAAATGTCGCATAACAACCACTTTCAAATAAAATTCGACAAGGCAACGCACACATTTTAAAAAATCGGTGGGTTTTGGCACATTAAAATACCGGTATGATTAATATTGTTAATCAGGTCTGTGTGTCCAAAAAAAGTTTTAAAATAGGTTATCCATAATTATATCTTGAGATTTAGAAATAAGATGATATTCAACAATTAGGCCTAATCAAAGAAAATTGCATTACAATTTAAATTTAGTTTAAAAACTGGTCCATTCGCAGTAACTTATTTCAAGAAATCTTATAAGCAATCAAAACACTCGAGCTGTGACAAAACCATTAAATGGTGCTCTATCTATTGAGCAAGCATACTTGTTAAAGCATGGAACTTGCATGTCTAAACTTGTTTAGTCTGGAACTTTCAAGTCTAAACAAGTGAGCCTGTTCAGCAGACAGAAATTGGCATCCACTGATCAGTCAGACACAGAATGTTGCCAGTATAACATGCATAACTGGTGGTTATGTTTTACATGTTTTTTTATCCTATTTAGTTTTTTATGAACTGTGTTTGGTTGGTTAACAACTATGTGTTCAACTTAGATGCGTCTTCAATTTTGATTAGTACCTGATATTAATGTTCTGGTTTGGCAAGTCCAGGGGTGTTAATGAAGACTAAAAGATAATTGGTAATTTTTAGTTAACGTCGTACTAGAGCAACACAACGGGCTATTGTCGACGGTCCGGGATCAGTCCCTTAAGGGAAAGATCCGAGGACAATACCTCGTAATTTTGAACCACGGTCAGATGACGAAGCAACACCTGAGCTGGCACCCCACTCTCCAAACTTCCACGCCAACCCAACGTGAGGACTTTCGACCACGACAGATTTAAGGTGCACCAGTCGCCTCTACACCATACGTTTACAAACATCCATGCCCGAACCAGGAACCTTCCGATCTAGAGGCTAACACCTTAACCACTATACCGGTTGGTCGGGAAGACTAAAAGAATAACTCGGTTTTAAATCAATAACATATTTTACGATTGAGTACACAGTTTTAGGCTGTTAAGCCTAACTGAAGGAGACATCAAAACGAACGCGTCGATGAGAGCTTCGCAGCTGGTAACATCGCTCTTCTTGTTGTGGCTTCGTACCGCGTTTAGTACTCTGTGGCGCTGGTATCGCTAAGAGTGTCGCCACTGTACAGGTACCTTGGTGGAGGGGAAACTGATTTAACTCTGAAAATCGAGTTAAGAGTTAAAAACTATAAATGTGTTCATGATTAAAGTATGTTTTTGAACAAGTATGAATTTTTACAAAAGGTATGTTGTGATCCTTTTAAAAAACATAAAACTTAAATTAAAAAAAAAAAGACTTCATGTTGCAACTGTAGAGCAGAGTAGGATAATTTTATCAAAGGGCTACAAAGTGAAACCAAGACAAAAACTTTGTGCATCTTACAGGAACAATCTGAAAGGCAAACAAATTGATGAGAGTAATGTTGAAAGCAAAAGTAGCTTAAATGTCCAAGATGATGAAGTTGCTGATGTGGGTAATGGTAATTTTTAGTTAACGTCATACTAGAGCAACACAACGGGCTATTGACGACGTTGCTGATGTGGGATTAGCTCCTGGTGAACTACTCCAATTATAAAAAAATGTGTGGTTGAACTATATTCTTCATTCCATGATATCGGATGATCCCCAATGAAATTACATGCACTTGGTGAACAAAGCACATCCTCTTACGGTAGACAGTTAAAAAAACTACAAAGAGTATGTGAAAACCAAAAAAGAAAAATTGAAAATGTTCTTGAAGTTGATTTTCCAGAGGAAAAAAAATGACTCGGGAAAAATGTATGGTACAAAAAACTACAGATCTAGACAAGCTTTGTAGATATAGTTAAAAATGAATTAAGTGGTGCATCAAGAACACAAACAGTTTCAAATGCTGACAATTCCAGCTTCACTAATGTGGTCTAGAAGAAAAATATTAGACTTTCAACATATCTGATTATTTTGTTCGTAAAGCTAAAAAACTGTTTAAATACAATTTTTTTGTTTTTAATTGAACCAAATCCTAAACGTGGGAAAAAGTTGAGTCCTGAAACTATTGAATTGGTACCCAGGAACAAGATCGTCTCACAGCTTTCAACGAACCGACAGTTTGGGAACGATTGAGGCTAGAAGAATCAGCATTTATTTCAGTATTCAGTTCCGCATTTATGTATTTTTATCAGCTCTCGTTTTTAACTTGCGTAACAAGCAGAAAACTTTACCTGTGAAAATAGAAGACTTATATCCTGGATCTTTTATTGCTTGTGTTTATGATAGCTTATGGTATGGTGAGTGAGGTGAATACAGAAGATGCCACTGTAAAGTTTTTACATCCTCAAGGACCATCATCATTTTTCTGGCCCAAAAGGGAAGATGAATGTGTTGTACCCATCCCTCATGTCATTGCAATTGTGGAACCCCCAAAAACAATGACTGGAAGAACTTACGAATACTCTCATGCATGATACATGTTCAATCAACCTTATGAAAACACTGGAGAAAATTAAAGAATTATTACCTAGAATTTGAAATATTTCACTGTTAAGTTTTGTAATACATTTTCCATTCCAACAAAACATTATTAATATTCAAATTTTATTACAATTTTACTAAAATTGTAATTCTAATTTAACGATTTCAAGAAACTGAGTGAGTCAAGTGAATTCTATCTTGAAAGTGAGAAAAAATAATAAAGGAGTGAAAAAACCATTCATTTTATTTTTTCATGTTGTAGAACATATCTTTTAGAACAAGAATAAAAAAAAATTCTTTTGATTGTCCTTAACCCTTTTGAAGATATTCCACTTAGCGTAGAACTCACCATTTTATTTTTAAAATCTATGAATAGAACTTTTGGAATTTTTTCTGGGTATGTATAAAATACTTGCAGGTATAATTTTTTTAATGTTCTCCTTACATATTGCTGTATACTCATAAAAACTTTTCATCAACATTGGTTTGTAAACAAGGGAGATATAATTAATTTTCTATTAAAAAAAATTGTGTTTCCTCTGACCGATCAATAAAAACCGTAAACTTCCAAAAATTTAACAGGCTGTAAAACCTAAACTGCTTGAGATAGAGCAAAAAAAATTACATGTGAACTTATATCCATAAAAGAAACAAACATGCCAAGTTTTATCAAAATCTGACATCATGGGTGTCAATTCCTTTTTTTTCTTCTGGTTGATTTGACATGGATTAACCCTGAACTGAGTGACTTTCTAAAGATTTTGTGTGCTGCATCTCTGAAAGGAAAACAATTTTATAGAAATGAAATGGCAATTTTAATACACATTTATTTAACTCTTCATTCCATTGGAACTACATTATCTGTACATTCACTAATATCAACATGATATTCATATTTATTTGATTCACTAGACAAGAGTCCTTTTGCTCTCAGATAACCATTCCACTGGCAAGGAATGCTTTTGAATTTTTTTATTTTCTTTCTGATTTCTGCTGGCGTAGCTTGGTAGTAATTTTTGGGGTCTTTTGCCATGGCCTGGAAAAGAAAACTCGTTATATTATAATAAGTTTTATACAGCTAAAAACTATTGTTGAAATGAATCAAAATAATACATACATCGTAGTCTTCACCATGTTTTTCAATCATGTAGACACAAAATTTCATTGGCTCTGTTGGAAGTCTCAAAGTTTTTGGTTGGGGAGCTGTTGCTTCAGCTACCAGGTCTAGAAAATTATAGCAAATGGAATGAATGAGTTTTGAGGCAAACATTTATATCACATATACTTTTGCAAATTAATTTATGTACAATCCTCAAACACCTGTATGATCTTGAGTTAGCTGTACATGAGGTCGACTTGACTTGGATGCCCTAAGGATAGGTACAACATCTCAAGGATTATGCTCAATTGCATTCATCCATAATTTATTTTCCTCTTGTTACTCTATAAACTTCAATTTTTGTAGCTTTTATTTTACAAACACTTAACTAGACAATAACATGGTTCCCACACCTTTATCCAAAAAAATTTCAAGGGCTTTTCAAAACTAAAAAAATATTTTCCAAGGACCTAAAACTTTTAATAACGACCCAAAACAAGGCATACAAAAAAGTTGTCAGTTAAAAAGAAAAATGTAAGAAGTAAAAAAAAAAATATACATAATTTTTTCTAATGGCAGTCAAAAAAGAAAGGTTGTTATCAATTTTGGATATAATTTTTTTTTTTTATTTTTTTTTTTTAGAAAGTGGGCTTCTTGTCTCAATGTTAACTATCAGGCTACTTGCACACAATTCGATTTCGATCATGTGATAAAATATCGCACAGTAAATTTTTTTTGGGGCACAAAGTATACTATGGGAGCTTGCACACACGTTTCGATCTACACAACACATTCTCCATTTTGCTATCATCCACTGCCTACAATAGATGGTTGTCATGGTTTATTTTGTTTGAGAAACAAAACAAATTAAAAGTTTTGACTGGTATAAGGACTTTTTTATTCTATAGTCTAAGTTTCTATCTTTGTGATTGTCAAAGATAGTGAAAATATCAACGGATTTAAAATCTGCAGAAAATTTTACAACAGGATATCTTAAATGTGATTTTCTTAAAAAAAATTTTCAATTGTTTCTTTTATATTTTTGCAACAAGAATCTGGCTTCATTTCTTTGGATGCATGCCAGGTTTCCAATTATGTCCTGACTACTAAAGCTACGGTTTCCTAAGAAAGCGGTGCTGTTATTTAGCGGCCGTGATACGTCATGATGAGGAGGGCATAACAAGGTGTCCATCTTAACGGAGACCAGAGGTGTCAACTTCGACAGAATACTGAGGAAAATGTACGATCTAGACGTAGCATAACTTGTATATCACGTAGTGTCAAAGAGCGAAACAACGGTTTCATTCAAAATGACGCTCAAATGGAACAAAAGCTGTGGAAGAAACTAGTCTGGACAAGTTCCAATGCAAGACGAAATTACACAATTATGTACTAGTTTTAAAAAAATCCAGTACTTTCAAGGACTTTTCACAAAGTTCCGTAATTTTCAAGCCCCCAAGTTAGGAAAAAAAATTCAAGGACTGTGGGAACCCTGAATAGGCTGCTATTCTGGTTAACTAGTGCTGTGAATGAATTACTCCTCTTTGCCTTTAGGGTTGTTATAAAAGAAATGCAAACAAGCTCTTCCTTTAAAAGACTGCGTTTGAGCATTTTATTTGTTGAAGAAACTGACAATATTCAGTAAAATCAAAACAGTAATTACATAAATTTCAAAACTAACCAAGTTTTAAATTATAGGCAACATTTTATTTAGCATTAATTTATTCCAAGGTAAATTTGTAGTGTTTCAGGAACTATATTTTTGAAACCCTTAGCATAAACAATTAAAAAAGTACAATGTACATGGAATTTCTCCCCATGCAGTTTAAATTAATCTATTTAGGCTTACCATCAATGACTTCCATTTTAATAGGCTTTTTCTTATCCTGCAATGTAAAAATACATGGATCAGTAATACATTAAGAAATTTGTACTGAAATAATTTTTAAGCAAGGGACACTTTATGACTAACATATACATATCTATATATAAAGCAGAGTTGGCATCTGTCGGTTCTCTATACAAATCTACAATTAGACCAATCCACACCTAATTTGGTACACTTATATTTTAAAACCCTCAGGGTAACAGGCTACTCATTAACACACATTCTATTTTAAAATTTAATCTAGAACATTTTAAAATGAATTTAATAGTTTTATTCTCTAGCGGGTTCTTCCAACGCATTCCCCCCCCCAAAGAAACACCTGAATCTAGACCTTTTCTACCCACATGACTTTGCCGTCCGCCTTTGAAACCATGCCAGTTTTTTTCATCGCGGGGAACTTAAAGAAAAAATTTTTGTTTTCGTTTTGTTTCTCCATTTACTTTTTTTTTCTTCTATCTCCTAGACCGTTAAAGAGAGAATAAAAATTTCTACAGATTTGAAATTGCGGAAAATTTCACTTTAGATTGATACCTAAAAATATGATTTTCTTAAAATAAATTGAATGTATTTTCAACAGATACGAAATCTGCGGAAAATTTTACACCAGATTAATACCTTACATCAAGGGCAATGCCGGGCTAGCCACGCAGTAGCTAGTTGATCATAAAAGCGCAATCTTGCTGTTTGGTATCTGGTAATGTCTTAATTATTCTTTCATTTTATTTGATTTAAAAATCAGTGTTTGTATTTGAGTTAAGACTGAAATGTTGCAGTCAGATTTGAATATTTCCAAGTTTTATTAATAATTCGTTTCTGTTCTGTATTTAAATATTGCAAATATATTGTTCTGGAGTTAAATTTTCATAAATTATTTTTATTTTCTGCATAATTTTATTAGACATAGATAATTTCTTGTAGGTTTATGTATATTTTCACCAACTTTTCCTAAGTCTATAAAGTTGAATGCATAACGGTTTATAGAATTCTGTTTCATAAAAATATATTGAGTATGCTAAACAAAACCTTAAGTAAAGTGTGTAGCTTCTTATTTAAAATTGACCGGTAAAGTTAAGCAATGAAAAAGTTAAAAGAAATGTTAAAAAATTATTTTTCTAACACTTAGATGATATTTGCATTTTTCTACAAAACGTGATTCACTTCTCTTTTATAGAAAAATTTTCTAATCACTTTTCAATCAACAACCCCAGATAATTCTGCTAGCATTTTATAAAAAGTATTATAAATTTTGCACAGTTTAGTTCTAAACATAAATTAAGACAAACTATAACTAAATTTTAAATGCAAACTTCTCTAATTTAGAGGACATTTAATATTTTTACAAACTCTACCTTTTCAAAGTGTCTACACATAAATACTTTCGATAGAACAATTTCGTAGCAATAGTTACTAGGAATTCGGAAAATAACAAATAATTTTAACAATCAAGTTTTTACCATTATTCTAAATCCAATTGGATGGTATTTAACAAACAGAGCTGTTAGAAGTGTGCTAACAATTAGGTTGGTTGTTTCAGGCTTATATGGTGCAATGGCCATATTCGGCCATGCTGCATCAGACACAATATCAGGAGACAAACACACACACATGAAAAGTTTTACTGACAGAGAAGAAATACACAAAAGGGGAATTGGGAGACTCCCATAAATTTTCTTATGGAGATGAAACTGCATTTGGAGTACTGCTGCTATTATGGGCCAATAATTTTTGCTTAGATTATTATATGCTTATTATGAATGTGAAGATCATGGTCACTAATAAATTAGCTTTTAAACAAGTTTTACCTAAAGCATCCAAAATTACACTACATTTTCAGACATACTTGTGATTTGATGCGAGGAGATAGCATGACTAAATTCCGAGTAATTTATTTAAATACATATAGGATAAAGCAGCTACATTACAATATGGGATAGTGTCAGTGTACTGATCATAATGACATTTGCAGAGAAAATAACTAGCACACATTGAAAATTAAACATAACACTACATAAATAAAGTGATTGATATTAGTTGTGAATTGTATTGTCTCATGTATTTGAACAACTGATACAGATGTGGAGTCATATAGAATGCCTAGATATAATCTTCAAGCACTATCGGTAAATTCATTTTCCTTGAATCTAGCACAGTACCTATTAATTTCACACAATTGTTTGTTATTCTTTGCTAATAAACCAGTAACAAATTGTGTGCCCTGTACCTTTACAAAATATGTAACATTATTGTGAATTAATCCTGCCATTCTATAATGGAAGCATACCTGACTTTACAGCAAAATATTATTGAAGAAGAATCATCAATGATTAAAAAAAGGAAAATTTTTGAATTTTACAAACCCAAAATTCTTATATTTATTTGATCTATTCGCCAATGCCTGAAGCGAGATTAAAGTAGTGGATCTTTCTTGTATTGCAATCCTGTACAGTGACTGCTGTTAATAATAGTATGGTACTATTATTAACTTTCAAGGTACACAAAATCCGGTGGAGTGGTAGCAAACGGGCCAGTGGACGATTTCTCGCCAAAGTGGCAACCTTCAATTTATGCTGTTTTAAGGCAACCCTATTTAGAATTGAAGACGTTATCTGATTGGAATTAAAACATGCTCTTATTGGTTTAGATTTTTTTTCTGGTTTAACGATAAGTGATAATGACACTTAATCCACCACTTCTTTTTTTATAGTTTCAATGTGGAGATGTGTTATATCTTTGCTCCGTCTTTTCTGGTGCTTTTTTTGCGATTCACATCTTTAGAAGTAAGTTGCACTTTTTCCCCTCTTGATCGTCGTTCCCGTACCTGATATTAGCTATGGCAGTAGATGTTTTAAATGGTAGAACAAATACTTTGTTTTTTGGTAAAATGTATATTGAAAGTATGAATGATCCTGAGAGCTGGGTTGTGATTGAATTTTATCAGAAAGTTGGATTGATTGCTGAGAGTATGAAATGTCCAGCATATGAGAATGAGATGACTTTAACGTTAAGTCACCGTATGCTACCACTCCACATAAAAAAATTTCTACCAAATCATTAGAAATTACTATCGAATCCATTTATGCAAAAGTTTACAGTGTGGATTTTGCTACATGGATACCACCATTTTGTATTGACGCAGGCATCTTGGTTTGGCAGGGAAAAAAAACCCTGCCTTGGCGCTACTGTCCCATTTGCTACCACTCCACTGCTAATTATAAATAGTGCAGTGACAATATCTAGTAAAGTAGTTAATATTGTTTCCTACCCACAGACACCCTTTAACACACAGTTCTAACTCAAAAGAAAAATTAGGGTCTCTTTTTGGCAATTTTTCATTTAAGACAATGCTTCACAAATTGCAATAGATTAATCTGCAACTGCACAGGTGGAGAAACTTTCAATAGTATACTTGGTTTTGGTAACATGGTCCTAGGTTTAAAAACAAACTTTTGATTCTTGAAAACTAAAGCAAAAAAAATCGAGCCTTTATGTGGTCTAGGGAACTGTTACAAATTAGCAAATTTTGAATTCGAAAATTGAGGTTGAATTGAAAAGACCTGAATATCTAGAAGCATGCTTCAGCACAATAAGTGATCTACCACACTTCTAAACAAAAACCTTTTCTATAATAGAGTATTAAAATAAATGTGCACAACTTCAAGAAAAGCACTCACGCTGTCTGGTACGCTGAGAGATCTGTTCACGTTAGCAGCAAGCCCCATTTCATCCATATTCTGTGTGTAGGTTTTTGAAGAATTCCATGCTGCTTTCAGTTGTTTGCTATAAAATTAGAAAAAAATGACAAAATTGATCTCTTATGTTTGCTTGTACTATTTAAAAAAAGGTAAGCTAAAAACCGAAATAGGCAGCTAAATTTCTTGAGGCGATCGGAAATAAGTTATTACATACCATCTAACTTTCGGCATGGTTATCATCTTTTTATGCAATTTCTTCAAGTTTCTGTTGTAATTATACTTCTTCTTTCTTCGCCTACTTACACCACTAGCTTTCCCCATATTCTATGAAAATTTTAAGTCCAAAAGATGTAATTGAAATGATCAAAGGAAGCAAGCACAATTGTTTACTATGAGCACGTTGGTATTTTTACATATGCTTAAACACAGTGCTTACTCTGCCCAATAAGAATGAAAGAAACGTGAATTTTAGCGAATCATATTACAAGTATGATATGGCCATTTCTCTTTCAATTGGTAGGTTTACAAAAGTTCGTTGCCAATACAAACAAAACAAATTATCGAATTTGAAAATGAAAGGGTAATTTTAATCAAAAACGTCGTTTTACTAACATTTTTTTCGTCTTCTGACCGTGGTACAGCGGGCCATTGAGGATGATCCGGGATCAATCCCTCAAGGAAAAGATCCAAGGATAACACCACATAATTTTGAACAACGGTCAGATGATGAGGCCAATACCTACGTGGCACCCCACTCACCAAACTTCTACATCACTGTAATATGAGGACAGTTGAGGCCTCGACAGAATAAACGTGCACCAGTCCCCTTTGTTCACGACTGTCTTTGGTTGGATTCGAGCTCGCAACTCTCCGGTTACTAATCCTATGCACTTCCACCCGGGCTATCGCGGCTCTTAATTGATATTTACTCGACAGAAGATCGAAAGTGAAGATTTTACGTCCACTATTTAAATGCTCTCCCATGATACATGGGTGTTGCTCTAGTACGACGTTAATTAAAACTTGCTATTTACCCATGATACATGGGCCGTGGTAGCCTGGTTGGAAGAGTAACTGGAGAAATGTTCAAATCCAACCAAAACCGCTGTGTTCAAATGGTGTTGGTGCACGTTCAATATGTTGTGATCTCAAATGTCCTCTCGTTGGCATGGTGTGGATGTTTGGAAAGTGGGGCGCCAGCTCAGATGTGACCTTGTCGTTTGACCGTGGCTCAAAGTTGCGTGGTGTAGTCTTTGGGTCAGTCCTTTCGGGCAAACCGTCGCGAATGACCCTTTATGTTTCTCTGGAACTAAGTTAATTAAAATACCTACCTGCCCTACTTTAAATGCAGTTTATTTCCGTTTTGGCAACACTTGACTTTTAATGCAGTTGAAGTGTTGAAGTGGAGTTTACGAACCTGTTGTTATGTTTCTTTTCTGAACCGTTAGAATTTTTACAGTCAAGTGCTGAAATTTATGTTCGAAAAAGGAGCAACACGTTGATATCGGGCCCCTAATCTGTAAAAGGGAAGAAAGGAATTAAATTCCTCGCTCCCAAAACAGTGGTTATTTTATTATTATTCGGTAAAAGTAGCTGCATTATTAGTTTTGATTTAAATCTGAAGATGGCGCCACATGATAAGGTTTTGTCTCAATTCTGAAAAGAAGCAGACCGATAACTAAACTTCCATACCCCTCCTATAACTTGCACAATTCCTAAAAGTGACTGTTGACGAATGAATTTTTTTGCTTCTACACATTAATTTTTGTTTCAAACGTTAGTTCGGAATGTTTAAATTTGTGCCAAAAAAAAAAAAAACAAGCGTCGCAATGCATTTATTTCAGCCAGTCAAAAATTATAGCCCTTCAATTCACTCAACCCCAATTACCCAGACAAAAGACCATAACACCCAAACCTTTTCCCATGAATTCGAATTCTTCAAGAAAAAAAGATTTGTTCAAGTTGAAAGCAGTTCATCTATCAGAAGCTCAAATTTTTACAGATGTTTATTCCGTTAATTCGGCGTAATGGAATTAAATTTAACGAAAAAAGAATATAAGCACATTAGTGAGCTTTACTACGTACAAAAAGTTTTGCTTTTACAATAGGTATACGATGTTAGAAAATTTTTGTTTGTATATTCCAGAACTCTTCCTGTCTTTTACGATTTGCTTTCAGCAACAGCGTATACAACATCTTTTCGTTTCAAACTTTTTTTGGAATGTACGATGCATTTTCACTTTCACTCTCATATCATAGCTAGTCCTTTAAAAAGCTGTAATTATTTACGATCTACAAGAATATGATGGCAATTGATGTGAGTGGTCGTATCCTCTCTAAAGAAATGAATAAAATTTCGAAGTATTTTCTTTAATCTGATAGAAGATGAGTATGAATTGTTGAGATTGGAATTAGGAAGAGGAACAGTACTGAAACTAGTTTTTGTTCCTCTAAACAGGTTGAAAGGGGTATTGAATTCAAGTCCACCCTAACAAATATTTTTAAGTTGGTTGTTTATGTTAAAAGTTTTGAAAACATCATAGATTGTAAAATTATTTTGTCGGTGGAATGGAAAGGCAGTTAATTTTTTAAAAATATATGTTTCCATTGCCACCGATGTAATGATATATAGGAATAATTTGTTTCCAAGCTGATAGGACAGAGGGGGGGGGGAAAGAATATCTTAATTCTATTCTAAGAGGACGAAAAGAAATCGTAGGTTGAGGGAGGAGGAGTTCTGCATTGTCTGCTCTTTCTCACGACTTACCGTTTGATAGTTAATCTTATTCATTTCTCATTTATCTTCAAGGCTAAGATTCCACTCTAATTCACTATTCGAATCTTCTAAAGTGCGTACGTTCTGGTCAAATCTGCTATTATTACACAATTATAATGGTGTTCCTTAGACGTCTATTCTACACTCAATGGCAACAGTTTCGTATGCACGCGCTGCTGTTTTAGTAGCTGCTGCGTTTCATATAATCGACGGTTTTTATTTCTCTCTACTACAAGGTGCGGTAGTTAGCGTTCGTGATAATTATATATGCGTTTAATATTTAAAACTGAACAGATAATTAAGCCTTGAGAGTTAAACTTCGGTAGGTAGGTAGTTGAACTAATGGCCGCAATGGCGCAACACAACGGGCTATTAGCGACGGTCTGGTATGTTTTTCGAAGGGAAAGATTCTAAGGCAACACCGCAATTTTGAATCACGGCCAGATGACGAAAATTTACTTCGGAGAACGTTGATATGCGCATATCTATATATATAATTCTCTTACGTGGCACGCAAAAAAGACGTTATTTGTTATCGCGTTTTGGCAACACTGTACGATTGTTTGTTTATCGCGAAGTCTCGCGCATCGATTGAATTTATAGCGTTATCGGATGAAATTTTATTGAAAAAAAAAAAGGAAATTTTAATGAGTTGTTGCAGTTAGTTTATAATAGAAATCAAAGAAAGCGGAGGATCTTTTCAGGGCCATTTAAAAAACGGTCCTTTTCAGGGCCAACAATTATAGTTCAACAAGACGCTTGCACTACAACTTTCGGCAACAAACTCAATGAAAAAGTGTGGGTCGTTTGAGTGCTGGGAAAATGTACACACAAACAACATGCTGGGTATTCAATTTCCAAAGCAACGCTCACATTTCGAGTCAAAATTTGCACAAAGTTTTCATTTGAATTCTGATTTTAGAGATACTGTATATATTTTTTCTGAAATACAGCAAATTTAGATTTAAAAAACATTTTTTTTTGTAACATATTTTGTAAACAATCCTTTCTGCTAGGACACATTTCTTCATTGAGGCGAGCGAAGCGAGCATAGGTTCGCGCAGCGAACCAATGAGGATTGCGAAGCAATCCTCTGGGGGTTGGCGAGCGTTAGCGAACAGGGGGCAGGCCCCCTAGTTCTGTATAATACTTACAAATTGTTAGCTTTCACCGGTATTTTTAAAAACAAGAATGAAGTTGTAGAGTGAATGCTATAAAGAGAAGTACCACATGACTGAAAATGGCTTTTGAGAATGAAATAAAACATAATTCAAAAATTGCACTTAAGAATCTAGGATCAAGTAATACTACAAAAACTGATAAGGGGATCTATGATCAAGTGGAGGGATATCAACCCTAGAATTCACAAGAAAAGGATTCAAGCCAATTTTGAAACATGTATTTTTCAGTGCTATGCGTGTGAAGTGAATGCTTTTATGCGCTACATCTTTAGAATGTAACATTTAAAGGTCAGTCCTTCCTTTCATGCCAGCCGTTGCAATCGTATTGCTATTCAGATCAGATAATCAGATGTTTTGTCCTGTTCGACGTAAATTAAAAATACCTATCTAAATTTAAAATAGGTACATTTTTCTTTGGACTTGGGGAGTCATCAGCTTGCTGCTAAAGAGTTTTTATATGACAATTACACTTCCAGAGGATATGAGGCGCCACCCCCTCTGACGGCTTCCATTCTTGCCAGCATTGAAGGACTCCTCTAATGAAGTTGCGCTGTCAGTACACTGACCGTGCTGCGTTTTCCTTGTGGGAAAACTCCATTAGAGGACTGTTGTCTTCATTCTCGCAATGCATGTCTCCCATGCAAGTACAAGCGAGCGGAGTTTCAAAGAACAAGTGTCCGCCAATAAAAGAAGACAATGGGCGCGCTCACAAAAAGCAGCAGAACATGGACGGTGAATTTTTTTGTGCGAGCGGGAGAGGAAAGCTGGAGCGTGTTGTTTTTCGGCAACAGTTCTCAAAGCGAAGTCTTTTACCCTTTGATGTGGTCGCCAAGGACAACCAGTTACGGCTGTGAATGCGAAGTGGGCTCGCTCAAATGGAACCGGCAGAAAAACAACATCCGTTACAGGTACCCGAAAGTTCTACCCCGACACTCGTTCCACAGGACACTGGTTCACGATCGAATAGAAGTCGGGCGACTGGTGTGGCGAGCGACGATTAGGGCAGGGCTCCCAACACATAAAACTTTTTTTTCATGCAAAAGTCACCGTTTTTTGTGTGGAATTTCAATACATTCTAGGTAGGTAATGGGTAGGCAGTTAATGAACGTCGCACTGGAGCAACACGACGGGCTATTGGCAACGGTCTAGGATCAATCCGTTGCTCTTCCAACTGGGCAACCGCCGCCCTCTATGGCAGCAGATTGGTGTAGACCTTGCGGCGGGAGTAGTTTTCATGGTAGAATGACAGTACATCCATCAAGAAGATATGCTCATGCAATACAATAGCCATGATTTAATTCCAGTGAGGGACCAACACTAAAAATGGAATTTTTATGCAAAGTTATGATTTGATGCTTAAACATACCTGTTTTGTGTTAGTTTTGGTTACCAGATTATATGAAATGTTTAAGCATTACTGTACGCACATACTACACGCATCTTGGTATACTGCATATAATGGTTTTATCGAAATTATTTACAAAAAAAATTACATTAAAAAGCATCCAAGATTCAAATATTGTTTCAGGAAATTCTTTTACATCGATATGAGAACATGGTTGAGTCAGCTCAGAAAAAACAAACCAATGTACTACATACTCCTAGCTTTCATACTTCATCACGAATATAAAATTCTAAAAGGTTATATCATGCAATGGACAAGAATTAATAAAAAGACGATTCGTTTATATTTTTCTCTCTCTCCAATGGCAAGTGTCCGTGGTTCAAAATTACGAGGTGTTGTCCTCGGATCTTTCCTTTAAGGGACTGATCCCGGACCGTCGTCAATAGCCCCTTGTGTAGCTCTAGTACGACGTTAACTAAAATTACCAATTACCAATTACCAATGGCAAGTGTTAAGATTTATTTTATTTTTCCTACGCACGGGTGCAAAACGCTACTAGCGTTATATCTCAATTTAATATTTATTTGTGCACGTGCATGCTGCTCCTAGTATTGTTTCACTCTGTTAAATGTATTTTAATTTATTTCGTAATTGCAACTTTAACGGAACGATAAATACTTTACATTTTGAATGCAGGAAAAAAAAACGGTTTGCGACTTTTTACTCGTTTGTCTATTTTTCTACTGAGTTATTCGTTTGTAGACATTTCTGTGATCGGTCTAGTAAAGGGATGCACAGACCGCGATCCTCCTCAACACGTGCTATTTTAACTTCAACGAGTCGCACTATAGGCAAGTTAGGTTAAAACTACGTTGATAAAACGAAGTATTCAAATGCACAGGCCTGTTTGGGTGATCAGATGTCTGTGAACAAACCTTTTCATTGATGAATATTGACAAATCGAAAAGCAGAACGAAAATCCAGAGTCAATTTGGCGCTTGGTGATTATAAAAATCGAACCAAGTATTATGACAACTCTTAAAACAATTTAATGTCACGCATCAAATTAAATAATTAATTTAATTTTTATTATCTTTCTTTTTTGTAATAATGTAAAATATAAATTATATAATTTAAATCTATCGAAAAAAACATAAATAAAATAAATAATACACTCTAAGACCAAAAAAAAAGTTGCACCTGGAAAGAGTAAACAGGTTAAATGAAATTTGGAGGAGCGGTACATCTGCGTTGGAGATGCAAGTGATCAAATTTTCAGAATCATTTGAGCATACGCCACGCTCAGGGCAGCTTTCAAACACGTTTCATTCCGGGGCATAAAAGGACATCCAGTAACGTAGCAAATTCATTTCGACCCATGCTGTTGTTTTGGTTACATCATTTCTCATTGAGTTATGCCTCGGAAAAATGTTCGCAAGCAATTTCAACAACTCGGAGAGTTTGACAGAGGCCGAGTAATTAGCCTCCGAGAGGGTGGATGATCTAACCGATGGATTGCGCAACATATTGGTTGTGATGATGTTACTGTTGCACGCTGTTGGCAGCAGTGGATACAACAAGGCACATGCCAGTGTCAACCAGGCTCAGGAAGGCCTAGAAAAAACGGAACGAGAGAGGATAGACATGTTGTAAGACATGCGCGTACTGATCGAATAGCCACTGTTGAAGACATCCAACGGGCCAGTGGGAACCCCTCTCGATCATCCAATAAGTGATCGCACTATTTGTCAACGGCTTCACGACGTGGAACTTAACTCACGTATACCGTTACGACGACTGCCTTTAACAGCATTCCATCGCCGTCAAAGACTGGAATGGTGTCGTACCAGACGGACATGGGGCTTCGAATGGTCTTCACTGACAAACCCGCTTCTGTCTGGGTGGAGACGACAATCGAATCCGTGTGGGGAGGAAACGTGGTCAGCACCCAGATTCACGGTTTGTTGTGCAGCGTCACACGTACAGAAGACCTGGTGTCATGGTGTGGGGTGCAATTGCGTATGATGCCAAATCACCTTTGGTATTTGTTACGGGCTCTTTGATAGGCCAGCGTTACGTACAAAAAATTTTACAGCCAGTTACGCTCCCATTCCTGAACTCTCAGGTTCATCGGGTTTTCAACAAGATAATGCTCGACCTCATATTGCTGCCGTCTCTAGAGCTTGTCTACGACACAACGATATCTTACCGTGGCAGGCATACCCCGATCGAGAATATATGGGATGCCATTGGACGAGATGTCACCACTCCATCCGTATCGTGTAATCTGCTGAAACTACGTGACAGGGTTCAAGCAGCATGGGATGGACTGTCGCAGGACTTCATAAATAAAGAGCATGCATGACTCACTGCCAAGGCACTTGGCATGCTGTATTAGGCACAATGGTGGTCATACGCCATACTGAAAGATACCACTTTTTTGAAATTTTCTCAATAAAGTGTATATTTCACTCTTGCATTTTAATCATTTACTCATTCATAAAAGCACTTTACCAACCTTGTAAATTTCATTGCATTCTGGCAATTCCTTCTAGGTGCAACGTTTTTTGTCTTAGAGTGTACTTGACATAATAACTTTTAATATAATAACTTTTATGGTTTTTTGAGTGGCCCTTCCATAAGACAGTGAATACCGTATTGTGAGCTTGGTCTTTACACTCCTGACTCCTTTTTCCTCCCTAATCTAGAATATTTCATGTAAAATTGACTATGTGTGTTTTATAAACATACTACAACAACAGCAACAGCTTATGGACCTCAAGCACTCCGTTGGCCAAAACGTGGTGGTCTCATGCGTTACTCTGGGATCGCGGTAGCCCAGTTGGAAGAGTAACGAATAAGCACCATGAGGGGCGAGAGTTCGAGACTCGATCCAACCGTACTCGGAGGCTGCTTCACAAGAAATCTGTCTTCATCTCAAATGCTTTCACGTTGGCGTGTGTGTGGAAGTTTGAAGAGTGTGACGCCAGCTAAATCTTTGACCTCTTCATCTGACCGTGGTTCAAAATTACGTGGTGTTATCCTCGAATCTTTCACTTGGAGGCTTGATCCCGGAACGTCTTCAATAACCCGTTGTGTTGTTCTAGAGGAACGTTGATTAAAAAATTACCAAATTATCGTAATTCAATATTACTTTTTAGAACTTATATGAAGTTGTGACAAAATGTTCAAATCGAATGTTGAACTGGAAGATAGGTTGTTCATTACAAGGAGGCTCCGCCCCCTGCTCGCCAACACTTGAGCTGACACCCCACTTTCCAAACTTCCACGCCACGCCAACGTGAGGACGACAGATGAACGTACACCAGCCCCCGCGTACACGACGGTCTTTGGCTGGATCTAGTTTCGACCTCGCAACCCTCCGGTTGCTCTTCCAACCGGACGTGGAAGTGGTAGAGCGGTTAAAGCCAGTTGCAACCGCTTCATTTGTAGAGAGATTAATGTGAAACCGTTCAGTCAACTTACTTAAGTTGCATTACACAAATCAAGGACACGGAATACCATCCGAGACTCGGTGATTTCTTACAGTGATGTTTGCTTCGGGCCCGCAGAATCTTCCTTTCCTTGAGCCACTTGTTGCTGACCACCCGGGCGACAGGCTGGCCTTCGGAGGATGGACCGGGGCATCTCGTGGGAAGGCCATCCTCCCCAAGGGGTTATCTCAGAGCACAGCAACAAAGGACAGCCTTCACCCAGATCTTAAGAGTTACTTCACGTAGAAAGCGGCCTTCGACGCCAGAGGTTTATGACTCTATCCGAGAGGAGAGTGTTTGCCCCGCTTGCTGGAGGGCTCGCTCAGGAATGCTCGCTTCGAGTGGTCGGCCTTCCCGGGATGGACGTTTGAGAAGGGGTGTTTACAAGCACAAAATATGTTGTCACGTGCGCCCCGGGATTCCACCTCTAGACGACCCCATAGCGGTTGAGGAAAGATGAGAGCGTCCACAATATAAATACAATTGTGTCTCTGTGAAGCGAACGCCGACCAACCGGTCTGGTGGTTTAGTTGCTAGCCTCCAGATCGGAAGGTTCCTGGTTCGAATCCAGGTTAGTGCTTCGATATTTGTTAGTGTGTGGTGTAGAAGCGGCTGGTGCACCTTAAATCGGTCGTGGCCGAAAGTCCTCATGTTGGGAATGTGTGGAAGTTTGGAGAGTGGGGTACCAGCTCAGGTGTTGCCTCGTCATCTGACCGTGGTTTAAAATGACGTGGTAGTGTCCTCGGATCTTTCCCTTAGGGGATTGATCCCGGACCGTCGTTAATAACCCGTTGTGTTGTTCTAGTAAGACGTTAATTAAATATTACCAAATTACTGCAGGTGAACTTTTATGGGGGCGCTGGCACCTTGCGCTATAGCTAAATTTGTTGCATTTTTAAAAACATAAAAAAAAAATTAAAAATCAAAATAAATTTTTAGTCTGCGCGAGTGAATTGAACTTTTTCATGCACTCTACGGGCCGCGGTAACCAGAGTAACGGATTAGAAACCGAAAGATTCAGAGTTCGAATCCAACCTAAGACCATCGTGTACAAATGAGGCTGATGCAAATTAAATCTGTTGTCGCCTCAAATGTTCTCAGCCCGTTCTGTTGCTCTAGTACGACGTTAATTACAAATTATCAAACGTTCTCACGTTGGCGTGGTGTGTAAGTTTGTAGAGTGGGATGCCAGCTCAGATGTGACCTAGTCATCTGACCGTGGTTCAGAATTACGAGGCGTCCTCGTATCTTTTCCCTTCGGGTTTGATCCCGGAAATGGTAATTTTAATTTACGTCGTACTAGAGCAACACAACGGGCTATTGACGACGGTTCGGGACCAATCCCGAAAATAAAAGTTCCGAGGACAACACCACGTAATTTTGGAACACGGTCAGATGACGAGGCAGCACCTGAACTGGCGCCCCACTCACTAAACTTCCACACCCACCCGACGTGAGGATTTTCGGCCACGACAGATTTAAGGTGCACCAGCCGCCTCTACACACTACGCTTACAAACATCCATGCCCGAACCAGGAACCTTCCGATCTAGAGGCTAACACCTTAACCACTATACCGGTTGGTCGGGAAGACTAAAAGAATAACTCGGTTTTAAATCAATAACATATTTTACGATTGAGTACACAGTTTTCACACACTGAGTACACACTTCCTTTTTCAAATGGCACGTTTTTTTCTTCATATTATATACGCCGACCAACCGGTATAGTGGTTAAGGTGTTAGCCTCTAGATCGGAAGGTTCCTGGTTCGAATCCGGGTCCGGGCATGGATGTTTGTAAACGTATGGTGTAGAGGCGGCTGGTGCACCTTAAATCTGTCGTGGCCGAAAGTCCTCACGATGGGTTGGCGTGGAAGTTTGGAGAGTGGGGTGCCAGCTCAGGTGTTGCTTCGTCATCTGACCATGGTTCAAAATTACGAGGTGTTGTCCTCGAATCTTTCCCTTAAGGGACTGATTCCGGACCGTCGTCAATAGCCCGTTGTGTTGCTCTAGTACGACGTTAACTAAAATTACAATTACAATTAAATAAATTCATATTATATACGTGTTAGCCTCTAGATCGGAAGGTTCCTGGTTCGAATCCGGGTTCGGGCATGGATGTTTGTAAGCGTATGGTGTAGAGGCGGCTGGTGCACCTTAAATCTGTCGTGGTCGAAAGTCCTCACGTTGGGTTGGCGTGGAAGTTTGGAGAGTGGGGTACCAGCTGAGGTGTTGCTTCGTCATCTGACCGTGGTTCAAAATTACGAGGTGTTGTTCTCGGATCTTTCCCTTAAGGGACTGATCCCGGACCGTCGTCAATAGCCGTTGTGTTGCTCTAGTACGACGTAAACTATATAAAAAAAAATTATTCATATTATATACAACACAAGAAATTAGGAAAAAGAAGCACAACTTGGGTATCTCTCTTTTCTAAATTCGTGTGGTCGAGAATTTCTAGAGTATTTCTCGTTTCTTGTACTTTTTCACGACTTTTCTTGTAGTTTCTGTCGTCAATAGCCCGTTGTGTTGCTATATAACGACGTTAACTAAAATTACCATTACCATCTTGTAGTTTCTTTTCTAACTAAAGTAGTGGTAAGTAGGTATTTTTAATTAAACTCGTTCTGAAGCAACGATGGTCTGGGATCGAACCCGAGGGTAAAGTCCCGAGTACAACACCACGCCATTTTGAACCACGGCCAGATGACGATGTCAACATCCGAGCTGGCACCCACTCTCGAAACTTCAACATGCCAACATGAGGACATTTGAGGCCAGGACAGATTCAAAGAGCCTCAGTCCTCTTTGTACACGACGTTCTATGGTTGGATTCGAACTCACAACCCTCAGGTTGTTAGTCCATCACTCTTCTGACCGGACTACCGCGGCTCCCAATTAAAGTAGTAGACAATAAACACCCTCCACTACTTAAAAAACAATATGCATTTGCTCATGTATCATAAATTTGACACGTTCTCAAATATTTTTGATGTAACCAAAATAGGGGCATCTATTGAATTTTCGAAGTCTTGTCCCTAAAGGTGTTTCCATAGTTCGTAAATATATATTGGGAGGTCCACTGTTCTCAAATGTTCACAGCGTGAGCAAAGGTCTATCCTGTTAGGAAATCTAGCTTAACACGTACTAAATTCTTCATGGGATGCATAATCATTTGGTTTTTGAAAACATCTGTATAACTTCTTTTGTATTCACTTTTGGGACGAGGTCATGCGATTAGCTTCCTTCTCCGCTATTGTTCCACTCTTGGTAATATCTCCACTGTTGGTAATCTTTAGAATATCTACTTTGAAGATGCAAAAGTTCGTCCTGTTTTTTTTTTTGTTGACAAAAATTGATAATTTGTAAATTTTTTTTTTTAACGTCGTATGAAAGCAACATAACGGGCTATTGACGACGGTTCGGGATCAATGCCTTAAGGGAAAGATCCGAGGACAACACTATCATTTTGAACCACGGTCAGATGACGAGGTCAACATCCGAGCTGGCACTCCACTCTCCGAATTTCCGTACCATACCAACGTGAGGATATTTGAGGCCACGGTAGATTTAACATGCACAGCCCCCGTTGTACTCGACGGTCTTGGATTGGGTTCGAACTTGGAACCCTCCGGTTCCTCGTCCGTTGCTCTTGCAACCAGGCTTCATTCGGGTAAAACTGATCCCGAAATCTGCAACAGTTTGCCAAATGAACAGCGTTTTACCAGGGTATGAGAAAAAAAAAAGAGCCTCTTTTTTTTTATAACGGGCTTAATAACTATTCAGTCGGGGAGGGAGCTATATTTAACATTGTACAGTGTTTGTCCGTTCCCACATAGGAACCCGGAAGCCACGCGCCGACCAGGGGCTTTTTTTTCGTCCGAGGGGCGCCCCCAAAACACTCTCCGAACCGATTTTAAAACGATTTTTTCTTCTCTTTCAAAAATGAATATCTTCCCCTGACCCGGGTGGGTGGGATGGGGGGGGGGCAGCGGCAGATGGGACCTAGAATAGAAAAGCTGCAATGCGTAACGATTCTTTTTTTTCGGTGCCGCAGACGTTGAAGGCGGGCCATTGAGAGCGGGAGGGGAGCCCTTTTTGTGATGATTTTTCTTCCTTTCTCGATCGGAAAGGGACGACGCGGAATTGGGGTGAAAAACTGGATTTTGAAGGGATTTTTTTGCACACGCGTTTCATCTCGGTGGTCTACATCGAAATTTGCATCTGCCCGCTTTTTTTTTCGCGTGTGCTCCGTCCTTTTTCGAAGGTGACTTTCACTTCGTTTTTCGAGCGTGTCGAAGGAGAGAGAATACGGCTATTTTTTTTTCTTCTTCTAAAAAATAAAATGGAATATAAAAATTCACCCACTCGGAAGATGGAGATATAACGAGTTTATCAGACTTGACTCGTCAGTTTTAGCCCCATCAGAAAATCTGCTCAAAATGATGATTCTGGATACAAGCAATCAATCCATTCGAAAGAACAAGAATCAGGCTTTTGATTTTTGTATTTTGAAATGTATACAGGGTGATTCTAAGGTCATGGGACACACTTGGAGGGGGTGGTACAGCTTACTAAAACATTCATTTTTCGTACAGGAATGTAGGGTCTGAAGTGAGACGCGTAGAGGCACGAACAAAAAAAACTGAGACATGAACAGAAAACCATTGTTTATTTACAACATCCTTGCAAAGTGCTTCTTTGCAGCAATGTTTTCACTAAGTGCTCAAAATTCGGCCACCAACAGTAATTACATGCTTGGTAGCGTCGAAGGAGTGATTGGCGATCAGTTCCAAAGATGCCAGATGAACGCTTGCAGCCGCAATGGAAAGTCGAGCAACGAGGTCCTCAATTGAGTCAACTGGAGTTCCGTAAACGGTGGTCTTCAGATGCCCCCAGAAGAAGTAATCGATGCTCGATAAATCTGGCGATCGGGGTGGTCATCGGACTGGTTCACCACACCCAATCTATCGCCCTGCAAAACTGGCATCCAGATAATTGGGGACAACCATGTTGAAATGGGCTGGCGCACCATCATGCTGAAACCACGTGTGATTACGAACGGCAGTCGGAACATCTTGCAGCAATTCTGGTAATACCTCTTCCAGAAAAATACGATAATGTGAGACATTGAGTCGCGTTGGTAGGAGATATGGGCCTGTGAGTAAATCGTCCACATCGCCCGCTTGAATTTTGAGCACTTATTGTAAACATTGCTGCAAAGAAGCACTTTGCAAGGATGTTGTAAATAAACAATGGTTTTCTGTTCATGTCTCATTTTTTTGTGTTCGTGCCTCCACGCGTCTCACTTCAGACCCTACATTCCTGTACGAAAAATGTATGTTTTAGTAAGCTGCACCACCCTCCAAGTTTGTCCCATGTCCGTAGAATCACCCTGTATACATTCGAACCTCGCTGTAGTGAACCCGGGATATAGTGAACTCTTGGTAATAGTGTACTTTTTCATTGGTCCCGACTGAACTCCTATTTAATTAATGTTATTTTAAACGCTTATGGTGAACTACTGAGAAAATAAAAGTTCGCTTATAGTGAACTGAATTTTCCCTTCCAGATAATTTTCCAGATTTTCAAAGGTAATTTAACTCAGTAGGATACCGAAAGACAGGATTCCTTAACTTCAGTCTCAAATCGCTTCACTCTTCAAAACACCCCTTGAACAGAGTGGGACGTACCCTAGAGGCGTCATCTGGTATCCCCCCTCCTTTCTATCTACAATCAGTGTGCATGTGGGCGCTTCAAACTGAGCGGACATTTTACCATCTCAACATTATCCTGAAAAAAATCTGTAAAAATCGTTGATAAAAAAAATTGAATAACTGTACTTAAAAAAAATCGAAATGTTCCCAATCCAAAATAACGAAACTTTTCAATAAGGAGTAAAAATAAAAGAAAGTCAAGCTACTGAATTTTTTATTTCTAATAGACATGATAAATTGTTTATTTAAGTGTTTAATAATTAATTTTAGTAAATTTTATTATCCCAATGATTGTTTTCATCAAAACCACCATCCAATGCTAAGAAATTTTTATGTGTCTACAAAATTGGATAGAGTGAACCATAGGTTATAGTGAACTTTTTATTGGGTCCGGTGACGGTTCACTACAACGGGGTTCGACTGTATTTATCTTTTTCATAAAATATTATTAACGAGGTAGATAGATAGTTAACGTTGCACTGGAGCAACACAATGGGCTACTTCTAGAATCAACACCCAAAGTGAAAGATCCGAGGACTACACCACGTCATTTTAAACCACAAGACATTTTAGGAACAAGTAGTCTATCATCGTATGTCTGTAAGAACAACAAATTCGACTTACAAAATAGTATTCAATTTCCTGATGAATAATCGAATTGAAACATAGTAATTCAAGAGGATTCTCTTCCTTTTACTACAAAAATCATCACTCCTGAGGTAGGTAGTTTTGGTAGATTTTAATTAAGGTTGTACTAGAGCAAGGGCGGCGAACCTTTTTAAGAAGTTGGTCAAATTTTTTCCAGTATTTCTTTAGTACTAGCTCGTGGGTCAATTAGAAATAAAAAAGAAAGCATGGTAAAAAAAATGGTTTTTTTGGTTCTCAATTTTTTAATATTTTAAAAAGTTAACGATTCCTTTTTGTTTTACAACTTTTACTTTTGCAAGTGAAGAGCAAAAATCGATATAAAAGAGGAGAAATCATACCCAGCGCCCTGCACTGAGTTATGAGCGCCCTGTATATATGAAATATTATATATTAATAGATAATATAGTTGCAGGTATGTGTATGTACAATAAAGTTAAGTGTACTTAATGAGAAATCTGTTTTTTTTTTGTCAGATAATTTCTTAATATTAGGTTTATATTCAGTATTCATTCGTTTAAAGCCTATTTTGCTGTCAGTTCATTTCCGAGTTTATTTCTATTGATAGACTGAAGTGAAATGTATTTTCCATTATTTTAAATTGATTAAATATCTCCTTAAAATCTTGTTTTATTACCTGTATAATTATTAAATATTTTTTGATTGCATTTTCCTGAATGGCAAGAGTATTTTCTATCGTCGTTGTGTTTTGTAAATACTTTTGTAATTGAGGAAAATATTTCATGACTTTCATTTCCAAATCCCTAGTAAAGGTGTCAATTTTCGTCATAAATATTCTAATATTCTCAAACATCATTAAAACAATTTGTCCATTACCTTGAAGTTTTTTATTCAGTTCATTAAAATGCTGAGTGATGTCGCATAAAAACATTAAAGTCATTTAACCAATCTATATTTGAAACCGTCAAAATTATTGTTTTTTTCATTCAAAAAGAGCTTAATTTCTTCTAATAAAATGACAAACTGATTAAGAACTTCACCGCAACTGAGCCATCGAACATTATTGAATTTTGAACCACGGTCAGCACTTTTAAGGAATATGTAGTTATCGTTTGACGAATGAGAAAAAATGTAAGCAATGTTTTCAGGAAATGCTGATGTGTCAAATCCAAAAATTGTCGATTCAGCTCCAAAATTGACCCAATTTTTTGCTATAAAAATATAGGAACGTCATGTATTGCTTTTCTGGTTCATTTAAATGATAAAAGGACGTTTGTGTTCCATACATGTTTTACGAATTTCAAGTCGATCCATCCAATAGTCTTGTAGATATGCTAACTTATCTCGAAAATGCTGCACCGAGAGCTAAGGTAATGGTAATGGTAATTTTAGTTAACATCGTACTAGAGCAACACAACGGGCTATACCGAGAGGTAAGGTAAGGCAAGGTAATTTTAAGTAACGTCGTACTAGAGCAACACAATGGGCTATTGAAAAACCGGGATCAATCCCCTTAGGGAAAGGTCCAAGGACAGCACCACGTCATTTTGAACCACGGTCAGATGACGAGGCAACACCTGAGCTGACACCCCAGTCTCCAAACTCCCCCACCGTGAGCGCATTTGAAGCCCCGACGGATTTAACGTACACCTTCCCCCTTTGTACACGACGGTCTTTGGATGGATTCGACTTCGAAACACCCTCCGTTTGCTAATCCGATGCTCTTCCAACCGGGTTACTTGTGTTGATGGCGTTTTCAAGTCGATGAACATTTGATTCTCCCCTTGCTTTGGAGAGAGCCTTGGAATCGTAAGCAACAGAAAGCGAGTGTTCGAAGCAAAGCAACGGATCGATAGAACACACTCGGTTCGGACAGAAGCGAACGCGTTTCTCTTCTTGTCGCCCGAAATAGAAACCCTAAACGAAATCCGATGGTTGAAACTCTCCCGTCCATCTCTAAAGTGGCGTTGACAGATATCGATTCATTTTTATTGGAATTCCGCGAACAGGGCGCGGGAGGAATTTGATTAAAACTTCGCTCGCCCTAATTGGACGCTCTTCCGATCCAGAAGTCGCAAATTGACAGGGGCGGCAATTGTCCTGGAGCTCGGCAGAGAAAACGGAATTCGAGGAGACGAACAATTCCAAGATGTTCATAATTGTGGTCTCTTGGTACAACCCACGACTCTTTGGCCGTGGGCCGACCCACCGGTCTGGTGGTTAAGTTGTCAGCCTCTAAATCGGACGGTTCCTGGTTCGAATCCGGGCATGGATGTTTGTTAGCGTATGGTGTAGAGGCGGCTGGTGCACCTTAAAACTGTCGTGGCCGAAAGCCCCCACGTTGGGTTGGTGTGGAAGTTTGGAGAGTATGGTACCAGCTCAGGTGTTGCTTCGTCATCTGACCGTGGTTCAAAATTATGAGGTGTTGTCCTCGGATCTTTCCGTTAAGGGATGGATCCCGGACCGTCGTCAATAGCCCGTTGTGTTGCTCTAGTACGACGTTAACTAAAAATTACCAATTACCTTACCTTAACTCCCCTTTCACGATATTTTTCATTGGACGTTGTCGTAGGTTTGGCACAGCTTTGCCAAATATGGCTCTCGTGCAATAAGACCTAAAAAGAATTGGCCATACGAAACTCTCGGTACAATTCAGTTCCAAGGCTCAAATCCAAATATGCCAAGTAAGTATGCCCGTTAAGTATCCTAAATACTTAACGGGTTGCGAGTTCGAAACTCGATCCAACGCAAGACTGTCATGTACGTTTGGAATGGTGCATGTTCAATCTGTAGTCGCCTCAAACTGGACATCTTCTGTGGTTGGAACCAGTTTCGAACTCGCAAACCTGATTATTCGTTGAGAGAACCACCAGAAGGGCTAACGGGACATTGATCTTTAAGTACTTAGCCCTATGGACCATGACCCTGGCTGGCTGGCCTTTCCCACATTAGTAGGTATTTCAATTAATTTCGCACTGTACCAACACACTCCGCACCTATCCTTGTAAAGATTGACTGGTTTAGTGGTCTCCCTTGGGAGTTTGTGAGTTTCTTGTTTGCAGAGTTTCTGTTAGATTTTCTGGATGGTCATATGGGAACTGTGTTTATGTCGTTGCTATAAAATCCCTGCCGCGGATTGTCAGAATATCACTGATTTTGCAAATGTTTTCTCTGCAATTCCTAGTGCTAGGTTTAGCCATCCGGGGGTGGGTCCTGGTAGTGTGTCAACGCGGCTGAAGTGAGCTTGTGAGGGGACAATACAAGGCATACTGCATTGGAGTTCCCTCGATTCCACAAGAGCATTGGTAGGTTTGAGGTAACCCGAATATGTGGAGATAGCTGGGGAATGGGCGAAGGCCCGTTGAAAACTGTAAAAGACGTCTATCTTTGATGTCGGTATCCGTGGAGACGTCTGGGAAGAGATCGTGTGTTGAGCGGCCTGTGTCATCTGTGTTCCATTCATCCTGTCACAGTTGAAGGACGTGGTGTCTAGTGAGTCTCTTGGAGTGTGAGACTAGAAGGTCTATTTGTTTGTAGTAGCATCTTTGTTTGCTGCCGCTTCCTTGGCCAGAGTGTCCGCCTTTTCGTTACCCTCGTGTCCAACGTGAGCCTTTGATTCATCGTAGTTCTAATGCTGGCTTGTTGTGTATGAGCTATTGGGGAGTGTCCAAGATCAAACCCAAAGGGAAAGCACAGAGGCCATCACCACGACACTTTGAACCACGGTCAGATGACGAGGCAACACCTGAGCTGGAACACCACTCCATGAACTTCCACACCACGCCAGCATGACATAGGAGTCCTCTGTGGTGGAAGGTTGGGAGGGTTGAGTCGAGTGTCCCCCCCCCCCCCACGCATTCCTCGCAAGACAAGGGAGTGTTGTGGGAAGCAGGTGATGCAAGCGATCGGAGAGAGCGAAGTCAGACAGTGGGTGAAGGGTTTTGGCCGCAGTCCAAGGGCGCCGCCGCCAATGTCAGGGCTCTCTCTCTGACACGCGGAATAATGCGCCGTATCATTACAGACACGCCGGATGTTGTTACTGCGCCCCTTTCATCGAGAATGCCGCCGACGCCTTTTCTTGCACAATGCCTCGTTTTCCTCTCGGACTCTCTACCAGCGAGGACACCAGACGGAGCTGCGCCGAACGCGGGGTGTCGTGTCGGAACGGGAGAAGGACGGGAAGTTCCCGAGAGAGGCCGCGCGGATAAGTTACATAACGGAAGAGTCATGGCACGAGGGAACCTGTTGAGTCGTCATTTAAATGTTTTAACAATGGGACTGTTACTAATAAACAGAGAAATCTCCTCATTATGTAACTTTACTGTTCGTTTTCAGGTAGATAGGTAGTTTAATTAGCATCGCACTGGGTAATTTGATAATTTTTTAATGAACGTCGTACTAGAACAACATAAGGGCTATTGACGACAGTCCGAGATCAATCCCCTAAGGGAAAGATCCGAGGACGACACCACGTCATTCTGAACCACAGTCAGATGACGAGGCAACACCTGAGCTGGCACTCCACTCTCCAAACTTCCACACCCACCCAACGTGAGGACTTTCGGCAACGGCAGATTTAAGGTGCACCAGCCGCCTCTACGCCATACACTTGCCAACATCCATACCCTGACTCCGATTCGAACCGGGAATCTTCCGATCTAGAGACTTACACTTGAACCACAAAACCGGTGGGTCGGCAGCATCGTACTGGGAGCAACGCGCGGGCTATTGACGAAGGTCCGGGATCCATCACAAACGGAAAGAGGCATGGACACCACTTAATTTTGAACCACGGTCAGATGACGAGGTCACACTTGAGCTGGCACCCCATTCTAAAATTCCCTACCACGTCTTCGCGAGGACATTGGAGGCCAGGACAGATTGAACGTGCTTCAGCTCCCACGTGCTTCTTTGGTTCGATTCGAACTCGAAACCCTCTAGTTGGTAATCTGTTACTCTTCCAACCGGGCAACCGTGGTCCTTTAAGAATTGGACCTACAAATAAACAGAGAAATCTGTTCTTTATGCATCATGACTGTTCGTTCTGAGTGACTGGGACAACGAACATTAGAAGTAACGAGATGTTTTTAAAATTAAAATTCGTTTATCCATTCAACTCGTATTTTCCAGATGGAACAAATGTATCGATCGTTCAAGGTCGAGACATCTAGTCTCAGAGGGTGTCTAGTTTCCTCTCTAAACGCCAGACGTGGAGATATGCAGTTAAATAACATCGTCCTTGAGCAACACAAAATGATATGGCAAATTTCCGGGATCAATCCCCAAGGAGGAAAAGATCCGAGGACAAAGTCTCGTACTATTGAACCACGGTCAGATGAAAAGGCGAGCACCTGAACTGGCACCCCACTCTCCACACCAAGCCAACGTGACGATAGTTAAGTCCAGGACATATTGAACGTGCACCAACCCTTCTTTGTACATGACAGTCTTTAGTTGGATTCGAACTCGAAACCCTCTAGTTGCTCTTCCCACAGGCCTACCGCGGCCCCTTAATAAAAGATGTACATGTAAAGTCAATGCAGAGCACTTCGATTTTATATAGATAGCACCATTCAGTGACACCATACGTCACTTGGAAGATCAAGTTTTCTGCCATAGGCTGTGTGGGGACCGATTCCTACAATAACACCACTATGGGACCACGGTATCGTGGTAGGTTGAGCAAGTTCGAAACTCGATCCAACCATAGACCGGCGTGTGTGTGTGTGGGGGGGGTAGAGTGCGTTTTAAGTCTCTCATGGCCTCAATGGTACTCACGTTGCCATGCTGTGAAAATTTGGAGAGTGGGATGTCAGATAAGGTGTTGATTTCGTCGTCTGACAGTGGTTAAAAATGGCGAAGTATCTTTTCTATCGGGATGGAAGAGATAATTGTGATTTGTATCCCTCCCTTATAGCCCCAAGCTGACTTATATTGGCGGGGTTAGAAAGTTGCTCCAGGAGTTGTCCTTGCTAGGAATAGTCACCATGGAAATTTCAAAAACGAAAAAAAAGGAGGTTTCTTGCTACGCTAGATATTTTAAACGTACTCCTGAAAATAAAATTCCGTCTCCCAACAAGTCTCTTTTTGCATCTCTGGAAGTCGATTGCGGAACTGTTGGCCTGCTCACAAAGGAGGGCTTAAAATAAATATCCGATATCCTTTCAGCGTTTGTTGCGGAATTGAACTTTTTGGATAGAACGTTCCTATTCGAAGAGAACAATCGATGTGTCGGTCCAAAGATAATAAACATTCCCCCTAGAAGGGGGGGGCGGTTGTCGGGTTGGAAGAGTAACAGACTAGCAACCGGAGGGGTGCGAATCCTACCAAAGACTGCCTTCTACAAAAGGGGCTGGTGCGCGTTATATCTGCTGTGGCCTGAAATGGCCTTATAGTGGCGCGGTGTGGAAGTTTGGTGTGTGTGGAGTACCAACTCAGGTGTTGCCTCGTTATCTGATCATGATTAAAATTCATGTGGTGTTGTCTTCGGATATTTCCGTGGTTCAAAATTACATGGTGTTGTCCTCGGTCTTTCCCTTAGGAGATTAATCCCAGACCGTCACTAAAAGCCCTTTATGTGTTGCTCTAGTATGACATCAATTTAAATTACCAAATTACTTCGGATCTTTCTCTTCAGGGATTGGTCCCGGACCGCTGCCAATAGCCCCTTGTGTGCTACAGTGCGACTTTAATAAAAAAAAAAGCAAAAATTCAACACATAGAAGAGTGAAACGCTCCAGGATTTCACTCATCAGAACGTTTCAGCATTCAGAAATAAGTCCCCAAGTGAAACATTTACTGTTCCATCGTAGAGAAACAGAAACTAACATTGACTTTGGATTCTAATCTATAATGGAGCAACTTCTCTTGCTCACGCGTCAAATCATTCCAAAATACGCAATGGAGATGTTTGGAAGCGATCCTTTCATTTCTTGCATTTGCTTGTGAAACGCATAATCATAGTTTCTGATTTTGCTCGCTCGCATTGATATTTTGTTTCGAGCATTTACTTAAGAAGTGAATGCATATTTTTGTTCCATACTACCCTCTTTGGGTTGGATTGCCATCCTTCTGATTCCCCCCCCCCCCCTAGTGCCTTGCGTTAGGCGCAGATTGGCCAAACGAGACCCTTGCTATCTGAAACCCAAAACCAACACCCCAACCTTGTGATATTCGGAGTATCAGGGTTATTATCACACCAATAGTTCTCAACCCAACTCCGTCATGGGATACTGACCCTACGTAGAGTTTGTGGGAAAACTAAATTTCCCTCTACGTGAAAGATAACTAGACGAGAGGAAAGGAATAATTTTTTGCGTGATGCAAAAGCAGGAATTTTGAGCTGTGAAGTGAACACGCAGATGAGCTACGGTAATTTTAATTAACATCGTACTACAGAACAACATAACGGGTAATTGACGACGGTCCGGAATCAATCCCCTAAGGGAAAGATCCGAGGACGACACCACGTCATTTTGTACCACGGTCAGATGACGAGGCAACACTTGAGCTGGCACTCCACTCTCCAAACTTCCATACCTACCCAACGTGAGGACTTTCGGCCACGACGGATTTAAGGTGCACCAGCCATCTCTATACCATACGCTTACAAACATCTATGCACTGACTCGTATTCGAACCAGGAACCGTCCGATCTAAAGACTAAGACCTTAACCACCAGACCGGTTGGACGGCTGCCACGCAGGTACTGCTCGAAATAAATTTTTATAAGAGGTTTAAGAGGCAAGAGACTGAATATAAGTGTCGTTATTTTCAGGTGAAAAGAGGTAAGGTCCGAGGAATGTTTTGCACATCAAAGTCGACTGAGTTTAAACCGGTGGCTGCAGTTCTAACTCCTTGAAGGCCACAAAACGCTTGATTTGTATAATTTTCCTTTGTAGTGAAAAGCCAGGCTTCGTACTGATGTGTTGCTGGTTCCTATGTGTGTACATGAGATATGATGGGGTAGGGGGTGCACATGGTGGTCCGGATCATCTTCCACGTCACCAGTAATGCTCATTACTTAGTTAATTACCGGCTCGTTCACCCTCTCAAATGCATGTGACAAGGGCTGCTTGTTGGGTCTTCAACATGTGGTTGTCCCCCTGACGGATCCGTGCTGCCTCCAACAGCGCGGGTCGTGATGGTGGGAGCGAAAATTCGAGCGAGGGAGTGTCCGTGCTCCACAACACAAGCGGCCTTGTTCGCCAGAGAAAACAGACGCGGTCCTCCGAAGGGTGGATTGTTCCGATAACATTCCCATCCGGCGGGGTTGTGCAAGCGGCCCTGACATTGGCACCGAGGTCGGAGCGCTGGACGGATGCCAGCCGAGCCACACTGACCCACCTACGGCCGCCCCGGTGCTCTCCGGTGGGCGATTCCGCAACAGAACTCATCTCATTTCAGACTCCCTTCGAGTTGCGGGAAGAAACGCAAGTTCGTCGACTGTGCAGGAGGTAGGAGTGTAGCAAAAATGAACTGGTTTAAGCGGAACGTGTCCACCACCATCGACACGAAGAGGAAAACTCGATGGTGTCTTTGGTAGGTAGGTCGGTATTTTAATTAACGTCGTGCTGTAGCAACACAACGGGCTATTGGCTGTGATCAACTCCCCGAAGGGAAATATCCGAGGACAACACCACGTCATTTTGAACCACGGTCGGATGATGAGGCAACACCTGAGCTGGCACCCCTCTCTCCAAACTTTCATACAACGCCAACGTGAGGACATTTGAGGAATTAACGCCCCCCCCCCCCCTTCTGCACATGACGGTCTTTGTTTCCGGACCCACCTTTTCCCGATGCACCCAAAAATGGCTTAGAACCATCGACATGAAGACGGTATTGATTGGGATTCGAACTCTCAACCACCCTGTTGCTAGTCCGTTAATCCTCCATCCGGGTTACTTTGCCCCATTGAATCTTAGGAGAGTATTGCCTCGATCGATTTCTATAATTTTGCTCTTCCACGCTACATGTTAAGTAAGGTATAAATACCGGTCATTCATAACCGGTATTAGAGGTGGGTGAGAATTACGGGTTCATGGGTTGCGTTATGATTTGTGTCATTCGCAGTACTTCGCGTCATATCCAAAACAGACCAGCCCGTTGTGTAGCTCTAGTACGACGTTAACTAAAATTACCAAAACAGACCAGATCTACACTCCCCTATAATAATGGACAGCACAGCAAGATGGGATGGTATTAAGGAAATAATACTTGCTTAAATAGGAGGATGGTCCCCTACGTGCTGCAGTTACGATATCAACCCTTCTGGTCATACTTTCGACATGGTTTCGATACACAGTTGCGGGTATTTGTGTTCATTCCTGCTCCAAGAATGTCGCCAGCTCAGCTGTAGATTTCGGACGTGGTTTCCTGGTCCGCTCTAACGCGTCCAGCAAATATTCTACGGGGTTTAGGTCGGGACTCTGGACAGGCCAGGGAAGACGTTTTACATCCATATCTCGATACCACTGCTTGACAGAGGCTGCAACGTGCGTTGTCAACCTGGAAATAACATACGTCCATTACATAAAATTGCCAAAGCGTAGGATGAATCTGATTGTCCAAAATGTTCATATGAGCGTTGGCGTTCAATTGACCAGGAACAACATACAAAGGTCCCAGGCCATACCACGAAAAACACCCTCAAACACGTAGTCGTATTTTCTGCAAATCTGTTGGCGTCCGGTCCATTATTGTAGGGTTGTGTAGATAGGCGAAATGTCTCGTCATTTGGAGAAAACTGATCAGATCTTGTTCTCGTCTTCAGGTTCCATCTTCAAACCATGGCCTCATGATCAAACCTGTCAATATCTTGATGACGAGATACCTCGTTTTTTGAAACACTCGCTGGTTGGAAGAGTAACAAATTAGCAACAGGAGGGTATATTGGTAATTGGTAACTTTTAATTAACATCGTACCAGAGCAACACAACGGGCTATTGAAGACAGTCTGGGATCAATACCGTAAGGGAAAGATCCGAGGTCAACATCACGTCATTTCGAACCACGGTCAGATGGCGAGGCAGCTGGCAACCCACTTATCAAACTTCCATGACAACCCAACGTGAGGACTTTCCGCCACGACAGATTCAAGGTACACCAGCCGACTCTACACCACAAGCTTACAAACATCCATGCACTGACCGGGATTCGAATAAGAATCTTCCGATCCAGAGGCTAACACTTTAACTACCTCACCAGTTGGTCGGCGTGTACAAAGAGAACTGAAGCACGTTAATCTATCTTGGCCTCAGATGTCTTCTCGTTGGTGTGATGTGGAAGTTTAGAGAGTTGGGCGAGGAAACTCCAGCTCAGGAGTTTCCTCGTCTTGAATGTCTTGCTCTAATACAACGCTCATTAAAATACCTACTCGCCAGGTTACGTGTTAAGTAAGGTAGAAATATTGGTAATTCCCAATTGGTTTTACAGATGTGTGAGAATTACGGGTTGCGTTGTGATGTGTTGTCATCAACCCCGCCCTCTTTTGCCCTGGACGGCAGAACGTGATCTTGAGCAAGTGACGGGGTAAGATGTAATTTGTTACAGCTGTCAGAATGTTTGTCTGATACCTCTGTTGAAAGATATCTTTCTTGCAGAATTATGGGCTGTCACTTTAGAGCAGCAAATAACCGACCTTTTTCATCTCATGGCACACTCAGGGCCGCGTTAGAGCAGTTGGAAAACCGTCGGGAACAAAGGAGCCTGGTACACGTTCAATCTGTCGTGCCCTCAGATGCCCTCGCGTTGGAGTGATGTGGAAGTGTGTGGAGAGTGGAAGAAACAAGCGTTGAGCTCGTCTTCTGACCGTGCTTCAAAATTACGCGGTGTTGTCCTTGCATCTTTCCCTTCGGAATGGATCCCGGACTGACGCCAACAGTCACTCCCGTTCAACGTTAATTTTCTACCTACCTACTCATTCAAACTGGCACTTGGGACAAGTGTGGTTCAATGGGCATGCCCACTGCTCCAGCAACTTTGATAGTTATATCATGTGCAGGTTCGATCACTTCTCCGACGCAATTTTATCTTCTGTTTCAGTCAAACTTCCCTTGTGTGTACGTCCATTACTTGGTAATGTTTGTCTTATGTCTGGCCCATCATGGTCAAACATGGCCCTACCGCCATAAAAACCCAACAAATCAAACATCAAACTCTCGCCTGACACTTTGGTAATTAATGTCGCGCTAGAGCAACACAATGGGCTATTGACGACTGTCCGGGATCAATCCCATAAGAGAAAGATCCGAGGACGACAACACGTCATTTTGAACCACGGTCAGATGACGAGGCAACACCTGAGCTGGTACCCCACTTTCTAAACTTCTCGCCTAGCAAAAGCCGACCAACCGATCTGGTGGTAAAGGTGATTCTCGATCGGAAGGTTCCTGGTTCGAATCCGGATCACTGTATGGATGTTTGTAAGGGTTGGGTGTAGAGGCTGCTGGTGCACCTTCAATATGTCGTGGTCGAAAGTCCTCACATTGGGTTGGCGTGAAAATTTGGAGGTGGGGTGCCAGATCAGGTGTAGTCTCGTCATCTGAGCGTTGTTTAAAGTGGCGTGGTATTGACTTGGACCTTTCACTTAGGGGTTTGATCCCGGACCGTCGTCAATAGCCCGTACTGTTGCTCTAGTACGACGTTAATTAAAATTACCTTACCTTACCTCGCCTGGCACAAGGGTTCTTCTTTTTTATAGCAAACGGAACCTTAACGAGCATTTCGTACGCTAGTACATTTAACCATTTTCAATCCACCATTTTTCTATTTACAGGCTTAATCACATCCTAATCTAATTTCCGCATTCCCTTTTGTGACATCAAGAACGTTTATGTTAGGTGTGCGTGCCCCTCCGAATACTCCTTCCTCTACCCCTGCTTTCATCGAATCCCTCCCGATAAGTTTGGAAGGATGTCCCGACCTCCTTTCTTCCGAATGTCTGAGGAAGAGGATTCCTCCGGAGTCTTCTTCCTTCCTCTCTCTCGATGTATGTAGGTCAGGGCTTCCACTTTCCCTGCTTCTCTTTTCCACCATTGATTTTCATTCCTCTTCCCCTGTCATCTTCAGCAGGTGGTTACTCCCTTTTCTCCACAAATAGGAACTCTCGAGTATCTCACGCGGCAAAAACTCCCGAACGCACGCTTTTCCCCCCCCCCCAACACGAAATCACTTCTCCTGGGAAACAAACTTTTAACTGGCATTAAATGAAAACAGGAAGGCTGGTTTCATTTTTATTTATTGGAGCTCATTGTTGCAGCTTAACTTAAGCTTAGGTGATAATTACCTCTTTAACGTGAGTTAATCAATCCCCAGGATCAGAAAGTGCTTTAAACTGCGACCTACTTCGCAGAGCAAAGTCTTAGCAGAAAAATATTTCCTTAATTTTATTAGAATTTTGTCCGATTTTTTTTTAAATCATAAGCTACATAAGTCTGCAGTGTAAAGCACGCTCCTTGTGCCACACCTTTTTTTCTTCTCTAGCTACGGAACACAACCTCCCTATACCGTCCTAAATTATCACAAACACTTTTTAAATAACACATCTTCTATGTCAAAAAATGACAAAATATTTCACTTCAAAAGTTATCGACAGAATTGTGTCAATTCCGAAAGTACGCATTGGATTTTAAAAAAAAGTAAGCTAATTAATTTTGATGTTAACATGTAATACATATTTAGCTCCAATCATTGTGTTTTTCGTCTGTTTTTGATTTGACTGCAGTTTTCAAAATTGGGACCAAATGCCTGCAGAACAGTTGCAATTGCTTGGAGTTGTGTTGCAGAACACTGTATAGAATTCTGCACCTGGGACCTGCACGGGTCAAAAAACCCTTTTGTTTAACCTTCCTGTTGGGTTAACTGCCCTCTTGTGTAAAACTCTGTTTCGAAATGCCACCAGTTCTGGAAAAGCGACAATTTGCTTTCTTCCCCTAAGCCGACCCACCGGTCTGCTGGTTAAGGTGGTAGCCTCCAGATCGGAAGGTTCCTGGTTCGAATCCGGGTCAGTGCATGGATGTTTGTAAGCGTATGGTGTAGTCATCTGACCGTGGTTCAAAATTACGTGGTATTATCCTAGGATTTTTCCCGGACCGTCGTCAATAGCCCGTTGTGTTGCTCTAGTACGAAGTTAATTAAAAATTACCTTACCACACCACGCCAAGGCCTAAGGTTGGATAACACTTTTTCGTGGACCTAGTGGTATGTTGTAGTGGTTTAAGAGAGAGTAGACAGTGGGTGACCTTTGCACGGGAGCCCCTTCCAGTATCCCTGGAAACGAGACGCGTCGCTGAGATTAGGAGCAGACGCCTTTTTTCAGATGCCTCACAAATGCCGACGGCTGAAGCCTCGCAATCCCGGTGCGGCAACAATGGGATTCAATTAGACAAAAACGCGCTTTTCTTTTGTCGCCCCACTGTTCCGAAAGTCAGTTGGAGACAAATATATATATATATATATATTTATATATATACGTGGAAATTGTTTTGAAATCGCTCGTTCGACACTCTCAAGAAGGCGAGTGCGAATTCGAAAAGGATTTTGAGTGGGTGAAGGAATATTTTCTTACTTGCGTCTCAACTTGGAATGGAATGTGAGGTATGATTTTGTAGTCTTCTGTTTTCTGTCGCCTGGCGTGAAAGATTCAAGTAGGTAAGGTAGTGGTAAGGTAATTTTAATTAACGTCGTACTAGAGCAACACAACGGGCAATTGGCGACGGTCCGGGATCAATCCCTCAAAGAAAAGGTCCGAAGACTACACCAGATAATTTTGAACCACGATTGAAGTAGGTAAATGAATAGGAAGTTAATGAAACGTCACAATGAGACTTTCAATAAGAAAACAATTCAAAAATGTAATGTGGTTGGAGATACTGAGAATTTATTGGCATCTCTTGTAGTTAAGAAAATTACACTTTCAGTCAGATAGGTAGGTAAGTATTTTAATTAGCGTCGTACTGGAGCAGCTCAACGGACTGTTGGTGACGGTCCGGAATCAACCCCCTTTTCAATCCCATCTCTTTTTTAAGTTTCCGCCCACCCACCGGTCTGGTGGTTAAGGTGCAAGCCTCTAGATCGAAATGTTCCTGATCCGAATCCAAGTTCGTGCATGGATGTTTGTAAGCGTATGGTGTAAAGGCGGCTGGTGCACCTTAAATCTGTCGTGGCCAAAAGTCTTCACGTTGGGATGGTGTGGAAGTTTAGAGAGTATAATGCCGACTCGGGTATTGCCTCGTCATCTAACCGGATCCTTCTCTCAGGGGATTGATCCCGGACCGTCTTCAATAGCCCGTAGTGTAGCTCTAGTACGACGTTCATTAAAAAAATTACCCCTAATGACGCGACATCTCGCCTATCCAGGTCGGGTCTGTTCTGCTACTGACACGAAACGTTGCCGGGGCAACGAGAGAGTCAATAATGGGATGCCGGACGAGGCTGGTTAAAACAAAGCATCCTCCCCCGCAGGGGTGTCGCGGTGGATCGGAAAAGAAGTCGGCCACTATTGCCACGCAGGTGGTGTTTTTCGGGTGAACGGGTCGAGGTCACGCGTTCATGAAAAGGCTCTTTCCTCTCGCCAAAGGTCAGGGGAGACGAAAATAGGAGCTTCATTAAAACCCAAACGAGCTTTTGGGAGGAAAATCGGCTAATTGGCAACGCCATCCTCTCGTGGGTGGCCCTTGGAGAGGAGAACACTGTCCTTCCCAATCCAAGGGCGGAAGCGGAGGGCGCAAAAAGCGAACAAAAACAGGTGGTTTACCCTTTAGGGTCGTTTGTTGACATGCCTGATTACGAATCCGAACGGGGTCCAGTTTCGTGGTTAGAAGTTACTTTGGATTCTCTCGTTCAGCCTAACTTTTTGTTCGATTCTATCAGAGCGAGAAGGTAATTTTGTAATTTTTAATTAACGTCGTACTAGAGCAACACCCCGGGCTGTTGACGTAGGTTCGAGATCAATCCACTATGAGAAAGATCCGAACATAACACCACGTCATTTTGAACCACGGTCAGATGACGAGGCAACACCTGAGCTGGCACCTCACTCTCCAAACTTCCACACCAAGCCAACATGACGACTTTTGGCCACGACCGATTGAAGGTGCACCAGCCGCCTCAACACACTACGTTTACAAACATCCATGCACTGACCCGAATTCGAATGAGGAGCATTCCGATCTAGAGGCTAACACCTCAACCGGTGGGTCGGCAGAGTGAGAAGGGGAATTAATTGAAAATTACAAGTCCTGGAATAATTTAAGTTATTTTGTGTGTAATGGGGTTGGTTTGAGTTTCTTGGCGCAAAATCCCAACAAAGGATGGGCTGCACCTAACACGAGATATAATGTGACTCAATGAAACAGTTAAAATATCTTTAGTAGTTGGACTAAAAGGTAGGTATTTTAATAACATAACACTGGAGCAACACAATCCACGCCAACGTTAGGACATTGAAGGCCACGACAGATTTAACGTGTCTCCTTTGTAGACGACGGTCTTTGTATGGATTCGAACTAGCAACCCTCCGGTTGCTAAGCCGTTACTCTTCCAACCGGGCTACTTCCCATTCCGACTAATGATAAAAGTTGATGCCGACCAACCGGTATAGTGGTTAAGGTGTTAGCCTCTAGATCGGAAGGTTCCTGGTTCGAATCCGGGTCCGGGCATGGATGTTTGTAAGTGTATGGTGTAGAGGCGGCTGGTGCACCTTAAATCTGTCGTGGCCGAAAGTCCTCACGTTGGGTTGGCGTGGAAGTTTGGAGAGTGGGGTGCCAGCTCAGGTGTTGCTTCGTCATCTGACCGTGGTTCAAAATTACGAGGTGTTGTCCTCGGATCTTTCCCTTAAGGGACTGATCCCGGACCGTCGTCAATAGCCCGTTGTGTTGCTCTAGTACGACGTTAACTAAAATTACCATTACCATAAAAGTGGATTTGATATGATGTAGGTAAGACAACTAAGATTAAAATACAATACTAATTTAAAAAGGGAAAAAATAATGAATTAGATGGAAACGGTAACAATAGTTCTCTTACACATTTGGTTGCATTTGGATATTTGATTCCGGTGTCCTCACAAAGCCATGCCAGCGCTCCTTTTATATTAAATAAAGTTTTAACTGACTCATCATTTTGCATTTCTGCGAGTTCTTCTTGATACTGCATTTTTGAAATATCAGACAAATCCAATAACATTGGCTGCATCATCCAAGTTGGGAAATCAATTTTTTTTTCAAATCAGAAAATCTTTCTTTTAAATCAGCCGATAAAATTTTCAGATGATCGACAGTAACATGTATAGCGGTATCATTCACTTCACATTTTTGGAGTCAATGAAACTTTTCAAAATTTTTGTTGTAAATATATGTTTGAAATAATTCAATAAAGTTTATGAAACCAGATATTTTCGCTTTTGCATCGACAAGAGTTTTAGTTGTTTTTTGAAGTTGTTTATTTAATATATTTAGTTTTTCAAAGATATCGTCTGACTCACAAATGCCTTACCATCGACGGTTAACAGATTTTTCATTTCAGGTTTGTCGCTTAAAAAATCACTAAGAGTATCAAATAGTTCCATAAATATTTTCAATATATTTCAAATATTTTCGAGAGTCATCTTACTTCAATGTGAAGTATAAGTCTCACATAGTCTTCATTTTGCTCTTCAAAAAATTACTTGAAGAGACGTTCATGTTTGGCACTAGTTTTAACTAAATTTAGATTTAGTACTTCATTTAGAACAGGCGAAATGTTTTTAGCTACCAGGTGTTCCCCGTGAATAACACAATGTACAAGAAGCATTTTTGGATTTTCATCTTTCATAAATTTTAAGCAACCATTTTTACTCTCCATCATATTAGGAAAATCATCTGCAGTACAAGATGTTATATTTTTTATTGGTACATTATTGACATGAAAGTAATATTTTAGCATTTATATATATCTTTGGATGTAGTGGTGCTTTCTAATGATTTACAGAACAACATTTCTTCAGCAAAATCATCTTAATCAATATATCTTCTTCTTCTTCTTCAGGAGCACAACAGCCTTTTACAGGCCAAGGCTGACTCGCAGATCCTCCTCCATCTGGCTCTGTCTGGTGCGACCGCCCGCCATCGGTTGACTCCCAAAAACTTGAGATCTCTCTCTACGTTATCAATCCATCTTGTAGGTGGTCGCCCCTTTCTTCTAGTCCCTTCAATTTTGGAAAAAGTCACTTTTTTGGTAGGGTCAGCATCGGGATTTCTAAGGAGATGGCCCAGCCATCTGATGCGTGACGCTTTAATTGTTCTCACTACGTCGGTCCCGCCGAATTTATCATATTTTTTGTAAATTTCGTGGTTGTAAAGGATCCTTCTCACGTTGTTCTCTTGAGTAGGTCCAAATATTTTTCTTAAGATCTTCCTTTCAAAAATTAGTAGTTTTTCCTTCTCGGTTTTATTGAGGGTCCAACATTCACTCCCATACATGACTATGGGTCTGATTAAAGTCTTATAAATGGTTAGTTTAGTCTTTACGCTGATGAACCTGGATTTTAGTTGGTTTCTGAGGCCGTAAAAACTTCTGTTAGCCATGAAAATTCTGCTATTTATTTCAATTTTCAGGTCGTTGTGGCTTGAGATTAAGGTTCCTAAATACTTGAAGCGGGTTACAATATATCTTACGTAAGTTATAAGTGCGGCCTCACTGTCTTTCAAAGTTGATTCATCCATTTGCACCGAGAATTATCTTGTTTTCAGCTTTTCAACAAGTTGTATTTCAATATCCTCACTCATTTCGTCTATTCTTCTGCTAACAGTAGTGTTACTTAGTGGCATAGTATTTAACGTCTTTGTCACCTTTTTCCAGAACCGTTTTAAGAAATGCTGATATTGATGGTTTGATTAAATTCTCCCCTATAGTATGACTATTCCCAGATTTAGCGATGAGTAATGAAATTTGATAACTAGCCTCAAGAGTAGGATTGATAAATGCATTATGAGCAGTAAATAAAGACTTTAATGTTACTCTTTTTTCAAGATTTTTCTTTAAAGTTTGAAAGTGATTCAAATCTGAATTAATATGAGCCTTATGTTTCGCCTTCAAATGTGCCTCAAGACGACCTCGTTTCATTGATTCGTTGGTAAAAGCATTGTTGGCATAAAGACAAAAGGGTGAAAGGTTCATCGTAGACAGCGGGTATGAAACCAAATTTTAAAAATTCCTCCGAATACTGACGAATTTTTTTCTTGCTTGCACTACTCATTTCACTATGGGCTAAAAGAAATAAATATAAGATAAATTAAAAACTAAACAAAATAATATGAACTGGAGTAAAACTAGACTAAAAATGCATGTCTAAATATGTGTGGCAAATTACACAGTCCAGTCACATTAATGTGACCACCACCTACTTTCGACGTCAACGTGAAATAACCAATCATAAAAGGCAGGTGGCAGCACATTGCAGTGGAGTGTATATAAAGGATGTCCTAGAGCATCGGAAAGCATTTCAATCGTTGGCGTAATGCAGAAACGTAGCGATTTATCCGGCGCCCAAAAGGGCATGATTATTGGCTTTCGGGCCAAGGGTGGAAGCATTTCGGAAACGGCTAATTTTGTGAACTGTTCGCGTGCCTCCGTGGTAAAAGTATACCGTGCATGGCAAAATGGCACCATCCAAAATCAGCGGCGTGGCACATGTGGTGCACCACGGGCTATAGATGACAGGGACGAACGAAGACTACGGAGATGCGTTCGGGCGAATAGACGTGCAACTGTTGAGCAACTGACCGCCCAGATGAACCAAGGGGATACCAATAGTGTATCCTCAACAACGGTTCAGCGAACGTTGCTGCGCATGGGCCTCAATAGCAAACGCCTGGTTAATGCACCTATGCTGACTGCTGTTCATCGGCGAAGAAGGCTGGAATTTTCACGCCAGTACCGCAACTGGACGTCCATAGAGTGGCGACAGGTGGCTTTTTCCGATGAATCATGGTTTATGCTCCATCGGACAGATGGACGTTGGAGTATACGGCGTGAAACGTCTGAAAGCAAACACCCTGCAACAATTACCGGAAGGATCCAGGCTGGAGGAGGGAGCATTATGGTTTGGGGAATGTTTTCCTGGCATTCACTGAGTGCACTTATCATTGTGGAAGGCACGATGGATCAGCACAAGTACGCATCTGTCCTTGCCGACCATGTCCACCCATACATGCGAATTATTTTCCCTCAGAATGATGGCATCTACCAGCAGGACAATGCGAGGTGTCATACAGCTCGCAGTGTATGTGCGTGGTTCGAAGAGCACCAGGATGAGTTTACCGTACTCCCCTGGCCAGCAAACTCACCGGATTTAAGCCCAATCGAGAATCTGTGGGACCACCTCGATCGGGTTGTTCGCGTCATGGATCCTCAACCGCGTAATCTAGCGCAGCTGGCCACGGCACTGCAGTAGGCATGGCTCAACATCCCAGTTAACACCTTCAGAAACCTAATTGACTCTCTTCCTGCACGTCTCGCAGTGGTCCGCTCTGCCAAAGGTGGTTATTCTGGCTTTTGACAGGTGGTCACATTAATGTGACTGGACTGTGTATCATGACACATTAAAAATTACCAATTGAATTTACATACCATTTATATACACTTATATTTATACAATGTATATATTTTTTAAAACAACGAGACTTTTACAACAATTTAACGGACGCTTATTACAAATTAACGCCAACATTGAATGCTCAGCGTTAGAGCGAAACACTGCAGTAACTGAGATCTCGGCACTAAGCACTTCGCGCCATTCAAAACGAATAGGGCGAAATGCTTAGTGCCGGTATAATCAGTAGTTCAACTCGAACGTCTAACAATGAAATCACGGCTACTAACATGGCGAACAGAAGTTACTTATACTAGAGGTTTACCCAGCTCGAGTAGCGACTGAGAGTCGCCATACGTTTAACTTAAACTCTGGACGAGTCCATTTTCGAATTGCCCCCCTTAACAATCGAGCAACACAACGAAATTTAGCTGAGGAAAACTCACTTAGCTTTGAAGAAATAGATTCATAGCACTAAAACGAAAATAAAGTTTGGCATAGGACACTGTTATAGTTAGTTATGTAGACAACACACGGTGATGATGATGATGATGTCGTGTCTATGGATTGCCAAAAAAGTCTCAAATATTGTCAAAGGTACGAAGGACCGCAGCTGCCAGCTTCGGTGCCTCAGAACTGTAGAGGGTCTCCCTCAGCAGATCTCTATCTGGTAACAAGCCGAGTTTCAAGATCTCTGCAGTAATGTTTGGACATTCAAAGATGTGTTTAGGTGTGAGTTGGATATCTGGGCAGTTCTTGCAGTAAGGATAGGTCCTTGTCCCGTCAGGAAGTATTTTCATTCCCTTATAATGATCCGTTCTGTTCTTAGTCGAGCAAGTCTGGTCGTTATGTCTCTAGGGAAGTCGGTTATCAAAGGTTTCTTTGAGGGTTGGTTTAAAAGTCTGCATCTGGCCACTGCATTCGCATCTGCATGTGTGATGGTGCACAATCCATAGAAAGAGGGGTGCCATTGCCTCAGAGAGGTAACACACGGTATTTCCAAGGTTTAGAACTGGTCACACCAAAGCTATGGAACACGTTGCAACATATTGTCCTCTGACCGCTTTAACCTGTTTGAAGATCGGAATCTTCGATACGATCTTCGATTGCTGACAAAGAGAGCCGACCAATCGATCTGGTAGTTAAGGTGTTAGCTTTTAGATCGGAAGGTTGGGTTGGCGTGGAAGTTTGGAGAGTGGGGTGCCAGCTCAGGTGTTGCTTCGTCATCTGACCGTGGTTCAAAATTACGAGGTGTTGTCCTCGAATCTTTCCCTTAAGGGACTGATTCCGGACCGTCGTCAATAGCCCGTTGTGTTGCTCTAGTACGACGTTAACTAAAATTACCATTACTTTAGATCGGAAGTTCCTGGTTCGAATCCGAGTCAGTGAATGGATGTTTGTAAGCGTATGGTGTAGAGGCGGCGCCCCTTAAATTGGTCGTGGCCGAAAGTCTTCCCGTTGGGTTGACGTGGAAGTTTGGAGAGGGGGGTGCCAGCTCAGGTGTTGCCTCGTCATCTGACCGTAATTCAAAATGTCGTGGTGTTGTCCTCGGTATTTTCTCTTAGGGGATTGATCCCGGACTGTCGACAATAGCCCATTGTGTTGCTCTAGTACGACGTTAATTAAAACTACCTTACCCATCCATCGATGCATTATCTTATTGGTCTACTGATTGATTGAATAGACTTTGTAGATTTCCCCATTTTGGCTATCACCCTATAGAATCCGGATTCATACACCTTACCCTATCATAAAATGTTAGAAAAAGATTCGACAGCATACCAAATCCGCCATTCAATCAATTTTTCACAGACAAGTCACCTGACTTCCAGTCGACACGTTGGTCACATTTTTGAAGCTTCTATCAAAATCAATGCTCGGTCTACAGATATTTCACTTCTATAGCCACGATGACTTCGCTTGACTTTCAGAAGTCAGTGTAACTCAGAGCATGTCGTAGATAGAACTGACCCAATCACTGCTTCCCGATTCTTAATTCAAACTGTAAATGGAATCGCGCCCGAGACGACGGGGTTCGCGGAAGGAACCCTTCGTCGCATTTCTGGAATCCTCCAACACAATTTATGTCCGTCCGAACAGGCGGAAATGCGCGCCCATTTGTAACAATTCCGTCTGTCCGCGCGGTCGCCCCCTTCCCTCTCTCCGTAGAACGACCCTCTCCGAGAGATTAACGTGACCGTCGCTCTTTCGAGGAACGACCGACCTCGACTTGGAGAATGGCTCGTAAAATTAAAAGTTAGCGATTCTGATGACAGGTCTCATTCCGCGTGCTATTTTTGTCGCTACAGCGTAACCAGAAATTTCCTGTCCAGGAAATTACTGCGAAAGTTTCATACAATCACCCTTCCTCGTTAAATGGTTTGGTGGGTTGTTTGGGGGTTTCATGGCACGCGAGCCCTGTTTGGCCAAGCTGCGCCAAACACAAGACACGGACAGGTAAAAAAGGTCATGAAAGGAAAACGAGGGACAGGGGAACAGAGCTGTGGGGTGAAAGTCGAAAAAGATCGCTTGGAAAGATTTGCGGGAACGCGCCACTCGTGTTGACTGAAGACAGTCAAGCCCACGGGAAAAGAAGACATCACTCGAGTATCTTGGGTTCGTGAAGCCCGTACATACCTAAAGAAGATGGCCTCGGTAAATAGGACTGAATGATGCTATGTTAGAACTGGACACACCAAAGAGAGTTACACTCACATCCAAAATAATATTTACATACCCAAAAATAATTATATTCCCGGAAATACCCAATCGATGTATATCACTTTTGCAGGGAATGTGTGAAAGATAAGCCTAATTAGAATTATACAATCAAAAGTGTTCCGGATGAGGTCTTAGAATGTTACGTAAGACTTTTCAGAGGTGCATATGGATCTGATTTTTTTATTTTATTTTTGGACAATAATGCTCGTCTACAACGAGCAAACATCGTTGACGAATTCCTTGAAAATGAAGAGTTGAGCGAATACCGTGGCCAGCAATCTCTTCTGATCTGAACCCGATTGAGAACTTTCGGGACTACCTTGGAAAAGCAGTTGCACGGAGAAAATCCTCCTCCTAGAGATATAAATGCCCTGAAGACCGCATTGCTGGAAGAGGGGAACTTAATTCCCCAAACTGTGGTTAACAACATTATTGCTAGCATGAAATCACGCTGTGATATGTATACAAGTCAGGGGCGATCACATTCCATACTAATTCATAAGCCTTAATTTTTTTTCTGAGTTATTCATTTTTTTCTGAACTTTCCTTGTCACATATTATTGCCATTTTTATGGTTCCATGCTACAGTTTTGTATCATTTGTAGTGCTCTTAAATTTTTTCCTTGTATGTCTGTTGTTTCCTTGAATGTCTCATTCCACACAAATTTATAAAATGATGGTTCACAGTTTCTGAGAAATCCGTGATTCTATGCATGTTAAGATAATTTTGGACATCAGTGTAGTTTGAGTTTGTAATAATTGACGCTATTAAAACAAAAGTTTTGTCGATTTCTGGTTATTTTTTGCTACTCGAGGGATGATTTTATCGGGACCTAAGACAAAAGTCAAGGTTGTGCTATACCGTCGTGCAATGTCTGTACTTCCTCCTGGCCTAGAAATTGAGTCGCGATCTCAGGATGTCCAGGCGCGTTCTTTCCTCTACTTTCTTCTCTCCGTCCTTTCTTTTCATATTTACTGGCATTGCCTTTAGTGTTTGGCGAACTCAAAGTAGCACCCCTAAATCTTGGGGTTTTTGTTCCGGTCCCTCAGAGAAGTTAGCGTCTTTTTAATTGCATTTTTTGGAATTCATTTTTCATTTTTCGAACACTTGTTCGTTTTAGTCCGAACCGAGTGTATTAGATCGATCCGTTGCTTTCTTTCGAACACTCGATTTTTGTTTTAGGTTGCTGACGATTACAAGACACTGCCTTTTCCTGCAAAGCAATAGCAGAATCAAATGTTCATCGACTTGAATAATTAACGTTTTACAAGAGCAACACAACGGGCTATTGACGACGGTCTGGGATCAATCCCTTAAGATAAAGATCCGAGGACCACACAGCGTCATTTGGAACCACGGTCATATGACAAGGCAACACCTGAGCTTCCACCCCACTCTCCAAATTTCTACACCCACCCAACGTGAGGACTTTTGGCCACTACTGACTCTACTACTACGGCCACCAGCCGTCTCTACACCATACGCTTACAAACATCCATGCACTGACCCGTATTTTAACCAGGAACCTTCCTATCTAGAGGCCAACATCTTAACCACCAGACCGGTGGGTCGGCATGTCATATATCTGTACCGCGATGACGGTACCAGTGAAAAATTGTCGGTGTGGATTGTGGTGCGTTTTTAAGAGTTCGAGAGTTCGAGAGAGAGAGAGAGAGAGAGAGAGAGAGAGAGAGAGAGGAGATATAAGAGTCTATTAGCTCTCGTAAAACTAAAAAATAAAATTTTTCTTTCGGACAAACCCGTAAAGTTTTTTCAACCGTTTCTTCACAAGGATGTACACCATGTTTTAGATTTATTCTCTTTTTTGAAGAAATACAGCATTTTCTGAAGGGTTTTGTTTACGACAAATGAATTTTCCGTTATTTTAGTTTTCGTGGAGCAATAAGTGTCGAAACCCTTTGCGGAGGTTGTCCATCAGTCCCAAAGCACTTGCTGAGGCAAGCAGTCGTGCGGGGAGGCGTGTCAACGATTCCCGGGGGGATCAAAGCTAAGTAAGACTAAGTAAGCTGTCGTTGCGAAAGGGTCGTCCGCCGACGTCTCAGCTTCCACGCCCTCCCACACTCTTGTCAGGGCGATTCGGCCCTGACATTCGAGACTACTGACACACACCGAAAGCCCTAACAAGGAAGTGGCTCATTTAATGCCGCGCTTCTCTTCTGTTCTCCCGAACGCCCACTCGGCCCAACGGAACGATTTGGGTGTCCATCAGAACGAGGTACTAGCGTGGAACGAATTATCGGTAGCACGTATTATCTTTGGGGGAAAAAACCAACGAAAATTCACAATACAGATGTTTCACGGGCAACGGTAGACCATTTGGAGGAGCAACGGATTAGAAAACGAAGGGTTATGAGTTTGAAACTCGGCCCAGACAAAGACCGTTGTGTACGTGGAGGCTGGTGTACGTTACATCTCTCGCGGCCTCAAAGGTTCTCGCGTTGACATGGTGTGGAAGTTTGGAGAGTGGGGTGTTGTTCTCGGATACAGACCTCGGCACCTTTACGTTTTCCAAAATTATGAGGTGTTATCCTTGGATCTTTCCAAATCCAATCAAATACCGCCGTGCACAAAGTTGGCTGGGGGACTTTAAAACTGCCGTGGACTCAAATGTTCTCATGTTGGCGTGGTGGGGAAGTTTGGAGAGTGCGGTGCCAGCTCAGGTGTGACTACGTCATCTGAACGTTGTTCAAAATGACGTGGTGTTGTCCTCTGAACTTTCCTTGCTCACACGCGTTAGAAATTTCGGTCTTTCAACTTTGACACTTTATAAACCCTAAATAAATAGCCGCATCGGAATTTTTTTTTTATTCGTCTTGTTTCTTGTACAATTTTGAACCAACCATGTCAATTTTCTGATCCATACTTTCTAGGGAAACCGTCTAAGAATTGAGCAAAAAAAGCGACTTTTCAATCCTGCTCTTCATTTTCGTATATGTAATAACCTAGGAATATCTTTTTCGTCGTAACTGCTTATTTTGAATGATTATGTTAAATTACTCAGTTGAAAGTATAAGATGTTTAATAGTTAATGATATCATTAGTACATGAACATTAGTTATTCGTAGTTACATTTCTTGGTATCATCGTAACTCTGTTGGAAATTACATGGAACAGCATTCTGTTGTTTACACACACACGTCCCACTTTCGATTTTCGTGTTGCCACACACTTGCAGCTAAAAATGACTTCTGCTTTTAATATATTTATAATAAGGCACGTTATTTACTGGATGGTAATGGTAATGGTAATTTTAATTAGCGTCGTACTAGAGCGGCTATTGACGACGGTCCGGGATCAGTCCCTTAAGGGAAAGATCTGAGGACAACACCTCGTAATTTTGAACCACGGTCAGATGACGAAGCAACACCTGAGCTGGCACCCCACTCTTCAAACTTCCACGCCAACCCAACGTGAGGACTTTCGGCTACGACAGGTTTAAGGTGCACCAGCCGCCTCTACACCATAAGTTTACAAACATCCATGCCCGGACCCGGATTCGAACTATTATCCGGGTCCGGGCATCAGGGCCGCCCATAAATTTCCCGGGCCCCCCGACAAAATTTTCGCGCGGGTCCCTAAGTTTTTTCCTTGTGTAGTAAGTTTTTATTTTCCCAAGTATCCATAAGTTTACAAATACCCAACTTCAGAAATGTACAAGCAAACCCACAGTAAATTAATACTGAACTGTTAAGTAATTATGGAATTAAATATGTATATGTGTTATACGCCTAAAGCCCGAAGTGGGGCCACTTTGCGATCGAGCAGGACTTTGATAAGGATGATGAAGTATAATCAGAAAACTATAATAAATATCTCTTTAGAAAGATTGTAAGAAACCTATTCAAAAACATACCTTGGACGCTGAAGACTAGTCAAAACACCGAAAACTTTTGCAGTACTGAGGAGGAAGCAGTAAATCTTCTATTCGAATTAATGAATTTATAGATGCCGTCAAAAAAGGAAGCTCATTTTACATGCCTGTTCATGCTCAATTGAAAATATTCTAAAATGATTCACATTATTCTTGGCCCAAAGTAGATCGTAAATGATTTTTTATTAGATAGTTTACTGAATCCTTTCACCAGAAGCCACACCAGCCAAACAAAATTATTAAAGCTATGCAAAGTTCTGGGAAAATAGATTGTAATTTTAATCTAAAGATATCATTTAAAGGGAGAGTGGAAGACCTCTATTTTCTAACTTAGCTTAATGTGAAAAAGTAGCTTCGCGAACGGTCTTGTACATCTGAATTTCATTGATGAGTTTGTGGCTTTAATCATCTGGATAGCTTTCAATTAATTTTTTAAGTGCGTTGTTGTTGTCATTAGAATTATAATTTATTTTTAATATGGCTTCGAATGTATTGCATATGTTTTTTAATTAGCTCATACCTTGATTCTAACTGAGAAACTATTTTATTGATTACTATATCAAAAACTGAACTTTTGAAAGTTGTTTCTTCGGTTTCTAATACTTCAGGCATTTCTAATTCCACTTCAAAAGCTTCCTTTTTCGAAAAAAAAAAGTTTCGTTTGCCGTCCTCTTTTTTTAGAAAATTCTGCATCTATACCCATAATAGAAGCTGTCTCTTTAGCTCTATTTATAAAGGTCATTGTTTTCTTAAATCTTTATCTAATGTTTCAGTTAACGCTTTAATGTTATGCATTTCAATATCAAGGGAGATATATTATGTTTGAAGGATTAAATTTCTTGTATCAATTTGCTCTAGTATGTCCTTCCAAATATTTAACTGCATTAAAGTTTCAAATTTTGAAAAATAATTGAGGAATCCATTTATTTTAAACTACTGATTTTTTACATCTTGAAGGGCCTTTAAAAACGTCAGGTAGTTTTTTAGATATAGGTTTCACTGCCTCACAATTCCATCTTGTTTCACAAAGACCGTGTAGAGACCTCCCATCAGTGTGTTTTAGAAGCAGTTCCTATCGCCGTGGGCTCGCACTAAAGAAATTGTAAAGCTGGTTTATAAAGTTGAAGAACGTGCTTACTATTTCATTACTCCTTGTGGCATGTAAACCAACTAGTCGTCGTTGTCGTAGACCGGAGACTGGTGAAAATGTGAGACCACCTTGACTCGGCCGTTTTAAGGACCTGAAAAGAATATTTTCTGTTCGATATTTTTTTTTGTCAAATTCGGAAAATAACCCTAAAATGAGGCAGATAATTTCTTGAACAAAAACCTTGGTGCCGCGGGCCCCTTAAACGTCCGGGCCCCCCGACATTTGTCGGGTTTGTCCCCCCTTGTGGGCGGCCTTGCGGGCATTTACTGGATGATAACAGTTTTGTTTGGGTTCCACTGTGGCCCGATTGATAGAGTTGCGAATGAGCAACCGGAGGGTTACGAGTTCGGAACTAGGTCCAACCAAACACTGTCGTGTTAGGGGGGGGGGGTTGCGCGTTAAGTCTGTCGTGGTCTCAAATGTCCTCTCATTGCTGTGGAAGTTTCGAGAATAGGGTGCCAGCTCAGTTCTTGACATTGTCATCGGACCGTGGTTCAAAGTGAGGAGGTGTTGTCCCTATCCCCTTCGGAATGGAATCCAGAGCGTCGATAATAGCCCATTGTGTTCTCCAATGCAACGTGTAATTCAACTACGCAGTTTCGAAAAGGTATCGCAGTGTGTTAATCAAGATTTATTTCAGAAAGACCCAGAAGGTATAAAGAAATTATACGTTTATCTGTTCTTATAAAAACGGCCTGGTGTTTAAGGTGTTAGCCTCTAGATAGGAAAATTCCTGGTGCACTTTGAATCTGTCGTGGCCGAAAGTCCTCGCGGTGGGTTGTAGTGGAAGCGTGGAGAGTGCGGTGCTAGCGCAGGTGCTGTGCCTCGTCATCTGACCGTGGTTCAAAATGACGTGATGTCGTCCTCGGATCTTTCCCTTAGGGGATTGATCCCGGACCTTCGTCAATAACCCGTTGTGTTGCTCTATTACGACGTTAATTACAATTACCATTACCATTAACGTTTTTAAAATAAATCGTCAAGTTTCTATTATTCAAATGCATTTTAATATTCATAGTGATCTAACCTTTTCGAGCCCTCGAGTCCGAATGATTTAAAAGTTAACTTGCTCTAACGTGAAGAGAAAGTTAAGAATTTTTATTTTCGTTACAACTTTAAAAACAGGAAGTTACTTTTCACATAATATCGAATGAAACTTGAGTCACGGTATCATCATGGCGCATCTCATTGCTGATGGGGTATGTGATTCTGCATACCTGTGGTAAGGTATGATTCATCACAGATTCATTCGCAATTCTATTTTCCATAGAAAGAAATGTCCCAACTGACCACAGAAGGTAGATAATGGTCCCATTTTCCTTTCTATTCGAAGTAAAAAAATACCCCACTGTGCGGTGGTCTTTTGACACTGTCTTAATGGGCGCAGGTGTGATGGGTGTTGCTCAGAGTTCTGAGAAGCCACCCCCACAGAAATGAGCGGAATGTCCGGAAGGGGGTTGCAGCGCGAGAGGTTCACAGGTTGGTTCGATTCTAAGGTTGCTGCAGTATCCATTGTGACTTACTAGGACGTGTTCTTGAATATTCTAGGTGTTACAATAAAAAATGCTGGACGATGTCTAGCGAAGTGCCAAAACCAGAAGATAAAGTAAGGTAAATTTTAATTAACGTCGTACTACAGCAACACAATGGGCTATTGACGATTGTCCAGGATCCATCCCCTAAGGGAAAGATCCGAGATGACGAGGCAACACCTGAGCTGGCACACCACTCTCCCAACTTCCACACCATCCCAACGTGAGGACTTTCGGCCACTACAGATTCACGGTGCACCAGCCGCCTCTACACCAAACGCTTACAAACGTCCATGCACTCACCCGAATTCAAACCAGGAACCTTTCGCTCTAGGGGCTAACACCTTAACCACCAGATCGTTATTTTAAGAACAGATAAATGTATAATTTCTTTATACCTTCGGGGTAGTTATAGGATGCATACATATTTCCTCTCTTAAAACAAGGCTGGTTGCTTTTGGGGTTTGATGGCGCTAAGGCCCTATTTGTTAAAGCAAATAAAGGGCTTTGTCAGGTAAATGGTATGTAGGTAGTCGTATTTACGTCGAACTGGAGCAACACAATAGGTCAGAGGTGACGGTCCGGAATCCTACCTGAAAGGAAAGATCTAAGGACAACTCCTGGTCATCTTGAACCATGAACCTTGGCTTCCGCCTTTTTCTGAACAAGACTTTGTGATAGCACTTCTGTTACAGTCAAATTGTAAGGCAGCCACCACAAGCTTACCAAGGCGAGTTCCTTGGTGGTATAAAAGTCTCTGTGGTCTTAAAAAGAACTGCAGATGGCTCTTTAACAGAGCTAAAAAAACAGGCGAGTTATCAAGATACAAAGAGGCACTCACGAACTATAACAAGGCCATCAGGAAAGTTAAACAGGAGACATGGAAAAACTTCTGTGGCCAAGTGGACAGTATGTCTAGTGCAGCTAAGCTGACTAAAGTACTGACCAGAAACAACCAGTGCCGATTGGGTTCCAATAGAAAGGACGATGGCACATTCACGGAAAACGGTAGGAGCACCCTGGTACAAATGCTTAGAGTGCACTTCCCTGATTCCAGAATCACAAGCATCAATGATGAACTGACAGTTCCACTTATTCCCCTGCTACTTGTGGTCAGGCTACTACCCTACACTCTTGTCTGGGAAGAGGACTGGGAACTGGCTAGAAGTATAATTACTTCAAAAAGAATAGCATGGGCAATTAACTCATTCATGCCCTTCAAAACACCTGGTGTAGATGGCATTATACCTACTCTACTCCAACATGGCAAAGACATCATTATGCCATACTTATGCAGGATTTATAGATATTGCGTGGTATACGGGTACATGCATAGAGAACCTGCAAGGTAATTTGTAAACCTAAACCAGGTAAAACATGTTACAGTGAAGCCAAAACCTTCAGACCTATTAGTCTGACATCATTTCTTCTTAAGACATTAGAGAAATTGATCGATCGATACATTAGGGACGAGGTTCTAAAAGCCGAACCTCTATCGAGATTTCAACACCCCTACCAGCCTGGGAAATCTACAGAGACTGCTCTATACGATCTTGTTACGGTCCTTGATAGAGCAGTCAATGGAAAGGAAATTGCCCTGGTAACCTTTTTAGATATTGAGGGAGACTTTGCTTAGGTTCTAGTAAATGTAATTATTGATGCCCTCATCAGTCGAAATGTTAATCCATTGGTTTGCGAATGGATTAAAAGCATGCTCGAGACAAGGATGACTCAGGCCTTCTTACTGGGAGACCCGCTAAGTGTGGGGAACTGTAAAGGCTGCCCACAGGGTGGTGTGTTATCCTCCTTACTATGGAGCCTTGTGGTTGACGAGCTCCTTAACAGGACTCACTTCTTGGGCCTGTATTGTCTGGGTTATGCTGATGACATAACGCTGGTCATAAGAGGGAAGTTCCAAAACACAGTAACAGACCTCATGAACACTGCCCTAAAAAAGATTGAAATTTGGTGCAAAAAGGTGAACTTGTAGGTTAACCCCAACAAAACTAGCCTAGTCCTCTTCTCCCGAAAAAGGTTACGAGATATGCACTCGATAAAATTCTTTGGAACACCACTTGCATACTCAGATGAGGTTAAATATCTAGAAGTAATCTTTGATAAGACCTTGACATGGAGCTCACATCGCCAGTACTGTACGAGAAAGGCCAAAAGAGTGTTTTGGGCTAGTAGATGAGCCATTGGTAATAACTGGGGTATAACACTGAAAATGGTGCATTGGATATATACAGGGATTATTGTTCCGATGATATCCTATGGCGCCATTGCTTGGTGGAATAGAACCCGTAATGGAGACAGTGAAGAAAGAACTCACTAGTCTACAAAGAATGGCGATCATTGCAATTACTAGTGCAATGCGAACCACTCCCTCATAGAGTCTGGAATTGTTTCTGGGACTTCTACTACTGCATAAACAAGTGGAACTAGAGGCAATTTCTTGCTCACAACACCTCAAACTCATGGGACTATGGAAGTCATCCTATGAAATGCCTGCTTTCAAAAATGTCGATTCGCAGGTGAAGGAGCATCCCTATCTATCAGTGAGATCTGGATGTTAAAACAATTTTTTGCTTTAAAGCCAAATATAACATCATCTTTCCGACCAGAGAAGAATGGAGATTCGTCTCCGGGCTGATCGGGAGAGGTGATGAAATTTGGTACACAGATGGTTCAAAAACATCTCATGGCACTGGTTCAGGTGCCTTCTGTCCTAATCGAAAAATAAGGTTATCTTTCTCTTTGGGTAAGTTGGCCACTGTATATCAGGCTGAGATTCTGGTGATCTCTGCTTGTACTTACAACTGTCTCAATACAGATGTAGTTAAGAGGGTTATAAAAATCTTCTCTTACAGCCAGGCAGCTCTAAAGCTTTACAAAGTCACTGCTTCTCCTTAAAAGCAGTGTGGGAATGTCACAATGCGCTTGAGGACCTGGCTGAGAGAAACAAAGTCTCTCTTGTCTGGGTCCCTGTGGCATTGAAGATAATGAAACGGCAAACCAATTAGCAAAACATGGGTCTGAAACACCATTTATTGGACCAGAGTCTGTTTTGGGTCTGCCTCACAATGTGGTTAGAGGGACTATAAGGGATTTGCTCCTTGCTGAGTCCTACCATACATGGCTTCCAATCTAATAATCAAAGACAAGCCAAAGAGCTCAATCAGCAGTCTCCTTGGGATAGATCAAGGGAGCTGCTTAATTTAGGTAGGAAAGAAATCAGGATAGCTATTGGCCACCTAACTGGCCACTGTACCCTGAATAGACACCTCAACATTATGGGTGTTATAGATGACCCATTCTGTAGAGGTTGTCGGATGGTAGAGGAGAGTTCTGTACACGTTCTATGTGAATGTGACCATTAATTACTCTACACAAAGATTTGAATATCTGGGATATCACTGTATCGAACCCTGGGAACTGTCAAACATTCCAATCAGGTACATGCTGAAATTTATTTCGGCAATCGGTCTTTAGTGGATCAGTACAATAGACTATTAATCGCTGCACTTTATATATTCGATAACCAATATAGGTCCATCGGCAACAACAAACTCGTTATGTTTGGCGGCAAGAAGAGTATTTCGAAACGTCCATTTTCTCTTTCAAAGTGTTCTGTGGGGTGAGTGTATTGTCAATGATTCACATCTTATTGACTTCTTTTCCTAAGGCATTTTGATTATTTTTTCACTTCTGGTATAAAAACGTCATCCTACCATTTGGTAAACAAAGTAACAGTCATCCATACCTTTGATTTTGATAAAAGAGAGGAAGTTTTTTTACATTTTTGAAAGCCCAGGTTTTTTTTTTTTTGGTTTGTCTATTAATAGAAGAAATATTTTGTTGTTTCCCATAGAGTTAGCACTTCTTAGCAGGGTTATACGGTCTTTTCTAACCTTATGACCAGGAGCACTGGATTCTCTTTTAGAAGCTGAAGTTGTTTTAGACTAAACCTTCCAAATAAGGCCTGTTTCGTCTTTGTTACGTAAAAATCCAGTGTCGTAAAATTTTGTTTCCATTTTAAATTTAAAAAAAGTTTTCTGCTGCTTTAGGGTCTGCTGATAGCTTTTCGTCACGTACATCTAACTCATGGATACTGTGACTCAATTTAAAATTCCGTAGCCACCTATCACTTGCCTTAAAACAAGACAAACCTTCGATTTATTTTACAAAAAGCTTCGCCTTTTCACATACGAAAGTGACAAGACTGGTGACTCGTCATCTGTCCACTATCGCTACACTAGTACACTTTTTTTAATAATTCACTTGTAAGAAACTTTTAAAAAATGCAGATTTTGTCGATTTCTTTTTTCTTAAAGCGATTAAGATAGTTGGAGTTTTACTGTACATGGAATAAAATCTGTGATACTCTTATAAACACAGACAAACAGAAAGACTTATGCAACCAAGTTCAGTCACTAAATGAACGTACGTACTCACAGTATGCAAAGTTTCTGGAAAATATATTCAATCATTTGGTAGTAGTACGGGTACACACAGACAATAAATGCGAACACAGATTTTGAATTAGTAGGCCCCAAAACAGATAAATAACTTGGAATGGGTTGAAAATATTCTGTATACAAACACTCCACTTTTATGTATAGATTTATTAGATTTATGATGCAGCAATAAAAACTCTTACCACCTCTAGACAAGTTTGTGCTTCAATGTAAAGAAAAACAGCATTCTAGGGAAGGTTCAGAAAAAAGTTGCTGTACAGTGGGTTCGAGATCCCGGAGGAGGTATAGGATGAAAAAACCCCACATTTTAAAGTTGATACAACTTTTATTGATAAAAATATTTCAATATTTTGTTAAATGCTTTGCAGTTGATGATAAACTCTGGTCCACAGTATAAATGCATGAAAATGTCTCTTATTCTTCTGGACATCAGGGCTGTGGAGTGAAACGCATGTATGTCTTCCCAGAAGGCATTTCCTTAACAGTGACTCTTTTGGGGAAGAGTTTCGTCAATTCCTCTTCTTTGATGTTAGGCAGCACCATGCACTCAGTTCCTTGCTGTGGAGGAAAAGTTACACTTGAGAACAGAATGTACACTGCTAAACCTCACTTAATGAATATTGAGAGTATAACATCTTTTATTAAATTTTTCACCAGAGTAACACCAGACAGGTTAAAAAAATAAAAGACTGGTAGGATTCTTGTTTCAAAAGAAGTTAAGAATTTTGGAGACAAATAAGCGAAAAGTGACGTGACAAGTCAATTCGACGTAATGCTGCATATTTACAATTGCCAGCTCAGGTGTTGCCTCAACATCTGACCGCGGTTCAAAATGACGTGGTGTTATCCTCGGATCTTTATCTTCTGGAGTTGATCCCGGACCGCCGCCGCCGACCCACCGGTCTGGTGGTTAAGGTGCTAGCATCAAGATCGGAAGGTTCCTGGTTCGAATACGGGTCAGTGCATGGATGTTTGTAAGTGTATGGTGTAGAGGCTTCTGGGCACCTAAAATCTGTCGTGGCCGAAAGTCGTTGGGTTGGTGTGAAAGTTTGGAGAGTGGGCTAGCAGCTCAGGTGTTGCTTCGTCATCTGACCGTTTTTCAAAATGTCGTGGTTTTGTTCTCGGATCTCTTACTTAGGGGATTGATTCCGGACCGTCGTCAATAGACCGTTGTCTTGCTCCAGTGCGACGTCAATTGAAAACACCAAAATCACGTTAATCTTTTTTTTACCCATTGCATGTTTTAACAATCGAGGGCGTGAAAATTTCCTTTCCTTCCTTCACCTGTGACAAGCGAGAGGAGGGATAACTAGTAGCAACGTGGCCGCGGTTCAAAAGGACTGGAGGTCCCTCTCTCCCCGTGGCCATTACTGTTTGTCAGCCATTCCGCTTTGCTTATTTTAACACGATTTATGGCTTCTGAGGTACACGATGAGGATTCTACTACAGAGGGCGGAAATATATAAATGCAAGCCATCCTAAACATTTTTTACCATTTTTTCCTCCGTTTCAATTCGCAAAGTGGTTAAAGCATACTGCGAAGTCCCGGTGATAAACGACAGCGTCAACAACCCGGCAAACGTCAAAATCCACAAAAAACATGTTCCTGTTTTACATTGAGCATTTTCACTTGGGGCGTTCAACATTTCCTTCATTCTTCTTGCATGTTGGAGACTGGTGTGAATGTATACGCTTACACCATGGTATGTGCCTAGTTTAATATTTATTCTCAAGCCCATAACTCACTTCAGTCTTTGTACCTTTCACGATCTCTTGCTTCGCAATTAATGTAAGAAGTTTTAGGTTTATCACCTCGATTTGTGGGTTGCCAACAGAGCGTTGTGTTGCTCCAGTGCGATGCTAATTAAATACCTACTTATGTAATTAAATTACACCACGTGGTTTTGAACGAGCCTATCTCTCTCTCTCTCTCTCTCTCTCTATATATATATATATATATATATATATATATATATATATATATATACACTCCAAGAAGGAGTGGTTAGGAAAATTATGTACAGAATAGAAAATGATTAAAATTTCAGAACAATTGAATGATTTATTTCAGAGTTACAGTAACGAGCTCAATAAGGTGTTGACCCGCATCTAGCCTGGATGCAAGCTGCCACACGGCGTGGCATAGACCGATAAAGCTCCCGGATAGTCTCCTGCGGTATTTCTTGCCAAATTTGCTCCAAGTGTCGGAATACGTCAATTAGCATTCCCTGCCGGATGCAGTCGCCTTCCCATCATATCCCAGACATGCTCGATGGGAGAGAGATCGGGTGATCTGGCTGGCCAAGGAAGTGTTTGACAAGCTTGAAAACAGTTCATAGCAACACGTGCCGTATGTGGTCTGGCATTGCCTTGCTGAAAAATAAGCCCAGGGTACTGCGAAAGGAACGGTAGCAAAACAGGCCTCAGAATGTCGTCAACGTACCGCTGTGCAGTAAGTGTACCTCTAATGACGACCAAAGGGGCCCGGCTATCAAATGAAATGGCACCCCAGACCATAACTCCTTGTTGAGGGCCCGTGTGGCGTGCAATAGTGAAAGCAGGATCGGCACGCTGCCCTGGGCGTCTCCACTCACGTCTTCGATGATCGTCAGGACACAGTTGGAAGCGGGATTCGTCGCTAAAGACTATACGTCCCCAGTCAGCATCATTCCAGCCTGATCGAGCCAAGCACCACTGTAATCTGTCTCGACAGTGTGCAGGCTTGAGTGGCAGGTGGCGTAACGGTCGGTACGAGCGTAGATTTCGCTCTCTAAGCCGTCTGTGAATGGTCATTAGGATGGAGCGAAAAACACGAATTTCGGAAATTGAAAACGCCTATGGTGGGAATAGTTGATGACTTCCATGCTTATTAATAATACAAAATATGAGCTAAATCAATTAATATCTTCAGGTGCCAAAATCACTTCGAAATTTCGAAAATTTGCCAATTTCTTCACAAAAACAATAATAGCGCATTAAAAAAAATTTAATGCATCTTATTTAAAGCCATGGGTGGGTGAAATGAACTACCCTGCTTGAAAAAAAAAGTTTTACACCTAACACTATCCCGGAAATTTAAAAATTTCCCCTTTTTTTAGAGCGCTATATCACGCACTTCTCCACTCCTCTCAATAGACGAATCGTTACGTTCCTTACTCGTTACTAGGGTGCACGAACGCTTCCCTTTCTTCGCTTGTTTATAAGGGGTAAATAACTCGTATTTCACCACATGGAGTGGATGTGTCTGGGTTTCTTTAAATATCCACCCACTTTTTTTGTAAATATCTAGTAGGTGTATGATCCTGCAAATGCCCTACCGATCTAGTCTATCGAGGAAAACTAAGTCCTTTGTTAAAATTGATTCGCTTTCGTTTCTTGTTGCGTATTTTACTGTTTATTTTTACTTATTTTATATATTTTTTATACAGAATTTTAATCTTTAAGTTAAGTTTTGTTTGGGTTTGGTTTGTTTTGTTTGTTAAGGATACACGGTTCTGTGAATTAGTCGAAATGCCTAGAACACGATCAATAGATGTATGTCCCGTGTTTGGAATGGCTGAAATAATGAAGCCTAACATGCTTCCAACATATGCAGATCTTATAAAGTATTATCTTTACATACAGAAAGATTATAAAAGAGATGCTAGTATGTGGCTGATGTATGTTTAATTTTAATTAAAGAGCTTAAAGGATTATGGGAGAAAAGTTCGATTCGAACTGTAGCAAACCAACAAATAATATATATGCTGAAAAATATACCATAAAGCATATAGAAACATTAAGAAACTATTAAAAAATACTGTCAAACTATATTTCTCGAAAAAAGTTGTGTCCTTCAAGGAATCAGCAGAAAAAATCTATTTGCTATTAGCATATGTAAATGTAAGAACTTTCTCAGTTGTACTTTCAAAAAGAAAGTACCTATTGCTTAAAGAGCTTTTTTAACAGATCAAAGGACATTTCGAAAAATGGTCATTGGAAATGTTGACATTAAAACCAGCAGAATAATTAAAGAAAAGATTGCAGCGCAAAGAAAGGAAAGCATAGAGCCAAAACGCTTCTGCTCAAAGATTGTAAAGGAAAACAATCCAAAATACTCTCGCCCTCTATTACGGGAGCTACTTTGAGTTTTAATTTGCTTAAGAATTCTAATGACACTATAAACACAATCATTGATAATAATTCTTATTCAACTTCAAAACGAGAACTGAACTTCCAAATGTAACTCAGGCTTGTGACAGAATTGGTTTTTCCGTTAGATCGGCAACAATTCTAATAAATGCTGCTTTGAAGGATATGGGAAAAATTTCCAAGGATGATTCTTCAAGCATAGTTGGTCGTAGTAAAATTAGAAGAGAAAGGATAAAGACCCGCAGCTACCTGAAAAGGAAAAATGAGGAAACTACCTCTTTATCAGAATATGGAATATATTTTGATGAGCGAAATTATTAATCTTTAGTAATGATTAAAGAAAGTAATTGGTAATTTTTTTAGTTAACGTCGTACTAGAGCAACACAACGGGCTATTGACGACGGTCCGGGATCAGTCCCTTAAGGGAAAGATCCGAGGACAACACCTCGTAATTTTGAACCACGGTCAGATGACGAAGCAACACCTGAGCTGGCACCCCACTCTCCAAACTTCCACGCCAACCCAACGTGAGGACTTTCGGCCACGACAGATTTAAGGTGCACCAGCCGCCTCTACACCATGATTAAAGAAAGAGAAAGGATTTCTAGAAAGACGGTAACAAAAGAACATATCATTCTAATGCTAGAACCAGGATCAAAATATATGGGACATGTCACTCCTACGACTGGCTCTTGTCAAAATATTAAAACAAGTATTTTAACTTTTTTGAAGAAAAATATCGATTTTCTAAGATGCAAGTCGTTGGTTGTGATGGTACAGTGGTAAATACATGTTTAAACAATGGAGTCATTCGACATATCGAGCTCTTTTTAGGACGTTCTGTGCATTGGTTTAATTGTTTATTACATACAAATGAGCTACCCAGCTACCTTTACGTCATTTGTTGCAACATTTAGAAGGGAAAACACTGGACCAAAAGGATACATAGGATAAATTGGAAAAATGTTAGAATCTTGTGAAAAATTGCCTTTAACAAACTTTGAAAAGATAGAAGTGACTTTACCAGATATTGTCCTAGAGGATCTTAGCACTGATTAACGATACCTTTACGAAATGCGCATAGGGATATCAAATAAATATATTCCATTAAGCTTGTCACAAAAAGATCCAGGAAAATTGAATCATTCCAGATGGATTGACGACGACAAATATAATTTTAAGGTTATATGTTTCAACAGAATATCCACCCATAACCTGAAAATATTAACAGAGTATGTTGTGAAGGTACATTCATATGTGTGGTTTAAAATTAAAAGTCATTCATCATGTTGGTACGGGAGTCTTCATTTTTACCATATTTTAAATAAATCGAGATTTTTGCCTGAGGATTTAAAAATTGTAGTAGATCTAACTTTGCAAAGAAATGCTTATTATGCCCATCCAGGAAATATTATTTTGGCAATGTTAGCTGATGATCAAAAACACGTCAGAGAATTGAGCCTTAGAAGAATTTAAAATTAAGACAAAAAAATAAAGTTGAAAAGAATAATCGCGAGTTTAAAATTCCCAAGTTAAACTTTGAAGCAGACGATTACATAAATCTAATAGAATGGCAATCAAATTCCATTACAGATCCACCACTCACAGTATCTCTTTCCGATGATCAACTCCAGTCTATGATTCTAGACGTTCCAACCAATAGTAACATGTTTAACTTTCCATGTCATTCACAAGCAGTAGAAACAGAAGCATATAGTACAGTATTTGGTATAAAAGCACGAGATGGATATATTCGGTCAATAATTGCTTCCAGACTTGCTTTACCAAGATTTGAAACCAAAAGCCAATATCAACCACTTTTAAGCTAAACCACTTGCCATTAATTACAATTAAATTTTTTAGGGTAAGCTAGCAACTTAAATTGAAATTTTTAGGGGGTGGAACTCGATATGCAGCCTTGTGTTTCCTTGCAATAAATGGACATGGACAAGGAAACACCTTCTACATGGTTTGTGTATGAGTTAACACAGGGAAATGTCGCGGTCCTATTTTAGCGGTCGCGGTCCTATTTCAAACCCGAGTAACGCCGAGTTGTTCAGCTAGTTCATTATATTGAGTTAATAGGTTGGAACAAGAACAACGTGCTTCCCCAATTAGCGTCCTCATCGCGGATTGTGATTCTTTGTTTATCATCAGTGTGGGAAACAATAGCAATAAAACAATTATAGCATTGTTTTATGTATTGTATGTGTACTATTATGTTATTGTTGGTTACTATATGGGGGGGGTGGACCATCCACTTCGATCCTCTTTCAGACTTTCGTGTGTGGCAGCCTCCTCCTAACTCGCTTTCACCCCTTTTCAAAAATCGATCTACCCAAGGTCGACTGCAGTCGCACTCTGCAGTTATAATTATAATGTGATCCTTAAAACTTTCGAATTATAATCCGACGGGGGTTCAGGTCCGGGTCGTGTGCTAATTCGGATGTGTTCTACTCTTGATGTGAAACGGAGTGCAGGTAACCCAAAGTCCCCCGAAACAGTTTCTCTCACTGTGTCACTGAGAAACCGGTCGCGGTGTGAAGTGGGTCACGGCTGAAGAAGCGCGGATCAGGAGAGGCAAAAAATCGATTCTCTTCATTAACCTTTATCAGAGATTCGCTCATCCAGCAGCGAGGTGGGCTCCAGAGATGTTGTTTTTAAGGCCGGGGTTTCCCCCCAAAATAAACGAGAGTAGAAGAAAACAAACGTTGCGGAAACGAATCGAAATATCGAGTTCTCTAACAGCTTAAAAAGTAGGGTTTCCACTATTTACGGGGGAAGGACATTTTTTGTTCAAACCAGTTCAGCGAGAGAGTTAAATTACTAAACACTTTTGTAGAATATTCTATAAAAACTTCTATAGTAATTGTATAATAATTGATTTAGAATTCAATAAAATTTCCATAGACAATCCAATTAAAATTTCCATAGAGAATTCTATAAAAATTTCTGTAGAATTCTATAATAATTTATTAAGAATTCTATAAAATATGTCTTTGAAATTCTATAAAATTTCCATAGACAATCCTAATAAAATTTCCATAGAGGATTTTATAAAAATTTCTTAGGAATTCCAAAGAATCTGTTTATAGAATTCTATAAAAATTTCTAGAGAATGTGATCTATAGAACTATAGCCCGTTTTTCTGTAAGCTCTATACAATAACCTCCATAGAAAATGTATGTAGAACCCATTATATAGAATTTATCAAAAGCCTCATTTGTTTCAAGGCTTTACTTTTCTATAGAACCTTCCCTATAGCATTCTTTAAAAATGCACTTCTATAGAATCAGTTTTCCTTTTAGAAATAAATCTCTATAGAGTTTGCTTCTATAGAATCAAAATTTCGTTTCTGTATAGAAATTTATGTAAACTTTTATAAAAATTTATATATACTGTAGTCTATAGATGCTATAGAATTATGTCTCCTTTTTCTAGCTTTATAAGATAACCTCTCCAGAAAGTCGATTTTTCTATTATTTTATGATTTTACTTTCTTATAAAACTTTTCTGTACAATTTTATCGAAACTATTCTATAGAGTTCTTTTGAATTACGTCTATAGAATCAGAGATAATTTTTTTTCTACAGAAATGTTAAAAGAATTTTTTCTATTTGGATAATAAACAGATGCTTAAACTATTTTTTACCTAAAATTGTTTGAGGTGCGTTGGTATGAAACAACTGCAGCTTCCCGTTCAAATTTTTCGAATTATAAAATCTCGTTAAAAAGCTTATGGATAACAGAATCCGGATGTGTGAAATTCTACCGTATCGGATGTGTGAAATTCTATGCATCACTTTTACAGTATTGGTGTACCGATGCGGTGAAAGTGATTCGTCGGTTACAAAAACGACACAAATACTCGTGTAAATAAGAAGTGAATGAATGGGCAGAACGGAAGTCGTCCAATCTTCGCAACAGCTGTGGGGAAGAAACCCTTCCTGCTCAATCCACGAACGGATTCAAATCTGTACGGACCCCCGCTGCTGGGAGGAACGCCGAAATAGAAGCACCTGTGACCTTGACCTACTTTGAAGAGTATTCTCTTAATAATCTAGTCTTGAAATGGCTACGTATTTTCAAAAAAAAAATTTTTAAACTAGCTGAATAACCCGGGTCTTAAATATGACCGCGATATTTCCTTGTCTTAACTCATACACAAACCCTGTAGAACGTGTTTCCTTATCCATGTCCATTTATTGCAGGAAAACACACTTTAGATTTTAAAATTGGGGCTTCGAGGGGCAAATTTAGGACTACCTGTGTGCCAATTTTCATGGGTACAGATGGGTCTGCAGACAGGAAATATATATATATATATATATATATATATATATATATATATATATATATATATATATATATATATATATATATATATATATCCCTATACAGTGTTGTACTGTCATTAATTCTTTGAACTTAAGAGACAAACTTCAAATTGCTCTCCGAAGAGTTTTAATCCTCCAAGTGGTTTCGAAAGATATATCTCGTCCATCAATATCTGACCAATTCTGCTAATATCTCGTTTTCAAGATACTGCTGAATTTTGATGATAACGAGATCACGATCTGTCAATTCATCTGATTTGTAAATAGTCGATTTAGCTTATATTAACTTCCTTTTCTTAATTCTAATTCATCTCTTCATTTACTGAACTGTGGTCATTGCTAGGGGCTCGCCACACGGGGACTCGGCCCTATCCCATATGCATCCATTTGGTGAAATTAAAAAATATTGTCTCAGCTGTACTTGCAATTTATTATTAGTTAAGTTTTCTGGAGGGGTGCCGAAAAAATTGTCTTAGAGAAAGGAATAGTGAGCCTAATGAGTATAGGAAACTATGTGTTAAACAATCGTTTTTGGCTTCTCTTACAACTTTAAGGATAGCAATATCACTTTACAAAAATTTAAATTTTTTGACCAGAGATATTTAGTTTTTGCATCATTGCATGGGAAATTATTTATCAATTTCAGGATTTAATAAATGCTTTATTGGATATCTTTACTATCCCCCATTTTACATTTGATAAAATATACTTATCAGCAAGTCATTCGTTGTTCTAAATATGCAACAGGACAGTTCTTGTTTTCAACACAACCTCGAAAAGTTTTTCTAATTCCCTCTCTTGACTTCTTGGTTTAAAATAAAAACTTTAAAGTCTATTTTAGAATAGTATCTGAGAAGGGACAATGTTTAAGTGAATTAAAACGACATCTTAGATTGGCATAAGAAGCCTCCTAAATGGTGTAGTGATAATAGCGTTTCTCTGCTATCCACGGCGGTTCACCCTCTGGGCATTCCTTCGCAAATTGCAGTTAGTTCGTCCTTTGTAGTGCCAAAGAAGTCAGTAGTTTGGCATCAGGAATGTTAAAAAAAAAAAATTATATGTCCTCTACATTACCCATGGGATGTCACAGAATACCTTCGGATGGGGCGGTGGATTCACTTGAAATTACCCATGGGATGGAAACTTTAGAACATTACCCCGTACTTTGATTTTAGAGTGCAGCTAATTTCGGCTCAAATCGGCTTCAACCTCCCAAACCAAGGACGCAAGTTTGTTTTTCTGCCACTGCAGTGGACTCGCAGTGGAAACACATGTACAGCGATCGTCGACTAGCTTGAAAAACTACAACGCAGCGGGGCATCAGGGACGCCAAAACTTGTATCTCATAGCTTCCTGATAACATTTTACGGTAGAAGTTCCGACATAGGAGGCGACATCGATAACAAAACATTGATGTTTTGAAACATCGATGTTCAAAATTAAACATCGATGTTGATAATACACCGACCAAAAACCATCGATGTTTTTAAACATCAGAATACGTAAACTCACTCCCCCCAATTTCTTAAAACTGGTTTAATAACCACAAACATTAATATTCGCGGGAGGGATTTAATTTGTCTCTTGCCGTGTTTATTAATTTAAAACTAAGATTTTTTTTAATGTCAAAACAAGTTTTAAAAAAATAATTAAGAACAATTAACAAATCTTTTATTTTCAAAATTAGTAATATGAAAGAAAATAATATTTACATCAATTTGACATAGGTATTACCAACTATAAACATAATTAGGAAGGTACGTAACAATAATTATTGTTTGTTATTATTAATTATTTATTAACTTATGGGGGAAACATAACAAACTTATTTGTTATTTACTGTAAATAAAAAATATTTTTTTTGAGGCCTATAATTATTATACTATTCCACATGTTAGGGAAAAACTCTTTCTGAATGAATGGATGTCCCCATCACTGACAAATACTTAGTTGCACGGTTATTTTTCTTAATTTTTGCTATGGTAATTTTTCATTCAAAAATAAAGCATCGGCAACGTAAAAACATCGACAATGTTAAAACATCGATATTGAACAAACATCGGCTCCAATAAATCGATGGTAAATACATGGATGTTTTGAAAACATGACATCGATGTCGCATCCTTACTTTTCAGACATTTCAACCTTGATCACTTTGGTCTAAAAGTATGTTCAATTTACTGATTATAACAATTACGCTAAAAGGTTGTTTTTAAGATTTTTAAATTGGTATTTTTTTCCATACATCGATATTTTTTATAAAACAACGATGTTTTGAAAATATCGACATAGAAGTCTCATCCCTAATATGTATTACTAACTATAAGTATAATTAGGTAGGTACATAACAATAATTATTGTTAGTTATTATTTATTATTTATCAACTTATTAGGAGAAAACACATCAAATTAATTTTTTATTTACTGTAAATAAACAATATTGGGGCCTATAATTATTATAGACCTCAATATTTGTTATTTACAGTTCGTAAAAAGAGAAGTTTGTTAACTTTCTCTACCTTAAGCAGACTTATTTTTTCGCCATTTAGGAAAAAACTCTTTTTGATGGGACTGATGTCGCCATCACTGACAAATACTTAATTGCAAGGTTATTTTTCTTCATTTTTACTATGGCGCTCTTTTCATTCAAAAATAAGATATAGGCAACGTAAAAACATCGGCAATGTTAAAACATCGATGTTAAACAAACGTTGGCTCCAATAAATCGATGGTAAATACAACAATGTTTTTACAAAACATCGATATCGATGTCGCATCCCTACTTTTCAGACCCTTCACCCTCAACCACTTTGGTCTAAAAGTATGTTTAATTTACTGATTATAAAAATTATGCTACTTGGTTATGTTTTAAATTTTTATCATGGTACTTTTTTCACTTAAAAATAAAACATCGAAAAGTGTAAATATCGATGTTACAAAAACATCGGCTCCAATACATCGATGTTAAAAACATCGATGTTTTGAAAACATCGACGTTGATGTCGCATCCCTAGTTCCGACTGCAGGAGTATACTCCAGGCGGTCATCTTAAATCAAACTTCTAACACATTTGGTCGATTACGAATTAGCTTATTTAAAAACTCGGTTAAAAAAAGAAATAAGAATTTATTTACAACTCGAAATTCCCAGATTGAATAAATTCTGAAGATCTATTAGTGAACCTTACTCTACAAAAATACAGCCTAGACTCAGTAATAATGTCACGAAAGCTCAGAAACATAACGCAATCTCCCTGAAACTACACCCATTTAATAATTCTAGTTTAAACTCGAAATTTAAAGATATATTAGAGGGTGCCAGCCCTATATTTCAAAATTAAATATTTACCATTAGTTTAATGATATTATCAATATGGATTGCATGTTGTAACATAAATATTATTCTCCCAACTGGGCTACCGTGGCCCTGGTATTTAACCAAATAGGGCGTCTCAATATAGCAGCTTTAAACTTCATTGTTGGTTGCTATATTTTGAGCCATTTTCACAGCCTGCTGTGTTGCAAATTTGAAAGTTTTCTATATGTTCTCCTCTCTAACACATATGGTCCCGTATATAGCTATGATGGGAGTGTGGGGGATGGCCTCCCAAAACACTTGCCACAAATATTAAAAATGCACGGATAGTTTCGATGGTGAAATGTGTAAAAACGAGAAAAAAAAATACTCCGAAAGAGCACAAACGGGCCATGAGAGCCTGGTTGGTTGGAAAAGCAGCAGATAAGCAACCAGAAGGTTGCGAGTTCGAAACTTGGTCCAACCAAAGACCGAAAGGCTGGTGCACGTTCAATCTCTCGCGGCCTCGAATGTCCTCACGTGGCGTGGCAGTTTTTAGATTGGGGTATCGACCTCGTCATCTGACCGTGGTTCAAAATTATGAGGCGTTACTCTTGGATCGTTCCCTTCGTTATGGATCTCCGACTGTCGTCGATAGCCCGTTGAGTTGTTCTAGTGCGACGTCAGTGCAATTACCCACCTACCGAAAGTACACACATACATATGAAGCCACTGTGTCTTACTTGGGCAGCCCCTTCCATACTTTTTCCAGTTGAGGAAATAATAACCAAACATTTTCTCCAGTTGGCACTACCGTAAAGTACGTAGTTGTTTGGCCAGGGGTGAACTCACTTTCAAATCTTTACGCGCTAATTTTTCAAGGTTAGGTAAGGTGATTTTAACTAACGTCGTACCAGAGCGACCCAACGGTCTGTTGACGACAGTCCGGAATCAACCCCCTAAGGGAAAGATCCGAGGACAACACCACGTCATTTTGAACCACGGTCAGATGACGAGGCAACACCTGAGCTGGCACCCCACTGTCCAAAATTCCACACCAAACCCAACGTGGGAAATTTCGGCCACGAGAGATTCAAGGTGCACCTTTGTACACGACGGTTTTTGTTAGATTCGAGCTCGTAACCTACCTGTTGCTAATCCGTTACTCTTCCAACCGGGCTACTACTGCCCAGTATATTAGGGGGTTCTCAAGTATACAGATAGCATATATCAAGTATAATTTCGATATCCTCCTTATTCCCAGACCTACAGAGACTTAAAGTTGTAACCCAGAGGGGTTACGCCTTTTCTGTTACAGCCAAATCCAAACTGAAAGAGAATTCACTGGTTTGTTGTCACTATGGCTTATAAAAATCTGTATAGTTTCTTTGAAAATATTTATGCTATACTTTTACAGAAAAAAACTTGTAATTCACTATAGACTGAATGAAACGCGAACTCAAACACAAAACTCCAAGATTTCACTCACACCACTTTTATTAGAGCATCTTAACACTAACGGGTTTCACAGACGACCTCACCCATAGAACACGCCACAAGGACAGACATAGCATGTCTTCCGACGGTCAGAAGCCCCCTTCCCCAGCAACAGCCCTTCAGTTGTAGGTTGACGGAAGAACCACCACAGATTGCATCAGATAATGCGATGACCCGCGTGACTTCCAAATTTTGCCTTTACCGCGTTACAATTCAGCCAGGCGTAAACATACAGGAGTAGGGTTCAATAATCTGGCCCCCATTTCATTAAAATCATATTCATGAAATTGAAATCGTACAAACAAATTCTTGTTCTATGTTTACTATAAAAATATATTGTTCAACTGATATTGAAACCTCTGTAGTACGTGATTCATTTGATTTTATTTCTAAAGAAAATACACCGACCCAGTGATCTGGTGGTTGAGGTTTTAGCATCTAGATCGGAAGGTTCCTGATTCGAATCCGGGTCAGGGCATGGAGGTTTGTATGCGTGTGGTGTAGAGGCGGTCGGTACACATTAAATCTGTCGTAGCCGAAAGTCGTTGGGTTGGTGTGGAAGTTTGGAGAGTGGGGTGCCAGCTCAGGTGTAGCTTCGTTATTTGACCGTGGCTCAAAATTACGAGGTATTGTCCTCAGATTGTCGGTACTGTCGGATCTTTCACTTATGGAATGATCCCGGACCGGCGTCTATAGCTCGTTGTGTTCCTCCAATGCGACGTTAATTAAAATACCTACCTACCTTAAGAAAATACAAAAATTATTTTTAATTTTTTTCCGTCCAATATTCAATTGGATGTCGGTTTTAAGTTGTTTCTCGGTATTAGGACGGATAACGTTTTTCAGCTTCGAGAACTGCCAATCAGGCGAAGTGGGAATGTTAGAAGCGTCCATTTGGTTTTTGTTTTCCACTCAACTGTCATCTTTCGCAGCTTGAGGATTCGCAAAACAGAGACCTATGGCGCTTCAAGTGCATTAAGACCCTTGCGGACATCCATGCCTACGTCATGATTTGAACCCTGAGTCTCTTGAACCGAGGGACGAGGTTGGTTAGTTGGTTGGGCGGGGGGGTAGTTTGACGGCCCAAGGGTCCTATTTGGCCATGCTGCTCCAGACGCAAGACACAAACACGTACAATATCAAGTAACACACACAATGAAAGGTTAACACTGAATAAGTTTGAATACAGACAGGAATCGAACCTTGCGCCGCCTACAGTTCGAAAGGTGATAACGCAGTGGGCATAGCCATAGAGCCATGTAATGGTAATTTTTAAGTAACTTCGTACTAGAGCACCAAAACGGGCTATTGACGACGGTCCGGAATAAATTCCCTAAGGGAAAGATCCGAGGACAACACCACTTCTTTTTAAACCCTGGTCAGATGACGAGGCAACACCTGAGCTGGCACTCCTCTCTCCAAACTTCCACACCCACCCAACGTGAGGACTTTCGGCCACGACAGATTTACGATGTACCAGCCGCCTCTACACCTTACGCTTACAAACATCCACGCACTGATCCGGATTCGAACCAGGAACTTTCCGATCTAGTCTAACACCTTATCCACCGGACCGGTGGGTCCCATTGAGCCACGGTGGCACCGCCGAGGGTGAAGGTTGGTATTTAATTAAAGGTTGGTATTTATTAACGTCGCACTGGCGCAACACAGTGGGGTATTGGCGACGGTCCGGGAGGAACCCCCGAAGGTATAGATCCGAGAACACCCCCATGTCATTTTGAACCACGGTCAGTAGACGTCGAAGGTCAAGGAAACTAACACTAGAAAATGTTTGTGACGCATTGATGGGGTGATCCTCTCGCAGATGCGAAGTCAGACGCTCGAGTCAGCTGTGGATGAAGTCTTGCAAACGCTCTTCGGAATTGTGCATAAAAAGAAGCGGAATTTACGGCCGTGCGGAAATGGCAGTTGCGACTTCCGCTCTTCGCTAATGAGCGTCTCTCGCCTTTCTTTCGGTCTCGCACCTCCTTTCCTTCGAGGCAGATGTCCGGCCGCCGGATCGCCTTTCCCGCCTCCCGTGACGGGAAGGTCACCTTCCGGGAGCTATTTCCAGGCATCCGAAAAAGAAGTCGACATTTTTTTTTTAAAGCGCGGACACTTAATCTTCGCGCGGATGCAACTTTACGTCAGCAAGGATGCTTCTCACAGTCTCTTAGGATAGAAATAGCGGCGTCCTGGAATTGACAGGACCGCGGACCAGGATAGAGTAACGGAATAGCAACCGGAGTTCGAATGCAACCTATGAACGTCGTGTACAAAGGGGGATGATTTTCGTTAAATCTGTCGTCACCTCAAATGATGGCGTAGTGTGGAAGTTTGGAGAATTGATGCCAGCTTAGGCGCTGACCGTGGTTCAAAACTGCGAAGTGTTGTCCTCGAATATTTCCCTTTGGGCTTGATCCCGGACCGTCTCCAATAGACCGTTGTGTTGCTCCAGTGATGCGTTAATTAAAAAAATACCAATACCAGTACCTGACGTTGACAACCGAGATCAATCCCCTAAGGGAAAGTTCCGAGGAGACAACACGTAATTTTGAACCACGGTCAGATGACGATTCAACACCTGAGCTGGCACCCCACTCTCCAAACTTTCACACCCACCCAACGTGAGGACTCTCGGTCACGACAGATTTAAGGTGCACCAGCCACCTCTACACCATACGCTTAAGCACCATACGCTTACATCCACGCATTGACCTGGATTCGAACCAGGAACCTTCCGATCTAGAGGCTAACACCTTAACCACCAGATCGAGTGGTTGACAGTGTAAAACATGAAATGGTGACTCGAAAAATGCATTCGGTAAAAGTCGCTAAAAATGCAGATGGGTGCCTTTGGCGTGGTGTTGACGATATGTCCTATCCTAAGGTCTCAAGATTTGGACGGGGGAGAAAAGAATCCCTGGAGCGTCATGTCGATACGACTGATTTGTAATTGAACTGCAAACAGAATGTAATCCGAAAACTATGAAACTCGTAATTGATTACCAAATGCTTCAATGTCAAGAAGCGTCATGAAACAGAACGAGCCATCATAGCTGTTTTAACGGAAAAGGTGAAATGAAGAGAGAGTGATGTGCTATGCGCATAGACCCACTGCGCATCCCACTGCGACTGGATGCTAGCGTCAGTAAGTTCTGAAGTTATACTATTAACCGTCATAATACGAAACCCTTAGAAGCTTTAAATGAGACAGAGCGTTTCCTGGTACGATGCTGGGTGGGAAAATAAAGGACATTAAAATCGAAAATGATGTTTCACTCGGGTTTATATTTTAAAAAAATGTTTTGTTTACTTTTTGACATTTAAGGATGCTGGGTCTGGGTGTATGCTACGTCACTGGCAGAATCCAGTACACAGAAACTTGGATGTCAGGTATTCCCGATACAAACTGAGCGGGATAGTTACTCGTGCATTTTTGACCTATTAAAGACGTCGAAGTTTATTTCAAATGCCAATGGCTATTAGCAGAGCCAATGTAATAACAGATGTGAAAAACAAGGTCACTTCAGTCCTCCAAACAGCGCTTCATGGTGAAGATTAGTTCTGGATTGGTAATTATATTTTTGCAGCGGTAGATAAGTTCATTGAATATGCAAATTTATTCAGAATCCATGATTGCTTTTAATTTAGAAAGTGACCGCGTTTAAAGTAGTACTGGGGTTAGGAATGCAGTTGTGGAAGATAACATAAAAATGTACGATTACATAGGATGTAGAGATATCCAAACACTTTAATTGTAGTACCATTTCACGTGTAGTACTTTTACCATGATCATTTTAGAATATAACTGACCCTCTTCCCTCCAACATTTTATTAAACACTTTGCTTATCAATTGGATCGACCTTATTCCCTGCCCACCGAGTCCTTCTAATGACCTAATCTGAGGCTGGAGGATTTCAAGTACATATAAAAGTAGGACAGGGACTAGATAGCTCATAACTAGGGGTTTCTATTGAGGTTGATGGAGCTCCAATAAAAAGTATATACTTATCACGAATATATACTCTAACAAAAAAAATCGATGCACCCAGAACGAGTTGTCCGATTGCGATAAAAATGGGTGGATGGTGAAGAGCATACATAGAAAAAAAACGATTAAGATTTCTTTCGTCAAGCAGTTTGGAAAATATTTCAATGAAAATGATAGAAGTAGGCCTTAAAATTGTTTAAAAAAAATAATAATAACATCCTGCTCTATATGTTCAAATATTTTTCTCTTAACATTTCTTGTAATTATATTATATCATAGTTAAATATTAATATAGTGATATTTTCAAATTTGAATATCACTCGATGCTAGTCTGCATATTTTGCTTTGTATAAATACACTAAATCTCTAACCAAAGACAGTCATGTACGTGGGGGCTGATGCACATTAAATCTGTCGTGGCTTCCAATGTTCTCACGTTGGCGTGTTATAAATGTTTTGGAGAGTGGGGTACAAGGCTCAAATACTGACCTAGATTCAAAAATCGAGGCGTTGTCCTCGTATCTCTCCGTTTCGAATGGATTCCGGACCTTCGCTAATAGACCGTTGCTCCAGTACGACGTTAATTCAACTACATACACTTCCTTAGTTTTAATTTGCAAGTATTAAATCGACGGTTTGATTTTCGTACATAAAATCCGAACAGCAACAAAGATATACATAATTTTAAAGCTCGAGGAACCACACCCAACTAAACATAAGAAATCCCGAAATTTATTTATTGATGAATTTATTCTCTTCGTTGGTTTATCAATGGGCCAAGAAGTCCGCGGTAGTCCGGTTGCAAGAGTAAGGGATTTGCAACCAGAGGTTTGTGAGTTGGAATCCAACAATAGACCATAGGTTCATAATCCAACCATAGGTGGCTGGTGAATGTTCAATAGGTCGTGGCCTCAAATGCCCTCGTGATGGCGTGGTGTGGAAGTTTGGAGAGTGGGGTGCCAGCTCAGGTGTTGCCTCGTCATCTGACAGTGGTACAAAACAGCGTGGTGTTGTCCTCGAATCTTTCCAAAGGGAGATCGCTCCCGGACCCTCGCCAATAGCCCGTTGTGTTCCTCCAGTGCGAGGTTAATTGAAATGCCTCCTGCGTGCCCAAGAAAGGCATCGTCGTGAGCGCGGAAGACGATCAGCGCAAAGCAACCTGTCGTGGGAAGTGTTACTCAATCGCTGTTATGTTGTTCTCCGATTTCTCTTATGAAACGGTGAGTGACGACTTTCACCTTGCCAGGTGAGCGCCTCGCGGAGCGGAACTCCAAGGTCAACCCGCTCCTTTCACGCCGAAATGGTTCCGAAACAGACAGATCGGTGGAAAGTGGTGCCACGGTCTCACTTTTCCCAATTTTACAAAATTATGTAACTGGAGCTTTCTTGTTTCACAATCTTCGGCAATTGTTTGGCTGCAGCTTTTTTTTTTATTACTCAACTGAAGTGCTTTGGTAACTAAAAGCATTTCTCTCTTTGAAAAGAATTTCCGCGTGAAAGCAGATTTTGATTTCTTGCACCATTTTCCACACTGTAATGTGTTTGACAATCACCCTGTAGGGAAAAGCGGAGCTGGTGTGTTTGTGCTCGAAACGTTACCTCCATGCAATAATCTATTTCGATAGTGATGAGATATTCATCTCAAAGAACGATGGAATGGGTGAGTGAGCTCACATTTGGTTCCAATCGCGTGCTTCGTTTCAAGGACCTGCTCACAAACCGTCACTGACGGGATAGTTGACTTGAAATCATCAAAATCAATCGAAAATTGACTCTTAGCTTTAAGGAGGGTTGGGTAAAATAATTGGTAATTTTTAGTTAACGTCGTACTAGAGCAACACAACGGGCTATTGACGACGGTCCGGGATCAGTCCCTTACGGGAAAGATCCGAGGACAACACCTCGTAATTTTGAACCACGGTCAGATGACGAAGCAACACCTGAGCTGGCACCCCACTCTCCAAACTTCCACGCCAACCCAACGTGAGGACTTTCGGCCACGACAGATTTAAGGTGCACCAGCCGCCTCTACACCACACGTTTACAAACATCCATGCCCGAACCCGGATTCGAACCAGGAACCTTCCGATCTAGAGGCTAACACCTTAACCACTATACCGGTTGGTCGGCTAAGGAGGGTTGGGAGATCATTTGATACTTTTATGCAGAGCGACAGGGATCTTAGGCTTAAAGTGGATTCTGAACCCCAAGAACATCCATGGCCAGACTGGGATTCGAACGGAGGGCCATATCGGTAACCAAGTAGCCCTTGAAATCGTATTGCTATTCAGAAATGAGACAAAGCAATTAAATTCCCTTCTCCCAAATGTCTGGGGGGAGGGCGCTGTGTATACGAAACGTTATCCAACCAAAGACCGTAGTGTACGTGGGGGCTGCTGCACGTTAAACCTGTCGCGGCTTCATATGTTCTCTCGTTCGTGGGATCTTCAAGTTTGGAGTGCGGGGCGCCAGCTCAGATCGTCGTCATCTGACCGCGATTCAAAATGACAAGGTGTTGTCCTCGGATCTTTCCCATTGGGAATGATCCCGGATTGTCGTCAACAACCCGTTATGTTTATGCACTTCGACGTTAGTTCAACTACCCACCTACCTGCCTATCATTCGTGCATTGTATGCAGTGAAATTTTAACCGTTAAACACGTTCTATGGGACTGCCCAAGTTTTCGAGTTCACCGACGACGCCATTTCGGTACTAGCTATTTTAACCTCAGATCTCTTGAAAAATTCCCAAGAAAACTTATTTACATTTCTTTCACACATTATGTGGTTTTTGCAGCTTAAGGATAAGGATTAAATAAATCTTCGTGGCTATGATGCTTTCTGTTACCTCTACCATAAAACATAGGCTCGAACCAAACCTACCCATTACGTGAGTCGTCCCTGAAGTGTCCACCAATACGCGAGCACACGACGATGTTTACACTCAATGCCTCAGAAGGATGCTTCCACAGTGAGAGAACGATCCGAGGAATGAGCTCTCGAGTACGTCCCGCTTTGTTGATGAACCACTCGAACGGGGGTGGTAATTAATGATTACATTCCACCCGGCCGAGTTAAGGGTTGGTGGTATCATTGGAGGAGGTGGCAGTCTAATCCACCAACGGAATGATTGTTCGCGAGTGTCAGATGCGGAGGAGGAAACGATTCGGTGGATGTCAGTCTTTGGAGAGGTTCCATTGCTTCAAACTCCGGAATTGAATGGCACAACCGTAAGGTGGATTCCGAAGGTTATTTCGGGGGTGGTTTGGAGCGTATTTGCAAATCTATTCATCGATGATGGATTGAGTTTTAGTTTGCTAATACCACAGAGGCAGCTGGTCCTGCGAGATCGAACAATGAACTTATCATCAGGCCTTTGCCTCGTTGAATCAGGAGGTTGATGGGCTTCAGCCAACCCAAAAGCAATAGAAATGCTGAACGTTTAAGCGACTCGGGGATATCTTCAATTGGTGTTCAAAGGATTTGCGAAGGTGGGAAGGTAGTTGAATTGACGTCACACTGGAGCAACATTATTGTCGACGGTCCGGAATCCATTCCGACAGAAAAGATCGTCGTCATTTTGCACCACGATCAGGTGATGAAGTCACACCTCACCCTCCAAACGTCCACACCACACGCCAACGTGAGGTGAAGCCACAACAGAATTAACGAGCACTATCCCCACGCATATGACGATTTTAGGTTGGATCTATCTTCGAACACTCCAGTTGGTCTACCATTTGGCTATTCGGGTGCCTAAGCTCCTTTGCTATACCAGAGACCAAATGAACTGTGGTTAAAACATGTGCCATAGAAACAAGAACGATGTTGTATGTCCATGAAATTCGACATGAGATAGGGTCGCTCCTGGGTCATGTGGTACCGAGTCATTCGATTACTTCGCTTTAGTGAAATGTAAAACGAAAGTCTTAGCAGGTGTCAGGTTGCCTCATTCAATTCTTGTCCATCATTTGAGAGTCTTATTTGGTCTCGAATGAAGAATGACAGAAAATAAGCGTCTGACACAACACGGTAGGTAGGTATTTTAATTCACTTCGCACTGGAGGAACGTATCGGGCTACTGGCGACAGTCCGCTATCCATCCCAAAGATCCAAGACAACACCACGTCATTTTGAACCACGGTCAGATGTCGAGTCTGAAATAGAAAAAGTTGCTAAAGTGCAAAACGTATTTGTTGCTGGAACGCAATGTTACGGTGTTGAGGTAAAATCTACAACCTTAAAATAGACGTGTAGAATAAAAACAAGTGGGCCAAACTCCGTAATTCATTTTCGAGTTAATGGCCGCGGTAGCTCGGTTGCACGAGCAACGGAATAGCAACTGGAGGGTTGCGAGTTCGAAACTAGGTCAAGACATCGACTGTCGTGTACATGGTGGCTGGTGCACGTTCAATCTGCCTCAAGCGTCCTTACAATGGCATGGTGTGGAAGTTTGGAGAGTGGTGTCCCAGCTTAGGTACTCCTCATCTGAGCGTGGTTTAAAAAGACATGGTATCGTCCTGGGATCTTTTCCTTCTGGATGACCAATCAACTGGTCGGGTGATTAAGGTGTTAGCCTCTAGATAGTAAGGTTCCTGGTTCGAACCCGGGTCAGTGCATCGATGTTTGTAAGCGTATGGTGTAAAGGCGGCTGGTGCACCTAAAATCTGTCGTGGCCGAAAGTCCTCACGTTGAGTTGATGTGAAATTTTTAGAGAGGGGTTCCAGCTCAGGTGTTGCCTAGTCATCTGACCGTGGTTCAAGATGATGTAGTGCTGTCCAACGATCTTTCCCTTAGGGGATTGATTCCAAACCGTCGTCAATAGCCCATTGTGTTGCTCTAGTACGATGTCAATTAAAAAAATTACGAATCACCCTTCTGGATGGATCCGGACGGTCGTCTTATATCTTGTTGTGTGCTTCCAATGCGACGCGTCAATTCAAATCTACCATTTCTTGAAACTTTTAGGCTTTGACTGCTCTCCAAACCCAATCCCGTTCGATTTCACGAAGCAATCAATGTGGTACCCATTACTATTTTGCATCGAAGGGAATTTCCGGTAAGAATCGAAGATACTAACAGGGAAATGAAATGATCACAAGCACATAACCGTTAGACGCATCGCAGCGAAAGCGTTTCCTTAAGCCATGCGCAAGAACAGCCCCCTTGAACACAGTCTACCTAATTAAAACTTTAGATTAACCTCTACTCTGCGCGCTTAGATTTTTCCAATCGTCTCACAGAACGGCTTTTTCGCCTGCTTGTCCGACCCCCTTACCTATTTACCAAACTTGAGCGACAGAGCCTTGAGTGGCAATTACGTCTGACGCTTTTCTTTCATAGTATTGTGTGGCGCATCGTTTGGCGTGAGATAGATATCACACCGGAGCGACCTTCTGCATTTCCCCCAAAGCTTTCATACTTCACGGTCGGCAGAGTAGGGTACCGAGCAAAAGGAGAGATCCGTCTAGTAGGTCAGTCGCTGACAGTTTGTAAATTGCGATCGATGCCAGCGGTCACTTAAAAGGGGGGGGATAATATCCACAGTACACAGATCTATACCATGCCGCTGGTGTAAACGACATTTGAGTGGTAACGACTGTCTATCTGCCGCAGCGTAAAGGTTAAAGAAACAATGAAACTTTCCCTCTCCTTGCCGCGCTTTCGCCGTCAGAACGCATCGCAATGGAATGGAACAGCGAAAAAAACGAAACGAAACCCTCACACGTGGAGCGGGAAGAGGGGGAAATTAATGAGCTCTAACGAACACAAACGCGAGAGGAAAAAGAAGAAGCACCTGCTAAAAGAGCCGAACTCGAGACTCGAATGCCGCTCTCGACGGATGCAAAGAAACCGCAGATTTCCGTGACTTTCTGCAGGTTGGCGACTGACTCGCGAGTGTCGCAAACACTCGGGAGTGCCGTTCATCGAAGGACGAGTTGAAAACGCTCTATTCAAGACAGCGACTCTCTTGTGATTGCAGAGTTGCGGGTCTGTCTGTGTTTTCTTTTTTTTCCTGCCAGGGGTTGCGGTAGCACGACTGGGAGATACATCACAATTACATGTCCAGCTGCTCCCCATTCGACGGAAACTCTTGCCTAAGTTCAGTGGATCCCAAGGTAGTGTACCGGAAGAAATGGTGTGGTGACAGAAACGAATTGGTGGGGTATTAGAATAATATCTTTGGGTTTCACTGCCGCAACTTTTATGCTAACATTCTACAACTTAGAAGATGCACTACCCTACAATAATGGACCGGACAGCAGGATGTGATGGTATATGGGAAAGAATACATGCTTTAATAGGGGATGGTCCTACACGTGCTGCAGTTACACTAGCAACCCTTCTGGGCATGCTTTCAACAAGGTTTTGATGCACAGTTATGGGTAGTTGCGTCCATTTCTACTGCACGAATGTCCTTAGCTCAGCTGTAGATTTCGGACGTGGTTCACTGGTTCATTGAGCGTCGCTATGACGGGTCCTACTAACGTTCTATGGGGTTTAGGTCGGCACTCTGAGCAGGCCAGGGAAAACGTTATCCATCCATATCTTGATACCACTGCTTGACAGAGGCTGCAACATGTCATGGAGCGTTGTCGTCCTGGAAGTGACATACGTCCATTCCCTAAAATTGCCAGAGCGTAGGAAGAACCTCATTGTCCGAAATGTTCATGTACGCGTAGGCATTCAATTGACCAGGATAAACATGCAAAGGTCCCAGGATATACCACGAAATTCATCCCAAACAAGAAGTAGGACTTTATGCAAATCCGGTCCATTATTGTAGGGTAGTGTATTTACAGCAAATTTACAGATATTTTGGGACAAGAAAGGTTCGGCTGAGTAGCGAGCGTGTCCAATTATCGCTCTCAGTTCTCAAAGGTATCTAGCCTCTTCCGGCCAGGCCGCCTTCAGCTGAAAACCACCTGTCGATGGAATCTTGAGTGTTCTCAAGGGGCTTGAGATTTATGAGATCGTAATGTCAGTGTAACGTCAGATAAAGAGGGTTTATCTCAAGTGCCCAGAACTTTATGACTGATGTAATGTCAAATGGAGTGCTGTAATAGTACTTCCAGTGTTAGTTATGGACAGTTGATCACTTGAAATGAGTTTTATGATCTCCAATTAAAGAATTCTTGAATTTGTCTGCTTTATGTCGGCTTGATCAGAGAATCAGCGTTTAAAGTGCTACAGTATTTACTAATTAACTGGAAACCATCGGCAACCAGAAATAAATCAATGGAATGTGTACTGTCATTAACTGCGAAGAAAGGTGATCACGCACAACACTCCATACGAGTTGCAAGCGGCTCGTGGTCGATTTCTTCAAGGTTGTATTTCTCTCTTTTATGATTGGAAAGCTTTACTTGTGTGTTTAGGTTCATTTACTGGATGCTGTTTGACGGAGCTTGGCCAAATAGGGTTCTTTCGCCATACAAACCCAACCAATCCATCAATCGACCGTACTTGATGTCTTTCGTTTCTGCATCTTATTGCATCAGGGTGACGCTTACGGACATACATCTGATATGAGAATACGGGGTTTTTTTTGGATTCCCGTTCAAGTTTTTAGTTTGTTAACACTAAAGAAACGAAATTATACGCTGAGGTAATTGGGTTGATGCTAAAGTTCGTCCCAATTTTTGGCACTCGATGGCGTTGCATCTACTGCTACGCCATCTAGTGTTTTCTACTTCTCACGTGTCAAGATGTTGTTCGACGGAAGGAATTTCAGCGAGTATTTGGGGAAAAAATTGTGTTAATGGGTTGCGTTTAAAATTTTGTTACACATTCCAAACGGCAGAAAATTAGCAGCATTTTCAACCTATTGTGCATTTTTCTTTCCGGCAAAGCAAGTATGCTTTGCAGACGAAAAAGAAGATGTGTTATATAGGGTTAAGGCGCCGTTGGCGATTCCACGCACCGTAAGTGGTTGGGATAGTTTCATCCCCTGGATTATTTCTTTAGCCAGAAACCTCAGAACTTTTATGACCGCGGTAAGATGCAGCTAGAGGAGAGATGGTGAGGTAAGCTAATTTTTAATTAACGTCGTACTAGAGCAACACAGCGGGTTATGGACGACGGTCCGGGATCAATCCCCCAAAGGAAAGATCCAAGGACAACACCACGTCATTTTGAGCCACGGTCAGATGACGAGGCAATACCCGAGATGGCACCCCACTCTCCAAATTTCCACACCCACCCAACGTGAGGACTTTCGGTCACGACAGATTGAATGTACACCAGCCCTACATCATACGTTTACAAACATCCAAGTACTGACCCGGATTCGAACCAGGAACTTTCTGATCTACAGGCTAACACCTGAACTACCTACGGAGAGATGGAGAAAGGTCATAGAACAGAACAGCACATTCTATACTGATTAAATATGTAATTTTAGTACATAAAATAATTGTTAAATTTTCGTCCGGAAAAGAACGAAAGGAACTTTAGCATCAATCCAGTACATCGTACCCCGCACGAAACTATTGTTAGTTAAACACGTACTTTAGTAGTTCTCTAAAAATGCCTAAAACATCGATAGTGAGAATTTCCGTCTGTAATTTGCGATCGTAAAGATTGTCTGTAAGTTTTGCAAACCTTTCCTATGTTTCGTTTTCTTCCGAACCGTTATTCCGGAGAGAGAGAAAAAATGGCAAAGGATCTCAAACACCGTCGTCTGGTGCGGACGGTCGCAGTGACCTCGTCGCTCGTCCTTCGGCAGCATCGATCCAGGAACTCTCATCGAAGCCTCCACTCTGGAAACTGGGTCACTCTCCTCCGAGCATCCCTCCCCACCCCTTCGCATCGTCTGAGAACTCCTTCTTCTTCCCGCTCCATTTACCCTTCCCCATTTTTTTCATCACTCTCCTATGAAGTGTCTTTTTTAACAAAAGAGTCGTCTGCGTTTTTCACAAAATGTGTTCAAAGATCGCGTCGTGACGTCATACCCGAACCTCGCCGAGAGTGGACAGTCTGGGAAAAGAGAAAGACGCCCAAATACACTCGTTATGGAATGTTCGTATTTGCTGGAAATGTCGTTACCAGAACCCGAATTGCGTCGATATGGAAATTTTTAATGAACGTCGTACTAGAGCAACACAATGGGCTATTGACGACGGTCCGGGATCAATCCCCTCAGGGATATAATCGAGGACAACACCATGCCATTTTAAACTGCGGTCAGATGACGAGGCAACACCTGAGCTGGCACCCCACTCTCCAAACTTCCACACCAACCCATCGTGAGGACTTTCGGCCACGACCAATTTAGGTGCATCAGCCGCCTCTACACCATACGCTTACAAACATCCATGCACCGACCCAAATTTGAACCAGGAGCCTTCCTATATATAGAGGCTAACAACTTAACCACAAGAGCGGTGGGTTGGTCCAAATTGCGTCGAATTGTCATTTTTTTTGTTATTTTTTCAAACACAATTCCAGCATTGAGGGAAGATTCCCCGATCATTTATTTTTTTGAGTTGTTTTTCTGACGTATTTTATCTATCTTCGCAGTCAGGGCAAAAGAGATAACATCGGACTTTTGATGGATTTTTGTCTGACATCACCTCGTCATTTTAAGCAGTGGTCAGATGACGAGGTCAATAACTCATATTTTAACCCACTCTCAAAACTTCCACACAACTACACCAAGAGGAGATTTGAAGCCACGACATATTTAGCGTGTACTAGCTTCCACGTGCACGAAAGACTTTGGTTGGGTGGTCCAAAGGAGTCAAAAACATCATTCATTTGAAAAGTACTCTTACGTTCAACATTAAAACTAAACGAATCTAACAATCTAAATTACAATTATAGCCTGCTTCTTTTTCTTCCTGCATATTTGTGTATTTGTGAGAAAGAATAATATTTCATCTGAAGATTCTGAGAAGAGAGTGATGAGACAGAGAGAGAGAGAGAGAGAAAAGAACACTTTTTAAAATCTTTTACCCCTGACACGGGAGATAAAAGGGGTATAAGATTTCTAGGACATTTTTTGAAACATATTTTGAGACTAGAAAAATGTTTTGGTCATTTTTCGTGCATTTTATATAATGTTTTCGTTTTGTTCCTAGGCTTCATACATTTTTGCAGGAACATTAAAAGTCTTTCATCCGTAGCTTCATTTTTTAATACGAAACGCATCACAAATGACTCATCTGCTAGCTAACAAAACATCCGTGATCTATCCTTTAAACGCGAAACAAATCCAGGGTAGGTAGTTGAATTGTAGTGGCATTGGACAACACCTCGGATCATTTTGCACCGTGCACCAGCCCCCCACCTTCGTACACGAAGAGTCTTTGCTCGGGTCGAGTTTCGAACTCGAACCACTCCGGTTACTAATCCACTACTCTACCAACCGGACTGTCGCCGATTTCTTGTTTTTAAGGAAGTATTTCCCCTAGGGATCAATCCTGAGGGGAAAGATCCGTAGACAACACTGCGTAATTTAGAATCACGGTCAGATAACGAGGCATCACTGATCTGGGGTGCCCCCACTCACTAAACTTCCACACCACGCCAACGTGAGGACATTGGAAGTATCAATCGATTTAACGTTCCCCAGCCTCTTCTGTACTAGGGATGCGACATCGATGTCAATGTTTTCAAAACATCGATGTTTTTGAAAAAACATCGATGTATTTAACATCGATGTATTGGGGTCGATGTTTTGGTAACATCGATATTTATACGTGTCGATGTTTTTACGTTGTCGATATTTTATTTTTAAATGAAAATAGTACCGTTATACAAATTTTAAAAATAACCAAGTACCATAATTTTCATAATCAGCAAATTGAACGTACTTTTAGACCCAAGTGACCAAGGATGAAGGGTCTGAAAAGTAGGGATGCGACATCGATGTCGTTGTTTTCTAAACATTGATGTTTTAGAAAAAAAAATCGATGTATTGGAGCCGATGTCGCATCACTAGTTGCTAAACCAGTTTTAAGAAATGGGGAAACAAGTTTAAATACACTGAATTTTAAAAACATCGATGGTTTGGGGGCGATGTATTATCAACATCGATGTTTTGCTGTCGATGTCGCATCACTAGTTGCTAAACCAGTTTTAAGAAATGGGGAAAAAAGCTTAAATACACTGAATTTTAAAAACATTGATGGTTTGGGAGCCATGCATTATCAACATCGATGTTTTAATTTGAACATCGATGTTTTGCTGTCGATGTTGCATCACAAGTTGCTAAACCAGTTTTTAGAAATGGGGAAAAAGTTTAAATACACTGAATTTTAAAAACATCGATGTTTTTGGGTCGATGTTTTATCAACATCGATGTTTTGCTATCGATGTCGCATCCCTATTCTGTACACGACGGTCTTTGGTTGGATAGGCTAGGCTAGAATCCTACTCTGCCACGTACCCCACAGATTGGGAGGACATACCGGCCTTCTGCTTCAACGTGCACATGAAGACGTTTCAGTGAGCATACCGAGGGTCTTATCTCTACGGAGCAAGAAATACGCCCACTTTACCCACTAACCCCCAATCTTCACCAAACCTCAATGCTTGTCATCACATCAGTTCAGTTTTTCAAGTCAAAATTAGACCACGAGGAAGTCTGGCAGAATCAACTGGAACAGGATTAGTATTTTTCGAAGGAAATATTTATGTGGGTTGGCGAAACGATCGGAGCTTCAATCAACTCTTGAAAAACGACCTGTTAGATAAATCTTGAGGCAATACGATCAAAGGAAAAGTTGTCGTTGTGGACAACTTATTCTTGGTGGGTCGAATTTTCGTAATCTATACAGGGTGGTCCCGAATTCATGGTACAAACTTTAATGGTAGGTACAGGACATTGTAACAATGATTTATTGTATAGGAATGTATAGTCGCAAGTGACGCGGTGAGGCGTAAACAGGGGAAATAAAAGGAAAGAGAAATGGAGTGATCGGTTGGTATCATTGCCGGTAGAGGGCAGTAGATGTCTAGCCGCTGTTGAACATGATGCATCGCAGTAGGGAAAAGCGCCATTCACAATTGTGCTGCCGTAGACGATGGGTGACTTTACGTATGCAGAAAAAGCAGACATGCATTACATGTACGGCCGTGCAAATGGTAACGGCAGAGCTGCGTTACGAATGTATCGCGCGGAGTATCCTGATCGACGAATGCCGGATCATAGAATTTTTCAACGGTTACATCGTCAACTTTGTGAAACAGGTGCGTTCGACGTCAACAGACATGGCGCTGGTCGAGTAAGAGCTGTACGCACTCCAAGGCTGGAAGAAAGCATCTTGAACATTGTGGCTGATAGACCCGAGTCAAGCACAAGAACTGTTGCGCGTGACGTAGGTGTGAGTCATCAGACTGTATGCAGAGTGTTAAACGAAAATCGCTTACACCCCTTCCATTTTCAGAAAGTACAAGCATTGAATCCGGCAGATTATCCTCGCCGCGTGAACTTCTGCCTGTGGGTGATGCAGCAATGTGCGTTGCAGCCGGATTTCGTAGATTATGTGCTATTTACAGATGAAGCGACATTTTCACGCGAGGGTGTCTTTAATGCGCACAATTCCCATGTGTGGGCAACCGATAATCCACATGCAACGCGTCGACATGCGTTTCAACAACGTTTCAGTATTAATGTGTGGGCTGGTATTGTGAACGACTTTTTGATTGGCCCATACTTACTACCCACGCGGCTCACTGGCGGAAGCTATCTTATTTTTCTGAAAGAAGTGTTACCACAACTGCTGCATGATGTTCCGATCGCCATTCGTAACCGCATGTGGTTTCAGCACGATGGGGCGCCAGCACACTTCAGCATTGATGTACGGAATTACCTGAATGCCACGTTTGGTACTCGATGGATTGGGCGTGGTGGACCAGTCCCTTGGCCACCCCGATCTCCCGATTTATCGAGCCTCGATTACTTTTTATGGGGACATCTAAAGCATCTTGTTTATGAGACTCCAGTTGACTCAGATGAGGATCTCGTCGCTCGCTTATCTGTAGCTGCTGCAGGTGTGCGTGAAATACCAGGCATCTTTGAACGTGTACGCCAATCGCTCCACCGACGCTGTCAAGCATGTATCGATACTGGTGGACGCAATTTTGAACAATTACTGTAAACATGACACTTGTCAACAACGCTTTCAATAAAATCTTTGTTTTTCCTTTCGGCCGTTATTTCCCCTGTTTTCGCCTCACCGCGTCACTTGCGACTATACATTCCTATACAATAAATCATTGTTACAATGTCCTGTACCTACCATTAAAGTTTGTACCATGAATTCGGGGGACCACCCTGTATATATAATTCTCTTACGCGGCACGCAAAAAAGACGTTATTTATTATCGCGTTTTGGCTACATTATACGATTGTTTGTTTACCACGATGCCTTGCGCTTCAATTCAATTTATAACGTTATCGGATGAAATTTTATTGGAAAAAAATGAATTTTAGTCGAGCTGTTGCAGTTAATAATAGAAATCAAAGGAAGCGGAGGATCTTTTCAGAGCCATTTAAAAAAGGTCCTTTTCAGGACCAACAATTATAGTTCAAGAAGACGCTTGCACTACAACTTTAGACAACAAACTCAATGAAAAAGCGTGGGTGGCTCGAGTGCTTATTAAATGTACACACAACCAACATGCTGGGTTTTCAATTTCCAAATCAACGCTCACATTTCGAGTCAAAATTTGCTCAAAGTTTCCATTTGAATTCTGATTCCAGAGGTACTGTAAATATCTTTTCTGAAAAACAGCATAAAATTTAGATTTGAAAAATATTTTTTTGGAATATCATATTTTGTTAACAATTCCTTCTGCTAGGACACATGTCTTCATTGATGCGAGCAGTGAAGCTATCCTTTTGAGGTTGGCGAGCGTTAGCGAGCAGGGGGCGGGCCCCCTAGTTGTGTGTATTTTATTATATCGTACTGAGTTGCTTGAATCAACTGAGTCTGCAATTTCTTCATTTTAAAACCGATGGCTTCCTTCCAAGTGAACAGTGCCCGACACCTCCTCCATCTCAAACATTAATTCCTCCGGGCGAGCAGATTAATGGAGGTATTAAAAAGAAAATGCTCCTTTTCCTGCGAATCGGTCGGAAACAACCGGAAATAGAATGTTTATCGCTCACTTTTTTGGTATCAGTTCCCGATGAGTTTTTCAAACATAAAAGGCATTACTTCTCCCCGTGCGACGATTTTCACTGGCCCTAACAGGATTTCTTTTTTGGCTCCCACTCCAGGGATCGCCTGCCCAAGAATCGCACACCGCAATGGCTTCTTTTAAGGTTTTCCCGCTTTCGGTAAGGTTTCGAAATCTTTTTTTGCTCTCTTTCACTCTCCCTTTGCTCTTCAGAACCTTATTTGCTGAACACATTCTTTATGGAAAAGACACTTATTTCGTAACACAATTTTGTAGGGTTCTTTAGAAAAGAACGCCCCCCCCCTTCTGAATACGTCCTCGTAAATATATCTTCAAAATGTCATTGATGTTCCAAAAATAAATGGGGGCCACGGTAGCTCGGTTAGAAGAGTAACGGAGTAGCGACCAGAGGGTTGCGAGTTCGAATCCAACAAAAGTCCGTCGTATACAAAGGAGCTGGTACACTTTAAATCTGTCGTGGCTTCAAATGTCTTCACGTTGGTGGTGTGGTTCCTCGTCATCTGACCATGGTTCAAAATGACGTGGTCTCGTCCTCGGTTCCTTCCCTCGCCCATCCATCGGTTCATCATCTGATTGGTCATCAAGACGTAGTATTAGCTCCATAGCAATGTTCAGTCTATTTATATCTCACGTCTGTGAAAGGGCTCCCGTGACTCATGTTCGATTCCTGCAAGCTACACTGAGTGATTCTCTCTACACAATTAAGGCATCCGAACACACTTTAAAAACGTCCTTTCTGACCAAAAATTCCAAAAAAACTTTTTTGATCTGATTTGATAGAGTATTTATTTGACTTTCCAAAATCTATTTGATTTTTCTCTAATCTATTTAGTTGCAGAAAAATTAAGATTTTAATCAAGGCGGGAAAAAAACAACCGAAAGTAGATATGGAAAACACCGGAAAAAGCCGTTAAAAGACCAAAAAAAACTGTCAAAATTTACTTTTTTTTACAAATATAATTCCTTAAATGTTTAAATTGATTCTCTTTTGGAAATATTGCGAACTGTTTCAAAGAGAAGTGAAGAACAAAATTGTTTACACAAACAGTAAAAGCAAGAGAGAGAGCAGACGATACACTTCAAACTATTGTTTACTCTAAATTAATATTTATGCGTTGTTTCCTCACTTCAAATGTTATAACACAAAATGTAATGGATGGATTGTCGTAAAACTTTGAAAACTTGTTCTTTACAATGTTGTCTAGGGAATTAATTAGAATAATTATGCTGGGTTGAAAAGTTTTCCAATTATGTCCATTTATTTAAGAAATAGGACTGTAAAACTATCAAAACTTTTGTATTCATTTTTCGGTCGTTTGTAAATTTTTGTTTATTTAACTATCCTTTTCATTTCAGTTCATTCCCTAGAAAAATGCGTGTAGTTTATTTTGGTAGCATCATATTTCAAACAGGTTGAAAAGTAGTTTCATGTAGCACATTTGACGTTTTCGACACATTTCTTTAAAATTTCATACATAATTACCATTTTTACAAAATTATTAATACATATTTTAAATATTTAAAGCACATTGCTATTGCTTAATAACACTAAACATAAAAATATCTTTAGAATCTTTCTACGCCACATTTTAAACAAAAGAGTCTCGAACGTGTTCGGATACCTTAATAAAAACTTTGCTCTTGCGTGCTGCTATTACTTGTCGTTTTATGACTTACGATCGGCCTAGCTTGGCCAAATAGGGTCCTCTCTTCAGCCACAAAATCCAACAAACTAACCTTCCTCCGCGATTGGACTTATTTCGTTTTAATTAAGCAACGTCGAAAAAAAAAAAAAAGACAAGCTGTGCCAAACGTACAAGCAGTAAAACAAAATAATTATTTCTCTGTTGATAAATAATGGTGCCGAAAGGACCATTGCACGAGCAATCATTAAACATTTAAAATTGCGAAATCATTTCCCGGAATCTTTGCCAAATCCATCAGTTTCGCACGCTGGGTGGGAGGAGAGGGGGAGTAGCGCTTTTTTCTCCGCAGAAAGCGTTTTGCTGGCACCAACAGGTGCAGCAGAGACCATTTCCAAGAAATCTCGCAGCAAAGAGGGGGGAAATGGCGCAAAAGATGGGATCTGCGTAGTTGTTGCGGAGGCAGTCGGGTCGAAAGAAGAAATTCCGAGCTCAACTTGACTTTGAGAATGTCAAGGTCAGCGTGATGGCAGCATCGAAATTACCCCTTTTTTCTCCGCCATCTGATGGGGAAACGCGTTCTGATGGAGTCGAAAACCGGTCGCCCTCCCCGGACAACCTTGAGAGCGACTTAATAACGCCGCCGCTCAGCTAATGACTCCTCCAATGCGCACCTCCACCCCCCTCCGCACTCCGAGCAAACGATATTCTATCGACTAGGAGGGGGCACAAACGAAATATTCCCATCGACTGAAGTTTGCCCTCCAAATGCCCACACCCACTACACCTCCAAATCTATAGAAATGCTTCGACACGCTAAAATCTGTCCAGCTACAAGCATCTTCACAGGGGATTGAGGGTCTTTTGGCCCAGGTTCTCCGCGCACTCCACAGCCATCCCTCCCAGGGATTTCGACGAGTTATCTTGTCTATCAAGATCTGCTCGCTTTGCAAATGGCGAGATTTCTCGTCATCAAAATAGTATCGATTTTTTTATGATGACGATATGAAGATCTGTGGTGAATTTCCTTCTTATGATTGGGATTGTGTTTTCTTCTAATCACGAGATATATCGTCCAGTGAGATCTGTAATTGCTTTTGCTAATAACGAGATACCTTGTTTGGACAACAGCCACGAGTGCCGAGGTGCCCGTCTACATTCGGTGTCCCTTTTTTAAATGTTCACATTATGCTTTTTTATTGTTTTTAAGGTACTAGGTATTGACAGCTGAAAAAGACGGTAGCATGCGGACTTTTTGTTCCGAAGGTTTTCCTAGCGCCATAACCAATCAGGTTCGTATTCTCGCATTTGCAATTCCAATCGTCCTCGACTAGAAAACAAGTTGTCAACACCTGAATTGTCTTGGACCTTCCACGAGATTTTGGGTGGCAGACGGGCCACACAAAAAGAACACGTGGGTTAACGTTCTGTGGTAACTCAGGCCAGAGAGACATCAAATACACTCTATAACTAAAAAAAATCGACGCACCAAGAAGGAATCATCCGATTGCTTTGAAATTTCGTATGTAAAAATGTTTTGACCAAATATGCAAATGATAAAAAATTGGTGTCCAATGAATGAATAGTGCGATCTTGGAGTTGTTCTTGAACTGTTGTTAAAATTTTCTGCTGCATTGCGATTTAGGATACCTTTCAACGACTGAAAAAATGCCTCGCCGCAGGATTCGAGCTCATTACGAGCAACTTTCAGAGTTTGAAAGAGGTCGTATCATTGGATTGAAAGAGGCAGGTTGGGCAGGAATCACTCGTCATGTGAGTCGAAGCGATACAGCGAGTAGGAAATGCTGGCAAGAGTGGGTGGACAATGGCAGATTTCAGCGTCATGATGGTAGCGGTCGACGTAGGGCCACAACAGATCGCGAGGACAGAGTGATTGTCAGATCAGCTGTCACGGCGCCTGATTCATCGCTATCAACCATCAGTCGTGCGACCCACGCACGAGTGTCCACCATGACCATTCACAGACGGCTGAGAGAGCGAAATCTACGCTCGTACCGACCGTTACGCCACCTGCCACTCACGACTGCACACTGTCGAGTCAGATTACAGTGGTGCTTAGCTCGTTCAGGCTGGAATGATGCTGACTGGGGACGTATAGTCTTTAGCGACGAATCCCGCTTCCAACTGTGTCCTGACGATCATCGAAGACGTGCCTGGAGACTCCCAGGGCAGCGTGCCGATCCTGCTTTCACAATTGCACGCAACATGGGCCCTCAACAAGGAGTTATGGTCTGGGGTGCCATTTCCCATGATACCCGGACCCCTTTGGCCTTAATTAGAGGTACACTTACTGTACAGCGTTCATTAGAGGTACACTTTCTGCACAGCGGTACGTTGACGACATTCTGAGACCTGTTTTGCTACCGTTCCTTTTGCAGTTCCCTGGGCTTATTTTTCAGCAAGACAATGCCTGACCACATACGGCACGTGTTGCTATGAACTGTCTTCAAGCTTGTCAAACACTTCCTTGGCCAGCCAGATCACCAGATCTCTCTCCCATCGAGCATGTCTGGGATATGATGGGAAGGCGACTGCATCCGGTAGGGAATGTTGATGACGTAGTCCAAAAATTGGAGCAAATTTGGCAAGAAATACAGCAGGAGACCATCCGGGAGCTTTATCGGTCTATGCCACGCAGTGTGGCAGCTTGCATCCAGGCTAGAGGCGACTCAACACCTTATTGAGCTCGTTACTGTAACTCTGAAATAATTCATTCAATTGTTCTGAAATTTTAATCATTTTCTATTCTGTACATAATTTTCCTATCCACCATTTTTTGTCTCCATTGGATAACTCCTTCTTGGTGCGTCGATTTTTTGTTATAGAGTGTATATCGTAGGGTCTGCATGTAATCCGACTTCTTGCTCTGCCTGTCACGCACGTCCTTTGCTGACGATTCCGAGATCCAAAGAGGGGGCTCACAGTTGTGGTGTTCACACCCCTGAATGTTGCAGGTGTCATTGAGAGCACCAGAGTCGGCATTCTAAGAGGGAGACGAACTCCCCCCCCCCAGAAAATTTAGAACGGAGACGAAAGGAGGATGCCTTTGTGCGAGGTCAAACAGTCATGTAGTTCAACAATGAATTGATCTTTTATAATTACGTTTGTCTCAATCTACGTATCACAGTGGTTGTTTTGACCCTCAGTCAAACTTATTACACTGCAGGCCACCGTAAATGCAACACCCTAAAGGAAGCATGCAAATAATATGAATTTTACAACATGCATTAGCGGAGGTGAGATATGCAAATGATTAGAATTTCGCGCAGTCGCACATCACGCGCGCCTGTGGCGCCACTTCAAAGAGGTATTTAAGGCTTGGAGACTTCGACGATTTCAAGTACGGCAATTGTGTTTTTCTTATGGTTTAAAAAAAAAAAAAACGATCAATTATGCCTTGTAGAAAACAGCGATCATCTTTTGATCAAGTATCCGAGTTCGACAGAGGAAGGATAGTGGCCTACCGAGATTGGGGATTATCTTTCAGGGAAATCGGTAGTCGTGTTGGACGAAACCAAACAACTGTAATGCGGATATGTGATCGTTGGATGCAGGAGTGTTCGATCGCATCCACCTCAGAGCACCACTTCACGTGATGACAGGCATATTGTGCGTATGGCAGTGACGGATAGCTCAGCCACATCACGAACCATAGCACAGCACATTCAGTCTGTAACGCATCATCCAGTGTCTGCGCGTATCATTCGACGCCGTTTACAGCAGAGTGGTCTGTCCGCAAGAAGTCCATTGCTTTGTCTACCCTTGAAGCAGAACCACAGACGTCTCCGCCGCCAATGGTGCGATGAAAGAAGATTGTGGACGCCAGAATGGAATGAAATTGTCTTTACTGTCGAGTCACGCTTCTGTCTGCAACACCACGATGGTCGGATTCCAGTCTGGAGACACCGTGGAGAGAGGATTCTGAACAGCTGCGTTATGCACCGCCACAATGGTCCTGCACCGGGTATTATCGTATGGGGCGGTATTGGATATCACTCTCGCACTCCTCTAGTACGCATTGCCAGTACTTTAAACAACCAGCGCTACATCTTCGAGGTGTTGGAGCCAGTTGTCCTTCCTTACTTTCAGGGCTTGCCGACAGCCATATTTCAACAGGATAATGCGCGACCACACGTGGCACGCATTGTCCAGGGGTTCTTCGTCAATCGCCAGATTGAATTGCTTCCCTGGCCAGCTCGCTTTGCGCCGATAGAAAACATGTGGTCCATGTTTGCTCCACGATTGACCCAGATTACATCCCCAGCTGCCACACCAGATCAACTTTGGCAACTTGTGGAATCTGCTTGGTCTGCTGTACCCCAAGAACACATCCGAAGTCTCTTTGAATCAATGCCGAGGCATGTGACAGCGGTGATCTCCAACAATGGCGGCTACTCCGGCTACTGATTTTGGCAGGAACCACACTTCACAGAAGTCTATAAATTTAATCATTTGATACTTAGTCAACATGTTATCTACAAAATAAATTTTGTTGTGATATCTCTTGTCTTTCTTGGTGTTGCAATTTGGGTGGCCAGCAGTGTAGTTAAGAGATGAATTTTTATATATATAATAGATTTCAAAATAGAAAAATTCTTAAAGAAAACTTTTTTTTTTTTTTAAATTTTTTTTAAAATTTTTTGCGTGAAAAATTTGTAAAAGGAACCTATTTTCTCCAGCAACTTGATTGAGAGTCAAAACAGGAAACATGGTATTAGGCATAATTTCCCATAGGAAATGCCTTTCTGAATACAATAGGATCTGAGGTATCACTGTTAAAAAAACATACTAATTTGCTAATTAAATCTAAATTAGATAATTATTGAGTAGCTTATCTGAATTATTCACACTAAAAGGAATTTATTTACTAAAAAATTACTTATTGTAAAAAAACTGGATTTTTTAAGTCAAAATTAAAAAAAAAATGATTAAGTGTTTACGTATACTTTGTGTGGTAAAATAACTTATAAAGCAGAAAAACTCTAAAAATTATCTCCAATAAAAGGAAGTGTTTCAATGTGTCTCTGAACGCAGTGTCCTGACGAATCTATGGCACTTACAATAATGAAATTTGGCACACAGGTAGTCCTAATATTTTCAGATTTTTGTGTCCAGCAGGAATTTTAAAAATTAATCTACAACATTTAAAAACTAATTTATTAGTTTTATTCACCTTTCTTTCTTTTTACCGGTGACGTCACCCTGCCTGCAATGAAGAAGCGAGCCGATTTTGCGATTTTGACCGCTGACGTCACAAGCGTTTTTCGTCCTAATGCTTTTGGAACCATGCCAAGTTTTACGATTCTTGAGTGTTTTGATTTACGTTGTTGATTATAGCTACTTCAAAGTCATCACAGCGTTGCCCATGGAGTTCGTTTGCGAAGCAAACCAAATGGGAATACGTAGCAATCACCGTGGGTTGGCGAACGTCAGCAAGCAGTAATTTATAAAAAAATTGGTCAAAATTGGAATATTTTGATATACAAAATGACCGGTAACAAATACCATTACAACTAAAAATCTTACGAGTACATTTGCCTAAAATTTTGCACAAAGTCTTCAAAAACACATCAGCAAGGGCCTGAACGAAAAGATATCAAATATTTCTACCCGTTAATAAAAATTTGAAAATAATGCGAAAACATGAAATTTTAAAAATTTCCTTGGGGCGATGCAACATTGAAAAATCTTTTTTCTTTTCAGGATAGTTCTTAAATCTTAATTTAGGCCCTTCAAAACAAATATAAAAATCAGTACCTTCCCACACACACCAAATTTCATTCAAAAATCTATAATACATTTTTAGATATCGCGTATCTTGTGCGAAAATCAGGAATATTACGCATTTCAGATTTGAAAATGAATTAAGACAGCTGTCACGAGATCTATCCAAATTGCTCTATCTTTGCCCTTCTATCCACCGTACAGTCACAGCCGACCAACTGGTATAGTGGTTAAGGTGTTAGCCTCTAGATCGGAAGGTTTCTTGTTCGATGCGGGGTCCGGGCATGGATGTTTCTAAGCGTATGGTGTAGAGGCGGCTGGTGCACCTTCAATCTGTCGTGGCCGAAAGTCCTCACGTTGGGTTGTTGTGGAAGTTTGAAGAGTGGGGTGCCAGCTCAGGTGTTGTCTCGTCGTCTGATCGTGGTTCAAAATTACGAAGTGTTGTCCTAAGATCTTTTCCTTAAGGTATTGATACCCGGACCGTCGTCAATAGCCCGTTGTGTTAATCTAGTACAACGTTAATAAAAATTACCAATTATCACCGTACAGATAAAACAAAAACAGTTTTGTAAAGAAAAACGTCTAAACATTAAAAATATTGAGATAAATGGATATTATTTCAGATAAATATTAGCTTTTCAACTTAGATATTTTAATCTTCGCAAATCGAAGTTTTGTTGAACTAAGAAGAAAAAGTGTAGTCGTATTTGAAAAGAGTAGAAAATATCTACAAACAAAATTTAGGACAATCTCTTAGGACATCATAGCAATTCGATCGGTTGCTGAAGTACCCGTCTCTGTGCTGTGTCAATGGGAAAAGATGATACAGGACAAGAAAAACACTAAAATTCTTGTCCAGCATTTTAGAGCTTTGCGCTTTGAAGCTCCAGCCCGTTCCCGAATTACATTTTGTTTAAAAAAGTTTTAAAAATACAAGATGGAATCACTTCAATCAGCAAAAATCATTTTTTGGTAGATATCTATGTATATAAAGTAACACGGAGTGTTTGTACAGTCGCGGAAAAAAAATCTCGAACCACCTCCTTTGTTTTGTGAATGATATAATTTCGATTCGTTAATTCAATTATCTACTTATCTACCTTAGATTTAAAACGATACCAAGATCTTGTAAATATTCGAAATATTTTTTACTTACACGGGTTTTTATTTTTTACTGTCTAGCCTACTGTGTTGTTCCAGTACGATGTTAATTAAATTAGGTAGTCATACGTTGTTGTTCCAATTTAATTCAAAACTTTGATATAGCATTTCATTGAAAGCCGATTAAAATAAATTAAATTTGCATTTGTTTTTTGTGTTTCATTTGGGTGTTCTTGAAAGCTCCATAGTCAAGAAACTACATCTATCATTCTAAGTAAGTATGTGATTTCCATTTAGAAACCTAATCTCTGAATTTAAAAAGTAACATAAGGGTTCGATTTAAAACTGAATATATGATGGAGAAAAGGGAATTTTAGACTTCATTGATCTTGAAATAATATAACAGTTAGTAATTTTGATAAATTGAAATTTTTTGTCTTTAGTGACAGAAGGTCGAGGTTTCTTACTCTACATATTGAATCTGTTCTTGCGCAACTTAGTACATGTAAATCATTCGTTGAAAACAGTGATTTTCTTTTTTGTAAAAGCGCTGTAAAATTAACCTTATGTTTATTAAAAAGTTGTAATTGATTGAGTTAAATTTGTCTACACGGATGACATTTATTTCGAACACAAACTCCGTTATTCCACATGCCTTTTGAACGGAATTAAAAAAAAAAAGTCCGTTTGTGTGTGTGTGTGTGTGTGTGTGTGTGTGCTTCAAACTAAATTAGTCACGAATACCGTAACAATTTAAATTTTAGCCTCCTTGCTCAAATACGAGGGTTAATATGTAGCCTATGATATCCACGGGGTTCTAAAATGTTAGTGTACCAAATGTAGATTGGTGAATGGTGCAGATTTACATAGAGAACAGACAAACGCTAACTCTGCTTTTTATATCTAACAGAAGCTTCGTTATTCCACATGCCGCTGAATAGAAATTTCAAGAAAAAAAATGCGTTTTCTTCAAACTAAATTGTTTACGAATGCCACAAAAATTTTATTTACCATCATCTCATATTGATGATGAATTTCGAAAACATCGCATATCAGGTGCAAGAATGCCACAAGTAAAACATATTCAAAGAAAAACTAAATACAAAACAATCCAACGAAAATTTGCCATCAATAACTAGCTAAGAAATTTATGTTGAGTTGATTTTTAAAAATTCCAATTCTCTCTAGGTTCAAAATTACTTAGTGTTGTCTTCGAATATTTATTTCCCTTGAGAATTGATCCCGGAGCGTCGACAAAAACCCGTTGTGTTGCTCTAGAACGACGTTAATTAATTGTCATTGCCTGATTTAAAGGGTAGGTAGGTAAGATCCGAGGACAACACCACCTAATTTAGAACCACGGTCAGACGACGAGGTCACATTGAGATGATATCCCACCCTCCAGACTTCTATTCCTCGCCAACGTGAGGATATTTGAGATCTAGACAGATTTCACGTGCATTCACGACAGCCCCCTTTGTACACGGCGGTCATTCGTTGGATTTAAAGGGAGTGGACAAAATTGAAGACTTCAACATTCTTCGAAAAACTGCTTAACATTTCAAAGATAAAAGGGTATTTGAACAATTAAATTACTAAATAGTTTGAGATAGTGATGTACAGGGTGTGTGGAAATTATTTGAACCTTAGATGGCGCTGGCATCGATGACGTCATGCGCTTTCCTCCTCTCCCACACCTGCAGTTTTTGTCAGTTAGTAGTTGGAATCTTGATTTGTGTGAATTCGATAAGAACCAAGCGTTCTCAATATGGTTGATTTGATTAATGTTTGGATTTATATACATTAACATGTAATCTTTTTCTGTTATATGGAAATAGTGTAAAATTGTAATCTACTTTTATCTAACGGAAGAATCTCACCAATCGTCATTTTTGTATTTGTCAAATTAACATCTAAAAATACCACAGAACCAATTGATTATTGAAATCCCGCCATTCTGCGTCAGGTTGTTTTAAAACGCGTCGTACAAACTTTGCGGAAAGAATGAACCGTATTCACACAGGAATGTATTCCCCCAGCCGCCTGTGTTATATTAGGGTTCACAGATGGAAAGACAGCAAGCTTGTGGACACATCCTCACTGGCCCTGATTTTAAGAGTTGACAGCAGTGTTGTACGCTTGCGTATGCTCAAAGTGACACCCATTGACAGTCTGACAGGGTGATGCACAACAGACTGTGACTGGATTGTGTTCAATCGAGCAGAAGAACTCATCTACAAATGAGGTTCGGTGGAAAGTTCTAACACAATTGGTAGAGTCAGGGATTAGCGACCGGTTCGAAACTAGATCCAATCAAAGACCGTGGGGAGGGGGGTGCACGTTAAATCTATCGTGGTGTCAAATGTCCACACATTAGTGTGGTGTGGTAGTTTGGAGAATGAGGTGCCAGCTCAGGTATTAACCTCATGAACTGATCATGCTTCAGAATGACGAGGTGTTGACCTCGGTTTGTTGTTAGGGGGAATTGGGGAATTTTATGGCGCAAGGTCCTATTTGGCCCTGTTGCGCCAGATACAAGACATACAATGTCAAGTAAAAGACACACACACAATGAAAGTTTTAATGACACAGATGAGGGCATTCATCCAAGGAGGAATGCACCTGACAGGAATCGAACCTGCACCGCCTGCAACTTAAAGGTTGCTAGCGCTGTGGGCATATTCACTGAGCCACGATGGCCCCGGAGTTGTCCTCGGATCTGTCGCTTTAGAATTGATCCTGGATTGCCCTGTAAATATACATGTAGATATCAACCTTCCGTATCTTCGACAATAATACTCGTCATCTGACCGTGGTTCAAAATTACGAGGTGTTGTCCTCGGATCTTTCCCGTAAGGGACTGATACCGGACCGTCGTCAATAGCCCGTTGTGTTGCTCTAGTATGACGTTAACTAAAATTACCATTACCATTACAAACAATAATACAACTTCTCTGTTGGTAGCAATGGCATGAAGTTGCCAAAGTACGTAAGTAGCATCAGTCAAGAAAAAAAAAAAAGCACAGTAGTGATAAATGTGAAAACAGTTGAACCTCTTTCTTGATTCACCGCTCTACAAACCAAAGCACTCAACAAGGAAGGAAATTAATTGGGAACCAGTTTGTTTTTTGAAATTATCGCGATTTTCAAACCTCACTGGCATCCATTTTTCTCGCTGTTCCAGGGCGGCGTTCACTAAATACGTAACGTTTCGGCACGTTTTATGCTAGTACTATATCAATATTATAAAAATAAATATATTTTTCATGATATGAGAACCACAACGCTTCAGTTGAATTAACATCGCACCGGAGAAACACGACGATTTATTGGATTCGTAATTTTGAGGTGACTAGGTCAGCACTTGAGCTTGGACCACTCACTCCAAATTTCCACACCACGTTCATCACGTTGGGTTGGCGTGGAAGTTTGGAGAGTGGGGTGCCAGCTCAGGTGTTGTTTCGTCATCTGACCGTGGTTCAAAATTACGAGGTGTTGTCCTCGAATCTTTCCCTTAAGGGACTGATTCCGGACCGTCGTCAATAGCCCGTTGTGTTGCTCTAGTACGACGTTAACTAAAAATTACCATTACCACACCACGTTCAACATGAGTACATTCGAGGCCACGATAGCACGGCTACGATTAACGTGCACTAGCCACATTTGCACGGTCTTTGATTGGATTCGAACTTGCAACCCTCCGGCTGTTAATCCATTACCCTTCCAACCGGGCCACCGCGGCCAGTGTGGAGGCGGTGAAGAAATGTGTGGATTCCACCCTCCTTGGGATATCCCGTCCAATGCACCTGGAGAGTTAAGGAACCTCTACAAAAAAAATCTGCATTAACCGCAAACGTAGTTCCGCCATAAAAAAAAGGGCGGCGGACAGGAAGAGGAATTAAAGAGGACTCTCTGGGAGGGGTGGGTAGAGGGAGGCTCTATTAATAGAGGGCTCTCATCACTCAGACCGAGTGTCTGTGTTTACGCTCCGTCTCTCAGGTAAGGCGCACGTCATTCGAGTGACGTGTCTCCACAATCTGAAACGCTAATTCTTCCGTTATGGAGAAATCTCCGAAATCAACACCCACACGACGACGTCCCACACCTGGAGGCCATAAAGGGGTTCCTTCTAGATGGGCCGCGACCCAAAACTGGGTTGCTATTGCATTAGCAAAGAGTCGCCGTTCCACAAGCCGCTCTCTCACAGGTGAACTGTAAGTGTATCCAGTTCGGATGTGGACTGTATTGAAGCCCTTGCATTATAATCCCCACAGCGACCCACTCAAGCAACCAGATGTGGACGATACGTCCATAGTTGCGATGTGACACGTCGTGAACACTCGAATCCCAGAGTGTATTTTAGGCTAATTGGTAATTTTTAATTAACGTCGTACAAGAGCAACACAATGGGTTATTGACGACGGTTCGGGATGAATCCCTTAAGGGAAAGATCCGAAGAAAATACATCGTAACTTTGAACCACTTGTGTGTATTTTAGGGAAAATGGATAGGTAAGAAGGTATTTTAATTAACGATGCACAGAGTTGCAACACAATGAGCTATTGGCGACGGACCGGGATCAAACCCGTACGGAAATATTCGAGGACAACACCTCTTGAACCATGGTCCAACGACGAGGTCACATCTAAGATGCCACCCCACTGTCGCATCACGCATTTGAGACTACGACAGATTTAACGTGCACCCATGTACGCGGCAGTCTGTTGTTGGATTCGAACCCGCAATCGCTAATCCGTTCCTCTTCCGACTAGGGAACCGCGACCCCCAAAAAAAAGTAGAAGAAACAACCAAGGAGCAAAACATCCAGACGAGATTTGCTTTGTAGATCGAGACCACCAATACATCTGAAAAAAGCCTCCCGACAATTTTAGGCAAACCCGAAGGTCGTCAATACCTCCACACAGGACACGGTTGGAAGAGTAACGGATTAGCAACCGGAGGGTGGTGAGTTCGAATCCAACAAACACAATCGTGTACAAAGGGGGCTGTGAACGTTATATATGTCGTGGCCTCAAATGTCCTCCCGTTGGTGTGGTGTGGAGGTTTGGAGATGGAGTGCCAGCTCAGGTGTTTGCCTCATCATCTGACCGTGGTTCAAAATGACGTGGTGTTGTCCTCGGATCTTTACCTTCGGTGGTTGATTCCGGATCGTCATCAATAGCCCGTTGTGTAGCTCGTGTACGACGTTAATTAAAAATTACCAATTATTATCTTTAGCTAGAAAAAATCAATTAAAAATCAATGGCATCGTCTTGGGTAAGTTGAATCAACGTCGCACTGGAGCTATACAACGAGCTGTTGTTGACGGTCCGGGACCAATCCTAAAGGGAAAGAACCGAGGATAATACCTCATCATCTTGAACAACTGGCACTTTGTTGGTTTGAGAAGAAAATTCTTCTTGCACGATGCTAAAACAATGAAATGCATGATGGTAAATGTTGACACTTTCATCGCAGAAGTAACGATTTTTCTCTGCTGTCACTTCACTTCCCTGTGTCCCCCAAACACTCTTCTTTCCCCTTTAATGACATTTCTTGCTTGATGTCGTCGCAGGTTGGTCAAATACGGCCCTCGCTCCATCAAACCCCAGAACAGCCGACCCTCCAAGAAGTTGCCATCGGCTGCAGTTCTTATTCAAACTCAAATTCTCGCGGGATTCTATTTCGTCACCCCTGGCGAGAATTCAATTTCTATCGAAGCGTTTCCAAACTGTTGGGTGGAACCGACTCTGGGGATCGAGATAGGAACAGAGGAGCCAAGGAATTCTTCCTATCTTTTGCGTTCTGATTTAAAATTAGAATGTTTCATCCGAGTTTAAAGATACGGGTCTTCCTGTCGTTACTTGAGAGTTCCCGCGAAAGAATTTTTACCAATGATTCAGAAAGTCGAGGAAGATTTTTAAAAATTGAGTGAGAACTAAATGCTTTTTTTTTTATTAAAGTAATATCGAAAATTTCGGTTGTGGTATTTTCGGTATGTGGTACTTTTTTAATTAGCGTCGTACTGCAGCAACGCTACTAGACGACTAGACTACTATTGATGACGGTCTGGGATCGACCCCCGAAGAGAAAGATCCGAGGACAACACCACGTGACTTTGAACCATGAACCGATGACGAGGCAACACCTGAGCTGGTACTCCATACTCCAAACTTGCACACTACACCAACGTGAGGACATTTGAGGCCACAACGGATAGAACGTACTCCATCCCCCTGTGTACATAACGGTCTTGGTTTCTATTCCTGAGACAATCCTTCAAATCAAAATCGATTGTATTACTTTAGACACATAACAGATACATCTTACACTCTCAAAAGTGCATTGTACTTGGTGCACTGGAGTATAGTAGAGCACTTCTTTCTCTCTCTCTTACACACTCTCTCTCAGTATTCGTGATTACAATTCTATTTACCATTAACTTAAGATTTGTCAAAGTATCTGCGGGTCGCGCACGGCCTGCTGTTTGGAAACCTCTAGGAACGACAGAGAACATCCTGAGTCATTTCCTATTATAACTCCACTTAAAATAGGAAATGACTCACTGTAGATTGAATCAGTTCCAAATGCGCTTTCAGAGTCTTAAAAATAGAAGGAAATCCAAGAATCTAAGCCTAATGAGTGATTGGTATGTTGCTACACGAGAGCTAATTAGACGAGATTTTATGAGACCTACGGCTTAAAGCGGATTCCGAACTGAGTACAGGAAAGATGCATGAATGAGACATTCTGATGATATTGGGGTTCAAAATGAAGTGGTATTGTCCTTGGACCTTTCCCTTAGGGGATTGATACTGGACCGTCGTCAATAGCCCGTTGTGTTACTCCAGTCCGACGTTAATTTCCGATAATTTGATTGAAATAATCAAAAACTCTCAAGTTTAATTGATAGCTTTCATTTTCAGACTGTAAGCTATTCAGACTATTTTACTTGTTTTTTTGTTGTTCACCAGGCGAAATGAGGAGCTACTATTGAAAACGAGTTGCTAGTAGAGCACCTACCTTTAGAGTCGAATGTACTTTCGAGTCGTATAAACGAAATTATGATTTGGAAACATTTACCAGGATATTCCTCGAATGGATTGGAGACAAGATATACGGCACTATCCCGGCCTCCAATACTTCAGATGCAATGGTGTTGTTGATAGAACTGATAAGAAACTTGACGGTGGTACTATGTGTGGTAAAACCCTACACCGTCAAGATAACTACATGAACTCATAGATGTCGCGCATAGTAGTTTGCAAACACGAGCTATTAAGCACAGGAGCGATGTTTGGAACATCTGCCCTAGTAACGTGACCCTTAGACCAGTTTAGTCTACGGATGGAAACGATGCTGCATCGTTTGATTGCTTTACGGGACGGGAGGAATACGCATATCCATTTATTCATTATCTGATTGGTCCGCGCGACATGGTAGTAGACTGGCGATTTCACCATATTTGTCGCCACTCTATAGAAATGAGCATTCACATATTTCCCTGGCGTAAGATGTTGTATCGCCAATCGAGGCGAGGAGATGCCAAATTGGTCAACCAAGTCAGTTTTCACATAGCGGTCACGTGACTTCTGGTCGACATGTTGGTCACACCTTTTGAAGCTCCTGTCAATAGCAATGCTCAGTCTACTTATATTTCACGTCTACGAATTAGTTACCAATAAATAGAGGTGGTTCAAAATGACGTGGTGTTGTCCTCAGACCTTTCCCTTGGGAATTGAACCCGGACCGTCGTCAATAGCCCGTTGTGTTGCTTGTGTACGACGTCAGTTAAAAATTACCAAATTACTAATAATTTTTTGGGGTAATTTTTTTAGTTAACGTCGTACTAGAGCAACATAACGGGCTATTGACAACTGTCCGGAATCAATCCCTTAAGGGAATGATCCGAGGACAACACCTCGTAATTTTGAACCACGGCCAGATGACGAAGCAACACCTGAGCTGGCACTCCACTCTCCAAACTTCCACGCCAACCCAACGTGAGGACTTTCGGCCACGACAGATTTAAGGTGCACCATCCGCCTCTACACCATACGCTTACAAACATCCATGCTCGGACCCAGATTCGAACCAGGAACCTTCCGATCTAGTGGCTAACACCTTGACAAATTACCTATAAATATTGATACTAAATGTTACTGTTAGTTGCAAACGGATAACAAAACTGTTAATATTAACAGTTAATTGCAACTGTCAATGAAAATTAGCAATAACAGTTAACTTCGATGTCGTGAAATAAAATTGAAAATAAGAGGTTGAAATTCCTAACATCGCTTTATATATAATATCAACCTTTAGTAACTTAAAATTATCCAATGTTAATTCCTAGCCGTTAATCACCGTTCAATTTAGTTATTAATGGTTTGTGTCAGTTGCTAATTGATACTAAAACTGTTCATATAATAATAACTGCAATCGAAAATTAGCAATAAGAGTTATATATATAAAACTTGGTATTGTACAATAACAATTATTTAGGCCTTACTGCACAGCTTTGCCTAAGGCCTGTTACGATGAGTTGACCCTGTGGGTAGATACTTAAACGATTACTATTAACAGTTAATGACAAAGGCTATCGCAAATTAGCAACAACAGCTTATTAAGCCTTAGTGCACTGGTTTGCCCAAGGCCTGTTACACTCAGTTGACCCTGTGGACACAGCTACCAAAACTGTTAATATTACAGTTAATAATAACGATTATCGCAAATTAGCAATAACAGTTTTGTAGGCTTTAGTGCAGTGCTCTGCCCGAGGCCTGTAACGCTCGGGTGACCCTGCCCGTGAGAGTGGAGAGAGAGAGAGAAATGAAAAGTGAAGAAAACGGCTCCATCTCGTCCAAGCGAGTCAACGGATCCCAAACGCACGAGAGGTTGAATGTCAACCGGGCGATTAACCAGTTTTGTAACACTGACCACTTTTACCTCAAGGAGAGGACTCTTTTTTTCCTCTCTCTGTTATCGAGAAAGGGATGGAGAGATAACGGCATCTTTCCCAGCGGTGTGTACCGGTTTGGAGAAGAAAACAACCTGTTCCTTATCTGGCGACCGGTTTCTTTTCTCAAAGGGTTAAGCGAACGCATTAACTTTTTAATTGACTCCTGTCTTTTGTCTTCCAAACTTCACCTTGGAACTAGCCAGCGAGAGCTGAGTGCCAGCGAAACAAAGAAAAGCTTCGGTGGGATGGATGCGAGCTTCGGGAATGGGGCCGACCACTTTTCTTGGCCCTCTCTCAATTTTCTACCTCTCATTAAATCGATACTTTTAAAGAAAACTCTCAATCACTTCAGAAGTTTTCTTAAAATTGTCACTCTTGCCTTCTCTCTTTTATTAAGAGAACTTGTACCCTTAATAAAAGAGAGAAGTGCGCTTCAAATCTGCCGTGGCCAATGTCCTCTCGTTGGCATGGTGTGGAAGTTTAGAGAATGGAGTCCCAACTCAGGTGTGACCTCGTCATCAAACCTTGGTTCAAAATTACATGATGTCTGTTTTCAGGTCTTTCCCTTGGGGATTGATTTTGGAGCGTCACCAATAGCCCATCGTGATATCCAGTGCGACGTTGATTCAAACTACCTACCGTACCAAATGTGACATTCTTTATTTCAAAACTTTAATTATCTTTATGTTGTTGTTGATTTACGTGCTAAATACTAATTAAGTTACCCACTAACTGTTGTGATTGGTTAATGCAATAATTAATTAATTATACTAGGTATTAATTACTAATTAGTAATTAATTCATGGCACACTGGAATAACAAGACTGGCTCTACTGGCGACGGTTTGGGATCAATCCCCAAGGGAAAGATGTGGGGACAACACCACGTCTTTTTGAACCACGGTCAGATGTCGCGGTCACAGCACTCTCCAAACTACCACACCATGCCAGGTGTTACGTGCACTACAGCCCGTGTGTGCTGGACGGTCTTTTTCTGACCCCAGATTTCGATCACTCGACCCTCTGATTGCTCTTTCGAGTTGTAGACGGTGCAGGTTCGATGCCTGTGTCAGATGAATTCTTTCCTGGGTGTATTTCTCTCTTCTGTAACAGTAACACTTTTAACATGTGTGTGTCTATAATTGTATGTCTTGTGTCTGGCACAGCACAAGGCATACAATAATTAGCAAATAATACACAGGGTCCTTAATTACACAAATGAGTAATTATTGCATAGGGCGCCACGAAGCCCCAACAAACTCAGCCCCGATTACTCTTCCATCTGGGCTACCGCTTCCCCTTGATGATGTGGAGATGAACTGCTTTGCAACGGGTGCTCCGAAAGTCCCATCCTCTCTTTTTGTCCTCCGTGAGGGCGACGAAACTGTCCTAGGACGGTTTGATTACGAGGTCCTGAAGCAACTTGCCGACCAACCGGTATAGTGGTTAAGGTGTTAGCCTCTAGATCGGAAGGTTCCTGGTTCGAATCCGGGTCCGGGCATGGATGTTTGTAAACGTATGGTGTAGAGGCGGCTGGTGCACTTTAAATCTGTCGTGGCCGAAAGTCCTCACGTTGGGTTGGCGTGGAAGTTTGGAGAGTGGGGTGCCAGCTCAGGTGTTGCTTCGTCATCTGACCGTGGTTCAAAATTACGAGGTGTTGTCCTCGGATCTTTCCCTTAAGGGACTGATCCCGGACAGTCGTCAATAGCCCGTTGTGTTTCTCTAGTACGACGTTAACAAAAAAAATTACCAAATTACCTGAAGCAACTTTGACTCCATTTGTTAATTAAAGCTCAAGAAAAGGGTTCCTCTTAGAATGAGACTAAACCAACAGCCCAACGTAAAGTTGGACTGTTGGTACAATCCTTAATATGAAATATGTACGATCCTTTTATGTGAAGTGAGTATTTGCAATTGGTTTTTATCGTATTGAAAAATAGACACATTTGTACGCTCACACTCTTATCCCATCGGCTCAGTCTTAACTCAATGCTGTCCTATTTAAATGTCCTGGCAAAGTAATCACATTTAACCTTTAGACTACGGCCGATACAGCAGTTGTACCGTGATCGCGCCAAGAAAGAATTCTGACCAAGGCCGGTACAGCAGTTGTATCTTGTAAGTTGTAAGAACCGCCTCAGTTATATTTATAGCCAAAGTCAAAAGTTTAACCTACCTGGTGGTTGTCTGGGCCGAGGTATAGCGTCATTATCAAAACTGCCCACAGTTCGATGAGCGAGATATAAAAAGTCAACGATTTCTGTATAACGAGATAGTGGCGATTTGCAAAATGGGTCAGATGATGATGGACGAGAAATCTCGTTGTACCAACGAGTTTAGGTCCTTCCGCCTTGCCACTGCTTACATCATTGTCACCATCATTTTCGTCAGTGTCACTGGAGCTAAAACTTACACTAGCACTTTCTTTAGAAACGTTTCATGTTCAGAAAAATCACTGCCTTCAGTGATTTTTGCTAGGTGAGAAAACTTTTAAAAGTGTTTTAAAAACTCTTTCTATAACCTTTCTCACTCCGTTCTCATCAAGTTGTGTACGGGCTTCCTGAACCCACGGTGCCCTAGTGATCTCTTCTTTCCCTGTGAGGCTAACTGATTCTACTAAACATGGGGGTGGGGTCGCAACTCTAGGATTGCCTAGCTAGAGTTTTTCTCTATTTTTCTTTCTGCCCTCAAAGGCACATCTTTATGCATCACGAAACTGGGGTTCCCGGACCGTAACCAAGAGCCCACCGTGTTACTCCAGTGCGACGATTAAAACAACCTACCTACCATCTTATCGTTAGGTAGGTAGGTAACGGGATATTGGGATCAATCCCAAAGGGAAGATTCGAGGACAAAACCTCGTAATTTTGAACCACGCTCAGATGACGAGACAGTACCTGAGCTGGCACCCCATTATTCAAACTCCCATACCACACCAATACTAAAGGATAAATGGTACTGCGGTTAACCTGTAATGATGATGGCCGGAACAGGCCAACTGCTGAACAGCATCTGCAAGGTGGTGCTTGTAGACGAGTATCCCTGTATGAAGAGAGCCGACCCACCCGTCTGCAGGGCCGGCCCTAGACATTTTGGCGCTCCGGGCAAAACCTTAATTTTGCCCCCCCCCCCCTCCCCGTTTTTTAAAAATAAATCTCATGCGACTATATCAGAAAGTCAAGAAAACATTGGAAAAAAAAAATGGAAAAAAAAAAAAAACACGTTTTATTAAAAACTCAATCATCAGATAACAAGATAAGCAATTTAGCATTTAATGCAAAATAACAAAAATTAAAATGTAGTAATGCTAACTGAACTAATATCCCATATTATAAATAAATTCTAACTAACCAAAGTAATTAAAATGCCCTTTTTCTAACTTTTCTTTCGGCAAACTCACGAACCAGTGATTTCAAGTCTAATTTGTCACTAATTTGGTGTTCTATAGCTATCATTGCCAATCCATTGAGACGATTTTGCGTCTGCATCGTTCTGAGATAATTTTTTATTATTTTTAGTTTTTAAAAGCTTTTTTTCCCCTGAAGCCACAGTGACTGGCAATGTAAGTAGGATTCTTAATGCTATGCTGAGGTTTGGTGCGAATTTAAGTGTAGCGATAAACTTGAGAACTTCGACAGGGGTTTCCTTTTTTGTTAATAATGACGAAACAATGCTTATTTCATCGGCTAGTTCCAGGGTGTTAAGATCGCTTGAATTTCCATCAGTTAAAACTACTTCCAAATCTTTGCAAGGAGCCAGTAGTTCATTTCTGGGCATGTCTTTTAGACCAAAAATATTATACAAAAAGCTGAAATAATTACTGTGAGTATTTGGCAAATTATATCTGGTTTCCAAGGCATTTATTGCTTGATCTATAGTGTGGAAAAAAAATCTATTTTATATTTTTGTTTGAGGTCTTGAACGGGTTCATCCGGGCCTTCATACAAAAACGTTCTTGTTTTGCTTCTGACACGATGACGTGGTGTGGTGGTTTCGAAATTAGCTTCCACGTCAATCTCTGAAGCAGGATCGGTTGCTTCTAAAATGATGCTTTCAAAAGCTTCATCTGATCTCAGGTTTTCAAAGAAGAGTTTGCAGTTGCTAAGCATATCAATAGCTTGTGACATATTAAAATTTACAGTTTGCAAAAGTTTGCTGATGGGGTTAATATGACTCAAAATTTTGTACCAGATCACAACAGAGCATATAAATTTGAACTGCTTCAAATTATTTAATAATCCGCTAGCCTCGTCTCTGATCATATTATCGATTTCTGAATCTTCATATATGCTGTACAAAGCATCGTGAATTGGACCAATTTGAAACCGCAGAGCTTTTAAAGAGTCGACTCGACTTTCCCATCGCGTATTACTCAATGGTTTTAGGGTGTAAGTATCAATATATTTCAGTAATATTGCCCAACGAAAAGAAGAGGAAGAACAAAAATGTATATAACTTTTGAACAATATTGAAGAAGTTGGCTGCCTCAAACGAGGATTTTGCCATATCGCTTACAACCAAATTTAGCGAATGGCTGCTGCATGGAACATAAAATGCTCTGGGGTTTATATTTCTGATTCTTGTTTGTACTCCCGATTTTTCTCCTCTCATATTGGAACCATTGTCATACCCTTGACTGCGCATGTTTTCTACTGTAAGCTTATTTTTCTCTAGCTCTTCTAGTAAAACCTCCGACAATTCCTTAGCTGTTGATCTCTCAATGGGTAGAAAACCCAAAAAATGTTCGTTGATATTAATTTGAACTTCAGACTCTGATTCCTGTATGGAGACAAATCTTACCACAAATGTCATCTGTTCTACTTTACTTGCATCGGGAGTACAGTCAAGAATCACGGAATAATACTTGGCCTTTTGAACTTGCTCAATGATGTGGAGCTTTATGTTGTCATGCAATAATTCAATTATTTCATTTTGTATAGTTTTCCCTAGATATGTATCTTTGATTTCTTCTTTATTGAGGACTCTGCGAACGTGTTCCTCCATTTTTGGATCAAACTCAGCCAATAACTGAATTAACTTCAAAAAGTTTCCATTATTGTGTTCATACAGTTTATCGCGTGTTCCTCGAAAAGCTAGAGAGCTCTCACCTAGCATTTTAACGACTAATATAATGCGTAAAAGAACTTCAGACCAGTGATTTATCTCAGAATCAATGAGTCTCTGAGAAACTGCATCTATTGTTTCACCTATTTTCAATCTTTGCTTCAATTCAAGCCATGATTTCAAACAATCTATATGAGTTTTAGCATTTTCATGATGTGCTAAAGAGTCCCCTAAATGCTTCCAGTCTTTAAATCCCCAATTGCCAAGAGCGCTCAAGCTAGATGGTGCAGCAAAAGGTCGACATGGAAAACAGTACAAAGCGTTTTGAAATACGGAATATACTATCCATTCTCTTAAAACCTCTTCTCCATTTCTAAGCCTTTTCTTGTAATATTTTGGTGAGAATAGCATCGGACATTTGGTTTCTGGAACAAATTAATTAAAATAAAAGATAATACTGATATAAAAAAAAGCCATGATTTAATTTAAATTATAATTTCTGAAATCCCCCACTTGTGCGCCACTGGCTTAAAAAAAACGTATTTTATTCAACTTCAGACTCAATTACCTTTCATTCGATACCACACAAGCCATGATTTGATTTGAACTCTAATTTTCAAAATCCCCCCCCCCCCTTATGCGTCACTGACTTAAAAAAATGTATTTCATTCAACTCCAGACTCAATTACCTTTCATTTGATACCACACAAGCCATGTTTTGATCTAAACTCTAATTTTTGAAATCTACCACCCCAACCTTTTTTTGGCTTATGTCTGATGGATTTTATTAGTTTTTAAAAATGAAAACAAAAATTAAAACACTTACCTTCACATAAGCCAAACGCACTGGACAATTTGCACAAGCACTTTTTTAAAGCTTTTTTGCACTAACAATTTAAAAAAACTATTTTATTTCGCACCAGCCGAAGTCTAGTGGCAAATAATGCATTGTTTTAAGTCTACTTCCTTTTTATATGCAGTTAAAAGGGGCTGTTAGATCTTGTTTCGCTTGGTTTCAAAATTGTTGTTTCCTGTACAGTCGTGTTGCCACGGGCCGAAAAACTTGTCAATTCTTGAAAGGCGTTGGCTGAGTGGTTTTGTAATGTTGAATTGAATTCAAGTAGGTTTTGCCTTAATGTTTAAATATATTATATTATTTGAATTATGTGCTTAGAAATAAAAATGATAAATTCCGCCTGCCGCCTCTTAATCTTGTCAACTATCAGTCAAATCTTGCAACGCGTTTTTGAGAAAATTCCCGTGAACCGATTTCAATGAAATTTGGTATACTTACAAGGGTCCGATGACAATGCAATATTATGAAAAATAATTTATTGATATATCAGAATGACAAAAAAATATTCTTTACTTTTTAGTTTTAGTGCATTTTATAAAAGCCTGTAACTTAATTTTTTTATCAGTTCATTTTCATTTTCCATGATTTTGGCGCCCCTAGATCATTGCGCTCCGGGCGGCCGCCCGGATCGCCCTACCCTGGAGCCGGCCCTGCCGTCTGATGGTTACGGTGTTACCCTCTAGATCGGAAGGTTCCTGGTTCGAATACAGGTCAGTGCATGGATGTTTGTAAGCGTATGGTGTAGAGGCGGCTAGTGCACCTCAAATCTGTCGTGGCCGAAAATCCTCAAGTCGGGTGGGTGTGGAAGTTTGGAGAGTGGGGTGCCAGCTCACGAGTTGCGTCGTCGTACAACCGTGGTTCAAAATGACGTGGTGTTGTCCTCGTTTCATTCCCTTTAGGGATTGATCCCAGACCGTTGTCAATTACCCGCTGTGTTGTACTATAGTACGATGTTAATTAAAAAGTAGCATTTACTAATTATCCTGTATAAATACTGTTTAATTGTGTGTTCTCTTTCTTTCAATGTTTTATTGCCTTTGCTCAGTGGATTTTCCCACACTGTGCTAGCAAACTGTGAATGCGCAGGTTGGATTCTGATAAAGGAAGCAAAAAAGTAGTGTTCAAGATCATGTGACCGAAACTAGTAGTAACGGGACCCTTAAACTGATTTTGTCGGATGGGTGGAACCTAACATTCATCACCTGATTTGTCCACGGGTTAAGACGGCCACCCATTGAGTAATCATCTGATTGGTCCATCGATTTATGATATGAAAGTTGTAGAGTTTGACGACTTCACCACTTTTGTCGCCAACCTATAGGAATGCGCATCAAAAAACCAACCATAAGATGTTACAACGCTAAACTAGACGAATATTTCGCAAAGCAGTTACGTAGCTACTAGTCGACATGTTGGTCATACTTTTAGAAATTCCTCGAAATGAATTGAATTTAATGTTCAGCCTGCTTATGTGGCTCTCTTCTGTGCTCCTATGGCTTTTCTCTCTTCTGTGTCATTAAAACTTTAGTTGTGTGTGCATGTCCATTCACTTGACATGGCCCGTCTTATGATCTTCCCATTTAGCCAAATACCTTCTTTAACAACAAAAATCGACGCACCCAAAAGTAGTTTTCCTATTGCGATAAAAATGGGTGGATGTGAGAAACATATATAGAAAAACAAACGATTCAAATTTCAGAATAATTGAATGATTTATTTCAGAATTTGACCGTTACAAAGGGAGGAAGTCAATAAGGCGTGGGTCCACCACTGGCCTGATTGCGTAACCCGGCGTGGCATAGACTGAAAAAGTTCCCGGATGGTATTCCGCAGAATTTCTTGCCGTCTAAAGAGACAACATTTCGGGATGGTTACCTTCCCATAACGTCCCAAAGTTGCTCTGTGGGAGAGAGATCAGGAGACCAAGCTGGCCAAGGAAGTGTTGGGAATGCTTAAAGACAATTCATAGCAAGAAACATTAAAAAAATTGTGTCAAAATGTGTGTGCAATTGTATCGAAGGATTTCACCGAGGACTTTTCACCCTCATCTTTTAGTATATTCGAACTATTAATATTTTAACTTGGTGGAAAAGTGAAAGTAATGATTAATTCGAACTTTTAATGCCAAGAGTAAGAAGAAATAGGTGATTTTAAACATTTTGGCTATGAAAGTACTTTGTCGACGCAGCTCAACGAGAAGTTTTTCACACTCGTCTTTGAGTGAAATCCGAACTATTAATGTTTTTCCTTGGTGGAAAAAGTGAAAGTATTAATTAATACGAACTCGTTAATGCTAAGGGAAACATTATTGAAGCGTCTTTCGCGTTTTTAAGAACGTTAGTGAAAATCGCTAATGCATTTCGGCGAAATAGAGTTTTATTAGCTTAATATTAATAAATTGGAAAGAAAGGAATTGAAAACGAGTTCCCAAAAACTATTCAAACGTAAATTGAACAATAGCAAAGTCCCGGTGATGTTTTTCGGTTAAATTGCAAAAAATAACGTTTTCCGAGTTTATAGCGGTGTGCAAAATTGAACATTTCAAAGTCCGAAAAATCGAGACATTTTGTCTAAGTCCGCTCTGCGCCTAGAGCCGACGATAAGTAGGGATGCGACATCGATGCCCATGTTTTATAAAAAACATCGATGTATTGGAGCCGATGTTTTTTTAACACCGATGTTTATACTTGTCGATGTTTTATTTTTAAATGAAAAAGTACCATTATAAAAATTAAAAAAATAAACCAAGTAGCATAATTTTCATAATCAGTAAATTGAACATACTTTTAGACCAAAGTGGCCAAGGGTGAAGGGTCTGAAAAGTAGATGCGACATCGATGTCGATGTTTTATAAAAATATTGTTGTATTTACCATCGATTTGTTGGAGCCGATGTTTACTTAACATCGATGTTTTAACATTGTCGATGTTTTATTTTTTAATAAAAGCAGTACCATAGTAAAAAGTAAGAAAAATAACCGTGCAACTAAGTATTTGTCAGTGATGGCGACATCTGTCCCATCAGAAAGAGTTTTTCCCTAACAGGTGGGTTAATAAAAGAAGTCGGCTTAAGGTGGAGAAAGTTAACAAAATTCTTTTTTTACAAACTGTGTATAACAAATATTGGCGCCTATAATAATTATAGGTCCAATAGTAAGGGAAGGATCCCCATGCTGCCCTGGACGTCTCCAGACAGTCTACGGTTGTTGTCAGGACACTGTTGGAAACGGGACTCGTCACTTGAGACTGTATGTGCCCAGTCTGCGTCGTTCCTAGTGGATCGAGCCCGGTACCACTGTAATTCTGCATCTTCTTGGTGCGGTTTTTTTTGTCATAAATGACGCCACAAAACTAAACCTTAAAGTTTTGTCAGGAAGTTTAGCAACACGCTGTAGAGTGAGATCATCTGGTGCTTTAAAACGAGGTTAAAATGCCTGCCCGATCCGCTCACGACAACAGCATATTGTCTCCCCTCCCTTGTCCTCCTTAGAACTGAAAGCATCCCCTCAAGACACTCCCTAAATCAATGGGTGCAGGCGACTTCCTTCGAAGGGATGGTTTGTGCTACGATTGGTTAGTTGGAGCTCTATAGCGCAGGGGCCATATTCGGCTATGCTGCATACAACACTATCAAATAATAGACAGACACACACGCAATGAACGTTTTACTGACTCAGAAGAGAGCAATACACCCAGGGAAGAATGCACCCTACCGTAATCAAATCTGCGTCACCTACAACTCGAAGGTTAGTAGCGTAGCGGGCATACCCATTAAGCCACAAAGGCCCCGGTTTGTTCTACGACGCACTCGCATTGGATATCAAAGCACATTTTTTATAACTTCAAATCATGGTAATTTGGTAATTTTTAATTAACGTCGTACGTACGTAACACAACGGGCCATTGATGACGGTCCGGGATCAATCCCCTACGCGTAAGGTAAAGATCCAAGGACAACACACGTCATTTTGAACCACGGTCAGATGACGAGGCAACACCCGAGCTGGCACCTCTCTTTCCAAACTTCCGCACCAACCCAACATGAGGACTTTCGGCCACGACATATTTAAGGTGCACCAGCCGCCTCTACACCCTACGCTTACAAACATCCATACACTGAACCGGATGCGAACCAAGAACCTTCCCATCTAGAGGCTAACACTTTAACCGCCAGACCGGCCCTCGAATCACGAGGTGTTGCAGTCGCATCAAATATTGCTCATCAAAATCTAAAAAGATGAGGGAAATCACATTTTTTCCAATTGGCTTGTAAGGCAGGCTGCGGTAGTTCAGTTGGAGGAGTAGCGGATAAGGGTTATGTAAGTCAAGTTTAAGCCTACTAGCAAAGTGAGGATGGAAAAAAATCGTATTAAACCACTGCCTTCTAGAAGGCAGTGATTAAACATAAAACATTTTAGTTTGAAACTCGATACAGACCAAGACTGAGTACACGAGGGCATGTTAAATCTATAGTAACCTCGAATAGACGTTGGCAGGGTGTGGAAGTTTGGAGAGTGGGATACCAGCTCATGTCGGCATCTTACAGTGGTTCAAAAAGAGGTTCGGGGTTCTGGACAGACGCCAAAAGCCCGTCGCTTCGCTTCAGGGCGATGTTAATTAACTACCATGTGTTTAAAACAGCGATTCCTATCCGAAATCCAATTATACACACATGTTGTGGTTTTAAAGGTCTATAACTTATGAACACAGACTTTGGAGCTTACCAACAGGTTTCAGGCATTGTCGAGTGCACGGTAATTGGTAATTGGTAATTTTAGTTAACGTCGTACTAGAGCAACACAACGGGCTATTGACGACGGTCCGGGATCAGTCCCTTAAGGGAAAGATCCGAGGACAACACTTCGTAATTTTGAACCACGTGTCGAGTGCACGGAAGGATTTCATTCAGGTCCCTCGACCTTGCAGCATTCATTAACACGTAAAAGACGCAAATAGTGTCAAAAAGTTGATGCTCTCTGGCACCCAGAGAGACAAAACACAAATGGCACACATTGCCGGAGCTTCTCAAATTACGGTCTACAAAACAACCCAGCGTTTACAAAAGCACTTCTGGATTTGGATTACGGTGAAGGAATTGGATCGGTTATGCTACGCCTAGCACAAGATGGGATTAAAAGTTAGAGCTTTTGCATACATTTTTTCGAATTAAACTATAAACTACCGACGTCATAAAAGAAATGAAAATAAGCTATCGCGTCGTGTAGCAAATCTCCTCTAAAAGCAATTAACAACGCTTTTGATGTTAGTTTCGTAATTCGTTCACGTTTCACTGTTCTCTGTTCCAATTTTCGCATATGCATTAGTATGAATATGTAAATGAAAGCTTTAATCTACAATAAAGAGCTCTCATTCGGTAAGAGTCATTTAGTTGTTGAGCGATGCTGACGAAAAACGACTTTTTAATATCAAACAAAAAATTTTGTGTTGTTTTCCCGGATATCGGAAGCCAGAGTATTTCTTTCGTGATCCGAAGGCAGTTAATTGAATTAATGTCTCACTGGAGCGACGCAACCGGCTATTGGCGACGATCGAACTCGAATGGATCCGAGAACAACATTTCGGCATTTTGAACCACAGACAAATGACGACCCCTGAGCTGGAACCCCACAATCCAAACTTCCACACCTCGCACCAACGTAAGGACACTTGAGCCAACGACAGATTTAACGTGCACCATTCCTCTTTGAAAGCGGAGGTCTTTGGTTGGATTCGAACTCGAAACCCTCCAGTTGATAATCGGCTGCTCTTCCACTCGAGTTACTGCGACCCCTATGCACTGGTACTAAATACACTACCCTACAATAATGGACCAGACACCAGCGGATTTGCATAAAATCCGACTACTTGTTTGGGGGTGTTTTTCGTGGTATTGCCCGAGACCTTTGCATGTTGTTCCTGGTCAATTGAACGCCGACGCCTACATGAGCATTTTGGACGATCTGGTTCTTCTTACGCTGTGGCAATTTTATGGAATGGACGAATGTTGCTTCCAGGACGACAACGCTCCGTGTCATATTCAGCTTCTGTCAAGCTGTGGTATCGAGATCTGGATGCAAAACATCTTCTCTGGCCTGCGCAGAGTCCCGACCTATACTCCATAGAACATTTGTGGGACGTGTTAGAGCGACGCTTACGGACCAGGGAACCCCGTCTGAAATCGACAGCTGAGCTGGCGACATTCTTGCTGCAGGAATGACACAAATACCCATAGCTGCGATCAAAACTTTGTTGAAAGTATGCCCAGAAGGGTAGCTAGTGTCCTTGCAGCATGTGGGTGACCATCCGGCTATTAAAGCATGTATTCTTTCCATTATACCATCACATCTTGGTATCCGGTCTAATATTGTAAGGTAGCTCTCTATTTGCTAGAGCGCATATTTCAATAGAGAGATGATTAAGCGGTGAATCAAATGGGGGTTCGTGGTTTCTGAATCTGTTAATTTCTTTGAAGTATAGAGTAGTATTAGAGACTAGTAACAGTGACTACTCCAATAGGCGATTATGAAAGCTGTATTGATGACCAAAAGCGGCCCAACTCATCAATAATAAAAGATATTTTGAAGCTGTTTAGATTTTGCCGCGAATGAATGGTGGTACATAAGTTTAAAAAAATTGAGAAGTATTTGTTCATTGAAGAAAGAAGAAAATGGAAAAAGACCTGTGCACACAAAATCATTTCTGAATTTTGGGGACCTGGGGCGGTAGAGGCCGATTCACCGCACTTGGTCCAAAACGAAATTGCCGTCTCTTATATGAAGATGATTCGGATAAATAAACTAATTCGGTGACATTTCAATTTTATTTGTTTTTGTTTTCAAAGTTAATTTTTGATTTATTATGCACAAAACCCAGCAAAATGACGCAACAAAAACTCATTCTAAACCTAGCAAAATAACGCTAAAACAACCCCATCAACACAGCAAAAATTAATTATGCTCAAATGACGAGCTTTTTATTGACATCTGTTGATGAGTAATGTCCTGTAATTACCAACCGGTCTGGTGGTTAAGGTGTTAGCCTCTAGATCGGAATGTTCCTGGTTCGTATCCGGGTCAGTGCATGGATGTTTGTAAGCGTATGGTATAGAGGCGGATGGTGCACCTTAAATCTGTCGTGGCCGAAAGTCCTCACGTTGGGTTGGTGTGGAAGTTTGGAGAGTGGGGTGCCAGCTCAGGTGTTGCTTCGTCATCTGACCGTGTTTCAAAATTACGAGGTATTATCCTAGGATCTTTCCCTTAAGGGACTGATCCCGGACCGTCGTCAATAGCCCGTTGTGTTGCTCTAGTACGACGTAAACTAAAATTACAATTACAATTACAATTTTGTCTGTCGTTGGCGAAAGTCCTCACGTTGGTTGGCCTAAAATTGTCGTGGTCGAAAGACCCCACTCTCTACAGCACGTATTCATTTTGGTTGGTGTGGAAGTTTGGAGAGTTTGATGCCAGCTCAGGTGTTGCCTTGTCATCTGACCGTGGTTCAAAATGACGTGGTTTTGTCCAAGAATCAATTTTCTTAGGGGATTGATCCCGGACCGGCGTCTATAGCCCATTGTGTTACTCTAGTACAGGGCTCGAAATACCCGGGTGCACAGGTGCACTGTGCACATGAAAATAAAATTGTGCACCTAATTTTTTACGTTAGGTGCACACAGTGCTCCTAACATAAAAAAAAAAGGGTGGGGAACGTGTTTTATGTTATTTTGATGCTTGAACAAAATATGAGTATCGACCTGTCCCGCTCTAAAGGAACGTAATTAAAATTCCTAAATACACACTATAAGAAAACAAAATCGCTGTGCCGTAGCAGGTTTATACAGGAGGAAGGTTTACTTGTGCCACTGCCATCAGAACTTTCCGATGATCGAAACATTTTCCAGATGGCTCTGTTGAAGCGACTGTCGCGACAGCCGTTCGCCGGAGAATTTGATGTTTAAATATTTTTATTTACCCTCTATTACTAACCAATCTAAACATACCCAACTAATAATGTAGTTTACATTACATTAATCAGCCGACCAACCGGTATAGTGGTTAAGGTGTTAGCCTCTAGATCGGAAGGTTCCTGGTTCGAATCCGGGTCCGGGCATGGATGTTTGTAAACGTATGGTCTAGAGGCGGCTGGTGCACCTTAAATCTGTCGTGGCCGAAAGTCCTCACGTTGGGTTGGCGTGGAAGTTTGGAGAGTGGGGTGCCATCTCAGGTGTTGCTTCGTCATCTGACCGTGGTTCAAAATTACGAGGTGTTGTCCTCGGATATTTCCCTTAAGGGACTGATCCCGGACCGTCGTCAATAGCCCGTTGTGTAGCTCTAGTACGACGTTAACTAAAAATTACCAAATTACATTACATTAATGCTCTTATATAACGTTTTTTTAAATGTGCTCCTAAAATATAACCTGTGCACCTAATTTAAAAACTTAGGTGCACAAGGTGCCCCTGTAATAAAAAATCTATTTCGAGGCCTGCTCTAGTATGACGTGAATTAAAAATTACCGATTGACTACGACGAATTAATTACCGAATTCGACCACGTGGAGGCGATTGTTTCATCCGTGTCTTGTCCAGAGCAATCATCGTGCGCGCGAGCAAACAGACAGAAAGTATGCTCTCACTTTTACAGTCATTTCCGGTCCTGTGTCAATATCCGGCAACAAGTGCCTTGTTCTCGGATTCGATTACGGACACACTCTTTCCCGAAATGCAAAGCGCACACGTGACGGGTCGCCGGGCAGGCTTGACTCACCTGTTGCCTCTCATGAACTGCCTCCGTGTCTCCTCCACTTTGTGTAGGTAGGAAGGTACTGGATGTATGTCGCACTAGAGCAACACATCGAGCTATTGGCTGCGGTCCGGCATCAAACCCAAAGGGATCCGAGGACAATATCACGCCATTTTGAACCACGGATGACGAGGTCATACCTGTTTCCGAGTTCGAATCCAACCTAAGACTGTCGCGTACATGGGGGTGCACTTTAAATGTGTCGTTCCCTAAAATGGCATCAAGTTGGTGTGATGTCTAAGTATAGAGTGTAGTGCCAGCTCAAGTGTGACTTAACCGTGGTTCAAAATGACGTGATGTTGTCTTTGGATCTTTTCCTTAGGGATTGATTCCGGACCGTCGTCCATAGCCCGTTGTGTTGCTCTGCTACGACATTAATTAAAATTACCTCATCTCACCTAAGTATTACAATAGCCCGTTGTGTTGCTCTAGTACGACGTTAATTATAAATTACCAATTACCTAAGTATTACAAGCGGCGCAAGACATTAGATTACAAAATTAAAAAACAAATATCAGGGCTACGCTGGAGGTTAAAAATAAGGAATCAAAAGTTAAGACAAACATATTAATTTATATTTATATATAGATACATATAATTTTCGAAATTTAAAAACTTCAATTGTAATAGAATTTTTAAAAATAGATTTCTGAGCCATTTTGAATTTGGAAATTTTTTTAATGATATTTGAAACCCCAAACGAACGTAAAAATGCGAAAATTTGAATGGGAATTTTTACTCAAAGGGGGGATGATGAGCTTCAGCCACTGTTCGATGCAACAAAATTAAAATTTCATGGAATTGATAACATAGTTTGGTAGATTTATTAAACAATCCTACAGTAATCTCTCAAGAGAAGTTTCATTCAATACTTATGCTGCATTATATAAGTCAGTCTAGCTCTTTCTCTTTTCGTTTTCTTCAGGCATTTGAGCGGGGGAAAAGAAACATAAATCTTATCGTGAGGGACACGTCACCCCCATAGCCACCTCCCAGTTCTAGTAGGGTCAAATTCCACCCCATTTTCGTAACTCTTACCCCCAAATCTTTAAAGAAACTGACGCTCGCGTTCAACTACTACATGCAATTCTTCAGTTCGCGTCTCGAATAAAGAGAGGCTGTTCGTGCTCGAGGGTAAACGCTTCTGTTTTCGTCGTTAAAAATATATGTGTTAGAATTTCAGGATCCCAAAACAAAGTTGAATTAGCTGTTGGGTATTTTTTAAAAATTAAAGTCGCAGTTAAGAAATACAAGGGGCTATTGGTGACAGTCCGGTATCAACACCCGAAGGGTAATCGGTAATTTGTAATTAACGTCGTACTAGAGCAACACAACGGGCTATTGACGTTGGTCCTGGATCATTCCCTTAAGGAATTACATACCGACATCCGAGGACAACACCTCGTAATTTTGAACCCCGATCAGATGACGAAGCTACACCTGAGCTGGCACCCCACTCTCCAAACTCCCACACCAACCAAACGTGGACTTTCGGCCACGACAGATTTAAGGTGTGCCATCAGCCTCTACACCATACGCTTCAAGACCCTCGGGGATCGAATTCGCTTGTAGGCTTTGTGTTTGGGTAACCAATCCCCGGAGTGAAACATATACGCTTACAAACATCCATGCCCGAACCCGGATTCGAACCAGGAACCTTCCGATCTAGAGACTTAACCACTATACCGGTTGGTCGGCCCGATAGAAAAAGAACATACATGTATGGTAATTGGTAATTTTTTAATTAACGTCGTACTACAGCAGCACAAAAGGCTATTGACGACGGCCCGGGATCAATCCACTAAGGGAAAGATCCGATGATACACGTATGAAAAATAAATGGTAGTGAATAGATCGATCCGATTTGAAGACCAGAAACGGCTCTCTGGATAAGTTACAGCAAGCCCCGTCCACACTGGATGAACCTAACTGAACCAAGATGAATGATTAAGGTTTGATTGATTGTTCGTTCAGTGTTGACGGTGAACTGAAAAAGTTTGAGCACGAGCAGAAACATCGGCTTCTTGTCGGTATTTCAAAGGAAAGTGAGTGTTTGTGCTCGCTCAATTTGGACGGCGTTTTTTGGTTCACCTGCTCTCTGTACAATCAATCATCAGGGCCATCGTTAAGAAAGGGGTCGGCGCTAAGAATATTGAAATATTTATTTTCTCCGGATCTTAAAGTGATACTATTATTTAAGTAGTCTATTTGTAAGCATTGTTTTGCCATACATCGTTGACGATTAAAACTGAGTTGGAAAAATGTAATATGCCCATATTAATGTCAAAATTGATGTGTTCATCCATGTGTATTTAGACGAATAGTGGTAGTGGGGAACTTTGTACACCTAAATTTAAGATAAAGAAGAGGTGGCTATTTAAAATGTATTTCGACTGTTTTGCCCAGTTAAAGAAGATGTTAAACTGTCGCACTGCAATATTAATATGTTTTAGTGAAATAAGCCGAATTGAAAGAAACATTCAATATTATGTAATATAAAGAACGGGTCACTTAAACAACTTGTTTTAAACAATAAGTTTGGGGTTTATTTTCAAAAAACAACCAACCAGATTGATCTTGAGCACATGGAACAATTTGGGACCGAGCTGTCAATCCAGAAAACCCAGAGAGATTGAATAACCAAACCTGTCGCCGGGATTAATCAATCATCTTGGTTCAGTTCAATTCGGCCAGTGTGGACGGTGCTTAAGAAAATCTGTTCCGGTCCACCGGTCAGACACTGCTAGAGAATATTCAATCATAAAAATATAGATTGCGCATCGAAGCCTAGTGTTATTTCGGAAATAGCTGCAGTGAAGTTTGCGTCCAAAGCCCCAAACATATTTGTATATACGTATATTCTTCTTTTTTGAATTTTTTAAAATTCGTGTCTTAAATCTCTTTGGCTTTTCTGTGTGTGTGTGCTTTGAGAGATTTCTATCCACCAGATGTCTCATTGCTTTCTGTCAACGGACTGCTGAAGACTTTTATTACAGTGGTCAGCTTTTCCGTGAAGTTTTATCACCACTTTTTTCTGCTCGCCTCTGTAGTTGAAATCAAGCATATTTAAACCAAGTGATACAAGCTTTGCGAAAAAATCCCGTGAGATTGGGTCGACCCACCAAAACAGATTTAACACCCCCACTCAGTGTCTGATTGATGTTTACTAGTACGGGGTTAATTGCTGATCAAGTATTGTTTCAATTGTTGTGTTCTGTCCGAAGAGCGGAGCGAAAAACGGCATTTCCGAAATGTGACCTACTTCACTTCTTCGCTCTATCGCCCAGCCACCATTGGCTGCGAGGCATCTCTGTGTCCTACTTAAGACGCCAGACAGTCCGCGCATGCGCATGCGACGCCGTCTGCCAACTTTCAAGCGCGGGGTTGCCAGCGGGGCGTCTTTCAGCCTCTTTCTCCCGACGGTTCCACCGCCACAATGCTAAGGAGGCGCATCCTAGTACAATTCGAGATAGTCCTGACTGTTTGGCCTAGCTCGAAGCGCAAGATGGCCAACCTCCACCAGGCACATTTATATTTCTGAGGACCGAATAAAACCAAATAGTTTGGAAAATAAAAATTTGAATTTCCCCCCTCGAATCTAATTATAAATAAACAAAAGTACTGGCACGCAGTTAGAAAATAAATTCAAAGTGGGCCCGGTGTTTATTCTCGTTGGCCTTCTCTCTCACTAAAAAGGCCGCAATGCAAAGGGAACATTTCGTTTGCTGATCTTTTTGACGTCAAGTCTTAAAAATCAGAACAATCTGGGGAATGTATAAGATGGTAGCTATTTTAACTAACAGCACTGGAGCAACACAACGGGCTATGAACAACTGTTCAGAATCCAACCCGAAGGGAAATATTCTTGGACAACACCACGTAATTTTGAACCATGATCAGATGAAGAGGTCATCCCACTCTTCAAACTTCTGCACAACGCAATCGTGACGACATATGAGGCCACTACAAATTTAACGTGCACCAACCCTTTTGGAGACGACAGTCTTTGGTGGGATTCGAACTTGTAACCCTCCTGTAACCACGGCCCTGCATAGATCATGGCATTTTCATAGAAATAATTCAGATTTCAGAAATCAATCCAGTCTTATTATCTAGGACCAATTTTGTAATATTTTACTAATATAATTTGAATTAAATGAATACATTCAATTCTTATTTCTCTAACAAAAAAGGATGAATAAGACAGAAGAAAAAAATCGATATTTCTACTTCCTTTTATTTATTAGATTTTTGAGAAACTGCTGTTCTAGAGATGCGGTTTAACCAGCACGTGCGCGTAAGACAAATCAATTTAGAATATACACTTATCTCATGCCCGAAGACTATATACGGCCCCAAAAATGTTTTATTAGGCCTGCCGGTCAGATACGGAACTAGAAATATATTTATGAGTTTTTTCAGAGGTGAATATGGATGTTTTTTTTTTTATTTATGGGCGCGCGCGCGCGCGCGCGATAATACTCGTCAACATAGAGCAAAATGATTGAGCGAATACAGTGGCCAGAAAAATCTACTGATCTGAACCCGATGGAGAACTTCTGGGACTACCTTAAAAAAGCAGTGGCACGGAGATATCCTCCTTTTAAAGATATAAGTGCCCTGTAGACCGCATTACTGGAGAAGTGAAACTTAATTCCCCAGCATGAATTCAGCATGAAATCACGTCATGAAAAAAAATGTCATATATTTGTACAAAACAAGGGCGATCACATTCCATATTAAATTCATAAGCTTTAATTTTTTTTTCAGAACTTTCTTTGTCACATATCATTGCCATTTTTATTGTTTCATGATAGTTTTATATCATACTAGCCATTGTGTGGTCAGCACGACGTTGCCCGAGACAGTTCTTTTCGTGGGGTCAAGTGTGACCACAGCTCGCTTATCCCCAGTGATTGCTACGAATTCGTAGCCTATTGGATAACAGTCATCATGGCGTTGCCCGTGGTGTTGTTGCTTGGCAAACCAAATGGATAATCGTAGCCTATTGGAATGAATTACCTGCTAATTCCAATTTGGTTTGCTTCGTAAACCAACTTGTGAATATTAAGAACTATGGTTTGCTTCGCAAACCAACACCACGGCATGGTAAGGATGACCTCGTCATTGTCAAATGCGGCCAAATTCGATAACAGCCATCATGGGGTTACTCGTTCTGTTGGTTTGCTTCGCAAACCAAATTATGAATATCATGAACTGTGGTTTGCTTCGCAAATTGGATAACAGCCATAACGGAGTTGCCCGTAGTGTTGGTTTGCTTCACAAACCAAATAGAAATTCGTCGTGACGTCCCAATCTCTTGCAAAAATATAAATATTTAAGAGAAAAATTATTTATTAAAAGAAAATCAAACTTATAAGATATCTATTTGGTGTCAAATTTTCCGCATATTTCTAATCCGTTGAAATTTTCGATCTGTCTTTAACGATCTCGATTTTACAAAAAAGAACTAAATAATGCCAGTCAAAATTTTTTTTTTTCTTTGCTTTCTTTCGCTGAAATCATAAGAAGACAGGAAATGTAATCTGTTTATTTTTGGAACACGAATGCTGGCGTTACGTCACATTCTCTTGCAAAAATATAAAAGATATTCAATTTAAAAATTTTATTTATTTAAAGAAAATCATATTTTTAGGTATCGATTTATTGTGAAATTTTTAGCAGATTTCAAATCCGTTGAAATTTTTACTCTATCTTTAACGGTCTAGGAAATAGAAGAAAAAAACGACAAGTTAAAAAAAAAATTTAATTATCTGCTGGAAAATCATTCTTTTGCGCAAAATGGAAACGGCAAAAATAAATTTAGAATCTGATATCTTATGCATTTGCCATTCCAAAAAAAAAAAATAATAATAATAATAATAATTAATTTTCGTAAAATTCATTTAAAAATGTTCTTGATTGAATTTTAAAATTCGCCGCGACCCTAAAATTGTAAAAAATTTGGACTACCTGTGTGACAAATATCATTACTGTTAGTGCCATTGATTCGTCAGGACTTTGCGTGCAAGAAACAAACAAACGAACAAACACTTCCTTTTATAATATTAGAGACTAGCCACTGCGTGGCCAGCACGACGTTGCCTGTGACAGTTCTTTTCCTGGGTTCAGGTGTGACCATTGCTCACTAACGCTCGCCAATCCCCGGGGATAGCTACTTATTCCCATTTAGTTTGCTTCACAAACGAACTCTACAGGCACGCCATGATGGCCAAGAAGAGGCTATTTTACAACAACGTGAATCAAAACACGCTAGAAGCGAAAAACGGCATGGCTCCAACGACATTTAGACGAAAAACGTTTGCAAGCGGTCGAAAATCGCAAAATTCTGGCTTATCTTCAATGACGTCACATTCCGAAGAGAAGAAAGAAAGGTGATAAAACTAATAAATTAATTTTAAAATGTTCTAGGTTCAATTTTAAAATTCGGGCACGACACAAAAATCGCAAAACGTTAGGACTACCTGTGTGTCACATTTCATTATTGCAAGTGCCATAGATTTGGCAGGACACTGCTTACAGTACACAGAGACTCGGACAAACACTTCTTTTTATAATACACTATCTACCAATAAGTATTTGGACACCTGTGATAGAAAAGATAAAACAAAATTTATTCATTTTCAATAGTTGGTAGAGCCTCCAAGAAAGGCTATTACAGCCTCAACCCTTCCGGGGCATGCTTTCCACAGGTCCTTGCGTGATCGGTAGTGGTATTTTCTTCCACACGGCTTGGTGACATGTTTGTTCCTTCACCCCTTAATTCGGCGATCCAACTCGTCCCAGAGTTTCTCGATAGGGTTCAGATCTGGGCTCTGGGCAGGCCAGTCCATTCGGTTAACCACACTGTCACCATACCAATCCATGGTGAACCTCGCAACATGACTGCTGGCATTGTCGTCCTGGAAGTAGCATAGGTCGAACCCGTAAAACTGCCACAAGGTAGAAAGCACACTGTCATCCAAAATAATGCAGAAGGCCTCGGCGTTGGTCTTACCATGAATTTGGACCAAGGGTCCTAATCCATACCAGGAGAAACACCCCCAGACCACAATTCCACCTCCGCCAAACTTTACTGTGGGCTCAATGCATTCTGGCAGGAGGCGTTCTCCAGTCAGTTGCCGGACCCAGACCCTGCCATCCAAACGGTAGAGAGTGAACCTCGATTCGTCGCTTCAGAGAACCCGTTTCCACTGATCTACGGTTCCCTTTCGACGTGCTTTGCACCACATTAACCGAGCTGCGTGGTTGGACTATGTGATCAAAGGCTTATGGGTGGCAGCAATAACATGAAAACCAAGCAAAAGTGCTTCCTTACGTATGGTATTCATCGAAACAACACTTTCGGATGACTGTTGAAACTCCTGGAGTATGTGGGCCATTGGTTGGGTGCGGTTCTTCCGAATTTCTTTGGTTAGCACCAGTCGGTATCTGTCTCCCAGTTTCGTGGGACTACCGACACGGGGTGCATTCCAACAATCACCGCTCACCTTCCACTTCTGAATCAAATAGGTCACTGGCGATTTTGGGTAATTTAGCTCACTAGATACGTCCCTTCAGGATCGGCCATTTCTGTGATACCCGACAAGTACACCGTTTTCGAAATCAGATAACTCTGCACTTCGTGGCATCTTGCATGCGACTCATGCCAATGTTATTTCCTACACGATATTTAACAGCGGAGTGCGTGACGTATATCAGGACCGCAGATATCGTCATTTGCATAGGTGCCTAAATACTTATTGGTAGATAGTGTAGTAGAGATGTAGTGTTCATACATTTTTTCTCTTTGTATTTATGTGCTATGATATTATGTCTCATTCCACACAAATTCATAAAACTATAGTTCACAGTTTCTGAGAAATCCGTGATTCTATGCTTGTAAAGATAATTTTCGACACCAGTGTAGATATTTAAAGTAAGAGCAAATCGGAGCCTAGTGTTATATTGTAAAAAGTAACGTTGTCATTTACGCTAACACATTGATATATAATGCTGCCTATCGAAAGTGCTACACTACGAAAGGAGCATCCAATAGTCTTTAAATTTGCTCAGTTTCATAAACGATCCGATAGACTTTAAGAACATATGTTTGTGTAATGGACGAGTTGTCCAGCCCTTTGGTTTTGATGAATTGGAAGGGAGCGCTCTCATTGTTTTAAACAATTTTAATTGTTGAGATAGTAATCAGTTTACTGATCAAAACTATTAAAAAATAGATTAAAATTAGTTGTTAGCCTGTTTCTAAGAACTTTAACTTCGCCTGCATCCTCAGATCTTGCATCTTAGAGTCAGCCTCCTCCTTCACCTGAGTTGACTTTTGACACGAGCGCTGGCTGGCTCCGGATTGGTTAACGCTCGTCGAATCGCTGGCACGAAATATGCTGTGGCTTGGTGTAGAGCACTTGGTCTAAACACAAAATATCACCTTCTAATTATTAATAACACACATTAACCACACCTACAGTAGTGTGTGGTGGTGTCGGCAGTGTTATCCGTGGAGTAGGTTTCAGCTGCTGTGGTTTGGTCCTGCAGTGACTTGAACAGCGCCATCATTTTCAACGGGGCTTGCAGGTGAGAAAGATCCTACTTAAAAAAAAGAGAGTGAACAAAAGATCCGACCGGAAAAAGAGGACATGGTTCTCTTTGAAAGAGATGTTCTGTCAGCCTTTGTGTATGTGCTGTGATGTTCGTAAAATAAAAACCTTCTAATTATGTCAGTTTCAGTCCCATTGGTTATACTGCACGGTAACATTAATTCTGAAGTGTAGAGATTTCTCAACAACTCTGCTCCTACATTGTGGCAATTCTACTGACTGACCAAGACATTATTTGGGTAGTTTATAGACAATCAGGTAACCCAGATGTACTGATCTGCTGAGTCCACAACTTAATATCATTGAGAGCCTGCAAGATTAGTAATTGGAATTTTACAGGCGATCTCTGTCAGATGCGATTCCTACTTGGGTGCTTTTCTCTCTTCTATTTCAGTAAAGCTTTTATTATGTGTCTGTTTATTACTTGGTATTGTATGTCTTGCGTCTGGCACAGCATGGCCAAAAACGGCCCTTGCTCCAAAAAAAAACATCCTATCAAATTCCACCAACTTTATTAGTAACATTGAAAAAATCGTAAAAACTCCAAGCTCATTTTGCCTCTTCAAAACTAAAGTTCTTATTTTACGAAAATCTCTTCTAAAGTAATCCGAACAAAGAACGATTGGAAACACTGACCCGGAGGGATTTTCCTCCACATACTTTTGTGAAATTTTACTTTTTAGTTAAGGGTATAACTTTTCTGTTCCAAGCGCTCGATTTAGTCATCATTATAGTCGTACAATACCTATTGTATGTTCTGTTTACCACGAGAAATGTTCCCGATCCTAAGTACCCGGACCAGCCTTTTTCCGTGCAAAAGGACTTGATTCTCTTTTCCATTGGGGATACCAGAACAAATACAGTTTGTCGTGCGACTAATAACTGAATTGGGAAATATTTGTCATGATTCCTTCCTGCTGTCGAGAGTATCATATCTACTAGAAAGCAGCTAACAAATAACAGCAGGTAACAAATAAAACCCAAGCATCCACCGCTGTTACTTAAGCCGTAGGTCTAGCTCTAATTAACTTTCGTTTGGCAAAATAGGATCGCAGAGCGACAAACCAAATCTAACATAAGTACATTACTGTAAAAAGCATTGAATCATTAGAAAATAGTTCGGATTTTAAGATTGGGACGAGAGATGATTAAACCCTTATATTATTATATTAAAGCTAACAGATGGATAAACCTTTATAAATGCTAAAATCAGCTAAGAGATGGTTAAAGGCAGTATTCACAAGTCCGAGTTAACCCACGGATCAACAATAATCCCCGGGTTATCGAAAAAACCGTATTCACAATGCCTGATCCGATGTTTAAACCGTCATCTCGGTGTTATTTTGATCCTCCGAAACCGGTGAATTAACTCTCGGATAAGTGTTACGCATGCGCAGTACTATTTTTTTGCGAAAGAAGTGAACGAAACAAAATGGACGATACACTTCATTTGGTGCTTCATTTTGTTTCTATTAAAAAAAAATGCCCAGATGTGTTCTGGTTAGAACTATATTCTGACTCGACAGAGTAGAATCCAATTAGAGAGCGAACATTAGTATTTGGTGAGCAACTCACCGGTTTCGCAAGCTTCGAATAAAAGAATATTGATATTGAACATTAATGTATTTACAGGCTAGCTGGAGAATACACAAGAGAAGGCGATCGCCCGTGAGAGGGAGGAAACGTGGAACCTGGCGTCAGATTGAAAATTGTTCACTTACGTTTTCTTCTCTGCAAACGATATTCAACGGAGAATAGGACCATGGCAGATGCATATTCGTCGTGAAATAAAAATAATTGTGTTGATTTATTACGGAAATGAAAGAAAATTGACAATGCAAGTGTGTTACTTCACTTTACACCAATACACACACATACTGACAAGTACAAAGATAACAGGATTACATTCAATTGTCAAGACATTGTGTACAATTTCTTCTTGCAAAATTTAGATTTCTATAAAAAATCCAATTTGAAAATAAATACCTTTGCATTTCTTTTACGAAGCTCAATTTAAAATGCCTTATGCGTTCAAATTTAATCACAATTTAGAATCAATTCTACCAGCGAAGTACGAGTTTGACTAGAATGAATGTAGATTCGGGCCGTAACAAACATTAACGATATCACGTGATCGTGAGGAGACGGTAGTAGCCAATCACAGAGAGCGTATCATTTTAATCCTTGGATCACTTAACCTGCCGTTTGAAAGTGGGTGCTAGCTCAGGTGTTGCCTCGTCATCTCTGACCGTGGTTCAAAATTAAAGGGTGTTGTTCTCGGATCTTTCCCTTAAGGGACTGATCCCGGACCGTCGTCAATAGCCCGTTGTGTTGCTCTAGTACGACGTTAATTAGAATTACCAAATCACCAATCAATATCTGGCCAGTTTTATTGCTTTGGTAATGTATACCGTCCATTAAGATACCTCGTCGTTAACATTATGTACGAATGTACCACCACGAGGGTGAATAAAACTGGTACCAGAAAATCAATTTAAGTTTGTCAACTATTGTAGAAAAGTGCTCTGAATGTGTCGGGATGGATAACGAACCGTCACCGATAGCCCGTCGTGTTGCCTCCAACGACGCAAATTCAATTACCTATCAATTAATTAATTATTAATTAATTGTTAATCAACGTCGTACTAGATCATCACAACGGGCCTTTGACGACGGTCCGGGATCAATCCCTAAGGGAAAGATCCGAGGGCACCACCATGTAATTTTGAACCAAGGTCAGATGACGAGATCAACACCCGAGCTCGCTCCCCACTCTCCAAATTTCCACGATACCAAGATGAAGACATTTGAGGCCACGAGAGATTTAACGTGTACCAGCTGAAACATGCACGACGGTCTTGGTTTGGGCCGAGCTTCGAACTTGAAACTCTTTAAGCATTAAGGAAATACTTGGCATACAGATTAAAGCCTGGGAACTGAATTGTATCGAGTTTGGTTGGTTTTTTTCTAAGCTTTATGGCGCGAGGGTTACCCTGCGGCCAAGCTGCGCCGAGCACAAGACAAACTCAAATCAGGAATGTTGTGAAAGAATAAAAAAGGGGTAAAGAAATCATACTCACCAAACTTTCACAACGTGAGAATTCTCAAGGGCAAGTAAAATAGATCGGGATCCTTAAACTAAGTGATAAAAATTCCCTCGAAATTCTCTGTTACCTCCGACTTTATTAAAGGTTACGGTTTGGAGAATAAACCGAAGATCGAATCGGGAAAAAGAGAATAAGAATTCCGTTTGAAACCCGAAAAGGATGGAATTGCAAATCGACTCTTTACTCTTCGTACCCGAGCGTTCTATTTTCCGACCGAGAGCTCGATTTTCGAGACACAAAAAGGGATGACCGCAGATGGAGAGGTTTATTTTTCTTCCTTCCATTCTCTTACATCGAAATGAAACCGAGCTGTGCACATTTTTTCGCGAACACGTCGTGCTCACCTCGCCGCTATTTCCTTTCCAGGTTTTTGCGAAAACCATTTTTAATAAATGACACGCCAGGATTTCTTTTAGTGTCTCAGACTCCATCGATCGTGAATGAAACGTATGATTTTCGAATCACTTTCGTTTGTCTTTAGACAGCAAAATCATTTTACCCTTAGTATTACAAACTCAGAGTATTTTCTGTTGGGTCGCCACGGTGATTTTTACTCATAGAACCCATAGGTTTCGGCTACGGCTCAAATAGTTGATCGGTTGGTTTGGGGTTTATGGTATATTTTAATTAAGGTAACACTGGAGCAACACAATGGGCTATGGTTGGTTTGGGGTTTTATGGCGCAAAGGCCTTATTTGGCCAGACAAAAGACATGCTACATTAAGTAATAAACATATGCACAACAAAAGTTTTATTGACATAGAAGAGAGGTAATTTGGTAATGTTTAATTAACGTCTTACTAGAGCAACACAACGGGCTATTGACGACGGTCCAATTCCCTAAGGGAAAGATCCGAAGACAACACCACGTAATTTTGAACCACGGTCAGATGACGAGGACAACACCTGAGCTGGTACCCCACTCTCCAAACTTCCACGACACAGAAGAGAGAAACACATCCAAGCGAAGAGTGCTCCCGACAGCAATCGAACCTGCAATTCGCAGGCTGCTAGCGCAGTGGGCTTACCCATCGAGCCTCGGACCTACGTCTCGAAGGAAAGCTCCACGATTAAAACAAAGAGGAAAGATACCTGTCTGTGTGTGAGGCCATTGTAGACCGGTTGGAGGAGTAGCGATCCGAGGGTTGTAAGTTCGAATCCAGCCAAAGACCGTCGTGTACGCAGAGGTAGGTAGCGCGTTAAACCTTTTGGATCTCAAATATAGTCACATTGGCAGTTTGGAGAGTGGGGTTCCAGCTCAGGTGTGGTCCTCGTCATCTGACTGCGACTCTAAATGACACGGTCCTGTTCTCGAATCTCTCCTTTCGGGATGAATCCCGGACCGTCATCAGCAACTGCGACCTAACAAACTATAACCACCATTTTCGAACTTTAGCGTACAGCTAATTTATTTACAGGACGGGGGGGGGTGCCACAGCCTCCACTTAGTTGTATAGAATGTATTTTTCTGTGAATAAATATTTGAATTGAATACAGTAAGACTCGAATCCACGACGTCCGTTTCAATGCTTGTTTTTCTTCAAAGGAAAGACGAGAGTCGGTACTAAAAGTTCATGTACTTAAGGCGTCGCGTTGCACCAAGCGCACCATAAAGACATTGCTTTGATAATAGTTTTACGCCCGGGAGCAGTAAATGCTCAAAACTGCGACGTACGTCGTAAAACAAAGTCTTTGCAGAACAATTTTTCTTAATTTTATCAAAATTTTGGCCTATTTTTTTAAATCATAAGTTACGATGTCCTGCAGTGTAAAGCGCGGTCCTTGACTCACCTTTTTTCTTCTCTAGCTACGGAACAAACTTCCTACACCGCCCTAAATGTCCACAAACACTTAATAAATAACACATCTTCTATGTCGATGACAAAATATTTAACTTCAAAAGGGATCGACAAAATTGCAAATTTTGAAAGTATGCCTTGGTTTTAAATAAAGTGAATTAATTTCGATATTTTATTATATAAAAATATAATACATATTTAGCCTATCATTGTTTTATGTCTGTTTTTGAATTTACTGCAGTTTTCAAAATTCGGACAAAATACCAACAGAACTATTGCAAATACCTGGAGTTGTGTTGCAGAACACTGAATATAATTCTGCATCTGGGGTTTCATGTTTTGCGATTTGTACCTGTTGTCCGAAACATGGACGATGGTACGACATTTCTAGAGTTTCAAAAGTGTGTCGAGATCCATTCGATCCAGATCAGGTTGAGAAAAGCCAAGCGGTGTCGCCATTTTCGCTAAAAACTAGATCTCGATGCTAGACATTGAGGTGTCTTCAAATTAAATCCGTGTTAGAATAAGAACCACGAGTGTAGACCAATCAGAGATGCCGGCGCTAATGGCATCGATTGAGTCAGATTGGTCTGAGTGTGTCGCTTTGTGCATCCTGTTTGACCGTTGCTTAAGAGGCTGGCGTTCATGTTACTATAGAATATCTCGAAAAAACTTGGCTGATTCGCGCTTCTACGTGGTAGGCCTAACTCGACCTCTGAATAAATCTTGGACACTGGAAAAAAATTGTAAAGGTGAAGAGTGTAAGACCCTGCTAATTGATTTAATCTTAATATGGCCTTAACGGAAGACAACAGAGTTGCGAAGTGTTCAATTCAGTTTATTGACTGGAGATTGACTAATCTACGTTATCATGCCTCGATTGGTGCAGTTTGTGGAATAGCCGTGAAGTGTAAGTGCACTGATCATTACTATTGAGAGATGCTTCAAAAAGTGTGACAAACATGTCGACTAGTAGTCACATGACTGCTTAGTGAAATAGTGACGGTTGACCGATTTGGCATCTTATCGCCTCGATTGGTAATATAACATCTTATGACAGGGTTTGAATGCTCCTTTCTATAGAGTAACGACAAAAACGATAAATTTGCCCGTCTAGTACTATGTCGCGCGAACCAATCAGATGATGAGCGTTCGTTTCCACCAGACGAAAGCAGTCTAACGGTCATATTTACAAGTCTCGAGTTAACCCGATGATCAGTTAATTCGTGGGTCAGTGTAAAATCGTGGATTATCAAGAACCTTATTCTCAAACTGCGGGTTAAGATATCCACAGATTAAAATAATACGCTGGATTGACTACTACCGTCTCCTCACGATCACGTGATATTGTTTACATTTGTTACGACTCCCGAATCTGCGTTCATTCTGATCAAACATGTACTTCGCCGCAGAATTGATTCCAAATTGGGATTTTAATAGAACGCATATGGCATTTTAATTTGGGTTAGGAAAGAGAAATGCAAAGGTATTTAATTTCAAATCGGGATTTTTATGGAAACCTAAATTTTGCAAGAAAGAATTGTGCACAATGTGCCTTGACAAATCAATGTAATCTGATTATCTTTATACCTGTCAGATGGTCGTGTGTTGGTGCAAAGTGAAGTAACTCGTATTGCCAATTTTCTGTCATTTTCGTAACAAATCAACAAAATAAGTTTTTTTAAACGAAGAATTTGCATCTGTCATGGTCATATTCTACCGTTCGCTCTATCAATCGAGTTCTATTCAAGCGAGACAGAATATAGTTCAAACCAGAACACACCTGTGCATTTCTATTTTATAGATAATGTAATCACGTTCTTGCTCCCATTCATATAAGATAGTTGAATGCGCGTTATCGCAATAATACTGTAATTTAGCACAGAATACAGAGTGTCGTCCATTTTGTTTTGTTTACAGAATAACACGCTTCTTTCGCTAAAAGATTGTAATGCGCATGCGTAACTCTCAACCGAGAATTAATCTGCCGATTTTAAACCGAATGGCGTCCCGAACACCGAAGCGTCGGTTCGAATCAGGCATTGTGAATAAATTTTTTTCGATAACCCGGGGATTATCGTTGATCCGCGGCTTAACTCGGACCTGTGTATACGGCCGTAAGGGTCCGGTTGCTTCTAGTTTTGGTTGCATGATCCTCAGCACATAAATTGCTACATTGCTTACTCTACTTTTCATTTCTCCATGGTTTGGGACCCACTATCTTAAAAGTGACCAAAACTACACTGCTTCTTTTCTGCACTGTCTCATTCGTGAAACGCAATTCTTCAAAGTTTTTTCTGAAGAAAGGTGATTTGAAAATGTTACAACAACGTGATTTACTGGAATCCATGGCTTGGCGAATTATCAGGAGACTGGAATCCGGACAAACACAAAGGAGTGTAGCGAAATCTGTTGGAGTGGCAAGGAGTGTCATTTCAAGGCTGTGAATCGATTCCAAGAAACAGGGAATGTTAGACGTCGGCCAGGGTAAAATCGCCCACGCGCGAACACAGCAACTAATGACCGGTATCTAATGTTAACAGCTCGTCGAGTCAGAAGACGCAATGCAAATCAGCTACAAAGACAATTTCTTTTGTCAACAGGACGGAGGATGTCAAGCAAAACAGTCCGAAATAGTCTTCATCAGGTTGTCGTCTATGCATGTGGGCCAATGGTGTGTATTCCTTTGACCTCAAGACACAGTGCCCTCCGAAAATGTTAGGATGGGGAACATCGAGATTGGACGCAACGTGATTGGAGTCAGGTGTGTCTCGATTCTGTCTGGAGTGTGACACCCGACGTGTTCTGGTATGGAGGGAAGGGGGAACTTGAAATAACTCCCACGTTCGTACAGGAAAGATCACACTACAGACGAAGTGGAATGATGGTATGGGGCGGAATCAGGATAGGTGGACGTAAGGACCTGTATCTTATTCGGAATGACACTTTGACGGGCCAAAGATATGCAGGCAAGGTAGTGAGATCTCATGTCGTACCTTACGCTGCAACCATTAGCGATACCTTTCTTTTGATGCATTTTATGACAAATCTCATGCAGCTCAACTTAGGGAGAACATGCTTGAAACGGAAACAATATTGTTTATAGAGTGGCCAGCATGCTCTCCTGACTTAAATCCGATCGAGCATGTCTAGGACACACTCTTACGACGCATTGCATTGCATCCGTTGACTGTCCGGGACTTAAGAGATTGCACTTCTTGAAGAGTGGAACAACATTTCCCAAAGTCTTATCGATAAACTTATCGCATCAAAGGAAAACAGGTGTGCAGCAGTCTTAACAGTTCTAGCGAACCCCATACACCATATTAAAATTCCTTCACCACATTCAAACAACACTTTTTTTGTCATTTATAGGAATCCAACTTAGTGCCTTGGAGCGTCTCTTCGTGTTCTTGACATCAATTCATAGAATTAAAATTCCCAAACATGATTAGTTGGTCCCTCGTTTTTGGTACCACGCTTTCTCTCTATATTAAAAAAATTTTACCACCGCCACAGGATTGAAAACTGTGTTGTTTAGCTCGATTCTTAGACGGTTTCCCGAGAAAGTACTGATCAGAAAAAAAAACGAAATTAACATGGTTTGTTCTTCATCGTATTCCCTAGGCAATTGTTAAGATTTTTTCCGATGAGTCTATTCGTTTAGGGTTTATTAAGTCTCAAAACTGAAAAATCGAAATTTATTCCGCATGTGAGCAAAAGACGTACAAATTTTCAGTCTTCAACTGTGAGTTTTTTTAAAGAGTACATTTCAACGTAAATTTTTGAGCTCGTCGAGTATTTTAAGAAATTTCAGGACTCTGTCTACCGAAAAGTATAGGCCGCAAAGGATCTGCGCCTACCTGCCAATACTGGCTACAGGTAAGACGGACGTCCTAAATCTCACCGAGGTTGTCATATGGTAGCACAAGGACTCTGTCTACCGAAAAGTATAGGCCGCAAAGGATCTGCGCCTACCTGCCAATACTGGCTACAGGTAAGACGGACGTGCTAAATCTCACCGAGGTTGTCATATGGTAGCACAAGGACTCTGTCTACCGAAAAGTATAGGCCGCAAAGGATCTGCGCCTACCTGCCAATACTGGCTACAGGTAAGACGGACGTGCTAAATCTCACCGAGGTTGTCATATGGTAGCACAAGGACTCTGTCTACCGAAAAGTATAGGCCGCAAAGGATCTGCGCCTACCTGCCAATACTGGCTACAGGTAAGACGGACGTGCTAAATCTCACCGAGGTTGTCATATGGTAGCACAAGGACTCTGTCTACCGAAAAGTATAGGCCGCAAAGGATCTGCGCTTACCTGCCAATACTGGCTACAGGTAAGACGGACGTGCTAAATCTCACCGAGGTTGTCATATGGTAGCACAAGGACTCTGTCTACCGAAAAGTATAGGCCGCAAAGGATCTGCGCTTGTCTGCTGCTAGCGGCGAGGTGTGCCTCCGCTTGAGGCTTCCGGGTTTCGCTTCCAAACAGAGCGTTCGGACGTTGTCTACGGTTTGGAACAGGTCCACACACGGGAAGTTTTAAATGGCTAATCGCTCGATCGATGGTGGTCAACCTTTCTTTTCGGCTGGGCTTCGTGTGAGGAAAATCTGTGTTTACCCCCAAGTCCTTGGATGCCAGGCTGGCATTATCTCCTTTGAAGGTCATCAAGGGCGGGTCGAGCCTAAGCAGGGGGGTTCCACGAAGAGAATGTGGGTGGTCGAATGTCACAGTCCCAATATTTTTATGATTGAGGCCACACCTCTCTCCAACATGAGGGACAAATACAATACAACGTTTTTGTTTGTGGTAATGACCTCTAATAAAAAATAGTTTCAAAATCAAATCAGATATGGGTTGGTAGTTAGGTAATTTATTAGCGTCGCACTGGGGCAACAAAACCCGGCTATTGCCGACGGTCCTGGATCCATCTACAAGGAAGAGGTCCGAGGACAATGCTGCGTAATTTCGAACCACAGTCAGATAACGAGAGGTCACGCCTGAGCTTGCGTCCCATTCTCCAAATTTCCACACTACGCCGAGAGAACATTGGAGGCCACGACGGATTGAAAGTCCATCAGTCACCTCGTACACAAAGGTCTTCGACTGAACCACTTCGCAACCCTTTGATTGCTGAGCCGTTGCTCTTCCAACTGAGCTACCGCGATCCAAATCATATGTGTAATTTTGGTAATTTCTTATTAACGTCGTACTAGAGCAACACACCGGGCTATTAACGACGCTCCTTGATCAATATCCTAAGGGAAGGAACTGAGGACAACACCACGTCAATTTGTACCACGGTCAGATGACGAGGCAACATTTGAGCTGGCACCCCCACTCTTCAAACTTCCACACCAACTCTACGTGAGGACTTTCGGCGACGACCGATTTAAAGGTGCACCAACCATATCTACACCATACGCTTACAAACATCCATCTGCTGGCCCGGATTCGAATCTGGAATCTTCGATCTAGAGATTAACACCTTAACCACCAGACTGGTTGGTCGACACAAAGCGTGTGGAAGACAGCTGAGTTTTTACTTGGGTTCTCAAAGCAGGCACAACTGTCTACATGCAGTCTGCTCCATGCAAGAAAATATTCAGACACAGGAATTATTTTTTGAGGGAAAGTAAAGTTTTTTAAAATTCAAGGTCAAAAGTCAAGTGACCTTGAAATAAAAATGATCGCAGAGGGTCATGTATTATATCACAATAAATATCATTCTTCAATTCACAAAAAAAGTCCCTCTTTGAGTCTGATTTGAGAATTAGGTCAAACGATACAGATAAGTATGGAAATTATTTACATGGTCGCATTTATTTTCATAATGAATTCAACTTGTAAACAAAGAAAAGTGTACCAAAAAATACTAAAAAAAATTATTTATGTATTTTGTTTTCATAAAATTTAAGGATAGAGGTCAACTTGACTGACCTTGAAAGAAAAGATCACTCACAGGGTTATAAAAAATGTAATTCGAAATTGTCTACAAATTGAATCGTGATCCTGAGCGGAAGCTTTAATCAAACGATAGAGGCGTTTTCTTAATTCTTAAATAATGAAGAACAAGCCAAAATTTTAAAATTAAAAATCACAAAAAAATAAAAATAAACCCTATTGGGAGACTAAAAATTGCTAAATTTCATCACAGGTGGCCAGGACACATTTTTGCCAAGTTAAAAGAAAGCGGTCGGGTTGAAATTGCCATATCGTGTCGATTTGACCTGAAATGAATGTCTGACAGTCGGCGTGTGTGATTAGCTGATCAATTCATTCACTTTTTGTTGGTGCTGTCGATTCTAAGCGAACCTGTCAACATAAGCAGTTTGTTTTAACTGTTATTTCCTTCTAGCAGTAGCGGGAAATTCTGCTATCGCGTAAAATTCCACGCACTCGCATAGCAATAGCAGTGCGCGAAGAGCAGCGGTTTGGCACGTCCTTTGGCGCTGGTCCCGCGCTGGAAGTGTTGCAACCCTAAACATCGTACGGGTGTCTGCTGCTGTAGTCGGGAATACGAAATCGAATGCTTCGGTGCTGAATAACGCTTACGGCACTTTTAATTGTTTTCCTGCTGTGTCTCTGACGACCCCCCTCCCCACACACCCGCCATATCTAGTTTCTTTTTTTTTGTTTCTAATTTCAATCGAACTGAATGACTGAATCGTTAGCGAAGAGGTTCCAAGGGTGACTGTAACCGTTATCACGTGTCTTGCTGTGACACTTTTGGAGGTCCTGTCAACAGACGGTGTTTTGATATCGGAATTATATTTTTGGAATTATTTTTGACACGCTGAGGATATTTTGCTGCGGTTTCTACACCGGATTTGCTCCGAAGATAACCCGTAAGTAGCTGCTGTTTGTTTTCCTTTTTCGATGAATGAAATGTTTTTTTTTATTCCTTTTTGTGCTGCATCCTGTCATTGGCTCAGAGCAGAAATTGAGCAGACAATTTTAGGGAAGGCATTTTTTGACATCACATGATTATTATATGACGATAAATAAATGACCACACTGTGCATTCGGTTTGGACACCTCTCTATCACCTTCAAGATGCTTAAATTTTTAATTTTTACCGAAAAACTGATAGTTTTTAATGGGATGTTGGATGTTCTGTCAGTTTAGTATATACTGTAAGCCTCTATGTACTTCAGAGGGGAAGCAATCTAAATTGTTGTATAATTGATATAATATTGAACACTTAGAACTGTTTTTATGTTGCGATTTTATGTCTAATTAATTCTCTTGCAAATTTAATGAGATCAATCTTTATTTAATGTAGAAATATCGAAACTCGGTCTTGTTTATCAAGAATAATTCCACAAAATAGTTATTGGACTTTGGTGATGCAATTCGTGTGTTGGCTTCTAAAGTGTGATCTAATTGAAATCAAAATATTGAACACTCAAAACTATTTTTATGTTCCGATTTTATCTCTGGTTTATTCTTTTCGTGAACTTAATGAGATAAATCTTTACTTAATGGAGAGAGTATTGAAAATCTGTCTCGTGCGCGGGGTAATATCACGAATAATTCCACAAAATAGAAGTCGAACTTGGGTGACGGCAATTAGTGTGTGAGTTTAGTTTATAAATGGAAATCATAATATTGAACTCTTAGAACTGAATTCTTCGTTATTTTTATGTTACACTCGTTCATTCTCGTTTTCTTAAACTTAATGTGGATAAATTATTATTCAATTTTAAAGTTCACGTATAAATGATCGAAAATTGTCTTGATTTTATCAAGAAATAATTTTCAAGCGACCTCTTCTGTACAATGTGATAAATATCCTCAGAAAAACGTGCACTGACGGCTGCAATCGACACATTTTAATTTTTTTCATATTACAAGTAGTGTTTTGTTAATATTTCATAAATTTCGACCAATAAAGTATTGCACAAGATTTTATAAATAAATATTATAGAAGTTACATTCTGCAGAGTAATGAACACGTGAGCAAGATTCGAGTTGACAGCAGTGTTCCCATTGTACAAAAAAACCCCCTTTTCTTTCAAATATAAAAAAAATCACCTTTAAAAAAATTTCTTTACTATTTTATTTTGCAATTTCTTGTGGATTTAACGAAAATCCACAAAGAATGTAACGTTTAATGTTATGTTAACGTGTGTAACGTTTTTTGACCCAGTCGCCATTTTTTTCTTGTTTGGGGGATATTTTCCTTCGTTTGACGCAAATCTCATCAATCAACCGTTTGTTTATTTCTTTCAACAATCTTTTCGATCTGTAAATACAATCTGAAGCGTAATTTTAAAACAATGAATCAATACAAAATTGTTGTTTACGCTGAAAATAAGGTCCACAAAAATGTAAACAGTCATGGCCGAGGTCATTAATTTTTCACTCACTCATTGTTTATATACATCCACATAAATAAAAAATATTTTGAAATTGCACTCAAGTGGAACATTTTGGCAAAAGAGGAAAAATGTCGAGGTGCCTTTTGCACTCGATTTTCCACTTTTAATTTCGAATCCTTGTCCAGATTCGTTGTTTATGTAGGTAGGTACTAGAATTATCGTTACACTGCAGCAACACAAAGGGTTATTGGCGATGGTCCGGTACGAGGATAACATCACGTGAGTTTGAACTACGGTCAGATGACGAGGCAATACAAGCTGGCACCCCACTCCAAACTTCCACACTACGCCAACGTAAAGAGATTCGAGATTTGAACCCTCATCCCCCTCCGGTTGCTAATAAGCCACTCTCCAAGCAGGCTACCGCAGCCCTATGAAATTGGGAAATTGATTTTTTTGGTATTATCATAAAAATTGTTTTAAGAAAAAACTTCTAATCCCCTTTGTATAACGAACATCACATTTAAGAATGTGAACATCATTCGGCATATATTTGATTGAAAAACATAAATTATTGTGATTGTACTTCTTTTTACCGGTTTTGCATTCCATGGGTTTTGTGGGATTTAGTGCTTTAGATTTGAAATTTTGAAATTTTTTTGACTCGAATTAACTTTTTTTCTGCTTTATATTTTCTAGGAGAATAATTCTAAGCCGTTTGTTATCCTATTTCAGTTTTTGTTTTCACGTTTATGCGTGTTCTTTCGAGATATTCCAACGTTTATCAAACACATCCATCACCCATTCGCCGATAATCTAATTTGCGTTTTGACCTGCACTTCCCAATCAGTCTGTTTATGAAGCAATCGCTGTGATACCCGTTTCTCTTTCGCCTTTCAGGGATTTTGTTTGGGTTTGAAACGTTATCCGCCCTTTGTGAGTTTTAAGATATTTTGTCCCAAACATCGCTTCGTGCCACTCAAAACTACACTCAATGGCGACGAAATAAGAAATGGCAGCGGTGAATTGTGCAACCGGATTAAGAGAAACCTGTTTTAATTTGTAAAACTTTGGCAGGCAGTTGAATCAATGTCGCATTGGGAGCAACAAGCGAGCTATTGGCTACGTATTTTATATTGCTAGCTAGTCGAGAAATGTATAATTTTTCATCTAGCAACGGCCAAAATAAATGTTTGATCTTCCTATTTTGTTTTGGCCGACCCACCGGTCTGGTGATTACCTAGAGTTAGCCTCTAGATCGAAAGGTTCCTGGTTCGAATCCGGATCAGGGCATGGATGTTTGTAAGCGTAGGGTGTAGAGGCGGCTGATGCACCTTAAATCTGCCGTGACTGAAAGTCTTCACGTTGGGTTGGTGTGGAAGTTTGGAGTGCCGGCTCAGGTGTTGCCTTGTCATCTGACCGTTGTTCCAAATTACGGAGTGTTGTCCTCGGATCTTCTTTCCCTTAGGGGATTGATCCCGGACCGTCGACCATAGCCCGTTGTGTTGCTCTAGTACGACGTTATTTAAAAATTACCCATTATTTTGTAAGGTAATGGTAATTTTAGTTAACGTCGTACTAGAGTAACATAACGGGCTATTGACGACTGTCCGGTATCAGTCCCGAAAGGGAAAGATCCGAGGACAACACCTCGTAATTTTGAACCACGGTCAGATGACGAAGCAACACCTGAGCTGGTACCCCACTCTCCAAACTTCCACACCAACCCAACATGAGGACTTTTGGCCACGACAGATTTAAGGTGCACCAGCCGCCTCTAACCAAACGCTTACAAACATCCGGACCCGGATTCGAACCAGAAACCTTACGATCTAGAGGCTAACACCTTAACCACTATACCGGTTGGTCGGCTATTTTGTAAGGAAAGGAGTTTATTGAAAGCAAGAAACACCGCCAATGAAAGTATTATTTTTCTAGCTAGTCAATAAATGTATTATTTTTCATCTTGAGCAACGGTCCAAATAAATTTTTTCATCCTACTTTGTTTTGAAGTATAAGGTTCTGTTTCGGAGGTAAGAAAGCGAAATGTAGCGACGGTCTTTGGTTGGATCGAGTTTCTACACTCCGTTCGCTAATCCGCTACTCTTCCAACTTAGCTACCGCAAAACTAAGGGGTTCACATTGGCCTCTTCTCCCGATCCTGACCCCTCATTTGTTTTCCTTTGCACTCTGAACCCCACGGATATTTTTGACCGGCGAAAGCAAATTCCGACTGAATGGCCCTTCCTCGAAGTAGCCCTTTCATACAGGGCATGATAAACGCGGGTAGGAGTGGTACCCCACCTGAAACGTACAAAAGTTTTTGCCACGTGATATAACTCCGCAACTAATAAAATGCCTGTGGTTCGCGTGGCTCACGTGAAAGGAAGGCCGAGGCTCCCTTCACCTCTCTCACACCACTACCCCCAGAGCTGCCATAAAACCCCAAAATCCAATCCAACCCCCAGAGCTAAAAATAGAATGCGGCCCAGCTGCTGAAATTGTGCTTCTCGGGGCTGTTCCAGTGCTATACTTCCAAGGTGGGAGGGAGGAAGAAACAAATAAAAAAAAATCACCCCGGGGTATGCGGGGTTGAAAGTTCACGGTCGTAGCATGTCCATTTACCATTGATGGTATTATGCCAGTACCGAGAACTGATATTTCCGTTTCTTATCATGTGGTCTACTGCGAGGAGTGAAGGTATTCGATCCTTTTGAGCAGATCGTCTTCGCTCAGATCCTCGGCGCCAAGTGTGTGCTCCCTTCCTTACTAGCTCGTGGAACGCAACGAGTTAAAAATCGCCTGAATTCGAGAGTGGTTCAAAAAATTTGTACGCATCGAATGAGAATTGTCCTATTTAACCTTTAGACTACAGCCAGTACATCAGCTGCACCTTGAAAATTATAACAATCGCGCCAAGAGAGGATTTTCACTATGGCCGTTACAGTAGTTGTACCTTGAAAGTTTTAAGAATCGCCTCAGTAAAAAAATAGCCGTAGTCAAAAGGTTAATGATTTTTCGCCAACCACCAGCTTGCCAATCTTGTGAACCGTCCAAAGTCTAGAACCATTATCTAAATTTTCATTTGTCATCCGTAGACATGGATAAAATGAGGTATACGAATGACAAATGAAAATTGGAAGAAAAAAAAATGGTTCTATGCTATGGCAATTTACAAGATTGGCGAGAAATCATTGATCAGGACAATTCTCAACCACTCACGTAGTAACCACCACGAGCAAGAAAAGAAGGGAGCATTCGTGACTAAGAGTTGACCCACAGAAAGAACAACTCTCAACCACTCACAAAGTAACAACCACGAGATAGTAAAAGGGATGTACACTGCTCAGTGTTCGAGGACGTGTTCATAAACGGCTTTCGAGTATCCCCAGAAATCTTGATTTCAGAAAAATAAATGCCGAAGTTAGCTGAATATTTAAGATAGAAGTATAAAAACAGAGGAACCCAATACGGGAAGCCATAGTTCTTGTCCGATCCTCTTCATTCTGATTTACGAGAATATTTCAGCTGAGGTTGAGGTGGGGTGAGTTACGATGACTGAGAATTCACGCTAAATGTAACATGTCAGCAATTTTCTCTGGGTAGTTCAAAGAGACGAGGAGCATTTTAAAACGATACGGCATTAAACCAGAGGGGAAAGATCCGACGACAACACCACGTAATTTTGAATCACGAATTTATTTTATGCCTGTTTAAATTGTAGAACGGATATTGCAATTTAGAATTGCGGTATTTAAGTATTTTTTACATGGAGCATATGACACAATTCCCCTTTTTCGGGTATGCTTCCCGTGGCATTAACTTAACAAGTGTTTTTTTTTTTTTTAGTTTGTGATACTATTGATCTTAGGAGTGCAATTTGGGTATACAAGAGAAATTTTGTCGTTCAAGCAGAAAACAAAATGAAGACACAATGAAATCGACACAGGAAAGAGTTCTTATTTGCAAAAACAAATATTGAAGAAATATTAAATGCAAAAATATGCTTTACTAAAAATTGACCGTACAACCCAACCAACCATGTAAAAATATATAACTAAAAAAAACAGGGTAGGATACAAAACAATTTTTGGAAAAGTTATTATTGGAGCGCGCGCGCGTATGATAGAACATTCTTTTCACACACACAAATATACATGCACTTCTCTCACCTCAACCTATATTCACCAGCCCTGCAATAGTAGCTATGTTGCGCCCGAATTTTAAAATTTAATCTAGAACATTTTTCAATTAGTTTTTTTCCCCCTTTCGTTCATCTCTCCAGAATGTGACGTCACCCCTACCTCGAATGAAGAAGGAACCAATTTTGCGATTTTCAATCACTGACGTCACAAGCGTTTTTCGCCCTAATGCCTTTGGAACCATGCCAAGTTAACCGATTCTAGCGTGTTTTGATTTACGCTGTTGATAATAGCCACTTTGAGGTGGCGTTGCCTATGTTCGTTTGCGAAACAAACCAAATGGGAATACGTAGCAATCACCGGAGGTTGACGTGCGTTAGCGAGTAGTGGTTACACCTGATCCCACGAAAAGAACTGTCACCGGCAACGCAGTGCTGTCCATGCAGTGGCTAGTAACACATAAAATTAGACAATTCGTGTCACAGAAGATTGTTCTTAAACGTGTTTTAAAAATTGCGAAACATTTTTTCCGATAAAACTACGAGACTTGAAAGAATTATTTCTGAAATGCCTCCCTTTTAGATATCGACACTGGTGGCAACTGTCTTACCTCCAAGCCTATAACCTACCGTTACTCGAGTATAAGCTATGTGAAAATTTTAAGCCCGCTGATACGTTGGTTTCTACTCGTCATCTATGTCGTCACTCACTCATATAGTGCGCATGCGTGAAGTGTATTAATATTTAGTGTTATTTACGAATATCATACTTGCTCAGTCATTATGTTTGATTAGTGGAGATTTTATTGATGATTCTCAGTTACTTGTTCTAAACACCTTATACAACGCACATTTTCAAGATTACAATGAACATTCTTTTAGATCGTAAACATAAATGCGTATTTACAATTCTGTACCTCAAAGTAAAAGTATCGCATATGCAAATTTTTCGATTGTAAGGTTTTCATCGTAAGTAGCATTTAAACTATTGTAAGTGAGCAAACATTTATTTGTCTATAAAAGTATTTTACTCAATGTAAAGAAAAAGCCAAACAAACTTTTAATCTCTATGCTGTAAAATATTGATACGTTTCACGCATGCGCACTATGAGTGCCTGATGTCAAAGATGAAGGCAAGAAACCAACGAATCAGCGGGCTTAAAAGTTTCCCATACTTCTCGGGTAAAGGTAGGTTATAAGCTACTCGTAACACTATTCAATCCAAAATACCACTTCCAAGATTTCAACTCAATTTAATTCGAACACGAAGATTGTTTGGGTTCTGGAACTGAGTGTAGGAGGCGTGGACACCTTTTCATTGACAACTTTTCTGTTCCGGTCTGGTGGTGAAGCATTGAAGGAATGCTGAAAGGGAGAACGCGGAATGTGGGGCATTTCTGAAGAATGGGACAACACTGTCTTTCGCAGGGATGAACAGGAAAGGAACGGTCCTATTGGTCAGAAAGGGGCTTATCCCAAACCCACACGTTTTCGGCAAATAATTTAGGGAGGGAACTCGGCTACCGGTTCTTTATTCCAAACAGCGCCAGTAATGCAAAATGAGTTTCAAATGCAACGGTTTTAAAACTGTTTCACACATATCTAGGTGCATTTTACTGAGTACTTTGGTCAACGACTATTGAGTGTGTAATTTTGATTGTTAAAATCAAATTATTAGTAATTTAAAATATTTGGGGGCGGGGGCCCTTTTTATCTGATTTGTCGCTTATGTCTAGGCGAAGATTTTTTTCATCTTGTTCCCCATCAGTCTAGTTAGGGCCCAGAATCGAATACTTTTAAGAGGGGTATAAATATATTTTAATTAACGTCACACTGCAGCAACTCAATGGCTTATTGGCGACGGTCTGGTATTAAACCCGAAGATGAAGATCTGAGGACAATACGTAATTTTGAGCCAAGATCAGATGACAAGGTCACACCTCTGAGCTGCCATCTTACTCTCCTAGCTTCCATACCACGCCAACGTGATGGCATTGGAGGCACGACAGATTTAACGCGCACAAACCTCATATGTACACGACGATCTTTGGTTTAATTCGAACTCACAACCCTCCGGTTGTTAATCTGTTGTTGTTCCAACAGGGATACCGCGGCCCCTTTTAAGAATTGAATACTTAGTATTGAAGTACTTTCAAATATCGAATAAGTATTCGAACACATATTCAAAATCGACTTAGTGATAGTTAGAATCAGTCAACAGCGATGTATGGCTTTCTTATAAAATGATCTGGATGAATACATGGGGTTTATGGATACATTTGCATCCAAATACTTGTGAAGAATACTTGTCTTTGGATATTTGGGATGAATACGTTGAAATTCAAATATTTGAGAGGAAGGCTTTGGGGTATTCGAATACTCGAGCTGAATATTTTTGGTATTAGAGTACTTTGGAGTAGAGTAGTTTGGTATCCGTTTATTATGGTATTCCAGTATTTTCGGGAACGATTACTTTGGTGTTCGAATTATTTCGTATCCGAGTACTTTTGCATTCGAATACTTTGGATGAATTCTTCTGTGTTCGAATACGAGAAAGGACCGAGTACAACGAACAATTAACGATTTGTAGACGAGTACGTGAAATAGTTAACGATTTGGATCGTTCAGCGTGCGAATATTTAACCAACCGTTCCAACGAATACTTAAAATGTATTCGTTGTACTTGAGAATAATACTCGATTTGTACACGAGTACTTTCGTCTTTTAATACTTCCATCTCTAGTCAGCCACCTAGCACAGATATATTTGCTACGTTTTAATGTATTTTGTGCTTTTATTTGGCTAGTTAGTAATTTATGTTGTCGATTTATACGAACTGCGAAATAAATCCATCAATTTACACCACATTGAGAAACTATCACAAGTACAGAACGTGCAACCGACTAAAAATAAAACAAAGCACATTACAACTACACATCAATTACGATCTACATTTTAAACAAACATATTTACATAGAACAAAAATGGCGGAAAAAAATCATGATCGAAACATACAACCGCAGAGAACGCCGGCTAAACTTTGCCGTGTGAAGTAAAGTTATAAAACTTCAAAGTCGTCCAAGTAAAATAGGGTTGTGTTAAACACTTGACCGTTCTGAAAGACACATGGAATTTAGATCTTAAAAGGAAGAATGAAACTGAATTTTCACAATAACTCGCACTTCACAATAATTACGAAAAGAAATATGTCGGAAGAATATATTATGGATTGTGATTGTTTCTCTGCATGTGGATATTTTTCTGTGGAGCGCTATTGCGTTCTTAAACTTGCAAGTGGTTTCGACGAGATATCTCGTTCAACAGGATCTGCCAAATGTTGCTAACGACGAGATATCTCGCTCAATAGGACCAGTCAAATATTGCTAACGACGAGATTTTTCACCAAGACAACACTGATGTTTTGATGTTGACGAGAGGTCTGGTGAGTATTCTTCTAATAACGAGGTATTTCGCACATCAAGATCAGCTCACTTTTGCTAATGACGATGGAACAACTCGTCGAGGCAAGCACCTTGAGGGATAGAGGCCGCGGTAGCCCAGTGGGAAGAGTAAAGGATTAGCAACCGGTGGGTTGCGAGTTCGAATCCAACCGAAGATCGTCTTGTTCAAAAGGGCTGGTGCACGTTCAATCTGCCGTGGCCTTCAATGTCTTCACGTTGGCGCGGTATGAGAGTTTGGAGTATGGGGTGCAATACCACGTGACGGTAGGGATCAAACCCGAAGGAGGGAAAGATACGAGGACATCACCACGTCATTTCGAACCACGGTTACATGACGACCTACCAGGTGATGGTTAATAAAAGTAGCACAGTCCTAACACACTCAGTGCCCAGTACTGAACCATCTATCTGGAATATTTGCATGAATCGTCTGCTTTCAAGAAGCATGCGTAACCACCCATCTCAAACAGGTGGGAATGTCCCATAGAGCGCGAGAGGAGAGGGAAACCGGTCGCCGCTCACCTCGTGACCCGCGGATGCTCCTGCTAGCCTACATTCGTCACGTGACCACGTTCGTCCTCTTGCACTTCGTTCCTCACTTGTGCGAGAGGCCGGACACTTTTGGGAATCGGGGGCCGAAGCAAGAGTTACGTATTTGAAACGAAGGTGAAGTGCAATTAGCTTAATAATTAGGATAACACATGATAGTTAGCAGCATCCTTATGTTTATATTTTGACTGTGTATGAAAACGTAGCCAAATTTTGTTGATGGATCTTTAACTCATGAAAACGTAGCCAAGATTTGTTGATGGGTCTTTAACTCGGAAGTAAGAAAAAGCGCACCCTGTCATCTTTTGTGCTCTACAGACGTTTGGGTTGGTTGGTAGTTGAATTAACTTCGCACCGAGAGTAACATAACGGGCTATTGGCGATTGTCCGAAAACAATTACGAAGGGAAGGATCCGAGGGCAATTTCGAACCGCAGATGTCTAGGTGAACACCGGAGTTGGCTTCCCACTGCGCAAGCGTCCACACCATGCCAACGTGAGGATATCGGAGACTAATATCGATTGAACGTGCTCCAGCCCCCAAGTACGTAACGATATTTGGTTGGATCGAGTTTCAAATTCACAACCCTCAGGTTGCGAATTCGCTACTCCTCCGCCTGGGGAAAAAATCTGTTAAAGTACTGTAAATCCATGATGATGTGTATGACTTGCAATCTTCTCTCCATGGTCTGGTGGTTAAGGTGCTAGCCTCTAGATAGAAGTCCCCTGGTTTGAATGCGGGTCAGTGCATGGATATTTTGTAAGCGTATGGTGTAGAGGCGGCTGGTGTACCTTAAATCTGTCTTGGCAAAAAGTCCTCACGTTCGGTTGGTGTGGAAGTTAGAGCGGGGTGCCAGCTCAGGTGTAAGCCTCGTCATCTGACCGTGGTTCAAAATGACGTGGTGTCCTCGGCTCCTTCCCTCTGGGGATTGATCCCGAACCGTCTGCTATAGCCCGTCGTGTTGCTCTAAAATTACCATTACCATGTGTATTGTAAGGATCAACGTCATTGGCCGCCTCCTCCTGTCCTTTTAAATCTTGTCCCCCCCCCACACCCCCAGATTATTAATCACTGTTTACAGTAGTGTAACTGAAGCTATCTGAATTTCGTTTGCTTTGGATTCAGCCTTCTCATGTGCACATAACTTATCTTAGAATTACTCAAATCGTGTGTCACTTTCTTCATTTGACACGAGCGGAACACTCCGAATATAGAGTCCTTTGGACGATGTCCTTGTTTGCAGAGGGGAGCTGCACGACAGCTGCCCCCTGCGTCTGGCTTCGCTGCTGCTCTGCTCCGCCAGGAAGTGGCACAGAAGAGATAAAAACATGATCTAATCGAGGCGAGTGAGCTAAGCCGATTGCTTATCCAATAAGCACACGAGATAAGATTCCCGGGCGCCTTTTTGTTTCTTCAGAAATATTCATAAAAGTTTGCAGAGAGAGCTTCAATTTTCACAAATGACTCACTTTAATCCGTCATTGGCCGTTTTCAGTGGGTCAGTATTGACGGACCCCATTTCCCTCACAACACCAAAACAGATTAGGAGAAGACGGTATGCGAAAGTGACGTGGTTGCTTGTTTTAGATAAACGCCTGTTAACCATGACTACCTAAAGTTAACATGCGTCCCCGTTTGTATGGGATTGTCCAGATTCGAAAGGGGATGGTCTTCTGTGGGTCGTTTAGACACGGACAGAACATTCTTCAGGCTCTGTTCATCATTCCCTATAATACAAGGAATTAAACTCCAGTCAGGGATAGAATTTTGCCAGTGGTATGTAGGGTAATTTTTCTAGTATGTTATCTCTAAGTATAGTATCTACGTATAATTTAACGCACATTAGTGTTTCCGCATTTGTAGTTGGCGACCCATCGGTCTGGTGGTTGAGGTGTTCGCATCCAGATCGGAAGGTTCCTGGTTCGAAACCGGGTCAGTGCATGGATGTTTGTAAGCGTATGGTGTAGAGGCGGCTGGTGCACTTTAAATCTGTCGTGGCCGAATATGTTCACGTTGGTTTCGTATGGAAGTTTGGAGAGTGTGTGGTGTGCCAGCTCAGGTGTTGCCTCTTCCTTTGACAGTGGTTCAAAATAACGAGGTGTTGTCCTCGGATCTTTCCTTCAGTAGATTGATGACTCGTCAATAGCCCGTTGTGTTGCTCTAGAACGACGTTAATTAATATTTACCAATTATCACAACACGCCGACGTTAGGACATTTGAGGCCACGACAAATTGAACGTGTGTCAGATCCCGTGTTCACGACGATCTTTGGTGGGATTCGAACTCGCAACCCTTTGGTTGCTAATCTGGTGCTCTTCCAACCGGGCTACCTTGGTCCTTTGCATTGTCAGCCGAATTGTAGTGATTGTAGACGGCGTTGAAAAGGTAAGGTCATTTTAATTAACGTCGTACTAAAGCAACACAACGGTGTTGACGGCGGTCCGGGAACAATACCCTAAGGTAAAGATCAGAGGACAACTCCACGTAATTTTGAACCACGGTTAGATGACGAGGCAACACCTGAGCTGGCATCCCATTCTCCAAACTTCCACACTAACCCAACGTGAGTTGAAAAGGAGAGCGAGAGAAAGCGGCAACTTTCATTCCAAACGGGAGTGCCTGGAAGGGTCCACTGCCCACGTGGAACAAATCCCGTTCTGCCACCATTTTGCCGAAACTTTCCACCGAAAGCACACCCCAACTGGAATCGAAAGAACGGAGACTGTCGCTTGATTTATGTGTTTTGCATATGCGCTCCTTTTTGGATTCGATTCATTTGTTTCCCCTTTTTACCGATTAAAAACTTATTCCTTCACAGCTTAATTGGCTGAAAAATAGGGCGGCGTCCGTGTAGCCAGAACAAGATAATGCTTCCGGTTAAGAAGAAATGTGATTTATTGGTCTTAATTTTTGTGTCCGACAATTCCGAAACTGTATGAGGCGAACCTCAGATGTGCGACCCTAAATTGGCTGAAATATGCCCATCGTGTTTGAAGTGCCACCGCGGCCCTTTAAACGAGTAGGAACATACACCAATGACTCTGCCGATATATCTTGGGACACCAAAAGGATTGTTGACATCGGCAGATACCCGAACAGTGTGACAAGTGTCAGATCGTTCCAACCTGGCGCTCATTTGACCTTGGGCAGTTGATGCGATGGGTCGAAAGGGTTTGTTTCAGCGTGGGGTGCAGAAGAGGACCTGCTACCGATTGCGCCCAATCCTTCTGCACCATTTATCGTGTCGGGTTGTCGATAAGGGAGATATATAGATGTATCGAACGTGGGAATCTGCGTTTCGCAACGGGAGCACATGGCCAACCTCTACCCCTCTCTCGGATGACGGATCCCGTCCGTCGACGATCCTTTTGGATTGCAGATTGAGGAGAACATTTCCCGAACGGTTTTCTTCTTCGCCGCTCCGGTCTAGACCTGCGGAGATTTCGATCTCGGCGTCTGTCAAGAGAGCAGCGATAGCACTCGAAAAGAGTTTCGCTATTCACACCCGAAATTAATTCGTTGGAAATTGTTAAAAGAGCCCAAGGGCTGCCCAAAAAGCACACATTTAAAGCGTATCGCTGTGAGTTCTTATCATGCACTCGCTCGTTATCAACAGCCTTTGAATAATGGACGTTCAGTTGAGCCTTTTCAACATTGGGAGTTCTCTATTCCCTTGCAATATTTAGAATGCTTAACTTTCAACTCCTTTTTGTTGATGGTCTCAATCTTCTCGACAAGTCTTTTACATAAACAGACAAAACTTGAGTGGCAGCCTGGAAATTAATTCTTTTAGATTCGTTTCTTTATACATTTTCCTTCCCTCGTCATCTGACCGTGACACAAAATGTCGAGGTGCTTGAATCGTCCCCTTCGAGATGGATTCCGGACCGTCGCCAATAGCCCAGTGTATTGCTCCAGCACGACCGTAATTCAACTATCTACCTTCTCGTGACTACGCGTGCCGATAGTCCGTTGTGGTGGTCTAATGCGACGTTGATGAATTGCCATTACCCGCTACTACATGGAGTCGCTATAGCCCGATTGTAGCGGATTAGCAAAGGAGGGTTGTTAGTTCGAATCCAACCACAGACCGTCGTGTAGAAAGAGGGCAGGTGCACGTTCAATCTCACTGCCTCAAATGTCTTCACGCTGTCGCGATGTAGAAGTTTGGAGAGTGGGGTGCCTGCTGGTGTGTTGTATCTTGTTGTCTTTGAACCTTTCCCTTTGGAATGGATCCAGGACTGTCGCCAATAGCCGTTGTGTCGCTCTAGTGCGACGTTAAATCAACTACCTACCTGTGATAACGTGAGACAAGCACGTTCTGACATTCTTTTGGGAGGGGACCAAAACTTCTCTCCTTTTTCTATTAGGTATACTGATAAAGCCGTAATGCAAAATGAACATTACTCTTTATATTTTTTTTGACTAGTTTTGAGTTGTATCTCAAAACAAAACTTCGATTTAAGTTAATTAAACAAGCTTCAGCGTGAACTTTCGATCGTTTTGAATAACAGTAATGTAAGGGCTCAAGCTTTTCCCCTAAACATCATGGTGGATCTTGTAAAGTTGAATAGACAGGAGATTTGTCTCGTCACATCCACCCTTTCCTATTCAAACAATCATCAGGCAGACAAAATTCTATCTGTCAAAAGTTGTCTGTTTATGCAAAAGCCCTTCTAAAATTCGTTTGCGCAAATGAGCGCTTGCAATTGCTATTTTCAGACTTGTCCAACTGATGGTCTCAACAGAATGTCGCTGGAGCCGAAACCAGAACGGTTTGGGAAGAGATCGGGGGGCAGTTTCCGCAAGAGGGGCCGAGAGTCGAGTCTGTTGCTGGGGCAGTGGGGCGCATGCGCGGTGCTGAATCGATGTCGGGCGGGAGACACTAACCTAAATAGTAGAATGGAATGGAAGGAACTACTCTCGAGGAACAGGTGGGGGAGGGTTCTCCATTCAATCTTCAAGACGTTCGATGTGACGTCACGTGGACGCTCCAGAGGATTCCCGACAGTATTGACGATGCATTTTTTTTTGTCGGGCCTTCTTTTAAATGGACGGACTTCGTGAACACAAAGAGAGAAACCTGCACACTAATGGTTCTGAAATTTCGGAACATCTCTAGAGTACAACTGATAGTAGAGTCCTTCGGGAGAATCATCTGACTGCTGGTCATCTGACCCCCTTCCCATTGGAGAAAGGTTTGGAGATTCGGCTGTTCGAATAATAGTTTCAGGAACCTGCTGTCGATGTTGCTTGTGTCTGTGTTAGGTTAACCAGCTTAAAAATAGTCTAGTTGAGCGAATAAGACAGAAGCTCAGTACCTCATCTCTTTTTACCGTTGTATGGACATTATAATACTCACACACAACGCCACTGTGATTGCCTTTGAAGCCACGTCAGATTTAACGTGCACCAGCCCCCTTTGAACTATATTAGATTTACCGTCCATATATTTAGATCGATTCAAAATCTCACGTGTAAACAGTTTATTCACAACCTTCTTGTCTATGCACTGAGTCTTATCTCGAGCATTCCAACACTTGGATTACGAATTTTAATTGGACGTGAATTGTTTCCCTGTAGAGTTATCTCGTTTCTCGATGTTTTCGCTTTGTTGGTGTATGAATTGGGTCCGCGTGAGAGGAACGGATTCGCTTCGTGCGCGTGAGCACCGATCAGGCGCTTTAATTACCGGTGACAGCCGTCCTTGCAACAAAGTGACAAGTGGGTTCGTGAGATCTGTGCCGACCTTGGCCCACCTTTGCGCCGTTACGCTTTGCTGGTGAGAATTATGCGCGGAATCGAGATCAAGGTGGTTTTTTTAATCCCTCCCTGTGTCACCAACCGCTGCCCGGCCGACTGTCCACTGAAGTTTTTTAAACTGACTAGGGACGGAAAAGAATCAAGCTGACATGGAGCAGAGCCCTCCTTCGAAGGTGCCCGGATGAACACACCGTGGCCATTTTGTATTATTTTTGTAAGAACATATTTGATAATGGGGTCAATTCAACTCAGAAACTGATGAATGAATTTTTAAACTAAAGTTTATTTACAGGATGGTTATATGGATAACAGAGTAGTTTCACAAGGACTGGATAATTTAAACTTGAGAATTAATTAACGCATAACTTATTGTCCAAGCACTCTGTGTATTGTGGCCTCTGGAAGCATGCCTTAAAAAACCCCTTTTGGTGGATCGGAACCTCTTCGAGTGGTCGAACACAAGTTGTCGGCTAATAGATATTTTAAAGTTCCTTGGGGTCGGACTCGACACATAGTATTCTCTCCTAATCTGGGCCGACCAACCGATTTGGTGGTTAAGGCGTAAGCCTTTAGTTCCTGGTTCAAATACGGGTCAGTGAATGGATGTTTGTAAGCGTATGGTGTAGAGGTGACTGGTGTACCTTAAATCTGCCGTGGCCGAAAGTCCTCACGTTGGGTGGATGTGGAAGTTTGGAGAGTGGGGTGCCAGCATCAGGTGTTGCCTCGTCATCTGACTGTGGTTCAAATTGTCGTAGGATCTTTCCCCTTGGGGATGGATCCCGGACAGTCGTCAATAGTCCGTAGTGTTGCTCTAGTACGACGTTAGTTAAAATTGCATTGCCTCACCTAATCGGACTGCGAAATGTGTGCAGAAACCCATCGTTCGTTGTCGGATGATCTTTTAACTTTCCTTACGGTTGTCTCGATGAGGTATCTCGCTGAGCAATGCTGACCAAATCTTGATGGGCGAGATATCTCGTCGAAACCACTTAGAGGGTTACGTTTCTGAACAACAGAGGAGCTTTCGATCTGTTTCTTATCTGTAGTTCTTGGCAATTCATTCATCTCGACATCGGGGCAACTTAGGTTTAACTTGTTATGTTTTACGTTGGTGATAATTGGCTTTAAAGAACCAATAGTGAATCGAAAAGGCGCAGTGATTCATAAGCATGACAAATGAATCTTTTAACTTTATTTCTGTGCTCAAAATTGCTTTCATGGGCAAAATGGTTTAAGTCACTTTTCCCAAAAAATTGACTAAGTCCCATCCTAGAATCTTTTTTGTTAATGTTTAGAAGGTGGCAAAATGTCGCAAGTCTTTTTTTTTCAGTTTATGAGAAAACAAAGGTGGGAAAATTGTAAAAAATCAAAAATCACAGAACCACATGTTGAATCTTAAAATTGCTATCACGAAAAATTAAAAAGTGACCTATAACATTTTACCATTTGAACACCGTTTCTGAGCCGACAAAAAAGCAGCAAGAAAATATACCTTTAAAAATACATATACAGTTTTTACTTTATAACAGTGGAGTACTTGTTGAGTGTTGTTGGAGGTAGGTAGGTTTGGCGTCTTATATCGCGAGGGCCATGTTTTCCCTAGCAACTCCGAACGCAAGACAATGGCAAGTTAACGTGGAGAGGGGAAAGAAAGATCGTTTGAGCATCCTGGGGTCGCGACCCCCCTATTTACCAGAGACAGAAAACCCCAGGGAAAAATAATGGATCACTACAGCACCTTAGGGTATGGGAGGTCTGTGAACGCGTTGTAGCTGTTACGTTGTCGAATGTCGCCTCACAGCGTACATCTTCGCTAGAAATTGCCTACAATCGTTGTTTTTCATTATTTCTGCCACATTTTTTTGGTTTCGATTGTGGCCATTAGCTATGGGTTATATTACAGCTATGGGTGGTTGAGGTTTTTTCAGCGTCAGTAGAACCCTCCTATTAATGGACGGCGATTTATAAGCGAATCCTTGAGTACACTGTACAGGAGGAAGTAGTGTGATGACAGAAATGGTAGCGTAAACGAACAAGATCTTTGGGTTTCACCACAACAACATTTACTCCAACATCCTACAGCTTTGCAGATATTTTGGGACGAGAAGGGTTCGGCAGAGTTTAGTGAGCGTGTCCTCGCTCTCTGGCAATTTCTAGCGTTTTTCAGGCCCCTTTCGGCTTAAACCACGTGTCGATGGGATTTTGAGTGTTCTCAAGAGACTTGAAATTTAGGAGATCGTACTGTCAGCGTAACGTCAGATGAAGAGTGGTTATGACCGATGTTTTGTCAAATGGAGTGCTGTAACAGTACTTCTAGGGTTAGTTATGGACAGTTGATCACTGGAAAGGAGTTTTGATCTCCAATTGGGGAATTCTTGAACATGTCTGCTTTGTATCGGCTTGATCTGAAAAACCGAGTTTAGAGAGGTCCAACACGCCGCACATCAACCACACCAGCCGGAATACACGTGTACTCAATATGCTTCTAGATGCTGTCCTTTTCAAACGAGATGTGCCCCACCCTCAGAAGTAGCAATGAAAGTCTTCGTATTTCCACCTCGTTTTCAGTTTTCTTATTAAACTCGCGTAAATTACGGTAGGAATGAAATATCTCGCGTCCCCAGCAAACCGAAACGGGATCTCGTAAAAGCAGTTTTGTGCGGCGTGGTGCATGATTTATCGAGGGTTGCGAAAGCCTTGGAAGAGGAGCCACTCTTGGCTCCTCTCCTGATCCGAATTGGCTGCAGGCGGGTTGCCTATCGGTCTCTGGCATCTGGTGCCGCCGCGCGGAGGACCTGGCTGCCGTTCACGGCCCTCCAGGAATAGTAGCGACGCGGAAAAACAATGAGCCTCCGACTCGATGCACATTTCGACGCAATCGATTGTGCCGCCCGTGAATAGAGAAGACACTAAGTTTTATCTTGGGAGTGCGCATAGCAGTATCTGAAGCTCTACACAACGTCAGAACACGCTCGACCCACTATTGGTAACCCTACATGTGGTTTCTCCGAGGTATCACGCCCACCAAGATATGACCAATTTTGCTATGATAACGAGCTACCTCGTCCAGACAACCAAACACCAGGAGGGTTAAGGCCATGTTTATCAACAAGAGAGCAAAGTAGGCTATGCACACTTTAAGAGAGGTTGCCCGATCTGGTAAATTTTACGCCTAATCCATCTCCCAAGATGGATAAGGCGTAAAGTTTAGAAATTAAGGGCATCTGGATCGTAAAAGACGTGCATGTTTGCAAACACTTTTGGTGGTCACAGAAATAAAACATCCATCAAGATCCGACTCATTTTCTAGTGACGAGATATCTCTTCACCAGAATAATGCCGAATTTTTTATGATGAGATTAAGATAAGGTCAGTTTTCTTCTAATGACAAGCTATATCGTTTATCAAGATCTCGTCAATTCTTGTTGTCAAGATACCTCATCAAGCCAATCACCAGGAGGGTAAAATATCGAATGTTTTTCTAAGACCGGCCAGCAGGGCCTAGTACTCCGTGGTCCCTCTTAAAATAGAGTACATAAATTCTTTGGGTTTTCTTTTGAGTAGAGGTTATTTTGGAAAAAAAAATTATAATTTTCATAAGAAAGACAGTGAACACACTCGAAAGACGAGTAATTAAATCCAGTTGCTTAGAGTTGCCAAGGTGATTGTGAGCAAGTAATGTTTTATGGGATTCACTTCAAACAGTCTATATCTAATTAGTCATTGAGATGGAATGACCGCAGAACGACAGACGAAACCAAACATGACCCTCAATTGATCCAGGTCTTGGTATAGATGTTCGCTGTTCGGAATCATTTAAAAGCCGCATGTCCCGACCCTATTAGACCTTGTTTAACAAAGCATGACCAACGAACCAAACCCCTTCCTTCCATTTCAGCATGCCTAGTTATCGCCTACTGAGAACAGGTTGAGTTCGTAGTGGTTCCGAGTCCACTTTAATCTGACCACGGTCTAATTCACCTTCATGTGGCCAGAAAATGAACGCAGAGCAACATACCGTTTTCGTCCTCCAAGCCCAACCACTGACCACGTGGAACTGCAAGGAGCGTAGTAACGCTGTTCCCAACAAGAACAATCACAAACATGTGCTGACGTGTGTGGAAGTTTGGAGAGAGGAGTGCCTGTTAAGGTGTTGCCTCGTCATCTGACCATGGTTCGAAATTACATGGTGTCGTCCTTGGATCTTTCCCTGCGGGGATTGATCTCGGACCGTCGTCAATAGCCCGTTGTGTTGCTCGAGTACAACGTTAATTAAAATTACCTTACCTTGTGGGTTGGTCCCGGATCGTCACCAATAGTCCGTTGTGTTGCTCTAGTGTGACATTAATTAAAAATACCATACCAAATCCTAACATGGATGCGGTTGCAAACTGGGATTCGAACCCGCGTTCTACTGGGGATGCCAGAGAAGCGTCATGACCACTGCAATAGGAATGGAGCGAACCCGTAGTTCTCTGCCACCATGGCCTTGACGTTCTGGTGCTCGAGTCGTTCTGGATTCGATTCCAGGTGATGGGTGTCGGCAGTGGTTCGTGCTCTCAATGAAGGGTCCGCAACCCCCAGCGCATCCATCCCTTCCTTCCGTGTGGGTCGGCGACCACTTGCTCCGGGATGAGACTGACGCGCGTGTTTTGTCAACATGCCGTGGAAGGTTGATATCCGAGAGAGAGTTTCGCAAGGAGTGTGGGCGTCACGCGGTGACCTTGAATCCGAAGGAAGACACCGTCTTGTTTTCTTCTGCGGCGAGGCTTTTTTTATCCGCCGCAGAGTGTAATGCTCCGCCATTAACTCTCCGACTGCGTCTTCGCTCTCTCTAGCGATGAGTATGGGTGCAGTTACAAAGTTCAAGGTCTGCCTCCCTATCGCGCGCTGCCCTTTTTTTTCCTCCGCTTCAGAACAACCCTGCCAGTGCTCTACTCACACCTCTGCACACTCGTGTCTCGTGGGGCAATTACTGCAGACCCCAGGGGTTGAAGTGAGCGGCCTTTGATAGCATTTTGTATTTTCAAGTTCCAATTCAAAGGTGTCATTTGTGAAGCCTGTTGTCGGATTATTTTCACTTGTATAACACAAATTTCGACCCATCATGCGTTTCTTCTTCCTTCTTACCTATGTTTTATAATGTAGGTTAAGTTTGGTAGTTAATTAGCGTGGCACTGGGGAGCAACACTCCGGGCTATGGACGACGGTCCAGGGATCAACCAATTTAAACATCCGAGGACAGCTCCTCGCCATTTTGAACAACGATCAGATGACGATGTCCTCACCTCGCCAATGTATCAACACTTAGGTCCCATGACAGAAACGTTTAATAACACCCTCGCTTACAGACGGTCTTTTGTTAGACCTAGTTTCGAACTCGCAATCCTCTGGTTGCTAATCCGTTACTCACCCAACTGGGTTTCCATGGCCCCTATAAATTATATAATTGTATGACATTAACAATGAATAAAAAACCCTTAAAGTGTTGCAAAGTGCAACTAGTCATCAAAGTCTAGACCTAAGCAGCCGCCCCACCGGTCTGATGGTTAAGGTGTTAACCTCTAGATCGGAAGGTTCCTGGTTCGAATCCAGGTCAGCGCATGCATGTTTGTAAGGGTATGGTGTAGAGGCGGCTGTCGTGGCCGAAAGTCCTCACGTTGGGTTAATGTGTAAGTTTGAAGAGTGGGGTGCCAGCTCCGGTGTTACCTTTTTATGTGACCGCGGTTTCTTCCTCGGATCTTTCCTTTAGGGGATTGATCCCACACCGTCGTTAATAGCCTACTATGTTGCTCTAGTACGACGTTAATTAAATTTTTCCAAATGTTCACTTTGATGTTTCGCGCTACAGGTTTCTGCAGCAAACTAAAAACCAATACGTTCCCAGTTTTCCTTGAGTAAAAATTACCCTTTTGCGAGAATGTTTCAGTGTATAATGAAATGTATTATTACATCTCGCTATATTTTGGTTGAAAAGCCTTGACTTACTGCTTGACACGAGAACTGGTTTTTTTTGTGTGTTATTCGTGAGCGAAATGTGAAGCTGGTATCTTTGTTAACTGGTTTGTGTTAAATGGCTCCTCAGAATCAAAAATATTATCTTTGGAAGTAAGTACTCACTAATGCTTTGCTATTTCAGTGTTTTCTGGGCCGATTTTATCTAGTGTTTTCTTCTCTAAACATAGTTGAGTAAGTTTCAAAATACTCGTTTATTTTTGGACAAGTTTGTCAGCGAGTGTTTATGTGAATAGTTTACAGAAAAATATTTCGAGAATCTGGAAGAAACCTGTTTTGATTTCATACCCTGTCTCTAAAACGTTATATGCATTGCACTGAAAGCCAGCTACGCTTTCTTCTACCATTACTGAAACTATTTACTGTATTGTGACGCAGGATATAGTAATTGCTTTAGTCATGGACTGGCTGAATAACTCCGCGTTGCTCGGGCTTCAGATATGACCGCGACATTTCTAAGTGTTAACTCATACACAAACCCTGTAGAACGTGTTTCCTTGTTCATGTTCCTTTATTGCAGGAAAACAAACTTAAGATTTTAAAATTGGGGCTTCGAGAGGCACTTTTAGGATCACCTGTGTGCCGATTTCCATGGTTGCAAGTGCTACAGATTGGTCTGAAGATATGAAAGTAATAGCGTGTTTTCCGCAGTGTTCCAAAGTGTACCAGATTTGGTGTGGATGTCAAACGCGGTGCAGATTTTTGTATAGAGAATATACACACACATTCTTTTTTATGGATATAGATTGGTTTTGGGTTTTATCGAGCTTGGTCAAATGGCGCTGAACACAAGGCAACGGGGACGAAAAAACTGCACTTTGCAAAAGGGTAGGCGAGGGTAGAACAGAAAGGAGAACAGATTACACGTTCATTTCTGAATTTTTAAAAATCAATTAATATTGATGTGAATTTTGTAGTCGCATTTTATCATATTCTGCGATCTTGGAATCGATAAAAAAGTGTATTCAAGAAGCGGATTTTGATCCAACTCTGTTATTTAATTTTTTTTTGTGAAATGTTTGTCAAGTAAAAGTTTTTTTCCCCCTCTTGGTTCTTGGAATTTGATAAGCAGGACTCCTTTTGGAAAAGCCGACCCACCAGTCCGGTGGTTAGGGTGTTAGCCTCTAGAACGGAAGGTTCCTGGTTCGCAACCGGGTCAGTGCATGGATATTTGTAAGTGTATGGTGTAGAAGCGGCTGGTGCACTTTAAATCTGTCGCGGCCGAAAGTCCTCACGGTGGGTTGGTGTGGAAGATTGGAGAGTTTTGTGCCAGCTCAGGTGTTCTGGGATTTTTCCTTAGGGGATTCATCCCGGACTGTCGTCAATAGCTCGTTGTGTGCTCTAGTTCGACGTTAAGTAAAATCACCTTACCTTTTGGAAAATATTATGGAAACATTGATTGATGCTCGCTAAGATCTCTTTCACAGTCCCATAAGCAAAGAACCATCTTACCCACGCATAGTACGTCAAGTACCCCGCATGTATTATTTAGTTCCCTCTTTATCGATGCACCCGACTGCTTCCGCAAATCCGCCTCGCCCCTCCTAATTAAATAAAAACATTGACGAGTGTTCGGTGGCAGCATCCCCGCTTGTTTTGCGACGGGTCATGCTCGTGCTCCAGTACGTGCCGGTCTGGGAAAATGAGATGGTTTCAATTACCATTCCTCCGCATGAGCAGTGGGGCGTTGGAACGGGGGACGCGGCCCCTTCATTCCCCCTCAGGGCACCCCCTCATTCGAAAGTGCTCGGAGTGAACGTAAATTTGTTTAGATCTCTGAAACCCTGACAATCGTCAACAGTCCGTTGTGTTTCTTGCCCGGGCCACGGAAGCGCCGAATCCAACCGAAGTCCGTCGTGCCCAAAGGGGGTCTGATACCCGTTCAATCTGTCGGGACTCCTCGCGGGGTGCTGTCCTCTAATCTTTCCCTTCGGGTTTGATCTCGGAACTTCGTCAATTGTCTGTTGTGTTCCTCCAGTGCTACGTTAACTGCCTACCTAAAAACAATAAAGCAAGTGTTAAGACGAACTAACGGGGGTAGGTATTTTAATCAACGTCGTACTGGAGCAACACAATACGAACTAACGGGAGAAATTAATGGTATTCAGCAAGGTAAGTAGTTGAATTAACGTCGCACTGGTGCAACGCAACGGGCTATTGGCGACGGTCCGGGATCCATTACGAAGCCAAGTATTCGAAGTCACACCTGAGCTGGCACCCCACACTTCCACTCCACGCCAACGGAAGGACTTTTGAGGCCACGGCATATTTAACTTGCGCCAGCCCCCTTTGTGCACGACGGTCTTGGGTTGAATTCGAACTCGCACCCCTCCACCTGCCAACCCGCTACTCTTCCAACCGGGCTACCGCGGCCCTTGTGCGTCACTGAACACTCCTTATAATTGCTGCACGAAGGTGCAATTCCTATTCACTCCTTTTGAGTGAGTGAACAACAAAAATCAAGAAGAGATGGGAGGACTATCAATATCTTACAGGTTCCATGTAAACATGCGCATATTCGAGGTTTGGATTTGGACTCCAGACTGGTCCAATCGTTTACAGTCAGATTTACTGACCTTCAATAGGCGACCTCATCTATGTTTCCCATCATTATCAATCACCCCAACGGATGCAAATGATGGACGGCTGGCAAAACCCTCACTGAAATTTTAAGAAACGAGTTTATGGGTATGTTTCAAAAAATTCCCCAGACCTTCGGTCTGTTCAGCGTGTTTTTGAGGATGCAGATGAGTTATCCTTGGAGTTGTTTCTCGTCTATCGTCGGAGCAGTCTCTTTTGCGAATGAGTGTAGGAGAGCGTTTATCTTATCTGGATACAGTGTCGTGTCTGGTGGAAACAATGTAAGCGACCTCCTTTTGCCGGGCGCAGAAGGGTTGATTCACGGGGGGCTATTTCGAGAGCCCGTCCAGGGGTGGCTCTCATCAAAATCGAATTTCCGTCTGCGCGTGTGGGAAGCTTCGAAGAGGAATGTTGTTTTTTTCGGAACGGGTGCTCGATACCGATTGTGCGGGGGAAGCCTTCCCACCTGCTCTGTCTCGTCAAGAGGTTTGAGATGAATTTAATCTCGCTGCGTTCCAACTCATTTCGAACAGATGTACTCTTGCAGTGGACTGATGCAAGAATTCCTCCAACGCTGTCGGGCGAGTGGTTGGAATCGGCCTCTCTGTGGAATCCTGCATGTGATAGTGGAGTGGTTGAAGCTTGTTTTGTAAAACCACACTTTTTAGATGAGCTGCACTTTCCTTTGACAAGAAAACATGTTACATAAGCGTGAAAATGTTTTGTTTGTGTACAAAAAAACCTTGTCGGTTCTCGTGAAAGTTTGACTGATGTTGAACCAATGCGATCCAACCAAAGACCGTCGTGTACTTCGGGACTTGTGCACGTTTAACCCGTCGTGGCCTCAAATGTCTTCACTTTGGCGTGGTGTGGCAGTTTGAAGGGTGGGGTGCCATCTCAGGAGTTGACCTCGTCATTAGACCGCGGTTCAAAATGACGAGGTGTTGTCCTCGAAATTTTCGCTTCCGGATTAATCTCGAACTATCACCAATACTCCGTTATCTTACCTTAGAAGTCCACCTACCTTAGAAAATCCTGTGATTATTCATCCCATTCAAGTTGCATTCCACGCCGCAGTAGATTTTTAGAAACCAATACTAATTTATTCCATAAATTTCCTCAAACTTTGACGAAATCAACAACAAAAAAAAAGTGTGGACGTGTTGTAAACTTCTAGGTATTCAACTACTCGATTTATAACCAAACCTTTCGCTAAAAGGTCTGCATTCTTTGAAACAAAACGTTCTACGAAGCCACAGCGTTGAGGAGTTTGGGTGACATGTTTCCTTGACTGTCGTTAGGTTTCACGGCATGTTACGATGCATAGTAAGAAAAACAGTTTCACGACATGTTATGATGCACAGTAAGAAAAACAGTTTCACGGCATGTTACGGTGCACAGTAAGAAAAACAGTTTCACGACACGTTATGATGCACAGTAAGAAAAACAGTTTCACGGCATGTTACTATGCACAGTAAGAAAAACAGTTTCACGGCATGTTACGATGCACAGTAAGAAAAACAGTTTCACGGCATGTTACGATGCATTGTAAGAAAAACAGTTTCACGGGGGAGTAGTGTATAGTTTTGATAGTATAGCTCATGTCATATGGCCTCAGAGAGTGTGAAATGGGTAACACAGGCGAAATATATACTCCTGTATACCTACCCACAATGCGTAAAGGCTATGCTGCTTTACCCGGCTAACATACGTAGTAAGGTAAACGGGTTGGAGTAGTAGGTAATAACGTAGTAAGGTAACGGGCTAAGTAGGACTGCTCCCAGATCTTATGATCACTAGCAGACGCGCTCTACCCTTGTCATGGCAAAAACACTGCCGACCACCTGTTCGTACTTCAAAAGCAATTTTGCAGATCCTCTCCAGTACCTTTTCATCACTGGTACATACCAAGAGATCTTCTTGCCTTGTTCGGACATTTTAAAGGACCCATCTGTCATTGACTACACTTTTTTCCACAGACTCACTGACTTGGTGTAATTTGTTTTTACACTGGGATAAGAAAGAAGGCACAATGAGGCATTCGACGTCCAAAAGCGTGATGATAAAAGACCCGTCTGAAAAATGTAACCTCAAAGTAAGTTGGGAGTTTCCAGAGCTTAACACTTGAATGCAATTGAACGAGTGCCTTGTACGGAATATCATCCTTCGAAACCAGCTTGTATTCCTGGACCAAAGGTTCCTATCTGAAAATATTTCGTTTTTACGATGTTTCGGGCGTGTTGCCATGGAAACACTTTCCCATCTCCCAGATTGAATTCGTCTTGGGAATGCTTCAGATTCGTTTTCTTTTCTTGTGGCCTTTGTCTTGACATGAGCGGACATTTTACTTTCTCCCAAAAGCTGAAATTGCGAGTGGGTTTCGTGTTAGTTTCTTAGCCATTGGACGGGCAGCCCTAATCGATGGGATTTAGTGTTCTTTTTTTTTATGACATTCTCAATTGGCTTCTGGTGCGTGATGAGAAGTGGGTTCGATGTAACGCTGTCCTATTGCCAAATGCGATGATCCAATTAGGAATCAAATTCGATTCCTTTTTAGTCCTGCTTGGACCTCCATGGATATATTCGACTATCTTCCAGTTCAAAACGTCCTTTTGTACCCTAGTCCAAATCTACTACCTAGTCAGATAACGAACTTAACTAATCAACAAACGACCGAACTCAACTAACTCAAATACTAATAATGTTTCAACGCTTACGGCCGTATTCACAAGTCCGAGTTAAACCGAGGATCAACGATAATCTTCGGGTTATCGAAAAAACTCTATTCCCAATGCCTGAGCCGAGGTTTAAACCGCCATTTTTGTGTTACATTTTGATCCTCCGAAACAGATGGATTAATTCGCTTGGGAGTTACACATGCGCAGTACTATGTTTGTGCGAAAGAAGCGAGATATACTGTAAGCAAAACAAAATGGACGACACACTTCATTCTGCGTCAAATTACAGTATTCTTGGGCATTCAACTGATCGCATATGAATCGGAACAAGAACGTGATTACATTTTCTATTAAATAGATATGTTCGGATGTGTTCTGGTTCGAACTATATTCTGGCTAACATTCCTGACTGCCCTATGTGTTCCACTGGAGAGACTATGAATTTTAGCCACTTGACAGTTTGTGCTACTATGTCCAACTCAAATTTTAATGTTCTACTTCTTGACAACTATATTTGAAAGGCTAGTTTATATTGGGCTGCACGAAGGGAAATGGTCAGCACGACCCATTCCTCAACGTAATTTTTAAAAAACTATATTCTGGCTTGCCAGAGTAGAATCAAATGAGAGAGAAAACGGTGGAATATGACCATGACAGATGCAAATTCGTCGTGGAATAAAACTTATTTTGTTGATTTATTACGAAAATGAAAGAAAATTGACGATGCAAGTTACTTCACTTAACACCAACACACGCCCATACTGACAGGTACAGAGATAATCGGATTACATGGATTTATCCAGGCATTGTGTACAATTCGTTCTTGTAAAATTTATGTTTCGATAAAAATTCAATTTGAAATTTAATACCTTTGCATTTTTCTTCCCAAACCCAAATTAAAATACCGCCATGCAAAAAATTAAAATCTCAATTCGGAATCAATTCTATCGCGAAGTACGTGTGTGACCAGTATGAATGCATATTCGCGGGTGTCGTAACAAATTTAAGCAATATCACGTGATCGTGAGGATTACGTAGTAGCCAGTTACAGCGAGTGTATCATTTTTATCGGTGGATCACTTAACCTGCCGGCGCCGTTTGAGAAAATACGGTAAGAGAAACTATTTGAACATTTAAAAAACCTTTCTGAAATTATATTTGCTAAAAAAGTAAATTTTGAATAGAAATTTTGATTTTGATTTTTGAAATTTTGATTGGTTTTTCAACGGTTTTTTCTGGTGTTTTCCATACTTACTTCCGGTTTTCCCCCGCCTTGATTAAAATCTTAATATATCTGCAACTAATTAGCTTAGAGAAAAAAATCAAATATATTTTGGAAAGTCAAATAAATACTCGTATCAAATAAGTTCAAAAACTTTTTGGGGATTTTTGGTAAAAAATGACATTTTTAACGTGTTTGGATACCTTAAAGTGGGATCGTCGTGGTGTCAAAAGCTGAAACATCCTTTCTCGCTCCGAGTAGACCTTCGATCGAAGCAGCTTCCCCGATGGACCCGTACCTGTCTTCCTATTCCAATGAACTTGTGTGTGGGTGAATCAACTGTTGACTCAGTGGTCCAAGGTGAGACAACAGTGGCGCGCATAACAGGACAGGAGGGCGATTTCCTGTGAACCGGGAGACAGTTGCACAGACGCCGGCTTTCCCTCCCCCCGTCCTCGCTGGATGCTCGTATTTTGCATGACTTCTGCATCGCTTCCAGGGCCGCGTTTCCACTCTTCTCGAGGGGGACAATGTTGCCAAACGATGAAAGTTTCTGCTTTTTTATGTGCCAAGCTCTTTCCCCCTAAGTTAGGAATCTCATAATTGTGCACTTTGACCTACGGCTGGTACAGCAGTTGTACCGTGATAGCGCCAAGAAGGAATTTAGATAACAGCTGTAACTTCAGTTGTACCTTGAAAGTTATAAGAATCGCGCTTGTTAGATCTTTAGCCGTAGTCAAAATGTTAAATATCAAATCTGTTTTACGAGTGAGCACAAAGTTACAACAAATTATACATTTGTTTAAAGCGTATTTGTGCATCGCGTGTCGGTTGTTTTTATTCGTGGAAATGATTTAGGCAATAATTGATTTGGTTTATACACAGTGTACGCGCCTTGCGTACCTACGTGACAGGTGTTGGCGCTGTTCTTTTTAATTGGTCTAACTTTTCATGTACTTGACGAGCACCAAGAATGTTGCCAATTTCTCAGTACTCAGTATAAAGCCGCATTTACACCGGAATTGCAAACATTTGTCTCCCTCTTTTTGTGTCGAAGACGTTTCTTTCACCCCCTTTCGACCCACTCCGGTGTAAACTCTTTGTCGACAACACAAAGGAGAGAGCACTCTTCTCACCCCTTTGTAGAAAAGAATGATCACCCCTTTGTGTTGCAGATAAAATACTAGCGATGAGGGCAAAGTATTACAGAGCGAAAAAAAAAAGGCTGCGTGAGCGACCACGGAGTGCCGAAGGGCATAGGGTGATTGTCTGTAACACAGAAAGTGAATGAAATAGGGAACATTTTCACCCCAAATCTCGTCGCGGAGAAATATCCCCAAAAATGTTGCAGTCCTTTGATCTTTTCCGACTCCTGGTGGAAAATAAAATGTATTGCAAACACACCAAATCGCCACCCCCACACGAGATCTTGACGATAAAATGAGTGCCGTTTCTCGGAATCTCTTCGATGTTTGGAGGGAGAGACGCGTTTGCAACTCTGGTGTAAACGCCCCACAACTCGCAGGTTGCTAGCGTAGTGGTTATTCCCACCGAGCTACTACGGCTCCAGTAGTGATATGAGAAACAAAAAGTTGGCTTACCTTTTCGAAATTACCTAATTGACTTTCAACATTTCCTAACTTATTGAGTCTGTCCCTTGGGACCTTATTGGTGGTTATATTCCGATCGTCGTTGGTTGAGTGCCCTCAACCCGTTCCAGACCCCAACCTTGATGGCCCGAAGAAGAGGCTGGAAAGACCAATTAAAGAAATTCCGCCGGAATCCCGGTTATCGAGAGCTGTATTCTTAGAAGCCGAGTGGCGTCTGTGCAGGAAACTGCTTAAGATTATTAAACGGGCTCAGATAACGACCGAGTGTCCGGTGCCCGCGTGTCTCGCACCCCCACCCTCATCCCTCTCGAGAGTTAAATTAGAATGTACTGATGGATGCGGGCAATATTCGGGTCGAATATTTTGAGAGACAGACTGCCAAAAAGAGTTCTCATTCGTTTTAGTTTTTAAAAGCACTCAGAGAGCTAAAAGTCCTGGAAAAGTTTCGACCCGTCTTGGGGGTTAGCACGCATCATTCCACGACCCTAGAACGTTTTCTAGGTGGTACGAAATCTCCTAGTTGCGCCCCCACACCCTCAATTTCAGAGTACCTTCTATGGAGTCGGTTAACCGATCCATTGAGCGACATACATATAGACTACGTTTTGTTAAAAGTAGAAATTGTGAAAATTGTTTTGGTTTTAAAAATACAAAACCTCTTTTCGATAAGTAGATTTTTATTCAACGGCAGATCTCAATTATGTAAATGAAATAAATTTAACATACTATATGGGCACCTTTCTCTATTTAACACTGACGAATTTCTGCATGAGGCTTGAATACTTTGTACTTGATGCAATATCATTTAGTAATAGTTACTATTGATGTTGTTAAAATTACACCAACTGCATGTAGAAATAACTAGTTTTCTCCTTGCAGCATTTGATTTCAGCGCCCCCCTCCAAAGGCAGCACCCGCACGCTAAACTCACCGTGCAACATGCAGCCCTCCCAGCAGAACTTACCAATTTTGACCTTGATCAATAGAATCTTTCCAAAGAATTGGATTATAAAGACAGGAGCAGTACAATCTTTCCCGAGTATTTTATTATAAGGAAATGACCAACATAATATCTTACAAAAGGATTCTATCCTAAATAAAAGACCAACAAAATCCTTCCAATTGGCCCTTCCAAGGGAAGGTTCAATAGAATCTTTCCAAAGATTGAAGCCGACCAACTGGTCTGGTGATTCAGGTGTTAGATCGGGAGGTTCCTGGTTCGATTCCGGGTCAGTGCATGGATGTTTGTAAGCGTATGGTGTTGAGGCGGCTGGTGCACCTTAAATCTGTCGTGGCCGAAAGTCCTAATGTTGGGTTGGTGTGGAAGTTTGGAGAGTGGGGTGCCAGCTTGTCAGTGTTGCCTCGTCATCTGATCGTGGTTCAAAATTACGATGTGGGGTCCTCGAATCTTTCCCATAGGGGATTGATCCCGGTCCGTCATCAATACTAGATTGTGTTGCTCTAGTACGACGTTAATTAAAATTACCTTACCTTTGTGGATGAGCGGAAGGCTTACCACGCAATGCTACGGACACATGAGACATGGCTCACATTACCTGCTGAGTACCAGTCTCTTTCTTCTCTAAGTGATTTCTGGTTTTAGAGATAACATTTGTTTCTGGAAATATGCTGTTTCCAAACACACAGAAAATATGTAAATACAATCACAATGTACTACTTTCGTCGCAGATAACTACGGTTCTTACGGATTTACGGTTCTTATCACTTTAAGGAACTCGGTTCCGTATTCGGATTTCCTGAATTCAAGCGGACATCTGGAAGGTGATTGATGCAACTGTTCTTGTTCCAACTTGCATATATTCTGTCTTAAGTTTTCCGAATGAATTGTTTTGAGTTTTACGATCTCAAGCAATAGTGACTCGAAGAATTATACGACCTATAAGCTGGCATTGCGAATTAAACAACTGTTATTTGTTCACTTTTCAATATCCACTATTCTTTTTGGTATTTTTTAAATTAACCTCGCATTGGAGCAACACAACGAGCTATTGGCGACGGTCCGGGATCTATCCCGAAGGTAAAGATTATATGACACACGTCATTTTCAACCATGCACAGATGACGAGGTCACACTCCACTCTCAAAACTTCCACACCACGCCAACGTGATGACATTTGAGGCAACAACAGATTTAACGTGCAACAGATTAACGATGGTCTTTGGTTGGATTCAAACTCGCAACCCTCCATTGCTCCGAACCTTCGCTAATAACCCGTCGTGCTGCTTCAGTGGTACGTTAATTCAACTATCTCCCTTATACATATCCACAAAAATTAATTTTTTGAAAATGCGCCAGAAGAGCATTTTTGCGACAGAGAGTTCGGGTGCCGATTTTCTGCTCCTAATGTTTAGTCCTGCACCCAACTTTTTTCCCTCTACTTTCCATGGAACCTTCACTACGCACCCCTGAACTCTTGCGGAGGAGGTGGCACCTCGTGTGTTTTCGACGTGAAGGATATGCTCAGAGGCTCACCTGATAGCTCTGTCGTGCCGAGGGCCCCACGATCCATCACTCAGAGGATTGGGCAAAGGATGGGGGGCCCCAACAGAGACGTCAACCGTCTTGCTCCAGCTCACCACTCACGCCCATTACCCTGTGCACCCCCTGCTTATTTAATAAGCAATTCCCGTGCGTCCTGGTTGCTTAGGACTGTCCCGAAGGACCCTCCGATGATGAATGGATGCCACTTGTTGAGTAATGGGAACCTTTTCCTACTCCGAAGACGTCTTGTTTTTGACCCTTTTATAGCCCTAGAATGGTTTCGCTTTAGGTCCCACAAACACGAGTAGACATTTCGTTTTGGAAAGCAGTCATAGACACACTTGTTTTGGTATCAGATACAGACAAATAATAGAACAGGCACCATGTTGACTAACTTTTCGTGTCCTCCGTGCAGCATTAATTTTTGACTCTTCTTCATTGTTTTTTGAGTGTGTGTGTGTGGGGGGGGGTTGTGTAATTAATAGTGACTAGAAATTATTGTTGAAAAATTTGGTTTTGAGTTAAAGTTGCTCGTGTCTTAAAATCTCCCACATCTTTTCCGTTATTGTTCCGTGAAAGTTGTGAAGTCAGTTTAAAATTTTTTTTAAAACTGGGCCGTGGTAGCCCATTAGGAAGAGTAGCGGATTATCAACCGGAGGATTGCGAGTTTGAAATTCGTTCCAACCAAAAACATGGTGCACTTAGGGTCTGGTGCACGTCAAATATGCCGTGGCCTCAAGCGTCCTCATTATGGTGGCGTGGAAGCTTGGAGCGTGGGATGCCAGCTCACGCGTCGACCTTGTCATCTGACCGTGGCTCTTATGGGCGGTTCCAATTGGGCTACCCCCTCCCGGTTTAAAAAAGGAAAGCAAAAATAATTAAACAAAACTGATTTGCCCCTCTTTTACAGAATATGTCTCCCTTACATTCTACCTTAGGGTCTTATTAATCAAAGCCACTAGTCACACCTTCTTGGATACAGTCATCAACGATATACCGATCCATTTCCCACATTCTAATTTTCACTCTTAGCTGTACATTTTGGGGTTCTGAGCGGTCCTGACGCTATTGTTGAGAAATACACACACACACCTCGATGGATGGATGCATGAAAAAAAATTCGAGTAACGGCTTTTGACTTGTGCCGGTCGGATACGCGGGCGGAGGTGGTCGCAGCAGGCGCAAGATTGCGCCATCCGGATGAAAAAGGGCCTTGTTAACCCGAAATGCTCATTACGATCCCTAACGAGAGCTGTGGGACCCCTGGGGAGAGAACGTTCCAAAGGTTCTTCTGTTGCACAAACCCTTTTCTAGAAATCCCGGTTGATGACGAAAATCACAATCCCCTCTCTCTGGGTCAGCGTTTCGCAAACATCTTGTGAAAGAATTCAAATCACAAGATTTCTTTGCCTTCTCGAACTGCATTTCTTTCTTACTGGCAGGCAGTAGCTTGGAATCTAGTGAAACGTGGTGATTTGGTAATTTTCAATTAACGTCGTACTAGAGCAACACAACGGGCTATGGACGACGGCCCGGGATCAATCCCCTAAGGCAAAGATCCGAGGACGACACCTCGTCCTTTTGAACCACGGTCAGATGGCGAGGTAACACCTGAGCTGGCACACCACTCTCCAAACTTCCACACGAACCCAGGGTGAGGTCTTTATGCCACGACAGATTGAAGGTGCACTACACCATACGCTTACAAACATCCATGCACTGATCCGGATTCGACACCTTAACCACCAGACCGATTGGTCGGCATTCAGCTCGACGCATTGTTCAAGAGCTGGGGTTTATTCCCTGGTGGTTGTAACTTGTCATCAGCAAAACTGACCACATCCTCGCGGACGATATATCTCGTCGTTTGGAGAAAACCGACGAAATCTTCATCTCGTCATCCTAAAACAACGTTTTCTTACTGACATCGATTCTGCTGATGGGTCGTCATTAGCAGAATTGATCAGATCTTGATGGACGAGATTTCTCGTCGAAACCACTTGGAGAGTTGAAGAGTGAGCTTTTTAGGGACCCTAGGAATCCTTTATTCCTAAATGCTTCTGTTGCTACAGGCTGACCAACCGGTCTGCTGGTTAAGATGTTGGCCTCTAGATCGGAAGGTTCCCCGTTCGAATCCGGATCAGTGCATGACTATTTGTAAGCGTAAGGTGTAGATGCGACTGGTGCACTATAAATCTGTCGTGACCGAAAGTTCTCACTCTGGGTTGGTGTTGAAGTTTGGAGAGTGGGGTGCCAGCTCGGGTGTTGTCTCGTCATCTGACAGTGATTCAAAATGACGTGGTGTTGACCTTGGATCTTTCCCTTAGGCGATTGATCCCACACTGACGTCAATAGCCAGTTGTGTTGCTCTTGTGCGATGTTAATTGAAAGTACCTTATCTGTTGCAAAGGCCACGATGGTGCGTTTGAGAGTGCAGCAGGTTAGCAACCGGTTGGTTACGAGTTCGAAACTTGATCCAAGCAAAGACAGTCGTGTACGTGGTTGTTCGCACGTTAAATCTATCGTGGCCTTAAATAGCCCCACGTAAGCATGGTGTAGAAGTTTGGAGAATGGGGTGCCAGATGTTGACATTCTCATCTGACCGTCGTTAAAAGTTTCGGTTTTTCCCTTTGCAATTGATCCCAGATCGTCGCCAATTGCCCGTTGTGTTGCTCCAGTGCGACATTAGCTCAATTTAAACCACCTTCTGGTGTCTCAAAAGTAAATGCTGAAGTTAGTCACCAATGCAAATTAAAGACTTGTTATATACATAAATAGAAGCTTGTAGAAGATTGAAATATTGGATAACATCATCTAATATTGTAGCCAAATCAATACGTTGCTGTAGCAAACGAATAATCCGTGCGCAATTTACATGGACGGGCATTTAGTCCACAACAGTTATTTTTGTTTGAATTTTTGTTTTTGTGTTTTGATGTAGCGTATACAGCAACCAAAAAGTTGTTCTCAGGTTCAAAACGTGAACCAGAATTCGAGTCTCCCAAAGACACACCAAACGAACTCCCAATCGAGATTTGTTCCAAAAACTACGATAAAGGCATTTTCTCGCGCCCCTATCACCGCTGCCACATCGGAACGTGATTACTCACTTCCGGCAGCGGCATTCATCACGGCGTGCCTCATTTCCGCTCCACATTTGTTCATCTTTTTCATAACGAGGCTCATCCTTTCCTCTCTCTCCCTCGCTTTCCTGAACACTATTTCGGGACTTTTCTGCCCAAGCCCCAACGAAATGCAGATCAACGTCTTTATCCCGGCGCCCTGCCCTGACGGATGGAGGTTGGAGGGTCGGTAGTTGAATTTCACGTCTATCTGGAGCTACTCAACGGGCTACTTGATTTATGGAGCTCAAACTGTTGCATTTTCACTAAAGCTGTTCAAATTTCGTAACCACACTCAGGAACACTACTACAGTAGCGCACTTGGTAGTTTTTGAGATTGCCTTGCACTGAAATAGACCGTTGTCTGACTCCAGTTCGATGCTTCCTACTTTTGCACCTCGGTCAGATGACGAAGTCACCTCAGCTTGCACCCTACTGTCCAAACTCCCACACCATGCCACTGTGACAATATATGAGGCCGTGATAGATTTAACGTACACCAGCCCCCACATACACGACGGTCTGAGTGGGTCGAGTCTCGAAATCGCAACCCTCTGGTTGCCCAACGAAAACCAGCCAAAACTTTAACGTCGTCCGTGTCTTGTGTTTGATGTTGCGTCGCCATATACGATTTTGTGCCACAAAACCCAACCGGCCATAACTTGACGTTGTTCAGTCTTGTGTTGGGAGCGTCTTGGCCAAATATGGCCCTTGCTCCACAAAACCCAACCAACCAGATATTGACGTCGTTCGTGTCTTGTGCTTGGCCAAATATGGCCCTTGCTCCACAAAACCCAACCAACCAGATATTGACGTCGTTCGTGCCTTGTGTTTGGCCAAATATGGCCCTTGCTCCACAAAACCCAACCAACCAGATATTGACGTTGTTCGTGTCTTGTGCTTGGCCAAATAGGGCCCTTGCTCCACATAACCCAACCAACCAGATATTGACGTCGTTCGTGCCTTGTGTTTGGCCAAATATGGCCCTTGCTCCACAAAACCCAACCAACCAGATATTGACGTCGTTCGTGTCTTGTGCTTGGCCAAATATGGCCCTTGCTTCACATAACCCAAATATCCAGACATTGACATCGTTCGTATGTTTGGAACTATCTGGACAAAAATAGTGTTTTATGGCACTGGTTGGAGAACCTTTCGCCATGAAAACCGAACCAGGTCTTGAACGGTGCCTCTCTCTGCAAAGTGCTTCTTTGCACGAGAGGGCGTCGGTGGTGATTGCACTAGCCTCGTTTTTTAATTGAGCCGTCCTGTGCTCCATTCATTAATAACGTTTTGATGGGTCGCGTTGCTCAAGAAGCTTTCAACGACCACTTGTGGGATGATCGATCGTACTTCCTGACCGACCCTTCCTCGCTGTCTCCGATGGCCCCCTTCTCGCGTTGCTTTTTTTGGAGATTCTCCTCATATTTTGTGCCGCAATCGGAGTTATTTGTGCATCATTTTTCCTCTGCCGATCGTGCAAAAGATTGCTACAATTATAAAATAACGAAAAAAAAAAATCAAATAAATAAATAAGAGAATGAAAAGTTCGCTTCTTCTCGGGTATTTTGGGGTGGTGCCCGTGCGCCTTCCCGAAACGTTCTTAATGTTATGAAGGTAAATACTGAAATCAGCTGAATGGATGTGAATCAGATAAAATCATTCAGAAATAGCACCAATCATGAGTAGCTTTATTTAAGAACTGATCAAGAGGATCAGAGAAAAATGCATTGAATTCCATATTATAGAATTGAAGATTTCTCGGTAAAGATTCCTTTAAAATACAGGCTAGTAATTAACAGTAAAAAGAGTAAAATTCAGATTTCTATTTAGCACTGATTGAGAACGAAAGGAATGTAACAGGAAACGTATATCTCCGGTAATTATTGTAATTACCGTTGTTCTGGAGCAATACAACGGGCTATTAGCGACTGTCCGGGATCAATCCCCATGGGAACGAATCGAGGACAACACCAAGTCAATTTGAACCACACGGTCAAATAACGAGGCCTCATTTGCGCTGGCACCCTTTTCAATACTTCCACACCATGCCAATGTGAGGATATTTGTGACACTAGATTTAACGTGCACCAGTCCCCATGCACACCACGGTTTTTGGTTGGATTAGAATTATTCGCGCCTATGTTTACATGAAATCTGGGATTGACTGTCTTCCCATTGTTCTTTTGCTTTTGTTCACTCACTCAAAAGGAGTGAATTGGAATTGCTCCATCGTTTAGTATTTATATGGTAGGTAGGTATTGAATTAACGTCACACTGGAGCAACACGATGAGCTATTGGCGACAGACCGGGATGAATCTCAAAGCGAAAGATCCGAAGAATACGCCTCGTCATTTTGATACACGGTCAGAGTACTAGGTCAATGGACCGTCGCCAATAGCTCGTTGTGTTCTTCTAGTGCGGCATTAATTGAAATACCTATCGACTATGTCAACGTGTGAGCTGGCTCGCCACTCTCTAAACTTCCCCACCGCACCAATGTGAGGACATTTGAGGCCATGACGCAGTTAACGTTCCCCCACGTACCCCACGGACTTCGGTTGGACCTAGTTTCGAACTCGCAACCGTCCGGTTGCTCTTCCAACTGAGCTACCACGGCACGCACGTATTTAAAAGAGAGATTCCCAAAATATCTTAAACGATAAAATAGGTAAGGCAAGGTACTTTTAATTAACGTCGTACTAGAGCAACACAACGGGCTATTGACGACGATCCGGGATCGATTCCCAAAGGAAAATATCCGAGGACAACACCACGTAATTTTGAACCACGGTCAGATGACGAGACAACACCCGAGCTGGCACCCCACTCTCCAAACTTTCACACCACGCCAATGTGAGGCTACGACAGATTTAACGAGCACCAGCCGCCTCTACTCCATACGCTTACAAACATCCATGCACTGACCCGGATTCGAACCGGAAACCTTCCGATTTAGAGGGTAACACCTTAGCCACCAGACCGTTTGGTCGGCCTTAAACGATAAGAAGCCATCGAAAATGGGCACTGAAACTAGGTGAATCCAAGTGTTTACTACCGAACAGGTAAAGTCGACTTAGATATATCTGAAAACCAAAATGTACCATCTAACGAAATGTACATTTTGTATCACGGCCTTTCCCTTCGAATAAAGTATCGATAAAGGTAATAGAACCCTTTTTGACATTATTTTCTAAATACATGTCTAACACTTTACGGTTTTTGTCGGGTGATCGGGATTTGTATTTTCGCATCATTTGTCTGGAACTCGACAATGTGCAATTTGTTAACCTGCAGACTGCCCAATACAGTACCAAATATGGCACACTCTTTTCGTCCCCCTTGACTTTGTTGTACAGTCCTATGTAGGTCCGGCCCTTAGGAGCAGTCCAGTGTAGTTAACTAGTGTGTCAGAAAAGGTGAAAATCGATGGCTTCCCTGATAGTTAGTTTGTGAATAGATTTTAGAGTTAGGATTTCTATTTGGGCTTACCAAAAAAAAATGAATTCTCACATGCACGTTTTCGGATAATGGGGTTGGGAGTGGTCCGTTCTCCTGTCCCGATTCCCAATTGAATTCTCGTAATATAAGTTGTGAATACAATTGTTTTTTTTTGTCTGTTTGAACGTGTTTCCATATTTTATCCTTGCGATTATGAAACTTCTATTTAGGCTTAATTTTTCATTACTTATGGTTATCAACTTGAGAACTAGCCGTTGTTCTCGTTGGGTTTAGGGCCGCGGCAAGGGTGGGTTGACAAGGGGTTAGGTTGGATCGAGTTAGACTGTCGTATGTACAGGGCGCTGGTGTACGTTCAATCTGTCGTGGGCTCAAATGTGTTCACGCTGGCGTGGTGTGGAAGTTTGGAGAGTGGGGTACCAGCTCAGGTGTTGCTTCGTCATCTAATCGTGGTTCAAAATGACGTCCTCGGATCTTTCCTTGGCGACTCTTTCAGAACCAATTGCCCGTCGTGCTGTTCCATGTGTCGTTAATAAACTAACTATCTACCTGTCGGGATTAAGTTTGACCATCCCCAGTTACAAGCACCGTACTCGTAGGATAGATCAGTTGAAACAAATAGATTGATCGCAGGCCCAGAGACCAGATACGATCCACCAAATATTTTTACCAGGCCCGCTGTCCCGATACGACACTCCGAATAAATTGACCCTTCCTGCAAGCCTGACCAGGTAACTCTCTCTGGAAAGTATCCGCCTGCAGAATAAATTCGACTCATTATATCCCCGCATACCAGATACGACCCTTCAAATATTTTTATCAAACCCGCTGGCCTAACACACAACACTACGATAAAGGACTGGACAGCAAGATGTTATAGTATAAGGGAAATAATACATGCTTTAATAGGGGGATGGTCCTCCCACGTGCTGCAATTACACTAAGAACCCTTTTGGGCATAGTTGCAACAAGGTTTTGATACACAGCTGCGGGTATTTGTGTCCATTCCTGCTGCAGAATGTCGCCAGCTCAGCTGCAGGTTTCGTACGTGTATCACTGGTCCGTAAGCGTCGCTCTAACGGGTCCCACAAATGTTCGATGGGGTTTAGGTCGGGAATCTGAGCAGGCCAGGGAAGACGTTTTACATCCAATCTTCGATACTACTGCTTGACAGAGGTTGCAACGTAATATGGAGCGTTGTCGTTCTGGAAGTAGCATTAGCACATTCCATAAAATTTCCAGAGCGTAGGAAGAACCTGATTGTCCAAAATGTTCATGTTGGCGTCGGCTTTCAATTGACTATTAACAACATGCAAAGGTACCAGGCCATACCACGAAAAGCACCCCCAAACAAGCTGTCGGATTTATGCAAATCCGATGGCGTCCGGTCCATTATTGTAGGGTAGTGTGTGTGCATATATATATATATATATATATATATATATATATATATATATATATATATATATATATATATATATATATATATATATATATATATATACATATACACCCTGAATACGCGTCTGTTCTCTTAGAGTTGACGAGTTTCTTAGCTTTTTTTTTGTCGGTGCAAAACGCTATTGACACTTTGGGGAGGAACATCGTTTTACTACGAGAGTTCCTCTGAATGCTCGGGAGAGTGTTCCACCCCTCGGTGATTGCGTGTGTTCCAGTTTCTGTCCCGGAGGATGCGTGCTCCAGAAAGGTTTCTTTGTTGTCTCCGGGAAGCACTCTCTCTCTCCTTGCGTCCCACTTTTCGTGCTCCAGGTGGAGGCATCGATCCTGCAGGTTGCCGATCGATTCACCTCCCTCCCCCAAGGTTGTTCTCGAGACCCAACTTTTTGGGTCACCCAACACTTTTCGTTTTAATCCGTTTGTGTCTGTCGCTCTTCATTTAGCACGACTAAGATGATGTATGTATCAAAATTCAGATAGGTAGGTAGATAATTAACGTCACACTGGAGCATTGTAACTGGCTATTGGCAAAGGTACAGGGCTATTTACGAATGCTGGAAAAGAAAGGAATAATTTAGTTTTTATTTTAAAGTTTATGTAAAAAAATTGATTTATTTATTATACTACATATTCAGCAGTTGAAATTATTATGCTACATATTTCAGCAGCTATAAAAGAAGTTCTTTCTGACCAAGAAAACCTAAGCAAAGATAATATTCTTCAATAACTAAAAATAATATTATTTAAATTTATACAAATCAGAAAATATCAAAAAATGGACTTTACCGCATTGGCTTTTGAGCGACTGAATTGTATGTCGAAATTGGGGGTTCCTGTTGGAAATTGAGAAGTTGGTGCTCAATTTAATACAAAGACGGTCCTTTATGCAGATTTCATGAATTTGAATTCATAGAAGGACTTTAGTTCCTGTCAAACGTCTTTTTTGAATTTTCTGTTCTGTCACAATTGCTTGAATGTGACTACCAATTTCATATTTTCCAATAGCAACTTCCAATTTCGATTGCAAGTTTTGAATCTATATATGAAAATTGAACCGCATTTACTTATGTTACAAGTCAGTTTGGTCTAGCCATTTTCAGGTAATGAGTGTGTACATTCTGGAGCACTAAATGATCAATTAGCTTCCCAAACTTTTATTAGGACCTTCAGATATAATCTGTAATTAGAAGAACAATAAAAATTCCCGAAACCAACAAAAAAAGATAGCTTTCGTATGATGGGAAATGGTTTCAGTCAAGATTGATTCATCGGAGAGATTAGAGTGTTTTCCATTCTGTGGGCACCATCAGAAGGTCACCATGTAAGGGGAGTGTCCTTGGAATAACCATAAAGTAAAGTTGCCCAATCACACGCGACGATCAGCGGCAGCAATCATCTCTTAATGAATGCACCTTACCCACTCATCTCAACCCGTTTCGGATTAAGAGCTTAGTCTGTTGCCACCTGCTCCTTTTCTCGAAGGAGACAGTTACGATCGCAGTTAAACTGATAATCTACGAGACGCTGAAACTTTACCGGTTGTTTCACAAAACTTCGCTGTTCTCTCCACTCTTTTTATTGCTGCTGGAACTGTTTTTACCTTCGTTGGAGAGTCGTTTTGACTCTCCTGTCTCGTTGGGTTCGATGCAAGGTTTATTGAATGGAGTAGAGGGAGATCTTAATGCGCCTTTAACCTTGGCTTCGATAGGGCGAAGCTGCTCTTTTCCTCTCACTTAATGAGATCTTCTAAGCGGAACCCTGGGCCGCTGCAGCCTTGCTGACAGAGGAGCAACCTGAGGGTTGCGAGTTCGAAACTAGATCCAACTAAAGATCATCGTGTACGAGGGTGCTGGTGCACGCTATCTGTCGTGTCCTCAAATGTCCTCCCGTTATCGTGGTGTGGAAGCTTGGAGAGTGGGGTATCAGCTGAGGTGCTGTCCTCTGACCTTTTCTTTCGGGATGGATCACGGATCATCACCAATAGCCCTCTTTTGCTCCAATGCGATGACGATTCAACTACCAACCAAAGCGCAATATATCGGGGAAAAAAGCTAAAATTATACGTTACATTACGCATTTTATATTTTTAATTGTGTAAAACTACAAAACGGGTACAATAGTGTTGTATTTGTGGTAAATCATTTACAAGTTTTTTTCCATCCTGTAACGATGAAGAACCTCAACCTTCTAATTTGACGATGTCTGTAATTCTATATCGTGATAGACGATTCTATGAGAAAAGGGACGAGGATAACTGATTAATTCCATTCGACCTCTGAGTGCTGCCTATTTCAAAGAAACAGCCCTAGTGCTCTATTCCTTAACCGTGGACAATTCCTTAGCAATCATGGGGTCTAGACCCCAGGATCCCTTAGAGACATTTCTCCTCCTCTTTCCACAATTACTTAATATCATCTTTCTAGTGTTTGTCGCAGCTTAACCATTTTCGGCCTATGCGGCAGAAGATAGGTAGGGGTATTGTAATGACCGTCGCACTGGAGGCAGCCCAAAGGCCTCCAAACAAAGTGACGGTCCGGGATCGAACTGCAGGTCAGACGACGAGGTCACACTGTGACCCCACTCTCCAAACTTCCCCACCACGCCAATGTCAGGACATTTGAGAGGTCACGTCAGATTTACGGTGTTATATTGTATTGGAAAACTCGCAACCCTCCGGGGTTCCGTTACGCTTCCAGCCGGTCTATCGCGGCCCTTGCGCCAGCCAACGCCGCAACTACCAACCAACTTTCACGGGTCGTGTGTTGCTCACCCTTGCTCCAAACATCGACCTTAAAATGAAGTGGTTGGTATTCACTAGCTCATCTTTCTAGGAATGGCTCTTCGTTACGTGGGCGATTCTGTTCAGGACCGTAGGTTGGTCGGTAGATATTAACTCGTGATAAGTGAATCGATTCTTCAGTTCGATTCTTTCGTAACTTGTTTTGATCCACAGTGAGCTATGATTGATTATTTACTTGTTAAAATATTACCAGGACCGGACTGAGGGAAACCTTAATAGTTTTTGTGCGTCTCCCGTCTTAGCTCTGTTGGTTATTCTTGTACTGCTGTCACCACGCAACACTTTAATTTTTTCTTCAAGTTTATATTTCGACGATTTTTAACTGTATCTTCAAATATTTCCCACTTCAGATTCATTTTCCTCTTTTAGAAGTAAAAATATCTCATCTTCAATTGATTGAGTCCATATATATCTGCATTTTTTGTTCAATAATTGTTAAGGCTCTACTTTCCAAGAGTTTAATATCTACCTACCTACCTACGTCCCAAAATAGAATCGTCCACGCAACGAAGAGCCATTCCTGGAAAGACGCGCTACTGTTGGTATTCTCGCTGTTCCTTTTGGACCAGACTCTGGTGTGTTCCCTCTAATAGTTCATCTTTCCCTATTGGTTTAACTATTGTGCTGGTGGGCTGTCTCTCGGTTACGAATGTTGAGGAGACATTTTGTTCATTTATTTATATTTATTTACAATCTGCAGCGGGTTTATCTCCAATCGCGCTACTCCTGGGGAGACTGGTGGTCCTGTGATCTTCTCCGGCTTGGGTTTTATGTAAGGGACTGGAACTATGTTCAGACTTATTTTAACTTTTTAAAACTTTATAAACTATCTTCGTTTTATCATGTATTTTTTTTTCTAACATCGACCGCATGTATTCATTTTGTGTGTTCAGTGTTTTTTTATATACCTTTTCTGACCGATGGTATGTTCCAGTTTTTATTTTTTAGCAGAAATTTGTCCTTAAGTTCCTGCGTTGCGCTGTTGTTCGTGTTTTTATTTTGAGGGTTGCCATTTGTATTCTTAAATAATTGATTTTTAATAAATGTGGCATGCCTCTATGGAGGCCCTCCCCTCCGTGTCATAAAAGGTGTTCCAAGCCTCTGTCGAGCGGACCCGGGGCGGGTTTTAAAAAAATAAACAAAGAGCTTAAAATGAGAAATAGAGGGATTACGTGGGCGGAGTCGCTGTCGTAAGATTTCTAATGAGTCCATCACAAATCAGCTTAGCCGATTGGCTGCGGAAGCGCAGACTAGTGCTTTCGATCACGGTGGATAATAGCTTTAACCCATCAATGATCTAGGATACACGCTTTGACCCACAACCACGTGGCACATCTTCAAAACGAGCCACTGGAAGAAGCAGCATGAAGCTGCGGACACGTGCTCCGTCCATTTCATTTTAAGGTCGATGGCTTCAGACGAATCCTTTTCCATCACACCCGCTTGAAGGCAGCCTATCAAACATTTCGTTACAATTTGAAGACATGAAACTGGCAAAGTGCTTAGTGATGTTCTCTTGCCTAATGGTACTCATGAAAAGGGGGCGGGGGCAAACAGTGCAGCACAAACACAGCATCGGACTCTTTGTCGGCCCTTTCCTTAAAGAGCTGCTCCTCCGTAATCACCCCCTTATAAAAAGGTGAGTAGGCTAGGAAGAAATGGGTCTGCATCCCCCTAACGGAAGATGGGGAGAACTTTCGCTACCCCAGTTCCCACCGAACTCGCAACCGGAAGCCGCCCCCCATCCTTCCTGGAACATTTTTTTTCGACTGTGCGTTCTAGGAATTCCTCGACGAACAGAAATGCCTACTTCTTCTCCACCCCTCACGTGTGTGTTCGAGGTGTGTTTAGACCCAGCGATTCGCTATTTTTTTGGTCTCACGGAACGCTCCTGGTTCACAGTCACGCAACACTTTCGATTGTAGCCGACTTGTTTTTGTGCTCGTTTTAGTAAATGAAGCATTACAACTTCTCACTTGTCTGCGGAATGTCGCTCGTTTCTTCAGCTTCTGGTTATTAACGGAGCGCATTGGCGAAGAGACTTTGACGCCTCACGTTGCGATTAAGCCGCGTTTACACCAGAGTTGCAAATATTTCTCTCCCCCTTTTTGTGTCGAAGGCGTTTCACGATCCCTTTTTCGACCCACTCCTGTGTAAACGCATTGCAGACTTTTATCGGCAACACAAAGGGGACAGGATTCTCTCTAAATAGTTTCATTAATGTTATCACCAACTCTCTCGTCCACGCCATTGTAATCGAATCGTCACTCACTGAGAGTTTGACGAGAGATGGGGTCGAGTCAAGCGATGCGGGCAAAATGTCACAGAAAGCGAAGAAAAGTCGTCGTGAGCGACCACGGGGTGCGGAATCGGTGATTGTCAAAATACCGAAAGGGGACGAAATAGAGGAGAATTTTCATCTCAAATTTCGTCGCGGAGAAATGTCCCCCTAAAGTCGCAGTCCTTTGATCTGTATCGAATCCTGATGGAAAATAAAATCGGAGTTGCAAAATCGCCACCTCGACGTGAAAATGAGTGCCGTGTATCGGAATATCTTCGATGTTTGGAGAGGGGACGCGTTTGCAACTCCGGTCTTGGTGTTTGCGGTGTCTTGTTTACATTTCTCCAAAGTGTCGTTTTTGTAACATTTGGCCAAATACAAGACACAATGTCAAGCGTTCGTGAAAAGAAAGGATAGAGAGGTGACAGATCGCTTGGGTATCCTGGGATCGCGATGAAGTTCGCACACACCTACAGATACGGCCCCGAAGGTTTTTTTTTCTTCTGAAGTGATTCTTATTTTTAAAATGAACCGCGCCTGCATGTTTATTCTCATAGGGGTTCCATACCCAGCCCCCCCCCCCCACTTGCGAGACGACTGCCTGCCAAGCAACTTGCAGCTTCGCTCTCTGTTGTTAATAAGCCTGTGCTATTTGTTAATCCTGTTAAACTCAACACAAACGCAGAGCGGAATTGATTGTCGTGTCTGAACATGTATCATACCCAATAAAGGTCTGAAGTGATAAACATCCTTTAAAAACACTTGGTAGCCTCTAGTTGTTTCTCCTGTTACGGATCCGGGTCAGTGCATCGTAGTTTGTAAGCGTATGGTGTAGAGGCGGCTAGTATACCTTAAATATGTCGTCGCCGAAAGACCTCATGTTGGGTTGGTGTGGAAGTTTGGAGAATGGGATGCCAGCTCAGGTGTTGCTTCGTCATGTTAACGTGGCTCAAAATTACGAGGTATTGTCCTCGGATCTTTCTCTAAAAAGGATTGTTCCCGGACCGTCGTCAATAGCCCGTTGTGTTTCTCTAGTACAACGTTAATTTAAACGGACCAGCAATTTCCATTTCAACCTCGACTCTGTTTGAAAACCTCTGGAGTAGCTCCTGACATTGATTGGGTGACTCGGTTCACGCAATTCTCGAAAACATTCCAAAGTCTCGAGTGAACGAATCCACGAAAAAAACAAACCCTCACAACTAGCTTATTTGAATGAGAGAGAGAGAGAGATGCGTTCGATCTTCCGTAATGACTATGATCGAGGGAATCCCATCCATCAGGGGTTGGGCCGCTCCACTAGCGCGTCTTTTTAGTAATGGCTCTTCGTTACGTGGACGATTCTATTTAGGACCGTAGGGAGGTCGGTAGATATTAAACTCGTGATAAGTGAATCGATTCTTCAGTTTGATTCTTTCGTAACTTGTTTTGATCATTTGATCAACAGTGAGCTGATTGTTTACTTGTCTGGTAGTCTTTTTTTGTGTGTCTTCTATGATTTTTTGAAGCAGATTGATGGAATGTATGATTGATGGAAGGGTACTTATACTTTAAAGAGCTACTTTTCGTGAAGCAACGATGGCCTGATGGCTAAAGTCACCCACCTTCAGATTAGCGTCGGCAGCGGAGGATGACTTCCCGAGTTCGAACCCAGCTGGTGGAAAAATTTTTAGATCCTCCAAATTATTTAAAAAAAATTCCAATTTAATTCCTTTTCATTCAAATTTACTTTTCCTAATTTTTAATACCCTGTTCATATTTTTCCAAGCTTCCGTTGATTTTACATAAATAATCTAAGAACCACTCCTGAACTCACTACCAGCTGATATTTTTCCGCCCCTCTGCCGTCCCCTTTGCTTTAGGATGATTGTGTCGTATCCACCGCTGGCTTAGGACCATTCTGATGTAACAAAAAGCATACATAAAACACTAACTTATATAATTATTAACTTATATAATAAAAGGATACAATTTTCGGCTCCCACCTCTACCCACCCATGGATCTGAAAAGAAAATAAGAAAGCAGAAAGGAAGAGATAAATCGCCAACAACTATAAACCTTGATGACATACGCATCTAGGTCATGTCATCCGATTAGCCGATCAAGTTGGACTTGCGTAAAGTACTATCATGGGATTGAGGCGCCTGTCCTCCCCACGGTCCTAAATAGAATCGTCCACGTAACGAAGAGCCATTACTAAAAAGACGCGCTAGTGGGCCGCTCCATCTTGGAACTCTTCCCCCGTGAAGTGAAGTTGCCAGATGTCTAACTCACCCCACCACTCCCGTGACCTTGAGAGAGGGGCTTTAGAATATTGCATTCGACGAAGGGGCTGAGACCCTTCCTTCCCCTGGCGACTTTTTTGAAACCTGTTGTGGAAACAGACATCTGTTCCAAACGATTCCTTGAGTCGCTGGCCCCACCTGCCTGTGATCGCTGCGTTCTGGAGGGAGACGAGAACAGGTAGGAGTTGTTGAAAATGGCCTTTTCCCCTCTCTCCCGAAGGTGTGTGTAATACCTACTTTTTTAAAAAATTGGGTCATCGAGTGAAAGAGAAATCGGGGCCCACATCTGCCCCGGGGCTGTTTTTTGTTTAGTGAGTGATCACCTTTTTTCCATGTCGGTTCGAACAGTTGCGAAATTTGCAGTTTTGGGTGTTCTCCTTATGCCCCAAAACAACGAGTGGAGGACTTCGTTTTTGGTCAAGATACTTCTTAGAAGCGGCTCTCGATGTTTACAGTGGCGTGGCGTGATCCCATTTTCGTGACGCAGTGTTTAGGACTTTGGTTTCAAGGATGCATTTGGAGCTTGCACTGGCTGCAGGGGTGCGCAAAACTTCACAAGCGCTGCGGTCTGGATTGGTGAAAAAAGCGGGTCGCATGCACCAGTTTGAGTAACGTATGAATAGAGATAACGTACGTCGGGGCTCACACAAAAATAAACACTTTAGTGGACAGCGATGGACCGCTGTAGCATGGTTGGTACAGTAACGGATTAGCAACCGGACGGTTGCGAGTTCGAATCCAATGAAAGTAAGTCGTGTACAAAGGGAGCTGGTGCGCGTTAAATTTGTCATGGCCTCAAATGTCTTCACGTTAGCCTGGTGTGGGGAGTGGGTTCCAGCTCAGGTGTTGCCTCGTCATCTGAACGTGGTTCAAAATTACGAGGTGTTGTCTTCGGATCTTTCCCTTAAGGGACTGATCCCGGACCGTCGTTAATAGCCCGTTGCGTTGCTCTAGAACGCCGTTAACTAAAATTACCATTACCTGGAACAGTATACGCGCTGGCGATACCGTCTTATCACGTCAAGAGATCAGACGCAGACTGAGAATTTGGCAACGTTCTTGGCGCTCGCCAAGTACATGAGACGTTACGCCAATTAAGGAGCAGCGCCGACAACTTTCACGCAGATATTCACGGCACGGACATGTCTGCAAAGGAAATTTTTTTCTAACCTGTTACAAAAAAACGCGTCTGGAATAATCGACCATTTTTGATGAGGTTAGCCAGGGTTAGCGCCATCCATGTTAACCCTCCTAGTGGTTTAATTTCGTGTCGTAAACATCCCTGTAGTGTCTAGCCTCTAATGCAAATATTTGTTCCAAACTGTCTCCATTTCTTGTCAAGGGTTGTTTTTCCTACTTGGATCTGCATTCTCCTTTTAGGGCAGTTTCGTCTCGACGCGATATCTCGTCATTAGCAAAACCGACCAGGCGATTATGTTCCACAACTCAATGTTCGGAAGTGAGCCATTGCTCTAGATTGCTCTAGATAGGTATCTTTAAAATATTATTTTAAAAATGCTCTTTTCCGGGCTTATACAAAGGAAATTTTATGACATTAATTATTATACATTATTTTAAAGCTCGGGAACTCCCAATTAAGAGTTTTGGAACTCCGCTCTTCCAACTTTCACACTTCGCCAACTTATTCAGGGAGGAATCGAACTTGCGCCGCGTATAGCTCGTAGGCTGCTAGAGCAGAAGGCAAATCCACCGAGACCGTGGATCAAAATGATGTGGTGTTGTCCTCGAATCTTTCTCTTTGGGATTTATTCGAGGGCAATAGCCCGTTGTGTCGCTCCGTGCGACGTTAATTAAAATATCTACCCATCTACTTAATTGAAAACAGGGATTGCCCGTGACCCAGTGACCCACAGCGCTAGCAACTTATGAGTTGTAGGTTCCATTCCTCTATGGGTGTACTTATTTCTTCTGCGTCTGTAAAACGTTCCTTATGCATATATTTCGTTATTCGTTCATGGAGGGGGGGGTTGTCAGTTGTAAATTCGATTCATTTTGCTTGGACAAAAATAAATTTTTATGCCATCATTACTTGTCATGAATGAAACTCGATTCATTCGTTCTCTCGACATGTTCCAACATGAGTATTCCCGGAGTGCGTGGCTCAGTGGTTCACTCATAATTATTCGTGCCATTTGCGAATTGACAGCGATGATGGAAAGCAGACGATCATTTACATACGGCGGATCAACACGTCTCGTCGCTATGGCAACGGGCAATGGCGACAGGTTCGCGAACTGTGTGGTGCGTACTGTCCCTCTGTTTAAAATAGACTGTTCACAATATAAACCCCTCTTTGTGAGACTGGAACCATATCGACGTGTTCTCCAATTTGTCCCAAAGGGTCTCGGAGGTCCCGTTCTTTAGGCTACCTATAGTTGATATCCGAGGAAATATGGGTTCGCAGACTTAAACCTTTACGTGCAACGAAAATCCGGGGCGCTTTGATGATAGAAAAGAGGGGGACGTTCGGACTATGTTTTGGGATTTTGGACTATTTAGCTATCCGATCACGTTGAAAATGCCATTTTTACCAAATATTCCAAAAGATTTTTTATCTGATTTGATAGAGTATTTATTTGACTTTCCAAAATATATATATATTTTTTTCTTTGAGTTAATCAGTTGCAGAGCTATCCGAGCAGATTAATCATTTAAAATTTACTTTTTCTTTTGCAAATGTAATTTTACAAAGTTTTCTCAAATGTTTAAATGGTTTCTCTTTTGGAAATGGTGTGAACATTTTAAAAGAGAAGTGAAGAAAAAAAAATTGTTTACACAAACAGCAAAAGCAAGAGTCAGCAAACGATACGCTTCAAACTATTTTTTACTCTAAATTAATATTTATGCATTATTTCCTCACTTCGAATGTTATAACACAAAAAGTTATGAATGGATACTCGTAAAACTTCGAGAACTTTTTCTTTATAGTGTTGTCTAGTGAATGAACTAGAATAATTATGCTGAGTTGAAAAGTTTTTAAATTATGGCTTTTTATTTAAGAAATTGGTTTTAAAACTATCAAAAATCTTCTATTCATTTTTCGCTTGTAAAATTTTTGTTTATTTAAATATCTTTTTGATTCTAGTTCATTTCCTAGAAAAATGCATGTAGTTTATTGTGGTAGCATCATTTTTCGAATTGGAATAGATTTTCATGTAGCAAAATTGAAGTTTTTTACACATTTCTTTGAAATTTCATAGATAATTATCATTTTTATAAAATTAATAATATATATTTATAGCTCAATGCTATTGTTTCACACTAAAACATGAAAATATCATAAACATGTTTCGATACCACATTTAAAAAAAGAGTCTCGAACGTGTTCGGATTAATTTTTATTGTCGTCTTCCTAACCGTGATGTATTCAAAGTACAATAATCCCTCATTCTATCGAGTTTTCGCTCATTTACTATATCGCTGATTTTTACTCGATCCTGGTGAATTTTTATTTCGTGAACAGCATACGAAGTCTCGACCTGTTTCTTGGAACTGGGAATTCAAAGGGCACCTGTTTCAGCCATAGACGTGAGATGCGGGTAGACTGAGCATTGCTGTTAAAACTCAAAAGGTGTCGTGTCACGTGACTGTTCTGTGTAAAACTGGCTGGGTGGGTTGATTTGACCTATTTGGCATCAACCACTATGTCGCTCTGACCAATCAGATGATGAATCAATGGATGTTCGTCTTCTCACACACGTCTTTTCACGTGAACCAATCAAATGATGAATCTTCGTTTCCACCCGGCAGACGAAAGTAATCGAAGTTTTGGTCACATGATCCTGGACACAAAAAAGAAAACCAATGCTCACTCTTTATATTTCCCCTATGTTAACCTTCTTTTATGTATCCCCTTTTCCCGTGAACCTTGTTGCCAGAATACTGAATTCCTTAAGGGCATCTTCAGACATTGTCGAATTAGAAAGTTGATCTTCTTCACCTGCTTTACCCCGAAATGACGTAAGAAAACTATCACAAATATTCCACCCAATTTTAGTTGTATATAATTTTAAATAAAAAACGTGTAGTGTAATGTACAATTCGCACCTTGTCTCCTAGTACAATTTTCCCAGCTCCCCCCCCCTTTTTTTCCCCTCGGTATACAGCGCGTCTCTACAAGCACGATATATAGAAAGGTCGGCTTTCGGTTTTCCTGTCTCTGATAAAGGATCTTCGCACCCCACCATTGGCAAATGTGAGCGTAAGGAAAGAGGAATTCAAATATTGACTTCCTTTAGAACACGCGGGAAGAACTCGATTCCAAGGACAACCTTGAGTTAATTTCATTTTCTCCACGGTCTTGCTTTGCGGCCGACATGAGTCTTTTCATATAAATTTAACCTACTAAAAAATTGACAGCTCAAAATTAATATTCTATTTTTCAGTTAACGAACTGTCTCTTTTAATGGAAATCAAGTGAGGAAATGGCTTACAATTGTTTCAAAGATATGAATGATTTTTGCAGATTGCAAATTGGGAAGTAAAGAGGCTTAAAGTTTTTCGTTCTCCTATTGGCTCTTTCAGCTGTCATACTTTTTTTAAGAAGGTGGGAAACATACAGAAATGAAATCGGAAGCACCTCTTTTTGATGAAGACATCGAAAATATTAATTAATTGAAAAACTGAATGATTGATTTGTATGCCGTGCCACGTAAATTTTAAAATCGATTCTAAATCGATAAAGATCGATACAGGTAAAAAATCGATTATGCGAAAGATCGATTCAAAAGGATCGATTTTTTCAAGTTACAAAAAGTATTATAAAAATATGAACAACCATTGCTATGTCGATTCTGCCCCACGAACGCCAATCGAAATTGAAAGAGAAACTTACTGAAATGACGCATTAATCTAACGAGATCAATCGCCTTATCGTTATTCAGAACGATTCAGATTAAGATCCAGTTCTTGGCTTTCCCGCAACTAAATTGATCCCGTGTTCGATCGATCATTAAGATATTGATCCGGAATCACCCATCCCTTGTTCCATGTCCAGGGAATGACTGGTAAGTCACTGACTGTACAAACCGCAAACCTCGCGGAGAAGAGGAGGAAATCAGGGGCTGTCTCCTCATAATTCGTTAATGAATGCGTAATGTTTTCGGGTTAGGGAAACTACCTGTTAATTTCATAGTGGCTAGTTCGAAATAATTCACCTGTATTATGCTTCGACTCTTTGTAAGGTGCGAAAAACATCTTCCGGTGTATTGTCATCAAACTGAAGACATTTATTCGTTCATCGTTTCTCTTAAAAGAACTGGTTAAGTTCGACTTCATTTGTATCTTCTATTTTTTTTATCATCTGCTTTATTGTTGCAGTCTGAATATTGTTGCCGGGATAAATCCCCCAAGGGAAATATCCGAAAAACTGACTACCGATTAAAGATGCTCTGCTGTGGATGACATCGATTAAAAATCCTCATTTTTCGCAGAAGTAGCGAATTCTTACAACAAACAAAAAAAGCTCAATTAAAGACGAGTTTTAAAATTCCTGATGATAAAGCTAGTGGAAAAGTTTGTATCAAAAGAAATTAGTTAAATAGCGAACTTAATAATCAGGAAAAATTTGATAACAAAAGACACATTTACAGTTTTCAGTCAAACAAAAGACCTGACAAAAAGGAATTCATCTCGGTTGGATTTGGATTTTGCAGCGCATTATCCAAAAATGAAATTTTTTATATTCAAACTATTATTTTAACATATATTAATTGGTCAGTTGTAGATATTCAAACAAATTAACAGTTTTTCCTGCTGATATACAATATGTGATACATACACTGTCACATTTTTGGTAGGTAGATAATTTAATTAGCGTCACACTGGAGTAACACAACGGGCTCTTGCCAAATTTTTGGAGAAAGAAAATTTTCGAATTTTGTTTGCTTTTAAAAGGTTTTTTAATAAAAGTTACGAGTATTTACTTTTGATAATATTTTTTAAAAGGTGGATTTTGTAGCAAGAAAGTCACTTTTTTTAAAGGAATTGTTCCTCAAAGGACATTCAAAAGGCCTTTCGGAAAAAGAAATGTTTTTATCTTTGAAGTATTGAAAAATACTTTCCCCTAAAAAGAAATGTGACCCATCATTTCAAAGCCTGAAAACGAATAGCAAAATTAATTTTTACGAAGAATTTATTGTGCTGGTTATCTTATGTTTGTCTTGACGAGGTATCTCGCTATTCAATCTATTATACCCAAACTGACATTGAGTGACGAGATATCTCGTCGAAAGCTCTTGGAGGGTTAACAAGCAGCAGTATATTTGTATAATGTTTCCTGGAAACCATGATTTTGGAAGTGCTAACAAGTAAATTTGATGGTAATTAAGTATACGTGAATTGAACGAAAGGTTTAAAATTCTGAGTATATACGATACACTGTGTATATTTACTGAAAGCAAAATGTGGGGTGGGGGGTCAGATCTTGATGGGCGAATCCACTTGGAGGGTTAAAGGGGGTGATCAATTCCTCTTTTTCTGAGGAAGTGAAACCTTTCGCTGTTTCTTTTTCTCCGAACGGCGAAGTCCTGCGGGAAAGAAGAAGATGCCACATTGCCTCCGAAGTTTCAAGGAGGGGGGGGATGAGCTAAGCCAACTCCCTCCCTCTCCTCCAGGGGCGTCACGGTTTGATTAGATCCGATCCCCCTGCCCGATTGCTGTCTCTAAACAACAGCCATCTCTCCCAAGACACACGCACCGAGAAGAGAGAGAAAAAAACCCAAATCCCATTCGCCGTTTGTCACGCCTTTTGATTCCTTGGAGGACATTTCAAGGTCAATTCTCTGCGCCTTTCGAATCGAACTTTTTTGCTCTTTCCATTGTGTTTACTGTTCCGACTCCTGATGAGCATCCCTGCGAACGGGGTGACAATTCGAAGCATTTTTGGCTGCCGAACACCCCCCCCCCTCCCCTTTTGTTCTGTCCATCAGATATAGGTTTCGTTCATTGACAGGCCGGAGGTAAAAAACAAGCTTCATTTAAGGAACACCGTAAATTACGCTCTTTTTCGAACGGAAAAACACATTGTTTCCAGCTGGAGAAACGCTGGTGGTGATAAATTTTCCTGAGTGGTCGGTTTTCCAAGTAGTCCAGCTTTGCGTACAAAATCGTTCCACGAAGTGAGAATAAAGTAAATACAGTAACCCCTCGATGTATCACGCATTCAGCCATATCGCTCTTTTTTATTCCCCCATGAAATTTCGGTTTTGCAAGCAGCGGAAGTCTCAATCTTTATATTTAGAATTGAGTGATCGCTTCCTTAACCCTCCTGGGGGTTGTCTCGACGAAGTCTCTCAAGCAAAATTATTGGCAGGTCTTGATGGACGAGAAATCTCGTCATTTGAATAAAACTGACAAATCTTGTCTGTGTCAAAAAAATTGGCTATATCTTGATGACGTCATTAGCAAATATATTTGGTGATATTTGGCCATGCTCTGAGTCAGTCACAAGACAGACAATATCAATAGATCATACACAAGAAAATTTTACTGACACAGTAGAGAGCAATGCACACAGGGAGGAATCGAACATGCACCGCCTAAATTAAACGAGAAGTCGAAGACTAAGCATAGAAGAAAAATATAAGTAGACGGTAAGGTAAGGTAATTTTAATTACCGTCGTACTAAAGCAACACAACGGGCTATTGACGACCGGTCTGGGATCAATCCCCTAAGAAAAACATTCGAGGACAACACCACGTCATTTTGAACCACGGTCAGATGACGAGGCATCACCCGAACTGGTACCCAACTCTCCAAACTTCCACACCAACCCAACGTGAGGACTTTTGAACCAAAACAGATTTAAGGTACATCAGCCGTTTCTATAACATCCACGCTTACAAATATCCATGCACTAACCCGGATTCGGAACTACCAGGAACCTTCCGATCTAGAAGCTAATACCTTAACCACCATGCTGGTTGGTCGGCAAGTAGACGGAGAATTGCTATTGATAAGAACTTCAAAAAGTGTGACCAATATATTGACTAGTAGTCACGTGACTGCTCGGTAAAACTGGACTGGGTGAGCCGATTTGATACATTGTAGCAAAAGTGAAAAGCGAAATCGCGAAAGTCTACAACTATCAGATGATCAATCAGAAGATGAATCAATGGATGGGTGTCTTCCCCATTTCTACCGACTAATCGTATGATAAATGTTAGGTTCCACCCAGCAGACAAAAGAGGCTAAGAGTCATGTGACTACTAGTTTTTGTCACATCATCCTGGACACATAAAAATGTTGCCTTTTCTCGTTATACTTTTATTTTTCCTCTATGAGTCTGAGGACTGTGGCAGATATTTCTGAGTGATGAATTGACACCCAATAGATTATGGTAACCTCTTGAGCAGGTTTGTATCGCTCCCCCTTGATATATCCTGCAGTTTCGGGTCCTCTGGCGATATATCGAGCCGTTGCTGTACATCTTTCCAACGTATCGGAAAGATGACTACGTTCGTATATCCAGTTAGTTACCCAATACACAACCACCAAGAGGATTGTTTGCGGCCCTTTTCATGTTAATTGAACTAACACAACTTAATTAACCAATTCGCTTAAATAACACACAAACTTTCGCACAATCGCCCTGTTGGATTGACGAAGTCTTAGAGGCTTCTTTTGGAATATGTTCTACTCGATGAAAACGATTCGTTATGGGAAAGGAAGTTTTGGCTACAACAAACTAGTTTGGATTAATATTGGAAAATGCTTTAACCATTGGACTACGGCAGGTACATCAGTTGTACCATTATCACGCCAAGAAAGAATTTAGATTACGGCCGTTACAGCCAGTTGTACCTTGAAAGTTATAAGAATTGCGCCAAGAAAGAATCGCTCTTGTTTTATATATAGCCGTAGTTAAAAGGTTAAACCGACCTTGCGATAATTCATTTATAAAATGTGTCCGTATAGTTTAAATTGACATGGGTTGAGGTGAATTTTCAATCCTCAATACTTTACCTTAATTGGCAAGATTTCGTAACATCAAGAATTGGAAATCCACGGCATAGAAGGAAATTCTAAACGGGTCCTGCAATGGATGGATCCTTTGGGATATTCTTCATTATAGATGTGCATGAGGTATCTGGCCGCGCTGGAACAACTCAATTTAAATTTCTAAATAGCTGTCTAGTGGCAAAGAATCGATTCTTCAACTGCCATCGGATATTGGGTAGATTTCCTACCAAATACCGCTCACTATTAGACGATGGATGATGGAATGAACACTTTCCAAATAGGTATGCATTCCAATTTTAATTTCAGTCCTTTTTCATGGGAGTGTAAGAAACAGACTTCTCAATCTGAACATCGATCTAAATACTTTTTTTCACCACGTTCCAATTGGGCAAAAGTGAGAAATACTTCGTGGTCAGTTCTTTTTCCTAGGTTTACTCTAGCCTCTTACTGTTTCGTATATGTTCCTCAACGCTTGCTACAGTAGTTTATCATGCAATAAAAATAAAAGCCTCTGTTTTTTGGGGAAAGCATTTATTTGTTAAGTTTTAGTTTTCAGACAATTGATTTAAAATCTACACAATCAATCGATTCAACTGTTTTCAAGCGAAGGAAGTCTGTTTCATGCCACCATCCTTTTTCTATTTGAATTGTTGGTAACGTTATGTCATAGAGGGCCGTGGTAATCGAGTTGGAAGAGTAACGAACTAGCAACCGGTGGGACGAGAGTTCTAAGCCAGGTGCATCCAAAGACCGTCGTGGTCTCGGGTGAGGGGGCAGTGCACTTCAAATCTGACGTGGCCTCAAATGTGCTGACGTTGGCGTGGTGGGGATGTTTGGAGAGTGGGGTGCCGGCTTAATGTGTTCACCTAGTCATCCGACCGTGGTTTTAAATGACGAGGTGTTGCCATCGGATCTTCCCCTTCGGGACTGCTGCCGTACCATTGCTGGCCGACCAACCGGTCTGGAGGTTAAGGTGTTAGCCTCTTGGTCGGAATATTTCTGGTTCGAATCCGGGTCAGTGCTTGGATGTTTATAAGAGTATGGTGTAGAGGCGGCTGATGCACCTTAAATCTTCTCATGTTGGGTTGATGTGTCAGTTTGGAGAGTGGGGTGCCAGCTCAGGTGTTGCCTCGTCATCTGACCGTGGTTCGAAATGACGTGGTGTTGTCCTCGGATATTTCCCTTAGGGGATTGATCCCGGACCTTCGTCAATAGCCCGCTGTGTTGCTCTAGTACGACGTCAATTAAAAATTACCAAATTACCCGTACCTTTGCTAATAGCCCAGTGTTTTACTGAAGTGCGACGTTCATTCAACTACCCCGTTCTCTGACCACGTGAAACTTCTATTTTCTCCATCAAGTAGAGGTTGGACAGAAGTGCATAATATTGCACTATACACGGTATACTCTTAACCCGGAACCTAGCGTGCGAGGGCGCCATTAAAATGTTGTTTTCACCTTCAATCCCACGTGCGTGACACCTGTTTTAAGTTGTTGGGCATCAAAGTTAAATGGAAACTTGTTAACTACCCTTCTCCTTCGGCCCGTGACCTCCTCCCGGCCCGGCCGGTGTCAATGTCAGGGTCCGCTGGATCGCCGTGTTTGTTTAATGGGGGGCATTAATCCTCCCCGAGTCCCATTAAGGGTGAGATGTCCGCATTCCCCGACTCCACTTCCTCGTCCCCCAGAGGGCCTCCGATATCGTCCGCGGTGTCGGGGGAAAAAAAGCGTGAAATCGTTTGGGCGTGCGACACGTGCTCGATTAAGTTGCCGTGTCCCACTTTGTGCATTGTTTTTTAGGCTCCTTTTTCCCTCTCGGTGGTGACACAGTTTTCTGAGAGATGCTTTCCCCCTGGGGACTTATTATCAGACTTCTCTAATTGCTTCCTTCTGGATTCCTGTTCGCCCCCAAACTCTTACGCAACTCCATCGGCAACTTTTCTCCGACATTTTTTTGTCAGTTTGTGTCAGTGGTGCACCCAAGAGGCTCTTGGGCCGCACCCAAAGCAAAAAAAAATCAACTGTCCTTCGACTTTGAAAACATTATCTCTTTGTTTAGTTGTGGTCTCGTAATGTGTGTTGCACTCGTGACTCTCCAAACTTCGATTACGCTGATTAAACTGGTTCCACACTTTTTGGAATTTAACCTAAAATGTATTTCACCGTAGGTCCACTCGTTGGTGAAATCTAAAAGCCCTCGAACTCCTCCACTCATTGTCATCCAGCTAATCACTCGGGACTTCCCTTCATTTCGGTGGTCCCAGATCATTGCAAACTGCTTTGGCAATGATGAGACTTAGAAGTGGACACACCAAAGGAATGTTCCATCTTGTTCCTGTACTACCTCGCTTGCGATTCAATCTCATGTTCTTGACTGCGTCGGTGAATTTTTGCATTCGTTGGTGGAAGACCAAGAACAGTCAGCTTTTCGACCTTCTCAGGTGACAAGATCTTATGGACCTTGTGTAGCATTTCTAGATTATGCATAGATGCCTTATTGAATTGATTGATTGAAGACCAAGGGAGGCAACTTCTCTTTTGTTCAAGTGACATCTTATGAACCTGGTCCAGCATTTCCTAGACAACGGCGGATGAGCAACAGCACCGACATCTATTTCTGGAAGGGACTCGAGCCCGATGGGTACTCCCCTTGACTACGTCTCGGTTTCGAGGCGAACTGACTAGTAGCCAACCATGAAGTTATTTTTCTTATCTTATCCCATCTTTTCCCATCGAGACTTTCACAGAACCGATACGAATTGCTAAAATATTTTCAAACGTGACTACCTTCTTTCTACTTATGGGTTCTAAAAACAGAGGACGATACTTGGCATCTATAGTACCCAGAAACACAGGTTTGTCCTCGGCAGGGGTATGGCTGACACGGACTGTGATGACCTTTTGGAATGTTCGGCCTTAACAGGCGTCCATGCGTGATAATGGAAGGCTCCAGAATTTTTGTAGGAGCTGGAATTTTGGATCTTTTTTGGTTCTGTGTGTGCTCCACATGGGGGTTTAATAGATATATTTGCTTAAGTTTCTTCGCAGTAAAACAAAATAAACTTATGGGTACTACTAACTCCAGCATTTATTTCTGTAAAATCAGGAACATTTCGGGGACTGTTCTTGTTTTCTCTTCGAATACGTTTCTGCTTTTTGTTTCTGTTGTTTCACTGTGTTTTCTTCAGACGCAGAAAAGTTGTTATGCGTTCTTAGTGCATTGTTCGTCCTCCAGGTGTCGCCGGTGTTTGTGCCTGGGGAGGGAGTGAGAGTGTGTGTCCCACTTCCAGCGCAAACAGGTTTCTTTCTTCTCCGCGTTACCCTCACCTTAACCCTTTGGATGGCAGAGGAAAATTATTCCGCCCTTGAACACGCGCATTCCAGATTGCCTTTTTTCACTCATTGATTTCTCTCCGGCCCAAAAACTAGTTCTCGACTCTTTTTTTTCTCTCTCCCTCATTCTCCCACCAATGGGTCACATCTATTCGGTTTTCAATGAAGAATGGCCAGCCTTGGACTGTCCGTCCATTCGCTCTCTCGGTAACTATGGGAACGGGATCTGGAGTGGGATTTTTTTTCTGAAGCTTTAACTGTGTCGAATAGAGAATTGCCGTGCTCCTCTGTGTGTGACTTTAACCTTCCAATAGTCTTGAATTTTATGTTAGAAAATTTCACGCTCATGTCCAAATAGTCAACTTTCTTGGGCTATAGTCAAGGTCAGAGCTAACTCAGTACTTTTAAGATTGTGCTTCGTGTTTCAACTCTTCATTTCGCATTTCCTTTTCATGTCGTTGAACAACCATTTCTATCTTATAGCCTAGCTCTGACGAAGTGATGTTTGAGTCGCATGGTTTTGAATGATTCTATTTATCAAACCGGGGTTGGTTGATTTTGTTGGGGGTTGTTTTGTGGTTTATCTCGAGACAAACAGACAACTTTAAGTAAAATTGCCGTGAAAGGGAATGCCGCGAAGGAATTGGGGAGTTGGATAATGGGACGAAAGCAGAAAAAGATCGACATCGGAAGGATATTTTCCCTTTCTTTTTTCTCTTCTTTTTAACGCGTTCACTGCCCACCACGAGTATACTTGTGGTTGACAGGATGCCCTATTTTACTCGTGCATAGTCCACGTGCATACTGTTTGTGGAAACTCATCGAGTTGACTCCTCGCGTTACATGATTAGTATGCTCTCGTCATCTGACCGTAGTTCAAAATGACGTCCTGTTGTACTCGGATCTTTCCCTGCGGGGGTTGATCCCCGATCCCACCAATAGCCCGTTGCTCCGGTGTAACGTTAATTAAAAATACTAACACCACGAGTATACTCCTCGTGTATACTCCTCGAGTATACTCGTGGCATTTTAAATTTCATTGGAAGGGCAAGGGATAGATCTAATCACGTCCTTTGATCTGGCTGCCGAACGGATTAAATAATGTTTTATATTTTTTTCTGATTGGCGTAATTCCAGTAGTAGTAGTAGTTCCTGTCGTTTTTAATCCGCGATGTTATTGCTGCGCTGCAGAGCATCCCCGTTTCCATGGTGCGAGAAGGGGTGGAGGAGTGAATGGATGCGGATTGTGATAGATGGGGAGGAGAGACAAAGGCCTATCCCGAACACAAAAGTCGGTGTCCCTTGGCGCCCGTCCAAACGCTCGCCTACCTCTACTCGACCGATCGCCTGACCTTGAACTTCGCACCCGCTCTCCCACCCCTCCCGCGAGGGGCCTCCGGAGGGAGATGTCATCCCTGGCTCGGCTGAGGTCAACGTTGCCAACGGTTACTGGTAATCTGCGATAACAGTTACTTGAAACATTCAGTCTACACTAAAATGTCCGACTTTCACTAAATGTTTCCGTTAACATTTCCCGTTAGAAATGGGGGTAAAATTGAATTTTAAAAAATTGGGTGGATATAGGGTTTTTTGAGGGGTTTGCCCAAATTACGTCAAGTAAATAAACATACGCACAGCGTAACTGACACAGAAATGCACCCCGAGGAGAAATGGGCAATCCCACTGAACCACAGCGACCCAATCAGAAATTTAGGGACTTCAAATTTTGTTTTGATCAATTTTATTTTCGTTTTAGTTAAGTGTGGGTTGCTTTGAATGTGTTTTATTTCCAGTTTGACGAAGGGCCGTCGTGACTGAGTGCGTATGTCCACTGTGCTAGTAACCATCGAGATTTTCGGACTAAAAAAATTCGCATTTTGAAACTATGTCACAGTGTATCACACATTTCAGGTACAAACAGAAAAAACATCGACCAAATCGCCTGTTCAACTATCAACAACTGTCCAATGAACGTATGGCTAAAAGATAGAGTGCCTGTGGTAATTATAGATTCTGTAAAAAGGTACACACCAGGTACCACTCACGGAAGCAGTGGCGATGTTGAACTCCGTTACCTCAGTGCTTCGACTGTGAATGAACCGTCGTGGAAGGGGCCCCCGAGAGCTGTCATCACACCGGACCCCTTCCGTCGGGCCCCATCTAGGAAGTGCTCTTCTGCCCAAGAGGCCTCTTGCGCATGACCCTGAAAATTCGGAGTTGCTCTGTTTGAACAAAGTCTGTCCGGGGACTGACGTGCACTTCACTGACACCTGTGTTTAGGATTTCTTGCAGGTCTTAACCCTCCGAGCGGCTCTGACGAGATACCTCGTCCACCGAGATCTGCGAATGCTTAACAACCACCTGGAGAGTATCCGATTCACTGATGCACACACGCGGGTCGAAATCTGTAAATATCCGTGTATGTATAAAGAAGTTTGAAATCACGATGGACGGAAATAATGCCTAGTTTAAAATATTAGTAACTTTTCGCGGTACACTAGATGTTACTGTGTTGAACGCAAAACGAGACGGGCAGTATTGCTATAAATGTAGTTTATTTTACAAACTACCTGAATAACCCTAGGGTTTAAATGGTTGAATGTTGATTGACAAGTGAATTAGAATAATCACATTTCTTACATAGAAAAATGCAATAATTTAAGTTGTACCGAAAATACTTTTAGCTTCGTTTTAACTTTTTCATAGGAAAAACGAAAGATGTGCAAAGTGTTGAATTTGAACTAAAATAGAGCAATTCGACGAAAGACACGATAATCATCCCCGTTGAACGTATTTCCTTGTCAATATTCATTTATTACAAGAAAACAAATTTTAGATTTTAAAATTGGCACTTTTAGGACTACCTGTGTGCCAATTTTCATGGTCGTAAGTGCTGTAGATTGGTCTGAAAATAAGATAGTAATAGCCTATGTGTTCCGAAGTGTTCTAAAGTATAAGTGTACGGAATTTGTCCCTGTCACACACACATATGACAGGAATGCTTTATACTCTGGGATCGCACTCTGTAAGGTATATAAACATGTAAGGTATGGTAACCTTACATGTTTAGATTATATTTGTTGCTTTGAATTTAACGATAGATCATGGGGCATCATATCAGTACTATTGAATCAATGACAATCTCCTCTGTTCCATTTTTTCCAATCGAGGTTCGGCAGGTGGTTCTTAGATTGACATGTTTTTTCTGCGCCCCTATTCCATCCGTCCCCATTCGTTCGAGCAACCTTCACTCGGACCCTCAGTCGAAGGCCGTCTCCCCCCTCATCGCGGCACCTGCATCCCCCACGTGACCCAGTTGCTTCTTTCGATATCTGATATCGTCCGGCGATTCCGTCTTTCCACTACTTCAATACAGTTTAATTACATCCCCGTGAAGCGATCTTCTCTGCAAGCACCTGCAGCCTGCGGAGAAAACAACGTGGAGGGTCTGGATTTGTCCATACATGCAATATTTTGCAGATTTTGAAACAAATAGAAAAGACAATGCAAAGAATCTTGACAGATGTTTTCTTAATGTAGTCATGGTATGTAGTTAACGTCGCACTGCAACAACTCAACGGGCGATTGACGACGATCCGATATCAATCTCTAGAGAAAAGATCCGAGGACACCTCTTTATTTTGAAACAGTGGGTCAGATGACAAGGTCAACACATGAGCTGTCACCTCACTCTCCACATTTCCATACCATGCCTTCGTGAGGACATTTGAGTCCACACTAGATTGAACGGGCACCAACCTCCACATACATTACGGTCTTTGACTGGACTGAGTGTCGAACAAGCTACCCCCTTCCCCCCCCCCCGCCCCCGCCGTTGTTTATTCAGTATAAACATTTTTTCAAGTGATTAAATCTAAAAAATAGAAATTGTAAAAGCGGGAACGTGTTGACTCACCATTGGACTGTTTTGTGCGTTTAGACTATCAGAGGTCTCGAAGCTCTCCGTAAATGGAATCAAACGGATTTTATGTTCGATTTGTATGAAAAGCGAAAAAAAAGTTTACACGACAGAAATCTTAAACGTAATATTGATCAGGGGGTTCAGTTTTAGTGGTGTTTTCCTAATATTTTCCCTCGGCATCTATTTAAATTCTGTTTCCAAAAAGAATCAAACCGAAACAGACTGAGAGAATCGAAAATTTTCCATTTTCATTAGGGTCGCTCTCGTGGAATACACAAACCGCTGGTGGTTTAGGTGTCAGCCTCTAGATATCAAGGTTCCTGGTTCGAATCGGGATCAGTGTATGGATGTATGTAAGCGCACTGTGCAGTGTCGCTGGTGTACCTTAAATGTGTCGTGGCCGAAAGTCCTCACGTTGGGTTCGTGTGGAAGTTTGGAGAGTGTGGTGGAAGAACGTGTGCTGCCTCGACATCTGACCGTGGTTCAAAATTCTCTGGTGTCGTCCTCAGGGATGTCCTTAAGGGATTGATCCCGAACCGTCAATAGCCCGTCGAGTCGCTTTAGTACGACGTTACTTAAAAATTACCATTTCCCGGAATATCCAAACGATATTCTTCTGCCGTTATCCCATTCCTCTATTCCCCCAAACCCCTCTCTTCCCTTTCACGACATTTTTTACTTGTCGTGTGTTTGGCAGAGCTTGGCCAACTATGGCCCTCGCGCCATAAAACCTGGAAACGACCAACCACTTTCGTTAATAGTTGCGCGCTCCCTTTGGAATAATATTCCACCTCCACAGGGGCTCGGGTGGGGGCCTTGTTTAGGGATGGACGTGTGGAATCTGTCTGGAGATGTAGGTCGTGGAATCACAGCACCCCCCCCCCTTCCCCAGTGCGATAAACCAAATCTCCTTCGAAGTAAATAAACAAGCGTCGCTTAGAATTTCCCGGAAAGCCAAGAGTTCCTTCGGAGGTGCCGTGGAGAGTTTCTTCCCCTCGTGTGTTTTTCATGCACAGTCGTGATGTTTTATTTAGAGCGCAACCCGCCTGGCCACATGAAGGATGCGTTGACATTGACAGGGCCCTGGCACTCTCTTGGGGATTTTTTTACCGATTCCTGCTGATGTCTCCAACTTGTTGCTGGGTGGCAGTCCTTCCCAAGCGCTCGCTCTAACCCTGTAACGTTTTTAACCCTCAATGAGTCGCACAGGTGTTGACCTTGTCATCCGACTGTGGTTCGGAATGACATGTTGTTGTCCTTGGATCTTTCCCTGCGGGTTTGATCCCCTATCGTTGTGTTGCTTCAGTGCGACGTTCATTAATTACATATTGATAAATAAACTGCAGATATTACTTTTCTCTCTGTATGAGCTTCCCCCACCGACTGGGCCGACCAACCGGTATAGTGGTTAAGGTGTTAGCCTCTAGATCGGAAGGTTCTTGGTTCGAATCCGGGTCCGGGCATGGATGTTTGTAAACGTAAGGTGTAGAGGCGGCTGGTGCACCTTAAATCTTCTCATGTTGGGTTGATGTGTCAGTTTGGAGAGTGGGGTGCCAGCTCAGGTGTTGCTTCGTCATCTGACCGTGGTTCAAAATTACGAGGTGTTGTCCTCGGATCTTTCCCTTAAGGGACTGATCCCGGACCGTCGTCAATAGCCCGTTGTGTTGCTGTAGTACGACGTTAACTAAAAATTACCAATTATTATTACCCCCACCGGCTGGAATTGCTAACGGACGACCAACCGGAAGGTTGCGGGTTCGAATCCAACCTAAGACCTTCGTGTAGAAAAGAAGCTGGTGCACGTTAAATGAGTCGAGGCCTAAAATATTCTCCCATTGGCGTGGGGTGAAAGTTCGTAGAGTGGGTTGCGAGTTCAGCTGTTGACCTCGTCATTCTGAATGTGGATCAGAACGACGAGGTTCAGAATGATTCACGTTCAGATGACGAGGTTCAGAATTCAGGTCCTCGTATCTTTCCTTTCTGGATGGATACCAGACCATCGCCGTCGACCTACCTGTCTAGTGGTTTAGGTGTCAGCCTCTAGATATCAAGGTTCCTGGTTCGAATCGGGATCAGTGTATGGATGTATGTAAGCGCACTGTGCAGTGTCGGCTGGTGTACCTTAAATGTGTCGTGGCCGAAACTCCTCACGTTGGGTTGGTGTGGAAGTTTGGAGACTGCCTCATCATCTGACCGTGGTTCAACAGGATGTGGTGTTGTCCTCGAATCTTTCCTTTAGGAGATTGATCCCGGATTGTTGTCAATATCCCGTTGTGTTGGTCTAGTACGACGTTAATTAAGTATTACCAAATTACCCGCACCATCGCCAATAGCCCGATCTGATGCTCCAGTGCGACATTAATTCAACTACTTACCTCCCTCCACCGGCTTCATTTTCCTGTCTACCATTCGAGCCAGTCTGTAAGTGAGTGGATGTTCGTGAAGTAAGCGCTTCTCCACACGAGAGAAGCAGTCAACATCTTGGAGCTTATTTGCGGCACAAAGGCGAAAGTGCCACATCCGGATGCCGGCAAATAATGAAAGGATTTCTCTCTCCCAAACTGGTTTCCCCCGGCAGAGACACAATGGACACACGTGCTGCCGATGCCACGATGGGAAACCTTCGCGACCACCGACGCTGACCGATTTCTTTCCAACGCAGGAATTGACAATCTTCGGTGCAATAGAAATTACCGGCCTTTCAAAGGAATTAATCTCTTCCTATCTATCGCACCTGCTGCGGTTTCTGTCTACATGACACGGGGATATATCCCGGAACTAGGACCACACTCGAATTCAGGCTCAACACTTTGGAGAGGTCACCTAAGGACAAAAAGGGAAAAAGTTTTTTTTTCTGGTTCAATTAATCTGGTTTTATCAAAGTTAGGGAACGAAAGTTAAAATCTTTTCATTGTATTCATACGAGTAAACACGTCACCTGACTGTGGTTCAAAATGGCGAGGTGTTGTCCTCAATCTTTTCTTTTACGTTTGATTCCGGATCTTCGCCAATAGCCCGTTGTGTTGCTCCAGTGCGATGTTAATTGCATGCCAACCTTTTACTGTACAAGGGTGCTATGAAAATGCATTATCGTCGCACTGGAGCATCACAATGGACTATTGGCGACGGTCCGGGATCCATCCCGAAGGGAAATATACGAGGACAACGCCTCGTCATTTTGAATCATGGTCAGATGACGAGGTCAGCACCTGAGCTGGCACCCCACTTTCCAAACTTCCACCCCACGCCAACGTGAGAACATTTGACGTCACGGTAGATTTAACATACACCAGCCTCTTTGTGCACAACGGTCTTAGGCTGGACAAAGTTTCGAACTCGCATTCAACTGGTTGCTAATCCGTTGCCCTTCCCCGCGGCCCGAGAATTCCGCGTCTGTCAGCGGGCTTTAAATTATGTCCCCAACTTTTTCCAGCAGAAGCATCGAAATTTAAATTCAAGTTTTTGTTGTGTGGTGTCAACGACTTTTGTGCCTTTCTATTCTAGTCTTCTCTGAAGCCCTGGGGCGTCGAGGGCGCCCCACTTTTGGGGACGCGCTCAAGCCTTGTTTGGGTTGGACGGTTGGCACACTCGTAAAAATTCAGGTAATGGCGATGCGATCCGGAAGTACTTCGGGGTGGTTCAACGTACCACGGGCTCTGGGCCTCGGAATTGCCGGGGCTTTACGACTGGGGCAAAATAAAGTCGTTTATGAAGGACTATCGGAAGTGCGCTTGTGTAACTGAAATCACCCTCCAAATGAATGAAAAGTCGTTTAGGAGGAATAGCCCACTTAGGAATACTGGAAGAAAGGTATGTGTACAAGGCAGAGGAAATGAGGTACTAACCTCTAACTATAACAGTGTCGTATTTCTAAATAGGCTGAATAAGTTGCAGTCTGGACCTCCTCTGCAGAGAACTACTACGATCTAGGGTTCGATCGAGTGTCGAACTCGCAATCGTCCGGTGCTCTTCAAAGCATGCTACTAGGTAGTGGTAGCCGGTTGCGAGTTCGAAACTAGGTTCAACCAAAGACTCGTATACGTGGGGGAACGTTAACCTGTAGACTACGGCCGGTACAGCAGTTGTACTATGATCGCGCCAAGAAAGAATTTCGACAACGTCCAGTACCTTGAAGTTGTACCTTGAAAGTTGTATGAATCGTTCCAAGAAAGAATGGCTCTTGTTACATCTATAGCGGTATTCAAAAGTTTAACTGCGTTATGGCCTCCAATTGTCCTCAAGTTAGCGTGGTGTGCAAGTTTGGGGAATGGAGGTGGCCCCCGCAGGTGTTCTCGTCATCTGACATCGTGGTTCGAAATTACAAGGCGTTGTCCTTACATCTTTCCCATCCGGATAGATCCCGGATCATCGCCCGTTGTGTAGCTCCAGTGCGACGTTCATTAAGTACCTATCTACATCAGCTTTGCATTGAAACCTTGTTGCTCTAATCCCCGCTCATTCCACTACCTGCAATTTTTGTCTGAAATTATCTACTTCAAAATTCCTCCTCCCTCGTCTTAAGTGATTCGTCGCATCTAGGTGAGTTCAGGGGATTTTCCGGAAGTGCGTCCTCCCACGCTTCGTAAGATCCATCCTTCAGAGTCGTTCGATCGTTCCCCCAAAGTGCTTTTAGCCATAAAAATAGATTATCCGTTTTATAGCCACGCACTTCGCCGAGGAGTCTAATCTGGATGGTAATGTCACGTCGTCGCCCCGAATTGAGTTGGGGCCCAGCTCTTGTCCAGGAGGGTGTTCCCGGAACCTGCTGAATGAGGTCTCGGGTGTTCCGCGACTGGAATTGAGAAATAAAAACCTAATAACTGCCATCCCATATCACGAGATTACCCTTTTGCCGTTCGAGGGCTGAAATGGATTGCTCTCCGCATAAGCATTATTCCATGAGATGAATTTCGTGGTTCGTGCGACGAAAGGTAGGTAGTTAATTAGCGTCGAACTTTAGCAACAGAGCGGACTATTAACGACGATCCGGGGTTCATCCAGAAGGGAAACTTCTAAAGACAACGCCTCTTAATTTCGAACCACGATCATACGACAAGAACAACACCTGTGAGCGGGCACCCCCCTCCAAACGTCAACACCATGCCAACAGGAGGACATTTGAGGCAACTACAAATTGAACGTGCTACAGTCCCCGTGTACGCGACTGTCTTCGACTGGACCATGGGTACCGCTTCAGTCTACGTTTATAGCGGTGGCAACGGTCTTGGCGCTTTTTTTTTTGGCGCTCTTCTAGTAACGAATAATGGCAGGTTAAAGCAACCCATTAATATTACGGTTGTTATGACAATCTCGGCAAGCGGAAAGTTTAAATTTTTATATAGAAAATTCTAGAAAGTTATTTCAAAATCCGTTAAACCGTCGTTTGATTTCATTGGCTCATTTGAATACATTTGGAACAAAAAAAATTCGCGACAACCTTTTTTAAATCACAATTTAGTTTTTTGCCTGTTGATTTCTTGATTTTTCTACATTTCCAACCTGCCTCCTCGCTCCGACTCCATTTTTGTTCGGGATGACAGTGACCTTTAATGGCGACGCAAAGTCTAGACTCGTCGTTTCCATCGGTGGTCGTTTCTTTCTTAATCGATTGTCGAGCAGACAGAATAAATTCCTCTTCCATCGCATGTTCCTCGGCATTGTGTATCGAAAATAACAGCGCTCTGCCCCCCTTTCCCGAAGACGTTCCCTTCGTCGAGTTATAAATAAATTCCGCCTCTCGCTTTGTTTGCTCTTTTGGTTCTCTCAACATGTGGTCTCTTCATTCACTCGCTGCCGTGGAATCTCCGGACACGATTTGGACGTCTCGGGCGAACGGGAAAGAGTCACTTTGTCTCTGTCCTTGCACTCCCTCTTTCTGTTCTATGGGTTGGCAAAAAAATGAATCTTCATTCCTGGTCTAATTAAAGCCCTTCACAGAGCGTCTCACCTCACCGGTCCATTCCAATCTGCTCGCCGTCTGATCCCTATTCAAAATTACGTTGTGTTGTCCTCAGGTAGGTACTTTAATTAGCGTCGCACTAGAACAACACAACGAGCTATTGGCGACTGTCTCGTATCCATCACGAAGGGAAAGATCGGGGATAACACGTGAGATTGCAACCCATTCGACGTCGTCTACGTCAGGTTGCACCAGCTCCCAGTACACGACGGCCAACCACACTAACTGTAACGGCAACCTCCCGACACCCAAGACTTTGCTATACCGTTGAAAGTTTCCGATGACACAAACATGTTCGGAACACATTGACTAAGTTATCTCGAGACAGAAGGGACCCAGTAGCTCCAACCGGTCTGGTGGTTATGGTGTTAGCCTCTAGATGGGAAGGTTCCTGGTTCAAATCCGGGTCAGTGCATGTATGTTTGTAAGCGTAGGGTGTAAAGGCGGCTGGTGCACCTTAAATCTGTCGTGGCCGAAAGTCCTCAAGTTGGGTGGGTGTGGAAGTTTGGAGAGTGGGGTGATAGCTCAGGTGTTGGTCCGTTATCTGACCGTGGTTCAAAATGAAATGGGTTGTCTTCGGAAACTTTCCCTTAGAGGATTGATCTCGGACCGATTGGTGATCTAGCGCGACGTTAATCAAAAATTACCCAGGAGCTCTATGCAAAATTCACTCTCACCAGAACACGATCGTTTTGGGTGGAAACCTCCGGTCTGCGATAGCTCAGTTGGAAGAGTAACGGATTAGCAACCGGAGGGTTGCGAGTTCGAAACTAGGACCAACCAAAGACCGTCGTATTCTTGGGAGCCAGTGTATTTAAAATCTCAAATGTGCTGACGTTGGCGTGGTGTGGATGTTTGGAGAGTGGGGTTCCGGCTTAATGTGTTGACCTCGTCATCCGATCGTGATTTAAAATGAGGAGGTGTTGCCCTCGGATCTTTTCTGATCAATACCATTGCACGGCTCCAAAGTTCGTAGTGTGTTAGGGAGTGCACAGTAAACCTGTCGTAGCTTCAAATCTCCTCACGTGGTGTGGATGTTTGTGGGCTGCCAGATTAGTTGTTGTTCTCGTCGTCTGGGGCTTGGTTGAAAATCGCGTAGCGTTGTCCTCGGATCTTTCCATTGGGGCAGGATCCCGGATCGTCTGCATCAACCGGTCGGGTTGCTCCTGCGCGACGTTAATTAACAATCTATTCTGTATTCTTGCCACTCCGCTACTCTTCCAACTGTGCTACCGCGGCCCCCCTAAACAAAGCAGAATTGGGCCCCAATGAATCGTTTTAACAACTGAGGGAAAAAGTTGAGTGGCCATTGACGCCTTCGTGATTTCCAATTCTGGATTCTGGAGAAAGGCGAGGGGGCCGCCCCTCCCTCCCGAATACATTCAGGGGGGGCGCAAGCGAAGGTGGGGGACGAGGAAGCGTCGTCTGAAGGTCAGGAACCGTTTCGTAATGTGAACCGGAAGCCCAGATGCGAGCGAAAGGGTGACAGAGACAGACCTTGATCGTGCTCTTCCTGCGTGAAGCGAGCCGAAGGACGTCGTTGCCAGCTGCATTCCCTCCTCTTACACGTACATGCAAACGACTTCGAATGATGCTCTGAAGGTTGTTAGACTCTTTCCTCCCCACATCTCGATCGCTTTGCATGCGCGGAGGGTTTTGCATTGCGCCACTTTTGGGTTTTTAATTCGAGATTTTGAAAGTTGTTTGGAGACATCTCAAATCTCGCCCGCCCAAAGACAGCTTGATCTCTATTATTTTAACGTCTTTAGTTCGTAGAAATCGGCATTTCTTCATTTTTATCCCCCCGAAATCTGCCGACCAACCGGTATAGTGGTTAAGGTGTTAGCCTCTAGATCGGAAGGTTCCTGGTTCGAATCCGGGCCCGGGCATGGATGTTTGTAAGCGTATGGTGTAGAGGCGGCTGGTGCACCTTAAATCTGTCGTGGCCGAAAGTCCTCACGTTGGGTTGGCGTGGAAGTTTGGAGAGTGGGGTGCCAGCTCAGGTGTTGCTTCGTCATCTGACCGTGGTTCAAAATTACGAGGTGTTGTCCTCGGATCTTTCCCTTAAGGGACTGATCCCGGACCGTCGTCAATAGCCCGTTGTGTTGCTCTAGTACGACGTTAACTAAAATTACCATTACCATTACCCCCCGAAATCTTAATTTTTATCGTCAAGATGAGGTTATGGTTTTATTTGTGAAGTTTACAGGTTGAGATTTAGGAAAAGCATTCGATTTGAAACTAGAAAAGTTCAACAATCTTCCCCGGCAGTTCCTAGGTGTGCGATCAAAAGGTATTGGTTCCAAATAGAAACTGAATTATTGCTTTAGCTCTTTGACATTGAGGTAGGCAGTTAATTGACGCAATGGAGCAACACAACGGGCTATTGTTGACGACCCGGGATCAAATATGAAGGGATAGAGACCCGTGGACAACACCACAAAGTTTTGAACCTCGGTGAGATGACAAGAACTCACCTGAGCTGGCGCCCCACCCTCCAAACTTCCACACCACGCATACGTGTGGACATTTGAGACCGCGACAGATTGAACGTGCACCAGTCCCCTTTGTATTCGACGGATTTTTATTTGATTCGTACTTGCCACCATGCGGTTGGAAATGTGTTCATCTTAATCAACACACAAGCTAATCTTATGATTAAAATCAATAGATTAGCAGCTATTTATCAACAGACTGTTTCTATACGAATCCATCCAAGTACAAGGGTTGCCCGGTTGGATTCGTACAGAAACAGTCTTTTATCTGGAGTTTGGAATTTGATTCTCTTTGGGCTTTTATTCTCTCATTTAGGGTATTTTGCTTCATTGTTTTTCGTCTCTCTTCTATCACCCAACAATTAGCTCGTCATCTGACCATGGTTCAAAATAACGCGGTGTTGTCCTCGGATCTTTACCTTGGAGGATTGATCCGGGGCCGTCGCCAATAGCTCCAGTGCGACGCTACTTAAGGTCTATTCAACATATTTTCGGGAATTTCAATTTTTAAAAATCAATTAAAAATTCATTTCTTAACTAAATACTATGATTGAGGTTCAAAACATCCACTATATCAAATATCAATGCATAATAGTTACAATAGGTGAATTCATTGTGAAGTTATCATGTTTTGAACCAAGGATCCTATTGCCAAATCGCAGTTCTTCAGAAATCGAGTTTAAAGTATTGGAAACATGTCTGTTCATAGTGATTCATCCAACGGAAACCCTTCCAACTAAAGGACTATTTCGAATATTTGCAAGATCTTGGTATCCTTTGAAAGTTAAGAAATTGGAAAATATTTTGACGTAGTAAAAAAAAAAATTGATATTGAGGTAGATTTTCGTGATTTCTAGTGTATATATATATACACACACCTCCAGTCGAAGGCGTGGGTGTATGAAATGGGGAGCCCTTGACGCCTGGCTCATTACTTCCACACTGAACACGAGAGTGGTTGGTCTGCGGTGTTCCGCTCCCATTAATGCATTCGTATTATTAGTGGGTCCATTTGTCTCGTGTCCAGATAGATGGTCCCTTTCATTCAATTAAGAGGAGAGCACGCACGCGGTCCCCCAATGTTTGCCCCCGTCGCCATGGAGACTGGACACTCCTCGACCGGATCGCGCGTCCGGCCCGCAAGAGGTTTTTCTCTTTCGGACTCATTCCCTGTGTTACGAGCGCATGTGTACACAATCGATTATCATGTAATAAAAATTGGATTTTCGACATTAACAAGTACATTTTAAAAATATACAATGGCGTTTCTGTTGGTTAAAACAAACAGCAGAAGCTAAGTAATACAGAAATCGGAAGATGAAGTGTGCGAACTGAGTGCTTGAAATGGGAGCAGGACATGATAGAACCTTATTATCTAGAATTGCATTAACCAGTTGTAAATGAGTTTTACTGACTCAGAAGAACAAAATACACTCGAGGAGACATCAGTAGCCTACAACTCGAAGGTAGGTATTTTAATTAACGCCTACTGGGACAACAACCGTCTATTGGCGACGTTTCGGGATTATACGCTAAGGGAAAGATCCGAGGACAATACCACGTCATTTCCAAACCACGGTCAAACTACAACAACCTGAGCTGGCACCCCACACTCTCACACCATGCATGCTTGAGTGAGGATATTGGAGGCCACGATAGATTGAACGTGCACCAGCTCCGTGCACACGATGGTTGGATTCGAACTAGCCACCCTCCGGTTTTTAGTCCGCTACTCTTCCAACCGGGCTACCGCGGCCCACAACTCGAAGGTTGCTAGCGCAGCAGCCCTCTGAGCCACGACCTCCTCGACCACTAAAGGAACAGAACTAATACGTTAACCATATCACCCAAACTTTCAAAGTTCACAAATGGAGGTTCCGTGGCTTTTCTTTTTAAAGTGCGAATGATACAAATTCAATCGACGCAATTTAAATCAATCGCTGAACGTATTTTATGACGCGATATCCCGTTTGAAGTATTTTATTGTACAACAGTGTTAAATGACTGCGTCTAAAATGCATTTCATACTCGAAAGCAAGACATGAAATAGTTCTAAATATTTTTCTTTTATTAAAAAAATTCTAGCCGAATAACCCGGCGATACTCAGGTTTCAAATATGACCACGGCATTTCCCTGTGTTAACTCAAATACATAAACTCTGTAGAACGTGTTTTCCTGTCCATGTCCAGTTATTGCAGTAAAACAAACTTTAGATTTTAAAATTGGGGCTTCGAGGGGCACTTTGAGGACAACCTGTGGGCCAATTTTCATGGTACAATGGATTGGTCAAACGGTGTAGATTTGTATAGATAATATACACACACATCCTTTTATATATATATAGAAATCAGTGTTGCGGTCGTGTATTGAGCGTTGGAATCACGAGTCTACCTCCTGTTACAAGAGACAGCTCGTTTCTGAGCTCATGGTGGCGGCTTTGGCCAGAAAGAACACATTTTTACACGCTGTCTTCGAGACTGCATGGGTTATTAATAGAGAAAAGATTCCCAACCTTATTTCTCTCTCCTACCCCTTGATTAGACTTTCATTTACGAGTTTCCCTTCTCTTCATTCCACCCACCCAGTGCCGCGCACTGGATGAGAAGCGCCCTTGTGCAAAAATGTTTTGCCCCCTCCCCTCCAACGCAATCATAGCCACGGTGCTAGGGTCTATCCAAGAACCATCTCGAGTAATTCTTATAATAATAGGTTAGCTAGGCAGTCAAACGAATCAAATTAACCTGATTAAATTTATAGGCATTTATTTTTTATTTTAAATTTTGCAACTTTATTTTAATTTTGGCGCTACTAAAATTTTCCATCCCCGCTTCGTTTTTCCCCAATATATTTTCATGCATAAAAATAAAAAATAAACATGGGAAGGGGTGGAATTTTTAAGTAAGGGTAAAAAAATTCAATTCCACCCTAAAATGCATTGGAGGATCGAAGACTTAACGAAGCTCAATCCTTACAACCAAATCATTACCAGCAATGATAGTGCAGTTTCTTTTCCAATTAAACAATAGTTTAGTTAGTGAGCAGATTTGTAGCATGTGCGAACGTGAAATGAGGTTTCAAAATTTATACACAAGCATGGATGGCGATTTCGATGTTTTTTTTGCGGGATATATAAAATGGCGGTTAATCCATGTGTGGTCTCAGAACCTAGTTATATAAAGTTTAAGGATTTCGTTATGAAAGTCATTGGTAATGCTGAACACGGGGACTTTCAAGTATATATTTGTAAATCATAACTCTATAACCTTATTATTATTTTTTATTTAAACTCCCTTTCGAGATGTCCGCTATTATCAATATTATTTTCGCGTACCCCTAACCGGTTGACTACGTACCCCCAGGGGTACGCGTAGCACAGGTTGGAAACCGCTGGAATAGAGTATGGATGTGGTAACGCGATCTGGTTTTATTTGGAATTGGAGAATCGACAATTATATATAACTGAGACGGAAATATTCCGTAATCGGAGATTGATACGGTGAGTAAGAAAGATGAAACGGAAGGAGAAAATAGAGATAACACTGAAAGTTGAAGCTGAATGAAAGGGAAAGGTTTTATTCGTGACACATATTTCTGTCATTTCTGTTTTCTGTGATTGTTTTGTAGAGAAATTTGTGCTTTGTGTGTAACATGCCGTTCTCTTTTTAGGGACCCGATTGAGAACCGAACTCCAACCATTCCACACCGTAGGAACATGGTAAGTAAATAACTTCGCTTGCTTTGCAAATATTATTTATTACGATTTTTACTGGTTCCGTGGGCTTGCCACTCCGCTAATAATCTGCTATTTGTATGAGGCACAGGTTCGATGATTCCCATCAGGAGGCATTTGTCTCTGATGTGTCAGTAAAGCTTTCTTGTGTGTATGTACTTTTACGGGACGTTTTTTTTTTTTTTTTTTTTAGGGATGGGAGGAGGGGCGCATTTTGACTAATTGCATGCCCTAAAACCAAACCTATCTGGTGGTGATTGCCCCTCTTAAGAGTATTGGCAGATTACCTAGTGGGTGGTCTTTCACAAATAACCTGGAAATAACCTCACAAATAACCCAAAGAAGAATGGAATAGAAAACTTAAAAAAACCCTGATGTATCCACTTACCGAAATTTATTCGTAAAAGTAGTTTCCGTAACGGTATAACTTACGAATCGCCAAAACCTGTATTTAAAATGCTGGTACTCTTTCTTCTGGGAAAGATCCTTTGACAGTGTAAGAGTTACGTTGGAAAAAGCAACGGATTAGCAACCTGACGATTGCGAGTTCGAAACTAGGTCCTGCCAAAGACAGTCCTGTCTATGTGGGTTGGTATACGTTCAGTCTGTTGTGGTCTTATGTTGGAGTGGTGTGGAAGTTTGGAGAGTGGGGTGCCAGCTCACGTGTTGATCTCGTCATCAGATCGTGGATCACAATGACGAGACATAGTGTTTGATACCGGACCTTCGCCAATAACCCGTTGTGTTGCTCCGATGCAACGTTAATTAACTACTTACCTGAATCGAGCCGGACCGTTATGACTCCGGTTTCAGAGAGGCGGAATCGACGCGATTATTTCATGTCAGGAGCTGTCTCGGAAGAAAGTTATCTTTACTGGGCTGTCGATAACGTTCCAGAATGCCAAGTGGTTCTCACTTTCACATACCAATTGTGCCAAATGGCCGAGAGTCACGCGATACTCCTCGATTTCGAGAATTTGGATGAGGAAAACGCCCTTACTGTTGTTTTTTTCTGGTGATCCTTAAACCCCTACCATCTTCGGATCTTTCTACTTGGAAGAGCAACGGATTAACAACCGCGGAGTTGCGAATTCAGTCCAAAACCGTCGTGTCTACGGGGATAGTGCACGTTCAATCTGTCGTGTCCTCCCACGTCCTCACGTTGGCATGGCGTGGATGTTTGCAGAGTGGTGTGCCAGCTCAGGTGTGACCTCGTCATCTGACAGTGGTTTTAGTAGGATTCTTCTTTAATGACGGACCATCGCCGATAGCCCGTTGAATTGCTTCAGTATGACGTCAATTAAAATACCGACCTACTAAATCGTTCCTTTCACTTTTAGTAATTATTAGCTGTTTGAGAAATAGCTGTTCTCGTGTGTATTCGCGCAGTTAAATTTTTTTATGCTAGTCGTGCTGCCCTGGCTAGCATCAAATAGCTCCGGAGACTTGTAATAGTTAGTAGCAAGGTAGTTAAAAATAATGTCTCACTGGAGAAACACAACGGATTATTGCTGACGGTCCGGGATCCATCTAAAAGAAAGATCCGAGGAAAACAGCTAGTCATTCACGGTTATTTGACTGGAACAATGCCTGAGCTGGCACCTCACGTTTAAGCCAACGTTTAAGTCACGACAGTTTGAACGTGCACCAGCCCTCGTAGACACGACGTCTTTGGTTGAACCCAAACTTGCGCCCTGTGATTGGTAATCCGTTGCTATTCCAACTGGGCTAACCCGGGGCATTTCATTTAGAACAAGATTCAAGTATTGTGTTTATACACATCCACGTCGACAAAATAAATTAAAATTTCATCCAAGTGGAGCAGTGGGCCGACTGAGGGAAAAGTGTCGAGACGCCACCGACTTTCTGCTCCTCGTCTTCACCCCTGGACATGAACGCTATTATTCACGCACAACTACTTGGGATCAGAGCCGCCGCCGGCTTTTCAAAACAGTACAGGGTATATTTTTAAAACTTTTAAAGCTCTTCCACTATTTAAGAGGGTGCGGGGGAATAGCACCAATGTCTCGGTTACCCTCCACGGGCTATTTTGAGCCGTTCCACTTTAAAATGCAAACAGCTTTCCCGCAGCGCACAGGGGTGGTAGAGAGAAAGAGGAGCGAAGCGAGAAAGCGAATCGTCAGATGTCGCTCACCCTTTATGTGTGGAAATGTAGGTCACGGAGGGGATCAGTCCCCTGGGAAAGGGAGGGGGGGTCGCAGGGAGGTACACCTGAAGGTCACTCGCACCCGGATGTCGAGCACCTAAGACACAGGGGAGGCGCTTCCTCTTTCTTTGGAATGGATGGAAACGAAAGGGAAAAGGGGAGATGCAATACGTAACAACTGCTGCGGACGCGTAAAGCAGCCCATTTAGAAAGCGTCTGCAGGTAATTCAAAGTGAAGCGCCCCGTTCCCTCTGCTCTCTTTGTTCAAACGATGTACCTACTTGATGTATCTATATTTTCAGACTCTAATTATCATAGGCACACTATTTCTTTTGCCATTCATTCAATATATAGTTGGAGATATTTAAACCAGATCACTTTGCTGTTTTCTGCTGATATAATTGTGCGGCTACTGTTGGAAGTAATATTTATCCCACTACCTTTTATTCAGGTCAAAAATAAAACTGAAATAAAATTCATATTGCTGTTCACAAAAATCAGTCTGGACGCTAAGGTCGGTTAGTTCTCCGTGAGGCCCCTTTAGTCAAGTGAATCCTCCTTTGAAAAATACGGGGCATTAATGGTGAAGCACCGATATTAAATGGCTGAAAATGTTTCTGTCTTCGAAGAAAGTGTGTCCTGCCCGCTTAAATTCAAAGGCTTGAGATACAAAAGAAATACAACCTGAAGTACAAACCACAATGACAGGGTTTTAAAATTTCTGCTTTGTTACATCTAACGTAAACATTACGATGTTCATTGCAAAAGAGAATTTATCTTGACTTTAGACTAAACACGGCGTAGAAGAGAGGCAAAGAATATTCGTGTTTTAGTGTAAATGTTCGAAACTGTTGCGCGCGACTCCTAAAAATTGGGAATAACCCAGTACGACGCTTATTCATCTGGAGGTGCCCCAATCCGTGGTACGTCGTTGTACCCCAATTGTGATCTCCCAAGATCAGAATTGGGGTACAACCAGAAGGATTTTGCGTTTTGAAAAAAACTAATCATACGTGTTTAATATTATTTTAAAAGATTTTGCAAGTAATTTTATGTTTAATGTTTCTCCAATATTTTCAATATACTTTCGCATGATTTTAAATACGAAAAACAAATGCCCTATGTAGGCATGTTAATTTATTATGCAACGCGTTTTTCTCGGTCATCGCCCCCTCGGTGCACTGGGCTTTTTTCTCATCCCCTAAAGCACAAGGAGGGACTGCGTCTTGCATTTTTAAAATTGATTTCTCTTCAAGCGGCGGGGCGTGGAACTAGAGCCACACACCGACAGCCCCTGCCTCCCGCTAAGGAAAGAAATAGAAACCGATAGTGAGAATTGTTTCCCAACCTGATCCCACAAACGTGGTAAGTAAGACTGGGATGGAAAAATTTGGGAGGGAAAGAAAGAGGGCGCTGTTGGGGCGGCGCCAGTGGGGCGATCGATTCGTGCCGTCTACTGGGAACATGGCCGGTCAAGGTCAATGAGATGAAGGCCATACACCCTCTCGCCCACGCCCGAATAATTAAGGCGGGATATTTTTATCTCCCCGACTCCCATTTCGGTTCTTCGCCATCTGACCGTGGTTCAAAATAACATGCTGTTGTCCTCAGATCTTTCCCTTAGGGGGATAGACCACGAACTGTCGCCAATAACCCGTTGTGCGTTGATCCAGTATGACGTTAGTTAAAATACCTACCCTGCGTGTCCATGTCTTGACGATGTTTGTCTTGTTGTCCGGCACCACCCGGCCAAAGAAGGTCGTCGCGCCAAAAAAAAACTCAATCCATTAAAATCCATTGGTTCTAATTGAATTCACATCGTGCTGGAGCTACACAACGGTCTATTGACGATGGTACGGGATCACTCCCGAAGGGAAAGATCGGAGGGCAACACCTCGTCATATTGAACCACGTCAGAGGACGAGAGCAACACCTCTGAGCTGGTATCACTACCTGGCATACCACGAACAACGGGATTCTATTTGAGGCCACGCCAGATTTAACGTTCACCAGCCCCCTCGTACACGACGGTGTTTGGTTGGATCCAGTTCATTGTTTCTTGGACCATCGTCAATAGTCTCCGTTGTGTTAATATCCATTTCTGTTCTGGATACACTGAGTGGGCTTCTGTGCAGTGCCGTAGGACAGAACAAACCCATTCACAGGTGACCCGATGTGGGACTTTTGCAGGGAAAAAGGAATTCAGTAACACAACAATTAGGGAACAAGACAGCGATATCTTGCGCTTGGCACCGCTTGTCCGTGTTTGGACTTTAATCTCGCGTTAGGCAAACGTTTGTCCCTTTTTGGGACCCCTTTGAGCCCTAAAACCGTAACTACTCATCCCCTCACTCCAAACCAAACCTCGGCCGACCGGTCAAATGGTCAACCGGTCAAATGTCCAGATCGGAACTTTCCTGGTTCGAATCCGGGTCAGTGCATGGATGTTTGTAAAAGTATGGTGTAAAGGCGGCTGGTGCACCTTAAATCTGTCGTGGTCGAAAGCCCTCACGTCGGGTCGGTGTGGAAGTTTGGAGAGTGGGGTGCCAGCTCATGTGTTGCCTCGTCATCTGATCGTGTTTCAAAATTACGTTGTGGTGTCCTCGGATCTTTTCTTCAAGATATTGTTCCCGGACCGTCGTCAATAGCCCGTTGTGTTGCTCTAGTATGACATTAATTAAAATTACCTTACCAAACCAATTTCGGTGACCGCCGTAGACCGGTTGGAAGAGTAACGTTTTAGGTAATGGTAATTTTTAATTGGAATTTGGAAGAACGTGAGAGTTCTTTTTGCTCGCTAGAAGGAGACTTTAATAACTTTTTAATATGAGTAGGTTTATAGACATAATTAACATTTTAAATGATTTAATTATTGTATCTATTGCAGCACATAAATGTTGCTTACCGTTGATAAGACTTTTGAGCCTGTTTCGATTTCGCTAGTCTCTCAATGTTTGGTGTTAAATTTGTTACCGAGAGCAGCAGAGAATACTTCAAATTTATAAGGTCATTCGCGAAATCGTTTTGCTTTTAACAAATTTCTCGAATGAAAATGTTTTTGTTCATATCTGTCTGTCGTTCCGAAACGACATATATAATTATTTTGCAAATTTTCTTAGTTCTGGGAAATGTTCACAGGGTCTTGAACGCTAGAAATGTTAATCAGGTCATTTAGATCTGGAAAAAGCAAATCAAATTTCATTTTCAATAATGGATTTGCTTTTAAAAATTTGCGAATAACTGATGAGTAAGAAGGTTTGTATGAATTGAACTAAGAGCACTCTGGTGTTGAAAATTTGAAGATGCATTCAGTTCTTTCGCCTACTTCAAAAGAATAAGTGGGCGAAAGAATGCAATGCGCCAGAGGTTGGCCCACCCCTGTACAAGAGCAACACAACGGGCTATTGACGACGTTCCGGGATCAATCCCCAAAGGGAAAGATCCACATCCACCCAACGTGAGGCCTTTCGGCCACGACAGATTTAAGGTGCTCCAGCCGCCTCTACACCTTACGCCTACACATATCAATGCACTGACCCCGATTCGAACCTTCCAATGGAGAGGCTAACCACCCGGTCGGTGGTTCGGCGTCGTATCGTTCGCCGCATGCTCCCGAGCGGTTGCGTTCCGGGAGGGTCGTCGAGGGAAAGGAGTGTGTTCTGGTAGGTGCGTGTTCAAGGTGAACGCCATCTTCTCCGAACGAGAGAGAATTTCCATTCTCTTCTTTGTAGGTCGTTCCGATTTCTTTTCCCACCCTCCTCTCTCTCCTGACGCCCTTGGAACGGTCTCTCCCGCAGATTTATGTCTTCCATTGTTGCATAAAGACTTTTTTTCTCATCCCGGTTTCGCGTTGTTCGCTTTCGGTTTCCTTGCGCTGAATTGTGTGTGCGAATATCCACCTTTACCCACATCCGACGCTGCTTCTGTGGCGCCACAAACAACCCAATCCGAGACACACACACACAGAGAGAAATTGAACGTCATTGGCACCTCGGCGTTTTTCTTCATTTGCAAAAACGCTACATTTGTGTGTTTATTTTTGTATTGGACAAAAAACACGGGTTTTTTGGGTGCTACTTGGAAGCATATTTTGCTTACTTTGACGTGTTTAAACGCACAATGTAATCAATAACTAGGACCTGGACTTGATGATTGCTGGGTCTTTTTCGACTTAGGGACAGTTTCGTTTTGGGTCATCGCAATGCATTTACAACAGCGCAGTTTGTTGTGTCCTCACTTGAATGCCGTGATTCTAAATGACGAGGTTTTTTTCTGGGATCTTTCCCTTGGCGATTGAACCCGGATCGTCGCCTGTAGCCCGTTGTGTGGTTTCAGTACAACTACCCTTCTAGATTGCAGAAGTATCTCCACGTTTAAAATGTTTTCTTAAATTTGTTACATAATAAAGTACATTGTACCAGCCTACTAATATTCACGTGCCCTCTTATGGTGCTTGCAATAAAGCTATTTCCATCCAAAATCATTTGGAAAAATTAACCAATAGGTCCAATTTGTCAGAACAATCAGAACAATAGTTTACATTTCTCTATTTTGATGGGGCCGGTTTTCTCTTTTAGAAATTTTTTGTTTGGGATCACTGTTTTCCCATTTATACACTACCCTACAATAATGGACCAGCGAATTTGCATAAAATCCGACTGCTTGTTTTAGGTTGTTTTTCTTGGTATGGCCTGGGACCTTTGCATGTTGTTCCTAGTCAATTGAACGCCGACATGAACATTTTGAACAATCAGGTTCTTCCTAAGCTCTGGCAATATTATGGAATGGACGAATGTCATGAACATGAATGAATACATTCTTGCAGCAGGAATGAACACAAATACCAAAGCCGTGTATCAACAACTTGTTGAAAGTATGCCCAGAAGGGTTGTTAGTGTTATTGCAGCATGTGGGGGACCATCCCCCTATTAAAGTATGTATTATTTTCCTTATACCATCACATCTTGCTGTCCGGTCCATTATTGTAGGGTAGTGTATAGTACATGTGATTAGATAATTTACTGATAGATTAGAGTACAGATTTTAAAAAGGAAGAATAAATTCTATGGATGGATCGGAATTTGCGTCACACAAGCAAAACTAACCAGAAAACTCAGGCGACAAAATGACAACAAAATTTTGTAACCTGTTAAGAAATACAAAGGCAATCAATGCATCTTTACGTTCCCACATTAGGCACAGGAACTACACCCCATGTAGGTATTTAATTAACGTCGCACTTGAGCAACACAACGGGATATTACCGGAATCCCGTGCAGCTTTTTACAATGGTAAAAGTAAATCTATCAAAGACCGTGGAGTCTTGAACAATGTGACTGTTATGATCGCCTTTCACCAGGAAAACATAATACGCGATCTGTTTTTATTCCTCTCTGCAGCTTTGGTACCTCCAGACCGTACACTACACTGTACAAGTGAACTAGAAACAAAGTAATCCTAGTGGAGCAGGTCTTTGCCTGTCAGAAAGGTCACCGATTCTTCAACACTTGACTCGGGAGCCGCGAGTTTGTTTGTATGTTATGCGCATGTGTATGCAATCGGGCTGAATAAATAAAGCGCAGCTATTTATGACACGATCTCTGCATATCAGCCCTATCGATATCCATTCGAAGTTCCGTTAACAGTTCTGTCATTCGGCGATTACGTCATCACGCCGGTTTGGTCAGGAGCGCTTCTTTATTGGTCAACGGAATACTGATAGTGTTCTAAAATAGCTCCAATTTCCGTCTCACATTGACCTTAAAATGGTATCAAATCCTAAATTTATAAATCAAATCCATAAAATTTTTATTTCTATGGCCAGAGTAACCGAACACCAAAAATTTATAGATTCAATTCCTCAGCTGGATAGAGCAGACCCACCGGTCTGATGGTTAAGGTGTTAGCCTCTAGATCGGAAGGTTCCTGATTCGATTCCGGATCAGTGCATGGATGCTTGTATGCATATGGGTAGAGGTGGCTTGTGCACCTTAAATCTGTCAATGCCGAAAGTCCTCACCTTGGTGTTGTGTGGAAGTTTGGAGAGTGGTGTACCTGCTCAGGTGTTGCCTCGTGATCTGACCGTGATTCAAAATGACGTTGTGTCGTCCTCGGATCTTTCCCTTATGGGATTGATTGATCCCGGACCGTCGTCAATAGCCCGTTGTGTTGCTCTAGTACGACGTTAACTAAAATTACCTAACGCGGGGGTAACACGACGTAATTTTGAACCATGGTCAGGTGACGACCCAAAGCTTGTGACAGTTTGGAACAGGATCATAGGCCGCTTCACTTCAGGGCAGTTTTGGACGCAACGCTAAACCACAGGAGGGTTAATCCTCCTTGGTGGTTGTCTCGACGAGGTGACTCGTCATTAACAAAAAAACTAACTTGATCCGACGGACGAAATATATCGGCATTAGAAAACTGACCTTTTCTTGATCTTGTCATAAAAAATACCTTTATGACGAGGTATCACACCATGTACAAAATGCGTGAAATCTTGATGGACGAGATATCTCGTCGAAACCACCTGTAGAGTTAATTCATAAGTTTCCGTCTAATTAACCCTCATGTAGTGAGGTGCGCGGTCCGCCAGTTTTATATGCGCTTCAAGCAAACTTTCGCGGGAGATTCATTTGTGGGTCTGAGTTCGGAATCCGCTGGCCTGGACCGACTCTGTTTCGCAATTGACATCGGGGTGATAGTGTGCTATTCAATTGTTAGGGGATGAATTTTTCTTTGTTAACTCTTTTGAAATCTGATAAAACTTGTAAATACAACTTGACTTTCTTGAGATAACCGTATGGCGACAGTCCAAACAATTACATTTAGCCGTCGAGTTTATAAAAATCAATTTACTTACAGCATTGAGATTGCCTGAGTGTCTCTCATAGTGGTCACATGCTTTGCATATATCTATATACGTATATATCAAAAAAGGATGTGTGTTTTCTCTGTACAAATCCACACCGTTTGACATATCCGCATCAAATTTAGTTCACTTATATTGTGCTTTAGAACACCGCGGAAAATATAGGCTATTTCTTCAGACACATCTGTAGCCATGAAAATTGTCAAACATATAGTCCTACAAGTGCCACTGGAAGTTCCAATTTTAAAATCTAAAGTTTGTTTTACTGCAATAAATGGATACGGAGAGGAAAACACGTTCTACAGAGTTTGTGTATTTGAGTTAACACAGGGAAAAGTCGTGGTCATATTTGAAACCCGAGCACCTCCGGGTTATTCAGCTAGTTTGGAACAAAATGTGCAAAACACTTACTCAAAAAATACTTGCATGTCGAAGAAATACCTCCCAAACCGGTGAAACTGTTTATTCTGCAATACATTAAAGTAAGTCAAAAAAGCTATCGACAGAGTAAGATACATTTTCTCAATGAAAAGCCTTAATGTGGTGATGACTGCATGGAATGAACGGAATAGCAAACGGAAGATTGCGAGTTCGAATCCTACCAAAGGGGCTGATGCATGTTCAATCTGTCGTGACCTCACGTTGGCGTGGTGTTCAAGTTTGGAGAGGGGTGCCAGCTTAGTGCTGCCTCGTCATCTGATCGTGGTTAAAATTACGTATTGTTCTCGGATCTTTCCATTGGGATCGATCCCGGTGCGTATCTAGTAGCCCGTGTTTGCTCCAGTACGACGTTTATTACCTACCTAACAAAATTGAAAGTGATTCTTCAATTGTGTTAGTGTCCAAATCTGAACAGTGTTCAACAGTCGGCGTCTTATAAATTCAGTTTGCGCTTGTCTTCTGATCGCACTTAATACTATATTTGTGATCGAATTTGATCTGCACCCCTTGTGTTAAGTTATAGATTAAGTCGGATTTGCAAGCGAGTTATTTCACGAAAATTTGAAAAAAAAAAAATGAAAACTGGTTTGTGTATGGAAATAATCGAAAATTGATATGAACAAAATCACACCCACAATTTCAGAGGAATATTCACCAACAGAAGACAATTTAATGAAGCAACATGCACAATTTACTATGGTCATTCCTTCGAAGCGATTGCATAATAGGAAATTATTTCCATACCACCTCTCTCAACCGCATATTATAAGTTACCATCTGATAAAAAGCAAAACAATGGAATAACTTATAGAGTGTGGTGAGTTTTCCTTCTCCGCGCCCAAAAAAAAGTATCGCATTTGGACGATGGGCGCGGTGTGCCATCCATCTTTCGAAACAAACACGACATTTTTGTCTCGTGAATCAAAACACATCGAAGTGTACCGGAGAGCAGGTTCCGTCGAAGGCCGCGCGGTGTTGCAATGGCAGGCACGAGGGGTCGGCGTTCGTGCGTCACTGTGGGAGACTTGACCTTCGGACGCCGCATCGTAGGTGGGCAGAGAGAAGGGATGCTGGATGTCCTTGGAGCAAAAAGGGTTCTCTACTCCACCCCCTTCCAGCAGTGCCCGGATGCAACACCTGTGTTCCATCGCTCTGGAAACACTGGACGGCAAACTTCGGTGCTGATATAGGTGGGGGTGCAGCAGAGTCTGCTTTATTCATTTCGAAAGTTGTTTGGTTCTGCAAGTTCTCGTTTTCCCGAGGAATCTCTGGGATCGCAGTTGCCCAGTCGGAAGAGTGAGGGATTAGCTATCGGAGGGTTACGAGTTCGAAACTAGGTGCAACCAGTCTTTCATGTAAGTGGGGGGGGGGGTTGTACGTTACATATGTTGTGGTTTATAACCTCACGCTGGCGTGGTGTCGATGTTTGGAGAGTGGGCTGCCATTCAGATGTTTTTTTTTGTCATCTGACAATGATTAGAATCACGCAGTGTCGTCGTCGGATCTTTCCCTTAGGGATGGATATCGGACCGTCGCCAATAGCCCGTTGCTCCAGAGCGACGTTAATTAACTATCCTCTCAGTTTGCCAATCCGCTACTAAACGAAACAAAAAGGTACCTGTGCGCATTGTATTGCGCAGGTCTAGTCCTTGCGCCATAACCAACCAACCAAACTTCGTTTTTTGCACATTGGTCTTGAAGGACTGTGGGCACAGTACCAAGATAATCATTTGAATTTTCTGCTCATTTTTTTACAAGTCAGACACTTCCTTTCCCGTGTCAGCCTAAAATTAGACTGCGGTCCAGCGTCTGGTTTCCCCTGAGTTCTGCTGTCTGGTGTTGACGAATGACTCCAAAGGTCGCAGGTTGTTGCAGAAGGGATCGAGGAAACCCGAGCGAAGTGCGCACTTCTTTTCCGCCCTCGTCAGACGACAGAGTGGGCTACACATGACACGGAATAAGAAGAGAATGAAAAAAGACCGAGCCATCGACAGATTTTTATTTATAGGCGACCTTTTGGCAGCGGCTGCGACGTGCGATTGTTCGAATTTGGCCGCGAGCCCAAAGAATTGCGAGCATTCTCCCTGTGGGTTCCATTTGTCTCTATCCCCATTGCGGAATGGAATGGAGGCACTTCCCAGTCGTTGGGATGCCTCTGCCCTCATCCATCGCGTAAGAACACATTCCCTCTTCATGCTGCCTCGGTTTCACCTCAAGAAGATACCATTAGCGCCCTCTAAAATGAGCCTTTTTACACCGTAAGCACGACCGAGACCATCAATATTCCTTTAGGTTCTCAGGGGCACATCTCCTTTAGATGCGCGTCACCCGCGATAACATGGGTGGAAGAGTACCGGATTAGCAATCGCAGGGTTGCAAGTTCGAAACTAGGTCTAACCAAAGACAGTAGTGTACACGGGGCTGATGCACGTTGAAACTGTCGTGACCTCAAACATCCTCATTTTGGCGTGATGTGGAAGTTTGGAGGGTAGAATGTCAGCTCTGGTGTTGACCTCGTCTTCTGACCGTGGTTCTAAAAGGACGCGGTGTTGTCCTCGGATCTTTCCCTTGGGATGGATCCCGGACCGTTGTCAATAGTCCGTTGTATTTCTCAATTGTGACTTTAATTAATCACCACGCCCGACCATACCTTTGTGTGTGCACGGGCTTCACTGGCCCAATGTATTCTAGTGATCTTTTCTTTTCCGTGTGGTTTACTGTCTTCAGTAAACACGAAGTCGCATTCCCGGGATACCCAAGCTATCTTTTTCTGTTTTCATCCCAATACCCTGTTTCCCAAACCCTCTTTTTTCTCTTTCAACACACGTCTTAATTAAATTTGTCTTGCGTTGGGTGCATCTCGGTTTAACCCTTACGCCATAATAACCCCAAACCACCAACCGTCTACTTTTTCTTTAGCTTGCAAAAACAAAGTTTCACAACAAAAAAAGCCGGCCATGATGTTTTGAGGGTGGTGGTGGTTTACCGGTACTCGGTGGATATGGTAACTACGCTATCTAACTGCGAGTTCCAGGCTGCCCATGTTTAATTCCACCCTGTAGTAAATCCACTTGTGCATGTTCGCTACTTGATGGGTGCAGCATGGCCGCATATAGCCCTTGCATCACAAGACCCAACCAATCCTGCATGGTGCTTTACTGAAAAGCCACTTTTACACCGGAGTTGCAAACTTCTCCCCCTCCAAACATCGAAGCTATTCCTAGACATGTAACTCATTTTGTCGTCAAGATCTCGTGCCGGGGTGGCGATTAGCGAGTTTGCAGCTTCAATTTTGTTTTCCACTAGGAGTCGGTAAAGATCAAAGGATTGCAAGCTTTGGGGGACAACTCTCCGAAACGAAATTTGGGATGAAAATGCACCTCTATTTCGTTCCCTTTCGTTATTGCAGACAATCACCGCTCCGCCCTTCGGCACCCTGTGGTTGCACACGCCCTCTTTTGTTTTCTATCTGTGACATTTTGCACTCATCGCTTGTCTCTCGCTTTGAACGATGGTCTCACACATTGCCTCCGGTTGCCCATTGTTTTGACACTAATACGCCGGCTGATGCTGCAAGCACAACAATCTTCGCACTCCACATCTTGATGAATGGGGATCACTCTTTTCTACAGAGGGGTGTGAAGAGTGTTCACCCCTTTGTGTCGTCGATAAAAATCGACAAGGTGTTTACACCGTAGTGGGTCGAAAAAAGGGTATAAAAGGGGTTGTAAAACGTCTTCGTCTCTGAAAAAGGGGGAAAATATTTGCAACTTCATTGTAAACGCGGCTTTATTCTCACAATCGCTTCAACCGGTTTTTACCGGTATTTCGTCACCGTTCTCTAACAAACCCCCCTTCGATCTGAGCGCACCGATACACCGACTGCAGAGATTGTAAACACAATGCACAATCCTTTCTATGATTACAAATATTTGGGCGAGAGGAACAGCAGCAGCATCCGTCCAGGGAAAGGGCTCCGAGATAACCTTGAATCAGCGGCCGCTATCAGCGCTCGTGTTATCAGCTGTCGCTGCACCGATACACCAGTGAACTGCTGACCAAGCATTTCTTGCGCGTCACAAGTGCGTGTTTCGGCGATAAAAATACACACAGCCTATCTCTGAGCCGGAGGCCATTGACTCGGGGACTTTGACTCCCGGTGGTCAAGTTCACTTCCGACGCTCTTCCGGATCTGTGCCACTGGAGCACCCCCTTCGTGGACCACCCCTCGGGAGTGGGGCGGGTCCCCGGTCCCTTTGGTTTGCCGAGAACCCGGTTTGCATAATTTAGCCCACGTGAAATAGGCAGACGCTTATCTGCTGTGCTCTAAATACTTCTCTTTATCTCAGTTAATTTGCGTTGTTTAGGTTTCCTCTACACTTACCTCTCTTACATTTTCCCTTGAACTCAGTGTTTTGAATCAGATTTCAGCTTTTCGTCTCCTCACTCGACAACTGTGGCCCCGTTGTAGCCCGGTTGGAAGAGTAACGGAATAGCGACCGGAGGGTTGCGAGTTCGAATACAACCATAGGCTGTCATGTACTAGTGATGTGGGTGCACTTTCAATCTGTCGTGGCCTCGTATGTCCTCAAGTTGGCGTGGAAGTTAGTAGAGTGAGGTTTGAGCTCAGGTATGACCTCGTAATTTGACCGTGATTCAAAGTTATGTGTTGTTGTCCTCGAATCTTTCCCCTTCGAGTTTGATTCTGTACCATTTGGGCATTATAAGCTGGTTTTGATTGAGTACGTCCCCCCTCCCCTACTTGAAAATGTCTTACCTACACCTCTATGACATTTGAAGTGGTACTGAATAGTCTATTATAAATGGTTCCAGTCGGGTGACCTTTGAATTTCGAGTTCTAAATAAACAAATTGAGATTTTCTCTGATGTTTACAAACTTCGATCAAGATCGATTGTATTCAAAATTGTATCGAATGTATACAAACTTGGTAGAAGATCGATTCAACCGAATGTGCGGTCTATCGAGGCACGATATAGGGAGGGATTACTGTACAAATAAACGATGCATCATTTTTGTACTCAGAAAACAAAAATCGAGAAATTTAACTAAGCACTTAAAAATTTCAAGCAATTTTCCGGGCTCTTGTACCGTGAAGCCTAAGATCACAATGGGAATCTTGTCGCATCTGTCTTAATAATATCTTGAACCGTTTTATCACTCAGGGGCACATCACAACCCCGATGTAACGGAATGATCTGTCCTCCTTTCTGTGTTACCCTCGCTTATTCTGCTTTTTGCTTCTTTTCCTGTCGTGTTGTCGTCTTGTGTTTGGCAAAACTTGGCCATTTTTGGCCCCTTTGCCATAAACCCGTAAATCAACTCACCCACTTGAACCGTATTCCCTGTTGTCTCCCACATACTCTAGAGGGCTCTGTGTGAGCGCGTGGGTGACATTCAGGCTTGAGACATGGATGAGACTGATGAAAACTGGGCTTCCTTAGCCCTAACGAGAACCAGGCTTCCTTAGCCTTGACGAGAGTGGTCAATCCGCAACCTTGCTAAGTTTGTTGTCACTAAATATTGTTTTTGTTACAACACGAATTGTGTTTGTCAAAATACAGTCCACTATAGAGCTATGGAAACAACATTCCCCATTGTTGTATCGCCATGGTTTCCCTTCGAAATTTCCTCTCTTACGTGAATTCGCCGTCGAAGAGGATGGCAGGTTTATGACCGGATGAAGGCAAAGGACTGGCATCTCCTCGTTTTTGAACTGTCGAGCGTCTTTAGCAGGGTACGAAAAAAGAGGTGACTGATTTCTGGCCCCTCGTCAAGAGAGAGCCGTTCGACTTTTGGAGGTGATCAGACGCAGAGCGGGTCTGCTACGATCAAACCGCGGGACTCGAACCATTTTGTCAGACTCATTTAGCTTCAAAGATTGCTTTCATTTGTTAACTTTCTAATTAAATTGACGTTAAATATCTAATTAAATGTGCTGAATGTCAGAAGGCTGCTCGTATATAATTGCCTAAAAACCACTCCTTCAAATTATCCTACGACTTTACACCCATCCCATAACCTTTCTCAATAATTCTGTGTTCAGATGTCAAAATGTTGTAAGACATTTTTTTTTTTAATTTTTTCGTGACAGCAATTTTAAGATTCAAGATTCAACATGTGGTTTTTGATTTATTACAATTTTCTCACCTTTGTTTTCTTATAAACTGTGAAAGAAAAAGACTTGTGACATTTTGCCACCTTCTAAACATTAAGAAAAGACTCCAGGATGGGACTTAGTCAATTTTTTGGGAAAAGTGACTTGTAACATTTTACCATCTGAGCACAGAATTATATCTTGAATGTGCTGTGGACAAAAATATTTCGACATGGATTTGCATAATTATTTATACATTCATCAACTGGAATGTTTTTAGAAAACAACCCACGATGCTGCTTAAAAAAAAACCGTGCATACAAATTACTTTAAATCTCAAAAACGAAATTTAAAGTTTAGTTTCTAATATATATATAAATTTTCTTGAAATAATTGGAAATTTAAATATTTAACGAACATAACTTTCCTGCATTTATTTTTCTGTTGGGCTTTGCTTTAATGTAAACAAAATGAGCTTAAATCATAAGTTTTATGCACTATCGCAAATAGATTAAAAAATACCATAACGAATTGCGTATCATATTTGTTTTAGTGTCACGTCGAACACATGCCGAATACCATATCTACGGAATGTCACTGTACCAATTTCTTTTCAGCGAGACACGAAAAAGAGCGATCAGTTTTCCTTTGGAATTGCAATTTATGATTGGGAGATTTTGTCTTTTTTCTCCTCGCAATTCTCGACCGTTTTAAAAATAGCGTCCGGTGGTCGTTGCCATGACGACGCTTTTCCCATCAAGACGTCATTCTTTCTCTCTGATTGAATCAACTCTTGTTTCTTCTGTCTTTACCTCAATTAGCTGCGGATAAGTGGACGACACGCAATCCGCGAAGCCAAAAAAATATCTTCGAAGTTCACAGCAAAAAGATTTCTGGTGTTTTTTTTACGCCAGCCGGCAGTTGGAGAAACGATTTTTTTCCGTGATGTTTTTTTCTTCTGTAAATCTAAACAAAGATGGGCGCTAATGTTTTGTACCTCTTGCGTAACTTGTGGCGTAACGTGGCCTGTTACTCTAATGCAATTGCAGCTTGCCTTGAAAAATTTTAAGACCAATATAGTCAAAACGGCGATTCATCAAATGTTTTCTATGCAACCCTGAGTTTGTGTTTTTAGTTTAGATTCTACAGCTTCAAAATGATTTGTTACTTTTTAGTCGCTGTTCGGAAAGCATTAGAAAATTCTTTTAGGATGTAAACATTCACAACTGGAGTCTTTTAAAAACACTTTTTTGTCACAAACTGTACCTTGAACGGTAAACGTCTTAAACTTTTATGATTAATCCAGGACTGATACGCGTTTTAACCAGACCTTTATGGGTAGTAAAGTCGACTTAAATTACAATTATTTTTTGCTTTAGAAAAATTCATGGCCCAGTATCACGTTTTTTATATCAGTAGGTAAAAAATGCTGACATGTACAAGTACTGTCCGATGAATTTTTGGCAAGAAAGTAGAGTACTTTTGAAAATTGGATTATGATGAATGAAAAAGGGGTGCAAGTACTACTTTTTAACGCATGGAGCAATGTGGATACCGCTAACTGGTACTATTTTCCTCCCATGTCGTCAGCGTCACATCACTGTTGTGAATACAAGGAAAATTTAATTTCTTCTTTACAACAAATTTCGGACAGAAAATTTCAATTCTTTTTTGGAGGGAGGTGAATTTTCCAAGTGACACCAATTTCAAAGTTTTTATGCCAATCCATGACAACTACAAATCCATCGGTATCTGTGGACGCTAGATTGCCATGTCAACCGCTTTGAAAAACGGAAAATTTTTTGTATGATTTCTTGACAAAATCTTCAACGTTTGTGTCATTAATTTCCACATTTCGTTGGGTACAAGAACCGATCCCTTATAAGAAAAACCCGAAGTGACGCTTTTATGTTTGTCGAATGTTATTGCATTTTGAGTTTTATACCTGCATCCAGATGCCTGTACTCATTCTCAAGTGGATTTGAGTAAGGTACGAAATGCGAGCTCCTATACTGCCATTAAGAGACATGGATCGACTTGGAAACTTTCGTACCATTACCACGACGTGCCGATTTATTTAACTTTGTATACAAAAGTTACGCAATTCATTTCCTGCTGTCCTCAGGGTCAAACAGAGATGACTGCGCTAATTGTCACTCTCTGGTCAGTCTCTGGGGAGAGAGAGAGAGGCCGTGAACCAGTTTCGGCCATCACGTGCACGCGGGGAGGAAAAAGAGCCGAAATAAGGGCGCAGTAATAACTTCCTCCAAAAATAGTGCAGGCCGGGAGAGAGAGAGATGAAATAATGGGCTTTTCATTTCTGTTGGTGGCGGATTAGGAACTTAACCCACTTTCTTGCGAAACGGGGACACGCCGCCGCTCCACCCTCCCTCCCCCCACGCACCAATGCACTCGATACACCATCGTCTTCACTATCACTCAAAACAAACTCCTCGCTCCCTCGCCGTGTGTTGAGCAATTGTTGTTGACTCTCGCTCTGATAGACCAGGGGACACTTTCAGCGGGACCAACCACGAACTCAAAGTGAGGACAACCCCCCACCAAGTGTCATTAACCCTCCACGTATTTTTGACGAGATATCTCGTTCACCAAGATCCGGTCGTCTGTCAACGACGAGATATCTCGTCCATCGAGATCTGGCCAAGTTTGTCAACGACGAGATCTTGTACATCAAGATCTGGTCTGTTTTGTAAATGACGAGGAACATCGTCGAGACAAAACTGGCCGAAAACTCAAAGAGAGAATGAAGTGAAAATAGGAAAAAATTTCGTAAAGCATCGGGGATGTTTCGATTAACGGTCAGGAGGGTTAAAATTAAATGCTTAAGTTAACCACAAAAATCAACTTGCATCATAGTCGTATTTCTAGCAGTGTAACCTGTCTCAAACCTGAAATACAGTAGAGTTCCTATTATCGTATTATCCGAGTTAATATGGACCAAGACTAACTCGGATAACCGAAAAACTAGGTAGAAAAAATGTAGAACCAAAAAAAAATCCTTGAAATATTTGATAGCTCGGTTAAAGCGGATGCTCGGATAATCGGGGTTTACTGTACTTATGAGTACACTGGCAGTTATACTGTTTATACACGTCCTGCTATAATAACAAGAAAGACTGCAAACTTCATGTCGTCTTTTATAAACCACTAGCCACTGCGTGGCCAGCACGGCGTTGCCCGTGACAGTTCTTTTCGTGGGGACAGCCACCACGGGCAACGCCGTGATCTTTAACTATCTAGGAGATACAAGAAAAGAACTCCTAACTCCAGTTAAAACTGTTTATTTGTTTTATTCGTCCGCTGAAATCGTTCCTCAAAAAATCAAACGGAAGCGGAAAAAATAAATTTCGAACCTGTCATATCTAAAAACTTTTGCCATTCTAAGGAAAAAAATAATAATTAAATTCCAATGAATTAATTTTAAAATGCTCTAGATTAAATTTTAAAATTCAGGCGCAATAGAAAAATTGCAAAAAGTTCGGACTACCTGTGTGCCAAATCTCATTGTAAGTGCCATAGATTCGTCAGGACAGTCCACACAGACACACACAAACACTTCCTTTTACAATAGAGATTCATTAAAATCAGCTCACGATGCACTAGAATTTATTTGAATCTTGGTTGGAAAAGGGACATATCCAAATTTGCTGATTTGGAGTTATGTCAATGAATTATTTAAAGGTTGGGAAAGTTATAAAAGAAACAAAAGTGTCAATCTCTTGTCAAACATTATGAATGAATCAAAGCACTGGAAAGTCTTTTTCGAAGGCTGTATTAAAAATTAAAATAATAACAATAATTCCTTGTCAGGTGTTGTCAAAACGTGCAAACTAACCATTGACTCTTTTTCTACTGAGGTGGTGCAAATATAGCAGTGCATCAGATCTCAACATTGAAGTACTTTTTGGTGGATTTAAGGTGACATTGTCCTCAGTCGTCCTACTACAACACTTAGGTCCGTAATCTTCATAGCAGATTTTTAGTAGTTAGTTATCAGAAAAGCCTTAAATAATAAGACAAGCGAGTCGGCCGTTCGAAAAGGGAATTACTTGAAGTTTTAAGTTTTCGTCATTCAGTAACTTATTGTACGCAAAACCGCTGAAAAATAAAATTGTTCAATTAAATTTGAACTGGGCGATTCAATTAGATTAATAACTGGATATATTTAGCAAATTCCGTGTCTATTAAATGTTAAAATGCAAATTAAATTTTCAAATGATCTCCACTGTAACAGCTAACTTATTAAATTTCGTTATAAACCTCAAATATGCTATATGTATTATAATGCGTGCCTGAATGCTTTCCTTTGTCAGAGGAGTATTAACACCAATGCTCGGTATTCTTTAGATATAACAGAAAAAAATAATTCGTAGACTGCATTCTTTCATAGAATACAAGCAGACGCATTGTTGCCTTTAAAACTTTTGTTCGAAATTTTGCCAGTTAATGAATGCAGATTACATTCTAACGTCTGCATATACCAATATGAGAATAGTGCCAAGTTAATTGACAACATTGCCGGCTGTTCCCAAGAGGTGGCAAATAAATATTTTGATACTTTTCTCGATCAATCTGTCGTTTCGTCTTGTAAAAGGAGCAGAGGATTAAATGTTTTATTTATTTTCGAGTTTAAAAATCCGTACAGGAGTTGGGTATGTTTTTTTCTGCATCAAAATGAAGTAGGCTTAGAATCCTTATATTTCTTCGCTTTGAGAATAATTTATTTACCTTTTTTTTTTCGTCTGTCGTCGCCTCTGCTGCCACTTCATTCGAAGAAAAAGATTAAAGGAACAATTTATAACAGCTTTCAATTTGATTCGTCGTTTAATTTCTCTTTGCCCAAGCCCGATTCGTTTCGAGAAGTTAATTCTTTGGGGAAATGAATAAGCGCAGGGGCTTTGTGAAAAGGGCATTCGATCTTAAAAATTACTTTGTCAACTTTTTTCTCGATAGATCTGTAGTTTCAAATAATAAAAAATAGACGTTAATACTACTCGTCTCAAGAGTTCCATTCGAATAATAGAAAATGTTTGGTTAATTCTAATTTTTTCTATTGAGTGATATTGCCATCGAAGAGTATTGTTTACAACTTCTTATCAATTAAGAACTCAATCGAATTTTTCGTTCTCCAAGGGATCAAGTGCTTGTTGGATCAAGTTATGCAATCGATATTTTAGCTGCTCCAAATGAGGAACAATGCTTTATTTTTTTCTAGTCTACGTCGTTTCGCAATAATCTAATTATGGCCCAGACGTGTTTTTATATATGCTTTTATGAAGGCTTAAGTCTATTTCAATTTGTGACGATGTGATTATTTTCCAATTGGATAAAGGATTCCGTTCTTGTGCAATGCATCAAAATGTATTTCGCCTTCAGGTCATAGATATTACACAATTACTCAACTTTTAAGATTCAAAATCTTTGGATTGAAGAAAAAGAATCGTAGATTCCTTTTTGTTTATGGATACTCACAGGTCGTTACAGAAAAACAGAACGAATAATTGTAACAGAAGAATTTGGTTCAAACGCTGGACTGGACGAATCTGTAGAAAACTCAAGAACCGAAAGAAAATAAATCTTTAATAAAAATCAAATAAATCTGAAAAGCGATTGTGAAGAAAAGAAACGCTTGAGGTTTATCTCTTATCGAAAACTAAAAAAGAAGAAAAAAATTTACAACAATGTTAAAACAGGACTGATCAATTAAGAAAAAACCGATTGAAGCTGGAATTCTATTTGCAATATGGGGCAAAGCCGCAGTAAGCGTGGCTACTTTCTTCGTAACGCAGTAGTTGTGTCAGTTCTTTCCCCGTTGCCTGGCAACGACCTGGATTGTTCCACGTTCACGTGGAGGAAGGGAGAAACGGTTGTGGAAAAAAGGAGGACAGATTCAATGCCTCGGCGTCACGTGTTTTTTCCTCTTCGCTTCTAATCTGCCGAGATCTCAATAATGATATGAAGTGAAGTAATTCCACCTAGATTTTGTGGTTAGGCGGCCTCTTTTGTTTCGTTCCAGCTTTCATCTATCGTCATGCCCGTTACAATCGTGCCTGAATGATGATGGTTGGTTTCTTTTTTGGAGAGCTGTGTGCAATTACTCGTTCCTCTGACGTATCGTTAACTTTGTCCACAAATAGAGAAACGCCGAATTTACTCCCAAACTCGAAGCGAGTAGGCATGGAAACTGTTGCTTGGAAACAATTTATCACAAATTCACAGTTTCTTCGCGAAACCCAGTTCCACGAAACTCATTCGGTTGTTCCCTTACAACACAAAAATTTTTGATCCGTTTTTCAATATCTTCCTCCCGACTGTGGAAATTTTTGCCGGAGTATCGTCCACAGAAACTCGCCTTGTAATTGAAACGATAGTCTGATTTTACTTGAGGAAATTTTGGCAACGTTAATTATTCAAGCAGCGATTATTCTCACCGCCATTTTGAAAATGAATTGCCATTGGCGATTGTCTAAACTGCTTTTTAGGTGATATTAAACAAAATAGCTAAGTACCATGTCTGGTATGCTTTTTGTTCCAACACTATTAGAAAAAAAGGACAAAAATCTGAAATCAGGCTAGGAATTATAATTTGTTTCTTTGTTACCACTGCGTTAAACAGGTTCGATAAGTCTGAATTAAAATTTGTAAAAAATATTATTTTTGGTAGATTGGGGCTCTTATAAAATTCCATTCCATCTTTATAAAAATAATGTTGTTTCAACAAACCAGCCAAATAGGTTTTGATCACGACTGCTTCCTGCTGGTAATAGGGGGTTGCCGTAGCTTGCCCACTGCACTAGAAATCTGCAAGCAGTAGGCGAACCCAGGTTCGATTCCACACTGGGTTTATTTCTCTCATTGCTTGCGTTGTTTGGTGTTGATTGGCCAAATATGACTCTTGCACTACAAACCAGCCAACCTGCTGCCATCCCTGTACTGGGCACTTGAGGACAATCTAAATTTGGGGTGGCATGTCCAACAGACGTGAAATGTAAGTGAGCATCTCTACCGAAAAGAGCTTCTCAGAGTACGACCATTGTAGGAGAAAAAAAAGTTACCTTAAGTCACGTGACTGCGCTGTGAAATAAATTACTTGATTGGCCAATTTGGCATTTTATCGCCTCGCCTTCTCTCTTCTGTGTCAACAAAGCTTTTACCTAGAGCTGCATTTGACCAGAAACTTTAATTTTTTTACTGTAAAGCTTTTTAAAGACAAGATTTCAGATAAGCAAATATGAATGATAAGTATTAGAGGTTTCTTTTAAACAGATTGCAATATGACAATGTATTTATCATCAACATAAAAATAGGTATTTAGTGTCTCAGAAAAAATGTCGGGGAGCGAGCTTCTGCACTAAGCTAATGATGTCCATTTACTTGACGTTGTTTGGTGCGCAGTTGGCGAAATATGACCCTCATAACACACATTCATCTACTATTATAAAAGGAAGTGTTTCTCTGTGTACTGTACTCAGTGTCCTGACGAATCTATATTATTTACAATAATGAAATTTGGCAGATAGTCCGATTTTTTTGCGATTTTTGTGTAGCGCCCGAATTTGAAAATTTAATCTAGGACATTTTTTGATTCATTTATTACTTTTTTTTTTCATCTTTCGTCCTTGGCTACCTCAAATGAAAAAGGATCGGATTTTGCGATTTTCAACCGCAAACGTCACAAGCGTTTTTCGTCCTAATATCTTTGGAAACATGTCAAGTTTTCTGATTCTAACGTGTTTTGATTTACTTTGTTAATAATAGCCACTTTGATGCCACTATGTCGTTGCCTGTAGAGTTCATTTGCGAAGCAAACCAAATCGGAATAAGTAGCAATCACCGGGGGTTGGCGAGCGTTAGCGATCAGTGGTGGTCACACGAAAAGAACTGTCACGTGCAACGCCGGCACGGCCACGCTGTCGCTAGTATGAGATAAGTCTCCAACCCCCGAATTGTTTTACAAAAGTACTTATAGCATCCTACCCTTAGAAGGTTATTAAAAAACAATCGGGGAACCGTCGTTTGTGGTATCACGCGTGTTTTCGAACCACAACCACTTGCGCTACGATCACCTCCGTCCTCAACGGCGAGAGTGATTGGCCGGAAATGAAGCGACGGTCCCTGGTGTCCTTCGTTCCGTTCACGCACACAACCCTTTTCGTTCGAAATGTCGCAATCGAGAGTGTCACGGTCGATGGGTCCGCCAACGGATGCCACCCATAATCCACTAATCTCCCGCGCTAATGACGAAAGGGGAAGGACACCTGCACCCCCCATCCCAACAACAACAACAACAGCCTCCGGCCGAGTGCGTCGGAGGTTTCTGCTGCAGGTGCTCCCCCCAAGAAACGTGGTTCTGAATCCTGATGCGGTGCGGGGGGATCCCCCAGCACTTCCGGTTGCCCCGGCCACTGCCATGGTCGGATTGTGCGAACGTTTTCGCGTTGGCACGTAATAACGATGTAAGCCCAGGAATCGTTGCCGAAACCGAAACCTCGTGGTTTTCCGCAATTCATCTCAAATGGTTACTTAGCAGCAGCGTATTTTGCATCACGTGGTGAATGCTTTAGCGACCTCCGAGGTTTGATTGGAACTTGTGGTTTGCATTGAATGTGGCGTGTCGGTGATCTTTTCCCTCCAAAGAAATGTCTCATGTTCCTTTGCAGCTTAGGAAGTTTACATTTTTGTGTTCTTTTACTTTTTTCTCCTTTCTCAAAAAAGATTTTCGCCTCTAATGGGTTGATATTTTTGCATCTGTACCTGAGGACTAGAAGAAAAATGTCCACGTTAGAAATCTCTATTATTTTAAAAGGAAGTGTTTGTCTGTGTCTCTGTAGGCACTGTCCTGACGAATCTATGAAACTTACTATAATGAAAATGGTTCACAGGTAGTCCGAATTTTTTGCGATTTTTGTGTCACGCCCGTATTTTAAAATTTAAAATTAATTTATTTGTTTTTTCACCTTTCTTTCTTCTCTCCGGAATGTGACAGCATTGAAGAAAGGCGAGGATATTGCGATTTTCGACCGCTGACGTCGCTAACGTTTATCGTCTTAATGCCTTTGGAACCATTCCAATTTTCCGATTCTAGCGTGTTTTGATTGACGTTGTTGATAATAGCCTCTTCGAGGCCATCACGCCGTTGCCTGTAGAGTTCGTTTGCTAAGCAAACCAAATTTGATTATGCAGCAATCACCGGGGGTTGGCTAGCGTCAGCGAGTAGTGGTCACACCTGACCCCACGAAAAGAACTGTCACGGGCAACGCCGTACTGCCCTCGCATTGGATATATGTTTAGTGGATATACGCAGTGGATAGTGTTTGGTATTCATGTCTCGTACTCTGTCGACCATGTACTTTTAAATTATAGTCTCCAATCGGTCTTCCGCGATAGCCCAGTTGGAAGAGCTACGGATTTGCAAACGGAAGGTTGCAAGTTCGAAAGCAACCAAAGACCTCGTGTACAAGTGGGGTAGATGCACGTTGAATGTGCCGTGGCTTCGAACGTGCTCACGTTTGGGTGGGGTGGAAGTTTGGAGATTGGAATGCCAGCTCAAATATTGATCTCGTCATCTGATAGTGATTCAAAATTACGAGACGTCCTTGATTCTTTCCCTTCGGGACGGATCCCGGACCGACGCCAATAGCCCGTTGCGTTACTCCAGAGCGACGTTAATTTTAACTACCTACCTACCTACCAGTAGTTGTCCACTCCCTCTGTCTGCTGCGAGGAAGAAAACATGTGCTTCAGAACCGGGCAAGGTTGTCCTTTTTTATTAACATATTCCCCATCGCACGAGAATCCACCACTTATTTTACCTTCTTTTCACTAATAAATCTAAAATTTCACGTCATATTTATTAATTTTTTTATCTACAGGAAACATGCAATTACTGAGAATAAAATATATTTTATCCAAAAAGTGCGAGAAAAAAAAGAAAGACAAAAAAAAAAACATCAGAGAAAATAGAAAATTTTATTGCGACGGATCACTTATTGAATTGAACTCTTCCGAGGAATAATTATACAGCTTAAAAATATTTTTACACCAAAATTGTTCCTTATACTTTTTAAAAGGTTTTACAAAAATTTATTTACTATTTCTGATGACATACCTGGGGATGTAAAAATCAATCTGAGCAAATAAAAAGGACTGATTAATATTTCAACGTTAGGTTGGTATTTTAATTAATGTCGCACTAGGGCAACACAGCGGTATATTGACGACGGTCCGTGTTAAAACCCGCAGGGAAAGATCAGAGGACATTTTGAACCATTGTCAGATGATGATTCAACGGAGCTTTGAAGTAATAAATCCGAAATAGTGCAGGTCTCAGTTCAGAAAAATAAAATTATATTTATATGTAAGAACTACATGTTTTTACTATGTAGCGTCATGGGGAATCGGCTGGCGAGTTTATGACCGGATGGGGGTAAAGGAATGAGATGTAACCCCTCGTTTTTGAACCGTCGAGCGTCGTTAAAACGAAGCTCAAACGAAGTGACGCTTCGTTATGTCCCCTCTATACCCCTCTCTCTGTTTTGTCCACTCGAAAAAGGAGGAATCGTTGCACGTTTTAGCATGAACGGACGCAGAGCTGATCTGCTCCGATGAAATCGCGGGACTGAAAGCATATTTGTCTTAAACGTTTTTTTAGCCACGAAATTTACCTTAAATTGTAACTATGTTAAGCATCTAATTAAATGTATTTCTTAAAGCTGTTTTTAATTGCCTTCAAGTCACTCGCCACTTCAATTATTCTCACTACGCTGCTATGATGGTACTAATTTTTTTTAAAATTCAGTCACCAATTCATGTTTTCAAATTAATGAAAACGTAATTTTCCTGTTGTTTTGGGATGGACTGAAACCCATTCGTCCCCCCTCTAGGTACGCCCCTGTACTCAGGACTTTCATTTCAAACTCGAAAGAGACGATTTGCTTCTTGGATTACGGAAGACAATGTTGTTTTATTGAACTTTAAACCAGAATGCCAGCTACTTTTCAAGTGCCGAAAAACTGCGGCTCATGTATGTGTGTGTGTGTATGGGGGGGGGAGTATTTCGTAAGGGACTTTCCAAGTCGCGGAGGTGTCTATTTCCGTATTTGTTCCCTAAAGTGCGTCACCGCTGCTTTTGGAGACAAAAGCGACCTTCACAGCGACCGACGACTTTTTTTTCCACCCGATCCATTGTGTTGCGGCTTTCGTAACAGATTGTCGAAGTTAATGAACCTTTTTTTCTCTCGCATTTATCTCCGCTTATTTATTTGTCATTGAGTCGGTGAATCGCACTGACGAGTCAAGGTTTTTTCCTGCTGCCTGCACGCCAGGAGGAAACGCGCTGCTTTCGCGAGCAGACATATCGGAGTTTTCTGACGACTTTTCGAGCAGGATTTTTTGTGCGTTGCCCCCGAGCCGCAAAGGTACCTTTGTGAATCGAAATCGGAACTTCTTAATGAGATAAATAGTCGTTGTTCATTCTGACAGTACACGTTAGAAAAATAATTTCTGACGGTTATGTGTAGGGAGTTGTAATTAACCCTCCGTGCGTCGAGGGTCTTTTTTAACCTTTAGACTACGACTGGTGCAGCAGTTGTACCTTGATCGTGCCAAGAAAGAATCTAGATTTCGGCCGGAACAGCAGTTGTACCTTAAAAGTTAGAAGAATTGCGCCATTTATATCTATAGACGTGGTCAAAATGTTAAACATATGCGATGGAGGTGCTTTTGGTGCGTAAATTATTCATTAACCCTCTTGGTGGTTGTTCGGACGAGGTACCTCGTCATCTGTAAGAGTGACCAAATTTTCTGGACGAGTACTCGTCATGAGAAGAAAACTAACCAGATATTGATCTCGTCATAAAAAAAAAAATCGGCAACGTGTCTTGATGACTTGATATCTCGTCATTTGCAAAATTGATCAAATCTTCATGGGCGATTTATCTCGTCAATACCTCTTGTAGGGGTAAATATACGTAATATAGTCCAGGACGTACTAAAATAACTGCAAAAAATATATTATTTAAATTTATGAAACTTATACATTTTTGAAAGATTGAAAAAATGTCCATTTTTCTTTTCATTTCGATTTTTCGAAAACATTGATAAAAAAAAAAAAGGTCGCCGTGAACCTATCAGGACCTTTACGACTAACGGAAGACAAACATTGTACCAATTGCGCAATTCATAAAGAGCACAAGTATTGAGGGGCGGTAACTGGGACCAGAAAATGTGGTCAGTTTCTGTTCTGTAACGTGTGTCTGCATACAAACGAGGCACTGTTGGTTTCCTTATACCACCTTCAGAGATATGTGGGCTCCATGTCCCTCAAAATGATGGCACAGTAATGTTGTGAGGTTAAAACAAAGAGCAAGCTCTGCAATAAGTGTGCAAAGGAATGCACAAAACAATAAGCATTGGTGGTGGTAGCAACAACAGCTTTGGGGCTAGGAGTCAATATACCTCTAGGTCTTCCACTGACCGATTGTAAAAGCGTCATCATGTCCATCTGGAAGATCTCCTACGAAGTCCAAATGATTTTCTACCTCAAAGGTGTTTCGGAGGAGGTGTTTATCATGATCTAACCGATATTGTCACTGACGAAATATCTCGTCCATCAAGATACGATCAGTTTTGCTTATGTTTCGAAACACAATTGTTTCATTACTTCAAGTAGGAAATTTCCCAGAACTGCCGACGGTTTGGAATAGGATCTTGCCCCAGAAGCTGGCCACTAGAGGACAATTTTGGACGCGAAGATAAAGCACCAGAAGTGCTGAGACAGTTTTTGTCACGAGGTCGCCGACCGTTTGAGTTGATGCAAGTGACATCTTGATCCCTGCTTTCATCTTAATTGGGGGAGCAGCCCCGCAGTAATTGCGGACACAGGGACGGTCCCAGATATGCTCTGGCAGAAGTCTCCACGATTGCGTTCGAGAATAGCTTTTCACAGGGGGTGAAATTTAAGCTTCGAACATCGCCTACCGACATTCGTCTCAGACATCAGTTTTGTCAATTTTATTTAGATTTTATATACGCGACTAGTCTTATTTCAAAATTATAAATAGATAAATTTTGTATCATTCTTTATTTTGTCCAGAGTTTATTTTTTCCCTAGCGTCTGGCGCAGCTTGGTCATGTGTGGCCTGTAAAAGAATTCCTTAATTGGAGATCATAAAACTCCTTTCAAGTGATCAACTGTCCATAACTAACCCTAGAAGTACTGTTACAGCACTCCATTTGACATTACATAGGTCACAAACCCTCTTCATCTGACGTTACACTGACATTACGATCTCCTAAATATCAAGTCCCTTGAGAACACTCAAAATTCCATTGACAGGTGGTTTTCAGCTGAAAGGGGCCTGAAAGCCCTGAGATAGGAAGGACACGCTCGCTAACCTCTGCCGAACCCTTCTTGTCCCAAAATATCTATCATTTTTCTATACATATCAGTAAAGCTGTAGGATGTTAGAATAAATATTGTAATGTTAAAACCCAAAGATCTTGTTCTCTACACTACCATTTCTGTCATCACCATTTCATCCGGTACAGGCCCTTGCGCCATAAAAATCCTACCGGCATTTGAGTTTGGCAAGGCTTCCAAATCTGTGTTGTATTACCCGATGTAAGTGAAGGTCAACCTTACATGGACCCTGATGGAGTCCATATAGCCGAATTAGGATATTAATTGGTGTTCTTTAAATAGGGGACGGATAGTATACTGTCTCTATTTGTTCATTGAACCATTTTTTGCCTTACTAAGGCTTGAACTTGCAGGGTTTGAGAGTTAAAATTTTACTGTGCCCAGAGACGAGGGAAGCAAACCCGTATATTCTGGTGCTGATTGTCCGTTTTTGAACCTTCTACCCAAATTACTTCACCTACCATGTTAAAAAAACACAATTTAAATTTCCTGTGCGTGCCAATAATGCAATATTCTCCATCTAATAAATATTTTTCCGAATTTTTTCTGCTGTGTGGCTTTTAGCAAATCACTTGTCGTAGTAAGTCACGAAAGAACGACACCGAACACTTTTTTGGAATTCTGACTTTTTGGTAGGTTGAAGTTGTTGGTACGTCGGGAATCACCTCCGAAAGGGTGGTTTGTGAAACCTGATAGAGCAAAAGATTAAAAAAAAAAACTGTATAAAACTGTTAGTTGAACACTAAACGCTCCAAGAAATGACCAATGAAGTCGAAAATAAGATGACAAAAGTGGTCTAGCTATTTCGGTAGAACAAAGCATCATCAGGTTGGTTGGGTTTGAAAGCGTAAGGACCCTATTGAGCCAAACAAGAGACAGAAAACGTCAAGTGATGAGACGTCCCAGTTTAGAGGGTTCAGTTTAGTTTATGAAGTAGGGTCCCACAGTGTTTACATTTTCAAAATGTTTCTATTCGAGCATCCTCCTTCCATTCGCACCCTGACTCCTCTCCGTCGTCACGTGACGCCGCAGGAATTGGGTCACACGCTGACGAGGAACGTGATGGGAAAAGGGAACTAACTACCGCACATTCTCACCTTGGCCACACACTCCGGGTGCTCAGGATCGTTTGCGACCTTTTTTTTTTCGTTCCACAACGTCTCATGGGTCAGACTGGACCTCATTTGAAACTGTTTTTGGTTGAACGTGAAACATAAACCAAGCAAAAAAGGGTAAAATGTGATTTGAACAAGAAGTTAAGGGAAATTTCTTAAATTATCACGGGGACATTAGAAAGTTAGATTGGCTGCGGCTTTCTGGCACTATTGTGCAAAGTCATGGCACGTCGTTTAAAGGTCAAACGGGGCATGACCTGACCAAGTAAAATCTATATTCAGACTGGACAAAAAGCGAGGGAAAGTTTTAAACATAGAAGGAAATCTGAAAACTACCATCGTTTCTGGTAGAGTGAACCAGCAATTTACAAATTAGTGAACAATGTTTATGAATAAATTACCTTGGAGCTAATTTGTAATAGCACGCTAAAGTCTTTTGAAAATAGTATCTGGTAAAGATGATATAAATTTTTCCTATAGATAAATTAATATAACTAGTTTCCCAAACTCAGAATAGAAATTGGCCCCAAAATTGACCAACAAGCAACTACTTCCAGTTCCAGCATTTTCAGTCGGTTAGTTTTTATTTCAGTTCTTGGACTCTGGGACGTTGGGTTGGTGTGGAAGTTTAGAGAGTGGGGTGCCATCTCTGGTGTTACCTCGTCATCTGAACATGGTTCAAAATTACGTGGTGTTGTGATGGGATCTCTCCCTTAGAAGATTGATCCCGGATTGTCGTCAATAGCCCATTGTGTTGCTCTAATACGACGTTAATTAAAAATTACCAATCTTGGAGTATGGGAAGGATGCGAAAAATTCTCGCGCAAGATTTTCTTAAGACAATCTTTTGAGAACGTAAGATTTGCGAGAAGACGACCTTTAAATTTTCACACGTGATACGATTATTTTACCCTCAAAATGCCTTAACTTTACTTCGTAATATCACTCGACTAATTGTGGAATCCCAACCTGCGTAAATTGTTTCACCGTATGTGATTTTTTTTGTAAATGGTAAACACAGCTAAACATCGAGGTTTTCGACTTTTCAGTCTTAAAAGTTTTGAAATTTTAAAAATAACGATTGATGTTATCGATATGATTGGAATGATCCACTTTGGATTCTTTTTTCAGCAATATCTGTTGATAAAGTTTATCAGAGGTTAGCAACCTTCGAACCAACTGGATCCGTCTAATAACAGCAGCTCGGCACGTGCGACGGTATTTGTGAACTGGCCGCTGCTGCGGACGCATCCATACATTGAGCTTTCATTTCGTTTACCGAGTTCAAATCTCGTTCTAAAAATGGTATTTGCACGCAGCTTCGGGGATCCTCGAGAACATTTTTATCGCTTAAGACGAACAAAGTATTGAGAATGGGTTAAAATTAATAGTTGTTGAACTGAAAATATTTGGGTAAAATTAATGGCTCTTAAACTGTTGGATTTTAAATTAATGTGTGATGACTTTTTAGACACCATATGGGGCATGATAACGAGGAAATAATGTGTTATATCCTCCCTGTAGGCCCTGTCCAATGGTTAAGTTGCTAGCATCTACATCGGAAGGTTTCTAGTACGAATCCGGGCCTGTGCATGGATGTTTGTAAGCTTATGGTGTAGAGGTGGCTGGTGCACCTTTAATCTGTCGTGGCCGAAAGACCTCACGTTGGGTTGGTGTGGAAGTTTGGAGAGTTTGGTGCCAGCTCAGGTGTTGCCTCGTCATCTGATCGTGGTTGAAAATTGTGTGGTGTTGTCCTTGGATCTTTCCCTTAGGGGATTGATCCCGTACCGTCGTCAATAGTCTGTTGTGTTGCTCTAGTACGACGTTAATTAAAAATTTCCACAAATATTACCTCCCTGTAGGCCTAACTCATTGATTTTTTTTCTTGTGACATTATTCTTATTGTAATAAGCTTTAGAATATTTTTATTTTCATGTTCTTTAATCTACATTTTATCGTTGTTTGGATTATCAAGTTTTAAATCTTTTACCGGATTACATTCTGTCTTGTGATCGGTGCAGCTTGTCCGCTTTGCGCCATAAAACCCAAACCAACCTTCTAGGATAGTGATTTCAGGACCAATCTTCTCCATCAGATCATAGTTTACTTAGATGATCCACGTATGTCCATCTATTTCACTTCTATTATTAACCCAACTTCTATTTTTGCCGATTAAACTAGTTTTGACGTGAATTTTTAATTGTTTTTAAAACATATAATCTAATTCGGTCAGAGCTCAAACCTCATGGGCGAACCTCTTGAATTACGTTTTGTGTCTGGGCCGAGAAGTCAAGCATGAAGCTATTTTTCTTGTACTGTCTCGTCCATTCAAAGGCACTCACCCAGCATGCATACACGGCTTCTTCCTATGCTGGAGCTGTGGAATTGCCAGAATGCGATATTAACCTTTTTTTTCTTCTGATATTTTTGATTATTTTCACACCCATATCCGTTTTTTTTTTTTTTTTAGTTTGGCAAGTCTTCTATTTTTATAGATTGACCCTCCTCAACGAGGTTTCTCTCGTTAATAGCAAACCTGACCAGATCTTGATGGACGAGAGATCTGTCGTCATTATCTTCATACCGTCATTCTAAAATACATCAATAAATTGTTGACGAAATTTCTCGTCATTAGTAAAATGGGTCAGACCTTGAACGAGATAGGGTCGCGGTAGCCGAGGTTGGAAGAATACCGGATTAGCAACCAGAGATATGGTTGGAATCCAACCAGATTCGTGTGCAAAGGGGCTGATGCACGTTAAACTTCTCGTGTCCTCAAGTGGTCTCACGTTGGTTTGATGTGGTATTTTGGAGAGTGGGGTGCCTGCTCAAACTCGTCAACTGACCGTAAAAAAAATTACTTGGTGTTGTTTCCTTATCTTTCCCTCCGGTTTTGATCCCTTACTATCGCCAATAGCCCGTTGATTTGCTCCAGTGTGTCGTTAACTAGAATACCTTTCTACCTTGAACGAGATATAGCGTCAAAGAGGAGGGTATTTAGATGGTTGTATACACTACCGTAAAAAACATCAAATATAAGGAGCAAAACCGATAGCCATTTAAAACTTGTGTTTTTTTCATCGTTTTCATGGATTACAGTGCATTTAAAATGCTAAGTTTTTTTTTTGTACTTGATAAATAATTTTTTTTATCATTTATTATGTTATTTAATGTTTCAAAAACTGATAAAATCGATTACGACTCGTTTTTTTTTTTACTGTTCTTTAGTGTTAGTTTTAAATGTATTTGCAAGAAACGAATGACAGTAGTATGTTGTGGTGGAACAAATATTTCACTGTAGATGAATCAAAAAATATTTTTTAATTCGCTGGTGGGAGTAGGTTTTTAAAATGTTGAAATATATATTTTTAAAATTGATTTTTTTGATTGTGAACGTAAAAATGATTTTTTTGCTTTTGTGATATATGTTTAAACGTGCATTGTTACAAAATACTCCAAAACATTTTGTTGTGAATATGAAAAAAAAATTTCAAATGTGTGCTCTTAACCTTTTGACTACGGCCATAGATATAACAAGCGCGATTCGTATAACTTTCAAGTTTCAACTTAGTCTAAAGCTGAAGTCAATTTTAGATCGTGCAACATTTAGAGCGGGGGGGGGTATGTCTCCTCTGATTACGTCCCTGATAGCAGGACCCGGAATCGCATTCTCAGCCATTCGAACGGTCCGTGCAATGTTCCAAGTGTTCGAAATGAGTGTCAAGGATACCCGTCTCCTGTAGGGAAGACGTGGGAAAAGCGTCCCCTTCCGAAAACGGAAATTGATTGTTATATCACCTCCCGATTCGTCCTTGCCTGCGAAGCCCTCCGACTCAACCTTGATCCTTCTGGCCCACTGAACCAGCTCTCTCACGTGGCCCCCAGAGGGCGCTGCGCGTCGCCAGGTCGCCAAGCGCGAAGTCAATGTTTTCCCCTCTCCGTGCGCTGTCTGCCAACCTCTACAGAAGCCACACCGCTCGCTGGAATATAGGTTACGACGCTCGCTCTCTCTCTCGTGGATTACAGTGCGAACCGTCTGTTGTTGTGTGTTGTGTGCCCGCTGGATTTCCGATTTGGGATTACTTTCTGGAAATGCTCTCGGATTACTGCTACCCCAGCACGGTAAGTGTCGCCCAACATACCTCTCTGGCGACGGTTGCTTTTCTTTTGGGGAGGTTCAACAGGCTGAAGGGTGGTTCGCGATTCACTTCGAGTCGCGTATGTTTCTCGGTCTCTCTACCCCTCCTCCATTGGCGTCACATCGGAGCGGGGTTCAAAATACGTGGTGTTGTCCTCGAATCTTTCCCTTGGGAGGAGGGATCCTGGTTCGTCCTCAATTACCCCTGTGTTGCTCCAGTACGACGTTCATTAAAAATACCTATAATATACCTCTCAGAGCTCCCACTGGCCAGAAAAAACCTGGAACTTCCAGGGAATTTATTTATTTTTTCAAAGAACTCGAGGAAAAATCTGGGAAAATTACGTATTTTCGTCCAACACCTTTAAAATCGCCTCCATGTCCTGGAAAAGGATTGACCATGGCGTCTCAGACCGCTCTGACGCTTTGGAGAAAAGTAGCTAGATTCGTACAGTTTCGTATCACTTTATTTTATGAATTGAATTTTTCAACCGATTTTAAAAGAAGCAGCTAATATTTCATAGGTGTAAAGAATTTTTCGTTTACCGTCTTCAATTGAAGAATTTCATGCTTATGATACATCAAATCACATTGCTGAATTATTTGAATAAGTAGTTTAATGCAAAATTACTTGTGCTTCGTGAATAAATTTTTACAGTGCAAGTTCTTCAATTGATTTTTATAATTGGCTACTAAATGGTTAAATTATTTCTTCGTTTCTCACTTTAAAAATGTCGTGAATTGCTTAAGGATGACCTCAAATTTTGTAAAAATTTGTCTGGCAAAAAACCTGGAAAAGTCAAGAAATTTTATTTCTGAATTAGGAATTTTATGGTTCAGATATGCCCGAAAACAATCCACCATGAAACTCAGTCGTGGCTCGGTGGGTATGCCCATCGTGCTTGCAACCTTCGAGTTGGGAGGCGCAGGTTCGATTCCCGCCAGGGGCATTCTTCCCAGGGTGTTTCTCTCTTCCGTGTGCCGACCCACCGGTCTGGTGGTTGAGGTGTCTAGATCGGAAGGTCATTGGTTCGAATCCCGTTCAGTGCATGGATGTTTGTAAGCGTAGGGTGTACCTTTAATCTGTCGGTGCCGAAAGTCCTCACGTTGAGTGAGTGTGGAAGGAGAGGGGTGCCAGCTCAGATGTTGACTCGTTATCTGACCGTGGTTCAAAATTACGTGTTGTCCTCGGATCTTTCCCTCAGGGGATTGATCCCGGAACGTCGTCCGTTGCCCCTTGTGTGGCTTCAGTACGACGGTAATGAAAAACACCTATAATATACCTCCGTCATCGTGTTGTCTGTCTTGTGTTGGTCGCAGCAGCTTGGGCCCAACATGCACCATAAAATCCCGAAAACATCCCACCATGCAACTTTGTCGTGGCTCAGAGGTTACACCCACCTTGCTTGCAACTTTCGAGTTGTTAAGAGTTCGATTCCTGCTAGTGTATTCCTCCCGGGGTGTGTTTTTCTCTTACGTGTCGGTAAATCTTTCGACGTGTGTGTCGGTTACTTGATGTCGATTGCCGAGTATTGTGTGTGCCGAACATGGTCCTTGCCCCACAAAACCCCCCTCCGTTCTCCGAGTATTCGGCGAGTGTGGTACGTGCGTGGCGGGTCGCATGGCTCTGCGAAACAGCAAAAAAGAAGAAAAAAGCGAAACCGAAATAAGGTTAATGTCTCAGTGGGTCGAGTGGCTTCCGCTACCAATTGACCGAGCGGCGGCGGATCGAGAGATATCCTGTTTTTTCGACCGTGATAGACTGGGGCACGTCTGGTCAGCGAAGGTTTTGCTCCTCGGGAAACGCGCTAGCACCACGAATCGTTCAACGGAGGTGGTGTTTACCGAGGTTTGTAGAAGGGTGTTCACGTTGTTGCTAGGGGGGTGGAGGGGTCCAATCTCGGCAGGAACCCGCGTTGTCCCTCTGTCCCTTCCTACCCTCTAAAGTGTCGATTTCTAAAACTACACTGAATCAGCTAGGTTCAGTTTTGACGGCCGAGTTTTTTTAGATGCGAAAGAAGTTTTTATTTTTGCGAACTCGTGATTATTCTTAACGTTGTAAAACGTTTGTAAAGGTTGGGTTCTTCGCTTCCTTTGGCCCCGTTCACATAAGGCGCGTTTGACGAGGCTTTGAGGGTCCCGCTCTGCAACGATCGCGAGGATAGAAACTTGAATTAGAGGAATAAAAGAACATAATTTAATGCTTAAGGAAAGCGGGACCTCGCTCGCCTCGTCAAATGTGCGTTGAAATGCCTCATGTGAACGTGGCCTGAGCAGCCAAGTACATAAGGCGCAATTTGTTTGCAAATATGCTTTCGAACCTTCAACGTTTTTGTGCTCAGTAAATTTTAGATTTACTTCAAATATGTTAACTTCGTGTATATTTGTAACATCGAAAACATTGTTGTGTGTGTACAATCATATTCTCGTCCTGTGAGAAAATGTAAAACTTGTCAAATTAAACTTTTGGGGTAATGTTTTTAGCATGAGTTCCATATAAGGACATGTTTTGGAATTGATTCGTTAAAAGAGATAAAAATGTCGACATTTGTTGACATTCTTTTGCTGCCATCCACAAATGTACAAATACTGACGAACGCGTTCCAAGGATAATCCATAGTGATAAAGATAATTATTGCATTCTGCAAAAAAGTTTGAACTTTGTTTTCAGCAAAAATAGCTTAGAAATTTAAGCTAGATATTCGAAAGTCAAGCTTTTATTCGTCCGGAAAATTCTATCATCCTGAAACCAAAACAGTCGAAGTATTTTGCAAAGGAATGCATCACAAACATTTTGGATTGGTTTGGATTTTGAGTGATCGTTAATAGAATGTATAATTTAAGGCTTCACGCAAATTTTGCATCTGACACAGTATTCGATCGTAGATAAATTAAAACTAATATAAAAGTCGTAATTAGGCGATCAAATTCAAATTGTTTTCTTTGGAAGTATAAAGTTTTATGAAAATGAAACATTCTAATATTGAGTAAAGCTCCAATTTTGACCAGGCACTTTCAAATCCGAACTGGACATCGGTATAACAATTCTCCGTGATTGTCAACACGTTATTCGATTCAAAATATGTATAATAGGAAACATGTCTTTGTGAGAAAACAAGCTTACGTTGTTCAATTGGCTGTGGGTAAATACGTGTTACTCTACCAGATAGACGGTAACCCAATTGTCCCGAGATTCCGTTTATCCGAACGAACTTTGATCCCAAAGTCCGGATAGTCGGTGTTCTACCACTCAGAAATGACTTCATAATCTTGTATAGTATTGACAAAATAAGTTTCGGGGTTCATGAATGAAAAGAGAACATTCTTAGCAAAGTAAATAAATGGCGGAAAGAAGGCATTTTCATTAACATTTTCTGAGAATCTAGATTTTGGCTTGGGTCACACTTTTAAAATGAAGATGCGATCTGTTGAAAATTAAGTACTATTTTTTATTAAATTCACTCACTAAACTGTTAAACAACGCGAAAAACCCACTTACGTTCTTCATTTGGTTTTGTATCAGCGTATTACTTAATTGTGTACCTGATGACCGAAACTATCACATGTGTTGTTGTACGCACTATATAAAGCCTATTCTGTACTGTCAGTCAATATAAGTGGCACCTTATGTGTATCGTCATCTTCCGTAATTTTCCCTGCACAAGTATTTTATCTACAGAAAGATTTCTTGTCTAATGTAGACTTACTAATCTGTAACATGACAACTTACCAACTATCCAAACATCGATATTGTTATTCTATGAAATTTAGCAATTCATTCCACAGTACGTTTTCTACATCTGTCTTGTTTTGTGAGCTGTGGCAGTATGAACGAACTTGGTCATAAATTGTTTCTTTTATTGACTTCATGAACAAAAAAAAAAAAAAACTGCTTAAAGTATTTAACGATCTCCGAAACTCTAGGGTTCTCATTGGATTCTTAGCACTTCAAACTTCTTGTTAGTTAAATTGGCCGAGATATTTCGGGGATTTTTTCTCAGATTTTGAAAGTTAAAATTCTGTAAAAAGTTTATTACTATTTCTAATGGTAAGGGGCACAATGATACAGGCAAAAGAAAAAACGAAAGTTTTACACACACACGAAGACAAATGGCGAATAATGACATTAAAAGGATTTTAATTTTACATACTTAGATCATTGAAACAAAGACGCAAGGCATTGCCCAGTAAGTTAGTTATTTTACTCTATTATAAAAGGAAGCGTTTCTCTACTGTGCACAGCGTCCCGACGAATTTATGGCACTTACAATAATGAAATTTGGCACACAGGTAGTCCTAACTTTTTTGCGTTTTTGTGTAGAGCCCGAATTTTAAAATTTAATCTAGAACATTTTAAAATTAATTGATTAGTTTTTTCATCCTTCTTTGTTCTCTCCGGAATGTAACGTCATTGAAGAAAGGATTTTGCGATTTTCGTCCGCTGACGTCACAAGCGCTTTTTTAGACCGTCTATTTCCAAAAGAAATTTAATTCTTTCTGCATTGAGACTTTATTTCGGATATTAGAAATGAATTTAAAAGTTCCAAGCTGTTTTTTTTTTAAATTCATATTAGATTCATGAAATTATTTTCGCTTGTACTCTGGAATTTATTTTTTGGAATTCCAGCTTGTTTTCTATCTGCTATAAAATCAGTTGGTCTTTTTTCCTAGATGTTCGCGCTTTCAAGAACAAGGGACCAGAATGTACCACTCATTTTGCCTATATACTCGTTGGATTTTATACAACGCAGAATTAATTGCCTTATTTAAATTACGGGCAAGTTTTACCACGGATGTAGAAAGATTAAAACAATTTTAGCGCAATTCTCGATTTGACAATTTCGAGAACTTTTCCCAATCTGCCTTTTTGAAGTTCCATGATTTCTTGGGGGGCTGTCATGGGCAGTAAATATTTATGGAAGCAACGACTTGTCTATGCCGTGGGATCTTTGATGATAGTTTACATTGTTTACTCTCTTTAAGTACGTCGTCTTCATATTAGAATTTATCCAAAAAATTTATAATTTTGTCCTTAATTTTGATATCACGATCATTTCATTCTGATATACCGACGCCACTGTCCCCATTCATTTACACTCAGTATATTCTGTTTCACATTTAGAACATACCGCTGGCAACCAATCGTGTAAATGAAACAAATCGTCATGGTCAGTCGAAACCAGTCTGATTCATACTACATATACCCTTTATTTTAATTTCATGGTCGCTATTGAAGACCATTAGAGAACGAGAAATTGTTCTTCGAAATACATGACATTTCGCTTCGTATGTGAAGAAACGTTACTGATACACAGCTACAAACACTATTTTCATATTTTGTTTTCAATTTTTGTGTCTAAATGATGTAAGTTGTGGAAATAAGAAGTGGAACTATGTATTTATTCTTTTACTTATTGCTTACATCTTTCCTATATTAAAAATGGAACCTTCAACAGAGATGCAGGAGGTTGGTAGGTTGAATTAACGTCGTACAGGAGGAACACAACTCTAAATTTGTCGAACAGTCTAGTTTTTATAGCACGCCGACATTTTAGTGCTCAATCACAGTATGACTTAAAGTTCACGTACAGAGCTCTAAATTAAAGAAAAGTTTTGTCGTCCACTTTTCCAGATAAATTTTTTGAGCACCAATTTGTGGCCGTTTAGCCTCGTACTTGGGAGTCTCGCTGAAGATCGATGTTCTGAACTCGAGTTCCACTTCCAAAGACAGATAGAGAAGGGGGGGGGACGAAAGAGTTAGTTGGGCAATGTTCCAATGCGATTTATCGACCAATTTATCACTGGCAGAAGGAATGGGAATTAACCTTGGGGCCGGGGCTGCGATTAGATAACACTTCGAGAGGACTCGACTATCGAGACATTTGTTCCAATGACACTATTATCTGTTTAGCTTTATAGGCCGTTGACACCGATTGCAACACAACTCGGGGCGAACAACGCACCGTTAATTTTTGCGTCGGCGAGACTCTGGATACCACCTTCTGGTGCCAGTACGCTATGGAGATGCCACTTTAAAGTACACCCTGAGCTTTTTCTTTCTACTCTTCAATGTTTTCTTCCTTCTCTTCTCTACCTGTAATGTTCAATCAAGTCATGTCTGATCATATGCGTGATTCTCCGTCTTGTCTTTAAAAAACTCCTTTGAAAATAACTCCTTTTAAAAAAGGGCCGCGTTAACCCGGTTGAAAGGGCAACGGATTTAGCTACCAGAGGGTTGCGAGTTCGAATCCAAATAAAGACCGTCCAAAGGGGGCTGGTGCTAGTTAAATCAGTCGTGGTCTTAAATATCCTCACGTTGGCGTGGTGTGGTAGTTTGGAGAGTGCGTGCCAACTCGGGTGTTGACCTCGTCATCTGACCGTGGTTCAAAATTGAGGTGGTGTCCTTGCATCTCCCTTGGGGATTGATCTCGGACCATCGCCAATAACTCGTTATATTGCTCCTGTGTGACTTTAATTAGCTACCTACCTTCCTACCTTTTAAAACAATGTGGTTTTTCGTTGTCTTGGTTCTCTTGGGTAAATTTGGCTTTGTTACAAGCAATGCGAATTTTATTCTTGGCGAAGCGTTTCCCACCTTCCTTTGCCGTTGAATTAACTATCTACCTACCGGAGGTTGGAGTATTAAAATCAACGTCGCACTGGAGTAACACAAGGGGGTTATGGGCGACGGTCCGGGATCCATCCGGGAAGGAAAGTTCCGATGACAACACCGCATCATTTTTGAACCACGGTCAGATAACGACCTCCTCATCCGCCAAAATCCAGAAGTTTTAGATCGAAGACAATTTCTGTTATCTCTTGATGTGTCCTACTTGTCAGGGGGCAAAAAAGTGGTCGCCATGTAAAACGAGGGGTTACTGTATTCAGCCGTGTAAATTTTTTTTGTTCACTTTGGCTTGTACACAAAAGCTATGCAGAGTAGGAACAGGGCCATATTTACATTTCTGTCGTCAACTGTTTATTCAGATATTGATGCCACTTTCCATTTCCTTCTCTATTTTCAATACTGCCGGGGTCGACAAAATTTGAATGGCCCGTGCGCCTTTTAATCTCTTTTAAGGGTCTGTCCGCACGTGGAGCCGATCTGGAGTCGGGGACGAAAGAGTTGGATGGGCAATGTTCCAATGAGATTTATCGACCGCAATTTATCTCTCGTGGCAGGAGGAATGGGAATAACCTTGGGGCTGCCTTGGGGCTCCTGATTAGATAACAAAGTGAAGCCCGTTTTATGAATCTCCCGATGCTTGGTTGCGCACCAGGAACTAGAGCTGATATCGAATATTCCACAATCTACTCCATGATCCATTTCACCTATACCAGATCCCACTAGGTCTGCAGAACCGTTATGTACCAGGATCGCTAACTGCAGTGTGCACTCCAATTAGCCCTGTAATGAAATGAGGAATAGCAGTAGTACACAAGGTCACGGGGTTAAGTTTTCGTGATGAAATCAGCCGACCTTGGTGAGTGGCAGGGTATGTAGGCGATTTCCACTCCATGGGTGATTGGAATCGCATCACAGGATCGATGACATTTGAATGTGGGAGGAAAAGTAACTCTTTTCCTCAATTCAAGTGCGAGGAGATCGGATTTCCTTGACCTCTTTTCCTCTTCTTCGATGCACGTGACTCCGACGGAATCTCCCCCAAAACCTCCGTTTTGACCAGGCTCTTCTCATTGGACAAGCGATGTTCAGGCAGTCTACCTCTACTAATGATGACCGTTGTGACGTTGTGTAGAAAGCGCTTTCGGCAATAATAGTGAAACAGCAGAGACATAACTTTCCATTCTTTATTACGGAGTGGCTATTTACAAAAACCCATTTTGCACGGTTAATCTTTCATTGCATGTACTTAGGCCAGGGCCGTTCCCGAGTGGTGTGCTGGGCGCGTGCACGAAATGGGAAAAAAAATAGAGGTGGCCTACTGAAACAAAGACGTTCCGCAAATAAAAAAAAATGCAATTGTTTGACAAATTTTAAAATGAAATATTTGAACCCAACTATCCAAATTCTATTACTACATGGGCCGACCAACCGGTCTGGTGGTTAAGGTATTAGCCTCTAGATCGGAAGGTTCCTGGTTCGAATCTGGGTCAGTGCATGTCTGTTTATAAGCGTATTGTGTAGAGGCTGATGTTGCACCTTAAATCTGTCGTGGCCGAAAGTCCTCACGTTGAGTTGGTGTGGACGTTTGGAGAGTGGGGTGCCAGTTCAGGTGTTGCTTCGTCATCTGACCGTAGTTCAGAATTACGAGGTGTTGTCCTCGGATCTTTCCCTTAAAAGGATTGATCCCAGACCGTCGTCAATAGCCCGCTGTGTTGCTCTGGAACGACGTTAATTAAAAATCATCTCTTACGTCTTTAATTACATATTTAAGTGTGTACGGGTTTCACGATCCCGAGGTACCCTAGTGGTCTCTTTTCCCACTCGGTTTATTGTCTCTGGTAAACAACGATCGCGACCCAGGATGCCCGAGCTATCTTTCTTCTCTCCATCCTTCCTTTTCGCAATTACTTGACATTATCTATCTTGTGTTTGGCGAAACTTGGCCAAATATGGCCCTTGCGCCATATAAAACCCATATTAACCCAACCAAATGGATGTTCACAATGGCTACGCGGGATTGGGACTTCATTGCCACAGCCTAATCTTGGAGATTAGTAATTATTTACCAGCCTTCATAGACGTCATGATAACTGGATAGGTCTTCCTTTAGTTAAAGCCTGTAATAAAAATTCGTCCATCCTACATTTTTAATTCCTTTTGTCTTTCTAATAAACGAGCCAATGGACTACTACCCAACGAAGCTCACCCAAACGGTGCCCTCTTGCGGATAGTGACCGGGGCTAACTGAGCCATTTGTCTTTATGGCCTTCCAATAGCATTGGGTTTACCGCTTAATGTTTTTTAAATGCAAATATCCATGAGCTGCTCTGGGTTAGAAAGGATATACAGTCGAATAGAAAGGCAAAGGAAGCAGCAATGACCAGTTAAACTATGAAAGGCTCCACAACAGAACCCCTTGAACAGCATCAATAGAACTTCCCATGGCCTATTCGAGGCAGTCTGTAAGAGCCGATTTGTACTATGTTTGTTTTTACAAAAAAGAATTGGAATGGTAAAGATCTTAGCTGTTCTTGTCTAACCTTTGACGGTTCAATTGTCGTTTGACACTAGCAAAGCAATGCCATAGTTCAATTTTTGTTGTACAGAGCTATTTGGACCGGGAACTATGGCTTAAAATAAACCGAACTGAAGTTCAGCCAGGGGCTGTTACTTGATGTTTTTAGATGAATAATACGTATGTTTGGGGGCGAATTCGAACCATGTTAATAAGTTTAATGGATTAGCTTATTAATTTCCTTTTCTCATAACCCTCCGTGATTTCGACATCGCGATTTTGCAAAGGACGAGTCAAGATATTGCCCATTGGTTGAGGGCGATATCAAGATGTGATCAGTTTTTTAATGACGAGAAATCTCGCTCAAGACCTAGTCAGTTTTGCTAATGACGTGATACGTCCCCGAGACAACCACCAGGAGGGTTAAATTTGGACTAATACAGGAGGGAGTTGGGTACATTTGAGCGTGCCACTGCAGAACAGAATATACATTCGGAAGGGAAACGTGCTTCAGTCTGCACGTCTACCTTTTGAGAGGTAGGTAATGTTACACCTATCGCTGCTCGTCCCACTGACCCTGAAACGGTTTTTAAAAAGCGAGAGCTGGGATTTCTTTACGTCGAAATCGGAAACGGTTGGCTTCTTCGGTTACACTCGGGGGGCTTCGACTTTCCTCTCCTTTCGAGGCTTCTTCTCTCGACAACTGCTTCACTAATCACGCGTCTGTGAGAAAATTTGAACCCGAAGGCACGCTCACTAGCCAAGTGTAACAAGTCATGTTACCGAATTTGCTGGTGTATATGAATTCCCAACAAGGCTAGTAACGCTCATAACGATCGGACCGGTTGTCGGCTTGTGCAACGAACGCAAAGGGGATCGCTGTGGGACATGGAGAGCCGCTGTTTAAGGCTTTCAACGTCCTTGTAGGGGTTTTAGAGCGCAAGTGTTTAAATTTTATCTTTTCATGTGTACGTATAAGGTTACAAACTATCTATTGTTATGGCGTCCTGTTTTGAAATTCGTATGTTTTGAATTGATTTTTATTTGCTCTTGCATTTGGCTTAACTTGTTCATTATTGGACCTTTCTCCACAAAGCACAAATCAGTCATTCGGTCGTTGAATCCTAAGTCCCATGGGCCCCAAAATCTCGAGTCGTCTCGCTTATATGGAAGATTTTTCTTTATTCATTGACCAACTATCGACACATTTTTTTTTCTTATGCCATAAACTAAATCTGGCTATGATTTTATTGTATTTAGTATGTATGAGAGATAATCGCGTTTCAATAGTAAAGTAAGAATTTAGCATTTAAAGTATAAAAGAACCGATAACGGATAAAAACACTTTGGGCCAAACTAGTTTAAGGCTAAAAATAATGTATATAACGAAGTATATAATATAACTTGCATTTGGTCGGAACAAAACGCGTCCAACATCAACAGGACCAAAGATGGATCCTGATCGAGGGTGGACATTTATGCCACCGAATTTTTATCATGTTTTCATTTTAGTCCTATTTTGAAGCTTTTAGATTTTCCCTGACAGCGAATAGAATAGAATAGAATTTGATCCCCTGATTTTTTAGACAGGATGCAGAAGATGAGCTTTTCCACTTTTGATTTAATTAGAACACATTTTTATCAACTGAATATTTTCGGTTTTATTCTTGTGCTTCTTATTAAATATTGAGAACAAATTAATTCTCCGGAAGTTTGGGTATTGAGATAATTCAGAAAAGTTTCGGGTTTTAGAGGAACCAAATTTGTTGCAAGACAATTAGTACACAGTAGAGCTTATCAGAAGAGAATCTTGATCATACTACAGTTTTATGCGTACTTCGTTTCATAGAAAGATGTTCATTTACTATCGTCTCGTAGCAATGTTTTATATTCCGAATGCGGCCAAGTTTACTGACAAGAAAGTAAAATTGCACGATTCGCACTCTACAACACATTAGAATCGTACTTTTTAGGTTCCTAATGGTCGATTACGGAAAACATTTGCTAAAAAACCGGATTGTTAACCTTTTGTGTTTCAGCGTAACGATTGTTTCGTTGAAATAATACCTTTCAGGAACTATATTTTTTTATTCAATTTATTTTGTTCTCAAGTCTTGTCCGTCGTTTTTCCTATCAGGACAAAAGTAACTTCGCTTTTGTTGGCGTGGGGAGGGATTGTTTTTTATTGCACGGTCCTGCGGTTGTATTTGTTGCTTTGCTTAACTCATTTTTTGCTAGCCTTGCGGACGTAAGTTTAGCGAATGTAGCAGCAGGTGCAGGGAAATTAAAAGCCATCACTTTGCACTGGAAAAACTGAATCGTTGCATTTTACTCTTTTGTTTCGAGCGATCAACTGTTGCAGTTCCGCTTACTTTGTGATGTTCCATTTGTTATGTTCTCTTCCGTCCCCTTCTCGATACATAGCGAATTGGGATGTATCTCCTTTGCTTACTTTCCCTTCGTTGCATTTTTGTTTACGAACAGAAGAAATATCGATACGCTTCTTTGGAATTGGTATTTCAAAGGCACTTGTTTTTTGGAGCATTTCTAAAACGAATTGCTAAGCTGGTAGTTGTATTACGTCGCTCAGTAGCGACACAACGTGTTAGTGGCGAAGCTCGGGGATATATCCGAGGACAACACCTCGTATTTCTAATCCATGGTCGAATGATGAGATCAACTCCTGAACTGGCACCCCACTCTCCAAACTTCCACACCAGGTCAACGTGTGGACATTCGAGGCCAAAACAGATTTAACGTGCTCCCATGTACGCGACAATCTTTGGTTGTATCTAGTTTCGAACTCGTAAACCTCGTTTGCCAATCCGCAATTCTTCCAGTCGTGCTACTGCAAAGTGGGTCTCGAAAGCGTGAATGAGAGAATTTCATTCTTTTAAAAATATTCCATATACGAATACTAAAAGCTCTTACCATTGATTTTGTACAAAACTCTATAATTTTAGTAAAAATGAGTACAGTGAAACTTTGATTAACCATCAGGGTCTTGACTGTGACTATGACTGTTAATCGAATAGACGGATAACAGAAAACCTTAAATAACACCCCATCCATTACTTATGAACGTATGATAAAAAAATGCACGTTTAACAAACTTTGAAATATACAGTGCGCACGTGTATTTTTTTTACAGAAACAAACAATATACAATTTACATTAAGTACAGTATAGTACATATCGTTACATGATCTTATGCTCTACACGTACATATTCAAATAGTCTGTCATTTTCTTTTGTTTCGAGGCTCTTGCTTTCTGAGCGGCAGAGTTCCATAATAACGGACTGATGCTTAACCAAAACTGACGGTTAAACGAGTGACGGTAAATTGAAGTTTCACTGCAATTCGTTATCTAATTTGGGTCCCCCCTCTTATTACGGCCGACCAACCGATCTGGCGGATGGTTCCTGGTTCGAATACGGGGCAGTGCATGGATGTTTGTAAGCGTGTAGTGCAGAGGCAGCTGGTGCACCTTCAATTTTCCGAAAGTCTTCATGTTGGGTTAGTGTGGAAGTTTGGAGAGTGGTGTGCCAGGTCATGGTGTTGCTTCATCATCTGACCGTTGTTCAAAATGACGTGGTGTTGTCCTTGGATCTTTCCTTTAGGGGATTGATCCTGGTCCGTCGTCAATAGCCCGTTGTGTTGTTATAGTACGACATTAATTTAAAAGTGCCATATTACCCATTTTATTCCTACTAAAAAAGTTTTCCTCGAGCTCCCTTTTGTACATCGCGTTTTTCTTGTCCTCTAAGCAACGATCGCGATATATCGAGGTATTACTAAAAATCTTCTGTGGTGATGTATACAAAACCGTAAGAGCGCATCTCCACCGACTGCTTCGAGTACCTGGCCTTCGGTTGGCAATCGCAGACAGCGTTGTTGTTTCGACGTTGTGGGAAGGGAAATTACGATTTTATCACCTCGCATTGGCCTACTTTTACTCTCTACTCTCTTTCGATTGATTATTGTTATGAAATAACTTGTCACTTTTTATCGACTCCAACTGTTTTCTTGGCACAAAAGTTGACGCGGTGTCAAGTTTTGAAGAATGTTTTGCTCTGAACGTTGTGGAGCTTCGCTCATCCGGTCGCTGGTAGGTAGTTAATTAGCGTCGCACTGGAGCAAAACACCAGGCTATTGGCGACCGTCCGTGATCCATTCCGAAGGGAAAGTTGCACTGGCAACTAAGATCTTGTTTACGTGGAAACACACAGTGCAAAAGATATCTGTTTGCATATGGAGAATTTTTCGTCCTAAATAACTTCCGATTTTGTCATTTTACATTCGCTGGATAAACTTGTATTTGCTGATTGATAGTATTGTTGTAAGGAAGAATTAAGAGTCGATCGGGATCACGTTGGGTTGGCGTGGAAGTTTGGAGAGTGGGGTGCCAGCTCAGGTGTTGCTTCGTCATCTGACCGTGGTTCAAAATTACGAAGTGTTGTCCTCGGATCTTTCCCTTAAGGGACTGATCCCGGACCGTCGTCAATAGCCCGTTGTGTTGCTCTTGTACGACGTTAACTAAAATTACCAATTACCAAGAGTCGATCGGGATTGGTTGGTAGTTAATTAACGTCACACGTTAATCCCGGACAGTCGCCCAACACAACGGTGTATGGGCGACTGTCCGGGATCAATCCCTACATGAAACACCGGAGGACAACGCCTCCTCACTTTGGTCCTTGGTTAGATCACGAGAACTTCACCCCAAACTTCAAGCTTCCACACCACGCTAAGGCGAGGACATTTGAGTCTACTACAGATTTAACGTTCACCAACCCCCACGCAGATGATGGTCTTTGGTTAGATCGAGTTTCGAACTCGCAACCCCTCCTTTTGCAAATCTGCTGCTCTCCGACCGGACCTCCGCGACCCTCAAATCAATTGAGAGACGAGTCGACTGATCGTGTGGGGGAGGTTTGGTACTTTTCAAGAGTGGTGTCATTTGTGGCCACCGTCTCATAAGGCTCGTTTCGCCAAGTGGTTCGCTGGATGGGCGTGTCGTGGGAGCGAGTCGCAGAGGTCCCAAGCGCGCACCTCGATTCTCCGCTGCGTGGCCTACATTCCGGCGGCAGCGTACAGGCTGTTTAGCCTACATAGCACGGGTCACCCTCTGACGTCATCAGCCATTATGCAACGCCGCCTGACGTCAACACGTGTGACACATTTCGGAGAGCTCGTCTTGTTTGTGTACGCTTCCAGACCTTTAGGTGGATTCTGGCCGAGGGTTGGTCCGGTTTCGAACCGGACCGAGGAAACGACACACGTGACGAGGATTAGAATCGGCTGCGCTTAGTTTACACACATTTATTACTTACTAGCAAAATACCCGACCTTACTCGGTTTGAATTCGTTTACTCTAGATTGAAGAGATAATCAAAATATATAATGACTTACGTTTTTTGTAGAATAAAAATTTATTTTAACATCTTTCGCCATCTTTATATTTTCTACAACTTACTTTGGACACAAATCCTACACATGCATATCCATTCATGTTATACATTTCACATACATCGCAAAATTGCTGTATAACAAAGCTACAAAAAGACGAAAGGTGATACTAAGGTTACTACTATAAAAGACGATTTATAGGAAGATTTGGAATTCCCTTTCTTAAGTTCTTTTCATGTGCAACTCAATTAATTGAAATTACGATTTACGGCGAGTGCTCTCGCACTCATAGTCAACAAAACAATATTTTTTTACTTGTGGCACTCTTGCCTCCGGTATGCGACGTTGTGAAATTTTGCAATCTTCTCCTGTCATTACTACGAATTTTTTAATGTTGGAAAAAGTTCTAGTTTGGATTTTTAAACATTATTATTCTTTCAATAACGACATTATTCTTTCAATAACGACATTATTCTTTCAATAACGACATTATTCTTTCAATAACGACATTATTGTTTAAATAACGGCATTATTGTTTAAATAACGGCATTATTCTTTAAATAACGACATTATTCTTTAAATAACGGCATTATTCTTTAAATAACGGCATTATTCTTTAAATAACGGCATTATTCTTTAAATAACGGCATTATTCTTTAAATAACGGCATTATTCTTTAAATAACGGCATTATTCTTTAAATAACGGCATAACTACACTTAAAATTTACTGAAAATTTATACTGACTTACCTAACATTTTCAAGTCGAATACTTTGTGGTGCTGTTGGGTGTGATGAGAAGGAAAACACATTTATTAAAATAAATATTTAAAACAGAAAACAGTAAAATAGAACAAAATAAAAGATGTCGGAAAAATTGTTCTAAAGATATTAATTTGTGATTCATTTTTATCTCTTGATCTCGCAGTTGCCACAATTTACAACTCAAAGGGCACAAAATTTAGAAATGTGAAATTAATTCAGAGCGAAAGAAACAGAAAATATCTCTGCTCACGCGATCTTGTTCATTCTCGTTTCTTTGAAAAATATCGTCTGTCAAATATTCCGAAATCGTTTTCATTGCGCTAAGAACAAAAATATGACTCGAAATAAATGAAGTATCAGAGCTGAAATTTCATTAAAAAAATATAATTTTTTGAAGAATAATTACTTTTTCAGCTGTACTGGTAAAACAATCGAAGTAATCGTAATATTCAATAGACATTCCAATTTTTCCAAAACTACCAAATTATGGTTGATTTAAGTATACTTACTCAGGTGTTTTAGCATGAAACTCATCTAAATATAACAATAAAGACATGTTTAATATTGCATTCACTAAATTAATAGATAATGTATAAAATAAAATACACTGCAATCAAATATCTGGAATACAATTCATGTGATGTCTACACAAACACACAAACACAAAATCGAGCATAGAACAGAAAGACGGACAGACAAACTTTCGCAACCAATTCCACTCACTATATCAAGATAAGTACTCACTGTATGCAAATTTCCATGAAAATATCTTAAACCGCGTGGACGTGTATAGGGCACAACATACAGACAGACAGACACCAAACGAGAAAAAGGCGGATTCGGCATCAGAAGGGTTCAAAATTGGATAGAAAACTTGAAATGGGTCGAAAATATTGAATGTACAAACAAACACTCCATTCTTATTTATATAGATTTCAACGATGTGTTCCACTTGGGATAGTGTATAACCTTTTCTCAATGAATCGTATTTGGACAGAAAAACATCCATTAACGAAACTGGCCGCGATATCTCTGTTGCCTGAGTAATGGATTAGCAATCGAGGGGTGCGAGTTTGAATCCAACCATAGACCGTCATGTACAAAGGTGGCTGGTGCAGGTTAAATCTCTCGTTGACCTAACGTCGGAGTGGTGTGGAAGTTTGGAGAGTGAGGTGCCAGATCAAGTGTTTACTTCGTCATCTGACCGTGGTTCACAATTACGTGTTGTTCCCGGATTCTTTCCCTTGGGGATTGATCCCGGAACGTCGCAAGTACCCCAATGTGTTGCTTCAGTGCGACGGTAATTAAATACCTACCCGAATAGTTAGAAGTATCGTGTATGCAGAGTTGCTTGGCTGTTGGGTTTCTTTCGCAACTTCGCATGAGGTTTTTTCAGAGTAAAATATAAACAACACAAAAGGGTGGAGACGAAAAAGTTATGGTTAAGAATTTATTTAATTGATCGAGCTGTTTTGGCAATGCTAATTTTTAATCTAAGCGAATTGATGAAATTGAAAAAGGCATCATGTGTAGGTAGATATTTTATTTAACGTCATACTGGAGCAAAACAACGTGCTACTGATGACGGTCGGGCGGTTATCCGATAGGGAAAGATTCGAGAAACATGTCAAGTATAGAAAAAGGTTACCAAATCACTCGCGTCCTTTGTATTTAGCTTTACAGATAATCCCTTTTACACATTGGTGGAACGTGACCATTTATTATAGTTCGTTCAATTCCAGCATGAAAATCGTTTTCTGTATGCTTGTAGGGTCAGTGAGTTTGCTTACTAAACTAGCAATCTGCGAATTATAGGCAGCGCAGTTTCGATTCCTCCCTGGGTGTATTTCATCAATGTCAGTAGAGCTTTCCTTGTGGGTGTATGTCTATTTACGTATGTCCACGTGTGTGGATGTCTATTACTTGTGTTCGTATGTCACGTTTTAAGGCACTGCTTAGCCAAATATGGTTCTTGCACCATTACCATTACCAACCAGACCAGTGAAAATAATTTTTATATTTCTTGAAATTTAAAAGTTAATTCAGAAACTATTCCCGTTTCCTGGGACCCCTCTCTCCCAAGTCTTAGGGAGGGTACCAGCCATTGACGGCGGTCCGGGATCCATTCCGATGGTAAAGATCCGAGGACAACTCCTTGTAATGTTGAACCACGGTCGGATGATGAGATCAGCACCTGCTCATTGAAAAGATTAACTCTTTCATTTTTCAACATCTTCCTTACTTGCATATTCAATGCCGACCGCCTGTCGGTCGCCGCTGGCAATCGATGCCCGGATGTTCAATGCTATTCGTTGTCTACTTCAACGTGCAGGTCCCAATCCAATGAGTCTCCCCGCTACAAAAGACGGAATAGACTGGCAAAGCAAACCATATTCCTAACGTTAAAGTGAACTGATCTTCAATCTATGGTTATACAAAAAGAACAGGTCTTATCATCTCAAAAGTGAAAAAAAAAATCGTTCTCTGAACTGTTGATGTCGAACCTCCTTTGGCGGTTTGTCCCAACCATAGAGGAAAGAAAAGTCGTAGTAAAGTCATCCTTAGACAACAACCATTTATTATCTGAATGGTTCGCGGTACGGTAGAGAACGCCCATCCATGGATTCATCATCTGATTGGTTCACGCGACATAGAGTTTGGCGATTTCACCACTTTTGTCAACACTGTGAATGCAGATTCAAATATTCGTGAGATGTTACATCGACAAACGAGTCGATAAGATGGCAAATTGGCCGACCCAGTCAATGTTTCACAGAGCAGTCCCGTGCCTACTAGTCGACACATTGTTGTCTATTTTTGAAGTTCCTCTCAAGAACAGTGCTAAGTCTAATTATATTTCCAGTCTACGGTCTCAATCCGGTCATTTGTTGCTAAATGAGATTCGAATTGACCTATGGTTATTTCCTATGGACGTCCATGGTCCGGATCTGATGTGTGAACTCGGTGCAGCAAAAAATGACCGTAGGGTGACCTGTAGTACGAATAGTGAGCGCTAATCACCGACAGCCTTAACTAATCTAACATTAAAAAATGTGTACATTTAAAAATTAACTCCAATGAAGTTATAGACGTGTCTAATAAATATGTTTCTGACCTTGATACGGTTGTTCAAGCAAATCATTATAAAATGTTGTTTGAATTTTTCACTCTGGTCACTTTTTGCTACCTGAGAGCTAATTGGACAAAATCAAAGGGAAAGGTTCTGAAATATTAATGACCCGCAATTGAGTCCAAACCTTGCGATGATGTCACTTGTTCTATCAGTTACGTGTTCAGATAAATTATGCGTGTGTTTTGAAGAACGCATTATCATAATGATGTAGCTAAAAACGAGAGCATAATGACAAAATTAGGACCAGGAACGAAAACAACGCGGATTATGGCGACGGGAACCAAAGCGTCATTCATAACAACTCTGATGTGCGTGCATGTGTATTGGAAAATATAAAAATTGGGATAGTTAAAATTAAATATTAGCGTAGAATGTGGACAATTTAACTTACACAGTTGAGGTGCTTCATTGGTTTATCGTATACTAGCTGAATAACCCGGCGTTGCTCGGATTTCAAATATGATCGTGGCATTTCCCTGTGTTAAATCAAATACACAAACTGTAGAACGTGTCCTACCGCGACAGCTAAAACATGACCGCGACACTTCCCCGTGTCAACTGATACACAAACCCCGTAGAACGTGTTTCCTTATCCATGTCCATTTATTGCAGAAACACAAACTTTAGATTGTAAAATTGGGGCTTCGAGGGACATTTTTAGGACTCCATGTGTGCCAATTTCATGGCTACAGATGGGTCTGATGACCGGAAAACGTAGGCTATTTCTATTCTAAGTATTCTAAAGTATAAGTGTACCAAATTGGGTGTGGATTTGTAGAGAATGTATACACACCACTCTTTAATGATCATGTACCTAACACGACAATGACCTTGTCATAAGAACGGTTGGATGATTGGGTTGAGCTTTATGGCGCAATAGCCATATTTCGCAAAGCTTTTATAAAAGAGAGGTAGATAGTTTATTAACATCGCTCTGGAGCAACATATCATTGGCCAAATCCAACCACAGACAGTCGTGTATAAAGAGGACTGGTGCACGTTATCTGCCGCGGCATCAAATGTCCTCAGTTGGCGTGGAAGTTTGGAGCGTAAGGTGCCAGCTCAGGCGTTTACCTCGTCATCTGACCGTGGTTCCAAATGACGAGGCACTGTCCTTGGATCTCTCCCATCGGGATGGATCCCGGGTCGTTGCTAATAGCCCGTTGTGTTACTCCAGTGCTACGTTTATCAGCTACCTTTCTACCTTTTCACGTACTTTAATCAAAATACGCAAGAAAAATAAAATAAGAATTTGGAAATTCAGATGAACAGCTAGTCCATATTCAATTTTCTATTGCCTCATGTTAATTCAGTTTGACAGTATATTATTTCCGTTGAAATTATCTCGCTTATGAAGGGATTCGATTGTTTTCAAGCATATTTCTTTGAACTAATTTAGATAGGAAAGACTTAGAGAGGTGAAATGGGTATGAACATTTATGGGGTACTGAAATTTTTGTGTTCAAGAAGCCAAAGTTCACTCCGTGGCTGATAGGCACTGTTTAGATTGCAGTGCAGGCATTGATAAAGATAGCCACATCACTGTCATAATGTATGCTGCATATACACTTCTCCTTATAAGTTGATACATCCTTCAGTTGGTTAGAAATGAGAAGCATCAGGTTATACCTAAATTTAACTCTTATTCGCCAAAATGCTATATTTGGGTGAAATTTCCAAAAATATTTTTCTTACGTGGATGTTACTTGGTGCTAGTGCCTGGGGACGTTTTCTGTTTTGAACAATTATTTTTCGGGTGATTGACTTGGTCTGATTTTTGATGACTAGTCGTCATAAATTATGACTATTTCCATAAACTCATTTAATTTAGAGGTGTAAAATGCGCCTAACGTACGAAAATTGCGCACTTTTTTAATGTAAAACGACTTTAATTTGTCAATTCCCCTTGTGTTGCTTCCTTTCTGTCTCCGTTACCTTTGTATTGCTCCAGTGCGATGTGCAGTAGACTAAATGTAGGTTCCTTTCCTACCTATATTTATCCCTATTTAAGGCAGTAAAAAAGCAACTGCCCCCAAAAGCCAAAGGTATTCAAGTAGTTGAATTAACTCTGGAGGAACACAACATATTTCTTAGCAACGGCCTGGGATCCATCTGGAAGGGAAAGATCCGAGGACAACCCCTTCGTTTTGAACCACGGTCAGATGAAGAGGTCACATGAACTTTCACCCGACTCGAAACATCCACTCAGATCTTTCCCTTCCGGAATTGATCGCTTAAATATAAATTGATAATTTAAATACCTGCTTACCAAACGTCCACACCAAGCCAACGTGAAGACATTTGTAGCCTCGATAGCTAGCGCACTAGCTCCCACGAACACTATAATCTTGGGTTGGATCGAGTATTGAACTCGCAACCTTCCGGTTGCAAGTCCGCAACTCTTCCAAGCGGGCAACTGCGGTTCCTACAAATATAAAGGATTGGGAAGTTTGTTTATTCGTGATCTGTGTTGTGTAGAAGAATTGGGATTTTGAGATTCTCACTCTAATTCATAATTTTGGATGTGCACGATTTGCAGCTGAGTTGGTTTCGAATAGTGTTGATACTGTCGATTTTGAAAGCTTACCCTCTATTATACGCATAAATTTTCAGGAATCGAACGTATCGTGTAAAGTTGGCTAATTTATCATAGATTATCGGAAATGTTAAGACTTTTTTCATTCTCAGATCCAGATGCTGGTTGCATCGTTTGTTTCATTACGATAAATTTTAGGTAATTTGGAACTTTTTAATTAACGTCATACTAGAGCAACACGACGAGCTATTGACGACGGTCCGGGATCAATCCCCTGAGAGAAAGATCCGAGGACAACACCACGTCATTTTGAACCACTGTCAGATGATGAGGCAAAACCTGAGCTGGTACCCGGCTCTCCAAACTTCCACTACAACCCAACGGGAGGACTTTAGGCCGACATACGTGTATTCAAGATGCACCAGTCGCCTCTACACTATACGCTTACAAACATTCCTGCACTGACCCGTATTAAAACCAGGAACCTTCCGATCTAGAGATAACACCTTAACCACCAGACGTAAATACATTCTAGGAAATGTTTTCCCAAGATCCCCTCCTTTTCGGCAATAGCCCGTTTTGTTTCTACTTGTGTGATGTTAATTTAACTACCTACCTTTCGACGCCATTGCGATAGCAACCTACGAATTCAAGGCAGTGCAGGTTCGATTCATGCTTTCACACAGACTGTACTTCTACTCGGGTACTTCTATGTCAGTAAAACTTTCCTTGCATGCTCTTTGCCGCGGTAGCCCGGTTGGAAGAGTAACGAATTAGCAACCGGAGGGTTGCAAGTTCGAATCCAACCAACGACCGTTGTGTACAAAGAAAACTGGTGCACGTTAAATCTGTCGTGGCCGAAAGTCCTCACGTTGGCTTGGTGTGTAAGTTTAGAGTGGGATGCCAGCTCAGGTATTGCCTCGCCATCTGACCGTGCTTCATAATGACGCGCTGTTGTCCTCGGATCTTTCCCTTGGGGGGGATTGATCCTGGATCGTCGTCAATAGCCCGTTGTGTTGCTCCAGTATGACGTTAATTAAAAACCTACCTTGCGTGTCTATTTCTTGACGATGTTTGTCTTGTTGTTCGGCCCCTCCTGGCCCATTGGTTCTTGGTAGGAAATTAAATTCTAACGTTCTGGAGCAAAACAACGGACTATTGGCGACGGATCACCTCCGAAGGGAACGTTCGTAGGGCAACACCTCTTCATATAGAACCTCATCATAGGACGATAGGAACACCCGAGCTCGTATCCCATCATCCATACCACACCAACGGGATTACATTTGAAGCCACGACAGATTTAACGCTCACTAGTCCCCTCATACACGACGGTGTTTTGTCAGATCGAGTTCATTGGTTCTTGGACCTATTCATTAATATTTTAAAAATTCATTTCGGGCTAAGTTTTAATATTTGGAAGAAAATTAGACGCCTTTTTAAAAATTCGTACGCAGTTTTTCCATGGAATTGTTTTATTTCTTTAGAAATATATATATATATATATATATATATATATATATATATATTCATTTTGCGTATTCAATTGGTAAAGATTATTGTATTTTAGTCACTATCTGAAAATTTCGCTGACCCTGTTGGATGATTATATTTGAAAAGGCAAATCTAAATTATATTTAGCCTTGGTTGAACCACTTCGATTATGGTACAGCAACTTTGTGCAGTTCGCTTTTTCTTGATTATTTCAATCATCTTTAAACATTCTCCGTTGTAACCCTTTGGCAGTTCATTTCGACTGACTTGGGCTCTACCTTGTGTTAGGTTCAGCTGATCTGCTTCTGAACCTTGCGTCATTGAACCCAAAACAACCAACCCTTCGGTATCAGTATCGTACCGTCGCTGATAGCACATTGTGTTGCACCACTCTGCAACGTAAATTAAACTATTAACTATCTTTATTGTATTTCAAGATTTTTAGGAAGGATCGTGGCTTTTACATAGAACTGTTTTGCATTCTTCTTGAGCCTGGATTTTTTGATCAACAGTGGGGCATTCGTTTGGTAAAAATTCAAGTGTTCTAAAATGTTTTTCTGATTTTCTTTACCTTATGTCCTCTTGGTGGATTTGTTTGCAGTTCTGTGAGATTAAGTCGAGGGATTACATATTCAATCGATGTAACAAAACGAACATTTGAAGTTCACTTGGTCTGGGCTTCCTTCTGAAGTGGTAGAAATGAAATAATGAAGAGTAGAAATGGGCAGAATTCGCGTCTTTTTTGAAGTATCCATCGTCTTTCGTTGTATTGATCTCGCATTCACAGGAGAACTGTAAACAGTTGTTTAATGAGTTCAGAGTTATCACGGCGACGAAAATCGAGGTCAAATCGGAGAGAGGGGAGGAGGTCGACCTTAGAGCCATTCCTCCGCTGTCGTTCCCATCGTTCATATTTACCCTCCAGGGTTGCCACGATGGGGGAAACTTTCGCCAACACTTTTGTCGCCAAGCGATCACCTTTGTGGTGCGGATGCTATCCATTGCATTATTGATTGCATATCAAACGAATGTGATGTTGGGATTCGTGACTGAAAACCTATTTTTTTCAAAAATATCAAATCTATAGCTCTTTTTATCATTGTTATTCTGTTGTTTCAATATTCTTCTCGTCGCGAACGTTTCTCTCTTACCCTCATATTTAAATGTTCTCATTATATTGGACAAGTCTATCTATGGTAGCACATGCGACAGGTGTTCTTTTTTTTTAGCCCTTGCGCCATAAATCGTCAAATCATAATCTAACCTGGACGTTAGACATATTAGCCCCTTCTGGTGTTTATCTTGACGAGATATTTCGTCATTATCATAATCGTTAGTAGATCAACTTTCTATAACCAAACGACTGGGTTCTCACCACCAAAAAATATGATATAGATCAGGACCAAAGAACTTTTAACTTCCACAAGTCTCATAATAGTCTGTCTAAATTCCATCAAAGATTCGAATATTCCTCTTAAAACACCTCCTGAGGTAGTGCACGGGATGGAAGGTTTAGTGTTGCAGTAGGTTGTCCATTTCCTAGAGGTTCGACCGCATACCATTTCATACATTCGTCGACATGCAATACGATATAGAAATGGATAGAATCGATTAAGTTGAATGAATGAAATAAAACAGACGAAAACTAAAAGTCCAGCTCCGGTTAGAAGGTATTCGAGTCACATGGTTTCCGACGAGTCTTATTTGATAAAGGTGACAAATTGGTTCGTAAATAAAGCCACAGCTAACGTCTTTAGCGCGGATTCTGATTCCAAGTTTATCGTTCGTTGTTGTAAGCGAGGGTTAGTGATAATGAATTGTAAAGGGATTGCGTATGGAACGTCTACTAACGACCTTTCTAAATCCTGCATTGAGTGATCCGAGGTCGACTGTCTTCTCGTTGGAACCGCATTCCATACTTGTGGTTTAACCCTCCAAGCCCTAACATTTCCTAAAATTTAGTTTGAATGTGGTTCAAAAAAAACGGCTTCACTGTAAGCAGACCCTAAATATACAGAATATCACAGCCATCAGGTCATCTTGTTTCTCAAAATATTTTGGGTCTGCTGCCTACCACATTGCCCGGGAACAGAAAGTGCTTAAAACTGTGACGTACGTCGCAGAACAAAATCTTTGCAGATCAATTTTTCCTTCATTTTATCATAAATTTGGCTCATTTTTTTTTTTTAAGTTACAATGTTCTACTCCGTGCCACACCTTTTATTTCTACTCTGGCTACGGAACAACCTCCTTACACCGCCCCAAATGACCATTTTGTAAACAAACACTTTGTAAACAACACATCTTCTATGTCAAAATGACAAATTATTTAACTTCAAAAGTTATTGACAGAATTACAAATCCTGAGACTGCCACGGTTTTAAACAAATTAAGTTAAATAATTTTGATGTTTAACTATAAATACGATACATATTTAGCCGATCATTGTGTTTTACGTCTGTTTTTGATTTGACCGCAGTTTTCAAAATTCGAACCAAATGTATGCAGAACAATTGCAATTGCTTGGAGTTGTGCTGCAGAACATTGCATATAATTCTGCATCTGGGCCAAACAGGAACTCCTCTGAATCCTATATGATGTTATAAGGGGTAACACAATTAACATTGATTGGAGTAAGGAACAATGAGAGTGTTTGATAATGTGCAAGTTTCTACGCGTATATTCGTGGTTTCTACGGTTCCTCGTGCTTATGGAATTTTATTTGGTTTGTGTCCAATGCGCAATAGAAACCAAACCAACAAGTTATCTGGTTTCCGATAGCCTATTGCGGAAAACATCGCTAAAACTACGTGATAGGATATTTTTTGCTTTAAGCTGATAACAATGTTTTCCAGGACCTTTGTTTCAGTGAATTGTTTTCTTTAGAAATTGGTATTGTTAACTTTTTGTGTCAGTTCTACTTCCCCATTTTATTGTAACTCGAATAGATAAACTGTATTTTTTATTTCAAGTAATTTGGATGAGCTATCGTATGAAGAAAAGAGAGTTCACACACACACAACCAGGTAATAATTTTCGCTAGAAAAAATAAATTCCGACTGTTTTTGTGATCTCACTAATTTGTGTCAGGCATTTTGATGCAACTGACTTTGGTTGTTAATGTTGGAAAATATATTTTTATCAGAAAAGTGACTATTGCCGATGAATCGTTAAATTGAGACATTAAGTATGATTCAATTGGTGAATCATCATGATTTTATCCATTTTCAATTGTGTCACCTTATGTAATGAATGGTTTAGCTGTAAAATGTGTTTTATTCAAGTCACCAGGCTTGCAATGACGAAGTTTAGCCCAATACGTCCTTGACGAAAAAAAAAAGCAATCAACGACCAAGGTTGCACAAAATTGTTTGTATCTACGTGTCGCTTTTGTAGAATACACACTGCATTGAACTTTCCGGTGTTCTAGTAAACGGTCATGAAATGAAAATGACAAACGTAAACTATTTTTTGTTGACCCTTTCAAAAGTGCATGAAACAATTTTTTTTATTGTCAACAGACTGCTTAAATTGTAGAATTCTTTCTCGGGGGGGGAGGGAACATTTTTAATGATTTCAACTCTAGAAAGAATCTTAGATTGAAAAATTATAATAAACTTCACTAACTGTATTTGTGGTTTTTGTATTGAAATCTTATTATTTCTCTGTAACTGAAGTTTTTTTGTGGGGAAGCGGCCTTATGAGTAAATGATGCAGACGCCAATGGAATAACGTATCCGGATCGCCATTGAATGGATAAATCGCCAAATGTGAGACTTCGCCCTTTTGAAGGGGAATTCCGAGTCTTTATTTTGTTGTTGCGCGGCAAATGTGGGCCAAGACGGGGGAAAAAAAATCCCCCAATTCACGGAAACCGTGTGTGAACGTTGGTAAAGCAGTGAAAAATGAACGCGGATTCGGTGTTTGTTTTTTGGTTTGCTAGCTCGTCACCCCTTTGGAGGAAACATTAAATTTTCCCCACGGTTTCGATTTCTTAGTCGAAAAAAATGAATTGTGTGCATGGATGCAAGTAACCTGAGATAAAATTACATGCGCGGTACAACACTTCACACACCATTTATCTTTGCATCTTCAAATGTTTATTTACCCCAGAAAGCCGAAATGTTTACGAAGGATGAGCTTCGATTAGTGTTTAAAAAGTGAAACGCGCGTTTCCTTCAGGATATTTATTGCTCATTTGTAGTCAAGTTTTGTGAAAAGACGAATCGGAGTGTTTGAATTGGGCTCGTGCTGCGAAAATGACCGTAAAACGAAAAACCCAAAATTGAGACAATACATTTAATTATTTAAATTTTACATTTAGAACAAAATAAAAGGGTTTGGATTTCAATACGAACACACTTCTCATTCGCTTTTCGGATAGTATTTATTTGTTGAGGTTCATCGATCAAGTGACATTTTTTGTTGCACGAGGCTTACTTCAAGTTATTTTTGAGGACTGCAGAGAGACTAGTCGAGTTCCTGGTTTTATTTGGAAATAGCTGAATAAACCCCAGCCGGCGGTGCTCGGGTTTCAAATATGATTGCGACATTTCCCTGTGTTACCCCAAATACACAAACCCTGTATAGCGTGTTTCCTTGTCCATGCCCATTTATTACAGGAAAACAAAATTTTAGATTTTAAAATTGGGGCATTTTATATCCTACTCCCTACAGAATAGCATCAATTTGAAAAGAACACATTTTAAGTAAATCCGACATGTCTCATGCCAGAAAGCTCATCTGATCGGTGGAGTAGCGTCGTAAGCATTTCCGGGGCTCAGTAGATTGGACCCCTGCGCTAGCGATCTGCGAGCTGTAGGCGACGCAAGTTCGATTTTTGTAACAACCTGGGACTGGATTAGATGACCGTCATGGAATAAAAATATGCATCTATGCTGTCGAAATCGCCTCAAACACTTTCTTTCAAAATTCCTGTCGATTTCTTCCTAAAAATTCACTGTAGGTCAACGAAAATGTAGTCCCCTTAATTTTTAAAATGAATAGCTCATGGAAAAAATATTTTTGATTTATCTTTGGAGAGAAAATATTCAAAGGGACGTCAATCAAAGGAAAATTATGTAAAGTGTGACAACAGTAAAGTATTGTAATCTGGTTGAAAGATTGATATGAGATTTTACAAAGAAAATATTTAGTTTAAATGTCTTGGCAAAATCTTTTTCTCTGAGCTACTAAAATTTCCAGTGACATACGGTTTAAAAGAGACGTGCTTTGGTTCTGGGGCAGCTCTGATATCGTAAGCACTATTAGAATTTGCTTGCTCAAGATATTTAATTGACTCTTTTTCTTTGTGCATAGTTAATCGTGTAAGTAAAAATTTTTTTTTTTGAAATTTACACGTTACACGTCCCCTCCCCAGACATCGTACCCCGGTTCTCCTATAAGGGAAGGCGGACCAACAGGTCTGGTGGTTAAAATGTAAGCCCCTAGATAGGAATGTTCCAGGTTCAAATCTAGGTCAGTGCATGGATGGTGTAGAGGCGGCTGGTGTACCTTAAATTGGTCGTTGCCGAAAGTCCTCTCGTTGGATTGGTGAGGAAGTTTAGGTGTTGCCTCGTCGTCTGAACGTTGTTCAGAATTACGTAATGTTGATTATTGTATTGTTGATACCGGACCGACTATGCTGTCGCCAATAGCCCGTGGTGTTCCTCTAGTACGACGTTTTTTTTTAAATACCCATAAGTGAAGGATGTAGTCCTTGCGTTGACGTGGTTTTGAAGTTTGGAGAGTTATGTGCCAGCTCGGGTGTTTACCTCGTCATCTGATCGTGGTTCAAAATTACGTGTTGTTCCCAGATTCTTTCCCTCGGGGTTTGATCCCGGAACATCGGCACTGGCCCATTCGTCATTCCTGCTCAAGTGCAACGTTAATTAATTACCGTTACCACTGAGATCAACTCCGAAGGTATAGATCTTAGCACAACGCTTCGTCTTTTTTTGTGAGATGACGAGGTTTAAACTTGAACTGACATCCCATGCCCATACTTCTACAGTACGCCAACGTGCGGCCGCTGCAAATTTAACGTGAACCAGTCTCCCACGATGGTCTTTGGGTGGATCGAGTTTTGAACTCGCAACTCTCTGGTCGATGATCCGCTACACTTCCAACCTTGAACATAGGCAATATCAATTTTTATAATTGAAAAATATTAAAGTACAGCATCTTGTTAAAAAGTGCACCTTATATGGTATGTAAAAAAAAATGCTGACAAATGCCGAGAAAGGGTCAATTATTTTTGGACATGAGAATTAAAATTGCTTAGGATAAATGAAATGGGCACAGTGTAGATGGTCGTGAGAATACAACATTCGAAAATGAAATCGAATCGTAGGAATAAAAATAATTTTCCTGATCAGCCTGGTAGGGTTCTTCGAAACGTTGGGCTCATCACAGAAATCCTTTTTTTTAAACCGAGGCTTATTTTCCTCCAACATGTGTTCTGGTCTCCTCTCTTCTTCCCCATGTGGCGAAAGATGCTGTCCGATAATCCCGTATCTCTAATCTCTTCTCAGACGAGCACTTCATGGATGCTTCCATCTCAAGGTCAAGGGGGAGGTCAGCCGCCTCATTTGCATGGCCGGGCCATTCCATGTCCACATCGCGTGTCGCTCTACCAACAGCCCCCTCCCCATCGCAATGCCCTTTTTCCTATTCATGCCTCGCGTGCGCTTCCAGATTCGCACTTGTGTGTGTTTTATTCTTTCTAACTTCCCACCGGGAATTGTATTTATGGAGGTCGTAAATTTAGATGCGCGTTCTCCTTCGTTTTTCGCGACCGCTCGTTGCAGTTTCTGAACGCGTGCAGAGTTTCTCCTGGTTCCTTTCGGCGCAAGCTCTTGCTGCTTTTTTTCCACAGCCAAGCCGAATTTTCCCAAACCGTGGCACCTGCAAGCTAGCTTAGGTGAAGCTCTGGGACGTTTGGTTGTTTTGGGGGTTTTATGGCGAAAGGTGACCATATTTTGCTAAGCTGGGCCAAACACAAGACAATGTCTATTAAAAGTCGCGAAAGGGTAAAAAAGAGAGATTGGTGGAAAGAGTCTTGGGATGCTAATCCGGGTCAGTGCATGGTTTGTAAGCATATGGTGTAGAGGCGGCTGGTGCACCTTAAATCTGTCGTGGCCAAAAGTCCTCACGTTGGGTTGGTCTGGAAGTTTGGAGAGTGGGATGCCAGCTAAGGTATTGCCTCGTCTTCTTACCGTGGTTCAAAATTACGTGTTGTCCTCGGATCTATCCCTTGGAGGATTGATCCCGGATCGTCGTCAATAGCCCGTTGTGTCGATCTAGTGCGTCGTTAATTAAAAATTACCAAAAAATTACTATCCTCATTGTATTAAACTTTCTGCGTTATTCTCTTTTTTACGTGTTTGGCGCAGCTTATCTAATATCTGGCCCCTTGCGCCATCAAAATTCAATAAACCAGCCAATGACTAATTAGATCAGGTCATATATATACAGTTTGCATGCTGTAAAGTGACCGATGAGATAGTCAAACCATGGCAGCAAACAAATGAAGTTTGAATTTAGCGGACGTTAGCCGTAATCCACAAAGGCACTATTATCTATAGCCCTTTCATGTTTTTAAACTTAACGTTTTGTACGCAATCTCAAAATTAGCTTCACTATTGTGGGACATTGTATTCTGTGTAAATCAAGAGGGATCGGGATCTACTTCCAGACGAACTATTCTTCGGTTAGCCGATAACTGATCCCCAGAACTGCAGATGAAACCAAACTTTGCTTTTGCCTACGTGATTTCATTAGTATCGGGATTCATGTTTTGATATTGTTACTGAAGTACCGGATAAAGCTTCACATTTGGGTCTTTTCTGCTGCGCTTTGTCTGACCGACTAAAGCCTGAAAGCTAGTGTAGGAATTAACCTGTGTATCTGTATGAACTGTTACAGTACGTTTCAATTAACCACACAGCAGTTAGAAAACAAATGAATGCTATATTCGATTTTTTGTTGTGTTCCCACAACTCTTCTAAGTGACTGATTAGTATCTTATATGCTCGCTCGGTGGCACCAGGCATGGCATGGGTGAAATCTATTCGGAGTGAATTCAATTTCCATACTTATGTTAGGGGATTGTTATTTTACGATATCAGTGTGTGTTATTACTGATCTGTGATAAGTTATGTTAACTGCTAACATTGTCAGTTTCCTTAGAAATTGGCTATTAAATATTTTAACATGGTAAAAGCTACCGTTAATGTTTATCTAACAAGTTAATAATTCAATGGTTATTATTCACTGTTAGTTTTTTTCGTAAACTTTTTATCCACATCTAATATGTTTATATTTTCCATTTTTTAATTAGAAATTTAATTCAATCCAAAGTGCTTTTCTGATGTCTCGGTAACATTTATAGGAAACTAGTTAACAGTTGCTAACTGTTCCTCACTAACACTGTTGTTTCACCTGTTGTCTAAATAGCAGTCCATCTATAGTTAGTTGTAAAACAATTTGTCATGGGTATCATTGGATCACCTCAAGTAGGTGTAAATGTTGTTTCTCTTGTGTGTTCATTGCATCGTGTGCTCGCCAAATTCTGTTTATCTCTGACAAATGTGTTTTATTTCCAGATAGGTGTGGAAGAGTGAGTGGAAGAAGTGAAATAATGCTCTCTCCCTTGACGACCCCCGACTCTTGATTATTGATGAAAATGAACATGATGATGGAAGGTACGATTATGTTTATTTATTGTTTGCTTTGATTCAGTACTACGAAAACTCCAACAAAAACTTGGATTGAAAAGCCTCTGGAAAGAAGACAGCTTGCACAAGTGCCGACACACAAAAACCTTTTCAAAACACTCCTTTGTTGGAACTTTTCAACTGAACGAAATTCACGGAATAGTTCTGAAATTAAAAATAAAAGATTTTATTCTTTAGCCATTTTTATTTGTTAATATATTTTTGTATGATAAACTGAATGTTGATTGCTTTCTCTTCGGTGCTGCACACCTGTCAACATTACAACATGCGATTGTGCCGAAGAATGTATGCATTTTGACTGAATTGTGCGTTTTTTTTTTTTTTTGAAACATACGGGTTTTGAACAAACTTGATTTTTTTAAAGACTTTTTTTCAAAGATGCTTATTGTTAAGGATTTGTGAGTATGTATATAAAAATTTCTCTTCATTTAATCACATACACAACATAAAAAAAAATCATTTTTATCCAGACCAATGAAATTTCTTCCATTTTATGTCATTGATTATTTTATGTCATTGATTATTTTATGTCATTGATTATTTTATGTCATTGATTATTTTATGTCATTGATTATTTTATGCCATTGATTATTTTATGCCATTGATTTTTTTAAATGTCCAAAATATCATTTTGAATGTTTTGGTGACGTTGAATGGGACGTTCAATCCTGCGACCGATTTTCTGCCTTGTTTATTTTCGACATGGCTACCCTTGGAATTCGTAATAAATGATCACTTGGCGACAAAATGTGACCCACAATGACCCTTTGCTTTCGTTGAGAATCTCACATTTTTTTTTGTCTCTTGCAGAAGTTGTGGGGCGCCTGCTGACCAAGACAGGCACGATGGCGTCCATGCCCAGCTTCACGGGCCGGCCGCCCTGGTCGTCGGAAGGGCTGCACCGGCCGCTGCCTTCGCCTCCCCACGAAGGCAAGGGCTTCAGTCTCAAGATGATGCCCAACGGGCTGCGCGGCGGGGGGCAAGAGCCCGGCGGTGCCCTGGCCGGCCAGGCCAGCCCGCCCGCCCTCAGCCCCAACCTGCCGAGCATCGTGAAGATGGAGCCGCGGCTGCCCAGCCCCTGCATGAGCGACGTGACGCCCTTCTCGCCTAGCAAGCGGGCGAAGCAAGAGGACGGCACCTGGCTGCCCTCGCCCTCGCACATGTCCCTCGACTCCCTCTCGCCGCCGCCCCTCGCCAACGGACACTCGCCCACCTCCTCCAGCTACGACGCCTACTCCAAAGGTAGGCACTCTTCACTTCCTCTCGCCTCACCCCCATCGCGTCTCCAGCCGCGAAAGCCCCCCACCGAAGCAATTTTGAGAAACGACCTGTTAGTTCGAGTGCTTCTCAACCTTCATGAGATTTCGGGCCCGTTCAAACCAATTGATTCGTAACTACCTCCGATTTTTTCAAAGTTCATACATTGCCATAATTTCCCTTATGATAGTTCAATGTATTAGTACATTTGCAACATCCAGTGTGGCATGTTGATAAACATAAAATTAAATTTGAATCAGTTATCAATCCCACATGGATCCCAAAATATAACGTGACTAATTTAAACTTCAGTTTCATCTGCAGGTGCAAGGTAAATATACGCTCGTTCGGGACTGTGATTTTTTCTTATAATGTGAGGCGGACTGATACACTGAGGATCGAGAAACAGTCAAATAACAATTAGTGCGAATGTAGAAAGACATTCCCCCAAGGACTTAATCTGTTGCCATTCGTTTGCGGCTGGAAGTAGCTTTAATATTCCTTCAAAATACAGTTACCTACTGTTTATGTGTTTGTTATTCTGTGAAATGTTTTTTTTAATAGTTTCAGATGTTATTTTTCTACAAGGAAATTAGCGGGCACAACCACTGGGTTATGATATTTGTGGTTACGTTAATCTGCAGGGAGAGACTATAATCTTGAAAGATGGATAGTTTTTGTACCAGTTTCTTTGCATTTTAATCCAAGTCATAATTGTTATTCTTCGTAAAAGCGTTGTCATTCAGTAAACATTCCCTCGGATGGATTCAATCAAACATTGTCCTGCTCTATCTACACCTGAACAAAAATTACCGAATTTGCTTTCAATGTTCAGTTTTAAACAAAAGTATTGTTAGCTTGTAGCACTGTTTTATCATTTATCACATCAAAGTTCTGTTAAGAATCGTTATTTCCATAAAAACAAATGGTCTTTTTTCTAAGGCTCCTTCGAAACGTATTTTCAAAGCGCACACAAAAAATTCTATCTCGCAGAATATTTTTCGAAATATTCGTGCTGTTTGGACCTTAGGAATTCCATTTCTTCGGAAAGAAAAAACAATTTCCCTCCCTAATTTATAAGAAATCGTTTTGTTATCACGTCTGTGGTATTTTATCCCTTGTGTCGCCATCTGGCGAATGATGCTAGTACTTTTTGTAGACGACCTGATTCCAAACAGGGTTACCATAGAAACCAGTAAAAAGCTTCTTAAATAACAAGCATGAAAAAGTATGTGCGCTTGTTGCTGCATAATCGCTCTTGTCGAAAAGTTAAAAAAAATGAAATTCGAAAGCATAACACGAAAGAGATTAATGTCGAATTCAGATCCAAATCTCTCTTTTTTTTTTTACAGTAATCCTCGCTTATTTTCTCTTTGGCTGTCTCGGTTTTGCGCTGCATTTGTCAGCTCATTAAAATTTTGTCCTTGACTTTAATCGTTTGCGTTGGAACGCGCGTTGTGACATCTTTTCCCAGAAAATAAACCGTGGAATCTTCGTCCTCGCGGGGTTCATAATCCCCTCTCATCCCTCATTATTTATCTGTTCAGGTGACAACGTTATTTCTCGCGCAACTCAACTCAAAAAAGAATCAACCCACATTCCCCACACAAACGTGATGTTTATTCTTTCAAACGTAATCGCCCTAATGAAAACGGCGGCGAGCGAGAGAAAGAAAAAAAAAAAACCTTCGAGAAAGTGTTCTTTTTTTGTTCTTCGAATGCCTTAATGAGAGGGAAGGGTGGAATAAGAGAGATGAGGTAGGTGAAAGGAGGGGGGGGGGCTGAGTGCCGCGCCACTGAACCTTGAATCGTTTGCGATGAAGTGTGGGCCCTTTTCAAGGACATATCCTTTCGTCTCGAATATAAGTGTATGACATCGGCGATAGATGGCGCTACGGTGGCAGTTGCATGTCTTTTGGGACGGTGTCCCTGGACGTCGTTTTCCCGTGCGCGCCGGGATGTCATGGGGTGAAGGAAATACAATTTCCGCTTTGCTGTGGGAGAGGGAATATTGAATAGCGATATTGGAAGATGGAGACACTTTTCGAATATTCGATGCGGTCAGAGGGTCAAATGAAAGACAAAGTTTGCTTAGCAGATATTTGCCTTCATATATATTGGCATCTATGTTCATATATGTTATCCCGGTAGGGATTATTTTTCGCTCTTGACATTGAACGTGACGGCTTTTGGGCTTTTTCTTATTGCGTTGGGCTGATGTTTTGTTTTATGATTCGGCTTGTTTATAACTTTAACGTAAAACAATACGGTGCCTAACAAGCTTTACGCAAATCATCGTTCTCTAGGGCGCAAGGATATTTTCGATAAAGGAAGGAAAACTAGTCGAGAAATAAAGATTTCATGGAGTGGGATGCATTCTCATATCGTCTCCAAAAAGTCCGCGTTTTGGATTTAATACTTGGGATAACAAAATCAATCGAACTTTTTGTTTCATGCTTTTCTTAGTTTTCAATCCAACGAATATAGACTGGTTTTGACGTGGGTAAATTATCAATATAAATATATTTTTATTGATTCTATTAAAAATCTTTAAAAATAGATCAACTTCCGAGGAAGAATTGCAGATTAAAAAAAAAATATTTTTTGCAGAAAAATTGTTAAACATTTTTTTTTCTCGGGTTTAAAAAAATAATTTTCCAGTTTGATGATATGTGCCTTTCGAGATGATAAAACCAATACGAGAAACTAAACAAGGCGTATCAATATTGTTATATTGGAGGTTGTACAAAAATTGAGGCAAAGCAATGTATACAGCTTCAAAGTATGAAACCGATTTGATTTTGCAATTCAGATGAATGTACACACCTGGAGATTCAGAATTCTTAAAATAAATACAAATCAAATATTTATACTGTATCCTTTCTGTATTGTATCGTGGATTATCTTAAAATTCGATACTGTTCAACATTGTGTTTGTAGCTAAAACAACGAGTTTTCCGTAGTTAACTGCTGTATAAATTACTTGGGATCAGTGCTGAGTTTTCCTGGCAACAGCTGCAACACTGGATTTACGTCATGAACAAACTTTTCCTCGGAATTCCCCCTGACGACTTTTATATAAAAGAAAATTCTCCTCGTTCCCTGGAGTGTGCACCTGTGCGACCCTCCCCCCTCCGTAGCAGACAACGCCCCTTTTGTTCCTCGGGCTCTTCTGGGAAAATGAAAGCCAAGTTTATACACGGAGGTGTTTATTTTTACCGTTCTTTTCCAGGTATTTTCTTTGCACAAACCCTCCCATCGAAAAGAAGCAATATTTACAGGGTGCTTCAAAGCTCCGTAAATACACTAATTCTGCGTTATCCAGGATCGACCGTACTACGATCATTGCACGCGATTCTCTGTAGAAAAACCCACTGAAAATAATCCGTAGGATGGACACGAACTGTAGTTTTGACATGAGTACTCGAGCCCGATGTTGGATTGTTGAATGAATGAAACTGAGTTAGGAAGTTGGGGGGGTAAAGATTAAATTTGAACTATTTAAGTTTGAGTGATTATTTAACGCAAATATATATACACAGTGAAACCCCGATTTAACGTAACCCGTATTTAACGATTTCCCACATGTAAAGTAATTTTTCTTTGTTCCCAAATAATTTCCTATGCTGTTTCAGAGTTTAAAAAAATCCCGTATTTAGCGTTTCACTTCGAAATATTTCCCACATTTAACGTTTTTTTCAGCGGGGAGAACTCGAATCGATTTTCTTGAAATAGTTGGATACTAGCGGGCCAGCAGGGCTTTGTTCGTGACAGTTCTTTTCGTGTCCTTACTGATAGTGAAAACTTTAAAAATAAAAAAGAATTTTAAGAATGACTCGCACCTCCTCCCGACATGACACGGGCATGTCTCAAATTCGTATAAAATTCGGACTATACCTGAGGTATCGATCTGGTGTAAAATTTTCCATTGATTTCAAATCCGTTGAAATTTTAACTCTTATCTTTAACGATCACGAAGATTGGAATCCTCAAATAGTTATTTTTGTGTTCGGAATGAATATCTTTGTCAAATCCGTCAATTGGAAATTATATACAACAAAAACTTACACAAACTCGTATCTATGGAGAATGATGTCAATGATTAGCTAGTAAAAGCAAAACGCGAATCAAAATAACAGATTTCTGTAAACAATAAACTATTGTAAAAAAATAAATAAAAGGAATGTTACTTAAATTAGTCTTTATTTCATGGCGGTCTTATTTTTCTCCGCCCCCGATTTAACGTTTTCTCGCCTATAACCTTACGGTCCCTTGAAATACGTTAAATCGAGGTTTCACTGTATATTCAAAAACTAATTTATAGTTTGATTGATTTGTTTCCAGCATGTTTTGGGGAGTTTTATTAAAAATCTTGAAACTGAACATCCCTAGACGATAATTAAGAGACACTTTAACAGACATGTCGAGAATTCATTTCGCAATGCCTGAGAAAACAAAATAACAGTCGGCGTCTAGAGTCATTATTTGCTCCGTAGCGGTTTACGGCTCTATTCACGGTTCGCCTTTTCCCGCATTGCCGATTTTTTTTTTGTCACGGTGAAAAATATGTAAGACACGCGCATCTCAGCGAACGAGAGCCATTGTTCTCTCCCCCTTTGCTGTTCGATTCGTGATCCCCCCCCTGCTCTTATCATCTGCTGCACTCAACCCTTTTCCCTTAATTTATTCTTTATTCCTCGTGGAGAGATAATGGTGGACCGGGTTCAAGGCCAGTTCAGTTCGAAACCAGTTTTCTTCCCCCCTTTCCTTCTTTTTTAAATGAGACACACGAAGAAATAAAATAAAATGGGAGGCAAGGAATAATATAGATTAAAATCCCGAGAGGATGGGGTTTTTTTGTTGATGGTTCCACCTGCCGGAGAACAAACAATATGGCGCCGATCGCGAAATATGTCTGGCTTTTTCCATCTTCGCGGTTTGTTTTTCCCTCGTTACGCTCGGCGCATTCGAAAGTTTTCGCGTGGAATGTTTGTTTATTTTAAAAACCGACCGCTTTGGTTTCTTTGCCCTTTTTCAATTACAATTCCATCAGAAAGTATAAAACACGGGTTGTGGTATTTTTGCATTTTCCACTTTCGCAAAATATGCTTTTAAGCACTGGAAGTTCCAAACACTTTTGGTTTGTAATTGTAGGGTTATTGCGAGTATGGTATGTGCATGCAGTTGGGTATCTCTCTCGGACGAAAGCCGTTGATTGATTTGACGATGCTCGGGATTGCTTTATTTTGGGGAAGCATGATTGGTGACATGCATGAGAAGCATCGTAAAGCTATCTTCGAAAGATATAACTCTCGCTTATTTATAACAGATGGACTTCAGCGAAATAAGATAGGGCTTTGTGATTTCACCGAACACGACTCAAAACGGTTTTTTTTTTAATTTGAAGTTAAAAATTTCCAAACGGCTACTAGCTATATGCAAGATGTTTAGTTATTTTGTATTTTATCGCAAATAGTTATACTCTCAAAGCATGATGCATTTTTTCCAACTACGTTTTTAAAATAACTTTCGTTACAATTGGAAGGAAAATTGATTCGGAACGTCAAACCCTGGCTATCAACAAGATGCTGTCATTCCTCTCAGTTTTTTGAAAATTTGTTCCAAAATGAATTTTTATACCAACTTTATTGTTAAATGATCGCCAAGGGATCAGTGTTGCAAAAATATGTCAAGTACGTAGAGTGAATTATCAGGTTCGATTCCCCTCTGGGTGTATTTCTCTCTCTTGTGCTAGCAAAAACTTTCCTTGTGTGTATGTCCATTAAGTGACGCGTATTATGTTTGGCGCGGCAAGTAGAGTCCTTGCGCTATGAAAATCTCAACAAACCAAAAATAAAGTGAATTTCTACTGAGGAAGTTGATTGACCCTACGGTCTCTTTTAGTGCTACGTGAGGGCAAATTATACCGGGACCAACGCCTTGAAGTGGATTCCAAACGTTAACGAGTTTCGCGAGGTGTTGCGTGGTGTAAAATTAAATGAAAATTCAGAAGGGACTATTTTATTAAAAAATGCGTTTTCAGTTAAGATGGCATTTGGTCATGGAGGGATTTGCTTATGAAATTGATGTTGGGTGTGTGTGGAATCCTTGTCATAATACGTGAAAATAACGTCTCGAGCAGCCAGCCTGAAAAAACTGAAGATAACTTGAACTGGGATGTCACAAGAGAGTAGAATTGCATAAATCCTTTTTGTTTATTTTTTCTAAGGAAATTTTTCACGTTGGCGTGGAATTTGGAAAGTGGGGTACCAGCTCAGGTGTGACCTCGTCATCTTCTTTGCATAATGGTGGAAATTTCCATCATAACATTGAATGCCCAAAAATTATATAAAAAAACAAGTTCACTTTAAGTTGATCGTGTCTGGATACCTTTTTAATGTCCATTGCATAAAAAAAAAAACATAGCTGTCAAAAATAAGCAAGTGTCACTATCAGTAAAACGAGCTTGAAGTTGTCATTAAGCTGTTTGTTGTAGTTGCAATAAACGTATGATTTCGTTTTTAATTTTGTTTTATTATATTTGAGTTTCTATTGCTAAAAAAGTGAAAATGAGTGGAGGAAAGGTTTGTAACATGTGTTTCTGTTATTTTTAGAGCAATTTCTGAAAAAGTTTGCGTTTAATTAAAAAAATACCTCATGATACCATCCTATTGTTTTTTGCTAAATTTATACTATAAATATATACTAAGATTTTTTTAACCATATTTCCTTTAATTTTGAACATGAATTATATCACCTTGATTTATTTCACCAATAAAGAAAAAATCATGCAAAGAAGGGTAAAACTCAATGAGTTAAAACTTAAGAAATGTAAGTTAATTTAATTCAAATGTAATTAAATTAGCTATTTACCGTAATTAATGTGTGGGTTTATCAAAGGAGCCAATGAGTTTTGTGATAAGGTGGAGTGAGTTTAAAGTTTGAAAAAAACCTGATTTTAACTTTTAATACTGCGGCCAGTGGTGCCGAAAACAAACTGAATCCACGAAATGCAGAGAAACATTTCATTTTTCTTCATTAGTTGCTGTTTCTATCAATTCATTGAATAGACCGCCGCTTCCGTTCAAGGTTTAGAATTATTTGTCGGTGTTTGATATAAAACACATTTTAATTTATTTAGTCGGATATAGAAAAGGCTTTAAATTGCGGCCGGCTGAACTCTAGATGAAAGGGAAACACCATAATTTACTCCCAGCAAATCCGACGCCTTTCAATTTGTCCTACAGTCTCTGGAAGTTTAATCTTTCCTAGGGGTGACCAAATTATTGAACTTTTGTTTTTAATTATATTCTACGGCGGAGGGAAAAAAGCGTTCCCTTTTGATCCGGTCTAATCCGGCAACCGTCTCACCTGTTGCCATGGCAACCGACACCCACGTAACAAAAAATAATAAAATAATAATAATTTTTTTTCCAATTCTTTGGAAAACCCAATTAGTTTCTCCGTCGAATTTCGGCTTAATTACAAAAAAAAGCTCCAAAGATTGCGCGCTCTCGCATCGAAATCGCTTCGTTTGTGTTTTCAGATTTTGTTCTTTGATTGAAGGATCACTCTTTTTGTGCGCCGGTGCCTTCGATAGTTGAATTCTCAGCAAAATGAATTCAATGCTAATGAGCGCGTTGGTCGTTTTTTTTTTTGTTCAGTCAAAGATGTTTACAATCACGCTGCATCGGTTCGGTTTGAGGTTTGTTGAAAGCGAAAGCCATTCAGAAACGTGAATACTTCTCTTTACAGTAGTGCTCAGTTTTTATTTAAATTAAAAAAATTTCAATAAAAGGGATACACACAAATTCAAACTAAATTATATTCCATTCAAACCTATGTAATGAATCTGTAAGGTTTTTATTATTTTATCCAGCGTTTGGCGCTGCTTGTTTATTTCTGGACCTTGTGCCACAAAACCTAAACCAACCAACTCTATTAAAAGAGCCCATTATTTTTAATAGAAGACTGGAAGTAAAATTAACAAGATTGACTCGAAGGCTTTTACTACTCACATCCGACCTCTGATACCCTCCTATCTGTTAGACAGATTTTAAGTTATGTCCTGTAAAGAATACTATTATACTCGATCACTTTGATGCTACTAACCCAGTACTAACAATTTTTTAAGTGATCCTCCTCCAAATCTGTTTTTATGTAAATCAGACTTCAATTTTTAGATTAAATTATAAAAATTTATTTGAAGTGCCTGCATACTATTTTATCCTTGTTTAAGTTTTGATTATTTGTACTGATAAATCACAATAAAAATTTATTTGAAGTTCCGATAGTTTTTGCGCCGATTGACCGATCCGGTGGTTAAGGTATTAGCCTCTTGATCGGAAGGCTCCTGGTTCGAATCCGGGTCAGTGCATGGTTATTTGTAAGCGTATAGTGTAGAGGCGGCTGGTGCACCTTAAATGTGTCGTGGCCGAAAGTCCTCACGTTGGGCTGGCGTGTTTGGTGAGTGGGGTGTCAGCTCAGGTGTTGCTTCGTCAGCTGACCGTGGTTCAAAATGACGAAGTGTTGTCCTCGGATCTTCTCTTAGAGGATTGATCCCGGACTTTGCATCAATAGCCCGCTGTGTTGCTTTAGTACGACGTTTATTAAAATGACCTTACCTAACCATACCAGTTTGGCCAAACCTGGTCTTGTGACATAAACATTCAATTCCTCGTTCAATCTCTTTTCGTTTACTATTTAAAATAGTTCTGCTCCTTTTGGCTGCGCAGGTATAAAACAAGGTTCGAAATAAAAGCATTTTTCTTCAGTTCTCAAAAATTTCTACTTGGTTGCATTTTTAAACTGTTTAGTTTTCGTGAATGTGTATAAACACGTTGAAATGGAAGACTTGGTCCGTGGACTTTGCTGATTGATCTGCATTTGGAGGGCTTTTTTTTCTATCGAATTCTTTTTGGGGGGTCGTTGTGTTTTATTTACGCTACAGGTTGTTTTTAAAGACAGATGAACCCCGCTGTTCGTCAACTTTTTGTTCAATTGGGGGTGACTTGTGAAAACGAGCTCGAGACTGAGGGGTGAGTGTACTAGTGTTCCAAACAAGCCGATGCGTGGTCGTCCTGGTTTCGCCTGAGTCCCACCCTCTGACAGTTGTGTCGTGACGAGTTGTTTTATAAATAATTCCCTTTCCTCGAATCCTCCGAATTCCGCACGCACTGCGCCGGGCGAGAATGCGAGTGTGGCAACAGAGCGTCCGTGTGCGCAGCTGTTCCGTCGGAAAGACGCTTTTTTGCGCTTCGCGGAAAGACCCTCCCACCCGGCAATCGACGGAAACGCTTCCTTCGCGCAAAAAGTGCCGTTGCGCGACCCCGCTCTTCGAAAGTGGATGTCACTTCAAAGCGGCAGAGTTAGACAGACAATTGTTGCACAAAGGCGACCCGAAGTTTAGCCCCACCACCTTCCTATGGTAACCCTCTAAGTGGTTTTGACCACATATCTCGTCATTGAGATAGTGCCTATTTTTTTATGACAAAATCATGATCGGGTCAGTTTTTTTCGAATGTCGATATATCTCGATGACGCTATATCTTCTGGTCGGTTTTTCAGGGTTCCCACGGATCAGGGAAAACTTAGAATTGCCAGAGAAATTAATTTGTCCGAAAAAATCGCGGAAAAATCGGAAATTTCGCATTTTTGTCCAAAACCTGGAAAATTGTCTGAATGACCTGGAAAATGATCGATCATGGCGTCTCTGACGCTTTGGAGAAAAGTAGCCAGTAAGATTCGTACAGTTTCGTATCAATTTCGTAAAAATTTTCAACCGATTTTAAAAGAAACTGCTTATATTCGCTCGTCCACTGGCTTCAATTGAAGAATTTCACTGGCTTGTGATACATTAAATCAAAAATTGATTTGAGTCAAATATGCTGGATTATTTGAATAAGTTATTTTAATGCAAAATTACTTGGGCTTTTTTTGATTAATTTTTAATGTATAATTCTTAAATTGGTTTTTCTTACTGGCTATTGAATGCTAAATTATTTCTTGGTTTTTCCACTTCAAAAATGTCGTGAATTGCTTAAGCATGGCCTGGAATTTTGTAAAATTTGTCTGGAATACATGGGAAGTCGAGGAATTTTATTTCTGAAATAGAGTGGGAACTCTGTTTTTGTTATGGACGAGATACCTCATCAAAACAACCGCCAAGAGGGTTTTAAATAACAATACCTGTTCCAAAATCAAACTATTTTAGTCACTGTATTGTTTTGCTATATACTCATTGGATAGTCAGACATTTAAACCATTGAATTCTGTAACTTTTCCTGTTGATATTAACTATGCCACTTTTTTCAGAGCCAAGGTTTTCAGTGTCTCTGTATGTATTGAAAATCCATAAAAGCTATGATCGAAGCACATATTTATAGTCCTATTATTCGATCCCAGTTCGGATTAGTAACCGGAGGGTTGTGAGTTCGAAACTCGATCCCACCAAAGACCACGTGTACGCGGGGACGGGGTGCACTTGAAGTCTGTCGTGACCTCAAATGTCCTCGAACTGGCTTAGTGTAGAAATTTGGAGAGTGGGGTGCTAGCTCAAGCTTTTACCTCGTCATCGGACCTTAGTTCGTACGAGATATTTCCCTCAGATATTTCCCTTCGAGATGCGTTCCCGAACGCCGCCTATAGTCCGTTGTGTCGACGCAGTGTGATGTTAATTAATTACCTTCCATTCACGTTCAGCTACTGTAAGATTATGATTAGCTGTCCTGAATTCTTGGATATCTGTCCGGTTTGCAGGAAAGTAGGATCTCTGGTAGCGCTTGAATTTCTCTTCATTTCACAAGTGCCCCTCTTGAAAACTCGTTGAGGAAAGAACTTTGTGAACACTGCCGTTTAGTTTATAACTGGGTGTCCTGTATCCTAGATAATTGCTCTTCGGCGGACAGTTTTGATAATTATCCCCTAATTATCCCTCGGAGGCGCGTCGTTCTTTTTGGTTCTCTTTGGAGATTGGGGAAGACGGTGTGTCGAGTTGTCATACGCTGCTCCGAGAGTATCCCCTTCCCTATCGTCTGAAGATGATTCACTTGGCGAGGAGCATAGACGTGAAAACGAGTTGATTGAGCATTACTATTGAGAAGAGCTTCGAAAGGTGACTAAAGTGGGGAATAGTTGTCACGTGATTGCTCTGTCAGAAATTGACTTGGCCATTGATGTCTATTCCCCGGCTTCGTGAAACCGTCGCCAAAGCATCGCAGTCGCGTGACAGAGACGCAATCCTTTCCATGGTGTGGGCGATGAGCAGCGAGAGCTGGCGATGGTGTGCGGAGTCGGCAACCCTTCCACGTGCGGGCATCATTTGTCCGACATCAACCTGTTGCATCCAACCTAGGGGGATCAGAAATCCGCTCTTCAGGAGAAAGCAGGTGCACGCAGACCTTGGGTCTGGACAGTGACCCTCGGCCCGCGGTGCAGGGAAGGCCCGCATTTCTACTGACACAAACACGCACGTGACTAGCTGCTCGAAATTTCATTCCAACCCTTATCGGGTGGTGGAATGGGAAAAAGAGTTCGAAGCGGGTTTTTCTTTTTTGATAACACCGATTTTCGCCTTTCAAAACCTGCTACGAAAGGAAAGTGCTTCGTGGGGGGGAAGCACACTTTTCAACTGCATCGGAATGTGTGCAGTACTTGCGGTTTCCGATAGCTAGAAAAATCAACTTTTAAGAACTCTAACCCACCTTTCGCCACCTCAACTTTTTTTATGGTTGGGCCGAGTCCCCGAAACTTGTAGGATATATATTAACAAGCAGGGTAAAAAATTGAGAGCTCTCGTCATTGGCACTTAGACATTTCCCCCATTTGCCAAAAGTCTCCGATTGGGTGCAATTTCAAAAAGAATTTTGTTTGTACGAAAGTGTTTAAACACGCTTTGTAATTAATTATTAGGGCCTGATAAAGATTTGGTGAATATTTGTCTTCTAATATTCAGGGGTATTTTTAGGGCCCTTTTTTACCGTAAATAACTCTTTTCCTTTTGAGTCATGGTTTTCATTCAGACACTTTTTGGTATCTAACCAACAGATAATATGGAAAACAGGCCCTCCTGGTGACTTCTTTACTTGTCTAGCGGCTCTCCTGGGAGGAACTGTATTTTAATTATTGGCTCGTCTGGGTTTTTTTCGAAGGTGTATGAACTCGCACACAGACTTGGTCTAGCTTGTCTAGACCGAATGGGATATGGAACAACAGTCAAATATATGAGTACATATTGTTAAAAGGGAGAATCCGGCAAATCAACAGCTTAATGTTTCATAAAAGCGAAAATATTCAGAAAATGGATTTTGAATTGAATCGATGGATTGTCCAATCTGTGTCCTTGTGCCATAAAACTCACGTACAGAAGACTTAAGCGTCAAAAACGACGATTGGATCTAGAAATTCGATCGCCAAAACAAGATGTTGACCAAAAGAAATTTCGACCCCTCATTATAAAATCAATCTGTACACCGCTGCAAGAGAGCTCATTTGCTAATGTTTCGAGAAAAACGAACAGATCTAAAGCTGTAAGATGTCAGAGTAAATGTTGTAGTGGTGAAACCCAAAGATCTTCTTTACGCTACCATTTCTGTCATCACACCATTTCATCCGGTACAGTTGCGTATCAGAGTTCGTAGTTTTAGCGTAACCACAACACATTGACTTAGAATCTAGGAAATCTATTTGTGTTCAAACAGCCAAAAAATGAACCGATAGCATTAACCATTCGGCCAGCGGGGCACGAGATCTGGACCATTAAATGCTCATCCGATTCCAATCCAGACCCAGCACATTACGGCACACAATCAGTCCTGAACTGTTCCTTTTTTACCCCGAAGAAAAACTTGGGTCCGAATAACTTTTCGAAGACACGAAGTATGCGGAGCGCTGCGTGTCGCCCCCCTCCCATCCATCAGAAATTTGGGTCTGATTGAGCGGCGGGGGTGTGCCAGCTATTTCGAGATTTCGTTCCATTAGGGGTCTCCCTGGCAACCCCCTTCCCACAACAAAAGAGGGTGGCCACTCGTTCAAATCGGCCGATTTCACTCGGATCGGTAGCAAATGCAATATCGACTGGCTAAGTGGCTGGATTTGGGAGTGGAACCCCCCCCCCTCGAAACTATTCATATTTGATACTCTCAAAAGGAAATATTGATTTTGTTACACAAATAGTAGTTTTCTTCGGGGAAATAAGAACCTCGATTTCGAAAGCTACGGATGAAGGAATTCGAAAGTTGGAAAAAGTGGGCAGACTTAGCGAAGTTATTGTAATCAAGAGAAAGCGTTGTGGGAAGAATGAATGTTAGCCTCCAAAATTTTGATATCTTGAACTCATGTGTAACTAACGATGTTTTTTATCGCCTTGTTCTCAGCTTTATCAGTAACTATAATCGGAAAACTTGGAATAGTTCCAAAGGCATTACGACGAAAAACGATGACTCTGTCCTTTCTTCAACATGACGTCAGCGATTGAAAATCGCATTATACTCTCCTTCAATCGAGGTAGCCTCCCCGGAAAAAAAAAGGTAAAAAAAATAATTAATTAAAAAATATTCCAGATTAAATTTTAAAATTCGGGCTGGACACAAAAATCGCAAAAAATTATTACTACCTGTGCGCAAAATTTCATTATTGTATGTGCCATTGATTCGTTCTGACACTGCTCGCAGAACACAAAGACACAAAGAAATACTTTTTTTTTATGACAGTAGAGATCTTCTGAAGCTTTTAAAGTTTTACTAAGTTTGACTTAAAGGTTTTTACTTTAGCTTTTGCATAGTTAACTGTCCAAGTGGTTTCGACGAGATGTCTCTATCATGATCTGACCAATTAGCAGATCTCGGATCTGCTAATGACAGGACATCTCGTTATCAAAATGTATGTGGCCGATTTTCTGATGACGAGATCAAGACCTGGTCGTTTTTCTTCTAATGATTAAATATCTCGTCTGTAAAGGTCTGGTAACTTTAGCTAATAACGAGATATCTCGTCGAAACAACCATCATGAGGGTTTAAGGATTCGAAGTAAGAATTTGAGGATTTTTTTTTTCACGCACTGTTTTTTGTAAGGACTTGGTGCTGATGTTGAATTTATTTACCATTTGAACTTTGACGTACAAAGATTTGTTTAGGTTGCATTCGTATTATGTATTTGGCCAAGCAGGTTTTTTTCTTCGATCAAGTCCGTTTCGAAAATTCCAACTCCACAATTCACAGATAGGTACTATAATGACTTAGTATACCATTTTATTACACGCATTTTAAAATTGTTTATATCTTCGCAAGTTCCTTGAACTCTGCTGGACATTTGTGAATGACATTCGAAGTCTCAATCGTCACTTAAATTGCTCCAATCTCTGAAACATGGGATTGTTGCAGATTGTGTGATCGACATCTATAAACTGACGAGAAAGTTATTGACAAGCTCAATCTAAGCTCTCATTAGACCAGTCCACCAGTGGCTAAACCCTTTACAGCCAGTTGAAAGACAGTTGATGGCATACTTAGTCTCAGAAGGCTGAAGCATTCGTCCACTTTTAGGTAGGTATTTAATTAACGTCGGCTCTGGATCAATACAACGGCTATTGGCGACGGTTCGGGATTCGTATCCAAGGACAACGTCTCTTCATTTTGAACCAGTCAGATGACGAGGTCAACACCCAAGCTGGACCCTTCTCTCCAAATTTTCACACCAGGCCAACGTGAGGACATATGAGGACAAGCCCCGTTTAAGGTACACCAGCACCTCCGCGTACACGACGATCTTTGGCTGGACCTAGTTTCGAGCTACCTCGGTCACTTAGAATTTTCCCTCGTCGCCTCCTTGCTGCGATTCTAAGCTCCGTTTTATTTATTCTCGCGTGTTGGGGGGGGGGGGATGAGCGACGGCGGGCGTGTTTATTTTCGATCTCGAGCTGCC